>RCSV01000001.1:0-2400000 GCA_014898285.1 Botrytis aclada | reverse complement strand
ACCTTAACAAGCGCATACGACTCTTTTTTTGGTACGAAGTGTGCATAGGCATACACGCATAGGTACATACGGGAAAATCCCTCCTCCACGAGAAACCCATCCTGTTGTCATTTGTCTACACTGCAGAAACAAATGGTTCAATAAACTAGTCGTAGTCGTACTACTTACCTCGTGCACACAAGTAGCAGAACAAGTGGATATGAGATATTGACAGCATCACCGTCACCTCCACCATTACCATAGCAATACTCCTGGACCGTGATCCTATTGTCCCGCAGTAAACCCAATAGTTTTATATAATGATTGAAGAAGATCAAATCTCAAGCACTATATCGAAATCAAAGGCTCGCTCCTCGCATATCGATTTTTCAAACGCCACGAGCGTATCTGATTGCTATCCAAGCTTGTCTAGAATGAAGTTAGTGTTCCGCGCCGTGCAAGGATTTATTAGGGGTAAAAGGTGGTTTTCGGCGGGTCTTGGTGTAACTATTTTGCTGAGAAGAGATTAGTTTTCCATATCCTAGCATCAAAAATCTAGGAACAGGAAGGGATCAGCTTCTCTAGAGCGAAATTACTTTGAATAGTGAAAAGAAGAGGAAAGTTTGGTGTTTCAATAGACCTGAGAATGGACGAATGAATGGACTCTTGACTGAGTATTGATGGGGCTGCTAAATACTGGCTACAGAGATTTAGTGAACGAGTAATGCCGGTATGAAGGTCTGAGGAGTGGGAACTTGGAAGTTGGTGATTAAATTCTGTGGATTTGTCGAACTGATGGACAGACGGGTAGACTGGATCGATTGAATGTGAAGATTGTTTGAACTTGCGAAGTGGAGGAAGGAGATAGAGTGGCATTGTGGTACTAGCTATGGATACTAATGGTTGAGCCAAGGTCAGACCAAACCCGACCAGACCAGACCAGACCAGGTTATGAGGAGAAATACCTGTTCATATTCATATTGATACTGCTTGCTTGCTTGCTCCTCCGTACATTGGCCCACCTACTTACTGGTACCGTACTGGGACTTATTATCTTTTCGTTTCCCCAACTGTCCCTAGTCGATTAGACAATACGTATACGGAGTAGACGCTAACTCGCTACAGAGTACAGTGCAAGGCAGTTGGTATCTATCGCGCAACGACCAAAAAATACCTTCATTCATATCTGATCCCTCTCCCCTCCTTTTTTATGGCTATTTGACTTGACTCGACTCGACTCTATCCTTTTCATCTTCTTGGACTTTCTTAATTACAACCAATTCGATCTTTATTATAGTAATTATTCTTATTGTATACAATAAAAGAGTATCATTCAATCCTTCATTGGTTGTTATCGTCCTCCCTCAATCGGATTCACCAACGTTACGACTACTACAACCACCACCCACTGTACGATTAGGTTCTGAGCAACACCCGAGAGGAATCATAAGCCTAAAACTTCAATCATTCATTCAAATCATCCATCCATCCAACTGAATCATATTTGACAACCAACATTTTCAAAAGCAATTTAATTGAATCAATTGTCACAGACTCCATACGATAAGAGATTCAAAATCAATTATTGGTCTTGTGTTGGAGAATAAAAGCTTCTTCAAAACAACAATTCGAAGATCTTTCAAAAATAGAAAGTCCGTCGTTCTTACCTCGTTTCGAAAAGAGTACGCTAGCACCACGAATTAGAGCTTCTACGAATTCACCTGCTATCTAAAGGAACCTTCAAAGCACCTTTATCAATCATTCCTCTGTTCGAGCATCGATATACCAATATATCTCGAGCCAAAGAACCTTCCTTCAAATAAAGAAAGGACACTAAGTCAAAGTCATCATGTCCTCTCCCGTCGATGAGAAATCGACTCTTGTCGAGACGAACGTTCTTATCATCAATCGACCTACTCCATCCCGCACACAATCCAATCAATCTGTTCTCAGCACAATTGAAGATGTCGACTCTACCCGTTCTTTAAGTCCAACTCACACTCGCTACGAGAAAAGCAGTCTATCACAAGAAACATCTCCACTCTCTCCATTCTACAACCCAAACCCTACACGATATTCGCTCGAAGCACAGAAATCCTCGTCGAAGCAGAATATTGCGATGTATGATACAGATGTTGAAGCTTGTCTTACACCACAACAAACAACGAAGAGTGGAACATTGTTGACGAAGGCAAAGACGGGTGCGACGCAGGAATGTACGGTATGGCCTGGTCAACAACAAATGAAGAGGAAGAAGAAGGCTATGAAGCAACACAGACTGAGTGCCGGCATCTGCGGTTGCATGGCTAATTTCGATCGAAAGACGAGAATCTGGATTAAGGTCTTGATTGCTTTGGTTGTCGTGGCTCTTGCCGTCGGTGTTGGAGTCGGTATCTCTAGAGCTGTTGGAGGAGGAGTCTGGAAAAATTCGCAGAGCACGAACACTGCTATTCCCAGCTAATTGGGATGAATTGGCCAATAGAAGAGTGTATAAGGTATGTTCGACTCTGCTAAATCGATGCCAATCGATGTCATAGTTGATGCTAATTGTGTCTAGTCATGATCTCCGTCTATATCGGCGTACAGCACACATCCTCTGCTACTGCATCCTCGACCCACTATACACAAATACCTCGCAGCATGAAACTAGCAGATCTCTTGGCCTTTCCAATTCGATTGATCACCCCATCCTAAATTAAGTCGCTTTGTACATACACTATCTTCGATGTCGGTCCTTCAACCACATCATCGTTCTTGGGCGTTCGCGGAGCATCTTTTCTCTTATTTTCTTATTTCTTTCCTAGCGCAGGGTGAAATAAGCATAAAGCACCAACATCTTTTCAACGTTTTGTTTTTCCGTTACGACATATTGCATATGACATAGTTAAATGATGTGCATACGATATGTGGTCCATGGCGTGGAAACACTCTCTTTCTCTTTTTTTAATCATCAGTCGTGTCTAAAGTTCGAGGGAGGCAGGGCGATGGAAAATTTTGCTTGATTTCTGATTTCTCTTGCTGTGCATAGATGATATGAGGCGACGATTGTGGTGGTAGTAGTATGGGGATGAAAATGTTCATACAATGCATACATACATATCGTACGTGGATAGATGAGGACAAAGCTTGTATTTGGAGTATTGGAGCGAAATGGGATGAATGGATGGGATGGAGGGAAATATGGGAAATGCTAATGATATGACCACCAACTATTTGATATTATATCTTTTGTGACTGTTGATATGAAATTGAGCCGAATATTCCAGCAACTTTATCTTCAACAAATCGTTCAGAAACGTATAGCGAGAATGCAATTAGTGTGAACAAAGAAAATAAATATAAATCGAAATACTAATCACCACGAAAATACTACAAGAGAAACGGGCACAGCAGCCATTTATCAACAATCAATACATCGAAATCGGAGGTAGAAGGATATATCGGCATCTTGGTAAGCCAGCCAAATCGCATCACACACACCACCAAGAATCAAGATTCATCTGAGTGGAGATTTTGGGGTCATTTTTGTTTTGGAAGCGGAAAATGGAAATTTGGCGGGTTTCCGATTCCGAATGGTTGGGTGGTGTGGGTGGGTGAGTGATTGGGTGTGTGGGTGAAGGGGTGGATTATGTAATGGAGATTGTGTACGAGTACGGAGTATATTGCATGGATTGGGATTGGGATTGGGATTGGGATCGGGGTTTGGATTGGGATTTGTGAGGGGTTTGTGAGGAAGGAAAGGAGGGGAGGGGAAACTTGGAGGGATGGATGGATGGGTGGATGGGTAGTTTGTGAGATGGATGCTAGTGTTTGTTTGTTTGTTAGATTTTGGGTATGTTGGGTGAAGGAGATGTATGTATGTATGTATATATGTATGTGTGTATGTATATATATGTATGTATATATGTATGTATGTATGTATGTATATATGTATGTATATGGTTTTGAACAAGTTGTGTTGTAGACTTGATGGATAATTGGGTTCCTTTTTGTTAAGGTGGTAAGTTGGTCATTGGATGGATGGATGGTATAGAAGTTGGTGAGTGATCTGGAGATCTTGATTTTCGGCTTTGGGTTGGAGATTGGGAGATTGGGAGATTTGCGGGGGAGTGGAGGGAAGTTCAATATCTGGGTTTCTGGATTTCTGGGGAGATGGGGGGATGATGAGTTAGGTGTAGTTTGTGAATGTACAAAGGAAGGAATGTCTTCGGTAGGTATGAGGTTATTGAATTGCTTTACGCGGTTTCTGGATTCATTTCTAGATTCATTTCTAGATTTGTAAGTTATTGGAATGACTAGTGGGTTTGTTATATAATGATAGTAATAAGTACTTAAAGTATTTGTGTTTAAATATTCGAATATTTGTTGCTTGATGATGAAGATCGTCGTTACCCTTTCAACCACTCCACCCCCAAAATCTCATTTCCAAAGTTCGAAATCTAGTGTTTCCACTTTCTCCTGTTGCTCCTCCTCAACATCATCTTCTACATCCACGATTTCAATCTCAAATTCAAGCTCATACTCAACTTCATCCTCATCCACTCCCTCCTCTACAACTTCAATTTCGAATTCAACCTCATACTCGATCTCCTGTTCGATTTCAAATTCAACCTCAAATTCAATCACCTCTTCTTCAACTTCTTCCTCTTCCTCTTCTACATGTCCCAATCTCCCCTCCAACTCCTCACACTTATCCCATCCCTCAACAATCCAAACCATTCCTCCATCGCTTCTCATCTCTCTCCAATCCTCCCTACTAACACCCATCTGCCACGTTCTCAAAATCCCCTCCTCACACGTTCCTAGTCCTCCATTGATTTCTGCATCTCCTCTGTTACCTTCACATCCTTCTGCGTGTAGGATCCAGGGCTCCATGATCTCTATTTCTATGTCTTCCTCCTCCTTCTCGTTTTTACCATGACACTTCTTCTTTCGGTTCTTCTTCTTTAGTTCCTCATCTGCATGGCCCGGAGACTCGAAAATGTGTTTTTGCTTATCTTTCTCAATGCTGTTAATCTCAATTGGGAAATATACCCAAAATCTTTCACTCCCGTCGCCTCCTGCACCATCACACCCACACCCGGAACTGAAATCGTAAACGTATCCCCAGTCATCAACGATATTTGGATGGAGGGCAACGGGCTCAACAATCCCTTCGCAGAAACCGGGGAGTTTTGCAGAAGCGTGCGGTTCGAGGGCGCCGGAGGTGTAGGGAGTTAGGAAGGTGGCAGAGTAGGAGAGACATTTTTCGGGTGTTGTGAGGGGGGCTTGGGAGGGTGGGTGTGCAACGGCAGAGACGGCAGGGTGAAGAAAGGTGAGGGGAGGTAGGTAGCGGAGGAGGTTAGTTGGTGTGTGCATTTTGGAACGAGATGAGAGGTTTGTGTGGGTTGTTGTGTATTCTTGGATTTGCTTCTAGGCCCAGTAACCTAAAGCAGATAACACCAGTGAGAGAAATGGAAAGGACTATTTGAGGAAAAATTGTAAGAAGTCAAGTGTTTCCCCGACAGCAGCTTCAACCTTAACCTTGAAGAAAATGGTTTAGTCCAGGAATGACGCGAATATATGCCTCCATTTTACCAACATGTCAGTTGTTTGAGGCCTTGCCCTGGGAAGGTCTGCCTTGATCTTCGACTCCAATGTGAGTCTATACATATACAATAACGGCCATTTCAGACCGTCTCAGCCATCGTCCTTCGACCAGAAACGGCCGCAATATATACCTACGAATAAGCGATCTACAGAAGACATCAAACTTGTGGCGAACAATAAAGCGTTAGTCGTCCTACAGCTAAGCGCTGGACGTATCTCAGGTCGCTTCATCCTCGATTGAATGTTTGTTGTGCGCTTAGTTTGATTGGCGCCGACATTACGCATACCTTACAACGTACTGGATCCTTCATTTGAATAAATGCACATTCGATCAGTAAATGTCGTCTTCCTACAGAAGGTAAATTTGTGTAGAAGGAATACGCAAAAATCAGAATCGCCTGCGAAATCTCGTTCTCAATTAATCGCTTCCCTGCGTTTCCGCCTCTTCCAAAGTCCTCTCATAGCATCAAACGAAGATGAAAGAAACGGCATGTATTTACTATTGAGACTGATGTAAGATTACATAATTCAGTAATGCCATGTGTGCACTTAATACGCTATGTGCAAATTCAGACATTTGAGATTATTATCGACCGCGTACGATTAGAGTGTGTACGAACATTGGTGATATTTTGAAGGGTGGTCATGTACAGGTGGACACATTATCAGGCCTGGTCCACTCTCAGAATGTACTTTAGATTCTGCATTCTTCAGAATGAAACCATGGAATGAAATGAACGCAGGTAAATCGGATTTTTATGGATGATCTTGGATATCGTCATATATTTTCCATACGATTCAAGAAGATCCTGCAGTCTAGTAATGAGAGCCACCACCAGTACAGCCACTGGGCACTGCCGGGGCAAAATGAACCGAAACCTTGAATCTCTAACCTCAAGGCTTATTCGGAGTACTTGTCTAATGATGAGCCTATCTAGCTCTGATTGTCCAATATTCGCGACCGAAAATGAATTATCCACTGAAACAATAACAATTGCAAGACAACCACTAGATATATTGTTTGGATGTTCAGCCGCTGGGTGCAAAACCATGCGTTATGATGAGAACACAAAGGGTATGCGACAGGGAGAGACCACAGTCAAACTGTCTATTGGCAAAAGCGAAGAAAATCAAGTGGTTTGTGAGGAAAAAGTTATCCTCCTAGTGATCCCTCGATTCAACCATGGAAAATATCGACTCGTGTTCATAATGGGGGACAGTAAGTAATAGCAATAGTCATAGCCAAATGGACAAGCCGGAAAACATTGGGATTGGAAAGGGACAAAAGACCCCGAGTTTTGATTCCATCCAGAGTGATAATGTGTGACCGAACTTCTGGCGACGCAATAGGCTAATTGTGAATATAAACTCTGCATAGCTGCCGGGCTTTTGCAGTATTCTCCGTTTGGCTGCGGTGCGAAGTACGAAGAATACGAACTAGTCAGACGGTAGGGATGACACAGCCCGAGAACAGCCACCAGAAAACTTGCGATATCGATATCGTATATTCGTAATCGTCCTCAAGCGTCAGGAAGGAGAAGGTTTGAAGTCGAGAGTCGAGAATCGAGAAGACTTTAGGTTAGCAACATCGGGTCGTACCGAGAGCAAAGTGACCCAAGTTGGTATTAATTAGCACTCCTATTACAATCGACAAGTGTCAAATTAAGGATTGTATCCGAGAGGTTTCAGTCACGGCATCCATTGCTCGAGCAGAGACCCATGTGCAGGAGGTAATATGGGGGACCCGATTAATATGATGATATAATCTCGATAATCTCCGATTTCCTAAAATACAACACCTTCCTAGCTGCTTCGCACACACAGAGCACACACAGAATCCAGATGAGAGATCCAATTATTCATTCAGCCTCGTACTTGCCGGTTGAACGACCAATGGAATCCCTTGATATTCACCTCGTTAGTACAAGATAAAATTGACAAGGTTTTGGGGTGGCTCGTGTCGTCTTCATTCATTCATTCATTCATTCATCCATTCATTCATCCATTACCTACCTACCCATTTCTGGATTCACGTCGAAACATTTTTATTCCTTTGACCTTTCTCGTACTTGACCTCCCTACCAATACGACGCTTTAAATAGTAACTCATATTTGGTATTGGTAAGAGGCTTTCCACTGCATTTTTCGCGCTTGATAGTTATATTTCTCTTCGCCTTCTTGCATTTTGGTGTTTTGTTCGCAGATCTTACAGAATTGGGCATGATGGATGTGATCCGTCCACGAAGACCACATCACAAGAGTAGAACCGGATGTCTTCAATGCAAATCAAGAAAGGTCAAGGTACGTATTCTCTTCATGCTTTCGTTTGGAGCGAATTCATTTCCATGTATTGCAGGTCTGCACATATGACTGCTGCACCAATAGAACATCCTAGTCTCTGTCATGAAAAGCTCTCTGGTAGACACAATGTTCTCAATGGGGCTCTCGGCGGTGCACCCACATTACTCATTACATGTTTTTTCTCCAATTTTCCCCAGATTAGAAAAAAAAAAGGATTCAGCTGACAAGCATATTAAAAAGTGTGATGAGAAGAAACCATCATGCCAGAAATGTCAAAGTTATGGTTCCGGTTCAGAATGCTCTTATCTGCGTACACATCCCATGAAGAGTCTTCATAGTCACGAGATTCAGTGCAGTACGATGATGCGACAAGGCTCAAAGTCAAAATCACCAGCGTCTGATATCTCACCATCGAAAGTTGAATTGAGCCCTAGACTAGTTGTTTCGCCTGCTCCATCTCTGCCTGCATCAAATTATTCCTTTTCTATCCTTGATATGGAACTTCTTCATTATTATACCATGTATGGCGTTTCAGATTTCGTCGACTTTGCTAGTGGCCAAGAACTCTATCGGACAACTGTTGTAGAGCTAGCTTTCCAATTTCCATTTCTTATGCATGAGATTCTTGCTTTGGCCGCCTTGCAATTATCACACGCTCGACCCCTCAAAGCCGCTTACTATCACGGAGCATCAACCATTCACCTAACTACCGCTCTCCAACTATTCCAATCCGCAATTTCCGATCTCACGGCTGAAAACTTCCAAGCATGTTTCGCATTCACAACGATGATGTTTACGTTTGCCTGGACGTCACAGGATTCCAATTTGCCCAATCATCTGTTCTTTGGACCCGATTGTGCCGAAAATGAAAATACATTCCCTCACTCACAATGGGTGAAGCTTTACCGAGGTTCCAATTTTATACTCCAAAGCACTTGGGAAAATCTATCTCGCGGTCCATTCAAAGTGCTATTCGACCCGTGGATCGATTTCCAACGAGATTATATCCCATCACTCGACCCAGTTGACGACTCCCACGTCTCTTCGATAGCAAGCGCGTGGTCTAATACTTCTTCATGCGATCTCCCGCTCGAAGAGCGACAACATTTGGATCGTGCACTCGATATGTTGAAACGGGTATTTGGACTTCTGACAACCCCCAATGCACCTTCACCCTTGAGTGTGGTTATGAGTTGGTTTTCTTCGATACCCGATGAGGTGGAAGCGATGCTGGGTAGGAAAGTGAAAGAAGCGTTGTTACTCGTGGCATATTATTGTGTGTGTATACATCGTGTGTCACATGTATCGTGGATGAGTGGCAAGGGGAAGAATTTATTGCAGACTACTTTGGATGAGTTGGGACCTGGGTGGGAGCAATGGACGGCGTGGCCTATAGAAGTCGTTTTGGGGAGGGAATGGAGGGGTGGGAAGACGATGAGTGTGGATTTTATTAGTGGTGCATCATGAGGAGTTTTTGGGATTACGTGCATGCATTTGAGAATTGGCGTTGGAGATACCAGTTGGAGGGCTTTTGTTGCATTAATTAGGCGTACTTGGATAAATCAGCGGAGATGCATGGGTGTGACTAGTTAAGTGTTGATTAAATAGTTTGTGTTTACATCGAATAATACCCCCCATACTTGCTCAAGAACCCATGGTGTACTCCTCAAGCCTTCCTTATTAACGCCACTAGAATGAATACGGAGAATTCCAATGCCGATGAACCCAATAATTCTCGCTACAATCACCACAATGTGATCGTGATACACCGACGCTGTGAAAGCAACCTTCGCTCTACTTCTCACTTCGCAACCTTCAAATAATATTCATGCACCCTCTTTCCTTTCCTCAAATCGGATATTCGCCAACCCTCAAGTAGCAGCTTCCTTAACCTCACCCACCTTTTGTGGCGGCTCATCAATAAAACTCGGCACCTCATCCACCATAAAACTCGGTGTCCCCTCCGCCATTCCTCCCAAACCCTCCAACTCCGCCTCCTCCCCCAGCGCCTCCAACTCTGCATCCAGCTCCGCCTCATCCACCTCTTCGGGCAAATCATAACTCCTACTAATACTCTCCTGAATCTCATTCCCCACCTCCATCAAATCGGCCATCTCATCCTGCATCCTCTCAATCTTATCGATATCAATCTTTCCATATTGTTTTTTCAGCGCCGCGTTCGTCGACTTGAGTGTTGACACGGTGGTCATGACGTTTTGCAGGTTATCTTGCATCATGGCTGCGCTCTCCATGTTGTAGGATTGCTGCTGCAGCTGGTCGCGCTGGCCTTCGTACATCTTGCGGCGTTGCAGAACCTTGAGGGCTTTTTGTTTGATGGCAGTTTTGCCGGGGCCGTCGCGCATCTTGGAGAGCTTGGTTTGGTAGGAGGTGAGCTCGGCGTTTATGGAGGCTAGCTTGACGTCGAGGGAGGAGATGCGTTCGTCAACCTAGAGGAAGGTTAGTGGGAGTGTGAGATGAGGATGAGGATGAGGGGAGAAGGCAGGGAGAATGTACATTTGAAATCGCGGAACTGAGGGTTGGTTTGGGGGTTGAGGACTTTGCGCCGAATAATCTGTTCATCTTGATGGTATGATGGGGATGTGTTGTAAGTTTTCAAATTTGGGTTTTGCAATGAATATTGTGCAGGAATTAGATTTCTCAATTGTGAATTATGATTGATTAGGTAGTCTTGAAGGTCCAGGCTGTTGTAGTGTGATGATTGATTTGATTGTTCAGAAACATGTGGGTTATTCGTCATTGGTATCAAATCTTAGCCGGGGTTTGTCTCGGTTAGCTGGCCATTGATCTTTATCGGGTCATCACGTGGCGTTTGGCTGGGATTCAATCTCATCATTCATGTCTCTTCCATCTTTCCTTCATTTCCCTATCAGACATATGCAAGACACGTTGTCCGTTGGTTACTTGGGGTGAATAATGTAGCAGAAGAAAGAGGTACTGGCATGGCCATTGTGTGAAGTGGCATGTGTATGTATGTATATATATATATGGATTGTGAGATAATAACGTACGGTATCTTCACACGTACTCCATGCATACCCAGTATTCACCATCCCTAGATCACACACACACATGAGTGAGGGGTTTGAATCAACTACTTGCTACGGCCATTATTGGTTCTCCCTATCTCATCGTGCTCATCTCTTCTAAAATGAGTCGGACTTCTTGGTGATCATAGCAGAAAGGTCCCTGATACTACCTAATCATGTCAAAAGGCTCGAGCAAGGCAGAAAAAGCAATCACATCAACTTGTACCCACTCAACTTCCCTATCTTCCCAAACTTCAACGAACTTTTGCGCCCAGATTGGGAAAATTGATCAAGTAAGAAAAAGACAAGACCACAAAGAGACCCAAACCACTTTGAACCCCACCATCGACCTGCCTTTCCTCCTTGCCCTCTAGGACAGACCAAGATTTTCCGATTTTTTAACAAGAAGAGGCAGAGTACCTGATCAACAGATTCCTGTTTGTACTTCTTACCAAAATCCCTTTCTTGTTTCTTATTCTTGAGATACCCTTTTTATCTAGAAAATTGTCGGTCCATTGGTTGGTTGAGTGTATCCATCAAGATCTCTCGATAATCCATCCTCTAGTCAAAATTGGAGATATCAGTCCAGCCCCAAACCTCTGGACAATTTACCTCGCAAGACACAGACAGATCCTTTCCACAACAGCAACATTGATCCTACTCTGCTGGCCTCTTGCTTAGTCAAATGGGAGGAGGAGCTTAGTCGAGGAGAGTATCAATTCACAATTCGCATTGTGCAAACAAAGTACAATTGATATTGAATGGAATACAGGAATTCTATTTCGTAAGTTCTCTTTTACCATTGTTTACATGATTCACAACAACTACCATGAATGGCTTGCGGAAGCGCAGGGCTGAGAGAGTCGCGCGCCCAAATTAAGGCACCATTCACCGACTAGCCACACAATCCTCTCCTCTATTCCTCAATTTGCGGATTATACATGATTATCCACTTCTAAAACATTATCACTGACCTCACATCTTTATTTATAGTCATATTTACGGTCATTAAATCTTAACGAAGCACGATACGATACGGTACCATATTACAGATAAAAAGTGCGTATCTGCAGGCGGGAACCATTTCCATACAACCACCTTTTTTTCCTTGTGGGGAGAAGTGCATCATACCTGCGGCTCTTCAGCGATTGATTCGTATGATTGATCTCAAGATACGAACATAAAAACAATACCCATATCTCAATCTACCACCATTTCCTGGGTGGCAGACGAGTCCTGTTTACATAATTCATCATGTTCTGGCGATTCGGCGGATATGCCAATATTTCTACTATCGATACTCTACTCGACAAAGAGGATGTTACCCTAGAGCAGTTGTTGGATGAGAGCGATCTCATACAAGAACTGAAACAACACAACTCAAAGTTGATCGAATACTTGCGGGAAGATAAAATCCTAGCAAGGCTCCTGGAATATGTTGTGGCTCCTAAATCGGAGACTATCGCATCAGAAGACGCTGGGGCAGAATCGACAGAAAAGTCAGGTTCACCAAACTCAAAGGGCAAAACTCGATCTTTCTCCGTTTCTCGCCAGTCCTTTGAAGGTGCCGACGAAGAGAAAGAAAAGAAACGAACTCGGTATGCTTATGTTGCAGCCGAAGTCTTATCTTCAGACAACTGGTCAATCTGTGAGGCTTTGATGGAGAATCAACCTCTGTTGCGCAAGTTTTGGGAGTTCTTGAAACTTCCTGCGCCTTTGGATCCTTTACAAGCCAGTTATTTTACGAAAGTCAATGAGGCTCTATTAGATAAAAAGACTGAGGAAATGCTTGATTTGCTCAAGTCGATAGACGGCACAGTTAAGAGTATGCTTCAGCATGTAGATTCTCCTATGATTATGGATCTTCTTTTGAAAATTATTAGTTTGGAGAAAGCGGAGGGAGGTGCTGGAATTGTTGATGTAAGCTTTCCTAACATTTCCCATTTTATTATTAGTTGCTAATTTTGAAATAGTGGTTACATTCGCAAGACTTGATGCCAATCCTTCTCTCTTTTCTATCCTCCGAACACAGCTGGGCCACACAAACTTCGGCAGGTGATTTTCTCAAGGCAATCATCACTATTTCAGCAAATGCGTCACAAAACGAGCAGTCATGTATTGGACCAAATGAGCTTACTCGCCAACTTGTCTCTCAGCAATGTATTGAAAAGCTGATCTCCGATATGCTTAAGGGTGGAAATCCGTTGACTGTTGGTGTCGGCATTGTGATCGAAGTTATCCGGAAGAACAATTCGGATTATGATCCTGAGGTTGGAGCTGAGGCAAACGCAGTTCCATCCAGCCGCGATCCTATATATCTCGGAACCCTCTTGCGCATGTTTGCCAAGCATGTCCCCGACTTTATGGAACTCATCCTCAGTCCTAATCATACCGTTGGAGGGGGCGATGGTCCTGTAACAATACAAAGGAAAGAGCTGAGTGCTGCCTTTGGCGGAAAAATTGAGCCTCTTGGATTTGATAGATTTAAGACTTGCGAGCTCATGGCCGAGCTTTTGCACTGCAGCAACATGGGCTTGTTGAACGAAGTTGGCAGTGAAGAGTTTGTCAAGGCGCGAGATGTAGAGAGAGAACGATTGAAGGCCGAGGGTAAATTGAACCCATCGCCAACTGCCCTAATGTCCGAAGATGACCTCACGATGAAATCCTCAACACAAACACGACTAGGTTCCCCAGATGGTTCTAGGAAACTGGAGGTTCAAAATGCTTCCGATGATGATGGATTTGAAGAAGTTACGCATGCAACAGAACTTGGCGATGACGCCAAGGACGATTTTGATGAGAAACATGAACACGAAGAAACTTTACTTACTTCCACCCAGCCGCCTGTTTCTTTCCTCGACAAGGATGACGAGGAATTTGTTGATGAACCTTTAAGCTCGCCAAGACTACAACCTCTGTCTGATGAGCATACGTTACAAGAACCAGAGATGACTGTCCTTCCTCTTTCTCCAACTAAGGAGCTTTCTCAACAAGTTGGCTCTTTAGGTTTTACTGATGAGGATACGACTATGACCTCCCCTCCTCCTTCTATCGATGCTACTGTCCTCGATGATACTGAAGACTCTTCTGATGGTTCCCACAAACATACCCCAGACTCCTCAGAGGGCTCTCCTGAAAGCCAGAGTGTAGCTTTGGAACCACCTACTGAATCTTCAGTGCCCACAGAAGAAGTCCCTCATGCTGCGGAAGTCATTCCACTTCCAGAAGATACCCCTGCACCTTTGTTCTCCAAGAAATCAGGATCAGCTGAAGAGATTGCCGATGCATCAGCCGCCGTCCCTGGCGATGGTAACATGAGTCTTGACAGCATCGATACTACTATGCGCGATGCTGGCGAAGGCAACAATTCCGTATTGATGGGCAACACGGGGGAACCTTCTCAAGACCAAACTTTGGAAACTGCAGGCGCTCCTGTAGTTGGAGATTATCTCAAAATGCAATTTGTTGAACATAAAGTTGTACCAACTATCTTAGTAAGTTTTCACCAGGCATCACATTTGAGTACCTCAATTAACTAGTGTAGGATTTCTTCTTTCGATTTCCTTGGAACAACTTCTTACATAATGTCGTATATGACGTTGTACAACAAGTGTTTAATGGACCTATGGATCGTGGTTACAATAGATCACTTGCGATCGACCTCTTCGAGACTGGAGATATCACAATGAGAATCGTTAATGGGCAAAAGAAGAGCGATGAGGCACAAGAAAAGAACAAGATGAGACTTGGTTACATGGGCCATCTTACACTCATCGCCGAAGAGGTTGTGAAATTTACAGAGCGACATCCTCCCGAGCTTCTATCTGACTCTGTGTTGGAAAGGGTCATGAACGGTGATTGGATCCCATATGTGGAGGTCACTCTGGCAGAAACTCGGGAACGGGATAACGCAATTCTCGGGGGAGTCAGACCAGATATGTCAGTTGGCCCACGACAAGCCGTCATGAATGCGGTAAACGCAGCCAACAATTTTGGAAACGCATCCTCCGCTCTTGCCGACGCTGGCCTCAATGGGTCAATAGCTCTCGACAGCGCTGAACTTGCTAACAACAATGGGAATGGCAACAACTTCATCACTGGAGGTACATTACTGAGCGGCTTTGGAAGTTCTAGTGATGAAGAAGATGATGAAATGGAAGAAGACAATGACGAAGAAGGAAAGACTAGTGGTGGTACATCGGCAGAAGTGGGTCATTCTGTTCCTCCATCAGCCCCCAATCTTGATAAATTTGACGACCTGGATGTTGATTATGAATATTTGGAGCAACTCGATCGTGAATCACCTCTGTTTCCTCAAGAGAAGGACGAGGATTTTGATCAGGGTAGTTCTTAATCAGTAAAAAACACATGTTGTCTTCCTTTCTTCCTGTACAGTACGATTTTTCTGGCACTTTATTCCCAAACAACATTACAAGTGGCGTTTTTAGATCTTTGGGGCTTGTTGTTTCTGGCTTCAGAAATTTAGAAGGCATTAATGTTGGTATGAAATGAGGAGTATTGTTGGAGTTTGCTCTTTCCTTAAATCAAGAGAAAGAGATTCAATTTTTTGAGATATAATCCTTACCCCCTTTTCTGATATGGTTGGTGGTGGTGACAGCTGTGATGTCGATCTGGTGTTTTAATCAATGATTAGTGTCCGCAAATCTTTTTTTAACATTGCTCCCTAGTGGTTGAGCTAATTATCTATTCTCATCTGGACCCGCCATTTATTTGCTATTTACCCAATTGCTTTTATCCGCCGCTTAGCTTTCCCCCTTTGGAATATGCCTTATTTCTCAGATAATTATATCGTGCCAAAATCTATGCTAATGTGATTACATCTAGTTCTCTCGCTATATTACCACACCCTCAACTACAACATCTACCTCGGATCTCTCACCTCCTTCGGCACCACCGCCACCTCCACCCCCCCTCAACATCCCACCAAGCCGCGCTAGAAGACAATTGGCTGCGAGATTGGCGCTGCATAGCAAGCAGAAAGTGGTGAATGGGGAGAAAGTTGAAGGCGAGGAGAGGGAGTCAAAGGGAGTCAACCCCTTTCAGGTAGAGGGCGAAGATGATGAGGACGAGGAGGGAAGCAGTGATGACGATGAAGCTGGGTTTGGGAGAAGTGGGTTCGAGGATAATTTTGACAATGATGATGGGGTGGGGGTTAGTATCACAAGGGAAGCGAAGAGGAGAACGAGTTTGGAGGATGAGGATGAGTATGATGGTAGGGCTGGTGGGATAGGAGGAGTCGGGGCTGACGATGATGAGGTTGTGCATGTGGGAATGGTAGAGGAGGCGAGTGAAGGTGAGATTGAGAGTGGAACTGGAAGCGGAAGTGTGAGTAAAGGTTCGAAGGAAGAAACGGGGTTAAAGGCCGAGGAGGTGGATGACGGAGAGTTAGTGCATGTTCAGCATGCGGAGATGCAGGAAGAAAGTAAGAAGGCGTAGACTCCATTGAGTTGGATTGATAAATGGGCGGATATCTGATGAGGGCATGAGAGGATGAAATATTTGTACGATATTATGCGAATTACGATCGGTATGGGTTGCGGAGGTGGCATTATGCAGCGAACTTCTCTTTGCTATAATTGATTTGGGTGAGATGACGAGATCAGATGATGATATGGACTGAAAGAGCTTAGGATAGGAACATTTGATAAATGGGAAATGAAGGACGGCGGATGCGACGAGACGTGTATAGATAGTTATTTGTATGGATGATTGATTGCCTTTACAAAATTGAGTGCGAGTTTTGGAGAGATATGTTAATAAGTTAATGACGACACATCGAGTTCTACTGGTACTATGAGATGCTAATTATCGAGGAGTAAAAATCTAGATGCGGGATCAATTGATACTTGTTGTCAAGGTAAATGAGCGGATTGAAGGTTTCATAGATGTAATTTTTCGAAATGGTGCTTTTGAGAAGAAATCAGGAGCCAGGCAAATAATTTGGTTAGGAATGAGAATATGATTGTTAGCAAGGAAGATGGGTAATGCTGGAAGAACTATTCAGAAAATCTAGTTAGGGAATTTCGACTTTTCAAGGGTCACCGGGAGCTTGACTTTGGAGCTCGGATTTCTTATCTTATCGCCGAAGTTAGTGTTGATATTATAAACATCGCATGCGACTTCGAATTCACCTTCATACGGTTTCTTCCTTTACTTTTCTATATGCACCGGTTAGTATCACAATCTACATTCAAATGTGCCCGCTGTCTGCGAGCTGCAAAGCATCAAAATGCAGTGTCAAGCTTGCATAAGAAGGCCTCTCGACAATTTTCACAAGCCTCGCCACTTCGAGGGGAGGATGCTAGCAAAGTAACGAAAGACTCGGAGGATCAAGCTTCAATCGAAGCTCAGATATTGAAGCAAGCCTCCAAGAATGATTCGGAAAAGAAAGGAGCAGAAAAGGAACTAGGGGCGATGTCAAGGCGTCTCTTGGAAGCTACTGAAGATGCTCTGTTAGAAGGTGGTCGAGCCGGACGAAAAGCCGTGGAAGAGGCGGGCTTCTCGGAAGAGTTGAAGGCAAGATTACTTGAAAGAGTAGAAGCTTCAAAATTCAAATCCGAGAATGTCTCTGCCTTTACGGAAGCAAGCTTTGCGGCCAATGTTGGTCGTGGGTCTCGGGATATTGCCACAGGGCAAGCATGGACCGGGCAGGAAGCAGCGGAGGATACGGTTCTACGAATGTTGGATGATGCCAGGAAACCTCTCAATCCTGGTTTGCGAGGGCCGGGAAAGATCCCATCACCAACTGTGGATTTGAGGTTGAAGAAACAGCCTAAACAGAGACCTGGCGAAAGGTTGGCAAATGCGAGGGATAAAACATCAATTTATGCCATTTCTAAGGATAGTCAATTGAGCGATCGAGAGAGGGAAGAGTTCAGGAAGGAGCTTAAAGAAAGATTTTCGCCTGGTGCGAGACCCATGCCGAATTCGATCAGAGGTTTGGCTGCTCTGGCTAATGAGAGAATTGAAGATGCCATTGCTCGTGGCCAGTTCAAGGTGAGTCTAAGTTTCGCGATCACTTTGAACCGGTATGATACTAATCTCTTGTTCGCAGAATATTCCCAGAGGAAAGGCCATAGAGAGAGACGCGAGAGCCGACAATCCATTTATTGATACAACCGAATATATCATGAACAAGATGATACAGCGACAAGATATTGTGCCACCATGGATAGAGAAACAACAAGAGCTCGTCAAGACCGCAAATATTTTCAGGATCAGATTACGCAACGACTGGAAGCGACATGCTGCCAGAACAATTGCAAGTCGAGGTGGTACTTTGCAGGAGCAAATGAGAACTGCAGAGATATATGCACAATCTGAAGCTGTCCATAACCCTAAGAAACGAGCTGTGGAGCAAATATCTGTTCCTACAAATGCTATAGACGATCCAGTCATGGTGAAAATCGTACAAGAAGTTCCATCTTCGTCTACTGGAGATCCAGTAATTCAAATTCTAGCGGAAACTAAAGAGAAGGAAATTGACATTGGAAAAATTAGTCCTCTTGAGACCGACAGGCAGCCAGCTTCTGAACAAACACCTACAGCGCTTCCACCGCCATTTCGAATACCATCATGGGAGGAATCGGAGCAGTCATATCTCAAATTGGCCATCACCGATCTAAATAGTAAAACGAGATCCTACAATCTCATGGCACCAGATCTTGCGAAGAAGCCGTACTTTTCACTAGAACGTGAACTGAAATCATGTTATGCAGATGTTGCGCCTCAACTAGCTGCCGCCATCAAAGAAAGAGCGACCAGACCAGCCAAGGAGTTAGTTGAAAAGATTGGACATCGTCCTGGTGGTATTATGGAACGATTCGGATCGGATAAAGTTAAAGTCTATGATTCTAAGAGACCCTTATATGGCTTCAAGGAATTTTGGAATGATTTGTTTGGAGAGAAACAGACATAAGTGTACCTTCCTTTCATGATTGTGCAAAAAAGCAACTTCTGAGTTGGGAAACATAATATCTGAAAATGGAAAGCATGGTAGATGGGGATCTTGTAAGACGACTGTTTACATGCAGCCCATGTTACATGCGAAGCTCTATACAACATACAAACATCACAGCTTCCAACAGCTTCAGACCATTATACAAATGCAGTTATATATATATCTTTGGGCAGCGTCAGAAGTTCAATTTCGAAAATTGGCATGGAACCAGAAAACAAAGCCTTGTCATTCACCACACCCGTCACCACGCCCGTCACCACAACCGTCGCCAGCTCTCGGATGAGCATTGGTTCATTGCTGAATCCCCAACCTCCAAAAGCGTTACAAGTAGGCCCAGGCGCACAGGAATATGGCAAACATGGGGCCGACGTATCAGAATTGGGTTCTTTAGGAAGCCAGAAGCGTATGACCCCGCTCCCGAATGTTGGACGTCCACTGTTCAGGATTTCAACAGACCCTTCTGAACCGCAGGCAGATTCAGAGGACATGCAACCCGGATAGCCCTGGACCACTGAAGATGATCGAATCTTGCTTGAACAACGCGAACTTGGAAGAAGTTTTCACACTATACAACAGGTATACTTTCCGCAGCGGACACTGGGAGCTTGTGCTTGTCGGTTCCAGAGCCCGAACTTCCGAGCGAAATTTCCTGATACAAACTGGGATAGATGGCCACGCAAATCTAAATCAGTGGTCAGGTAACTGGGAACAGTGCCACATATGAATTCCACCATTCGGGAAATAGCGCCATGGAAATTGAATTTCAATTGAACAGTTTTTGGTGCCTGAGGAAATGCTACTCACTGATGTATTTTCGATCCCATACAGCCTTTTGTAGTCAATGAATTCATCTAATCAGCTACACTATGTCGCCACCCGAGACATGACATTTGAATGCAAAACTTGACCAATGAAATACTAATCCCAGGTAAAAAAGGTACAAGCTGCGGGTTGATCCGTGGTCGCCGATTAGAGTTCGAAACTAAACTGCGCTTAACGCATGCACAGATCCTTTGATATGCGTATCATACTATTATTGAGGTGTCGCGTACGTAAGAATGGTGATTGGGACAGCGGGTCTTCAGCAGATACATTTACGAGAGTCTAGACGGGTTACATCGTTGACTCTAAAGCTGTAGCGGGAGAGAAGATTTTCTATGTTGTGTCGAAGAAAAAAGGGGGGGAGGAGTTGCGTGTGTTTAATGCAGGGTGAAAGCTAGAAGGAAAAAGAAGAAGTGTAATATGTAAAATGTGATATCTGATATTTGATAGGTGCTGATGGTTTCTTGGAACACATTGACCTCGGACGAGAGAAGGTAGGACGGCTCGGTATCGTGTTGAAAAGAAAAAAAGATAAGATACGTGGAAAGTCACAACGTCCGTTTGTTGGTGAACCGCATAGCCATATGTCATTTTAGAACTTTGTTTCTATAGATCAATAAGTTATTCATGCAAGCTGGTATGATTTTCTCTTTACTTCTCTTCTTTCTCCGTCCTTCTTTCCCCTTTTCGACTTCCACGCTGAACAGAATAAAACATCAGTTGGGTGAGAGAGGTTAGAAAGGCATCGACCTGGAAACGCTTTGTAGGTACCCAAGTATTTATTGCATTCCATCAAACAAATGCAACAACAAAACAAAACTACACTAGGTACACTCAAGCTTCCACCATTGTCAATCATTTTTTGGGTGGCTTCATATACATCAACATTACCTCCTGGTTTTGAAGTCACAATTTTTTGATCAGAATTCTCAGCTTCACATTGTGCCTTGCAGCTGCATATGCATAGATCTTCCTATACCCAGCAGATATTGACGTGAGGAAGATCCATCGTCCTGGATGGTAACAAACGAGAATACACTCAGTACAACCACGGTACACAAATGATCCAGTATCATATCACACACTCATTTTTTTGGTGTCGTCCCAAGTTGAGATTTTGTTTGTGACTTATCTACTCATCCCGTCTTTCTAAATTTGCAGCTTGAATACGGCCTTCCTTACTTTGATATACAACAAATACGGCATTAACCCCGTCTGTCCAGTCAATCGGAAACGGCCAATCCAAGACAAAAGCCTATACAACAATCGCTGTTGAGAAAAACAAAGCAAAAACATTTCAGCTGAAAATAGCATCTCAACAAAAGTAACCATCTTCCAATCATGGAAGATGGCAATCAAGGATCTCGAAGAAGTCGCATATCTTCAACTACAACTCGCATGCCACTTTACCATGATTCCGCGACCAATTGTTCAAGTAGCAATACAAGAATGAATCTGGCAACGCCTACTATCTCGTCGCAGAGTACGAATAGTTCGAGTGCGCATTTGCCTTTAGGGTCGGGAAGAATGAGTGCGCAATCGGGTGGTGCGGCTTTCTTGCAAGAGAGGTTGAGGGAGAGGAAGGGCAGGGATAGAAGATTGAGTGGGGATTTTAGTGGGAGTGGTGGTGTGGCTAGGGAAGTTCAAAGTTCGCCGATTCATAGGAGTAGTGGTGGGGGTGGAGTTATGCGAGAGAGGGAGAGGGAGAGGGAAGAGAGGAGACCAAGTTCGAGTGGAGTGGGTCAGCCACCGGGGAAGAAGGCGATGGGGGTTAAGCAAATGGAAGAGGTGAGAATTGTCTTACAATCAATTGGTATTGAGCTTTGGAGATATGAGTGCTAATTCTGTTGACTTCATTACAGACAGTCTCAACCTTACATAAACAGAATTTCGATCTCAAATTGGAGCTTTTTCATCGGCGACAGAGGCAAGAAATATTGGAATCGGAAGCGGAACAGTTGAGGAAACAGGTTAAACAGCAGGCAGAGGTGCAAGAAATCAATGATGCATTGCTCAAGGAGCTGGAAAAACGAGACCAGGCAGTTGAACAAGCTGTTGGTCTCATTTGCGAACTGGAAGCAAAAGTTGAGGGGTTACTACAGGAACGAGAGGACGTAAGAAATTACGAGATCCGATACGGAAATGACTTCTATGATCACAACAGCGCGAATGAAATGCCAAGCTCACCCCCGATCTTTGACAGAGACACGTCAACTACTCCTAAAGCTAGGGATACTACGGTAGGAATTGCCAGGATGCCCTCTTTTTTATCTGAGCGGAGCGAAGGGGTAGAAGCTTTGAGAAGCTTATATCTTCCTAGCAGTAATAGTTTTAGCGACATTGCTCTTCCAAAGTTGCCAGAGGAAGGTAGTGAAAGTGGAATGGCCAGTCCTTCGTTAAGTGTTCTGAGTGAGAGTTCATTTTTGAGTATCTATGGAGAGAAGCCACCGCTTGCGTTGAATGAAGAAGATTACGACTCTCCGTCTCCAAAACAGCATCGTCGAACCAGCTCATCGGTGGAAAAGTGGATTGATGAACGTCCAGCTTCAACTATGCCTATGAGAGTACCATCACCTTCATCTCAAAATGGTGGTCAAAGGAGTCGATTCTTATCAATGAACTATGTTGCTTCCTCTCCGTTACAACGTCTTGAAAAATTGAGAAGCAATCTGGAGAAGCAGTACAACACTAGCACCAGTATGCGACTTAAAATTCGATCTGATGCACAAAGCAGTATCCATGAAAGGCAACAGTCTCAAGAGGACGATAGTCAGCTCACAACCGACGGGAACAGCCATGAGGCAACCCAGAAGTTACCACCCACGCCAGACACTATTAGCACCGGTACTTTGAGAAGTCACAAGGAATCTGACGAAACTCTGAATCAAAGACATCAAATAAATGAAGATGAGGTGACATTTCTTCATAGTACATCAACATTTTCGGTACCTCCTGCTACTTACAATCCATACCAATCGACTACATCCATGCGACCACGTAGTGCAGGAGAAACCGTAACAAGTCGGCGCGAAGGTCATGGCTGGGATACAGAAACGCTGGAAACAGACGATATAGATACTTTCACCAATTACAGCACCGATAGTATCGCTGAAAGTTCCAAGATGCATCCTCCAACTCGCCAGCCCCGGGGAGGAAATCAAACACCAGAATTCTTCTCATTCCATACCACGTCTCGAGAACGCGATACTATGAGAACTTGGGGTGGTGATGGAATATTCAATGATCATCCCGCAACACGTGTTTCAACTGGTGCAAATTCCCGTTCTCGCGATTCAAATAACACAGCGCAACGTTACGAAACGTTACGAACGATATCGCAAGCAGAGTCTCATCCTAAGAGCGATGATACTGTCATAACCGGTCATTCGGATCGCAGGTCATCATCTAGAATGGAGGAGCATCGAGAGAGACGCGCTAGGGAACTGGAAAGATCTTCTACGCCTTTAGATGAAAAGACAGCCAACCCACCTGCTCCTGATCGCAGATCTTCACTCGCAGCTGCTACTTCCAAGTTAAGGAAGCATGCCCCATCTTCTATCAACACTAGTCATGATTCCAACACCAAGATGCCACTTGCTCCTGTATCTATGAGTAACCCAAGTACGCCTTCCAAAGAATCTCCCAAGGAGAAAGAAGGGGGCAAAGAAAAGGATTTCAGGCGACTACTTCCTACGAGACTCTTCTTTGGAAGGTCAGAGACTGCGCCAGTGGTTAATACTTCACAATCGACTTCAAGATCAAGTTCTAGTTCCAACTCTAATCTAGACCGTAGGACGAAATATCAGACTATGCCTGCTGCAAGACATGGTTATAGATATAGTAGTCGATCAGCATTGGGTGATTATCAAATGGATGGCAGTGAGGAGTATGGTAACAGAATTGGGAAAAGTACGTATCATGAAGAAGGTGCAGTTGAGCTTGAGAAAGGGAGAAGTGCTACTCCGCCACCTGTTTCGAGAAATAGAACTCATTCAACACAACTTCAACGAGAGCTGGTGGATAGACCGAGGAGTGCGTGCGCGGTTGTGAGGGAGAGAGGGGAATTCGGAGAAGATGGTGCGAATGATGGGGACGAAGTATCGAGAGAGGTCATATCCGGTGCGGGTGATGAGGGGAAAGGTGTTAAATCAGGGATCGGTAAAGAAAGAAGTGAGAACTGCCACGTGAATATGTCCGAAGAGAGTAACAAGGAAAACGACGCAAGCAAAGATAAAGACAACAATAGGGGATCTGCAACAAGCCATGGAAGAAAATGGTTTGGTCTCTCACACAAACCTGTTCTCGGAAGATCAGCAAGTGTTTCAAAAGGACGTTAATTTCTTGATGGTTTCTCGGTTAGGGATAAGGGGTTATACATTCTTTACTTTCCTTACTTTCATTTTGCGATTGGGACTAGGATGAATTTTCGGGCGGATCAATGATTTTTGCGAAAGGACATTTGCGGATTCTGGGGAAATTAAAGGCGTGGAATACACATGGCGCGCTTTTGTATACCATACACAATACCCTTTTCATGAATGCTGGATGAAAGTTTGGGAATGGAGAGCTTTTACCGATAATAGCAGCGAGGATAATGATAATTGTTATCGAGGATCTGGGTGGAAGTGCTTTGGAGCTGTTTTGGAGATTTATGTGATGTGATATGTTTGATGATGCTAACTAGGTAGGTTTTGGTGATAGTGTAATATGTATGATCATGTGCTTGTTCCAAAGTGGTGCAGTGACTTGATTGAGACTGACGATCTTAATGTTGTTGAATGGCTGGTATTTGGTATTATGTTTAGCTGCTATCGCTGACAAAATATCTACTTGGGTAAAATCTAGACGACAATCGTAAATCCAGATGTATCTTTGATGAATTTTGAACAAATTTAATGATACATTCCAAAAAATCTACTGGATATTCTCCATTTCCAACAATCTATTCACCTACCCAATTTTCTAGATCTTAGTACATCCTTCGAGATCCACCAGAATATCCAAATCTATCAACATCATCCTTCAACCCCCTTCTACATATTAGACCCAATCATCAAAGCCACCAGATCCGAATCCTTTGGCAATTCCGGATAATCCATCGGGATAATCCCATATCGTTTCTTGATTCCCCAATCGAAGTTTAGGCGGAGCGTCGGATTCATGCCTTGAACAAAGGCACCGATGAATTTACTGTGCGCCCCTACTGCTATCCACTAGATGATTGAGTTGAGTGTTAGTGAATTCTCACAGCAAGCAAGAGAGGAAGATTCAAAAATCTAAAATAAAATAAAAACATACATGACTCTCCGCCACCTCACCCCTCTGCACCGGATCCCCCACCGCCGACACAAAATTCACAAACCACTCATCCCTCGGCCCCTCTCTCGCCCTCTCCAACATCCTAACCACGAATCCGTATTTACTCCCGACC
Source organism: Botrytis aclada (assembly GCA_014898285.1). Lineage (NCBI taxonomy): Eukaryota > Fungi > Ascomycota > Leotiomycetes > Helotiales > Sclerotiniaceae > Botrytis > Botrytis aclada. Next base: position 2,374,850 of record RCSV01000001.1, on the reverse strand, counting down.
AATCCCTTGAGCGGGATAATGTCCGAGTATTCCCACTTATCCTGCAGATGAATCGTCACGCCGCTCTCTGTCCGCAGCGTGAAGTCCGGATTATTGTCTAGCCAGCCGCTGAGATCTAAACCCATTTTTTCTTCTGCGGGTAGAGAGGGAGCACATTCGTAGCGACGGAGCAGCACTGCTTTTCCGCGCGCGTCGCGCAGGGTCTCGGGTTTGTTGGCTGTGAGCCAGCGGGGTTGGCCCGAGGGATAGGGCGCGATCGATGTGATGTGTTTGGCGACTGCGGTGTAGAAGATCTCGGGGGGGTGTTTGTTCGAGGTGTCGTCGTTTTTGATCGAGATGAGCACGGTTTCTTGGCTGTGTTGGGAGAGGAAATCAAAGACTTCCTGCATGACGAAATCGAATTTGAGATAAAAGGGGAGGTTGATGGGGATCCCGCCGTGGTACATGTAGAGTTGGCCGTCTTCGGTGTGGACGCGCACGCGGAGATCGAGAAAGCGGATGCCGGCTGTGAGTTGGGAGGATATGGAGAGGTATTGCGTGCGCACGAAGGGGATGTTGGATTCTGCGCAGCCTGGGAGGGAGGGAGGGAGGATTGTTAGGATGGGTGTTGAGTGGTAGGAGAGAGGAGGGAAATCTTACTATCGTGGGTTCCTGGAATCGTCATATCCGATAACAAAGTATCATCTGGGATTTCCGCCATCCAAGAGCTGAGTGAGTAATCGAGCAAAGATCGAGAATACCACATCAACTCCTTACTCTCATCGTTCGAGTTGAATATACAATTTACCCTTCCATTCAACAACGCCAGCTGCGGGGGATCAAATGAAGTCTGCCCTGCGATCGCTTCTTGCGGGTGCCACATCCCATCTTTATACTCGCTCATATAGATCACATGCGAAGTATCTCCGGGGCCATTTTCCAGAAAAGCCAGAAACGCACTATCACCATAAGAAGTAGCCGAAACACCCTGTGCTGCCTTCCCCTCGCTCACATCATCACAACCATTCCACACATCTTCCGGCAACGAATATTTGAATCCGAGGATCGTGTGATCCTCCTCGGCCGAAGAACAAAGCGCATGCAAATCCCCATTCAACACAAACACCGCGGGGATCCCAGTTACCTTACTAATCCCGCTGACTTCCTGCGGATACTTCCATACGGGCTGATCTTCGGATCCTAGCGTCCATGTTGAGTAGTATAGGTTGGAATTTTGTATATACACCAACATCAGATTGTTATGGTGACTGATCAGCGCCGGTGTAGTATGTGTCCAGAGTCCCGATTGTTTATCTAGAAGAGTAGGAGAAGCCCAGCATTTCTCTACATCGTCATACTCATAGTGAGCAACCTCTCCATCTGCTCTAACGATGATGGCATGCAGACGACCGAGAAGCTCGGCCATGACTGGGATTCCTTGATCGGGAAAACGGATCCGCGTCTGGAAGGTGTCGTTGTCGCCGGTGGCATAGTAGAGATCGCCGGATGGGTCGCTCCAGAGACACCAGAGTGAGCCGCGGTGGGTAGCGATGGCTGGAACCGCGGATGTGTGCCCGTTGGGGGTGTCTTGGACGAAACTAGATTGGCCTCTTGATATCCAGGCCATGGTTGGTGGTTTCAGATGAATATTAGTGATATGTGACTATATGTGATAATATATTCAAACTTATCCCCAATCGCCTCTAGATAACATCCATATAATATTAGAAAGCGCCTGTGAATGAGAGACAGTGGATATATACAAACCAGCGGTGTCAAAAATAAATCCAATTAATATTACATAAACCCTCAATCATCCAAAATCCAACACAACAAGTCCAGTCAACAGAAGTAAATATAAGGTTAATTCAAGTAGAACTCTTAAGCGAAAAAAGAGTGAAAGTGTACAGGAACGTGAACATCGAGGAGCGGTGCCAAGCTTTTATATTCCATCTGCCGGGACAATTCGAAGGACTCGCAAGTTTTTGACGCTTGCATCGGCCCGTGGGACTGTTTCAACTGCGGGGCTCGGGAAAGCTCCATTTTTACAAGGTTGTGTGGGCTGAACGGTGAGATGAGATGAGAAGCTAAAAATTGTCAAAATCCACTTTGGACGCTTGGAATAGGTACCACGTGACTGTGGTACTTGGGTATATATCTTGTGTGAGATGTTGAATCGATTTGAAGGGTTGAGAGGAGATTTACTGTGGTAGGTTGAGGGGAGCTTATCAGGTTCATTGGGAAGAGAAGAAACATGGCGGCTTTGTATTGGAGAGAAGCAGATTTAATTCATGAACTCAAGCCGATGAATTCACAGCCGGAAAAGTAATGATCACAAGTATGCTTTTGCATGCTCTCTCACTATCAATGGCCATCACTTTTCAACAACTACTCAGCTTTTACCTGCATTACTGAGCCCTAAATACCCTGCATCCTGCCTTCTCCATAATAGTAATCTCAGAGTTAAGATTGTAGAAGCTGTATACTAGAAAGCCTCCTTGCTGAAGCTCTCGCTTCAAGCAACCATCCAATCGTTTCACACTCTCTTCAATTCCGATCAAAACTCTTGCCGTCTCCGCTGCTCACTCTCCGTTATCTCACGGGTACTCAATACTGACATCCAACTGGATTCGATTGATATCAGGGACTGCAAAACCATTGCTTTGCCTTCACAACATCGAGAGATCCGTGATGTGACTTGAACCTATCAGCAGTGTATAGGACTCCTTCAAATATGTCACCGTATTCTTCTCACTGGATTTAAAGAGACGTAGGTAATCTAAAAATGCTGACGATGAGACGAAACTCGCTGGCAGCTCTAAATTGGCCTATCATATTATCATGTATCCACTAGAACATCTCATCACGATATTGTGATTCAAGTTATACCGAAACCAGGGTATCTCCGCAGCCAGATAAAAATCACAACATCCATCGTATATCCTATCCCAGATCCCCGCTAAAAAGAACAAGATAAAATCCGGGGTATCCTAATGTTCAACGACATCGCTCAAATTCTGTCCCCAATTATAATACTCGGCGTTCGTTCATTGCTGACTAGGAACAGCTCACTACAGCCAAGCCCAACTTCCAGTAACTCTGCCCTCTGCTTCCAAAGCCAGCTTTTCGAAAACTGTTATGCTCAAGTCCAAATCCTCGGCTTTACATCCAACACATCTATCAACAACCGTTACGTCAACAGTTCTGTTCCCACTTCCCGAGTCTTTCTGTCGAGTGATTCTAATCTTTTTACCACACAGAGGATTGGCATTGGGGTTGGAACTTGTTGAAGCGGCATCGAAAATTATGTGGGACACGGCGCAGATGGATTCCGATGATGAGGATGTAATTCCACATGCGCCGAGACCAGGTGCATAGTATGTAAGATCTCCTGTGAATATACCACCATTTGATGGAAGAGGTAATGCTTTCGACCTTTATTGATAGGTTAGTACGTGATTCCGACCAATTGAATGGCAGAGTTGGAAGGAGTAATTTGTTGTGAAAAAGGGTTCATGCACAAAAAATCTCAAAACGATAGGCAATTGACATGTAATGAATTGCTAAATACACATACAATGAATGCTTCAAGCCAAGACCAAGTCCCAGTCCCAGGATTAATGCAAGTAATAATACAATTGCTCCTACAATCAACAAAAGCACCTTGCGACTCCGTCCAAAGTATGTGCGATTCGCAGGCAATACATTACTGAATCGCTCAGTTAACGTAGGCTTTCCAAAGGTTCCTGTCGCAGCAGCATTTCCCGATGAATCCGAAGATCCTTCTTTCGTGGTAGGAAGGGTTGATTCCGGTTTTGAAAAGAGATTGTATTTGCTGAGGAAGGATTGCTTGGGTGCTGGAGTCTCCCACTCTGGAGTCTCGTGGATCGTGGTTGCCATTATAAATTATTATATCGATCTTCAATGAAAGACCAGATGTGCATTATGATCTTATTGGAGTCGGTGGTATGTGAAAAGAGATAGAATGATGAAGCAAGAAGTGGGATGTATTGAGACAAATCGATTTCTCATAGATTGGAGATTAGAGAAGGAAATGGTGGAGAAAGACTAAGAAACGTTTGGCACCTGCATCCTGTAAATTTGGGGAAATACAGTGTACAGTAGTGGCAGGTTTCAGGGGACATCGGATTATGATTGGCTGTCCGCAATCGCAATCTAGGCTTAATTTTAGGAAATTATGTCCGTGCTCGACTGAAGATCTCAAGTCTTTTTTGTCTTTTCCATTTCTGTACCTTACATGTCTATCACCACCATTGGACGACGACCTTGAGACCTTTTGAACCATTGACTGAGTGGTCAAATCCAAGCCACGTGGTGTTCTACTGCATATAATGTGTATATCGACAAAGTTGATTCGTCAGTAATGGCCGTAGTACCCCGCAGTATGCCATGTCACCTTTCGACGTTGTGTTTCCCTCATGGCCTGACTTTAATTACTTGGAATTTCAACATCACCTCGAGTTTTTCATTATCATTATCATCATTACTATCATCATACAGCAGTAATGTCGGACAACATATCCATAATCTATGCGAAAGCAGTGGCAGACGCTCAAAGAGCGGTTCAATATGTCCTTGAGAATGCTCCGGGGGCATATGAAAGAGGGAAAGATGCTGCCGTGATTGCTGCTGCTAAGGCTCAACCTGCTCTTAGGTCTGCTATGGAAAAAACACCAGTTCTCATGGAAAGATCCAGAATAGCGGCAGAGCAGTTGTATCAAGATGCTCCCAAGCATCTAAACACCGCGAAGGGTGTGGCAGGACAATTATATCAGGATGCTCCGAGACATTTGAACACCGCAAAGAAAGCGGGTATGAATGCTCTTGAGCATCCTAGGCATTCTGCAACAACATTGTTAACCACCTTGGGGCCTATCGTTCGCCAGCACCCATATAGCAGTGCTTTTGGAGCCTGGGCAGCACTAGCTGTGGCATTTGGGCCCTTCTGGCCTATTCGTGCTTTCTTGAAATTGTTTGGATTTGGTAAAGGTGTCAATCCTGGTAAGTAGAATTTGATTGGTTACATGCGGGCACAAGTACTGACAGAGCTGTAGGATCGAATGCGGCATCTTGGCAATCTCGACAAGGAAACGTGCAACGCAATTCATGGTTTTCTTTATTTCAATCCTGCGGAGATAGGCTAAACTAAACCTGGGCCCTCGGTCTTTAAAAAGAAATGCACGCTGATACAGAGCCAAAGAGTCGCCTCTGAGATCAAATGAAAAGCTTTATCCTATATTTGTGCCATGTTCTTCGTCATTAACTCTCCCCTTTTTGAGAATTCATAGATAAATTCAGGTTACTGCTGGCCGTCTGAATATCCTTTCTGCGTACATCATTGCTCTTGTTGTTTTTCTCTGCCATTTTTCTATTAATTGCATAAGTGTGAAAGCGCCCTTGTCCATGAAAATTGTGTTTTCAGGTGCTTTGGACGAGTTCTTTTATTTGAGACTCATATTCCTTTATGGACAACGTTATCCATAGTCTTGCTTTCCAAGCCAGGTCTCAGAAACCTTGATATTCTCTCATAGTCTCTTGAACTCAAGTTCTATCCCTGTTCATACGTCCGTCCAGACAGCTCAAATATTAAAACAGGATTTACGCACGAACAGTTACACCAGGTAGTCACCACCTTGTTCCCTGGTTTTACTAATACCAAAGTTTCTGTATTTGTTGAGGAGTAGGCTAAGCGATCTAGTGGAAGAAGTCTCTAATCGTTTGTCTTAACAACGTTGTGCTGAGGGACTCAAATTCGTTCTGAAATCTCATCGACTGTAGTTCATCAAGTTGTCATTTGATGTTGGGTGGACCTGGTATTTTTGAACACATTCTGGAGAAGATTGCTTTCGCTTGCTTGATCAACGACTAAAGTTGCTTCAAGATCATACAATTGAATGATCTGTTTCAAATACATGCGAATTTCTGCAGGCAAGATACCGCCTGATTCCTTTCTCGCCTCTCTTTGTCTTCCTCCATTCTTCTTTCCTCGACCAATTTCCGTATTGTTATCTCTATCTTCAAGCTTTAGTGAAAATTCACAGTGAAGTTTGCTGCAGTTCCTCGTTTTGACGTTTCGTCGGAAGGATAACGTATCAAAACTCACTCATTGTACGCTACAGGACAAGTTCACGTTTGTTTTCGTGGCAGATGGAGGTGCGCATGCGGAAGAATGCATAAATGTACGTGTACAAGGAGTGTGTAGGTTTTGATCACACATAGTTTGTTTTATGAAGTTTATGAATTATTTCAATCTTGGAAGGGCCAGTACCGTCAATTCTGAAGTTGTATGGTGGTTAAATGGGATTCTTTGAGTAATGCAGGTGAGAAATAAATTTGGAAGATGGTATTGATACCAGTTGATCTTATCTCTTCGATTTTTGGGGGCCAGAGGGCAAAATGGGCTCATGCAGAGGTGAAAATTTGGGTTTGTTACTGGGTCTACATGTAACTGCCATCATGCTCATTTTAAACTAGTCTGGGACTCATGTGGCAATGACGGCCAATGATGTGACTCCGAATATAGCAATAAAATATTCGAATCGATGATTAGTTTCTTTTGTGGATGACGCATACCATGATTGGTGAGTTTTACTTACTCTGCCCTTCCCCCTCTTTTTCCACGTTCTTCTTTGGCTTTGAACCAATACAACACTTTATCTTAATAGGCAACGAATCAACACATTCACGTATCAACAAACAGCCTTATAGTCAAAGCATTTTGGAAGACCTCTCGACAAAATAAATCTCACGGAGATTTCTGCTCCACTATATACCTCTTCCTGATCTATCACCAATATGCCTCAGCAATCAGTTATTGCTACAGATCTCTCGGGTCCAGAAAAGATAAGGGATAAGGAAATAAAACTTTTCGACCAGCGGTGGGCCTACGCATTAAGCTCCCATCGACAAGAACACAAAAACATGCACCGGATAACCCCTTGGAGTGAATGGACGTGGGTAGTCCTCAATTATTCTCGCCCCCTTGAGGCCTTTTGGTATTCTTCTCGTCCTGAAGCCTTCTGGTACTGTTACAGGAAGGGTCCAGACGGTGAGAAAGGACTTCGTACTTTCTATCATGGCCCTGATAATCCACCCATGCGATTGGCGGGATGTCAACAGGTACTGCAGGAAAATCCGCAGGGCTATGCTCCTATTATCCTACCTGAAGGCAACAGGAGGCAGCAATATCAAGAAAGCCAGCAGCACGGCGGCTATCGTCCACCTCCAGCACCTTCCCAGCCAGAATCTCACCATTGTCCTTCTCGAAAACACCAGGAGCGTTAGAAACATCAGCAAGAATACCAACCTTCTGTAACAAGTGGTCAAAGTTCACGGCGCCCCGAGCAAGATACCAATCAACAAAGAAAACGCCAGCAAAGATTCTAGGGAAGCAAGTGAGAGACATCAGTGTGGAAATAACAAGGATAGAGTTGTTTGCGAATGGACTTATGGTTGGTAATTAATGGAAAGGGGAAGAAAAAAGGAAGCGAGTCTTTAATCTACAATGGATGCACTTTCATAAGTTGATAGAAACAATGCATCGTCCAGTATTCAAATGTTAATATTGAAATTGCGTATGTGTACTATTGCTATACCGTGTATCAATTCATGTCAAGTGACAGACAGAACCGCATTACAGAATAAGTTTGTTCTCAAATCATTGACGGTTAGAATTGATTTTCGGAACTCCCTTGATGTGGGCCTGTCATTGTTTTAAATCACGACAAAGATTTGGGGTGTATGTTCTTTGATTTATCATGTGCATTTTAAGATTTCTTTAACTTTGTGGATGATTGAAACCAGTAAACAGTTAATTGTTTTACTTTTTGATTTATTCTTGAAAGACCTGTTGTTGTTGGTTCGAATCGTTTAATCTTCTTGATAAAGATCGCGTCATTGATACGGCTAGTGGGCTGATCAGTGAAAGGGGAGAATGAACGAGGAGATGCATAGATTTTGCCGGCAAAAGAATGTAGCTACAAGTACGGGAAGAGGAAGGCAATGTAATTTACTAACGAGAGGTTAAAAAAGAATGATTCAAGTAATAAGGGGCTTTTCATGCTTGTCATGCCTCATTCGCATCACACATTTTTATTCTCAGGGGGAATATAGGTCTAGTAACGAGGCTCATCATCAAATAGCTTCTTCATTGAGAGGTGTCTCTCTGTCCTTTCAACGTCAAATCAGCTTCAATTTCTAGTGGGTACAATTTTTCACTTCAGCTTGATTATGGTTGTTCTTTCATGTCTCAATGCAAAGTCCAATGATCAGTTGTAGTATTTAGCTAGATTTAAATACTTCTTTTCGACAAAGGTTTCCAGTTAATGTATAGCTTTATCAATTGGCGCTCGCTTTACCCCTTCATCAAAACAATGGTTTCTTTGTCTTGCCTTTTTGATCATTTGCTTCCTCTGGCTCTTTCAATGCTTAGATAAAGTGCCGGAAACAGATGACTTCAAAGCATGGCTTTGTTTCTCCTTCTCTTCACATATCATGGTAGGATATTTCGTTCCATTCAACGAGGCTTTGAAAATAATTCCTCCCAAATAATAACATCTCGAATCTCTTGAATATCAAAATACAGATGGCTGCTGTACCACAGGAAGGTAATGTGCTAGGTGGGGGGGGTGTAATCATAGACGTGAATGTGGATGGGGGCGAAGATACAGGGAGCACTTCAGAGCAGGTTTGGCAAAATGTGGGCATAACTGGTGTAAAAGCACAATCAGACGCCATGGCAGTTAGGGTGTTGCGTGAGTATTAACCTTCTCAAAAAAACTCTTTCAACTTCGTTTGATCCCCTTATTTTGCAAAGAAAAAGAGTACGAACGCTAATCAATTTTTATCGTTCGCAGGTGCATTTCGTGCAAACACAATCCGTCAAAATAAATGGCAGAAGCACAATCCACACAATTTGACAGGAGATAATATAGAAATTGACGCGTGCATTGCCAGTGGATCCTTTGGACTTGTCTTCCGCGTCGAGAACAAAGATACCCGTAATGGGGAACAGCCAGGGAACAAATACGCTATTAAAATTTCCAAACTTCGATTAGAGTCGGACGCTAATCTTGACTACAATATGGGTTCAGATCACAGTCCCACTCTTACACGAACCAGTGAAGCTTCTGTTGTTGATCTGAAGCAAGTGAAAGCATTGAGTTTAGCCTCCAAACGTGGAAGGGAGATAACGACATTCCTTCAATATATTAAAACAGGGCACCCTAATGTCATGAACATGGCTGGCTGGGCTGAATTTGACGTCTTGGAAAACCCCTTTTCTTTGATTGTTCTGGAGATTTGCGATCTCGGCACTCTTTGGGACATGGTAGGCGAATTTCGAGAGAGGGACGAATACATACCCGAGGGATTTATAGTGAGTTTAACACCGTCCTATCTTTGTCGAGCCAAGAAATAACTAATCTCAACCCTCAGTGGCACGCTTTCGAACAATTGTTTAACGGCCTTGCATTTCTTCACGGCGAGCATCCCGATTACATAAAAAAACCAGAATTTGCGGGGCGTACAGAAACCACTATCGCTCGTGATGTTAAATCAAACAATGTCTTCATCCAATCAATTCCCGCAAATTCTCCCCCGAATACATATCCGACTATCAAGTTGGGAGATTTTGGCGAGTCCCTGCATCTGCCTAGACATGGTACTCGCGATTATAATTACGGAAATAGTACTTGTGATCCACCAGACACCAAGATGAGTGCAAAGTTTGATGTGTGGTCCGTAGGCGCCATGATATACATGGTGGCTAAAAGGGGGGGTTACCCAAACAAAGGGGTCAACATGGTAGACTCAGATGGAAGTGTCATTGTGTTTCATCACGCGACCCCAAAACAAAGAGAACAAATTCTTGCTGCGCGAAATCGAGAATCGAGGTTTGAGCCTATAAATGATCATTTGACTTTACAGTTAGAAACCGAGATCAGATGGGCCATGACACTCAAACGAGAGGATCGACCGACTGCTATACAGGTATATCTCAGGGTACAGAAGCTTCACGCCGCGAGAAAGAAATTCATGTATAGGGAACTGCCAGATTGGGCCCCAAAATTGCAATTGCAGCGAGAATACAAACCTCTTGAATTGGTGAGGAGGGAGTGGATGATTGAAGACGCGGAGGAAAGAGACTTTCTATATGAATATTCAGCAGGACTTGTAGTGCAGAGACCAGAGAGAGAGAGAAACAGGGTGCGGAGAGGTCTTGCCGAGTACCACGCGATGGCTCAGAGAAGGAAAGATGAGAAGAAACGCGAGGCTGACTTGAGAGCTGGTGTGCGCGAACACGCGGAGCAAGAAAGGGTAAGGAGAGCGGTGGTTGAGCAAGAGGAAATCGCAAAGGTTGTTAACGAGAGGAAGGAATATGGAGGTTGGTTGAGGTCTGGGCATAAGAGGAGAAGATTAGAATATCATAGAGGTAGGGCGCATTGGGTTGATTGAGGGGAGGAACAAATGGAAGACAGGACGCGCAAATTGCATGTTTTAAAGAAGAGCTAGTGGGTGCAGTAACGAGGAGGTGTTACTAGAACATTCAAGGTGACGCAATTGTATTTATTTAGTCTAAATTTGTCAAATCTATCCGCAGGAACGTCGCTATCAATCCTTTAATATTTTTCATTATGAGCAGATTACGTGCTACATCAATTTCAAATGGTCTGACATCTCAAAGATCATAGAACGTTCATGTTGATGAAACGATTTCTATAGAAATACATCGGTAAATCTAATTAACAATCCGTTCTACCGTGCTGTATGTCTCCCGCGAGGGAAGAGTCGAGGTTCTCTGAAATGCATCTTCTTGATGAGGCAAAGATAAGGTTGATGGTGGGGATTTTTCTTCGAAAGATTGGCGGCATAAGCTATGACCTGATTCATTTTTAGGGCTTAGCTAGATTTGAATATATTTTCCTTAATAGTATTCAGGTATTTTCGATACATATTTCTCAGTATTGATATTAATATAGGTAGATAGCTTTTCCAAATCCCCAAAAATTCCCCTCTAAGTAAGTGATTGAATAACCCTTGGAGAAAGAGGCCCGTGGTACATGTGAACATGACGCACCCAGTGACCGTTCTCAGCTGCTTTCTATTCTGAGACCTCGCTTGTAACTCTGTATGTTTAATGCACATACATCCCTTCAGCTCTTCAACCTCCAGTCATATCGACAACATTCTCACATCAACCTCGAAAATTCACCATGGCTAATTCAAAGTCAGTAGATCGTTGGGCACATCTCCTCGAAATATTGAACTAGCTCACAATTATTTTAGATATGAATATGTTAAAGCCTTTGAGCAACCTGATCTACTCATCCCGAATACATGGATCGTAGTGCGTATCGATGGTCGGGGATTTCATAAGTATGTTTTACCTGTCCTGCTCCATACCATAAACTACTTTATTGTTTGTTCATATACCGGACGCAAACTGAAGTTCATAGATTCTCAGACAAACATGCCTTTGAGAAACCGAACGATCGGAGAGCGCTGGATTTGATGAATGCGGCTGCAAAGGCTGTCATGATGGAATTGCCCGATATTGTGATTGCCTATGGGATTAGCGACGAGTATAGGTTTGTTTTTAATTTCCTATTGGGTTTCGATCGAGAGTTCTTGCTAATCAGGCGATCATAGTTTTGTCTTTCATAAATCATGTGTGCTTTTTGAGAGACGCTCGAGGTATGACTTTTTCACCCTCATGCCTTTGTTAAAGGAACTTCTTGCCTGAAAACAAAATGTTCATGCAAAATTATAGTAAGCTGGTCACGACAATAGTATCAACTTTCACAGCATACTATGTTCATTTCTGGTCGACCTATTTCCCGGACCCGGGAATGCAACTCACGGCACCGTTACCTAGTTTTGATGGTAGAGCGGTGCAATATCCTAGTGTTCAGAATTTGAGGGATTATATGAGTTGGAGACAAGTTGATTGTATGTATTTTTTATATATTTTACTTCCAGCCTCTGTTTTCCCCGGGTTGGTACTGACGAGTAAAGGTCACATCAACAATCTTTACAATACCACTTTTTGGACATTGATCCAGAAAGGAGGATTTGACGCAAAAGGTGCGGAGAAGGAACTTGCTGTGAGTTTCAGAGTCCTTGGATCACTAGTCTCCATACTTAACGTCAGGTGAATTATAGGGATCTTTGGCTGCGGACAAGAATGAGATTTTATTCTCGAGGTTCGGAATCAATTACAACAATGAACCTGAAATCTACAAAAAGGGAAGCGTGGTTTTCCGAGACGTAAGTTAGAGGCTTTACCCTAATTTGCTTTAACGAAAAATTGACTTGATCATAGTATGAGTTAGAGGAACCGGGAGTGTCAGAAGCAATCGATGAAGATTCAGCAAACACAATTGAGCAGAAGGAACTCTCAAAGACACAAGAAGAAAAAGACAGGAAGAGACGAGCAAAGGCAAGAATCACGGTGCAGCATGTAGATGTCATCAAAGATGAATTTTGGCAAAGGAGACCGTGGCTTTTATCCAACAAGCCTGGAAAGATACCCAAAGAGATATAGTTCGAGGTTTAGAATTCCACAAATCTAATTAAGATACCATACATTATCTAGAACGCCAGGGTCACTGTCGTGATCACAAAACTCCGTGCCCCAAAACGCCTTTTTCTATGCCGACTTGTAGAATATACAGGGCAAAATAATCTATTTACTCTTCCGCGACTTCTTCTTTTTGGCGCTTTCTGATGTTGATGATATATCTGATGATTCCTTCCCTGATTGTCGTAATAATTTCTTTTGTCGCTTTTGTTCCTTTCGTTCTCGTCGTTCCTCCTTGGTTTCTGTCTTTTCTGAGTCTGTCGAGCTGGCGCTTGGTGTTTTGGCTACCTTTCCTTCCTTTATCTTTTTGGTTTCTTTGGCCGCAGATTTCCTTGCTCGTTCTGCTCTCTTTTTTTCCTTTCTTGCCCTCCTCTCTTCCTTACTTTCTTTTCTTTCTTCTCCCTTCCTCTTCTTTTTCTTGTCCTTTCCCTTTTCGCTTTTCTCTTCCTTGACGATTAATTCCGTAGCCTTCTTCTCCTTCTCTCTGTCTTCCATCGTCCCCCCAACTGTCTCTCCCCTCACGAAAAAACTATACAACCCTCCCTTTCCCCCAACCCATTTACTTCCACCCTTAACTACCATTTCCAACCCCCCTCCCTCCTGAACCTTAACCTGTCCCTCCTTACTCGTATCCAATCCCTTCAGTGAAGCATCAAAAGCATTCAACCACCACATATCAGCCGTCTTGTGCATTTTCTTCCCCACTCCCAAAAGATTGTCTTTTTTCGAAACGAGCAATGGTCGCGAGAGTCCAATGGTGTCGGAGCTGTGGTGGAGGGAGTGACCCGTTCCACGCCAACCCTGAGAGGTGAGAAGGGCGTGGGCGTTCATTTTGAGGTAGTGTGATCGTGAACGCGAACGTGAGGGAGTGGTGGTGGTGGGTGGTGGGGGATGTTGGAGTGGGTGATAGATGGAGGAATGATGCTTTGAGATTTGCGATGAAGAGATATATTTTCTTATCGCAACTCAAAAATTTAATCTTAGCGTTATCGCTTCAATTCTAGGTGGAATGTAAGTCTGTGTGGCTAGAGTATGTCAGTTGTGGCGGGGGAGTGTGGCTGGCTCTTAATCTCGTGCCTTGATTTTAGTTCATTGAAGTCTTGGGAGAGATTTTTCTTGAAGATCATTTTGTGTCTCTCAGAGAAGAGAATCCTTTGATTTTTCCTCACCGTAGTATAAAGCTTTTCTTTTCCTTCTTTTTATTGAACACCGCATTCGTCACGTATTGATCATGCTGTTCCTCCCATACGAGGAGCCTGGAATTGAGGTCATTCTTTCATTGACCTCGTTTATTGTTTTATTGAATATCACTCGATGCATTCTAGACCGACTGCTATACTGTGGCATCATAGGACAAATTCTCATAGGGATAATATGGGGTTTACCAGTCGGAGGAACAGCATGGCTGACAGAGGGATATCAAGAAACGATTCAGGCATTGGGCTACCTAGGTCTGATAGGTCTCGTGTTTGAAGGAGGACTCAGTACAGATCTCAAGCAGCTTCGGAAAGCTGCCTATATTTCGATATCGGTAGCTACCGTTGGCTTATTAGTGCCCATTGCGCTGTCTTTCCTGTTGCTTATTTTACCATTTCCCAGTAGTCCTGGGACAGTGTATCCTACCCCTCTAGCAGCCTTCTCTGCTGGGGCATCGCTATGTTCGACGTCTCTGGGAACGACATTCGCCATTCTCTCCTCTGCAAATATGCAGCATACCAGGGTCGGTGTGATACTCGTAGGAGCTGCGATGATGGACGATGTTGTCGGCCTTGTTATGGTGAACATTGTTACAACCCTGGGAAGTGGAGGTATGGGTGCATGGCCAATCGCAAGACCAATAGTCGCGAGTTTTGGCTTACTTCTGGTTTCCCTTCTCCTGGGTGCTTATCTACTCAAGCCGATTTGGCTCTATCTTGTCAAGTGTTCTCAGTCCGAGACAGCGGCTAATATTTCCACGGGAGGCAAACTTGATAACAAGGAAATAGCTCTTAAGCAATTTCGAAGGATACCTAATCTTGGATTTCTTCTTTCAACTTTGATACTGATCATTTTCGTCACTATTGCATCTTTCATCGATGCGTCTGTCCTTTTCGCCGCATTTATTGCTGGGGGCGTAGTCAATTATCTATGGGACGTCGGAAACCGTAGCATTGAAGAAGAACCAAGGTCAAACCCAGCTCAGGTGATGTACGAAGAGTATTACAAACCAATCATGAACTTCATATTGGTTCCCTTTTTCTTTGTAAGTACTTTTGAATCATATTCTACTTCCTCCCACCACTCAGTACTGGGTATTCAAGACTCGGGACTGCTGCTAGACAACAAAAAAGGTTTGCTTTTGGAACCGATTTGGCATACTCAATTCGCATGGAATGGTAGATCCTTCTTGGATAATGGAACACATCCAGATATTTATTCCATTCGGGACATTCAAGTCGCCCGAAATTCTGAATTTAATCACCCTCGAACATTCACGTTGAGCCTACTAACCCAGACTATTGGACAACTTGGGAGCATTTTAAGTAATTGGACTAATGTGATCTATCTAGGCTTCGATTGGATTCTCGATTCCAATCACAGACATGTTTAAAGCCTCCATCGTCTGGAAAGGCATTGTGTACTCCATACTCATGGTAATTGCAAAATGTCTAGTGAGCATTGTTATGTATTTTGAGTACTTCGCAAAATCCTGGGGCAAGCCAAGAGAAACTCAATCGTCGGCAGCAGAGTCTACCCGTCTTCCACATCTAGAAGCCTTGCTAGTGGGATTCGCCATGGTTGCCAGAGGAGAAATCGGGTTTTTGATCGCGTCCCTCTCACAAAGCTCTGGCACATTGTTGTTAAAGAATCAACAAAATACTGCTATCGTTTCCGGTGAAGCAGTTTTCCTTGTCATTGTTTGGGCTGTAGTAATTTGCACTATAGTCGGCCCAGTTGTCGTCGGCATTCTCGTAAGGCGGATAAGAAATCAAGCATTGGATCTTCATTGAATTTAGACCCTGATTTCATATACCCCTTGGTTTACACCCTGTCTTGGTTTAATATACCTACAAAGTCAATAAAGTTACCGGTGACACGCCGGAGATTTACAAAGTCAAAATAATACAAATTCTTGAAGCTAACCGTGTCCCACTGGTAAGGCTGTCGATTTGATGTTGCAATACGAACCTTCCACCGGGAATCACTGAAGGTACCTGCAGCTGGATAATGCCGGAACGCACATCAACCTACATTTACAGTCCTTGCATGGAATATTTTGGAAGCAAACCTGTAGGGTACATAAAATCGGGGCAAAGTTTGTCTCAACTGCGCGGTCTCACTACGGGTGTACACGAATGTGGATAACTTTAAATTGAATTATACTTCGGATTAATATAACACCACTGAATCGCGACTCCCCGAAAGATTTTGAGTTGAAAATATCCACAGACAATAGAATACGATCGGCTAGAGGATTTAACGATAGAAGATCTTCGTGTTTTAGTCTTCGTATAAGATTCAAGAGTCGGGACCGCAGAAGATGACCCATAGGCCCAGTTTATCACATGATAGAGAACTCCTGATTTGTGAAATCATGGTACTATTGGCTAGGCAAAGGAGACCGTTGAAAGATGCTCGTCCCAGAATTCACGAGTGCCTTGCCATGCCTAGTGACTGCCTAGTGCCGAGGACTTTTGCTCCTTATCATCTCAAGCGGGAGAAATCTTTTCTGCAATTGTCTCGGAACTCGACTCGAAAAGAATAAAATGGGATCTAAGTATGCAAGGCTACTAAACTGGTGAGCAGAATTCGTATTCTAGCCTGATCTAAGCCCCACACAACAATATAACCCGCATGATCCCTTGTCCTTGCACAGCATGCACAGCATGCACTGTCAGACGGTTAGACGAGGTTTGCATGACAACTTGCAAGCATACCGGTAGGCAAATTTCATATAAATTTTGCTTTTATTATACTTTCATGGCAATGACATCCTCCCCTGATTGGAATTTTTCAGGTTTCATTCTATCTATCTCTTGGACTGCTTAAGAGTTTCTCAAGTTCTTCATATCCTGTACTTGAGTTACTTCAACGGTCTTCAAAGATGTCAACCTCACAGTATGGGGCTTTTTTGCCTCGACATCTCAAGGGATACTTATGGATTAGCTTTCTTGTCGCACTATTCATTGTTATGGGATTGAGCGAAAACAATGTTATATTTGTTAACAGATCAACGAATTGGGATGCGACAGATGGCGGTCCATTACTACAAGATTATTCTACAAATTTGGATGTACCATCTACAACTCCTTTAGCATCCGCGCCAATCAGCGATGACAATAGCTATATAAAGCCGGTAGCAGAAGAACCAAGCAGGATCTACAGTAATACAGGTCTCGATCCGAAAGATGTCGTCATTTTGGTCAAGACTGGTGCTACGTCCATTTGGAGGAGGATGCCTATGCACATGTCGACCACATTGGGTAACAAACAACTTACTCCAAACATCGTCTACTACTCCGACATCGCGGATAATATCAATGGAGATCCGGTCATTGATTCTCTCGCAAACGTATCGGCAACTCTCAAAGCATCACCTGACTTTGAACTCTATAACAAAGCCAAAGAAGCTCTTAACGATAACTTGTATCAAGAGAGTGCAAGCATGGAGGGAGATTCGTACTTACCGGGTGGCTGGAGATTGGACAAATACAAGTTCTTGCCCATGTTCCAACACGCCGCTATTCATCACCCTGGTAAGAAATGGTATGTGTACATGGAGGACGATAACTATTTCTTTTGGGAGACACTTTATGCATGGCTTGCGACTTTAGACCACAAATCTCCTCTTTTGATTGGATCTCCAGCTTTCAAGATGGGCGAAGATTTTGCTCATGGTGGATCCGGATTTGCTGTTTCTGGAAAGGCTATGGCCACTTCATTTGGTGCAGAGAAGACTCTGGCTGACAAGTACGAATCATATGCTAAGGAGCATTGCTGCGGAGATCAGGTACTTTCACATGCCATGAAGGAGATGGGCGTAGAGCGATTCAAGGAATTGGACGGAGGTGGATGGGCTGCTTTGCAGTCCCTTCCAACATGGAGAATTGGTTTTGGTGACTGGAACTGGTGTTCACCACTCATGAATATCCACAAAGTCCATCAAGCGGATATTTCCCAATTGTTCGTTTTTGAAAACCAATTCATGCAAGAAACGAAAGGAAAGGGACGCATACGTTATCGCGATGTTTTTAAACACTTCTTTGCTCCAAGACTGGTTGCTGCACGCTCAGAATGGGACAATTATGCCGCAGCCAAGTCATTTTCATCAACGGAAGATTCCTGGTCGCCCGAGTTGAAGGCGTTAACTGCAGCTCAGAAGAATGAAAGACCATGGGCATCGAAGGAAAATTGCAAAAAGGCCTGTGTCGACTGGGACAAATGTTTGACCTGGAAGTATCAAGATGACAATTGTCATCTTGATCATACTGCGGCGATAGGAGCAAAGGTCAATGAGGGTGTCTACATGGAAAGTGGGTGGATGGTGGATAGAATTGGAAAGGTTCTTGAAAAGAAGGAATGTGGTGCTTTGGACTTTTAGACTTGCAGGTTCCAGACCTCAAGGTTCGGCGTTTTGGATTTTGATGCATTTGGATATCCAAGGCGAACGATATTTTAGATACAATAATATGATTCAATCTGATAATACATGATAATTTATTTATGTTGAGTACCGATTTATCCACATGACCTATAGTTGGGAGTGCGAGTCCGAGTACGTGAAATGCGTCATTGAGCCATCAGAGAAAATTAAATCGTTTGCTCATGTCTGGGGATTAAAAACCGACTTCACTATGGGTAATTTTAGGAAACATTGAACCTCATTTCAAGCTTTTCTTATTGAAAATATTTCATTTGACAGCTCATTATACGCTATGTTTACCCTATATTTAACCCTGTTCCCTAGCCAGTTCGCCTTTTCCATCCATTGCACTTTCCTCCCCTTGACAAAACAACAAACTCCAATATATTGCTACTTACGTATGCCCCCAATTCAATTATACTTACATTCTGTTGTCGACAGAAACAATCACTGTTCAAGGTACCTGCCCAATCGATACAATCACCAACCCTAAGGCGACGCAACAATCTCGCATTTATCCTCCATCAACGTCTCGTTGATTCTCTGGATCATCCATCCACTATTGATCACCCTTTTATCCCATGAAGCTCGCCCTTCAATTTCTCTTCCTAAAATTACCACTACATCCAGACTACAACTCTTCTCGTTTTCGTTATTGATCTCGTGCTTCCAAATCCGGCAAGTAGATAATGCGACACACGCCGCGAGACACGCTTCTGGTGAAGTATAAGCCTGCTTAAGAGCAGCTTTATCTTCTACGACGGGAGCAGGTGGACTCCAAGGCGGATTGGTGATGGTGGTAATATTCTCTGTAAGTTTGTGACGAGATGCGGAATTGTCCCAATCATCACGGCGGTCTTTGAGGTAAGGTGAAATTGTTTTGAGAAAAATATCACGAAAGATAATTGGTCGCTAGCATATTTCGTTAAAATTGTTTAGGGTACGAAATTCATGGGATGACAACTTACCGAGACAAGGTTATTTTGACTATGTTGGCGTTCCAATAATGCCAGTTGAACCAGATCTCTCTGGTGCAAATGATGGAACGTGAAGATTGGTTTGCACCATGAAAACTCGTCAAATCCTGTTTTCCAGGGTGGTTCGGGTCTGAATGACACTGGGCCATATTCCCCTCTGTTTACAAGCACATTGTGATCGCGCAATACTTTGCCAAGAACCATGTCACCGCAACACTCACCTGCGGTGAATTTGGCATACTCTTGTAGAGTGGGGATTTTAGGTCCAGTGAAAACAGACTTCATCAAGGACCTAGAAAATACAATTCCTGAACCTCCTTGCGCAAAGGTCGCATTGCTTTCTCCCGCGAAAGCTCCGTAATATGCCGGTTCCTCGTCAGGTGATAGTGTTGCCAGCCATGGAAGAAGATTTGACCAAAAGACGAAAGTGTCGTCTTCAATATACACAGTCCATTTGAAACCAGGAAAGTTCTTCTGGACATGCTCTAGCATGGGAAGAAACTTGTACCTGTCGAGTTTCCAGCCTGGCTTATCCCTGGGTGGGAGTTCAGGTTCGTCGCCCGGGAGCCGAGCTTGCTCTCTGTACGCATGAATGTTGGTATGCAGATCTTGGTATATGTCGTACGCAATTGTGTCATGTATCTGCAGACTATCGCTCACGTTTTGCAAGACGTCCACTGTCTGGATCTCATGAGAAAGATTCTCTTGGAGATCCGAATATATTACACTGTTTGGCAAACTTGATATTGTCGTCAACAGCTGCATAGGCATTCGACGCCATGCTGTACTTGCACCAGTCTTGATGATTAACAGAATGTCAGATGATGACAATGATAGCTCTGAACTTGGCACCGTAGAGGCAATGCTGGGTGTTGCGATGGGCTGAGGGTGGGGTGATATTGATGGATACACCGCCTTCTCCGCAGACTTCGTAGGCTTCCCGTCTGCTAGCCATCCAGGTTCAACTACAACTTCCGCGTAAGGTGGTACAGCGAAGTTGCCATCGTGTAGCTTCGGATGTACATCAAGCCTCAAGTAGCCATAATAAATCGTCAGAAAACTCAATATGACAAAAATCAATGCAAGACCTCGTGGGCCTCTAAGAAATAGCATTATTCTTCAGCCGCAACATCTACCATGATTCTCATAGGAAAATTTACGACGAGGGATATGTATAGATCTGATAGATTCAACAATCTTCGGGGAAACGGTGGGAGATTATGCATTCAATGCTTATTGTGTGTGATACGAACTATGGTAGAGGGCTTCAACAAACGCGATAACAAGGATGTTGACAATACGAGCCAAGAATTTGGAAAGGTCCACATGAGGCAGGGGAACCCTGATCTACGCATTCTCACCGGTTCGACTTATGTCAAACATAGGGGCTTTTATTATTGTTAAGGTTTATTTGAAGATTTACCCTGGAGCACATCAATGGTTCTCCGGCGGGATTCTGCACTGAGTAAATGAGTCCGACCCCACTCTTACTCTGTCAAAGTTTATTCAATACTTTGTCTAAGCTTCATGCATGGCCAACCCAATAATAATGGGCCATATGCAAGGCTACCGAATGCTACCTTGCAGTCAAAAACTTCTCGAAGAGTTTTAATGGCATGGGAGGCTGGCGGAAATTACCAATTCATCTTGATGCAGCACACTAAGGTTTGTTGCCTTCCTGCCTACACTCATCACCTAGTATTTGCTTCCCCGTGTAAGGAATAGACGATAGAAACCGTTTTATTTTGATCGTCATCCTAAAAATACTAAGCTCTAAAGTCCCGCGACTTGACCGATTAGCCCAGTAAGGAGAGACAAGGTCAAGCCAATATGATCATCGTAAGTATAAAGACTTAGCTGCATGGGCTGCAGTGGAAAAATGCTCCAGTGATACTTTTTCCATTGTTCAAAGCTATTTTAGACATTCTTTTGGACGTCCACTCGTTCGTGCTATCTGTATTTATCGGATTTGTTTCTTAAGTGCGAAAGAGGGGCCATGCCTGTGCTACCTGTATTACCGTCTTTGCATAGGCAAATCTTCAACGGCATTCTTTGCGTTGTCACATTCTTTATCATTTTCCGTTATTTCAGAAGATATGTCACATTTGCCCCAATTACCTTTGAAAGTATATGGCAGATCTCCCTAGCGGAGATTAATCGCAGCAAAAATGTGGAAAGAGTCAAACAATTGGAACAGAAACTCTCTTTACAAGATGCAGAGAAGGGAGTTCAGACAAGAGATGATGTTGCTGCGAAGTGTATTGCTTCTGTAGTGGGATATCGTGAGGAGGCAAATCTGTGGAGGAGATGTTTGCAGAGTTATCATAATTCTCCGGGTCTAGAGATTATGCTCATTGGAATAGATGGGGATCATGATGGGGACATGGAGATGGTTTCTGTGGCACAGCAAGTGTGTATTTCCTGCTCTAACTCCCAAGAGCGCTCAGCAATGGTCTAGAAACACTGAAAGGCTAACAAGTGTCCTTCTGAAGGTATTTCCAGATCTTATAAAAATCCACATTGAAGAACCATATGGACCTCTCGCTGTCCGCATTGCTCAAAACTACATCACCCGCGAACTTTACGACGAAAAGTCCTCATCCACGAAATGGGCATCTACGCCCACATCATTCGACTCTACAGACGTTCCCCCTGCTCTTCTATCCGAAGCTCACGCCTATGCCTTCCGCACTGTATTCGAAAAAGCGCTCACGACGCTCCGCGAACATAATGCTCTATCACGGTCCCGCGACTCTAAGACCAAATCACTCCACCCAATATGCCTCTACCAACCCCACAAATGCAAAAAAGATATTATGTTTACCAATATGGTTTTCGCGTTGGCATTGGGACAGGCGAACAACATTGAATACTTGTGGACTAGCGATTCTGATACCATCGTTTACCCGGATACCTTGTACCAAACAGTCGGTTGTATGTCTGCGGATCCGTTAATTGGCGGGAGTTGCTCGGCTCTGAGCATTCATAATGATCAGGAGAGTGCGATTGCTGCTTTGGGTAGTGCAGCTTATTGGTCTGAGTAAGTATCTCATTCATCTAAATATTTCAAAGTATTGCATATCTAATAATGACGCATTACAGGTTAGCTATTACACGTGGACAAACCGGAGCCGTAGACGCTGTAGACTGTCAACCTGGTCCATGTGCCGCTTTTCGTCTCATAGCCCTTGAGTCTATTCTTCTACCATGGTACACGCAAACTTCTCTTGGAGTCAAAACCGTCGTCAACGAAGATCGTCATTTAACCACCAATCTCCTCCTTCAAAACTGGAAAGTTACCTTCAACACCTCTGCGCTCGCCTCTACCGATACCCCTACCACACTTCTCCGCTGGCTCCTCCAACAAATGCGTTGGGCCCGCGCTACTCATATCGAATGTTTCCAATATCCGAAAATTTACACTATTCACGGAGTCATCCTTTTTGTAACGGCTATGCGTCGTTTCTACGGACCATTGATTATTGGTGTCTTCACTATTCGTTACGTATTCACAGGTTACACCGTCCATGCATTCCAATCCTGGGATTTCCTCCTCCGTGTGGCTTTATGTACATGTTACAACTTTTGGCGCAACAAATCATACGTGGCTAATATTAAATATCTCGTTCTTTCTCAGTTATTCTATCAGCTGCCTCTACCGGGAATCATGTTCTGGTCCGTTGTTACGTTCTTAGAGGGGGGATGGGGAACCAGCATGAGAAGTGCGAATGAACAGAATAAATCGAGATTTGCAGGGTGGGATAACCTCTGGAGTACTACTGCAGTGGTTATTTGGATGGGCTTTGTAGGAGCGGCGGTTGCAAGATGGGTTACCTCGTATCTTGTGCCGGCTTTTATGGTGGAGGCGATGATTTTTGCGGGAGTAACGTCGGTGGGGAGTTTGTATTGGGCTTTGCTTGGGTAGACTTTGATATATGATTTCAAAGTATAAAAATAGGCGGTATTAATGGAATGGGCATATGGTAGATACTCAAAAGGCTAGGTTAGACTGGGATCGGGATTGGGATTATATAGGCTATATTAATATTGGGATACCTGTGGGCTCAGGAGTAAGATACATGAATAATCGAATAGACAAATAGTCATGAGTAGTAGAACCTTTTAATGCTCATATGAAAGGAATACAATCAATCGCTTCTAGATACAAAATGTATGACAATGCACTTGAACTTCCCAACCGATTCGTGTGAATAAAGCGATATCAATGTATGAAATGATATGGAATATTTAAACAATTTAGGATACTCAACTCAAAAAAGATATTGAATAGATTTGGGATAACGAGTGTATATATAGGAATCAATTAATTATATCTACCTGCAAACTGAAATAGAGATATGAAATTGAACAAAAAAAAAACAAGCAAAAACTTCCTCCCCTCTTCCCCGCCTCAATGCGGAGTCTGAAAGCCAATTTAAAAAATTGACAAAAAAGTGCGTCACCCTTTGATCTCAGGTTTAAACTGAGTATGGAATGAAAGAATGTTCTCAAGAGAACCTTCTAATAGGAATCGAACCAATATCTCCGGAATCAAAATCCGACGTGCTAACCATTACACCATAGAAGGGATATCGCGAATTTGATACTGACAGGGCACAAGTTTAACAATATAAACAAACTTGATCAATCTAACTTCAACCCCACATCAATCACGGCGGTTCTGGAGGGGCTGTGGACACGTGATAGTGGGGGATTAGATACTACAGTGGGTTTTGAGACGCAGTGGAGAAGAAGAGCTTTGGGAAATTGAGACAAAGGGTTTTCTTTTGGACTGATAACTTAGTTGATATTGTAGTGGCTTCTGAGAATGCTGTAGATATTTTAGGCGACGACTAGCTTGGAGACCTCGCTTGACTGCCTGTAATTTTTGTATATGTCTCAATCCTTCCTTCATCTCTATTTCTATGGTAGAAATCATGCTGTAACGTTGTAGCATGTGTTGAAGTCTTCCTAGTCATTGGAATGGTTTGTATTTTTCGATTCGGCTTAGATGTTCTAATCATTACAAATTTCACAATCGTATTGAATGGTTGTAGCATTTCAAGCATTCAAGTCATTTCATACATTGTATGTTGAGATTAGTTGATTCACGCACATGGGTTTGAACATTCAAGTGAACTGCTTGCTTGTTTTTATCCATTTTCTCTTTTGTCTCTATTTTAGCTTGCAGATAAATATATATAACTGCTTTCTGAACTAAATTCAATATCCCAGATATTTTCAATATCTCCTTTGAATTGAGCATTCTAGATTGTTTGAATATTCTAAGGAACTCGAATGTTCCAAATCGTTTGAGATATCCCAGGTCCTTTGAATAATCTATGAATTGTTCAAATATCACAAAACGTATGAATGTTCTAGAAGATTTGAGTTTCTACAAGGTTTGATTGTCTAAAGTCGTTTGGATATTCCAATTGCGCTCATTGATTGAGGTGTGTTCATTGTACCTAAACAATTCAACATCTTAAACGGATTCATTGTCTTAAGCAAATGTATTATAATGTTGAGAGCTGTTGATGGATTGTATCTCGTTCATTCACTACTCATAGTTTACACCTCAAGCAGTGGCGGATTTGAGTTCATGTTGAGTTGTGGCCAGGATGCGAATTCAGCGTTGCTAGATAATCGTCAATGTTCTATTTTTTCGTTGTATCATATTGCTAGTGCTAAAAGACGCTTTTGTATTCGAATTTTATGCCTCGTTCTTAGGCAAAGTAGCAACCTTTTCCTGGAATAACTTCTCCGCCTTGGCCCAGACTGGAGTATTTCTCCAATCCTTCAAAGACAACAAACTTGGTAATAAGTCCTTGCTGAATGCCTCACTTGCCTCTCTCGGCAATAAACTTGGCAAGTGATCAATACTGATGACACTTAATCTTGGTTCTCCCTTGACCTCAACTGGAACAGTTGGCTCTGAAAATGTGGTTGCGACAGTATAGATTGGAATTGGGTTGTTGGGGTTGGTGGTATCAGCACTGACATCGCAGACGACTGACAATTTGCGGTTTGGGGTATCGAGGCTTTGCATATCGACAAAGTTTGGAATCTTGGACATGAGGTATATGCAGTTGATGAAGATGTCACTCTCAACAATCTCTGGGAATGGCCCTCCCTTAGCGGTCTCAGCCATATCCCACTTCAACACATTCTCAGTTGGCACACCAGCTCTCAAGCAGAGATCAACTGCTCCACTTCCACATCTGCCTAATGCACCGATAACCAAAACTCGTGGTGCCTTGCCAGTCTTCTCTTGTCCAGCTGCGATTGCCTTCTTAACGTCCACAATTAATTCATCTTCGTTGGGGTAGCTCGATACGCTTGGGAAGGGCTCGGATGCTGGGTGGGTGAGTTGCCATGCCCAGTTCTCGAGTGCCAATGCTGCACCAGCAAATCCAGCATGGTATCCAAAGGCTGCAACTCTTCTGCCTCTGTCGTCTGTCAAGAATTCGAGATCTAAGAGAGTTCCACCCCCACGAGGGAATCGTGATAGAACGGTATCCCAGCCTCCCTGTTGTTTATAACAATGTGCGAACTGTACGTGGACATGCTCAAGAGGAACTTATAGATAACTATTAGACGCATCCATTGATATCAAATCAAGCAGAAACTTACAGTCTTCGACGGGCAGTTCCTTCAATCCAATGATAATGTGATCCTTTGGTGCTTGTCTCCATGTGTTTTCTGGCACAAGTGTAGCACCAACTTTCTCGAACTCTTCGTCATCGAATATACGCTCTGGGCTGCGCTCAACGTTGATCGTGTATCCAGCATCGATGAGAGCTTTGGCGGTAGTGGGGGTAAGAGCTGATCGGTGCTCAAGAGCTTTGCCCACTGATGATCGCATTAGTAGGTGGCGGAGCATTGTGCCATTGATTACTTACACTCAGAACGGAGGTGGAGAGTAGTTCCAGACATGATGAAATAATTGATTTGTGATTTGAACGTCAATTGAAGTTTTCGAGTTTATTCACAACTTCAAGTTTTGTTTGGTGAGGGGGATACTTTTCTGCCCCATTGAGTCATCCAATTATCCATGTCACCGCCTCCGGGATCGCACCATTTATCAAACTTCACTTCACTGCCCCGCGCCCCCACATTTTTCATTTGAAGAGCAAACATTAGACATCGTCAATCCCAAAACATGTCTCTGGAGCTGAATGCCTACTGTAGGTCCTGAGTCCAGATATTGCAACAATTGTTCGATCGAAAATACTCCGTAATATCCTCAAACCATAGGTAATAATACAAGAAAATGAGTTTAACTAACCTTCACGAATAGTACGAGGCATTCAATACTCTCTGTTCATGTTAAGGAAACCAGTGATGTCTCATTTGCTTGTAGTGAATCTACGCTGCTCCCCAAAGAACCTCTCAATATGGTAGTCCCTTATAAACAGCAAGTTTGTAGTCTGCTTGTGTGGAGGGTGTGTAGTCAATCACTCCATTGATAAAGTTTGCTTTCAGACACATCACTTCGTTGTTTTGTTGATTTCTGGAGATTATCAAACTTTTGTGTCTATATTATTCGACAGTACGCTCCCATAAATCCAACCTTTGTCGCAGCCATGTCGGCCAAAGATGTACGAACTCATATCATGCTGGATCTTGAGATAGCCGCACACCCGTCGAGACACAGTCCTGCGATCACCCAGCTTGGCGCTATTCATTTTGATATCGAAACCGGCGAAGTCTTGAATACTTTCTCCATAGACATCAATCTGGAATCTTGTATTGAATCCGGCCTAATTACTGATTCAGATACACTTCAGTGGCTTGAGGAAAACATTCCCGATACATTGTCTGCTAGCAAAAACAGCAAAGTAGCACTCCAAATTGCTCTCAAAAGACTCTCCACCTAGCTCTCCAGTTGCCTCAACTCTAATCAAGTCAATATCAAAACCAACTATCCAGCTGCGAGATTCGACCTGACCGACCTTCAATTAATGATCTGGGCATATGGTAGCACACAGGATTGCCGGTACATGGAAAGTGCCTACAAAGCAGCGGATTTGAGAAAGCCATGGAAGTATTATAACGATCTTTGTGTGCGAACTTACTGCGAAGCGACTTTCTCAATTATAGGAAGAAATATCCGACGTGAGGTGGACAAATCTTTCGTCGGTAAAAAGCACGATGCTATCGATGACTGCAAGCATCAGATACTCTACATAACCAAGTGTCGTGACGCACTTCGAGGACTGCAATGCTCTGCTATTGCTCCAGTTCCTGTTCAACGTCCAGAACCTTCATCGAAACGACCCAGGACTGTTTTGGATGACAATCGTTCCAGAATGGGTTTAGACTAGCAGCAAAGTTCTGGCGAACCAAACAGACCAGCATTTGTGCCTACAGAGAGTGGCCACCATTGACAGAAACTTGACTGGAATGAGTTTGATTTCCAATATTGCCATACGTTTTTTCCAGTTGATAGAATTCTCACAGATATCTGTCCTTCGCATGAATTCGGACATTTCTCCCCGAGGAGAAGAGTTAAATGTGAGTTGTTGGAACGAACCTCATCTCATGTAGACTATTCAATGTCATACATTGGGTCCAAGAAATGATAGAGATATATCATGGGGCTAGCTAGAACTATTCAAATCAAGTTCTAATACATTCTTTTATCACACATCGTCCTGTGCCATTTAAGGATGCAACTTGTCGTTGTGAGACGGTTTCATACGTCCTTCTTTCTGTATTCTCAGTGATTTCTATTGTAAACTTGACAGGCTTTGCACGTAGCAGAGGTTGAACCAGGCTTCAAGCGGAATACTATAAATGGTACTATATGAGAAGCCCAGGCTTGTAGAATATGAAAATAGAATGACTGTTCATAGTAAGATTGATTTGATATCGAAGTTTTTCATAATTTATTAAAGTTTTAGAAAGTGAATAATGAGACAAACCTTTTCCATGAGGACGGATTTTTAAGGAGTACCGAGTCCGAACACCCGCACATTTCCTCCGCAAAATAATTTCAAACTCGCCTACTTTGAAATTCAACATTAATTTTGTAAAAAAGTGATATTCTTTAAAGAATTTCAGATATCAACCATCATTCAAATCAAAATTGATACGTACATATATACACATTATGAATGAGTATAGTCTTTTACATCTATAAAGTTATATTGATAATTGAAATCCTATCAAAATTTCAGTGAATTCGGTTATATTGCTCGGCACTCTTTAAAGATACACCCTCTTATAAAAACTAAAGTTCTTTATTTGTACTTTCTCCAACCCCTGTACATCATATACTACTACACACTATACTACATAGATGGCATACGTTATTCGATTTTGAATCTCGTTATTATCGCTTTCTGATATGAAATAAGATTTTCTATATTAGCTTTTTTGATTTGAAATCAGACTTACAATACTTAAGTAACCAGTATAATAAGTAGGTCAATGACGGGTACATATAGTGAATATATCGTCTTGCAGTTATGACTCATCCCTCAGAACATTACTTCGATTATCAAACACTGTCCTACAAACGAATGAATCACCCCGAGTAAATTTGAATACAATTCATTCAGATATCACCATACCATAACCATGTCTCATTTAACTTACACCGACTACGAGGGCTTTGGAGAAAGAGCCAAAAAGGATTTGTGGTATAGCCAAGCTGTTAGAGTTGGAGATGTGATTGAAATTTCCGGCCAAGGTTTGTGCTTGTCATTCACCAGCTGTTCCCAAGCTTCATTTCCTCTCCTCTTGTTTTACTGACTCATAGAGTATAGGTGGATGAGACCGCATGACTGGAGCTATAAGCCCCGATATAGTTGTTCAGACTGAACAGGCATTTGATAATGTCGAGCGTACACTTAAAGTAGCCGGTTCGAAGGGTTTGGAAGATGTGTTTTCCGTTAGATCATATTATGTGTCGGCGGATGAAAAGTCGTTGGAGGCAATGATCAAGTGCTTGAAAAAGTACTTTCCAAATCATCAACCAATTTGGACTTTTGTTGGGATTTCGAGGCTCGCAAGGGAGGATATGAAAGTGGAAATTGAGGTTAAGGCTCATGTGCCCAAAAACTAGAAAGCGTGAATGTTCTATGTTTTGACTCCGCACATACGAAATAACTAGAGAAATGATTCACGCTCCGAGTTACATAATGATTTTGATATTGTGCAAGTACTTTTCTTTTTTGATATTTAATTCCACATTTAATCAACAAGTTTGAAACAACAAGGAAACACAACAGCCTACAGCATGGGAACCGCCGGTAAAGCTTTCGAAGCCCTTCAAGCAGGCAGGAAAGCTATTAAGCAAGGCCGTGAATATCATGGCAAAGGCCAAGAAATTCTCAAAGGAGTCCGGGAGGCTCATGGTAAATTTCAGGAAGTTAATAAAACAGCTCAAAGCTTCGGCATAGATCTACCAAAAGACGCATCAAATATACACAATAACCGTGGTCAGTTCAAAAAAGGTGCCAAAGGCTACGCACGAGGTTGTTTTTTTGGATTCTGGACTATACTCAAGGCTCAAGCTAAGAAGTACATTACATATGTTCTCTCTCTTTTGGTCTTTGCTTTTATCGCCATCGGTCTTGTTTGTTTTCTCATCGCTGTGCTTTCGCATCATTCACATTTGCAACTCCTTACATTAACGACAAAGGAAACGGTGGTTAATCATGCTACGAAAGGCGATAATATTACAAGAGTGGAAGAGACCGTGGACTACAAGATCTATCTCTTGCATTATTGTGTCACTGGTCTTGCTACAGTAGCTGAGCAGAAGTTCAAGATGACAAATGGCTGTCATCACTCAAAGCAAGGTAGATTGTGCTTTGTTACCTTCTTATTTTCTCCTTGTTATGTTGATCGAAATTGACTAATGCATATTCCTATCTGTTAGCATTGTATGACCACATACTACCCGCCCTTAGTTCTACCATCATACCCCCACTTCCTGGCAAGGAGGTTCCGAGTCCCACCGCGGAGATCCAGACTCTCTTCAAACACTATGGATACATATCTTTCTGCCTATACATCCTCGATATCATTCTACTGCCTATTGTTGCAGTTGTATTTATCTGGTGGTTCATTAGTACCTTGACGCCTTGGAAGCGAACCTTCAGGCTTGTTCTCTGCGTAAGTCCATTTCTCTCTCTAAGCACCCTTCATGCTCCTTCCCGAATAAGTACACCTAACACCACTACTACAGTTCTTCACATTCACCCTTCTGGTCCCCGCAGTTCTCCAAACACTCCTCATCTACCGTGTTGTCCATATCCTTAAACATGACTTCGACTTCACCAAATCCAACCTCGATATCAGTTTTAAACACGGATTTCTTTATATCGTCCTCGCCCACTTTTTCTGGTTTACACTGCTCTTCAACCTCATACTTTTCCGTCTCATAGACTGGCTTCGAAACAAGAGAAAGGCGAGAAAACTTGGCCAGACTCAAGCTTCCTACCAGGCTCAAAATAGTCAAGACTCTTCTGGTTTTCACGAGGGGAATGAAGGAGTTGATAATACTTTATATGATACTCAATCTTTTGAGATGAAGAAAATGCCACCTTCAAAGTATTCAAAAGATAGAACGAGTATTGCGCGAAAGCCAGTGGGGCCGCAATATGATAATGTCGACATAAGTTACGGTAATGGTGATTTGGGAGAAGGAAACCTGAGGTGTAATATTGATTCCATTCATGAGAATCAGAGAAATAACCGAGATTACATGGAGGAAAGAGGAGTTTGATAATGTATAATAGTTAGACGCTAGTCTTTCAACCACTGCGGCTAGACCCATAAGATAGAATAGAACTACGATGAGAATATGAAGCAATTTGTGAGTATTCGTCAATGGATTATGACTCATGTTATTCGTCACTCTTTTGGAGATATAGATATAATGCTGTGTTGATCTCATATATAAGATCTCTGTCTATTTGACAAATTATTTTCTATAGGACTATCGCTACGCGGTCTGTAAGCTATTGGACAGCAAAATTGTCACCAGCATGATCTGTCTCTCCTGTCCACGAAAGACCATCGAGAAAACGAAGATTCGATCACGACGACAAATGTCTTCTAATATGATATATTTTAGGATCTAGGACTTATGCTGATAATGCAATAGAAGCGGGTTTATCTCAATGACATGGGCCTTTGGAAGTCGACAAGTCAAAGAAAGGATTGAACAAAAGTAGCACGATTAGAGATGTCTATTCAAAGTATTTTGTGCTAAATGGCGTTATGAAATCTCTGAATCAACCCTGAAAAGGAAAATCTATCCCAGAAACTAAAAGCCCAACAAGACAGGGAAGGAGCTCAATCATCAATCCCAAAAGACTTTTGCATTTGGGTTGAAGGACGATGACGCATGCATCTACTAAAGCCCGACTAACAGCAATCTCATAACGATGCTATGAACCAGGCGTGCATTAGCCTAGCATCATGAAAATAATTTTACGTCACTTCCATCACTTGACTCTCGTTGGGCTTGAACTTCCAAGTGACTTGTAAAGAATGAAACCGACACAATTCCATCTAGAGACGAAGCAAAAATAGCTACAACTCTGTCGATCTACAAGCGAAAAGAACAGAGGTGACCCAAATTAGTAGAGCAAATCAACCAC
The DNA here is from genome assembly GCA_014898285.1 of Botrytis aclada. Classification (NCBI taxonomy): domain Eukaryota; kingdom Fungi; phylum Ascomycota; class Leotiomycetes; order Helotiales; family Sclerotiniaceae; genus Botrytis; species Botrytis aclada. The sequence continues at coordinate 2,343,050 of RCSV01000001.1, read as the reverse complement.
CATTATTTCACCAGCTGCCGCTGCTTTGACTTCTGCGACGCATTATCTCCATGCTAGAATGCCTTGATCCGCGGTTGCTCGTGCTAGGTGTTTGATCTCTCTGCAATCCAAGCGCATGAAAGTCCCGCTCCGCAGATTTGTAAGTTCCACAAAATAAAGTCCAGAAATCGTGATCGACTACCCATCGACAGTGTCGCTCATCTAGCTTATAGTTGTTTTTCTTCATATACCCCAGGAGGTAAAGAATATCTTGTGCATCGTTGGCCATTTTCTGCTGCTTATCTGGGCCGACCCGCGATAGGAAGGAGTAAGCTTTCGAGTTTAAAAGGAAATCTAATGGCATGATTCGAAATTGAGTTTGTGGCGCCTGAAATGTCTGACTAGGCGCCTTGTCTGAGGTGATGTCAATCCCATAGCAGTTTCCATCAGAAGCAACGTATCTAGATACGGTCATTAGAAATGCAAGATGACCACAGTCCAGATGCAAATTCCGGAGTTTAACAGAGCGGAGGGAGGTACAAATGAACAGCGAATGTGAAGAATGAATTGGTTGATGGACATACCCTATTCCTTTTCCTGCTGTTCGAACCATTCCATGCTTGATCAAGTGATCTTCGATAATTTCAATTATATCTTCTGGAACCATAACATCCACATCTGATGTAGTACGCCTATTACCATACTGAGCCAAAGCGGCACCACCTATCACACCGTACTTGAGGCTTCCAAATGCTTTTCTGCGTGGCATTTAGGACCTCGGTCCTCATTTTCAGCGAAATTGGCTTTTCAGTTCGGTGAGGAGCCTGTGGAGGGCGGGCTCCTTGTGAATGCTGTGCACGATGGGCGCTTCCGGCAGGCTGTGCAGTAGAATTGTGCAATGGCATTGAGACTGGCCTTGGTGATTCCGGACTTCCAGATGCCGTCTTTGAACTGCAATTACCCATGTTCAGGTCGAAGAACACGCATAGATATGATTATACAACAGATATAACAGGCAACAACGCAATGCAAATGGTACAAAGATATGGAGAAGCGCCAATAAAACGAAATATTAATTGTATAGGAAGCTGCCAGCAACTTTGAAGTAGAAGATGCGTCTCACTGAAGAACACAAAGCTTGATGGTGTCTTTATAGCCATTTTTCTGCCAAATGTGGTTCTATGTCTAATCGTTCAGAAATCTGATTGCAGAATTCTAAATTCGTGATGCATGTTATCTGCAGCCGCCATGGGTCAAATTTAAGCAAAGGTGTGACGCATGTATTGTTCAACTAGCTCTGCTTGTTGCGTTACAGTAGTTCACGCACCTGATTCGTAGCCCATATGTCAATTGACCATAAGCAAGCAAGATCACAGATTTAAGTGTCCTGGCTGACGAACTTCCTTGTGTTCATCCATCACAGTGTTTCAAAGACCAAGAGATTGACCATGGCGAATGGTTCTGGGTAAGTGACCGAACAGTCGGGTTGGGACTCAAGCGCTTGAGACGGAGATCACACTATCAAATGATGCATACGTTCACTCGAAGAGCTAGGATTATCCACTTCTAACCGTTGGTTGTTGACAAATTTGTTCTCAAAGTGGGTGGCAGAATGGATCTCCTATAAGTAGGCAGTGACCAAACCTGGTCCCTGGGTTGTCCTGTCATGTGTTGATTTCATGCTCTGTGTCGTACATATATAAATAAATACAGGATGACTATCTTGCGAAATTAAACAAATCTAATGACAGCCGAGCGGTATAGTCGTACCGTTTGGGATGACCTTCTGTGGCGCGTATGAGTAGTAAACTAAGAATGACTTTCTTCTGCCGTTTAGAAGTAACTATATGAACATAAAACAGAGCATCTCAGGTACTACTTCTTTCGAGCCCCTCAAAAACGATGCTGACCTGTTTTAGATTGATGTCACGATATCACGATACCACGAAGTCAATCTAGTTTCAGTCATGGAGAAAATCAAACTAGCTCTACTCAGATGCAATAATTTCATCAAAACTCGCACTTTTTGGCCCAGAAACTCGAGTCAGAATGGTTACGAGGACGATCGCTATGCGGCCTGTAAGTTATTGGCCAACAAAAATATCACCAGCGTGATCTGGCTCCAAGATCTTCTTGCTCTCCATGGTAGTAAGACTGCAGTCTGGGATCTTCATCTCTTGGTTGAAGACACTTGTGCGGCAGCAAAGGTTCTTCTCGATAATGGGTACAAAGAAACAACACCAGACTGCAGTTTCGAGGACGATCCAGAATTTAATGAGCGTGCGATTCGAATTATTCACAATCGTTCTTCAACTATCGTAATGTTGCACGCCGCCAAGGAATGGTATTACCAGATGGATAATAGGGTGCAAGACTTTCTCCCTCCACTCTCCAGCTTCCTCGATGCAATGATCGAATTTTGGATCAACATATCCGCTCAGGACTACGATGATCGACTGCGTTTTGCTCTCTATATTGGCTGTTTGATTGGTTACTGCTATTACTTGCAGGATTCCGATGGTCAGCTGGTTAAGACTCATGCATACGCCGAAAATCTCAAGCCAGAGCATCGTGAGGTGCATTATGACATCACGTTCGAGAGCCCCAGCAAGCAGAGTTTTACGGCCACTGATCGACATACATACCATGTCAGACGTAGCAGAGAGATCAGAGAAGGTTCTTTCGTACCAAAACCGTATGAGGAGGGGGTATTTAGAACAAATTTGACGACAGTCTCGGAGCAAGAGTAAGAGTGAGGAGCATGCGTCTTTTTCGAGCTTGGTATCATGGTCTATGTTGCATAAACGTCCCAAAGATTCGGCTTGATACTACTCTTATGTTCTCCAATGACAGAATTTGGCATCCATACCATCAACCCTACATTTGGAAGATGGCTTGTGCAATCACTGCCAGCATCGTGGAAAATTCATGGCTGAGGTCTAGACACTTAAATTGTTTCTCTTAAATTCTCAATTAGCTGCACTTTGGCCAGTCTTTTACCGCTCAAATAATTCAAGTAGTTGTGACCTTCTCGTGCCAACCCCGACAATTGATGGAACAGTTTATGCTCACTTTTTATCTTTCAAAGAATAAAACTTTGAATTAGCTTAGTCACATCGCTTGCCCTATTATCAACTTCACAATTTTCAGTTGGCATTATTACGATAAAGTCTCTAGGGTCTCGTCTGGAAGACGAATGGTAGCATAATGCGCTTTCAAAATTCAACAGTTCAAATTTCAATCACCTTTGCCACATCGAAAGTGTCCACTTCACTCCTTTTGTAGCCCTTCTGATTTGCCACTATTCGTTTCCCGGTTCCTTCTTCTTCAAAATCGCAGTTGTAGTGAGTATGCCCAAACGCCCAGAGCTTGACACTTGAGCTCGTCCAACATATCTGGTCAGAGAGATCTGTGACAAACGCAGACCTGACTTCATTGGAATCTTCAAGCTTCTTAGGATCATTGGCGGCCTCAAGTATCGTTGGACTGAAGTGTGTGAAGACCACAATCTTTCGGTGAGGTTCCTCTCGTGTTATCTGCTCTACTTGAGCATTCAACCAGGTAAGATCTTCCAGATGAGAAACGTTATGAGCATCAATATCCCACTCCAATGTCTCTGAGAAATCGGAGCAGAAAAGCGACACAGATTGACGTTGTTCGTCGTTGATATGAGAGAAAAGGGTGCAACCTAAAACGGTCAAACTGTCCGTAATATCAAATCTCGTTCGATTGAGAAATATAAAACGGCCCATTGCCACTCCCTCCTCGCTAGTTTTATCCATTGTACGTTGAAAAAGCAGCATAATTGCAACAGCTGCCTTCACTTTCGTTCCGTATGCTTCATGATTTCCTTGGACGAAGAAAACAATCTCGAATAGCCGCAGTTGCTCCTCGAGAAAATCAATGAGTTCATAGTCTAAGACTTTCCCAATGTCCCCCAGAAGAGCCAAGTATCTACATTCTGGTTGGATTTTGAAGTGCTGATATGATGGTCTCGCGCTTGGAGTCTCCAAATGGAGATCTGATATAATTTGGAACTGAACTGGAGACATCTGAGCGATAATACCGGATTGATAGTGGTGTTTGTGTTGCTACAAAATTGCAGAAGTCTTTGTGAGTCAAATTGAAGGTATGAATCATTCCCAGATATGAAGATAGTTGCAATGAATTGCTGTCATATTGTCGAGCAGAATAGTAGACGAGGGGTTGTGCTTAGTAACTACAGGAATTTACAGGGCTGAAAGAGAACTACAGGCCGGCGAGTAATCTTCATTATCTCTGGCGGGACTCACGTGCTACTTAGCGCATTTCTGGGTCAGTGCAACATGGACCTTTTTTGAACATTTGTGTTACCTCCCGAATGTCGCACGAGAAGCAACCTCTGCGATAATCGTGGCTATGTAATTATGAGCAAGGCATATCGAACGAAACGTATTGTCCCATGGAAATGGTTTACGCTTAAAATCCCTTGTTGCTTCTTCGCTCACTTATAGGATCATTTTGCCGCGTTTCAAGCTCGTGGCTTAAAATGCTTGCAAACCCCGAACCAGGTGAAGCGCTTATGCGGACCAGACAAGTGTCTCTCATCCAATGATGCTACCATGCTATACAATACCTTAAATCTTAGCTTGATGGCGCGTTTCTTCTTTGCGGCTCACATACCAAGACTCTAATGACAGGTCTTCAATGATTCAATCTTAAATATGGTCGCTTCAGAGACTACCGACCTTACAAACGGTCGTGTCAAGCGGACTGTTTCCTATTGGCAAACTCAGCGCATGCGAATACACTTGGCCGTCTCATGAATTTATAGAGTCATGATATGATCTACAGAGCATAATTTGGAAATCTAGATTGATGGTACAAAAGTTCTGGGCTCTTGGAGTTGACAGTAAGAATATGTAAGTATGAATATTTAAGATCTGTATTTCCTCAGTGGTTTGCTTCCATCATCATCTCAACGACCAGTCTTTCATCTACTACAAAATACCTCTCTCCCTCTCACTTCTTTTCTTTGGCTAGGATCAGACTTCAGGACATTCTCTTCACAATAATCATATCATTCTTTTGCTGCTAGATCAGCTCAAAACTTTCGCTTCTTCACCGATTAGAGCCACCTCCAAGGCCAAGTAAGACAGTTTCTCCTCAACTATTATCAAAGACGCAGATTCTGTTTACTCTGCATTCAGCACTTGTCTACTGAAAACCCCTCTCGATCATTATTGTATCGTCTTCAACCCGTTTTCGGATACTCTCGTCCAGCACAATGTTTTCACCCAAAGACAAAGATTATGGCTCTTTCGGTTTCGCCTTTACCATCACTCGGGCTTTACAAGCCATTTGCCTGATTTGCATTCTTGGTATGTCTGCAAATTTCATCGCAGAGATCAATGCGGTCGACACAGCCCCACCATCAGTTATCATTGCGACTCTCAGTATTGTATGTCATCTTCATTCCCAGATTTCTTCCCAACTTTTACTAATTACTACCAGGTTGTGATTGTGATTGTGTTTCTTCTTATAGGCTATCTTCTCTATCTTGAGGTCCAGCTCAGCTTCCTCTTGGCTACTGCATTCGATGCAGCGGCTCTTATTGCTCTCATTGTGGTTTCTGTCAAAGTTGGAACGCCCCTTTCTTATCTAGAATGCCCTGCCCTTCCCAATGTTGGAGTGACTTCGGCATTTGTCGAATCAACTGTCGGGAATTTCTCCAAAGCCAATTACTACTTTTGGGTCGGTGCATCGAAGACGGCATGTTACGAGATGAAAGCCATCTGGGGATTTAGCATGGCACTTTGTGTGCTATTTTTCTTCAGTGGCATTATCAATATGTGCATATGGAAGAAGAACAAGTTGGTTGCGTCGAAGAGAGATTTGGAGTATCAAGGTTAAACTAATATAAACATAGAAGAGATTAAAAGTAGCGGTGGTGCATGGGTGGGAAGATTTGAGTGCCTATTGAAAATCGGAAATAATGGAAACTACGATCATGATAGGAAGCAGAGAAACTGGGATAAGAGTAAGAATGCTCGTCTCGACATAGGTACCCAAATGGAAGGCGGAAGATACTGCACCAAAACTTTCGAGACTTGGTGTTGAATCAACAACACGGAGCATCGGTGAGGGAGGATATGGGATCACTGGGTTAAAGGGAAAAAAGGCGAGGTTCCTCTGGTAGCATGAAGGGGAGACGTGATAAGGTGGACAAAATTAGTGCTCATGGTTGGGAGGTTTTCTTCTGCTGACATGGGATCGATCGGTCAATGTTTGTTTTATTATTTTGGGATGCAATAATCGGCAATGAGACTTTTGAATATACAATTATTTGGACTTTATACATTACACATCATGTTTCCTACACCCTATGATTGAAAGAATGAAACACTATTCTATCTTCGAGTCGTTGACTTCTCATCTGGGCCTGGCTCAATCCGGGTTCAGAATCCGGAAACTAGCATCGCCCACCCCCCACCCCGCCATTCGACCTGTCAAGTCTAGTCTTCCGAACCATTAGCTCCGCGGATCGAAGATTCAATTCTTGGGCCCGTCCCATGTGTTTAGTTGCTACACTATATTCGGTTTCCGAACCAGCAATATACGTTTACCCAATTATACCAAAAGTTGACTGAATTCATAAACGACAATCTCACCACACAAGAATGATTCATTCGCCAAACATGGCATCAATGATTTGGAATTTCCATCGCCAAGCGAGGCAGGGTAAACGTGTACCACGTTCTACAGCACAGCACAGCACATATAGAACCGGACCAAGGCATTGGAAAAAGCCATCGGTACCAAGAAGCAAATTGTGCTATCGTCTGCACATCATCTGTTTGTGTGTGGCGGTAAGATATGCATAATGACATGTTGTGTTTTATGATTGGATGAATGTAAAGAATTGTGAGGTCTGACAAGCAAACGGAACTCCGCGAATCATTTCGGGCTGGATATGTTGGGTGCTGAATTGTTTGATGATGGGTGGTAGATGCCCTTCCTACAGTATGAGAAAACGTTGCTTTGATGAGAAATCTGTGGATTGTTTTTTTGGAGACGATACGCCTGCTTATATTTTGCTTTTTTTTTTTTTTTTTTTTTTTTCAAAAGAATCTTATCATTTTCTTATTAGATGTTGCTTTGGTAAAGCGATGATATAAAATTAGCTACACAAATGATTTTTGGGATCAGTTGTCCATTCATCTCAATGCGAATAATAAATAGATACCCAGCTTTTGACAAGCTCTAATCAATTAACATTTCTTTTTTTCGAACTCCTTTCGAAAGACTGCTGTCAACTAAATCCTGCTTTGAGAAAAAAGAAAAGGTATGAAAAGAGAGGCCTGGGTTGTATTGTATGTATGCATGTACGTACGTAGATGCTCTATTTGATGGAAGAGGCGTCTTCCGTTTCTAGAAACGAGGATCAAGGGAAGGAAGGTTTATCTAGCATCTATCTACCTCTAAACCTCGAATCTTGGGTAGCAATAACGATCTTGGTATAGATTATATCATACATGTCGAAGATGGCCATTCCATTCACGTGCTGATATGACTGACTGTACCTCCCCAAAAGCCATCAATCACGTTTATTAGGTAGCTGCAACTTTGCACTCATACATACCATATTCCATAACATCGGTATCATTAGGGAATATTACAAGGGAGACGGTACTATTTCTCGGTAGTAGGATAGTAGCACTCCATTATAGGCTAAAGTCTTACATTACGAGTCTACCACCTTGTACAAATCAGCGGGCAAAATTGATTATTCGTTTTCAGCTGTGGTCAAGATGGGCCAATTACACCTTATCTTAATTCTGGATGATATATCTCCATAGTGATACCAAAATAGTCTAGTAAGTCAGAAGCTGGGTGGATATATACTTCTTGTTCCTACTGCGCCTCTCATGAATTATTGCTCTCTATCTCTATCAAGGTATCAACGAAGTCTGTAGTGATTTACCATCGCAATCTTCATTTCACTATCGACGCAAACATGGCTAAAACAATATTCACAACGATTACACCTCTCCCGCCCAATGTATCCCGCCAAACGGTCCTCGACACCCTACACGATCATCTCGAGATGATCGATCTCAATCCATCCCACGCCGAACGCACACCCACCAAGCCGCCTTCCTTTGCCACCCCTGAAGAATATCACTGTCAATGGTATCGCATTACCGACAGAATAGCCTATTTGCCCGGCAATCTCTACACCGGCACTGTATCCTTCAACGCCTGTTTTCACGATCTGGCAAACGGACTACAGACACATTGCTATGCGCCCATGGGCTTGGATATCAAGGAAAAATGGACGATCCAAGGAAACATGCCTGGAGAACCAGCCGTCCCGAGAGAAATCGGGATTAATGCGCCGGTCGAGGGACTTTACATCCGAGAAGATGTGGAGATGAAATGCAACATTCTGATGACGAGATTCGTGCGGAAGACGCTACAGGAATGTTTGAAAGCGCTGGTGGCCCGATTGGTAGTAAAAGCGCAATTGCAAGAGGCGCACGAGAGGAATAGGAGGTTAACGGTTGGAAGCGCAAGTGGATATGAGAGGGATGGTGGTACGATGACACCGCCCTTGAGCCCTCCATCGAGGAGCCCGGGAATGGCTTCTGTGAGTACCGTTGGTAGGAGAGGAAGTGCATATAGTGGATTGAGTGTCCCGACGAGTCCTCCATTAACTCCTTACAATCCTGAGAAATGGGCCGAGGCGGGTATGAAGGGCCATCCGGCGTTAAATCCGTACACACCGCTTCAATTGCAGCAGCAACAACAACAGCAGTTGTATCAGATGCATCATGATAGAAAGAGTTATGGGGGACAAGATCAGAGATGGTCGGGTATCAGTGACAAGACACAAACCTCCCTACCTGGTCCTCCAAACTACGCGAATAAACCTGTCAACTACACGAATAAGCCTACCAGGATCTCCGAAATGGAAGCGCCGCCCGGCCCTGTCGAATTGCCGTAGGTGAAGAGGGAGGAGGAGGTTTGAGAGTTAGATGTCGAGGATAATGGTCGGTAATGGATGGGAGCAATAGCTTGATATGGCTAATAAACGAAGGTGGATTATCATTGGTAAAGGGTTACTGGGGTTTGGGGGCAGGAGTTTGATACCACTTACCAATACCGAAGTATCTGCTCCGAAGGCATACCCAGTTGTATGATCATAATACGAGGACTGACACATGTATCGGACTGTCGTTTCAGGAGGCCATGGAGATTATAAGTCACCATGATGGGAATGGGAAAAAGGGATCGGCGGAGCAAAAACTGGCCGTTCCTCTCTAATGTGTTGGCGAGGCGCCATGTGATAGGACGTTTTTTAACTGTACATTAATGAACGATTTATGATGTTGGGAGGAAAGAATCTGGGTAATTTTGAAATATTTGGAGTCTTGGTCATTTAAGTTTTTCGAATTCTCGAATTGTCTCGGCGTAAATATTATCCTAATTCAGGCATAAAGATTCTTCATGAGAAGTTACATGTGTTTGCATAATTTTGAGATTCACAAGAATGTCGTTCAAGTTCCCCATGTCTCAGAGGTCGGCTGTGGACAAAATGAACAAATTTTATTGAGGATCTATGTGTACAAACAAACCCCGCATCATACACGCTCATGCCCCAAACCCCTCTAAATTCCTATTTATGATGCCATTCTGCTCATATCGTTTCTTATACGTTGATAATCAAGGAGACCTAAATTTGTCAGTAAATAATTCAAAGAAAAACATGAAATAAGAAATTGTCAAGCATACCTTCGATCGAACCAACGGCACTAATTGCAATATCTTGATCCCACAACTTTCTTTGCGCAAAGCTCATAACATCCTTCTCGCTAATGGCTCCAATAACACGCTCAATCTCCTCTGGTCCCATACGACGGCCAGTGGTGATGATTTGTCTTCCGATATCTTCAGCGACAGCAGTGGTGCCGTCTAAGGAAAGGAGAATGGATGCCTTGAGTTGAGCCTTGGCACGCTCAACTTCGGCCTCGGTAACGTTATATGATAGACGAGACCATTCACGGAGAGTAAAGTGCACTAAATCGTCAATACGGGTGGTCTTGTCGGTGACAAGGTAGATACCCCAAAGTCCGGTATCGCTATAACTTGTTGAGAAACTCATAAAGCTGTTGGCCAAGTCGTTCTTGTGGACGAAACCACTGAGCTTGCTACCCATGTGAGGAGCATTGCCCATAGCCTTATCCCAGTTACCGACGATAGCTTGGGTAACCAAAGCAGTGAAGTAATCATCGTCTTTCCAGCTGACACCCTCGACAGCGATGGCAATGTTGGCAGTTGGGATGGTGTCGTCACGAACTCTGACCTCAGAACCAATGAATTCTGGCTTTTGCTTTTGAGCGTTGGCAATGGCGAGAGCAGCGCTTGAATGTGGTTGAGATGCAAGACCAGCAAAGTGCTTCTCAGCGAGTTCAACGAGTTGCTGGTGAGGAACACCTCCGGCACCAACAAGAACCATACGATCAGCAGTGTAGTTTGTCTTAATATAGTTGGTCAAGTCCTCCCTTTGAATGGATTGGATGTTTTGAGCGGGTCCCAAAATGGTACGTCCTAAAGGTTGTCCTTGGAAAGCAGTTGCGTGTAGATGATCGAAAACGACTTCCTCCAATTGCTTATCAACCTCCTCGGATTCTCTCAAAATAACATCACGCTCTCTGTTGATCGCCGAAGGTTCGAGTTTGGAATTTTGAAGAATATCGGAGAGAATGTTGACAGTTGCTGGTACGTCAGAGTTGAAAGCCTTGGCGTAGTAGACTGTGTTTTCACGCTTTCATAAAATTAGTAAAGTGCCCGCGCTGTTCAAATGAGTGTAAACATACGGAAGTGTAGGCGTTTAAGTGGCCACCCATGTTCTCAATCTCCAACTCCAATTGATGCTGCGTTCGGTTGCTGGTTCCCTATTCTCATTGTAAGCCCAATTGAACTTTCCACCCCAGACTGAAGTATACCTTGAAGGCAAGATGTTCCAAGAAATGAGCAGTGCCATTGGTCTTGTCGGTTTCTGCCCGAGAACCGGCATCGATCCATACACCAACTGTCGAGGTTTGTGCCCATGGCGAGTGTTCTGTAGCGATCTTTTCTCTTATCAGCACTTTGCCCCTCCATCATTCAAATTCAAAACTTACTGTTAGACCGTTTGAAAGAGTTGTGGTCTCTGTCTTAACGCCATTTTTTGTGACTGGAGTCGCGAATCCTCTTCTCAGTCCAGATACGACATTTGGAGCAGCGCGGGTGCGCAGTCCTTTTGTAAGGTTTAATGCTAACCGCCGAGACGCCATAGGGATATGATGTGAGGGTTGTGGTGGAAATAAAACAAATTGAAGATAACCCGATGAGTTCAAATTCCTAGAATTTAGTAAACCTGAAGAGCTTAGTCGTTGATCATATTTCAACCAATCAAATTTGTTCCGGCTTTGATGACCTCACACGTGACTTGTTGCCGAGCTACCTAGTTATTCCGAACATCGTCGACCGGGCATTGAAGGACCTGAGTGGTATGTCGTCAACTCTTTTACACTCAATAATTGTAATAGAAATTCACAATGGCTTCATTCATCAAACCGTCAGTCATTAGGCAGACTTGCCTCGCTGCGTCGAAGCGCAATTTCTCTGCAAAGATCCCCTCCAGCTTCCCCGCAATCAACAAGCCTGCTGGTCGCAGTACTTTTGTTCGAGATGCATTGCCAGGTTCAATGCGTGTAGCGGCATTCCATGCAAGTGGCAGACAATCAATTCTACCTCCATTACCTCGTGAGCTTTCCGCTATTGATATGCCTTAATTCTATTGCTAACTACGTCACAGAATCCATTGATGGAACTTGTATGTCAATCCGCCCTCGAGCCAATCCACCATAAACTAATAGACTATATAGCAAACGACGCAGCACCCGTACCTAAGCCATCTCCATCCCATGGCTCCTACCATTGGACTTTCGAGCGTTTAATCGCCGTCGGTCTCGTTCCTCTCACAGTCGCCCCCTTCGTTTCCGGATCATTGAATCCAGCTACCGATGCTCTTCTTTGCGCGGCTATTCTTATCCATTCACACATTGGTTTCGAGTCGTGTATTATCGATTATTTCCCAGCAAGAAGAGTGCCAAAAACTAAAGCATTATTTTGGTGGGGCTTGAGGGGAGCAACTGTTTTGGTTGGAGTTGGATTGTACGAGTTCGAAACAAATGATGTCGGAGTTACTGAGGGTATCAAGAGAATTTGGCGCGCATAAGAGGGTCGGGAGGAATTTGTATTATTCAAGAATAAGCAGCGTACACGCAGTACAATGTCAAAGCTGTCCAACACATGTCGCTTTAAGTTCTGTCAAGTGAGATCGCCATTTGCCCAGAATTTTGAGTGTTTGTACAACAAAATACGGGTTCTCGTGGTCTTTTTTCAAGCTTGAGAAGTCACATTAAAGCAAAGTATATCGGGAGAGAGTAGTGCCAGCTTCTCAAACCTCCACCTTGCCGAATTACTTTACTAAAAACCTTAGACTCACAGCGGTACCTCACTACGCTTGCTTTTGCTGATATAACTTTGCACACATCTCTTCATTAAGACAGCATATCTCTAGTGTAGGATACTCCATTTTGCTACAGTCTCGGAAGCCCAACCTAGAGAATGTAGAACAGGAGGCAATATCTCATTCAATCGCTAGTATGTTATGCAAAGCTAATTTGTTTGTCTTGACGCGCATTTATGAAAGGGGAGCAGGAGATCGTTGGAAAAAACGTTAGAAAATTGAGTCAATTTTCTTTTGCATCAGGGAGGTGGTGGAACTCTTGCCCTGAACCAATTTTCTGGTGTAGTCAAAATCAATCATAAAGATATAACAAGCGTTCCTTCAAACTATACCCAATACCACCGTGAGACGCGATTCAAGCAAGCAAAGAAGAGTAGAAAATAGAGTTCGAACAGCATGACTCAATCGAGTAAAATATCAAAAAATTGAAATCATGTAATGTAACGATCCCGTTTCCAATTCAAACCAGACGAACTGAGTTCTTCAAGAACTCAACTTCATCGTATTTCATCGACCAAAATTCCAAGTTTTCTTCATCACTACCATATTTTCGAAAATTTCCCTACTAGTAAAGTAACAACATGCCACAAGATAGAGTATACAGATTGCCCACTTGGTTTTCAGCTTGTGAGAATAGGAAACTAATGTGACTCTAGGTCCCCCCTTTCGCCTGCTTGCCCCCCACTCCATTTCCCATAATATCCCTCACCAACAATAAAAATCTCGATTACAGTTGGTTTGGGGGATTTTGAATGTCACAAAATAGTTACTGAGGCGACTTTTTTCCTCTCTTGCCATACTTCCCTCTCAGCTCTATGCGTATCCTCTACCCTTTCTGACTTCCTAAATATCGCTTGGAAACATTGTAATGAGCATGAGATATGTCCAACAGAGGCTTGTTGGTTTACAATCTGTCTAACCAAACCGAGTGGTGTGTTTGTGATGCCTAGATGGCATCAAGATGGGAGAATGTTCAACTGCACCTGTCTTCATTCTTATTCGGAACACGAAAACGAAGGTTCCAGCCGCGAGCTCAGGAAGCAAAAGGCAATTCATAGTAAATAAGCTACCACACTCCTCGGCCCTTGTACTCGACTGCTTCTAGAGACGCCTCTTGTTAGAAGTGCCACGGTCGAAGTGGCGAGTTTGAGTCATGAAGACAAAAGGATTCAATTGGCAAAGCAGTTTGAGAATGAAGAATGTGTTAGTTTAGTGGTGGGTGATGTAATCCGGTTTACTTGGGGAGATGAAGATTCACCTGTTCATTCGGAGCCGGATATCAGTTGCAGTGATAGGGCGTTTGTTAGTTTGATCTTTGGCAGTAAAGAGGAACTTAGAGAAATGTGCAAGTGGCGGGATATGGAATTCAGGGAGTAAAAGATAGATTTCAGATGCAAGAGTCAACAACCCTTTTTATCCAAACTCAATTCACTTCATCGAAACTACTCCTTGTTTTTTGATGCGTACAAAAAGGCGATAAGATTAACAAAGCTGGCAGCTGGAGGATATATCGGGCCTCCTTATTCGTTGGAAGATTTTTTAAAGCTCCTTCCTTACGAAGAAGGCCAGAGGGATGAGACGTGTAACTAACAAATAAGGTGCGCGTCATTGTCAGATAAAGTTATTCGACTTCTTGTTTGTACTTATCATGTTTATTAAACTATGGAATCAGGAGCTTTTTTAATTCTCATCGCAACTCTCAACAAGCACCGCGAACTAAACTCCATACTCCTATCCAAAATCCGATAAACAATCATTGTAAGGCGAACCTTCCAGAAACACGCTTCTGTTTCTTATTCGATTGTCCGAGTACCACAGATCTAGAATTAGAAGGAGAAGCCTCGAGAGTCCGTTCAGTTTCCTGAGCTTGTCCGTTGGGGTTACGATCTGCTTCCCACTCAGGATCTAAGATCAAGGTAGAAGTAATTTGTTGTGCGGGGCTTCCGAGTTTGCGTTTTCTGGAATCGGCGACATTAGTGTTCATTTGAGTTTCTGGATGTGGGGGTTGAATGATGGGAATGCCGTTTTCATCTAATTGTTCTTCGTCTTCTGCACCGTGTACGAACTCCAATGCTGGCCCCATCGAAAGATTGGTTATGAACATTTCATCTTCACTCTGAGAACCTGGAGTTTGTAGGCCGGTTTCATGATCTTGATTATCCGCATTCACAAACTCAGTACGTGTGTGCAAAAGTTGAATATTAATGTTCGCTGTAACTATCAAACCCTTTGGAAGTTTAGGGAGAGAGAAGTCAAATCCGGTGAGGATAGCTTTGGTTGTGCGCTGGAGGAGGGATTCCTTTCTTTAGTCAGAAGAGTTTGATGGTGCGGATCATAAGCAGTTCGAGATGATGCGCAGACACAGAAGATGGGGTAATCACATCAAAGCCAAAGAAAGAAAAGTTTAAAACAAACTAAAAGACTTACCAATTCAGGCCCTCCATTTGTCTCATTCAATTTCTGTTCAATGGCAGCTAATTCCTTGGCTTGATCCCTCCGACGTTCTCTGCGCGATTGATTTTCGACGAAAGCAACGAGTCCTTCTTTAACAGTGGGCTTTTCTATACCGGCAGCTTCGAGTTTCGCCACAAGCTCTTTGACAGTGAGCTGGCTAAGATCCATGCTGGTTGTTTGATATTTTGTGGCGCGAGCTGAGAAGGGAGAGATGAGTGTGGGCTATGTATTTGTTTCTTTCTTGGTTGAATGAATACATGAATTTTGGGGATTGAATATGTGCTATGTTTCAGATGAAAATCAAGATGGGAATTTGTTAGTTGTTAAATAGACTGGTGAATGAGAAGGTCATAGAATTAGCGTTCTCGTGAGTTTTCTACAGTGCTGTAGAGGTGAATTCGCCGCTTCTGGGAGAGCCAATTAGATGAGATTAAACGCCGAAACAACCCGATCAGAATTATTTTCTGGTGATTTAAGACTTTAGAGTTGACTTATAATACTAGGAGGCGTGTGACCTATCTTTGCTCGGGAAGACCAGCTATCAGATAACGTGGCAATAGCTCTTTCCATATATATAGAACTCATGAATCACGGAATTTTTGAATAGTAGAAAGGCATACTCAACCTTGAAAGGGGCGCAGTCAAGTACGTAATTGCAGTAAGAGTGTATATCTTCATGAAAGAGATATGACACTTAGAGGTGATCACTAAAACGGTGTGCATATTTGTATCTTTCTACCAAATTTATCGAAGATGTTGTTTCAAAGATCCAAATATTACGAATCAGGAACAGCAATTTCTTTTTTACCTTCTATAAGTAGAATTACGCCTTTATACACTCAGCGTACGATGTTGGGTTGATTTGACTTGGCACAATCCACAACACCTTCACATACAGCATCATAACACTTACAGTTATTTCCAATGAGGCACTATAATTCAGTAGTCATCGCAGAAGTGCAATTTCACGGATCTGATTTATATATCAAGACCGTTGAATTGCCATGTAAGACACAAGAACCTATTCAAATAGATTCTATCTCAATCCAAACCTAAGCGAGAAAAGACCTAATGCAACAAGACCAAATCCATCTATCTACCATCTCAAACCACAAACATGTGTGCATAAGCTGATCTAATCCATCAAATAGAAAGGTAGAATCAAAGACATCAACATTTGACCATAGCACCTCCACTCAACTCACCCAAATTCCATTGATAAAAGAAAGTCTGTTGGCGACCCCCTTTTCTCCCAATACCATTGTAACCCAGTAGTCCAAAGAACAGCAATCCCAATTTTCAACTTGCTAACCCATAATCGTTCCTACAAAAAGTGTTTTCAAGCACACAATATCATCCCAACATTGTTGATCCACAACAATGTTCATCACCCGGCCGAAGTCTAGGGTGACTAGTCTTCCCAAAACCAGGTTCTCTCCAACTTTCTTCATTCAACTTCTTAACCACACCACACCACAACATCTCAACCCACAAACAGCCATCCAAGGAAAGTAAGTTTTCTTCCTTCTAGCCATACAATTACTTGATATTCTTCAAAGTGATTAATGATGATGCTTTTCTTTATCACAAGTCAAAAATTCACACTCCTTCATACTCGTTCATTACATTCTTACAATGCAAGCTTTACATTGTAAATTGTTAACGAAAAACAAACCACAGTTCACCTCATCACAAACTTTCGACGCCTAGTCAGAATGGCAGACCCCTCCCCCTCAAAGGTCTTGGGCCAAATGGAAATCGACGCCAGTTCCTCCACTGTCGACCCCACCTCCCCCGCAAAGTCCTCTCCCGCCAACGAGGCCGCCGCTAACGAAGCCGACGCCGCCGAAGCTTTACAATCAAGAATCGGCTATGACGAAATGATCGCTGAATACCAAGCCGAGAGAGATAATGATTACCACTACAATGTCATTCCCATTCCAGAGCTCCCCCGCCACCTCCGCGAGCGTGGTATCCGACCATCCTACAGAGATGCATTGGTTACTATGCTTCTCGTCGACGATGACAACCGTGACTGGGCTCAGGGATACTATCGTTTCACGTATCGTACTGTTAATTGTTTTTTCGCTGAACATTGCAACTTTGTGTACGAGGCAGATTTTGAAGAAAGCGAAGTTGGAGATGTTTCACCAGATCATGGTGCTCAGGTCGGTGATGATCAATCTGGCAATAATGAGGTTGATAAGGCGGATATGATGGATGTCGAACAACCAGAGCTTTCCGTAAGTCACATCCCATACTTGAATAAAATGAGGCGAACAGCATGAATGAACAACTTACTGATGCTTCAACATACAGGCTGATCATTCTACTCAACATCAAGTCTCTGAGGAGCTTTAGACCCTCCCTTTCAATAACCAACCCCATTGGCTTGAGAGTAGTCTCTACATTCCCGAACTTTCATTTTGAATTGAGCCCATTTTCATGGGGCCAGCGGTTTGAGCAATTCAGGATCTTCGTTTATGGACATGGTCACTTCTCACATGCTACGGATATGGAATTGATGGTTGTTTTTGGGATCAACGGGAGGAATAGTTTTTTCATAGGACACACAGTGGGACAATTGAGGTTGATTTATTTTCCAACATGCGAGGCTCATGTACCCCAAATGCGGGGGATCTACATGCATCTAGCCTTAGCGGCACGACTAGTCTAGCAGTTCTACTAGCCATAAATAGAGTTTAAATCCACAACATTGACCCAGTTTCTCGATTGTGGCAAAGCATATATCAAATAATGACATAAGAATGATGTGCTACTACTCGAAAACCTCAAACATACCAACCAAAGATCGAAATGAAGTGAAATGAAATGACACGAAAATCTCCTACCAAAAATGCATCACAATCATAACCATGATTCCGAAGCTCTAACAGTTGCTCGCTATCATAATCACAAGACGAATTCATATCTAAATCCGAACGCAGCACCAATATGGACCGGGATCTTCGATCCTTCTTTCCGGGTGTTGATACTTCCTCGATATCTGGGTGTGCAGACGGCGATTATACCTCTTCCCACATCTCGCCGCATAACGAGTTCAGAGTACGAGCAAGAACAACAGAAACTGCGAGAACAGAGACTGCGAGAACAGAAACAAGAAGATTGCCCCCAAGAATCCGAATCCAAAGATCCTCTCTCGAGTCCGAGTCCGACCCCCAGCACCCATAGTTCCTGTTCCTGCTCGTGCTCCTGTTTCTCCGAATCCTCACATTCAACGCTTCGTACGAGTAGTTCATCATCCGATTCCTCGCATACTTCAATTTCTTCGCCTACAAATTCTATCCATATCCACATTGATACCCACCCTAATAATCCCAATCTAAACATCTCCGAAGAACCAGCTCTCCCTATCACCCAGCTCTCCCCAAAACGCCTCGCGTGTCCGGATTCCTTTTCCAAAACCCAAGATGAGCCGACCCGGATTTCGACTCCCAAACCTTCGCTGGGCATGCTCTCAGATTCGGATTCGGATTCTGATTGCGAAGAGGATGATTACGAAGGGGTCGTTGATGAAGACTATGATTTTCAGCCGGTAATAAAGGATCATGAAGAGGAAGATTCGGCGATCTGTGATCTTATGGAGGGATTCCGCAAGATGAGTATATGAATTTTGAAGTTTGAAAAAGGGATTGGAGGATTTTTGGGGGGGATAGAATTGTGGATTGAATGACGAGGTGTATTAGAGTTGTGCTTGAGATATACTCAAAGAGTGTATCCAGATTTTCTCTATACTACTTACTACCAACTATGGAAAAACGCACTATAAAATCGACGACAATCGAATAAAAGCTCGAGGGAACCAATAACACCACACTTCCATCGCAGTTCCCAATCCGTATACCACCAAACTTCTCTCTTTTCCACACATCCCAGCCAGCACCTCACCGCAAAGAAATCAAACACTCCCTCCTTCCCTCTCTCAATATAGATCTCCAATCCCCGAATCCCGAATCCTTACACCTCGATATCAAACACCCCTTTCCACATCCACACATATATATACATACACACATACCTTAGCAAGACATAATCCACGAGACGAATCGAATTGAAAATCCGGAACCCTATGTTCTAACGAACTTCGCGACGCAGAAATAAACAGCAAACAGCAAACAGCAGACAGGTTCGATGGGATCTTATGTATCTCGAGGGAAGGAAGAGTATTTCGATACTTGGGGGAATACTTGAAGGAAAGAAAAAGAAGAGAGAAACAAGAAGAAGAAAGAGAGAGAGAGAGAGAGAGAGAGAGAGAGAGGAAGCGACGAGGACTTACTTCCCTACATATATATTATACAATATCTGTCTGTCTGTGTATGAACGTATGATGCGAGATGGTCTTGGTGTACTGCACTGTGTATTCTTATTATAGTACTATCCATATATACACACACACATATCCCGTATTGATGCAGAAACAGAAACCTCCCCGAGGGATACAAATACAAATACAAATACAATCTCTCCTCTCTCAACTCCCAACCTTCACACAGCAAAAGAAGAGCTCCAGAATCCAAAATCCCAATCCATCGAGAAACACACACCAAACACACACCAAAATCCCAACCCACCAAACCAACCAAACAAAGCAGACAAAAAAAGAAGCCAAAAAAAATAAAAAAATCACAAAATATATACCCCCTCCATCTCCCATCTCCTCCTCCTATCCATCGCATCACATATCACATCACATCACATCACATGACATAAAACCCCCCATCCGCCCCAATCCCCCAAAGATATTCAAACATCAAACATCAAACATCACCTCTCACCTATGACATAACTTTCAACATCATCCCACCCAACCAACCACCCTACCCCTCCAACTCCCTCGCGATTCTCCCCTCAAAACTCCCAATTTCCAATATCCAACTTCAGTTTTCAATCTCAGACATCAGACTTCAGACATCAGACTTCAGACTCTAGACATCGGGTTCCAGAAACAATACAATACAATACAACACAATCACCAAAATATATTTCCACCTATCTAGCGAGCGAGCCAACCAGCCAGCCAGCTCCTTTTTCCTATTCTCATTCATTTTATTTCATTTCTATTTTTGTTCTCTGAGCTTGATGAGGTTTCTGAGATTTCTGAATATACATGCGTATATGTATACATGTATACATTATGGCTTTGAAAAAATACTATACATACAACACCCTATCCATATATCAAAGTGAAACAATCCCACTCAAGTTATTCAAAAAAAAAAAAAAATGGTGTTTTGAGTGTATCAAAACTGAATCTCAATCAATGAATCATCAACCAATCAAACTAAAATACGAAAATAAATATATAAAAAATTCTCTCTATTCATTCTAACCAAGAAGAAAAAGAAGAAGCTAAATACTCCACGCTATGCCCTTCTCCATACATGCCCTTGTATATCCATACCGATTCCATACCATGCTTCCCACGAAAATAAACCCACATCCTCCAGAAGAGGAACCAAAAAAAAAAAAAGTTCCAACCCATCTCATCTAAACTCCTACAATATGCTAATATACACTTGCTGTCAAAGGTATTTCGTCGAAAATTCTCATCGCTACGCTGCACCTCATCATCCAAGCTCCTTTCATTTATTTCCCATACCTCGTTTGGGTTCGTCTGCATTTCATCCCGCATCCCTCTCCGCTATAATTAAGTATACAGGAATGTTGAAATTCCATGTTTCCATATCATCGCCGTGATGAAGATCTAGACCTTCTAATCTTCGGAATTTTCTTCCTTCAAAGCAAGATTTTTGAGTCCCGTAATGACTTCGGCATCGGTATCAAGTTTCTCGGGTTGAGGAGTGAGTTGATCATCTAGTCTGACACCGCCCCCTTCTAGCGCCGAGTCCTCTTCGTAATCGTCATCTTCAATTGCATTGTCGTAGTATTCCTGATCTTGACTTTCTCCCTCTAATATCATACTTCTCCCTAAACCATCATCACCCTCTATCGACTCCATCAAAAGACTTTCATCTAGACCTTCCTCGTAGTAATTGTCTTCGTCTAAAGATTCACGAGAAATATAACTGTCACCCAACTGTTCATTGTCTTCCTCCTCCTCTTCATCCTCTTCCTCATCTTCTCTTTCTTCAAGATCCTTTTCATCACTTTCAGACCCACTGAAGTCGTCAAGTTCAAGGACAGGTTCTCGCCAATATGTGAAATCAGTGTATTCCTCACCTCCGCTGGTGATAAGGGTGTTTACCGGTGGAAAGTAATGATCCACAACCTCTCGCATATTCACATAGCTGTATCGTAATTTGTTGAGACTGAGTAAATCTAACGATACTTCTGCGTAGCTGTTGATCGTGAAAATACGATTGCTTGGAATACTGACAGAGCGGTATGATAATGCATCAGTGAGCCTGTTACCGAAACCTGCATAGAACGGTGTGCGATTAGGGCCGAACAAGTTTTTGATATCTCTTAGACAAGCCATCTTGAAGACTTCTGGTTTTCTAATGTAAACTTCTCGTCTCAAAGCTGCAAGCGTTCTATCAGGACTCAAGATGGTTGGACCTTTCGGTAGGCGATAATTCTCCTGTACCACACCATTGAGGTAGGCTCTGGTCGTATCAGCTTGACCTACCGATCGAGAGGTCAAATACATGATATTGTAACCGTTATTAATAATCTCGGTGTAGAGTTTGGCGACACCGATATGGGTCCAATCTCTTCCGATGTAATTCAGAACATGACCCAAAGCATCTGATTTTGTGATGGTACCATCAATATCGGAAATTACAATAGGAACATCATATCTCCAGAGATACATATTTGCTTGACAAGTTGCTCGGTTGACAGTAAAGCTTACAGGATTTGGGCCGGACTTGAGGCCGAGTGCTTTTAATTGATCGCTAGTCAACCGCAAGGTTTTGGCGTAGTTTCGGTTTGGATCACCGGCAGTTCCGGTGGGTGTCTTGGGGGGTGTTTGCATTCCCAGTGACTCAGAACCGGCACGTCGGTGCGTTGGAACAATCGGTGGGTGAAGGATATCACTATCTGTCTCGCTACCGTATCCTAAATCCGAAGAAGAATCGGCCGTCAATCCAGAAGCATTAATGCCTGCCATTGCCGCCCTCTGACTTGCAGCTTCTTTTGCCTCTTCACTACTGTATATCCAAAGATTTCCGTTCTCATCCGCACCAATCAGAGCACCAATATCATAATTGCCTTCCAATTCTTCTGACAAAACCTTTCGCGCAATAACCTCTGCCCGAAGAGCATCATCATCGCTACTTTTGTAGCCCGTCATATCCAACATCAAGTCACCAGTCTCGGTAACCTGACTTGGTATGTTTGAGGCTTGAAGACGATTTGATAATGCCATCGCCCTTTCTATTGCTTCGCGGGTTGGCAGAGGTGGAGGGCTGTGCGACCTTTCAGTGAAAACGTCCGATTGTCCATCGACAGCTGCAACAGTGGGTGTCATGGACCGTGTTTGTCTGTCTCGTTCTGTCAAATCGCTAATGTTCGTGCGAGCCGAGGATGACAAGAATTCGTCTGTATGGCTACGTTGAACTCCAGAATAATCGCCAGCACGGGATATGTCCATTGCCTGCTCTGAAGATATCGATGGTGGTGTCAAAGAACCTATTCTCGTCAGTAAAGAACATTTGTAAATAATTTGGCAGCTTACTGAGATTACTTTGCCTCCTAGGATATGGGCCTTCCGCAGATTTTGTAAAACTGCCTGATCTTGAACTTTTATGGCCCATATCTAATGCTAGGAAGTCAGGTTCCGACAGACTTGCCGGGTGCGCACCCGATGCCGGTAATGGCGGACTGGAAACTGGCGAAACAAGAGGCGACGTCTGCATAGCTTCTGGAATATTATCACTGGTCTCGAAAACGAAGAACGCCTCTCCCCCTTCTCCCAACTTCATGGCGTAATCTTGTTTGACATCGTTGACTCTAAATTCGACCTTCTTCTCGTATGGTCGAAGGAGAGAGAACTTCCCGAAGCGAACGTGGAATGGCGAACATGCCAATGATCCATCTTCTTGTTCGACGACTATAACATCGATCGCACCGCTGAGCGTCGCTGGATTTATCGAATTCCAGGTTTTCGAAACTGAACCGCTGATGCTTCGCACGTATTGCATTGTCGAATTATTATTATAAAGAAAGGGATGTTTGTTGGGATGTGGTGTAGTACGGAGGCGGATGTCACCAACGAAGATTTGTAGATGCGCCCCGATTAGTGAAGTGTTGAGAACTTAATAGCGGAACTTGTAAGAATTATATGTCGATTAGGTCATGCGTCTATTCCTTTAAACTTTGCGACTGATCAAGTGGGGTTAATCCTAGATGAATGTTTGTTGAACGGACGGTGGTATATTATGTAAAAGGGTGCGTGTAGTGAGATGGTTATGGTTGAATGAAACGTTTGGCTTGGAAGTAGGTAGGTAGTATTGTTGTTCTATTGTATTATATCTAGGCAAAGCTTCTCCATAGGGTGAGGTGAGACGTTGGGGGATCAAAAAGGGAGTATCGATAACGAGTGAATGGAATGGAAACAAGGACGATTTGAGAAGATGGAAGCAATCAAGAATCTTATTATATGGTATGTAACTTTGTGCTTCCGTCGGGAAGGGAAGCGAGTGAGCGAAGAGAAGGGGAAAGCGTTGATGTTGATGCGGATGTTGAGGGTAGTAATATGAAGGGTTGGGAATGGGAATGCGACCAAAAGTCATAGGTGACGACACGGAGAAAAAGGGATTAAGCTCAAAGAGGATGGAAATCCGGTGAAACCCCTGCCAATAAGGAGAAGTGAGAATTCCCAAAGATTCTAGTCATGCAGATACAAATTCCAATGCACCTGAGGACAAGGAGGACCAGGAGGATCTAAGCACCCAATTTCTATTTTCGAGCCGGCCGTGAACCGAGAGACATACAGTAAATGGGGTACATCTGGGACCTGGGTATATGAATACATACGGCATATACGGATAAATATACAGATAGGTACATAAGGTTATATACTGTGGTAGACAAATACATATCAAGATACATAATATGTACCGTCTCGGAATATTGACTGGAGTAATGGATGAGACCGGTTGACATGAGATGACATGAGATGACATGAGATAAATAGCTGACTGAGTACATAGGCCTCGGTAGGTAAGCTTTGCTTACTAGGTATCCTCCGGACGGGAGAAAAGTTATCGTGAATCTGTGATGAAAGTGTGATCGATTGTCGATGGATGTGAATGTGGAGTACCTAGAGCACAACACATGTGACAGGAGAATTCAGTACCTGTGAACGGAGGATTCACGTAATGGTGCAGAGAACCCAGGTAAAGTTTCCACGATTGATGGCCCAATGATCAATTTCTACTTTGGGAATGATGGAGTGGATTGCAGTCTCTAGACTCCAGAGAAAACTTTGGGAGAAAACTTTTCTCGTATTAGTTCATTTGGTTGTGGGGTTATTGGCAGAAGGAAAAGTCAGGACCTAGGCGCGTGCTCGGGAAAGAAGTAAATGTAGACGGAGTTGAATGTGAGGCGGAATGTATGGACCGATGCCGATGTCTGGACATGTTGACGTTATTTCACATGTGAAAGGCGAGGGGGGAGGGGAGGCGAGGGGAGGGGAGAGAGGGGATGATCATGAATGATAGGTGGGTGAGTGGAAGGAAGCCGGAAGGATTCAAGAAGGAAGCGGATATATGGAGGAGGAGGAGGTAGTAGTGGTAGTATCGTGTTATTCGATCAATGAGATTGATTAGATATCGACTACTCGTAGACAGACACGACATAGAGGATATCTCGATGAATCCCAGTATACCTCGCGATCAGATATGTGAAGACTTTTTCTATCGGTACTCGTTCATGTACATTTTTACTAGAATCAATAATCTCAAGTCTTACTCATGGCTACCATAGCATATACCTCCCTGATAATAAATCCTCCATACAATGTTGGTTGACACTCTCACTCATGACAATTGTGCGACCATCATAAGACAAAGCGGTGCTGTATCATCCAAATGCTCAGTGCTCACTCATACCATACCGCGCAGATATCTTCTTGACATGTTTCCAATAATACCGAGGATCGACTAGGTAATCAGGTAATCATTTAAGTTACTCATTCCATCCAAACTTCACTTCTCTTCACGGTACTTTATATAACTGTGATGTACGAGCATAGATACGAAGTCATGTTTGGAGTGATGTTTCAAGTCCCAGGTGATGTTTGAATCACATTGATCAAATTCGGTCTGTCACTCGGTACATCCTTCAAACATACCCCGCATTTAGTGATTTCCCTCGTGGTCTCTCTCTATATTACTTCCAGGATCGGCGATATGTTTCTTGCACGGTGTACATGTCTCGATAGAGTAGGTAGTCATTGATTATTGCATTGCTTGGATTCGATCCAGATTGAAGCCTTTTCCATGAGAGGCTTCTTGCATCAATATCGAGATAGTCAGTAGTTGATGACACGTGATTAGAACTTGACATTCAATACCGCTTCAAAGTCATTACTTCTTACCTACCTACCATTCATCCCATCGTCTCGATTGCAGCTTTGTTTGATTAACCTTCCAAACAAATCGTTGCTCACATGATTATGCACAGATACCTAGACAGTAGGCAGGCATAGCAGTTGTTGCGCAATTAGACTTTGAAATCAATCGATGGGGTTTTTATCCTGTCTTCCTTCTCTTCTTCCCTCACACACTATACGCGGACTCGTAGAACGACCGTAGAAAATTCGCCGGAGCTATCATGGCTGAAATTCTCTTACTCGGGACTGTACTATCTACATACTAGTTATTAGTCCCTCCCCGTGCCATCTACCTAGGGACAGACTTCAATCCCATAAAGGTGACGGCCCGCGCCCAGGCCGTTCAAGATGTTAGCGAGGATAGATCATCGTAGCTAGGATAGCCAGAAGAGCCAGGATAAGAGCCTCGAGAGTCAAGATCCGTTTCGGTAGTGAAAAGTATCACTTGCCCCATGCAATCTAATTGGTCACATCAATCCCGGGAGATGCATGACTCATCATGCTTATACCAACATGTAAACAGTATCATTGGCCACACGATGGAATGGCAACGATAGAAAATTGAAAATCTTTATGCATAATTGCCTGAAATCTGTGGAAATGACTTAAAACCGTGGACCGTTGTAAAAAGCCAAAAGAAAGCAGCTTGTAGGTTAATTGAGTGAGTGCCATCGCGAAATTGCACCACATATTTACTCAAATACTCTCGGTCTCTTGCAACGTTCACTTGCAACGTTCACCACCACCTCTCCCCTTACCACGATTTCTTTACCTTCTCTTTTCCCCCGCCCTCACTAGTTCTCAACAACCTCTCTTCCGAGTGTTTTGAGATCTATTCGGATTCGATTCTGTATGAACGCTGTCGACTACTACACCAGCTTGATTGACTGGGTATTTAGTCATGCAAGAGTGCTCCACGAATACATGTTTTTAATTCAGTCGATAGTGACTTGTACGGCCCTATTCTGGTTTGTTGCACATCATTCAATCGAACGTCAGAAGCCAGCTTTACTGACCTGTAAATCCAAAGGCTGCTGAGGAGGGCATGGGAGGTTCTTTGGACCCCTCTACCACGACTTATTAGCATTTTAGGTGTCGAAGTCCCCGACCCGCCAGAGGTTTCTCTCGCCTGCATTAAATCAGATGCCTTAACTTTACATTGGTCATCATCGCCACCGAACAAAGGTGTGGTTCGGTATATTATCCAAGTGAATGGCGTCGATGGTGAGTTCTCTATGATGCATTGTACCTTGAGTACTCCAGTCGCGCTAACATTCTATCATTAGTTGGCGAATCTACTCAAGGAGAAACGGTCATTATCGAAGGGCTCAAGCCGGGTAATTTCTACAATGTGAGGGTGATTGCGGTTGGTACGCAGAATTTTCAGGCCGGGAGTAGAGTTATACGTTTAAGAACTTTGGGTCGAGATGGACTTCCACGCCATGGAGTAATAAGGAATGAAGCCGATCTGTCGAATGAAGATCAACATGATGCTGGCGGAGAAAGTTTGCCCACGGTTCGAGCCCACGGAGTCTCAAGCGACGGCACCAATCCTCCTGCAGCTACCGTGCAGGTTGTCGTACGAGAATCGAGCGTTTCCCATCCTAGCCAGAGAAGAAATACCGTAGGTAGAAAACACTCACAATCAACAGCTAACGCTACCGCCGAGAATTGGTCCGCTGCGAATGCTCAACCTTTGGATGAGAGCCGAGAGACGATACAAGAGTTGCAGGAACAACAAGATAGGATCCAGAAGGAGCTCGAAGATGTCATTGCACAGGGTCTGAAGGAATCCGAGGAGATCAAAAATCAAATCCTTCTTTTATCCGAAGATAAAGATAAAAAGACAGAAATGGTCAAGGACAAGGAGGAAGCGAGCGAGACGTTAAGAAAAGAGGTTAAGAACCTGGAGGTCAAAAATCGACAAGCACAATCGCGGAAGACGGCGTTACAAAAGAGTTTACAGGCCAAACAGGCAGAGAGAAAGAAGATGCAAGATGAACAAGCACGCTGGAAGAAGGAAATAAAGTCGATGGGCGCTGAAATGGAGTCCTGGAGTCGCGAAGCAGAGGAGATACGCACGTCTACAGAGGCAAAATGCGAGGAGCTCCGTGAGAATATTCGAAACGTTCAAGATTTGATCACGAAATTTACGCGTGAAGTCGCGGAGAAAGGACTATTGGTCAAGAGCCTAGAAGAGGAAAGGGAGGGTCTTGGAATCGGGCTGGATGACGATCAAGCCCGTGAGTGGGAGGCTTTAGAAAGGAGAAATGATGCTCAGTGGGAGGCAGAAAGCAGAACGCAACATGCTATTGCGCAAGACTACAGTCAACGGCTGGAGCGACTTGAGAATGAACTACACGCTGCACAGGCTAATTTCACGGCGCTCTATGCCCGGTTACCAAGCAACCCCAACGAGCTCACGAATCACGCAAATTCATCTGGAGTTGATTTCGATCCAAATGGACAACACGGTAGAGCCAAATCTCGAAGACAACGCACTCGCAAGAGCCGCACGAATACTGTGTCATCTACTTCTGGCTATGCAATGGCCGACTCCCAATATTCAAGTACTGGTATATTCAACAACTTCAACTTAATGAGCGCACCCGCCTATGCGGCAGCTCCATATTTGAATCTAGCTATGAGTAACGATACTGCGATGGCTTCCGCTTCGGGTCATTCAGGAGGCATGAGTGAAGCTGATATCCAATCGCTCACTGCCGGGGCACCGCTCAGTCCAACCGCAACCATGCTATTGCCTTCAACCCTCTTTAACGACGATGAACTTCAAGGTGCTGACGAGGAAGGCCCTGAATATATGTCAGAGTTGCATCATTCATATAGTCCACCACGGCGACATAATGATGCACAATCTCCAGGGTCTAGTCGCTCTGCTAGTCTAATGTCTAGTCCTCATGCATCATCACAAAATCTCGCAAAATATGGCGTTACACATCATGATTATGCTCTCGATGCTGATCGTAGTTCGCTAGGCTCACCTTCGTCAAAGTTTGGAGTAATTGGATCACCGGCACGAAACAGTCAAGCACCATCTCATAGGAATTTTGGCAGCATGTTTACTTCTCTTCGAAAGTCTGAGAAGGCTCCTCAAGATGGACTCCCTCTTGGTAGTTTGAAAGGCCAAAGCCATTCATTTCCACGTTCCACTGATGAACCAGAGACTCCTAACAGGGCTCGTCGTATAAGCTTCTCATCCGGCTGGGGGAACGTCTTTCAGCGAAGCGCCACAGTCGGCGGCGAATCTTCTGAAGGTAACGCACCTGCTCCAGCTCGTCCAAATGGTCGGAGACAACTTGGTTTTAGTATGTTTGGCTTTAGAAATGAAGATACAAACCATCTACGTTCCGCTCGTGACCCTAGTAGCCCTCGTCCGACGTCCATTGCTTCTTCTGATCTGCCACGCCCATCAACGGATAGTGCACCATTCGGGTGGGGGCCAGGAGCTGATGGAACCGTAAACAAAAGCCCACTTGTTACCGATTGGTCTGTGTCCGCCCCACCAACTTGGTCCAGCAATCCATCGAGAAGGCCTAGTTTCCAACATGGCTCCTCTAGTGCACTGGCTTCTGAGATCTTGAGCGGATCAGACGAATACTTCTATGAGGATAATATTCACTCAAGTCCACCTCCAAATCTGGGGGCCATTGGCACTCGGCCCCCTTCGTCCCACAACTCGGTTTTACCTAAGCTCAACCCCAATGCGCCAAAATTCGAACTTCCTCAAACGAGTGAGCCTGTCTTTTCTCGTCTTCTGAGAAGTAAAGGTAAAGGCAAGGCTCCAGATCAGAATACCGAATCCTTTGACCCTACCTATGATACACCTCACCCCATTACCTCTTCTCCATCTGAATCGAGAAAGTCCCGAGACTCGCCATCTATCCACACGCAAAATAGTATGGCCGAATCGATAGATAGCTTGGATAGGACCAAAAGTAACACAGCATCTGATATGGCAGGAAGCGCGAAAGGAGAATCATCCTTCACAAAGCTCCTCCGTAAAGGTAGTTCGAGTAAATTCAGCTTAGGAGGAAAAGATTCCATCTTTGGGAGGAAAAAGGGAGGAAGTAGTACAGCTGCTTCGGATCACAATGATAGAGATGAAGGGTTAGATGACCTTGGTGATTCTTTAGTAATTGGAACTGGAGGAGATAGTGCAACTAGTAGTCCAAGGATTGGCGGATTTGAAGGAAGTGATGGAAAAGCAAAGGGCGCGACTAGAGAAAGAAAAAGCTCGACGTGGGGCAGATTCCAAAGGAAGAAGCCAGAAAGTTCGGAAATAGAGAGGAATGAGAGGAGTGAGGCGGAAACGACAGGCACGGAGGATGAACATGAGTGAGCATGCACAATCGACTTACTTTCCTCAAGCGAGTTAGAATGCAGGGGTTGAGCATTTGGGGAAGGGGAGGGAGTTTATGAATGATATGATTGTTATCATACGTACAAACTCGTATACTCACAGATTAGGATATCTTAGCCGTGAGATATACGCAGCGTCTGCAAAGCATTTGTTGATTCGTTGACTGGAAATCGTTAGCGTTGCATGCATACCTATGTAGTAAAAGCGAATTCTTGATTTACACAAAACACTTGAATTTCTAGTGGACATGTGATTGCCGATTTAATGTGAATTTCTCGGGAGCTTGGTTTTCAGATATATTGATGGCATGTGGTGTGGACGAGTATTGTGCGTGTGGGTTTATCAGAGAGGGTAGGGTGTAGAGTGTAGTAGGCTTTGTTCCTTCATATATACATGCATTCATTCAATTATTCAATTATTGAGTCTTCACATTTGTCAAAAAGAGAAACATAAGAAGTCGAATCTGAGTTAAATCCAATCCAATCTAATCCACTCTAACCCATAAACATAACATAACTCTCGATGAAATGCATATTCAAGATCCTCCCTCCTCCTCCTCCTCCTCTTCTTCTCAAACAACAGCAACAGCAACAGCAACTCCAATAGAAACAAAGACAATGTAAAATTCAAATAAAAAGAAAAGTAAAGATAAGGGAAGAACAACCAAACCCCCATATTTCACATTCACAACAACAGACAGGCAAGTACATCCACCCCGTGCCACTCTCCTCATTGGGAATTCAGGTATAGTCATAGTCATGGTCATTGTCATGGTCATGGGAATTATTTAGCTACCTATCTAGCTCTATATTCTATTCCCTGAACGTTGCTCTCTCCTATCTCCCATTTCTTTACTCTCTTCCAAGAAATGAATAAATAAATAAATAATTGGATAAACATAAATACCCTCATCTCATCTTTTCGAGATATTTTACCAACCGTTTTGGAAAGCATACAAGATCCATTCATCGGAATAGCGCTACACATACATACATACATACATACATACATACATACATACACAGACCATCGTTCGTATACCCATCATCCCCCATCAATGATCCCCAACCACACCCACACCCACACCCGCACCCACCATGAACCAGAACCAGATCCAAGTCCAGCTACCTATTAAATCTCCCATCTCCCATCTCCCATCTCCCATCCACCAATCATTCCACCATCATACTCCCCTCTCTCCTCCCCCCTTGTAAAAACAGACACACTAACCAACTCAAGAAAAAAGCCAAAAGCTAATCATCCTCTCTTGTCTGCGTGTCGCCATCTCGTTGCGTACTTGGGTTGTTTTCCCACGGGACGAGATACGAGTTTTTTTTCGGATGAGTGGTCAGCTAGCTGCGGTGGATGCTCTGGAGTCTTGCGCGATGTCTTCTGTGACTTCGGTTTCGGATGTGGAAGGGACGGGGAGTCCACTTAGTATGAGTTCAATTCCAGATGTAGCAGGGATAGGAGATTCGGTTCCTGTGATTTCGACTCCAGATGCGACAGGGACAGGAGATCCAGCTCCTACGAGTTCGACTGGAGATCCAGCT
This sequence comes from Botrytis aclada, assembly GCA_014898285.1. Taxonomy (NCBI): domain Eukaryota; kingdom Fungi; phylum Ascomycota; class Leotiomycetes; order Helotiales; family Sclerotiniaceae; genus Botrytis; species Botrytis aclada. The sequence goes on along the minus strand of RCSV01000001.1, from coordinate 2,311,584 downwards.
CCTACGATTTCGATTACAGATGGAACAGGAACAGGAAATGCATCTCCTGTGATGTCGACTGGAGATCCAGCTCCCATCGACAACAACGACAACAACAATAACAACGATATTGTGGATGAGACAAGTCAAGCAGAACACAAAACCAATCGATTCAAAGGTCTCAAACTCGCTCAGCGATTGAGATTAATCGCACAGGAATATTTTCGGCAGGAAACTCCGCATGGTAGTATTGTGTCTGCCGCTTCATTTTTAATACCTCCGTTGCCCTCAGGAGACTTCAACTTCAGTTTTCCTACTGCAGTTCCCACTACGGTTCCTCATCCAGTGAGCACTACAGCGAACGCGACAGTAGAGGAATCCGTTTCTCTACCAACTGACGAGCAACCTTCTGTTCCCGCTAATGTTCACACTATAGTGGACACTATAGCGGACATCACAGCAGAAGAATCCAACCTTCCATCAGCCGATGAGCAACCTTCTTTTCCCTACACAATACATGAATTTACGAACTCCGGTTTATTGATATCTGAAATCAGTGGGGTTGATGTAGAGGAACAGTATCATCATATCAAGACAATCGTCGGCGAAGCCTGTGGCAAATGCTCAAAGTGTACGAGCGATAATCGTGTTCGGGATTTGATCGATACGATCATTGATGTACAATTCCCGGATTTGGATACCTGCCTATTCCGGGATGGGATTCTGAAGGAATTTGGATTCCATGACTACTGGACTGAGCTGAAAGCGACCAAGCCCGAGATCACGAAACATCATGAGAAATATGAAAAGTGGTACGCACAGGTATGGGAAGACATTGAACAAAACAACGACCTGCCAGCTATTTCGGAGCTTATCGAAGAAGAGTTTTGTCAATCTCGAGAGTTTAGACGGATCTTGGCAGGTGCACAAGGTCCGACATGCAAATGGAGAAAGATGATATTACTTCTTTTCGTGATGAGAATGCGGAGAATTCGAGGAAAGCTAGATGAAAGCTCTCAAGAGCAGGAAAGCCAAGAAACGCAGACGATAGAAACCACTGCAGAAGAGAAACGCAAGACTAGAGAGAAGGAGAAGAAGAGGAGAAAACTTAGGAACCGAGAAGATAAGGTCGCGGCCAAATTGCTGCATGACACAGCTACAGAGGTACAAATTATGTCGGTAGGCGAAAACATGATGAATGTTTTGAAGATACCGGGATGTTATGAAAAGATGTGCGCTTCTGAAGATCTTTATGTGGGGTGGGAAAACACGGAGATATTCCTACCATTCATCAACATTCAAGAATTCGTTTCAATAATTAAGGCGAGCTAGGTGGAGATGCATTGTAAGAGAGTTGATACATCCAGGGTCGAGCCAAGGTACTGCAAAAATATTGTCATGAACTTGAAAACAGATTCTGGGGCAAGGTAAAATCTAGTTGATTCATGCATACCATCGTTCTACCACCGATTGTACATAAAAGCAGCAATTCGCTGTCACCTCCGTTGGTCCAAATTCATTAAGAGTGCTTGATAGCGATATATAAAATCATTCCAGCGTCGATCTACATGTTTGTTTGTTGATAAAGACGAATCGCTAGAGAAACATGGTGAGCCGCAAGCTAAGTCAAGTACGAGATGAGATGTAGTAGATGTCCAACATTCAGACGAAAATGCAGTGAAAGAAAACGATGTCAGAAACGATGATCTAAAATGGCTGTGGGATAGGTGAATAGAGTCGATAGGCTTCTGTAGCCGTTTCTTTTCTCAATGTAATATACAGGGTTCACAGTTAACAGACGCTGAGAAATCAACACAGCAAACAGTCGCACATCATCAGGTGTTTCGTGTGTGGCCCACAAGAAAGTTGGAAAGGCACAGTGCCGCGCCCCTACAAGGAAACAATAAACGTAGAAGGAAATATGCAGCGTGGGAATAAAGGCTGCAAGCAATGTGTAGTGTGCTAGATTACTCAGCACTCAGCACTCAATTTCAACATCCGCTTTCCTTTGTAGAGCAAATATGATAAGGTGTCTTCAACTTTTTGTTCTTGATGAAACGGTATCGTTGCATGACAATTCTTTCGTTATGGCTTGAATGGCTGTATGGTGATGTTCAGCAGATATGGTAGTGGCTGCAGAAAGACCCAAATTACAAATGAAAAGGTATATTTATACATGTGCGCTTCTTTTGGCGTGTTGAAACATCCTCTCTCATAATATTAAGCGCCGGGGCCTTTAATGCATACGAAATATAATCAATAAGAATGCTGCTGTTCCTAGAGTAGCAGTAGGATTTTAAGTTTTGCATCACAATCACAGGCTCAAATCTGTTGAAAAAATCCGTTCGACGAGACCAAAAGTCCATATAGCCGCGTGACTAGTTTAAACATCTTGTAAAATATAGTGAAGTTGCAATACTCCCCTTTCCACCTCAAAGCGGCCTCGCCCCCGAAAGACAGCGTAAGCAGAGAGAAATTGCATATTAAAGAAAGCAATAAGCTCACAAGGTGTATTAAGAAAAAAAAATTGATTCCACAAACTTCGACGTGTACAATAATTTAAAGTATTCAAAACGCCTACAAACAGAACTTGCTGCTGTGTTGTGCAATGGTACGTCTAGTGGAGGTTCCATGAAACTATTTATCAAGAGTAATCTCTGACATTGAGTAGGCTCTAAGCTCAGGGGGGGAAACTATTCATTGACTTCAATGAATACAAACAACACTCTCATCGGCGCCTTGTCTCACGATGATGTGATTCAGATAGTTTTTGGTACCATAGCCACGGTTGTGGGAGTTTTCAGCGTAGTATTGGCATGGGTAGCATGGAAATCGCATAGGGCGCAGACTGGGTGGAATTCTTTCAATGAAGGTATGATTTTGCCCTGAATCTGACAAAATTGTGTGGAGTTATGCTGACGAATTTGATAGCTCCATCTTCTGACACATTCGAGCTTCGCCTGGTGGTCACAAACACAAACAACATAACATAGGCTTAGAAGAGAATAATTCGTGGGTAACGAATCAGGGTAGTCAGCTATTGACAGAAAATATGAAGAATTTTGTCGACTTTGGGAAGAAGAGTGTTTGTAGATATACTCGGAAATACCCGAAGAGTCATGTAACAAAGATCCTTACTTGCTTAGAAGCAGACCGTACGTGTTTGTGAATGATAGTATGTGTGACATCTCGACTAGAATCAGCTCGATAGACTAAATTAATTTTTCGACACATCGTTTTCCTGAATTGTCAAACAAATTGTGTACCCTTCTGAAGTAAGATGTTTCTTCACAACCCGAATAGGCTTCTGCCTTCCGTAAAGCCCACAGAAAGGGGCACGTTGGTAACAATATTACCAATCTTTGCTTTGATTTCCTTGGTCTTTATTTGAATCTGCTTCACTTTCATCAGTTCGTTAGCTGTCAATCGCTCGGTAGCTTCAATAAGTTCTTGGTCTGGAGGCAATAGTGTCCACGCAATGCTAATATGAAATGCGTCTGATAAATCAGCCATATCATTGAAAACGTCCCTTTTCTGCTGTGTCTTGCCTCTGAAAGGTCTGCCGTGTTGAGATTGGTGAGCACCTTTTGCTACTTTTTGACCATTTACACTTGTTCTAGAATTTGCGTAGAGTGGCGGCTGTCCAAATTCTTCCACGACTTTATTACTCACGTGAAGTAATTTGTTCAAGGCATTGCTTTCCGGTGTATTGACGCGGAGAACCAGAAACCATCGAGTGTTTTCATAGTTAGGAACCCAAGCTAACCCGGAGAAGCCCATCTCAAACCTTAAACTTTGTTAGTTACGTGGAACCCCTGATTCAAACGGACAATGGACTTACGGACGCACTCCGGTGGATTTTATGACTTGTTCGAATGAAGACAAGAAGATATCTTTGACATCTCTGGAAAAGCCAATTGCTCTTGAAAGACTGACATGTAAGGGAAGAGGCACCCCAAGATCATTTGACAAAAATGTTTGAATGTCGTGGGTTTTGAACGACGCAACTTTTGAGATCAGGGATGATATAAGATCAAATTCTATAGTCGAAGGATACCCTCGATTGAATTAGCGAAACGAGCTTGACAAGAAGGTTAAACCAAGGCATTTATCGGTACTCACACTCAACATAAATATGTGTTGGCCAATTACCCTCGATATGAGGAGTCACTCTTTTTCTTCCTCCATGTAAGCTTGGATCATCTCTTGTACTGTTCCTCACGGTTGAAGCATAAAGATCATGAAATTTGGAGGGTAGTGGAGGCAATTCGGATGAAGATGAAGAACTGTCTCGCTTTCGCTTTAAATTATTAGAATTGGGAGTTATTGTGGTGACATTGTTTTCATCATTCTCTCTGTTGTCTTGCTTGACTTGAGTGTCATGAGGAAGGTCTTCGTCTACAACATTTTCCTCGTCGGACGACATATAATCGACCAGGGCCATGATATGATGATGAATTTAGACTTTGTCAGCCTTCCTTGGCTGAAGTATGTATGATTGATTCCGAATTGAAGAGCCCGACGGTTGCACTAAAAAGCAGCCAAAGTCAGACTAGAACCCCATTGACAAGTGCTGGGGTTCATTTGGAATCAAGTTGGATTAATAACTTCGTACCTATTACGATGAAGGGTTGTACCCGGCCGGGCTTCCCGTGATTCGTGAACGTCTACGAGTACTCCGTGCCAATTCAAGAGCCAAAGGGCCCAACTTGGAATAGGAATTTGCTTGTAGACCAATGAAGCAACGAATGAATTGTCATCCATCAAATCATTCCCCAGACCCTAGTGTGAAGCAAAAGGTAAAAGATTTTAGAGTTCGACCAAGGGAGTTGGTATTCGTGGCAGTACGATTGTTCAAAGGGCTTAATGCTGGACAAGTGAAAAGTCTAGAACAGACCTTGACCCATTATTTAGACGTCAGCGTACGGAGTATACTGAGGCGTTGCGGAGTTGAAAGTTGGTGTTTTGTGATTCTTTGGAAAATAAATGAAATGATAAATCGACAGAATGATCTGCTGTTGGAAGTGGATCTTGGAGTACCTGACTAATCGATTTTTGGGCAGACTTGCTGCAGTGGTGATGCGTGATTGGAGTGATGGAAGTGATGGAAGTGAGTGAAGTGAGTGAAGTGAAGTTTGTGGACAGAAGACTAGGATGACCATCACTCGGCCTTATCTAGCGTTATCAAATTACATCATGGGCACCAAGGATCCTGGGCCAGCGAGCAATGAGTACGATGAGCACGATGAATGCCGGTACCATAATCTCTGTTTTTTCTTCTTCCTGCTCTTCTCTGCTGAACGCATCCGGCCTTCCTTTCGATTTCTAATTATACCTTGATCCCTTGTCTATCTTGTTAGAAGAGAGCCAATGACCTACTGCTTTGCCTCGTTTACGACCCGATCACCTAGTACGCGACCAAGTGGTACTTGATACTTTCCCTCAAATAGAAACAAGCCGTCTTCTTCTTCTTCTTTTTCTCTGCCCTTCTCTTCTCTCTCACACCATCTCATAAATCCACCCGAGAAGAAATCTCCTGTTGTGCCTTCACTACTTCCCTAGTAACGAAGAAATCACCCGGCGATTAATAACATTCTACTCACGGCTCACTCGGAAATCATCAGAATCAGACATCACACCACATTTGGTGCTTAATTCTCTTCAAAATGGAGAGCTCAAGTGATAAATGGGTATGTTTAAACCCTCCATCTGTATCCTGATCAACAAATCAAGCCATTAAGCCATCAAGCCATCAACACATCAATTGATATACATTAAAACTCATCGTCCCCAAACCTCATAATATCAATCATAACCTATCTCACAACCACAATGACCACTAACAACCATTTCTCCAACCAGGCTCAACAATATCTAATCGATCCTCTCAATGCTCCTCAGCCGAGCGAAGACACAGGTCCCGGAAGCCATTTCAAATCTTCCATTCCACAAACTCAAACTAGCAGTTTCGGGAGGAACAATTCCACCAAGAAAACCGCCCAACCAACCGTATCATCCTACCCAACGCCTCCCTCCTCAGCTAGTCCCACCAAATCCTCCTTCAGCTCCAACAATCCCTATTCATCTCATCGACAATCGGCTTTTGGCGGCTACTCCAAATCCAACGGTGGAAGTGCCCGCACCAGTCTCGAAGAACCTGTGAGCAATAATGGCAAAGGTCGTCGAAGAGGCAGCTCACTAGGTGAACGTTATCCCGGCGACATGTCCCACAGACCTCTCGACCAATTACGTCAAGAAACCAAAACGGCATATCGATCTCCACATCTGCGTAAGAAGCACATTCCAGGTGCCGATACCATTGATTCTCTCGATCGTACCGCAATTGGTGGTGCGTATCATCATGGAGGCCCTTACGATGCCACATTGATGGCACGCAATACAAGCTACAAGAATTCCCCAGTGGCAGCGGTTGCGGAATCGAATGCGGAAGCCATTAGAGCTACCCCGAGAGAAAACATTCAAGATAGTCTGGAAAGACATATTCCGTTATCAGGAACAGCCGTTATTCCTCCCGGGATGCCAGGACCGGATGGTAGAATTATGAATTATGAAGAAGGTGCGGATTTGATGAGGGAACCCGATGCTGCTGGTGGTGCGTATAAGAGATGGGATCATGTGGTACGTTTGCTTTTTTTCTCCCTGTTTTTTCTACTCTTATATCTACTATCATCCAATGTATATCCCACGACTGGACTCTTGAACTGCAAAAATCAGACGAGAAGGAGTTCATTCTCCAATTCCAATTCCAATTCCATCTCACTTTCATTTAAAATTTCAGACCACACTCCACCCACCAATCCAACCCAACCCAAACTAACACAACCCCCTAGAAATACCTCCCGGAAGACTACAAAGGCAAAGGCGAACCCTCCTTCACCATCGAAAAAGCCCTCAAAGACCACAAACGGGCCCAAAAATCCCACCGTCGCAACATGTCCGACGGAAACTCGGCCTACGAAATGCAATCCCAATCCTCCTCATCCGCATCAGGATCGAGTCTGCGCCCCCCTCCCACAAACCGCCAACGAAGCGCAAGCGGAAGTAACATCATGAGCCGCGACAGCAAAAACACGACGACCACGAGCGGGAGAGCAATGGAAACGGTGGATTTCTCAAACGATGACGCGGGCGTGGGAAGCAGTCGAAGTAATAGCGCGGGGAAATCGCACAAGATGGGTGAGGGTCTCAAGAGGAGATTCGGGAGCCTGAAGAGGAGTTTGAAGGGGAGTGAGAATTAGCTTTAGATGGAATGGATGGTAAGCTGATTTCGGTGCGAGAATGGGTAAGAGGGGGATGGTAATGGCTTTTGGTTGGAGGGAATGTCTCTGAATGTGGACATGGAAATGGACATAGACATGAACATATGGGGTGAATGGCAATGATGTATTTTTAGATTTGGGGAAAAAATTGTATGATATCCGTTTTCCTTAATAAACTCAAGAGAAAGTATATATATACGACAAACAGATGAATGAGATGAGATATGAAATGACAAACAAAACCGGAAGTAGTACTCGTCATTCAAAATCATAGCTTCACTTTGCGCTATTTCCTAGTCAACTATGAATCTGACATCCCCTTCTTCTGATGATTCCCATCTTATCAATCATCCTCCTACCTGCTCACTCACTAAATCACGTCGAGAGTTATATCATTGTGCTGTGAAGGTATGCAATATTATATTATTGGTGACATACTACTCATATAGCATGTCAATATTTACATCACCATTACCATCACCATCTACCCCTCTACCAGCTCACTCATCTATCCATGCATGCACGGTGATCCATCCACCTAATTATCAAACACCTACTTCGCTCCCCCACCTTGCTTTCCATGCACTTCCGCCAATCCCTTTCCCCTCATCACACTCATCCCTTCATCCAAACTCCATATAAATCAAAACCCCATATCAAACTCCATAAGACCAAAATGCACAGAATGCATATACATACTATTTGGGTATCCCACTTACGCACCGTTCACAAATAATCCATAACGCCATTATCATGCGTGTATAAACCCCCACCACTTATTTGATCCGTCTAAATCGCTTGCTGTCACTACCAAAATAGTTCCTCAAAACTTAAAATCCTTCCCGAACAATTTTCAATTACTTCGACTCCGTCCTTGATTTCGTCTGCGACTCCACTTGACTCCTGATTACCAATGCCTCAACCTTTGGTATTAGATCTGGCATGCGGAATGGTTTAGAAACAACATCATCCTGATTTCAATTATTAGCCTCGTTTGCAAAAAGAAAGAAAAAATGGTCAAGGGGCGCATACCATCCCAGTAGCTAAAGCCGTCTCAATCTGTTCCAATCTTGCATTTGCCGTAACTGCAATTATTGGAACATGGCGAACAATCGTTCCATCGGCTTCTAATGCCCGGATCTTCTTAGTGCAAGTAAGACCATCCACTAAGAGTTAGAATTGTTAGCATTCCTAGTCAAAAGTCCAGGGTAGCGAAGAGAGATGTGGACATACTTATTGGCATTTCAAGATCCATCAAAACACATGAGATACTGGTTCTTTCTGCGGATGGATTTTCATGCTTCCAAAAAGATGAAGCTTCCAATTTATGCAAAGCCTCCAACCCGTGATTGCTAACTTCCGTCACAAAACCGGCTCTGTGTAATTGTTTTTGCAAAACGCGCTGGTTAACAAGATTATCTTCAACAATAAGAATTGTAATATCTTTGTAATCAATCTTTGGACTTGGTGATATCCTAGCTATACTTGTTGAAGCTTCTTCTTTGTGTCTGTTTATTAATGTGAGCAGGAAATCATCGCAACGCAAAACAGAGGTTATTTCATGCATATGGAGACGGAATAAATTTAAACGTACTGGGTATGCACTGGCTTTTCTAACGAGCTGTTGATACTTTCTACCGGTGTAGGATTTGTGGTACGTGAAGGCTTTCGATTCATTGCATTGTGGTTTGGAGAAGATAGAGATGATGCTTCGGGACTGCGCTCAGCCCGGCGAGCCTTGACGTAAAACGCAAAACAGCTGCCGACTCCTTTTTCTGAGGAGACTCCAATCTGCCCACCTTGAAGTTCGGTTAGTTCCCTCGAGATGAATAACCCGAGGCCTGACCCGCCATATTGAACGTGAGTACGTGGAGACGCTTGTGAAAATCGTTGAAATAAAATCGACACTTCTTTTTCATCAAGACCTCTGCCTGTATCTCGAACAGCAAATTTCAGATATAGATCTTCACCTGGACCCCATTCTGCTTCATCCATTGCCAAACCCGTAATGCCTGAGCGGGAAGGAAAATACTGAACGGTGGTATCGCTGTTTGCCGGATGTTCCTTCGTTGCACCAACACTCACAATAATTGATCGTTGATGCTGACCCGTGGTGAATTTGATAGCATTGGTTAGCAGGTTGATTAGGACTTGTAATAGCCGTGATGGGTCAAGTTTTACCCAATTGATGTTGAGGTCAGTATACGAGTCCTGGATTTGAAATTCTATAGAGATTTCATGTTTTTCCATATCTCCTTCAAACATCTTGATGGCACGCCTGGCTACAGATATTGGTTGCGTCGAGACAGGTGCTACGACAAGAAGCGCCGAGTCCAATTTAGACAAGGTCAGAATATCATCAACTATGCGTTTCTGATGTTGCGCACACAGCGCGATAGTTTGAGCTGCATCAATACTGCTTTCGATGAGTTCTGATATCTCCTGAGGCGCTTCCGTATTTCGCATGCTTGATTTCAAACCTTTAAGCGCAGGAGCAGTCAAAGCACTGGTAATTTCGTCCGAACATTGTAGAATCGCACTCAATGGATTGCGCATTTCATGACTAGTCATATCGATGAAATTCTCTTGTTGTCGCTTGAGCTCTATTGCCTCTTTTGTCTTCTGTTTCTGAAACTCTTCTGCCCATTTTTGATGTGATATATCCGTAATACAACCAAAGATGCCCATTAGGTTGTTGTCTTTGTCCCTAAGTGAAGTGCAATTCATGAGAGCCCATGTATCGGTCAAAGCATGCTTACTTTGCCATGGCGTTTTGAAACGAAACTCTTTTGTCACATTTACTTTCTGTGAAACCAACTTGTTCCAGGTAGCTTGGACTCCTTCGCGATCTTCTTCTTTTATACTATCCATCCATGACTTTGCGCTATTATCAGATCGAGGATGCCGCGATATTTCCCACCAAGCATCGTTAGAAAATGTGATCTCTCCTTGAGAATTCGCAATGAACATTCCAACAGGGGCCATTTCAGCCATGCGAGTAAATCTACTTTCGCTTTCCACGGCTTCTTGGGTGCGTAAGTTGACAAGCTCCGATAATTCTTGGCGATCTTGAGCAGCAATTCGCGCTGCTTTCTGACCTTTGCGGATTTCTTCCTCATAGAGAACAACCGACGCCATTGAAGTTGCCAATTGGCGAGTCATGAGCTCAACAAACAAACTATAATCGTCATCATAAGGTCTTCTTGGGTTCACTCCCATGACTAAGAAACCTAGTATGGACTCTCTGCTAGTGGCATGGAGCGGTATGGCAACAGCAGCTCGGCAAGGATCGCCGAAACCTACACATTTGAGATCTTTAATTAGTTCCGCTGGTAGCGTTCCTTCCTCGGTGGTAAGAAGTACAGGTCTATCAAGCCTCATACATTCTCTCAAATATGGGGCAAATCCATCTTCACTGAGGTGAAGATCCAATGGTGTAGCGGCTGCTTGATGGCCCGAAGGTACACCGATTGTTCCCTCCAACACACAACATGGAGCTTGTGACATGCTTCCGGAGTTTAATGATCTCTGTGAGCTCATGTCACTATCGACATCCTCATTAACCGAGTAGAGAAAAGCGAATGGTATGTCAAAGGGATTATACTCCAATGCTTTGATGACTTGTGTCCAAAATCCTTTGATATTCCTCGCCGTAGCTGTCTTCTCACCTACTTCTCGCAGAGTAAGCATTCGACGTTCCGATATCACTCTTCTCGTCTTTTCCCATGCCGGATTGTACAGCCCGACTACAGAGCCATCCTCTCCGACCAGTGGAATTATACTCCATGCAAAATAGCATTCTTCCAGGTAACCATTTCGTTTGATGAAAAGTCTATCCTCATCTTTCATGGTGGCTTGGCCAGATGATTCGGCTTTTGCAAAAACCGCTTCGATATCACCCCAGATTTCCGCCCAAGCGGTTTTGTAACTTTGTCCCATCAAGCTAGGGTGTTTTTGTCCGGCTAGTAATATATACGCTTCGTTATATATGGCTGTATATTCAGATCCCCAGTACATGGCCGCTGGATGAGGACTTCCCATGATGAGATTGCACATAGCTCTCAAATCAAAACTCCAGTTTTTCATTGGCCCAAGAGGAGAGGCTGACCAATTAATATTACGAGCGAATTGAATATGTCGAGGTAACGCTGCGGTTAGTGGAAGTCTTGTCCAATCGAAGGAAGACCCATCGATGTGTGCTACTTGATTGCCAACAGCAAGTGTTTCTATCGGGCTCAGACCTGGGACAACTGTAGCTGCATCTCCAAAGTAATCAGACGGCTTAGGGAATAGATCTGTTGAGCTTTTCAAATCTTGCCCTAATACGAAACCTGGATGAGGTATAGCAGGGCTGCTATTATTCGCGTTCGATGAGGTTAAGGGAATTTGAGTCCTGACGCCATTCATTACCCGAAGACGTTTTCGTAAAGTCGAACAACTCCATGTGAACCCTCCATACAAAAATGATGGCAAGCATATATCTAAAGACTCGCTTTCTTTGCTCACAAAACTTAGCACCCATGCTTTGAACTCCGGAAATGCATGTGTCACGATTGTAGGAGAAGACAGATCCGCAAAGCCTGCTACCATTTCCAATAATGGATTCATAGCCCGTAGTGATGCATTCGCGTATTCTAGTCGTAAACGGCCGCCGGGTATGTAGTTTTCCTGATTAGAAACATCTATTATGAAAGTTGGTCTCTCATCTTGCTCTAAGAGTTCGATTATGCCCACTTTATGAATCAATGAGCCTTCTTGAGGATTCGCACTCAGCTTAGGACTGGCTGCGCGCCTTTGTTGTTCTAGATTCAACGTAGGCCCGATGGATCTACCTGGAGGATTCGAGTTGTTCCCCAATATATTACCACGAGCTAACCTTTTAGTAAAGCGCAGTCAGTATCACTCCTCTGAGCTTTTCAAAATAAAACAGTGTGAAAGTGATGCTATAGTAAGCACGAAAGATTCCAACCACTAAGTATGGTAATAAATTCAAAGAAGAGAAATTTAATTCGAACTGACTTGAGTATTGTTATACCATTGCCATCTTTATCTAGTTTCGACATAACTGTCGTGTCTATATTTGAAGAACTTTGGGAGGAATCCGTCCTTTTGAGTTTATGAGTTGTAAATCGGGGAGATCTAGGCGATTGTAAAGTTGTAGGACAGTCGTTTGCTGCTTCATTATCTGGCTGAGATATATGACAAGGTTTTAATTTTGCGCGGTGTCGTTTGAACTAGATAAATGGAAAGATTTTAGTCTCGTGAATGTGCAAAATTCAATAATAAATAAGTATTCCGAGAATCTTACAGGTGGTTCTGAGATTGTAACATCGAAGACTCTCTCTGATACATTATCTTCCTCTCTAGAGTGTTTCGAGGCTTGCAGTGACGGTGATGACGGTAACAACTGAGGGGTTGAAAATAGAGTGGCAGACGAGGCGGTTGATACTCTTCTTTGGATCTCTATCCCTTCTGTACCTTGTAAGCCTAGGTCTGGGATTCTCTCTCGATCTGAAGAAACAAAGGTCGGCCAAGGATTGCTATTGTGCGACGACAACGAGATTGGAATGTCGACATTAATAAATTGGGGTGGAGAATTGGGGTGGTTTGTTGAAGTGAATTGTGTAGGTTCTCGAGCATCTAATTCTTCTGTACCATGTGTTGAAATCAAGCCCTGTCCCTTTGTCCGATCCAAGCCAGATGCGTAGCCATTAGCCCCACATGACGTCTGTGCCAATGTCGGTTCTAATATTGGCATGGGGGATTGATTAATTGTGATTGTGCAGCAGCTGACACTGTTATTAATGAGAGACTTGTCATGACTGACTTTGCTCACTTCTTCTTGATGCAGAAGATGCTGATGTTGATGCTGATGCTGCTGATGTTGTTGATGCTGTTGATGCTGTTGACAATTCTCCCCAAATCTTGAAGCAAAGATAGATTTTGGTTCCGAGTTCATGAGTCCTTCTTTATCTTAGTGTGAAACGCAATGTTTGCATTTAATATGAAGCGGGTCCGTCTCCTTCAGCCATGCATTCCATACAATCTTGGGGGAGGAAAAGGGCAGATGGGCGGACAAGCGGACAGGCGGAGGTGATTTGTCTCTTTCTTCAAATTGATCCCAGTGGAAGCTGAACTCAACCAAGCTCAGCTAATTGATGGATTATCGTGTCAGTGTCAATCGAGTAGCCTTGACTACCTAATTATCTGACTCAGGTGAATTGATAGAAGGGGAGGGAGGCAATCGGCAACGGTACTATTGTATATACTATTGTCGAAATGGTTAATTTGCTAAGATGCTGAGTAGGCAGGTAGCTAGGCACTGCAGCGGGTAGGGTAGATAGGTATAAAGATTAAACGATAGGGGGTAAGTCAATGGCTTTTTTGACACGTTTGCATCCGTGGAGGATAGTCTTTGTGATGTGTGGTTGATTTGGTGTGGATTATTCTCCCAAAAGATAAAGAAAAGACGGGAAACAATAGTCAAGGGAAATCATCGCTGAGCAATCACTAGCATAATAAATAATAAGTTGTACTGTTTTTCTGGTCAAGTTGCGGCTTTGTGGTCACTGGTCGAAGTTTCTTCTGCTCAGTGGTTGAAACTTGTGCATCCAAAGAATGAATGAATGGAAATGGATGGATGGTTTCACGATATCAGCAACTAAGTAGGAGGTACCAAGTACTAGGGATTTCCTGTATTCCTTCTTTATGCCGCACAAGATACATGGCTAAAGAAAGCATGTAATATACGTGAAGAAGTGTGGCAGCATGAACAAAATCTAATAACGCACCTAGTACCTGTGACTTACCTATAAAAGAAGAGCGATGACAATCCTTCCCTTCCTCAGTGCTTCGATCTATCCGTTGAGTGAGTGGCCCCAGATGCTTTAAACTTTACCTATCAAAAGAATGCGGAGGGACACAGGTACATATAACCCGTAGATAGTAGGTACTGGGTACTGGGTACTAGGTACTAGGTATCGAGGCAATCTTACTTTTGGTGAATCCCTCTCATCGAGAATGCTCCTGAAGATAGATAAGAGGGGAGAAGATCCAATGCACCAGGATGCCTCAGACTCCTAGGAGGCTAGAATGAGATGGTGGATCAATCTGCAAGATGACGGGCAGTGACTGCAGCTCATCCTTAACCTGCAAGAATAACATTGGGAAGAGGAAGCGAATCAATCATCAATCATGTCAATCGTCCTGTTTTTCATAGGGTCTATAGACTCTAGACTCTACAGATACCAGCATGTGCTAGGTGTTAATTGCTTACGACCTGTCACTACAAATCAAATCATTCTCTGAACCACATTAGGGACCAGGATCAAAGATGTCTGCTCATGTTTGATCATTTGTTATTGTTTGTGTTCGATCGACTCTATGACAGGTTCCAGGCTGATGGCACTGAGTTCAAGGTACTGATGCAAAAATTTCAATTGTTCGATCTTTCAAGCGGTTCGTTCCTTTTTAATATTATTTCCTCGCACCAACTTAATTAAGTAACGTTACCAATGCTAATAATGCTTTATGGCAGAAAGAAGCTTTGGTACCCACTGCCTACCTAGATATTTCCATCATTCGGACCTATGCTCCTCAGTTCTATCTTCCTTCTAACAATCGGTTTGACTCGTTGATGATTAGTATTTATTGTTTCTATAATAAGGCTAAACTCTTGAATAAATGACGTCGAATCTGTGCTCTGCCACTCAAGGAACGGCTCGAAAATTGATACAAGGCCCGACACTAGCATTTTGAAGCAGTCCTACCGCGGCCTAGTGGTTGAACTTCCTCGCAGAATCGCAAGTGAAGCGTTGAATTTGTTCCTCTCGAAGTACTAGTTTCTTTGCACGCACCGCTGTGCAATTTAGGTGCTATTAGCGTTCCCTAACGGTCTTCTTTTCGGTCGAAAATGTTCTGTCTGCTTATCAATCAATTGCAATCTGCACTGACATCTAGATGTCATAATATGTTGATGCTTCAATCTATATTTCCCTCTGGCGCTTTTTGAATTCCAACCTTAGATGCCTTCAGAGTCCAGTAGCTCAAGATTGTTGGTTACTTTACAAATGCTCGCGTGCTAACAACTTCTTACCATGGGAGACACAACAAAAGAGCCAATACCTAATAAACTGGATCATCTTCCCACCAGGAAGCAGCCCAAAACCCGGCCACCGGCTGGATTTCGCGAGAAGATATTACGCAAGCCATTGCCATACTATAGCGGACCATATTCAGTTGGACAAATGGACATTGAAGTACCTGTGCGAGAACCAAGGTCATTCTCCAATATCAAGAGACAACATAAGCATGTTTTAAACCTCGAGACGGTCCTATTCAGCGTTTTCTACCCTTCAAGTTTTGGGTCCGGCGAAGGGGTCTCCCCAGAAGGAGAAAAGAAATGGAGTCGGGCGACATGGCTACCAAGGCCTCGTGTTGAGGTGGCAAAGGGTTATAGTAAATTTGCAGGCCTTCCTTCATGGCCTACTATGGCATTTTTCGGTATGACGACTGCCTTTACCAAACTTCCTGCCTTCCGTAACGCCAAGTTGGCAAAACATTGGCCTCCCGACAATGCTCGAGAATCCGAATTCGGATACCAGACAAAAAATAGCGCGGGAGAACCTCCGCCTGGAGAACCAGAGTCACCATGTTTTCCGTTGTTAATTTTTAGTCACGGCCTAGGAGGAACGAGAACTACATATAGTTCTGTCTGTGGAGAGTTTGCCAGTTATGGATTTGTAGTTGTGGCTATAGAACATCGAGATGGTTCGGGACCACGTACTTTTGTCAATTTGCCAAAGATGGGCGATAAATTTGGATCACAGAATGTAGATCATTCTGACGAGGCGAGAGAGAGAGGTTATGAGAGATTTGATTATGTTTTTCCAGAAGGGAATGCCAGAGACACTACACCAAATAATGAAAAAGGGTAAGCTAACCCATTCACAATTGATCCAGGGCCCAAAACGGCTCGGCAAGATAAACTCGGAACATCCAAAACACGTTCAAAGGTTCTGGGAAACATATCCAAGTAGAGTCTTTTTACATTCTACTACTAGTGATTTACACCATACAAAATGCACATTCGGATGCAAACACAGATTCACAAATACTAACTCAATTCTTTTAGCGTCGATGGCGAACTTCGATCTGCTCAAACACAACTTCGCCTCGCTGAAATCGAAGAAGCCTACTACATTATGACGCAAATTCATGACGGAAACGGCGCCCAAATCGCCGAAGCCAATCTCCGGCAAAGTTCTCCTGGTCGTGTCGGCGGTTCTTCCCGTGGTCTGAAAGGTGTCGATTGGCAGAGTTGGAAGAACAGTTTCCACCTCCAACAAGTTACCATGCTTGGTCATTCTTTCGGTGCGGCCACTACCGTCGAAGTTCTGCGCTCCCAAACTGAAAGATTCCCCTACATTTCGCAAGGGATTCTGTATGATCCTTGGGGAGGCGCAATTCAACAAGCAGACTGCGAATCGGAGCATCTCATTCACAATCCTTTACTTTGTATCAACAGCGAGGCATTTATGTATTGGCCTTCGAATTTCTCTAGAATCATGTCACTCTGTCGCGAAGCCAAATCACAAGGTACGCTGTGCTGGCTTCTCACTGTCCGTGGTAGCGTGCATGTCTCACAATCTGATTTCTCACTCCTTTATCCGAATGTTAGCAGTTTCTTGCTAAAAATGACTGTCAATCCACGGAGAGCCATCGATTTGAATATCAATGCCAGCCTAGAATTTTTGAAAATGGTAATGCCGAAGAGAATCAGCGCAATGAACAGGGGCACTAATGAGGGGCTGCTGGAGGTCGAACAGTTAGATGAGTTACCAGATGTACATCAGCCAAAGAAAAAATATATTGCGGGTAGATTGAGAATTCCACACGAAATGCGCATTCGATTGACACCGCAATGGATACGGATGACGAAAGAGAAGACGAAGAACTATCAGGAAAGGTATACTTGTGGGATCGGGAGATGGAAACAAAAGAAAAACATCCCAGAGCAGTATTCAACCAGAAGAGGGTATGTTCTCTAGGCGCGATTTGCAAGTCCCATCTTTCTATCCCAGTCCATTATCGCTCCAACCAAAAGGGCCCAAGAATGGTACAGCGAATGTTAGCCATAGATATTCGTCTGCTCCAGACTCGCCTTCTCTGCAAACTTCTCATTTGGATGAGCCTCTTAAAAATTTACGCCCACAATCTACTCTTTCGCCACGTGCCGCTGGTTTCGACAGCAGATCGGAACTACCGAGTCAAGCTGCTCGGAGAGTATCAGAACCTGAATACCTATCTCCCACCGCTTTGTCGCCTCTGGAAATGAGTCCTGTGGCCCGGCAGAAACTCCCTCCCCAAGCAGCTAACGCAAGTTCACCTCGTCGCCAGAAGGAACGAAGATCCAGCTCTAGATCTTACACAGGATCAAGCGAGGAATATCTGAGTTTCGATGAGCAGTCTAGTATCACAACCCCAGCGGTTTCAAGACCACAGTCGCAGAAGGGTCCTATTGCATCTTGCCATGATACCGCATCTCGCAAGTATCACAAAGTCCAAGATTCTTGGAATCAAACTCCGATTCCGGTGAAAATCAAAGATGAAGAAGGTAATACTTATACGCTAAGTGGCCAGGCCACTCCTACTTCCCAATCTGCAAATCTTCATGCGTCTCTAGCTTCTGCAGATCCCAACACAGATGCGGGAGTTGCAGATCTTCAACGGAGGCTTAGTTTGAGTAAGTCGTCATCAACTACTGCACTACAACATACCTTGAATTTCCTACCAGAGCTCAAACATCAACCATTGCGTCCACGACAAGGTCCGGGGAAACGACAAAGCAGTGAGGGAAAGAATGTACCTGGGAAGGGAGATGGAAATGGACATGCGCACGGGGCAAAGCCAAGACGAGAATCGGCATCTGCCTCTGCTTACGCTCAATACAACGATTCTAAAAACTCACTCATGTCATCGCCTGCTCTCAACGGAGGCGAATCGTCTAATTCTAATAGCAATTCCAGCTCTTCTGAGAAAGACAACAGTAATGATAGCAGCCAATATCTCCGATCAGCCCGTCTCGCGATCCCACCCAGAAAAGGCCCTCGCATGTCCAACCAACTCGCAGCCTCTTCAGCACAGAGTCTTCACAGTAATGGACAAGGTGGAATTGAACCGATGGCGAAAATGTTCGTTATTTGTTGTGGGTGCAACTATTTCCATGACATGCCGAGTAAACTCTATGAGTGCATGGCGAAACCGGAGGCGGTGGTTAAGGATGAGGGGTTAGGGGTTAGTGGGGTAGTTAGCACGAGAGTTAGCTGTCCTTGGTGTGGACACGGGATGAGTACGAAGTGTTGTGAGGGGTGGGCCGCGGTGGTGGTGCTGAAGGAGAGGATGCATTAGGGGCCTATGGAAGCATGAATTAGCGAAATGGGGGAATGGGGAAAATGGAGCAGGGGAGTTAATCATTTGAGTTTTATGGGAGTAAAAGTTTAGCATAGGGTTGGATGGTAGACCATGGTATGGGGATGAGTGAAAAACTTGGATCTGCCTCAAAGTTGGGAATGGGAGATCTAGCTCGGGTGGGTTTGGAGATGGTCGTAGGAAAATCTTAGACGCATGGTATGGTACGATATGACAGCATTGCATGGATATTGAGGGAGGGTGGGAAGAAAATGCACTTGAGTAAGATCGAATGGATGATTTACGGATTAAATGAAAGGACAAAATGGGCTAAAAGATTTACGATAATGATACGCATATAGGCAGGGATATAATTGGGCAATGGGTTTTGGTTTGTATGCAGTTTTTGTATATGGGGGTCGATGGAGAGGAGGAGGCTTCGGGTAGGGGCTGAAAGAGAGGTTGAGATGGTTGGGATGGATAATTTCGGTTGTGGATGGACTTGAGATTGGGGGATTTTGTAAGATAGGAGGAAATCTGGTATTTGGGTAGCAGTAGAATGGATGGATGGATGAATGAATGAATGGATGAATTAATCAATGACAGCATCATTAATAGATTGATCAAGTGATAAGTGGATAATTTGTGACATGAGTGAAAAGTTTTTATGGATACCAATACTATGTGTTTGAGAGATTTGAGAAATTTTAGCTGCACTCGTTATATGTGGAAATGCACTTGAGATGCAGTGATGCAGTGATGTGTATACAATGTAGGAGTATACATCTTCAGTCGAGGACATGAGGGGGGAATGTGTGGGTGAGTTGATAGTTAGATAGGGAGGGGTAAGTTGTTCGCTAATGGAATTTTGTGGAATTTCGCTTCGATGATAATCATAATGACGATCATAAAGATGATGATGTAATGTTTAATTTCCCATCGGTTTTTGTTTTATTAATTAATTCATTCATTCGGTAAAGTTTTAACGTGTCTGAAATCCATAGATTAGGAAATAGAGATAGATATGTTGGGGTGGAAGAGGAGGGGAGGAATTCTAAATGATTTTATTCTTGTGTGGCGCGGGGTTTAGAGGGAGGGAGGGAGGGTTCTCGGGGTCGGGATGGGAATCTGTGTTGCTTAATTGGTTGGTTGTATATGGATGGATAGGATGTGAGAGAGTGTCGACCGGACCGTGTGATTCCTGGGGTTTTGAGCTAGGTTCTTGGTTGGATTTTGGATTGGGTTGTTGGGGGTTCTGGTGTTGCTGCGCTTGGGTTGTTTATTGTCTATCCTCTAAACTGTCAGCTTATTTACAAAGTAGAATTTTGAAAAGAATACTTTGATCTAGAAAGGATAAGAGTGTATATCAGTGTTTGTTGAATTCAAAATGAGGAGCGCTTAAATACATATGTTGTCTTTCCGTATGCGTGTGCAAAATTTTGAATTCAAAGTTTATTTTTTTGTGGAAAATTTAGAAGGGATGTAGATTGAGGATCAATATATATGTTGTACGGGAAACTACTCTCCTACCCTCAAAAGCTATTTGATTCCTCTTATGTCTTGAAATTGAGAGGTGATTTATTTTATGCTTTTAAGAATCTATTGTAGAATCTATTCATTTTGGGCTAGATTATATGGTGAAAGAGAGGGTAGATTCTATAGTAAGAGGGTAGATTTTAGTCTAAAATGACTAGATTCTACAGTAAGGGGGTAGATTCTATAAAAAGAGAGTAAATTATCTTTTAATTTTAGGGCATGAGAGTGATTTGCTGTATATTATAATAAGAAGGCTTTGAAATGAAAACAATGTTGAGTAGATTTTGCAATGGAATTTGAACATAAATATCCGATCGAATTTCAGAAATCCTAATTATTTGATCAACAAGGTCCTTCTGACCGAAAGCGCTTTGAATCTGTAGTCTAGGGGATACATAGCTTCTCTTCATTTGGTTACATTTGGCCCTATGGTACCAGAAAACCCGTAATCTACGATTGTGGGTTACGGTTGTAGGAACCGTACCCAAACCCTCGGCCCCGTTCGGTATGGACGAACAGGCCGTACATACATGCAAGCCGGGGCCATTCAACACAAAGACTGTTGAAAGGTAAAGGAAGAGCTGGCTGCAAGCTGAGTGGAGCCTCAGCCAGCCCAGACTATTCTCATGTTAGTTCAGCAAAATCATGTTCGTAAAATGCAACTGCCAGGGCTAGTGGGAGAAAAACAGCCAGTCACAACCGTTCGATACCACCATCCGTATTCGAATTATGCCTCTTCTATCATACGTCGCTCCGATGTGCAAGCGAAGCTTTTCTCCTTTCATTTATGAAGCGATGAACTCATTTAGGTGATCTTTCACGAATGATCCGATGTTCAATCGAGATTTAGTTACAGTCAGTTACAATTGGGATTCGGTTCGGGGAAAAGTCGGAAAACACAAATGTCGAGGAATTCCGAAGTTGGCGACTCGGCAACTTTCCGATATTGTAGATTTCTTGCCGAATTATTGGAGAACGTCATTGACTGGAAAAATTCACGATGCAAATGTTTCACGGAATTGATCAGAAATAAGAGAATGGCATGTTGAACTCTCAGGGGGTCCTCTTTTTGCAACATGTTCTAAGTCTATTTTTATTGGAGGCTCTTCCCCAAGTACCCTACCTAGAATGGAAAGTTCTCCATCAATTAGTCGATGTATCTGATTATTAATTGCATCGATTCGTCTTGCTGCATCATATAAGCTTCTTATACAATATGCCTAAAGTGAAGCTCACAGCATGCGGTACAAACGAGATACCGTCTATTTTCCGAGTTATCCTCAGTTGCTGGTCGAGTAGAGAAGAGACCAGCATCAGATATACATGTTTTGGAATGACACATTCCAGAAGAAGACCAAGGGCCAATCCGTACCTTAATTTTATGGATACACCGTTGACACTTTTCGAAGCTCGCATTTGTAGATCTGTAACATGCATTCAAACAGTATGGAAGGGAGATAAAGTGTGTCTAGCTCCTCTCTATGTATGAAGTCAAACTATCAAACTTCACTTGAAATTTCTCTACCAAAAAATATTCCTCATACATAATTCATCTGTCGTTGTAATACAAAAATCAATTCAACATAATGGCATCCAAGGTTTGAAGTCTGATGATCTATGTCGGGCATAACTAACATTCTGTGCAGCTCGATTCCCCCGAAAGACCTGTTTACACATTAGCCGAAGGTATCTCGTCCATATGTATGTACTGAACAGCATAATGCTGAACTATTTTAGGAGTACCAGTTGCAGATCTGACGGCTGCATTAAGAATAAACACTTTCGGTCTAGGAGGCCTTGTATTATTGCAAGATACACAATTAATCGAAACACTTGCACATTTCTCGCGAGAAAGAATTCCAGAGAGGTATGCACCACAAAGCGCGTCGGAGGCAAACACTAAAAAACTACAGAGTAGTTCATGCTCAAGCTGCTGGTGCTTTTGGAGAGTTTGAAGTTACTCACGACATCTCGGATTGACTTCAGCGGCATCCTTGAATGGCACTGGAAAGAAGACCCCTTGCATGGTGCGCATATCCACAGTGGGAGGTGAGAAAGGGTATTCAGATGTTGTGCGAGATGTGAGAGGCTACGCAATGAAATTTTATACCGAGGAGGGAAATCAAGACTTCGTCTTCAATAATACTCGTATATTTTTCATTCGCGATCCCCTCAAATTTCCTTCGCTAAACCGATCACACAAACGTCACCCACGAACAAATGCCCCAGATGCTGATATATTCTGGGATTTCCACAACAATAACCCGGAAGGAATACGTCAAATCATGTATCTTTTTTCAGATCGAGGAAGTCCTGCTTCATTGAGGCATCTCAACGCGTACAGTGGCCATACTTATAAATTTACTAAGCAAGATGGCACATTCAGGTATGTACGATTCCACTTCCATTCAGACCAACACAGCAGCCGTGGCAGAGAAGCTCTCAGGAACGAATCCGGACCACCATAAGCTGGATCTTTTCAATGTTATCGAACTTGGAGAGTTTCCTAGCTGAACAGCAAGTGTTCAAGTTATGGATCCAAAAGATGCGGAATTATTTCGTTGGAATGTGTTTGATATGACCAAGGTATGGCCACACAGCGAAGTACCATTAAGGCCTTTCGGTAAAATGACTCTGAACAGAAACTTAAGAGAGGTCGTTCTTTTACCTTGTAATTCTTACTGATCTGCATATAGCCAAACAATTTCTTCGCAGACATCGAACAAGCAGCTTTCTCGCCCTCGAATATGGTTCCAGGTATTGCTCCATCTGCAGATCCAGGTAAGTTTCTGCCCTTATATTGACATTTATAGAAATGACTAATCACTCCTTTCAAAAGTCCTCCAAGCCCGTCTTTTCTCATATCCAGATGCCGCTCGCTACCGGCTCGGCACAAATTATCAACAACTCCAATCCAACGCTCCTCATTGTCCCGTCTACACACCCTATCAACGCGATGGTCTCTCTTCAATCAACGGCAACTATGGTCCCGACCCAAATTGTGTCCGATCAAGCTTCGTTCCACTGGCTCCTGCGACTCGCAATGCTCAGGCCGTGCATAATGTTCAACATGAGCTCTGGAGCGGAAAAGTAACGGCGTTTACGAGTGAAGTTGTAGACGATGATTTTATACAGCCGAAGAATTTTTGGAAAGAGGTTCTGGGAAAACAGGAAGGTCAGCAGGAAAGCTTGGTGGGCAATGTTGCGGGAGAGCTAGCGAATGTCAAGCATAAGATAGTCAGAAAGGAAGCCATTGGTAAGTTTGTGACTTGTTTTTGTGTAGGCTTCTGAGTAATGTGAAGCTGATGCGATTTTACAGAGATCTCTAGAAAAATTGATGAGGACTTGGCAACGAGGATAGAGAAGAAAATTATAGAGTTGTTAAATCTTTGAGCAATGAGCAGGCGACAGAAGGGTTGGGGTGTGCATTTGGCAGAAATGATCGTTATGTTATATCGCAACAAAAATTCAGTCTCCAGAATCCGAAGCTCTATTACATTCATCTTAAGGTTGCCTGTAAAAGAGTCTCGCAATATTTTTTGTTTGGCTGGTTGTTTTGTGATATGGCTAGTTTCTCAGGAACCAAACTCGAGACTTTCGTGAGATTTGGCACTTCTACCTTTTTAAGTTTGAAGAGGCCATGAAAGCATTGGGATAAGATCACTTAGCATTGATAAATGTGAGATAGTAGCTTAAATTTTTGGAGGCAAGAGCGACTCTCTCTACTCCCATTCCGCATGGGGATATGTTAAGCATCAGCCTTCTCTGACTTCTGTTCTTGACATCTCCACCTCCCAAAACACCTCTTACTTATATCGAAAGGGCAATTCAAGGATTTTTCTTTGCATTTGCTTACTATAACATCATAACATTACATTAATTCTTTATTATTCAAGTTTAAGCTACAAATGGATACATCAGAATGGAGTTCGAACCTTGCGGCAAGAAACAAGGAGCCTATAGTCACCGTGAGAGAGGTTCTGCAAGATTCGGAGTGAGTGCAAAGATCTTCTAGAACACCCCTTGTTGTTACTCCTGGAATGAAATCACTAATCATCTCAACTGCAGTGTCGACGACCAAATGATAGAACCAAGCTCCTCCCACAATCCTCGTAAACGCAATTATCACGAGGTGGAGAGAAATTCGATTATCACCCCATCGATCCGGTAATTCTACAAACAAGATGAGGGCATTGAAACTAGCTTTGACATCGTTGACACTTTCAACCAGAAAACCAAGCAACGAGAGATCGCCAGAAAAGCGCCAACGCAATGACAGAAGCATGGAATCAATTCATCTACAGGCAGAGCACAATGGCAGGATTCGAGGAAATATTTTCATGGAAAGGTAGGTAAAATTGGAGAGTGGTCGCGCATCAAAAGCTGATTGTCATGCAGAGAGATTGCTGCATCAAAGAAGGGCAACGAGAGAATCCCTGAGACGCCCAACATTGGGAAACGATTTGAGGGCTTAAAAGTGACGCTGTCGTAAGTTTTGCTTACTTTTTTCTACAGCCCAAACAACATCTTGACTAATGCTAACATAAATACCAGGGGACCAGCACCGCCATCATCATCTCCACCTCACCGCAATGGACCGGAGTCTTCTGGTACCAATGAAACCACATCCATCGAGGCAAAGATGTAAGCTAGATACTCACTAAGGCTTTGATGGAAACTTCAAGCTTTAACTTACCACTTAGGCTCCACATAGACACACTTAGTCCTGCACTAGCACATCTTAGCTCTGCGCACTACGAAAACTCCAGATCAAATTCTATCTCTAGTAGCTCCGAATCTAGTCATTATAAATACCACAACCTCAAGAGCAACTGCAAAACTATTTCACACAACATTTCCGAATCTCAAAACCCTAAGGAACGCAGCGACAAGTACGAAAATAAGCTTAACAACACCGAACCCAACCAAAATCGCGAACACATCAGCAACACCTTCGAATTTCTTTTTTCCATAGTCGAAGATTGGATCGAGCAACAGAGGTCTCAATTCGATACTATTACTGAAAGAATCAACGGAATTCTCAGCTTGATACAACAAGGTGAACGACTACTCCAGAACGTCATGACTACCGAAAACGCTTCTGAATTGGAGCTTCTGATCGACAGAATCACTCATGTACTCACAGAAGATTTCAGCGTTGATGTTCCTAGCTCTGCAGCACCCAATTCTCCACCAGAGAGAGATTCTGTCGCCCAACCTACAAACGTGTGTATTTCAGCCGACCCTTCCCAGACTTTGGAAGAACTTCAACAGTTCGCTAACAAGAGATTAAATGTGGGCGTAAGTTTGAGTGAGAAAGAAGCAAGGTTTATCGAGGCCATTAAAGCTATCGGCACTACGCAAACAAGGCTCATGGAGGAATGGAACATGCTCAACTCAAAAGACAAAAATAATTTCAAATTTATGCTTGAGATGAATTCCCATGAGCGAGCAAAAGTTCTGAAAATGGTTTCGAATTTGAAGAGAGAAATGGCGTTTTTCTACACGTTTGAGAGAAGATGAGGCAAAACGTGACATGCGGCATGATGTAAAACTGGAGTTGTTGAGCTGTTTTTCGCGATGTATATATACCTATGAGCTTAAGCTCGTTGATGTTGGAGTAGTAAAGTGGGCTTTTATAATCATTATCTTCGACTCTACAGGGCATGCACCTTTCTCTTGATTCCATTCCGTCTATTTTTCAATCAGAGAAGAGTGTACAGTGGCCAGCTAGAGAATGTTAGTTGCCACATATCATCAATAGAAGATCAACAATTATCAAAGATCATGCGCTGATAGGAAATTTAATAATGTGCACATTTACTTGGTATTTTGTTTTCAAACGGTGGTAAGAACACTGGCATTCTTATACCACGTCAATAGAGGATTTTCCCCGTTCTTGGTCTCCGTCTGTTCCACATAAGCCCATCGGTTCAAGAACTCTTCATGTGATAACACTTGTGTGAACTTTCCCGTGATGGCTCTGTATACATTATCCATGACAGCGAAGTCGGTAGGGAACAATATGTCAAAGTATCCTTGATGCACCTATATACCATTAGCAACGATGAAAGGGACAAGAACTATTGTTGCTCACAAAAGGCGTCGTAACAGGAACTGTTCTCCTTTTATATCTCGTCTGTACAACTGGTGCATTGACTCCCTTGATCGTGTCCGGCAGCGAATGAAAATCACTTGTTACTAATCTATGCGCCGGGAAATACTTGGCCAGAATATCAAAGAACTGCATTAGTCTCGTGGGTATATATTCTGGCTGACTGAGATTCGGAGCGAATGGCATATTGTTCCTCAAAGTCTTCACTAGTTTGTTCTGCGGAAGGGGGTGTGGATATTTTCCATTAGTAGCAGCGTGTCGCACGCGAAGGAATCTAGATGCTATGGGATCGATAGTGGGAGTGTAGAATTCGTAAAATTCACCGGTGTTAGATATTAAGACAGTGCCTTGAAGAGGTTCTTCGGTAACAGGGTCGTATCGAATAGAGTCGTGGGCAAAGTTGTCAAAAACTTCCATAGCGAGGAAGAAACATGGCGAGGGAACTATCTGGTTCCATTCGAAAACTGATTTGTTGATGATCTCAACTTTAGACGAGTGTCCTCGAGAATTGGCATTCCGTAACAGGTGTGACTTTTGTAGTGATGCAAGATTACTAGATATCTCAATGATCTTGAACTTTGTACGGGCATAGACCTCAGGTTCTGTGGCACGAATATAGTCGAGTATATTGAGCATAAGAGTACCATTTCCGGCACCCATTTCGTAGATTATGAGGTCGTGGTATGGATACTGCGATATCTTGTAATTATTGATCAAATACCGGGCTATAGCTTCACCATAGTAGGGTCTGAAGAGCTCCGTTGGTGTATGCCATAATTGGCGAGTCTCATTAGGAGACTTGAGATCCAACTCGTCCTCAAACTCGGTGTATCGTTGTCCCAGAAGACGGTGAAAGGCTGGCTCATCTTCGAGGGAGTTGAAGTCGAAAGGCTCGCCAGGAGTAAAGATAACGACTTGCTTTGAGAAGTAACCATAAGAAGGATTGTATAAGCTATCTGCGGAACGTGTCAGAAAATCACACGGTATGTTAAAGACCCGATCGCGAATACCTTCAATGAAATCTCGTGTGAGCATCTTCACACGCCTTGGCCTTTCTCTCCTCCCCCTCAACTGATCTGCTGTAACCATGGGATACTTGTTGAATTCCTCCATCATATCAACTGGAAAGATATCCGTTCTCTGCTGCCAATGGCTTTCATTCTTGCTCGTCTCCTTCACTCCTCTGCCCCTCCTACTGGTGGTCGACAAACATCTCAACTGCGAACCATGCCCATTCCATGCTCGAGGAGACAACGAAGAATGAGATCGCAAAACCTCACATTTCTTGTGTCGGAATAGCTGCCGAAACAGTTGGGCCACAATTGGGGAGTCCATCGACAAAAGTGTTCAAATTCTTCTATGTGTTTCTTGGGGGACCTCTGTCGCAATGTTGAGTTCTGGTTGGTCCAAGCTTCTTCCGCAAAGCTTTGCAAGGATATTGAAAGAGTTGACCTGTAAAAATCCACATCATCAACAAAATGATTTTATTCACGACTCATGATTGAAATAATGATGCTGAAAATACCGAGGATATAATGTCTCTGAGCAACCACCCCAAGGCATATGGTTCTGCTGCAGTTGCAGTTGCATTCGTCGCAGGAGTTCTGTTGACATTGGGTTTCAAGGATTTTTATCCTGATTTGGAACGAAGATATCAAAGACGGCGAAAGGGAACTGGAACTGGGACTGGAATAACAGCATCTGATTCATCTGCATCTGATCTAAGACTAGTTGGCTCTAACTTACCTCCACCAACCCTAGAAGACCGTACTCGGAAATTAGTTGTTGGATTGCCGAAACCTCTAATCCCAGAAGGAATAGAAGGATGTATTGGAAATACACCACTGTTCAAAATTAAGAGTCTTTCCGATGCAACAGGATGCAACATTCTTGCAAAAGCGGAGTTCTTGAATGGGGGTGGAGGAAGTCCCAAGGATAGAGTAGCGTTGAATATGATCATGATGGCAGAAGAGGAAGGATTCCTGAAACCTGGCCGAGGTGATACTATCTACGAAGGTACGGTTGGATCAACTGGCATTTCACTTGCAACTTTAGCACGTGCCAGAGGTTATAAAGCATACATATGTATGCCCAATGATCAGAGCACAGAGAAGTCGGATCTTCTGCATCATTTAGGAGCTACAGTTGAAAGAGTCACCCCAGCACCTATCACTTCTACCGAACATTTCGTCAACCTGGCGAGACGGAGAGCGAAGGAACATACTGCCTCTAAAACTGATTCTAGTAGAGGGTTCTTTGCTGATCAATTCGAGTCTCGTGCAAATTACCGGGCACATTTTCAGTCTACAGGACCTGAGATTTATGCCCAGACAGGAGGTGACGTAAGCAAACCAAACCTCTGGAATTTCACACATAATTTAGCTAATGACGTCTAGATTGATGCATTTGTGGCCGGTGCTGGGACAGGAGGAACCATCTCAGGCGTAGCACTTTACCTAAAACAAGAGCAACTTATGGGACAAGATCTCAAAGTCGTACTTGCAGATCCAGAGGGAAGTGGCCTTTACAATAAAGTTAAACATGGCGTTATGTTCTCTTCAACTGAGAAAGAAGGTACAAGACGTCGGCAGCAAGTTGATACTATCGTCGAAGGAATTGGAATCAATCGGTTAACTGAGAACTTCGAAGCGGGGCGAGAAATCATCGATGATGCAGTAAAAGTGACAGACTTGCAAGCACTCAAAATGGCGAGGTGGTTAGTCGAGAAGGATGGCATTTTTGTTGGGAGTAGTAGTGCTGTCAATTGTGTGGCAGCTGTAGCAACAGCGTTGAAATTAGAGAAGGGGAGTACGGTGGTTACCATCCTTTGTGATAGCGGAACGAGGCATTTGAGTAAATTTTGGAAGAAGGTGGGAGAATTGGGCTTGGAGGAGGAACATGACAGCCAAGATTTGCTGGCTCACTTGCGTCTTCTACCCACCGGGGAATGATTATGCTTATGAGCTCATCGAACTGTTACTCTTAGCAAGGAAATGTATGGCAGCTGGGTTTCACGAGCTAAAAGATCATTCGTACATATCCAACTTAGGTCACGCAATCAGCCTATTTCCAATTCTGTGATACAACTTTGGAACATATGGTAGATCTTTATTACTCGACTTTGTTCCAAAGAAACCTGCCAGGTCTTTGCTTCTCGCGTCTAGGCCCAAGGAAGACGAAAGGCTTTAAGCCCGGGAGTGGTCGCATTGAATGGATTTACTGCAATGTTTGGCTTCCGCCATATTGTTTGTGCGAACCAGTTCGTATCGATTCATGTTTTTGGGAACAAGATGGATTCATTATAAGTAAAAGAACAATGTTTATACAACACCACCCCTGACATCCTCCTAGAAAGGAAGAATTTGATAGAAGCAGAACAGAAAAATACAACTAAAACGCAAAATATTCATGTACTCTGTCGAGAGAAAAATTGAGCCATGCTATAGGCAATGTTCCGTTCTAAAGCACCATCTAAAGCGGGAACAACTCCGTTCGCAGAAACGAAATCCTTATCTCACATGGTATCAGCGGTGGCATACTCAACTGAGCAAGCCCACAGAGGTTCGGTTCAGCTGAGCCGCCTGTATTGCGTTAATCGCAGAGCTGCGACGTGGTGGCACTATTCAAACCGCGTAACGGTACTACGCACAGCGGGTGAATATCTTTGACTCAAGTTTTTAGCAGATTATCTGCAGATGATCCCGTTGCGAAGCGGTGTGATCTTGTGAAGATGAATTCGTATTAGGCTTTCATATAACAACATTGCACCAGGAACCGTTCAACGCATAGGGAATCTCATACTTTTTTAATTTTTATAATAGTCACTACACAGTCTATACACGATATGCCTGTTCCGTGTAATACCGCAAAGTATATTTATCAGAATTATGATAGGAAGAGTGTAGATTGAATCAATTGATCTATATGTTAACTACTCGGTTGAGATAATCAAGAAGATAATCAACGAGACCTGGGAATCATACATCAATTTGTAGAACTTACGCCGTAAATCTTAACAATTGCTCGATGTTTTAGCTAGAAATTACGCAGTAAGACGGGAGCTCGCTTGACAAGGGCTGCAATCTCTTTAGGCAGCAACTAGGACCATTTCGGTTCCCAGTCGGTCTATTACATTCTTCAAAGCTCAGGAGCCGAACCATATGTCCAGATAGCCTCGATGACCGAGAATCTAGAACTTGGAACTGCCGCAATACCTTGAAATTTAAATCTCGAATTAGCCTTCTCAAACAACTGAGCCCATTCATCCGCATCTCGTTCTCTTCCATTGAGACATGATTTCATTGTAAAGTCGGATCCTCTGTTAATACTGTTAGTGCCTGGTGTGCTAATTCTCAGGAAAAGACAAACCTCATTCGCCTTTCTTCCCAACACGAGGTATTGGCGCCAGGTTTTGGTAGACAAACTTCTCCAACCACAATCTTGGCCCCGTGCTTGAGAGCAGGAATCAAATTTTTAAGAATTTGAATGCTATATTTGTCAGACCAATCATGGAATATCCACCGAAACAGATATGCATCGGCGCCTTTGACTGGCTGCTCCGTGAAGAAGTCATGTGCAACAATCTCTACTCTTCCCTTCACATCTTCTGGAGTTTCGATGCCTTCAACCACATCAGGAAGGTCTTGAGAAATACACTTCATCTTTGGATAATGCCTTGCCAAGTCGATGCACATGGCACCTTGCGACCCTCCCAACTATGCAATATAGAGAATTAGTATTTGAGCATGGAAAAGAGATCCCACGCAGCACTTGATGAATAACTCGAAGAAAGGAACAGAATTTCTTCGATCGGAAATTCGCAAAACTCGGGATATTTAGACAAGGTCAATGGGCGACATACCTCAACCACCAACCCCTCGCTCATGATCTCCCAATTATAATGTTCAATCAGCCCGGCTCTTTCCCATTTGCCACCAGCATGGAAGAAAGTCATAACATCTGCAAATCGCTTTTCACGATGAGTACTTTTCTTCATGCCTTCAAAATAAGGATCAAATTGGTTTGTGGCCAGGTTGTATCCGGTTTCATTTGGCTCCTGGGAGTCGGGCCATCTTTCAATAGCATCCACCATCCGTGAGAAGGCAGGCCAAATTTCATCGGTTACAAGCCCCAACCATGATTCGACAAGGGGTATTGTAGCAATAGCTTTAGATATTGACGTGTGTGCTACAATTCCATCGCGTGGCTCTCGGAAAATCCGATGAGTCTTGGCCATGCGGATGGTACGCCGAATATCCGCTTCAGGTACCCCAACCGTGTCAGAAATCTCAGAGAAAGATGCTTCTCCGTCGAGTGGAAAACCTGATGCTAATTTCCATCGATATATCGCGTGAAGTGTTGGCAAAATCGTAATCTTGGTTGATTAGTAAGTGCTGATCATTGAATTGAGAATTCACCAACATTCATGGAGGTGAGGACCCCAACGGGACCCCCTATAAGACTGTTTAATTCTTCTGTTGCCTCAAAGATAATGTTCTTGGAGGCTGAAATTTCTTTAGGAATCTGAGGCGTCTCGCTATAGTTCACATCAAAGGATGGCGAAGCGATTCCATGAGACTAGAGGTACTCGTCAACAATTGTTGTTTGAGTCGAAATGATCGAGGCCAATTCCGCAATCCTAGTTTGCGCCATGTTGTCTAATGTTTCTTCGTTTGTATAAGTAGAAACAAGAGGTCACTTCTTAAAATTCAGTGTTGACGATCAATTTTTTTAAGAAAAACAGGAATTGCATAGAAGGGTAGGCATTTCACCTGCTCTGCTGACCCCCGTCTTCGCCCTTCTCTCGCATCAAAGGATAAGGCATAGCTTTGGTGTGATAGAGAATATAGAGCATATGCCGTAGGTCCGTTGGATCCGAGCAACCAACACGAAAACAAACATAGAATAATGGGATACCATACGTATCCTTGCAAGGTTGTGCTTCTGGTATAACGAAAAAGACTTTTGAAATATTTTTTGACTGATCCGGCTAACATGATATGCGGCAAAGCTCTCTGTGCATGTAGTCATGCAGCCATAAAGTTATTATATATACACCTGCGACCAGGTAAAGAAATTGATCAATCTTGGTAAAGGTACATTGAGTTAGGGCTTTATAGTTAAAGTTCTACTCATCGCTTCGAGTGTTGACGATAGTTCTAGCATGAAAATATGAACATATTCAAGCAATTTCGTTTTGTAAAGCCAATTTTTCTACATTCTTCTACCGGCTCAGCCTAAAGAGGAGAAGTAAATTGGAAATTAATAGGTATAAGAGATGTTACAAAAATGGGAGTATGTCCTACAATTTGTTGATTGGTCGACAACGATACTACCTACACAGTGCAGATATGCTGTATTCGCATTTATCTTGCGCACCGAACCGAAGCTAACTTGAGTCGCACCTCATTTCTATATTCACCTTTTTGTAGTTCATGGCACGTAAACTTTTTGAAAAGGTCTTGCAGTTAGGAAGGGATCACACATTATCTAGATACTCGTTTGTCTGTGGAGTTGAAAAATTCAAGCCGATAACATCATAGTCGCGCAATCAATTTGGGGGAGTTCCGCTATTCGATCCTATTGGTCACTCAATGGCACGCATAACCCCTAAAACGTGTACTGTGCCTCATCAAAAATTGCCCAGAACCGTAGGCTGACCGGTCACGGGTATCGTAGTGGGCAGTCACCAACTTTTGCAGACAATTTCTGCATGTAGTTGTGGGGGTCATGCATCATTAGCCCCCACATATAATTCTTCAAAGCCTCCCCAATGGGGGGCGATCTTCATTTCGCGAATCCACGCCTTACAGCATGAAAAAAAGCTTGTGAGCACTCGTCAAACATGAATCCAAGACTTGACAGCGCCATAGGGTTATCAACGAGAACCCTAGACGCTGCAGAGTGAGCCACAAAACTCCTGTGTGGTTCTGTAAAGCAACGATTCCAGACCATAGTAAAACGTAGAATTCTTTGCATGTTTAGAACACCAAGTCCATACTTTGCGGAGAGATCTTGATATGAAATTTCTCCATTTATGGGTGCTTTAGAGGCAATATCATACCGGTATATTGCCTAAAGGCTCACCCCGTTATACTGATGAAATTGGCATCAGTCATACTTCTATAGACTCTTTAAAACAGCTTGAGTAAAAACTTACAACTGGTCTAAGTGCAATAGCTGGGCCCTGAAGAAGATCAAAGAGCTCAAGGCCACAAGTTTGTGCTGTTTCTAAGGCCTTCTGAGCTACCTCATCTAGCCCAAATTCCACAGGACCATCCTCGTGAAAGGACGTAGCCGGTAGATTATGGTCTTTGAGATACTTGTCAACAGTATCAGTTGATGCTTGGATTTGGGCCGCTAGGTCCGATAATTTTGAATAGTTGCTCATATTTCAATTGGTTGTCCAAAAACATGGATGATACAAGACAATACGAATCTGTTCACGGAAAGCTGTTCTCTCGAGGATATGGTGAGATTGACCGGACAAGTCGTTTCTCTCATCAACCGGATAATAATCATTCCATGAAAGGTCAGGTCATAGCTTTGGTTAAATTGATTTTCACCTTGGTGGACATATTATGGTATCTATGCAAGAGCTCATGTTAGATCCGCATGACCGCATGATTGGCTATTCACGCACGCCGCCTTCTTTCATTGAGCTAGGCAGCTCCTTCCATCTTCAAAGTTGCCGCAATCCATGTTTATTATTTACTATCCAACGATAAACAGCAGTTAGTGGTAAGGCGACGTGATAAGACTTCAGCATAGTATGATAAGCGTGACGAGAAATCGAGCGCATCATGGCGCCCCACATGGTAGAGATACCCCGCAAGCAGATCTGGTCGCGATCGACCGAACAAGGAACTGAGCACTACATCATCCACCTTATAGATAAGGAATTTAGACTGGAGTTGAAAGGGTTCAAAACTTCAATAGTAGATTCCAATTGTTGTGACGATGGCGAGAAAATCGAGACACCAATTCATACCATGCCGCTACACACCCCGTAAACATGCATAGAGTTCTATTGTTTTCCTCCTTTTGCATATTAAGATTGTTTCCACTCGCGATATCTGCAACATTCATGGTGTCCGTATCTATTTACATACGCATCTTGTTGCTAATTGCTCATCTGAGAATCCCAATCCCAATCTGATAACGTTCAAATCTGCCCATGTAGCTATTGGCTCTTCGACACTGGTCGCCCGTCCAGCTATCATATCAAATAGAACGCCACAGTGAATTTTGCGCAACAACTGATATCGCTTCTCCATTCAGAGCGCCATATTTAGCGAGTTGGTCTGAGCTGAAGGTATAGATAGTGAGTAAAACGCTAATTCTATGGCCCTTGCAAGTCTGTGGAAAGTTATATGTATTGCAGAATGGACCCTTCAAAATATCGAAATGCAAAAACGTTAAAGAGTGAGACCTGAAGTACAAGTCGAAGTATTGAAAAGGATATGTTCTGCAACCAACTCTCTAGGAAGATTGAACGTGCACCCAAAGAGGTTGTTTATCTTGACTTTCTTCCCGCAGCGGTAGATTGGTACATTCGCTACTCTTGCGACCCAAAACCTTGTGGCGAATATTCGTGCAATGTTGCGCTTGTTCGAAAGATTTGTTGCCGGTTTCACTCAACAACACTTTGGTATGCACTGAAGATACCTGTGTGTGATTCGAGGCTGCATTAGTTATAGTGAGTTCGAGCACCTGTGATTTTGCATGCTTGTTGCACATCAATAGTTTTTATAATTAGATTCAAATCAGAGCTAGAGTCAGAGCTTAGACTTGGTACATATTAGGAATGTTCCCATGACGGTAGGTTTCAGCTTATCCTTTCCCCCTTTGCCTGACAGCCTTTTATCGGAAAAAGAAGTGTCTTTCGCGGTACTATAATTTTGTTCTTAGAGTCTCTGTGAAAGCCCTGCTAATGGTCGCTATCATGCTCTCGGTTGAAGCTGCACAGACGGGAGTATGATGGCTCACAGATATGTGTGATTGACTCATCGATAGCTTGACGGTAGCTCGAATATCCGTAAGGTAAATGGATGTATTGTAAATTCATCGAGATTTTTAATTAAGCGGAGTATCATGGCGCTCCTCTAAACTGATCAATAAATTGATTCGCCAGAGTCCTCCTTCTTCCAACTTCACCGCCCGACTGCCCATCCGATCCGGTAGCAGCCGCTGTATTTTCTCCCTCCAATCTCCTCCTCATTCCTTCAAACCCTTCACTTCTCTTCTTGACTTGAACGCCTACCATCCAGCCTGGTAATCTCCATCGCGTGAGAGTCGTTGGTAGCACATCGTTTCGCCAGCAATAACCAATAACCCACCCGACCATCGCGGATATCAATGAGCCTGGAAATTGGGAAAGGCCCAGTTGAATGGCGGGGAGATAGATATATGATTTATCCGAGAATGTAACTCCCACAAAATTCTCCTCGGTCATAGGCGCAGAGGTAGCTGCAACTTTGTATTTGTATTGATGCGGAATAACGGCATGATATTGGGCTAGGATAGCAAATATGAGAGCCGTTGGTCCTGCAGGTAGGTAATTTATCGCGTAGAGGGAAAGGGGTCGTAGAAGGATCAGTAAGATTGGCGATATTATCGATGTGAAGCAGAATGATAATATTAAGAAAGACTGGGTATATTTTCAGCAGATATTCACTGTAAGTTAAAGAATGAATCACTCACGGCAAATCTACGAGATCCCCATAATCTTTCCACCACTCTCATATTATAGTATGTTATCGCGCCGAAGAATACTTCTGTCGAATTGGTATAGCATAATTGATAACTGAGCATCCGCCATAGTTGATGATATCGTAGCAGATGAGGGTCCGCTTGTATATAGAAAAAATGTTTTGAATCTGTGATGCTGGCGAGGAGTGAGGTTACGATAACCCCATAGACAAGGCTGCGCGTTACTGGCACATCTGTGAAACCGGTGGAGAGCATAGCGACGTTCAGATTGCAATCTCGAATCTCTAGGTAGTGTTCCACTTAAAATGCTGATTGTGTCGCAATTCGGTCGTTGAAGATCGAATTCAAACAATGCACTGAAGTTTGAAAGCAGATGCCAGATTGGCCTTTTCAGCCTTATGATGATGAAAGAATTAAAGTGGGGTGGCCTTAGTGGCAGTATCCACTACATTAATTTTTACAAGGGTGACTCGTGGCATGCGCAATCACTAATGACACCCCTTCGCTTCCGTTGTCTGCCCTCGGTAGGTTCGTGTTATATGATCTAGTAATGGAGCTATTGCTATTTTACATAGCACATCTGTCGTCAAGCACCAGATGAACTGTTTCTCAACATCATCCTCATAAGCTCGCCGTTTATTGACACGTTCATATCGAGCAAATGCACACTATTGAGCACAAGTAGAAGACAGAAAACTCTTTAGCGCAAGAAGTTGGTTTTACCATATAAGTCGGCGCATTACACAAATAAGGTCTAAATGGGCAGTCTCTGGACCTTTCTGTCACTTATTACGGTGATGTCAATGTCATGATCTCTTGGGGTTTAACTTATTGCATTGAAGTAACTCAAGGAATCGCCTGATGTGTAGCCGATATCATTCACTCCCCGTCGAACAAAGAGTAGATCGAAGTGGAAACCTCTCCCCAGCCCATTTCTCATTCATCATCACCAACTAAATTGCACGCGTCATCGAAAATTCTTCCTAGAATCGAAGTTCTGTTGATTTTCGGGGTTGGCCTTTGCCTCTGGTGGTTTACACCCGCAAGTGAGAGGCTGTGATCGAAAGTCCTCCCGGAAGCTTGGGATCCTTCTCACTGGCGACATCAGAGTTTTTGGTGAGCTTCTGTCGTTTGTTTGGCTCTCTCTCTGATGGAGACGATGCTGGTGGCAGTCTGGTTGCTGGGTTTGGAACTTTTTTGCCGCTACATGC
This sequence comes from Botrytis aclada, assembly GCA_014898285.1. NCBI lineage: Eukaryota > Fungi > Ascomycota > Leotiomycetes > Helotiales > Sclerotiniaceae > Botrytis > Botrytis aclada. The sequence goes on along the minus strand of RCSV01000001.1, from coordinate 2,274,343 downwards.
CTCTGAAGATGCATCTACGCAAACAATTCCTTTTGGCACAAAACCCTTAACTTCAGAGGTCTTGCCGCCCAGGTCCTGTGGTCGCGCAGCAAGGCAGTTTTTAATTTTTGACTTTGGGGATGTCGATGAATCACCGGCTTTGACTTGAGTACTCTTCGGTGTTTCTCCCGCCGCGGGTGATTTATGCTTCAAATAATTGGACACTCTCTTCCATTTGGGTTTCTCTCCTGGAAATTCACCCAACTCGTCGGCAACTGCGAAAACATTAGTATTTCGCTCAATTGATCGAACAAGAAGGGTACTAACAAAGTGTCTCCCAGGTCCATCGCTCTGCCATCCAATATCTCTCTGCATCTGGAATGTTTTTGTACATGCTCAGTTCGACCCGATCATGACATTCAGTTAGAATGTCATGGACTTGTTGTTTAACATAGCCATAGCTGATTGCTTTGGAAAGCATCAAATCGTAGACACTTTTGTAGACTTCCATCATGATAGATCGATAGTCGATCCTTGAGTTTGTGATTCTAAGGTTCGAATCGTTTGTTATGAAAACTTGAGAAGTTTTGTATTGCGCTAAAGTACAATTTAGCCTCAGACCATCAATTCACCTTTGAAGATAACAGAGTTGAATTCAAATGTTCAGACTGGGTACATAAAAGCTGGCAGGAGAGCCGTTCCAGTTACAAATCTCGCTTCCTCTCACCTTTCGCGTCCACCCAAAAAAAGAAGAAACAACGTTCAGAAGGGGAGCAATCTCTTGACTGGAGGAGTTGCTTTGATACGGGATTCTCACCGTTGAACTACGACTGACGATTCATGGATGCCACTATCATGAATCATGAATCATGATGAATGGAACATTCCACCAAACAAAAATGATTACGATATAGTGGTTGAAAAACTGCACCAAAGCGACTTGATGAGGTGTCTGATTAAGAACCCTACCCAATTATCGGTGAGTATGTATCTATATAGGCGGCTGGTTACTCGTTTGGGATAATCTTCAAGAAACGATAAAAAAGCAATGATTTATTCAATCACATATCGAGCAGATATCAGAACAACGATATAGCGAAGAAAAGCCTATTATTTCTTTACTGGGATGCTGTAACTAGTCCAACACTAGTTTTTAAGCAGCCGATGCGATACTCCCACTCTATCTTATACACACATGAGCACCGATTGAACCACGCTATAGAGCACAGTAGCATCTGAATCCATACAAAAACGTCACCCATCTCACAATATCCACCTACAAGTAAGCAATTCAAGTCTTGGATTTGTGCCTTCCAACAAATCCGGCGTACCATCTTACAACCAATATGAAACAACACACTTCATCCAATGAAATGATTGATCATTCGCATTTTACCTACCAAATCCCCATTTAATCCACCGACCAACGAAGTACCTCACACGAGAACTTCCAAAAAGTCCTCCCAAAAGCACTCCCATACCCACCAGGCCCAAATAATGCCATCCACCCATCTCAGTCTTCAAATATTCCACCCTCGACATCCACGAAGTGCTCTTCGATGCATCGACCGAAGCTGGTCCATCAGTCCTCTTTTCCGGCCCCGGTGCAGCAGAACCCCGCCCTCTATTAGCCAACCATATTGGTTCCGGATACGGTTCTCTTCCAACTACATCACTACTTAGACTTATAACCTCACAATTCCATCACCTGGGAACTTACACAAATCTTCCCAAGTCCAGAGACTTACTGCCTCGGCTTCTTGTTCTAAGGAAGCTCCTCGGAGGCGATTTCCTGCTTCAATGTAAATATAGAATGTGTTTCGAATATATCTTTCGGTGTAGTTGTATGGAGCGCGGGTGCCTTTGTCGCATAGAACTTTGAGGTAGATTTGTACGTCCATCGTGAAGGAATTTTTGGATATGGATTGATACACTTATAGATGTGTAAATTTGTGAATTGGAATATATTGAAGGGGGTCATGCTCGATGATGTTGTTGTTATCATGAGAAGACAAACTTGGGGAAGGCACATAATAGTATGGATAGATCTGGGCTGCACCTGCATGTTCAATTGAAGTATGCCCCTTCCCGATAGTGAGAAGTAGCTCCGAATCTTTTGATCTTGAAAGTAGAAGCACAGTTAAAAAAAATCATATTATACACAAATTTCTCTCTCTAACACAGCTCATATCGTTGTAAGCATGGTTGAAATCAGATTCCCAGTTGCCCACCAAAAGATTTAGTGCTACAAGGTAAAATAACGATAATTACTCCAGGTAAAGGGATGATATCAGTAAACCCAACCGAAGCGAGGTCAGCAACACCAAGCAAGGCAATGCACACCCCTTCCAAACCTCATTTCACAGCAACCTCCTGGCCTCACCAAATACGGACGAGTCCAGGGAAACTACATTCAAAAATTGAATTTGTACCATGCATCAAAGAAAGCAAGTGAAAGCAAATGAAAAATGAATATTAAAAACTATTTGTAATAGAAGCAAGTAAGTAAGTGAATGAATGAACTCGAAAAAGCTAGATCCCAAGAAAAGAGTTTCCACATTCTAACAAACCGACTCAAACTCATGCCCGTCCCGAAAAAGACAGAAGTTCCAAATGAATATTTTTGTTACAAAAAGTTGGACAACATGATGCCGAATCATTTTAGAATCAGGAGTTTACCGACACGCTCTCTTCCAAATGTTCGAAATCGTATCCATTAGAATTTCCAACGTTGACTCCGACCCCAATCCCAGCGCCATTGATTTCGTCGTTACGAGGCCATTCTGCTTGTTCCAATTGCTCGTGCTGATGATGCCCATGATGTGCATGATGATCCCTATACGTATCGTGATCGTGATGTTCGAGTCGTTCCTCTTTCTTAACGTTGCTTTCACGCTCACTGACATCCTCTGCGGCGATTTCCTCTTCCATCTGCACTTCCACACCGGAAACATCAACACCAATATCTGCACCAACACCCGCACTCACATCCACAGCTTCAACACCGCTCCCGTAGTCCACTGCATTTCTCCTAGCTTGTGCCTGTGCTTCTTCTTCTGCGGTGGCCTGTTCAATCCATGGTAACAATTTTGACTCGATGTTACTCTCAATGTATCCATTTCCATTTTGTTTGTTCGGACTACTACTCATCACCACATCCGACCAAGGCATCTCAATTGCATGTTTACCCGCCATGTTGTCCCTCCCGTCAACATTTACACCATTGACATCAATATCATCTCCATTCCATGTGCTCTGTGCTTGTTTCTCCTCTCGTGTATCATTGTTCCAAGCGTGTTTATTGGAAGGCTCAATATGTGTACTTGTATCTGGCCAAGCTAAACCCTTATTTTCCTCACTTTGTTCCCAAGGGGTACTAGCCGGTACGGAATAATTTGCCCACGCTGGGTCTGCATCGAAGGATTCATTAGAATTGTCAGTATTGACCGGTATATGGCCATAATACTGGCCGCCCACATCTCCATAAGCTCCCATATTAACCCCTGCGGAATTGTTAAGGAAATCATCAATTTGATTGCTAGAATCAGTTTCGTTCACTAGTGTAGATTCGCTATCGACAGTTGCATGAGACACGAAACTAATATTTTCATTAGACATGTCGTAATGCTGAGCAGGGTATGTATAGCCCGTCGTATCGAAGGGAGACTGAAGACTAGCTGTGTGCGGAGGGGTAGCAAGGCCTTGAACAAAGGAGTCAAGAAGATTAGGTTGCTGGAGATGAAAAGGTGATTCAGGCCAGGTATTATAGTGTTCGAGATTGGGAAGATTCTGGTGAGGGTGTGGCGGTGGTGACATGCACATGTGGCGTGGTGGAGCGGGGTCGACATATCGCCAGGTGGTGTCATTCCCCTCTCCAATGCGAGCTTTATGAAATGTCCAGATAAGAACGGCTCGCCGGATAAATGGCATTCGTTCCCCAGCTGAAGACTGGAGTTCTTGATACATTGAAATTTGATCAACGTATTCCCGAATGGAGTTTGAAGGGCGACTTAATCCATTCCCACCATACGATTGTGGAAGAAGACGTTTCTTTTCAATCTCAAAATGAAGGTTCATGAGCTGCGTGAATGTGTATGCCCAAGTCTCAGCAGGTATGGCGACTTTGATTCGGGTCTCGCTGTCGGACATTCCAAGGACGGTCATTGGCAATGCTGTGCCTTCCAAAACAGGATCTCTGGCAGGGTCACCGTATAGATCCGCGGGTTTGATTAAACTTGTCACAGACTGCCAATTAGAGCCAGCAAAATCCTTGCCAGGTATGGTCACCTCCATTCGAGTCAATAGCTCACTATTATCCGGTGCGTGAGTTTTCATTGGATCCAACGACACATCCATATGAATGATATCACAGTTCAGATCGTTGGTAGAATGCAATTGTGCCAAGTGAGGGAACTTTTGTCGCCAGTGAAGGATTGATTCAAGATTTCCGCGGGGCTTCGATGACGACAGACCCGAGTATCTATGGAGTACTAGACCATCTCTTCGAAGATCTTGTTCGGTTTTCATGACCCCGTTTCGTTCATTTGGTACAGCAAATGGTGTCATGAGCAACCAAAATGCAGCAGGCTTCATAGGATGATGATTGCTGAGTATTATTTGATTGAGTGCATCATATTGATCGTGGCGCTTACTAGGTAGTCGACCTTGTGAGAGTGCTATAAGTGTAGGGTCCTTTTTAAATGAGTCCTCGAAACCATTCTTAGGACTCTTATTCGGAGGAAAAAGACGTTGATCTGAGAAGCGTTAGAATAAAGTTCAAATATCTCGCTGTAGATTTCTTACATAGTGCAGGATGAGGGGTCAGGAACCCTTTTAAAACCTGAATGTGACTAGAGACCTGCTTCCTTGTACGCATCATAGTTGGATCTGGACGTTGACCCGGAGGAAGCGTATTCTTATATGCGATCCAAAGATATTCCTTGATAAGCTCATTCCGACCATGAGGCTTGCCCCTGAAAGAGAATTTTCGTCTTCCCATGAAGGGTATAGCAAGAAGAGCTTAGAGTTTGTCAGTTGCTATTTCACGTTGATGATGCTAACTCTACTAACCATCAAGAAATGCATCCTCAAGAACAACCGGCCACTTCGAGTCCCCTTGGGTGTTTCCATCCCGATTTGCTCGAGCTCGGTATGCTTGATACTGAGGTGAATCAACTATAGGATTGCGGTTACTATGTCTATTAAAACGTTGTTGTCGATTGTGCCGCTTTCGAAGTTCCAAGGTATTGCCGGCGGGCAGGCGCAGAGGCTGCGACGGCAGAGTAGGCATAGAATACATTGACCTTTCTTGGCCTCTCATGTGATGCCTCTTATTATCATGATATAAGCTTCCCGACGCCAGGTCGTGAAGCTGAGCGTTACCTGCAGAATCCGAAAGAGGCTCTTTGAGCCTTGACAGCCCACGGCAATCGTCCAGTTGAAGCTGTTGCGATGTGTATGCTGATGGCAAAATATTACGAGTATCTTCCATCGACCAGACGGTGTAATCTAGGTTCGAGAATGCTTCGACAGGTTCGGAATTCCAGTCAGTGAAGCATTTGCACCCGAAATCAAGGTAGGCTGTGTAGGAAAAATGCGAATTTGCTCGACGAAGAATCAGGATTGCAGTAAAAAATGTTTGGAGGAATGGTAGCGGAAAGCTTAGAATGAAGTTGCACAAGGGAATGTCAACGGATTAAGAATGAAGTAGGAGATGCCCTGACGGCTTATTAAGGAAGCGAAGTAGATTGAATGTATATTGCTAGGATGCAGGGCTGTTTCGATGGGGATCAGCCAGATCTACCTTCATTGATAGCTCAGGTAAACGTTTGCAAACGCCACAAAGCTTGCAGAGCTCAAAGACCAAAATAGCCCCACCTCTGATCTCACAGACGTAAGGAAGTCAGGTTGCGGGGAAAGTCAAAACAACGTGAGGAATGCTTCATTTGCGCGAGCATGTAATTTCCTGAGTACCAATATTTCTAGAGCCTACGAGTATGATTGTGATGAACACCCCAAGCACAATAGCACAGGAAAGATAAATTATCATTACATACGATGATGGTAATCCTCATCTTTGTATGGCGCCCATCGAGGGCGGAGTGAATTTGATGAAATGACGAAATCATCTTGAAAAGTACCTTTAAACTTACTGCAACGAATAATCCCTATATTATTGAATAGCGGACCACCAATAATTAGATTTAAGTAAATAATCTCCCTTCCATTCAATTGTGAAAGGGTTTCAATTGAGGATTGCCTGCGAAGGGGTGCCATTGAATTGTTCGTGGATAGCTTCGGCAAGGGAGATAGACGCTTGCGATTTTGGCGAACAATATATCCAGGGAATTTGATCTTAGTGGAATATTCGAATTATTGATAAATACCTACAATAAGTTTCCTCAATCCAGATCCGCATCGTTGCCTTCAATATTGAATTTTTTGCGCCCTCCCCCGGTAAGATTTTGTAAGGCAACTTTGTTGACTTGAGATCCAACTTTCTTCTGCATTTTTTCAATCTCTTCTTCTGCGTCAACAGTTTCTTCGGAAGCGAAGTCGATTACCAGACGACGGCCAAGAAGATGGGTATCCTTGAGAGCCTCTAGTGCATTCTCCGCTTCACGAGCCGTAATGAAGTCTGCAAAAGCAAAACCACGTGTTGAGTGATCGAATTTCTTGGGCATGCGCACCGATCGGAGCTGCCCATACGTACCAAAAAGTTTTCGAATATCCGATTTGGAAGCTTCGAACGGTAAATTCTTGACAATGAGTTTTGTACGTTTGCCGGCCAACTTCTTAGCTCTATCCTCTTTTCTTTTCTCCTCGGCAGCATCAGCTCCTTTGTGCGATGCCTTGACCAGCAGTTTATGACTGTCAAGTGTGTATCCATCCATTGCTTTAATTGCCGCCTGTGCTTGGGATTTAGTTCTGAATTCGATGAAGCCAAAACCCATACTAAGAACTTGGCCAGGTTTCTTTGGATCCGTCTTCGTGTTAACGCGTGCCGATAAAAAGCCATCAAGGGGCTTGAAAATTTCCGTAAGACGTTGACTGGTAGTGCTGAAGTTAAGATTACGGACGAATAATGTAGTTGTATCCACATTTTCAACGCCACTATCTCTTTCGAGCAGATCAGATGTTGATAATTTAGGATCTGCTGCGTTGTCCACATTCCTGTTGATTGTTGCCACCGGTTGAGCAGGTGGAGGTCCTGTGAAAAGGTCCTTGGGCGCCTTTTCTAGGAAAAGTACAGTATCCTTCATACGTCGATACGCAAGGCTTGCAAATGCTGCTCTTGCGTGTGTTGGCTGTGCAAATTCAACAATTGCAATCGTACCAGTCGGGGGCATAAGAACACGAATGACCTGACCGAATTCTTCGAACATCTTCCGAAGTTCTTCTAGAGTCATGCCATAGGTAAAGTTTTTGACTAAAATGGCTGTGTCACCACGCTCACGTTTCTTGAACGCATCAAGATCAACTCCATTATTCGCAAAGTACGATTTAGTTTCTTGGATGACCGAAGTCTCAGCAATGGCTTGCTTGACTCCAGCATCTGCCGAAGTTGGTTCAAGAAGCTCGGATTTCGATACCCCCAAACGTTCAGCCACCGATGAATTGACTGCATCTTGATTCATATACAAAGAATTCCAATTGAATGTGCTAGAGGAAGAATCGGCCTTCTTCTTGAGAAGTCTTTGCTTCTTCAAGGGAAGTTTTGCTATCGCGAACTCGTCTAGCTTGTTGTCTCGTTTAGCTGCAGCAGGTAATATGTGCAGTAATCTTCCTTGGAAAGGCTCGCCATCGACATTGTGATATGCTTCAGCGGCAGCGTTTGGATCTGTATATTGCACAAGAACAAATCCTTTACTGGCGCCTTTGGCGTCCACTGGTAAGTGTATCTAAACGATCGGTCAGTGAGTCCTGCCGAAACAAATCAAAACAGACACAAAATGGCTGATGATAGCTTTCAGAAAACACGAAGCATCTACTAAAATATTCGTCCAGTTCACATCACATGCTTATAGCATAAGCTGTCCCTATCTGGATATTCATCATAAAGCTGGGAGGGAAAGAAAACATGCCAACAAGTTTCGTTACTTGCCTCTTCTAAAGTTCCGTATTGTTCAAAGTGCTTCCGCAGGTCATCCTCTGTTGCACTATATGCTAAGTTTCGTACGAACAGTCGTCCACTGGCTTTGATCGTTTCAAGTGTCGTATCCAGTTCTGAGGGTGAATTCTCCGTCTGTTCTTCAACCTCTTGTGCTTCGTCGACAACCATATCTTCAACTGCTGCATGGGATTCTTTTTCTCCTGCAGTCACCTCTTTAACATCCTTGACGTCCAAGTTTTGCGTTTTGGGAATAATATCTTCCGGATCCACTATATCTAACAGACGGTTCGTATGACTCCTCAACCAATCATCATCCGTGGCTTCAACGTCGTGGGAAGGTGCATCGACCATCGCCTCATCCGCTTGGTTGGCATTGTCGGCAACAATAGCTGAAGGAATTGGTGTAACAGGCGCTTTTGATTCGACGTGGTCTACAGGAGCCTTCTTAGCCTTACTAGGTACGGACTGATATTCGTCGTCGCTTTCTTCCTCTGGTACTTCAATGGCCTGTAACTTCGTTGGCGGTTCCTCCATATCAGCATCCATGGTCCCAGCTTTCCACATGTTCGCGTTCGATTTCGAGGCCGGTTGCATGACCTCCAAAAATTCCTGTAGCTTGGGATCTGCAATATCGACATCGCTTCGTTTCCGCTTCATTCCAGTATTCAGGCTTTCAGAGACTTTTGCATCCGCCTCTTGCTTCAGTTGCCGCAGCTTGTTATTTTCCCGTTCTTGTTCACGTTGTGCTTTTCTCGATATAGGTAAAGATGCATCTGATATCTTTCATGATCTCAGTACAAATTTTTCACAATTCGATTTTTTTTTTTTTCAGAATCACTTACAGGCCTGGCAATTTCCACGCCGATTTTTGACATTCGTACAAATGATTTGTTGAAGTATTTGACTGCTTTTGCAGCTTCTTCCGGCGTTTTGTATCCAATATAACCAATCCTTCTGTGGGAGATCAACTTTGCATCTGTAATTTCTTGCTTCGCACCAAAATGCGTTTTGAACTCATCCTCAGTGATATTTGGAGGAAGTCCCTTGATGAATATACGAGAAGAAGCCATGTTGAATCGTGGATATTGTAAGGTGTTGCGTTTGTCGTAGTATATCAACGCATTGATTTGATGTGATAGAGTTCGAAGGCGCAGAGTTACGTTTTCGAAGGTTAAGAAATGAGATTGTTCGATTATCAAAATATTTTTTTCTTAGGAAGGATGTCTGCTCTAGCATATTTTTCCTTAGCCTTGAGCTTAATTGAGAAGTGCCACAAAGTGATCCGTGCTCAACATTCGATGCAAGAACATCCGCAACGAAATCTAGACATAGGCACAACCAATGGGAACGACGTAGGTATTAATAAATATAGCCATCATCATCAATAAGAATAGAAAAAACAGCGAGTTCCTTATGATAGAATCCAATGGCTTGAATTATACCTATGCATCCACATTTATCATCCAACTTTAGGATTTTATCTTATGCCCTCACTACTTGTGACGGCTTTCTCGTGAACCAGATCTTGTCAATAGTCTTTGGATCGCTGCAATAACCTTGCCTGCATTGCAAAACTTCGGCTAAATTATCAGCCTTTCTCTCTTCCTCCTTTCTCCACAACTTCCGATTGTATTCTAGAAGAGACAATTCCCTATTTCGATAACTCTACAAGCATTGCAATTACACATTCAAAAATTCAGATCAACACGCACACATCTAAATAAACAAAATGGCAGCCCCTCAACAACCAGCTGAAGATTCCAATCTGACAGGTGTGTTTAAGTCCCTACTTTTCAAAACTTCTGTTCAGCCGCTCCAGGCTGTTTGTGGTAGTATACTAGCTAACTATGATGTACTACAGCTCAGATCAAGTCGGTCGACATGGTGCGCTCATTATACTCTCTGCGATGATCTGCGACGGCAACTAAATATTTAACAGAGCGACGACATGTCAGAAGAGGCTATCGATGTTTGTAGGTCTTATCCTATCGATGCGATTCCAGTGGACTACAAAGGGGGGCGGTATGAATGTATCCATAGGATGCTAATGGAATATACAGGTCGACAAGCTATGGCTAAACATTCGGTTGAGAAAGTAGGATAATTTTTTGGCTTGCCCCCTTTTCTTTTGCTAACATGATCTACCATAGGATATCGCACAATACATCAAGAAAGCTGTACGTACTTACAGCTCGGGCTAATACAGCATACAATGAACGAGGTACTAAATTGCCATATTAGTTCGATGAGAAACGAGGTCCAACATGGCATTGTATCGTTGGCCGAAACTTTGGATCATTTGTCACCCATGGTATTTTGCTCTTGAGCCTCAAGATGGTTGTTTCCCCTATCTGACTTTTTTTGCAGAAACAAAACACTTCATTTATTTCTATCTCGGCCACTGCGCCATTCTCCTCTTCAAGACCCAATAAACGTTTCGTTTTCGCCCAAAAACGGCACGAACAGCTCTTACTTTTTTGAGGAAGGTTTCAATGTAATAATGCAGAGGATATAAAAGAGGACAATCAGTAATGAGATGAGGCGGTGTTTAGGAAAGGACGTCACAAATTGGCCCTGGCGTTAGTTTTTTCAATTGTCGGATATGTTATGGTATCAGAAGAAGTTAAATCGGGTTTCTTACCAATTTTGTGTGCAATTTGCGGTGTGTGGCTCTCGCGGATCGCCGAATAACCAGCCGTGAAGCTCATTGTCTACCAACGGTCGAAATGGTTACTTTTCAAACTCCGATGTCTTCCAAGTGCGAGATTGTATTTCGGTATGGGCATAAAATGTCGTCAAGCGTCATTTGTGTTCTGGTCATAGATAGTCTTTCGGGACACTTTAAGCAATCACAGCCAACTTCCTTTCGAACGATACAACTCAGTTCAATCGACGCAGGCCTTCCTATCATGTCCCATTGCCTTTTCCTTTACTGACTCCGAATTCCAAACTTTGCACTTCCAGCCCCGGTTTCCATGCCCTTCCAAACCCCATACATCCATGTGACTTTCACAATCGAGAATCCAACCTCCCCTGATCAAAATAAGCGTAAGCGCCTCGTATACCACCCATCCCCAGCAACCAACTCCCAAGCAAAAACCAACACACACAACCGTTGTAAAATATGTTCCATCCATCCTCAGCACCAACCAACCAAGCACCAACAAAACCCCAGCTGCAAAACTCAGCTGCAACATAATTAAATTCATGATACCGATACCGATACCGGTCCGTCGGTACCGGTCTCTCGGTATTTGTATTTGTATGTACTGTGCTGTGCTTCACACACTGTACTCGCTTGAATATCCCAACGACAAACCTTGACAATATGTGCGGATGGATATTAGAAATGTATAACTTGAATACCCCTGCTTTATTATTACTCGAACGTGTGTATTTGAATCCAGTGCTTTCTTTCTTTCACACTTATTATTAATCCAGCTAACTTTGTGTAATTAAAGACAGATATATGGAGCTAGCTAGCTAATTAATGCGATGTGACTAGGAATAGGAATCTACGATGGATGTTGCAATATCAGCTCGAAATTCCACTTTCTCTCCATTCTCTCACAGTTACATCATACTAGCTAGGCCTTCCATACTATCTGCATGCTTACCCATCCATCCCCTCCGTAATATTCCTTCCACCCCACTCTCCCTCAATCAGCGACTGACTTTGTTGTTCCATTGTATTATGAAGCAAGATTCTTTTACTTCACATAAGCATTCACGTGCCAACAACTAGCATAGATTATCAAATTTAACTTATTCTGATTTTGGCTTCTGCTACAAGGATTTGCATCCCGAAATCCACTCATCTCTCACTCAATATCTCTCTATAGCCTATGCAATTAATTCCCATAATCATCTGTATCTATATCTTCATCTGTATCTTGTCTTTCATTCTCCATCTTCAAATGCAACCCCCATATGTGCAAAATCCGCATATCAATCATCCTCCCTTCATTCAGAACTATGCAATTCTCCATGCATTCATCCCCAACCCAATTCCAAACCCAGTCCCAAATGCCTATCCCCAAACTTGTATATCCGCATTACGCATTTGAATCCTGAGGCATATCCATAAACCAGATTACCCAGAAACTCCTTTTGATTCAATGGAGCAAATAGACTTCCAAAGATAGAAAAAAAAAAAAATAGACGCCGAATCCATTCCTTGTCCATTGCTAAAGGGTATTTTAATCGAAGCTCCATCCACGGAGAAGTAAAAAAGATCTCAAATTTTGTGAAAACAAGAAAGTAAAATGAAACAGAAAGTATTCGGTTTTGCCTGCCGTGGTAAATGCCCGTGTTACTCCATATGCAGAAAACAGAGATAAATTGAGAAGCCTGCCGCTTCATCTGTCGTGTATAGTGTGTGTGTGTGTGTGTGTGTATGTGTGCAGTAAATGGATAATATAATCGCAGTCAAAGCAGTCGTTTTGTGCTGAGAAAAATCGCATGTGTGGCGATGCAATGAAGACCGATTCAGTCGTGTAGTGTGAGAAGTGGAGCAGTCTTTTATTCTTCAATGATCCCCTCCAAAATTTGCTTCTTCAAGTCGCTAAGGCGCTCATGCATTGCGAGAAGCTTCTCTTCCTCTGAGGGATTCTTGACCTTTGATGTCGCCAATTCATTATGAAGCTTGAGGTAGATAGGGTAAAATCTTTTGTAGTTTTCGGCCAAGTCCAATACACCAGGTCTCAAACGACGGGTACTATCGGTAGATGAGACTGACGAGGCAACACTGGATGACTTCTGGTGGCGTTTGTGAATAGGTGATCGATTGTTGCGAGTGTTGGACAAAGTGTGATGATTGGCAGGGGAAGTAGACGTCGATGATCGACCACCAGAAGATGTGTTTCCGAAATCTGATGCATTGGTCGGTGGGGAGGAAGCCAAAGGTGATGATTTCTGTGGGGAGTTTGCTTTGCCTTTAAAAGAATTCGAAGATGAAGTCGTAGAATTGGAGCTTGGACGAGATGATTGACTAGCATCTGAGACTCGATGTGAATTGGTAGTATCCTTCTTGACCTTCTTACTCAAAGGTAAGCTCGAATCGCTGGAATCTATTTCTTCGTTGCGACCTCGTTTGCTGTTGGCACTTTCCTTCTTGACTGGGACCTTGGTAACTTGAGGCTTCTTGATTGGAACTTCTTCTTCGTCGGATTCGACAACATATTGGGAAGATAAAGGCTTTGCCGCTGATGCTTTTGGCTTTTCGACTTCCTTCTTCACGGCCTTCGACTTCATAGTGGCTGCTGCTGTTTTTGGAGGATTCTTAGAAAGCAATCTTTTGGCCTGAGCTTCTTTTTCGCTAAGTTTCTTGGGCTTAGTTGTTGGTGGTCCTGAAGCCGATCTGGTTGTCGTCTCAGCCTTGACCTTTGAAGCCATTTTGTCGCCAAATACGTCTTCCTCGTCGTTGGATTTTAATTTCGCCGCAGCGCTGGTAATTGAAGCTTGTACCTTACTGAGGGACTTTCCAGTACCTCGCTCCGATTTGGGCAAGAGCTTTTCCCACTCAGGTTCCGATAAGCCCAACCTCATCTTATCGAAGATCTTGACCGCGTTATCAATCGCTCTCTGACGTTCAGCGTCGCTTCCATATTTGAAGTTGAATACGTCGAGCTCTTTGTAGTAGTTTTTGCGGAGTTCCCATTTTCCAGTCGATGTATTGAGGTCTCCCACTTTCGCAATTGCCTGCTTGAGGTCATCTTTCGGACCAGGAATTCGATTGTTGAGCTCCTTCTCAGACATTGGTTCGAGGGCCAGTAGGTGAACTACAGGTTTCCTAGTGCTCTTGGCATTCTCAGCTTGTTGCTGAGAAAGAGACTTAGTCGCACCTAGAGCTGGACTTCCTAATCCAGAAAGGGCGGGACTGACTGGCATTGATTTGGTTGCATCGTTTCCGAGCCCCTTGCCCAAGAACTTCGATTTGTTTGTGACCTTGTTGGAGGCTCCTCGTTTTCCAGGAAGTTGATTGATTATTTTTGTGCTATTGAAATTAGTTCCCTAGTCCACTTGCTGCAATCTAGTTACTACTCACGTATTCCCATCTTTCTTCGCTTGAGCTGTGGCCATCGACTCCCTCAGATTTTCTAACGCTGTATCTTCGCCTGCAGTTGCCGAAGTAGGCTTCTTACTCGTCTTCATATTCTCCGCCTTGTATCGAGGTTGCGCACCTGGCCCCAATAACTTCTTATTAGCGAGGGTAAGCTCAGTGAGTATCTGTGGTTTCGACGGATTCGAGTATTCCGAGTCCGTATCGTTGGAATTCGCAGTCTGGAATACTTCGTAATGGAATGGATCGTGGTAAGTGGAAAGGATGTGAGATTTGTTGCCATATATCAGATTCTAGTTTGCAGAAAAGGAAATCAATCAGCAATTATTTCTGTTCATACAATCAAGTAAAATGCTATTGTTATTATACTCAAACATGAACAACTGGTGCCGTACGCTGGAATCGTTCGGCTACCAGAAATCATTCAAGCCATGGGGAGCAGGATCTCTTACGGGATGTCCACCCAATGATAATTCTATTGGTTTGTTATTCTGATAACATTTGATCATGTCCTCGATCATTGCATTGCTCAAAGTCAAGCCGATAGCAGGTGTAACATTTGTGGCAGACTTGTTGGAGGGTGGATTACTCTCCAGCCTCAAGCCGGCTTGGGATATATCTAACGATGGAGACATCTTGCGGGTTTAACTGAACGACTCGGATTGAAATAGTAAGGTGGTTCTGTTTGTATGGAGGTAAGATTTTGAGGTTATGAAGTATGTTCGTGCTCTCTCGTTCTGCTGGCTCTGGCCAGGGATCGCTCTTAAATGAGGTTCAGCATGAAGTCGAATCACAAGTTCATCTACCAGCGAAAAGGGTGAATGAGTATGATTTCATAGGTAATAAAAGTTGACTACTCTGAATCTTTGAACAATGTGCAATGAATGATTCGAAATTCGATCACATATAGAGTAAAACAGTAACAATTATCTGGTATGAATGAATCAACCTTACAATCAATTAAGTGATAAGTTAGAAGAAGAGTGAAGTCGTAGGAATCTCTACGGTATGGAAGTTCGGAGAGACATGAACAGCCCTTTGTGTTGGAGAAGCTAAACTGGGCCTGGCTGGGCTGGGTTATGGGCTTGTATGGGTATTTAGGATACCTCGCCTCCACCTCAGATCATTTTTTGATTCGTTGTAAAGTGCACAAGATGCACAAACTAAATTTGCTAAGGATGATTCGGAAAAGCGTGGATATATTTGTGTGGATGTTTGGGTTGTCTGAACAATGTGAGACCCTCTTTTTTGATTTATTTGGAAAGTAAGAAAGTATTACCCAAGTATCTAGATAAAGAGAATAGTAATACTGGATCGTATTGTATGATTTCTCATATATTTAGATGGAGAAAAAAACGAAGAAAGGGTAGAATTAGAAAGGAGAAAGGGGGGGTAGAACAACAAAAAGATTATATCAATTTCCTACCGCTCTTTCATCAAGAACATGCTATTATTATCCTTCATTGTTGCTGTTATCGTTATGCAAGTTCTTGCTGGCTGGCTGGTTGGCTGGCTGGTTTGCTTGCTTTCTTCTGAGGTCATTCAGTAGGTATTTAAGTCACTCTCGATAGTCAGTCATGCTTCCGCTCTACACTGCCTTTCCTAGTACTTCCGTACACGATTCTCCCGTACGATTCACCGACTGGGGTTCTTGGTTGCAGCATGAACAGGGATATCATTTAGGTATCGAAAGTCATTTAGTAAGGATGCATCGTATATCACCGATATGATCATGATATAGGTAGGTATAGTCGGGGCGTCTTCTTGGTCTTTCTTCTTGGTCTTTTGGTATATACGAAATACAGTGAATTGTACACCGAATCTTGTGCTACAGCTCCTTCATTTTCAAGTAATATTCTCATAGGGCGAACATCAAACCACACTTATGATTGAAGAACGCCTGTTGGTGGCAAAAACAGGGTAACACATACTGAACCATGAAACCAAACCTTATTTATATAAAGTTTTCGATAACCCCATTGAGTATTACTTTTTCCCTCTTTTGGTCCAACAGAAATTACAGAGGGAAGCTACCTACCTATCTACTCTATGTACACCTGGGCACCTTTCAAACCACAGCCTTCGAAGCTCAAATCTTCCAGCTATTCAGATTGTATGTTGCCTCTAGTTCGAGATAATGATGCTCCACTCTTGTTGTGTCTTTGCGGGTGTTTATCTCCCTACAATATCCGTGAATCTTTGAGTCCCTCTCATATCTTCGGGTATTATCTACATTGACCCATCTTTCTTGCAAGCACTCAACCCTCTTTTCTCGAATCAAGTACGAACTGGATGTATAGAGACGGCTTGAATGTGATATACTCGTTTCAAAGAAGAGCCCAAAAGAGATGGACAAGAGCTTCAGGGATCCTGCTGACTGCCACTTTTCAAAATCCGTAAGATCTTGTACCAAATTTTACGATTACGCTTACTGTGCCAGGCCAAGAACAACGAACACAGCCTTCAGCTCTTCTTTTTTCGAGTTCCTGGGACTTATTTTAAGTTAAGGTAGCCATCTTTATATCGTTTGCACTGACTGCACTGCAATGCTGCCGAACTGTACCTGACTTGGACGATTCGCATTCAAGGATTCTAGATCCCTAGATCCCAATTGTCGTTGGCTTTCAACAAGGATAGTTTGGATGATTCTCTGATATTCACCTGTGAAGATCAACCCTCCAGAATATACAATAAGATTGCCTGGGTATGTAGTTCCATTTCTGATTTGAAATCTCATTATATCCAAGAAGTTGGACGAGTAGATTGAATGGTCTTATTGCATTATTCATCTCGAACATTAACGTTCTGGTGTGGAAAGCTACTTTTTTCCCCTTCAAGGCCCGAGTTCTTCAGAATACAAGGTTCGGCAAATCCATCTAAGACAAGGAAGGGATTGGATTCTCCCGATTCGTTCGCAATGGCTTTTTACTCCCAGGCCTGCCTGTTATTGGACCTGCTGAACAACCGTCGCAGACAACGAGATGATTTAGATGGCGACTCCGATCCTTTCTTTTACCTCCACTTCATAACCTATAAATGCCGCTTCAATTTAAATGCCCCAGGTAAATTCCCTCTAGAAATACCCGGATGCTCTTGCCCAGAAAGGTTTCAAATGGAGAACATTTGGTGCTGGTGCTACCTGGACCATTTCCGGGCACCTCGTTGGCATTGCTGAACTAACGTTGCACTAAGAAACAAGTAAGGCAGGGAAAGATGCACCATCGATGCATTTGTCAACTATGAACTAGATTCAATATTTCCGTCGGGTAATTATGATAAGAGTATAGTTATACCTACCTGTAAATGCGCGTGGCATAAATCGACAGCGTTCCTGTATTTGTACCTACAGATGCAAATTCGCTACTCGAACCCTTTTTTTCCAAGCATGCAGCAGAATTACCCCTTCATTTACACTTTCCGTAGCGACGACAGTACTGGTTTCACAGTCCTAAAGGCAGATCGGCATTAAATTCCAGTAATTAAGTGCTCACAAGGTCTGGTACTTCGGGACAAATATATTAAAATGTTAAATAATGCAGCAATATTTTCTCCATCTCGGCGTCACGTCACATCCCGAAAAGAATAATCAGTCCGAACTTCTCATCTGAGGATGAATGAGGGGTAGAATCTCGTCAGCCGTCTACTGTACTTGATCTTAGTGTCAAGATTTTCAATGCCCCCAGTAACTGCAGCACATCACGAGTGAGTCTGAAATCTAAACCAGTCGAATTTATTACTTTCCAACCTTTCTTTACCACTTTCGCTCAGCCAACGATTTATCGGAGTTTCCATTTTCTCGTCTAAATCGGTTTTTCTTCATCATACTTCACCCGAAACCACCTTTAGATCAATTCTTCAAAAGTCATGGCAGTATGACTGGCTTTCATTCTCAATCTTCTGGAGCGAGTGGTATTCCCATTCCACATGAATCACTATTTAATGATTCAAAAACAATTCGCCAAAAGCTCACACCGTCACCTCTTTGGGCAATATTCATCATCATACGTTCTCATATGCAAGAGAACATTCTTTCGCACTATGCGGTGTCACCCACACTATATTCGTCAGCAGAATGCCCTACAGCCGGCTGGGGGCTGGATAACCTAAAGTCACTCTCTGTTGGGTTTTTGATACTTTATCAGTCCGAACTTTCGGTTACCCAACATCTCTTCTTCGTTTTTCTCATGCTTCAATGTCAAAACTTACGACAGTGTGATATGATATGATTCCATCCGGCCACCCATTCATCAGTAATCGTTAATCGTCTGTATGTCCATCAGCTCCAGTCTCCAAAACTCAATTATTCATTAGATCCCTGTCTCTCCTCCTCCTAACCCATGTTCCCAAGCCTCGGCCCGTCATACCTTGTTCGATTTAGTAGCCCTCGCGAAAGACTAAAATCCCATTCTCTCTGCAAGAGCGCGTGGAGAAAATGAATAGCTCGAGTGGTCTGGGTGGGAAAATGTACGTACCAAGATATCCGTACCACCGTCAACTAACTAGGCGTATTTTATTTCCTTTTAAGGGTTCATCTTGCTAGGTTTGTCACCACCAAAAGTGGGGTGCGATCAAATCTCGATTGGTGTTTATCTTCTTTCACGGATCTAAAAGGCCAATAACCACTTTTGTACTATGGTATTGGTGCTACAGAGGTTGTACAAGGTATGTTGGTGATTATTTTTCAGCCAATGGACCTGGTCTTGTTGCTGGGAAAACCTATTGAATTCATACTTTTCGCATTCTATGAGAGCATGGAACATTGTCATGATCGAATATCATTTGGATTCAGTTCGATGATTTCTGGGATTCCGGAAAAGCAAGCCCGCGAAACCTTGCCTTAAGAGATATTAGACGATCCTTCGGGAAAAGAGGGGCTTGGAAAAGTATTAAAGTATGGCTGACGTGCCTGCGTTCCTGAATATCCGTGGCTATTTCTGGTATGACAGCTGCAGATTATTACCTGAATTTATCTTCCTTTACAGTGTATCTTCACTCGCCTCAGGATCTTCGCTTTCGTCTGGCCGGAAAACATGCCAAGTAAATCTACAAGTTCACGAATGTAAATGTGGTTGCACGGGAAGGATTGGAGGAAAGAAACGAGATGAGAGACGAGACGAAACCTTTTGGAAATGAAACGAAATAAAGGATCGATCGATTTTATCTGTTTTGATGATTGCTCAGACATTTTGGAAATCTTTCGAAGTTTTGTAATCTTAACTCTTCACTCATCACTTTAGTCGATTGAAATTCCGACTTTTTCTTTTTCGTTTAGCTACCTACGTACGAGCTATGTAGATTTCTAGTTGACTGATCATGAATGGGTTATGTTTTAAATTCTTTCTTTTGTTTTTCCCAATCTTTGAAGATGTTATGGGCTGAAATGGAGTCGATCATTGCCTCGGGTGTGACAACTTTGGAGCAGCTGGATACCTGCATACAAAACATAAACAAGTAGGTACAAATGACTACTGCACGTCACGCATGATTTACACCACATGCGACGGATACGTACTTTCTGTAAGTGACCAAGTTTTTCGAAGAAGAAGAAGAAGAAAAGAAAAAAAGAAGGCAGGAGAACTGGAACTATCAAAAAGTTATTCATTTGATTGAGTTTTTGTTATTCGGTGGCGTGAAATTGTGGTAGCGGTGGGACCCTCTCACGATTTGTCAGTGGCATCCCCAGATATATGAGAAAATGCGGGGTGAAGGATGGATGGATTGTTTTTGAGGTGGGAGCTGCTGTAACAGTGCATGCCACAAAAAAAGTCTTATGGGGACTCCAAGTGCCTCGTTTCTTGTGGGCTGTCAAGTGATATTTTTTCACAGCATTCAAACTATGTACAAATGAGTTTGCGGGAGATTCGCTGTACCGGCTCCGATTGTTGTTATTATGATATCTGGAGAAAGGAGTCGCGAGTGATGAGGGATGAAGTGCATATGCTTGTTAGAGACACCATGTCAATCTGTTTGATGTCACATATATCGATATTGGAATAGACGTTATGATTATGAGGAGGAATGATGGAAAAGCTTTCAATGCCAAATCTTCCAGGCCACCGCTGTTTCTTCCGTTGAAAGCAGTAGAGCAAAGTAGGAAGAAATGGAAAGACGGTGATCTTCGATACTTTTTAGTTCTTGGTGAGGACATTGATAGAGGTGCAACAAGCAACACTTCTCTTTGTCTTGGTATGGGCAGAACTATCCTACATTCGTTTCAATGCCATCCCATTTAACACATGTACGTAGCCGTATAACAATACTCTTCATTCTTGTATTAGCTGTTGCAGCAAGTACGAAGACCATTTGATGGCTGATTTCAAGGTCTTTCGAATCCCCTATCTGAGTTATTGTTGTATCATAATTTTCCTGGTAAAAGTGTTGCGACGGGATGAAAACCAATTCCGAGTCTCCTTTTGAATGCCAGTTAGTCTTCAATTACATGCTTCATTCTCTTGCACGTGGGATATTCAACACCAATCACGAGTTGGAGCGACATTGAAGTTAAGGTTGTTTGTCCGCAGGTAGTTTCTTCCAGATTCAAATCAAGTGTAAATCCAGAGACACTTTTATGTAAGCAATGATATCATAACTCGGAGCACTCTCCCAGCAACATCGTTAATAAACTTTGATAAAGAACTAAAGAACTCAGTCAGATCTTTGAACAATTGGTAGAAATCAATCTTTGTGTTCTCAAATTGGAACTGGAAGTTTTAATTAATGTCTTGGTCTTTGATCAATTGCAGAGTAGTGTCGGTCATTCCAGAATCACAACGTCATGGACCTGAGACTGCGTTCCTTAGTGCATACACCACTCATCAACACTTCAACACTTCAACTCTAACAACTTCTTCTCTTCCGTTTGATAATTTTCATATTTTAATTTAATCCCATTTGTACATTAAATTTACGTGCCTGTGTAATCTGTATGCATTCTGTGTCAATCACTCGTCGTCAAATCTTGCGAAGTTCAGTCTTTCCTAATCTCAAGACATATTCTACCACTAGAGTCAAAATGGCAAATGAAGGACGATCAGATAGCTTTGGAAAAGCTCATAAATCACTCAATGGTATGTCGAGATAGCTTCATATCACCATTCAGAAGGAAGAGACAAGTACTAACCGGAGATGAAAAACAGTATTCAATAAGCCTCTCGGTCAATTCGCGAAAGGAACTGGATTTTACAGAAATGGACAGTGTGATGTTGGTCCAGAGGATACGGGAAATCATTCAGTTGCTGGTATGTCTCCGTTTCTTTCCTCGCCCTCCATTTCATCAAGAGATACAACTAATGCATTCCAAAGCAACTTTGACAGATAGCTTCCTTGATTTCTCTGCGTCCCGCGGCAACAATCTTCGCGATATCGGCTTGACTGGGGGAAAGAAATGGTGTCTATGTGCCAGTCGCTGGAAAGAAGCAATGGA
This sequence comes from Botrytis aclada, assembly GCA_014898285.1. Lineage (NCBI taxonomy): Eukaryota > Fungi > Ascomycota > Leotiomycetes > Helotiales > Sclerotiniaceae > Botrytis > Botrytis aclada. Next base: position 2,252,767 of record RCSV01000001.1, on the reverse strand, counting down.
AGCAGCGAAAAATTCTAAGGATGAGAATTTAGTACCTAAGGTGCATTTACATGCTACTCACCAGAGAGCTTTGTGAGTTTCCTTTTTATACTTGTCATCTCAATTTCGAAACAACCATGACGGCGACATCCTCGTTCTTGATTGCCGAGATAACTCTACTGGGCTCAATTTTGATGGATACGGAAGGTGCGTGGCGGGAGATCAATTATCAAATCAGAAGCGAAGGATCAAAAGATCACAAGAAGGCAAACTAACAAAAAACAGAGATGCAATCTCACTAGAGGATCTGAAGAAATATGGCGCGGAGCCAGAAGCAGCAAATGCTAGCACGGTACCCCAGAGTCGAAAGGGCAATAATTTACCAGGGGGTGTTCCATCGAAGGAGAGGACAGAGCTGGCGGGGACTGATGAAATGACTGGGAGTCGGCAGAGGGGCAACTATTAAGCTTAGGACGCATATGAGAGACAAGATGAGATTGCTTGGAAGAAAAATGCGGCAGCTGGATGATCATTGCTTGTGCGGGACTGGCTCAGATTCGCGAGATGACGCGCCAATGCCGTTGAATTTCCAGAGGGTGAGATTCCACAGTCTGTTTCGTCTCGGTAGAACATACGCTACTATTGCTCGAGTTGAGCTAGAGTTTAGTGAAAGTGATTATTTTCATGATGGCATGCGAGCAATTGTACATCTATATGAATTCCCATTGTACCATAAAAGATGTAAATTATGTAACATAGCATCTCAACTGATGCCCAATGTGTATGCTTGTGAAGTTCATGGGCGAACAGTCAACCTTCCTGATGATTAGTTAAATTCATTCGAGAACATCGGATGAGTAGTAGACTTAGTATTGATTAGCGCGGAGATTTTTGTTTTGCTGACCCATAGGGGATTGAAGCCAGTCTACCTACAGTCGTAGGTAGATCACAACACTTTTAAAACAAAATTGGCTCTAAACTTGAGAGTTCAAATGATATTATCTCAAAACGTCCGTTACGAATTTCATTACCAACAATTTCAGCATTACCATGCCGAGTAAGAGAGAAGAAATTATGAATATCATTCGAAGACGATCTAAACTACCCTCTCTATATTCATGAATGTATACGTAAGACCAGTGATACTCAGTGTTTTGACAAGAAATCTTACCTTCAGTCTCCTGTCATTGTCTACCACTCTTCACTTTTATCTATCGTGAAGCAGTCCCGTTCAGATATGACTTCTAGTCATCACAAATTATCAGTGAAAAACAGAGGAATAGAAGCTTAAACTCTCCATTTCTTGGTACCGTGATTACTCTTATCCCTGTTGTATTTTACGGAGTGAGATATAGAGATAGAGATTGATTTGGGGTTGTAAAACTCCATACCTTTGACTTTGTGTGCAAGTCTCAGTGATAAAGGGGCTGAATGGTATGATATTCAGAAAAAAGGTAAATCTTTCGCAGGTCTTTCTTATAATGCTTTTCGTAATTCTTGGGGGTTAACGTATTCTCATATGGAGTTTCTGGTGCTGGAAGGCATTGTTACACATATTTTAGATCGTTTTCGTCGTTTGGGCACTGTTCTATATTTTTGAAAACTATGATATTGAGATATCAGTGTTTAATAAGTCACTTAACTAGACTGTACTCTCTTATTGCTCTTTACACCATTGAACTTTTCGTACTTTTCTTCAGTTGTGAATGTCTTTTTCAAAGCTCACATGTAGGATGAATTTGCGATATGTGTGATTGAGTGTATGGACGGTGTAGACACATTTTCGTGATTCACTTCTCCTATATCGGTTATCTGAATGTGTCTTTGACATTCAAGGGTTCTCTGAATCATAAGATGAAGTAGCAGCTACACAAACGCTGCTTGTGGGACTTATAAAGTTCGCTCACCATCCCAACAAGAATATCAAGCTCAACTTGCACACTCTACTATTTTGCATAAAGACTGATCAATACTTAAAATGACTGATAAAATTACAAACTGTCGCACTCAAATTCCACAATTAACAGACTTCCGGTCCCATCAAGATACCGCAGAAGAACTCCACAACACCAACATGCCTCAATCTGAAGAATGGGAAGGTTATGAAGAGGATGCGGGAGTAATTAACCCCTTCCATGGCACCTATCAAGAAGACGATCACCCACTCCTTCATCAATCTCCAGCTAGCGGCTTTCCTTCCAGACCCCCTAGTATCAACAGCTCCAACTACTCCACAAAGTCTCACTCCGACCTTGATCGCTTATCCCCTTCTTCCCTACACACTGCTACTCCATCCTACAAACCTAGCGACCAACACGCCAACACCAGTTGCACAACAGCAGCCACCTTCTCTCATTACCCCACAAACCACATTCTCCCCCCAACTTCCCCCTCCCCCTCCTACAAATCTCGTGATCCAATCCTCAACACCATTTCAGCTTCTCCCTCCATCACAAACCCAACAACCCGTATTACCCGCCTCCCTCCTCGTGGCATTGCCCACATCAACCCCGCCACCAACAAAAATTGGCTCCCAATCCTACAATCCTTTCTCTCTTACACCTTCACCAATCCCGATATCCTCGAGGAGGCACTCGAAACCCCCAAGAATGGCGTCACGTGCGTTGGAAAGAGTATGCGAATCTGTTTGGATGGCAATGAAGGATTGGCGAAATTGGGTGAGATGGCCATTAGATTGGTCATGAGGGAACAGTTTTATTTGTTTAGTATTCCTGAAGGTATGTCTACTCTCCTTTGATTTCATCGTATGATTTTCGGTAAGAAAGCGAGGATTCGGCCAGAAACACACTAACCCGACTTCTTTAAACAGTGCAAGCCTCTCAGATACTAAACCGTATCCTCTCCCGCACCTCCCTCTCTGCTTATCCGACTATAGCGTCATGTATCCGTCCGCAGCCCAGCGTTCCAATATCTTTCCGCAACATCATAGAACTCGTCAAAGAGGACACGCGAGAAGACAACTCCCGTGTTATTAGCAGAGCAGTCAAGGCGGTGATTGGGGCTGTATATTTAGATGGTGGAATTGAGAGTGTGAAGAGGATAATGGAGAATTTGCAGATGGGAATCAAATTGCCACCGGGAAGTAGGAGATGAAATGGAAATGGGCAGAGATGATGTACAGATGCTTGGAAAACGTGGTGGATGATATTGGTAGCTTCAGATATTTCTTATGTGGTAGTTAATCGACAGAATTTCAATTATCTATGTCTAGATCGATGCCAACTCCTTGAAGTCCAAAGCTGATGGGTGCAAATCTTTCACACGATCATATTGTCCCCAAAATCACCAATTCCATGAAACTCATAGTTTTAGACGATATGGCGCTGCAAGTCTCTCATTTTCGAAATGTATTGTTTCAACATGTATTGTTCTGAGACGTGTTGATGTTGTACCATGCTATGTTAGCTGTAAATCTGGTAAATCGGCCCGGCACTGGTTGTCTTGGGCATGTTCCAATAGTATTTCATTTTCGTAAAGGAATCTATAAGAATCTATATCAAGAGTTCATTACACGTTTAAGAATCGTCATCCCTTACCGATTATTTAGCTAGATATATTCTTGTACTCCTCTCGGCACGCTCGCAAGATTACCGCCACGCTTATGTACCATTTACATAAGCAGGCTGATAACTACCACAACATCTCACGATGACTAAGCGATGCTGCCTAAAACCTCAAAAACGAAACCCACGAACTCCAATTGACACTGTCTGATGATACTAATAAAGGGGGATCAGTGCTTAGTCATGAAGAAGAATTGCTTTGTTCAACATCATGCGGTTATGAGAAGATAGACATCTCCATTCTCTACAATTTCACTCGGCCAATGGGCCACGCGTAGGTGTTCAGCGAGGGGTCCAGGAGTCCAGGAGTCCAGGAGGCCTCCCAGACCAACACAATAAATATTTAAACAATCTCATTTTCACCCCAAGCAGAATAGTATACCTTGAAATGGTCTCTTGAGTCTTTAGTCAACATTTATACATCATTTTAAACAAGAAGTGGAACCTTGAAAATACCGCGAGACCGATTAGCTACTACTTGACACTTGTCGATAACTTCAGTGCAACAATTGGAACTTAGAATATGTTCCTATAAATTCTCTGGTACGAATCGAACGACGAATGATTAATCTGCGTCACAAGTGAATGGAAAGAGATGATACGACGGCAACATTAGCTCCTTTACACAACCCTTTTAGAGGCATGAGCAGGAGGCAAATGCAAAGTCATACGGTTTGTTTTGATTCTGGTTTGCAAAGAAGTAAACTTTATTGATTGATATCACTCTCTACAAGAGCACTTGCTATCTAATTGGCACTGACTTCATCTTCAACAACTCAAGAGCACTTGAGCTGTGCACGGACCATTTTAAACACTCTCATAAGGGTCTGAATAAACGTCAAACGACCTTTCAAGAGACTTGCAGACTCGTGGAATATAACTCGGTGGTTTCTCGCTTCTCCGAGGAGTGTACCGGTACGGGTTTAGCGGGTAGGGTCGAGGGAATCTTCCTACATGTGCCGCAGGGGACATCTCGCCAATCAGCTTCCAGCATAATTTTCGACTCAGCACCCATAAAAGGTGCACCCCCCTCCTCATCTTGCCCACCTTCTCTTACACTTCTACACCTACTTCCATTTCATCGAAATTTATCTCACAATCATCAGCAAATTGACTCCACACACCCCGGACATTCAAACAATCCTCTAGGAATATTAACACGTGAGTAACACTTGGTACCCTCGCTCGGCTTGATCATCGCTTGATGATTCCGTCTAGGTTCGTCAGAATACCAGCACGGTCGAAACAATTCATCAACAGCTCATCACCATCAAGTGGTTCATCAAACAAACCATCTCCAATCACCAAGCTGTCATCTCTAATCATCAATATTAAAACGATCTAGTTTGTAAAATGCCAGGAAATACTTCTCCCGGCATCAAGAACTTACCGACGCATCATTACTTCGACTCTACTATGTCACCATATAAAATGGAATGGAATATCGCTCATAGAGAAGCAATGCCTATATTGGACGAATTCTCCAGAATGAATGAAAGATCGCCTGCTCCCAGACAGAAATCTGATCATTTCGCTTCTAGAGCCATTGACGACGGGTTCAACGACTTGAGGCTAAAATCGAGTGATAGAAGACACAAGAACAATACCACTGCCTTCAAGGTTATTAAGAATTCGGGAAGGAAAAAGATTTCATCATCTTCGAAATCGTTCAAGGCGGGTTCTTCCTGCTACGAACTTAGCTCGACTCCAAATCAAGCATGCAGCCGTCGCATAGTTCAGGATGAAACCACTGATCAACAGTACCGAATGGAATTCGGAGCTCAAAATGACAGTGCTATTCAAAACCATCGATTTAAGCTTAGTGCAGCCAGTACTCAACCTCAATATCCTCCCCGTGTCCCAAGTCCTCCAGTGAAGCGAGAGCCACCACCTACACCTCGGCCTACACGATTACCTACACCGGATTTTGAGGAAACTTGCGATAAGCATCTTTACTTCTGTGATTGTCTTGGGTGTTATGAAGCTGGGAAGCCCCGACGTGTTGTTGAGAGTGAAAGACAAGAAGCACCGACGTATTTGAAAATGGAAAATCAATGTAAGATAACTGTGGGAACCAAGCCAGTCGCAACTGACCTAGGTAGATCAGGCAGCCACTGCCTACATACGCAATGCGAGACCAGCCGAAAGCCAGCAAAGACAGGACTTTACTGTCGTATCAACGGAAGATTTTCATGTGAGCAATTTGATACGGTTTGGATACCCTCGAAACGCTATCACCACAGCTTTGCAAGCATGCAGATACGATTTTGAAAAGGTAAATGTCTGAGCCACAAATCGTCGTCCTTGCTAATTTTGGACAACGGGCGGTGACTTTTTTGAGATATAATCATTGAACCCCCGTATTTGATTTTGATTTCCTCTCTTATATCCAGTTCTTCATAGCAATTTTTTTCTGGATGGCGGATTTGCTTCGAGAGAGCCCGTACATGGTGTAGTTCGTATGTTTAATTCCAATGTATATATGTGCTCAATATAACTTCAATTTCCTAGCAGTCTTTTGTCGTTTTCGTGAGTAGCGGTTTGTGATTCATATGAGAGCTCGGTTTCGAGAGCAAGAAGCTTTCGCACAATAAAACCATATTCAAATATGCCAGGCGTATGAACGTAGGAAGCGGCATAGTAAAGATGATCGTAGTATAGTTTTGAAGCGATATTTCGTGGACGACGATCCTTTTATCCTCTTTTTCTTTGAGTGAGAAACTTGTTCCTTTCGGCATTGACTTCGAACATTTCATCCCATCTGCGAACAAATACAGGCAGCGATTTTCCATTTTCGTAAGTGTGGGAATGGGCCAAACAGGCAGTGCACCTTGCTCGACATCGACCTTTCAGATGATAGCGTTGTCCGTAATGCTATCATTCACTCGTCCGACCGGGTATTCGCTCATCATACTGACCACCGAGAGAACTTTCAAAGCAAAATAAGTCGTATGAATTTTTCACAGAGATATTGATGAGTTGACTTGTTAACATGTCGTTGAAGCTGACATTCGTCAATAAAATCGCGTTGTTCCAAATATAGTTAGCTCATGTGTATATCTTGGCCCGTGCATGCCCCGCCAAAAATCTGAAGCTTCAACCCCACCTTATCGTCAACAAGCTTGACGGCCCCCCTCCGACTTCGCTGATCAATAAATACTATAAATTCTACTGTCGTACAAAAATCTGTTTTGAAGAATCAACCTCCAGTATACATTTCGAATCGTATCAATCAAATATCAAAATGTCGGACCTTACTACAGTTTACACCCAGGACGCTGCTTTCCGTAAGCCTCTCCTAATACCTGTGGACTTTTACTAAATTGAGAGCATTACCTCCTTTACGCGTAAATCTAACAACCCTTTAGCAGCAGGACCTTACTCTCAAGCCATCAAGACTTCATCTACTATTTACTGCTCTGGACGTAAGCTTGGCCCCTATTTGAATTACACTCCTTTAACCATAATACCCTATTCCACTGGCAACATCCAATTGACCCTTCTCCCTACAGAAATCCCATGCACACCCGAAGGCGAAATTCTCACCCTCGAGACCTCCAGCATCTCTGCCATGACCGAGCTCTGCATCAAGAACTTGTCTGCTGTTCTTAAGGAAGCCGGAAGCAGTATTGAGAAAGTTGTCAAGGTCAATGTCTTCTTGACTACTATGGACAACTTTGCAGAAATGAACGGAGTCTATGAGAAGCTCTTCAAGCATAAGCCTGCAAGAAGTGAGTTGATGTGTTCCTTTAAGAAGAGAGGGGAGGATCGGAAGAAACAGATGAAGGGTGATGGACATTTAGGCTTGAAATGACGTCTGAAGGACATGAATGAATATGCTAATGATGTTGCTCTAGGTTGTGTTGCCGTATACCAATTGCCCAAGGGTGTTCCGGTCGAGATCGAATGTATTGCATTGGCTTAAAGCTATATGTGATAGGAAGAGGGAAATATCCAAGAAAGTTCTAACAATGACGACGCCGTTAAATCTCTTCCGTGATCTAATGTTGAAATCATGGCACTATGATTATACCGCGAATTAGCTAGTATAGGCCTTGTTGCTACTGTCATTGAATCTCTCGTCGGTCATAATTTCAGTAGTTTGAACTCTGGAGTCTGAAGATAATGCTATCTTGAGTTTCATCATCAAGCACTACACCCATCCTCCGTCTTTGGTATGCATCATATGTGACGTTGGCCAAGCACCGTTTCATCATATTTCTGGGGACTTCAACCCCTCAAGCTATTAAGATCCTGATAGCTCAAACTGTCTCGAGAATTGGTACTACAATAAGATTTGCTTCCGCAAACTGTGACATTAAACATGAGTTCACCGTGGTACGGGTATTTGACGCCGCAGGTGGTCCTAAAATGTTATTTTGGTCCATATACTCGAACAAATTGTCGTCCTAGGAGCTAAAAACATGATACTTCTTATCTGATGTCCGTCTGCTATAGTGCCATATATTGCCAAATTCCATGATGCTCAAGTGTAGCGCCATACTGAACGCGTAAGATGCGATGATTCGGGAGTCCAAATCAGTTGTGTTGTTATGGAGAGCATGATATTTGATCATTTCATTCCATGAGCCTATGAGCTACTGAGCTAGAGATACAGAACAAACCATTCAATATGTGGAAAAATGCCCGATGATACACACAGCCCAATGGAGTTTCCTTGTCTCGTACACTCACTTGAATTGAGCGACTATCGGACTACGAGTATAATAGACAGTCTTGAACAAACTGAGTCATTGAATATCCGGCATGTTCATCAACAATGAGGCAATATGTATGAAGTTCTATAATAGAGGTGGAAGATCAAAGGAAAAGCTGTACACACAGTGATTATGTATAGTCTGCTTATAAATCTTACTAAAAAGGCTTGGAATAATGGCAAAGTAGATCTACTACCTCTTGTGGCTTAATGCGAGTAGATCATCCCCATATATGCCTTACATATCAGTAGTAGTTTGCAACTAAATTCTATTCCATTAATAATCGATCGCATACGCAATAACGATGAAAGTGCCGGTCACTCAACATCACTTGGTATTGCTGACCTCTATGCTAATATATGACCAGAACATCGGAAGATTCTAAACCTGGAAGACTTCAACTTCGGATAATCATCTTTCCCATGCCCTACATTGCAAGTTGCTTTTAGAGCCTCTTCGCGTGAATAACTTGATGATCATTTCTTAGCAGTTCCGAGTGTTCCGGTGTAGTCATGTACTTCTTGAAGACTTTGTGATATCAATGGAGTAATTCGAGTCGAGTTGATATATAGGAGAGTTTCAAGCACACATTGACATGCAGAGGAAGGCGATAGTATATAATAGGTAAGATGACGTCTAATAAAGTGGTTTTGATGCACTTAGGGGTATGACCGGCTTGATGGTGGTCGAGTCTATTTTCAATTAAATCCATACACAATTTTACGCCTGCAGATATGATTCATTGTATTGATATCCAAGGCCTGGCCCTGGGATTTATATCTGAATAATCTGGGGCAATAGGTAATAAGCGAAACTCAGAAAGTCATGTAACAACATACGCAGCAGTTAGTGCACAAGTTTGACAGAATGCAATAATATTAATCCACCATTCAGACATCAAGGTATACATAGTGCCAAGATTACAATTGTCTGCCATACTACTTACATATTAGCTAGGTCTTCGTCTATGACACTAGATGACACTAGAGATCCTACGGGATCACCAAACAGGATCCAGGATTCCCACTTCGTCATAGTCCTTTTACATCTCCTCGCTAAGTATTCCCCTGCCTTTAAGTGACGGAGTCGGATGCACTGATATGCCGCTGTCAAACGCATGAATGGTATGGGAATCCCCGCACCATGTATGGAAACTAGTCCTATCTGTAGAACTCTAAGTCTCTATCTTGAAGCTTCCATGAATATGATTGGTCGTATTGTTTATTCGTGAAATCCCCTCTTTCTTAGAGTCGATTTGGGATCGGAATTTCTATTTATTCTAGAACTTTCGAGTGTTTTTCGCAGATGCCAAGTATGAGAAAAGGATCAATAATCAATATGAGCAGTAAAGACCCTAAATGGAATTCTAGATTTCTGTAGAAAGTTCTCGATCACAGTTTCGAACTTTCGATGCTTGTCTAGTGATCTATCTTTGAGGAAGTTCTGATGATATTATCAATGTTCACAGTTCTAGAATTCTCACAGTCATACTCGTAAGTATCCCTTTGCACACGCCTTCTCATGTTGCAAATCTCGAATGTCCTACAAAAACTATGACATCAGCACCCGTCAACATCATCAGCACAAAAGATTTTGATCTCCCCATCTTCCACAGTCCATCCCGGATACCTCAATCCTAGGACTGGAGATAGAAGAAGGAGCTAGTACGAAAAGGGTATATAGCTTCAAATGAAATCAACTTTCATGCCTATTAGGGCATGATGGTTTAGTGGTACAGCTTCCCATCATTATTTTATATACCATTTCTGAGATCGACACTTAGTTCGAGCTTCAATTTCAGTTTGTTGCCTATCAATTTGAATTTCCATAGCAACCAACATATTAATTCAAGATAATTCTTGATCTAGTTGCTGGAAATAGCAATTGAATCATTGGAAGTTACATCTCTTTTAAACAAACTTGAAATTTCCTCACCATTTTCTTCACTCATGATGACCAAACCTGATGAACATCCTTCCTTTTAAGAAGTATTCTTTTCCACATGATATTCAATAAGCATCACCTCATATTACCATCTAACAATCTAATCACTTAGCCAAGCTACCTCCAGACGTCAGCTCCAGATCTCCAGGCGCGATATCGATCCTACGGGTGATCCCCCGCGTCCTTCCAAGTTCTCCCCATCACTAGTCCAAACGACTATATTCATCTAGCTCATACCATAGCCCCACACTGGCTGCTTGCTCATACCCGCTGATATTCTAGTCACTCTACTTTAGCTTTCTTGGCCTCTAGCCTTTTCGTCATATCCTGTCAAACATCGCTCAAGGCTACGTTAGTAAGTATTTCAGCTATCAAAGACAAGCTTCTACCTAGTTTCTTCTCTATAGACACTACCGTACTAGTTCTACACTTAACTCCATACTCCCAAGAAAACATAGTGCGCACTAGTACAATCATCACTTTATTCTAGAATCTCCCTAGCCTCTAAAGTCTACTTTGGAAACCTTTCATCATACCCCTCCATAATGACCCCACCATACCTGCTAAACCCCCAACCATTCCACCCTACCGTCCCCCCCCCTTCCTTCCCCCCTAATGACGCATACACCCCCCACCCCCCCCACCCCCCATCACACCCCTCATATCCACATATAAGGCCAGCCAATCCCATCCCCCACCATTCCCCACCATCCCAACCCCAACCCCAAACCCAACCCTCAAATTTTCACCCGCCAAGAACGCTAACCCAGATCTTCCCCTACCACATCACATCACATCACATCACATCGCTCGCTTCGCTTCACCTCGGGGTCGCGTATGAATATGTACATATACTCCTGCTAAATAAACGAACGAATCGCATCAAGCTTTCCCCAATCGTGAGCCAGCCAATTTACATCTAATAAATCTTGACAATGAATATCGCAATATCCTAGCGATAAAACAAAGCTATCCCATATATCGAGACGAAAGTTGTGATATCATTGATAACCCTATCACGCATTGCCTAGAATTTGAAGTCTAGATTTTCAAAGATATGCATAGAGATCAGCTTATGAAGATAGTTCGAATAAAGATTGAAGAGCTAAACGAAAGAGAATTGATTGGAATAGTTTGTGACAGGAAAATATTCATCACCACATCCCACATCAGAATCATCACACAGCATAGCATCATAGAACCAAAAAGTAATCTTGATATGTAAAAGTCCATTGATCTTTAAAATCTATTTACTGGCCCAGCACCATTTATCTGCCTACTAACCCCCTAACGCAAAAGATTTATGAATGCATAACAGAGAAACCTAAAAGGAAAAGAATGAATTTCAAGGATCTAAAGTATCAGGAATAGTACTGCTGCAGACAGTACTAAACTTATTCATTTGCCTCGTGTGATCAGTAATTCGTATTGATCCCCAACTGAAGCGACCGCATGAAATAATGAAGTGAAGAAGGAAAGTATGATCAGAGGTCCATGAACACCGCCAGTCATTAACACATAATCCCCCGGCAATTTATTTCCCATCTCCAAACGCCATTGTAAACCAACGAATGAAAGAGACAAATAGATTACCCCCATATAATGAATTGTATGTAATGTTTGGCCTTCGTATCATTATCATGCTTGGTCAACTTGGACATGATGTTGTCCGTAAAGGTAGTTGACGCCAGAACTTCGCAAGTGTCAAATGTGGTGTTCGCCATATATTTATGGAGGGGGCCTCAATGCATTGCAATAGAAGGAATAGAATTGCAGTCGGGAGTAAAGAGGGTTTTGAATAGCAAAATCGGTCTTGGTTTCAGAAAAAAAGATTGTTAAGACAAACAAATGAATTCCGCTATTCTCAACAGTAATGCTATTGCGCAATCATTGACTCCCTCAGATTACTTGGCGGTGGTTGTTTGTGACGTCGACCGAGTAGAGTTGCTCCATCGAGATTGAGTTCGAAGGCGCCACTTCTTGGTTTGATGTCTCGCTTTGCAGATGCGGTCACCTGAGCACTGTGCTGTCCATAACCTTTAGCCGGGGCTGCGGATTTTGGATTCAACTTTGTGTTTCGCAAAGTATCACCAACTTGTGCAACATCCGATTGTCCAGATTTGGGTGCCTTTGAAGGTACTCCGTTCTCATCAACGTCCTCCTCATCGCTCTCATCGAAATCTTCATCAGTGATGGGGTTGAGGGGGTTCAGGGCGGCAATTCCTCTATAACATTGTTTAAAGTTCTTCTTTCGTTTGGCCTCCTCTTCTTGCCTGTGAACAGCATAACCGACGTCGAAGACTTCACGTAGGTTGACAGCACCGGGACTTCGGAAATCCATACGCCTGCCTGCTCCAGGAGACTCCAAGAGATCAGGGTTGAAGGCTCGCAAGCCACCGCCCAATTGGGATTGGCGTTCAACGGCTGGAGTAGCCAACGGTGGAGCATCGAGTGCTGCGTATGTAGGCTCCTCGGAACCCTTGATCCAAGGGTGTTGAAGGAATTGGTCGATTGTATATCGTTTTTTGGGATCCACAGTTAATAAGTGTGAGACAAGGTCTTGTGCTGGTTTGGAGATTTCATCCCACCATGGCGAGAGGAATGTGTATTGACCTCTTGCAACCTTTTCAGTCAAAACCTGAATACTTTCGTCGTAAAATGGTGGGAAACCGCAGAGCAGGGTATAAAGAACGCAACCTAATGCCCACATATCAACACTTTTTGAATATCGTTCGTCCTTGACAATCTCTGGCGCTGTATATCCTACGGTACCACATGGTGTCATGGTTTGAGTATCCCATACGATTTTACTCAAACCAAAATCGGCAATCTTAATCCTTCCAATACCGCCGGATCCAACGCCCTTGATAAATTCACCCTCGTCTTCCTTGTCTTCATCTTCAGCAGATCTTGGTCTGGGGTTCTTGGTTGGAACGAAAGGTATTGGCTCGAACAGAATGTTTTCTGGCTTGATGTCCCTGAAGAATGACGTCAGTATTCCTATCGTTGAATGAACGACGAACAAAAAACAAAAGTGGGGGGTTGGGGAGTATCTTCACCTGTGGACGACACCTTTTTCTTCGTGAAGATAGTGTAACGCTTCTGCAACTTGTCTAATAACATGTCTTGACAAGTCCTCACTGAAATAAGTAAGGCGGACGATTTGATGGAACAATTCTCCACCTGGTGCCAACTCTAAAACAAGATAATAATATTGTTTTGACTCGGAAAATTCGATGAGTTTTATGATATTAGGATGATCTAGATTACGCATAATAGAAACTTCTTTGAGAATGTTTTGTCTCTAGAGATGATCGTATGATGTTAGCCATTATTGAATTATGATGTAATTGGAATGTTGCTGACAGGAGAGAGTAAAAAGAATTCCGCACCTCCACGCTCTTGGGTTGCTTCTTGTTGAAGTTCGGATGAAGATGAGCATCTGCCTACCACACCACACATGTTGGCAAGGTTCCAAAATAGCAAAGAGAGGATTGTAACGAAAGATCTCAAAAGGTACTTACCTGATTGGAGTTCATCTCATATTTTCGGACAACTTTGATTGCCACCTCTCCAGCTGTGCCTTCTAAATCTTTGGCCTTGTAGACATTGCTGAATGCTCCATCACCCATCTTCTCGATAAGAGCCCATCTCTCAAGTCCAGGATATCTTGGCAAACGGTTGTTGTTCTCATTCGAGGCGGCCACTAGTCTTGCCAGTTCGTCCTGCCTCGATGAGCTGGGTTGTCCTGCCATTTGTTGTTGTCCTGCTGCATGTGCAGCTTGATTTGCGGCTTGAGCTCCTCTATTTCTATTGTCTTCGTTTGCAACTGAATATGCATCCCCTCCAGGAACTTGATGTGCTTGATGGGCCACTACGGTAGGATCTGATTTAGCGTGATGTTGAGGGACAGCTGGAGCGGCAGGTGCAGCCTTTTTCGTATCTTCGTTGGCCTTTGCACCTCCCTTTCCTGAATTTGTTATCAGCATGTTGAGTTTTGAGAAGAGAAAGAAGAAGGCGCAGTTGTCGTAATAATTAGAAAGAACGGGTAATTTGGGAAAGTGTTGAGAAGGTTGAGCAAGACATACCCCGATGAAGGGCATTTTTAATAGCCTGTGAGATGGAAGACATTTTAGTAAGTAAATAATTCGGATAATTTGATAAACACAATATCAAAATTGCGAGACTTTGAAGAGAAGGGTGCAATCGGATGCGAATTTCTGTAACAAGCAAGGCAAGACAAGAGGGGGAAAAAGATATGAATGAATTTCAAGGATAAGCAAGGATCGGAAATTTTGCAAGCGTGATTGGTGATCAAGCAAGGGAGTAACCAAAAAGTGTAAATTGTGATGTAAAAAAAGAATTTGGCACTGTGGCAGTACGCTTGGATGGAATATGGGAAAACGGGTTGAATGTAGGTCGAATAATAGGTAAGACTGGTAACAAGGTAGTAAGTAGAATAGTAGAGCAGCAGCGTGGCAGAGGAGTAGAGTAGGTATGTCAATATCAAACAGATGACTCTTCCTGGATATTCGCAACTTTTTTTCGGTTGTATGAGGGATAAGGGATGAGGGATGAAGGATGATAAATGATGGCCGACTAGGGTAAAGTAACTTGGTTTTATGTACTTATGACGATGAATTGTCTTTTTTCCCTTTGTTTTAGTGGTTTCCAATCAAATAAAATCCGTCAAGGGGGGTCTGTGGGTGCCCAGCTTGATTGGTTGTCTGATAAATAAAGTAACAAGTGATAGGGATTTAGGGATAAACAAAACAACAAAGTCAAGATGAATATGATATTATGTTGTTGATCTCAAATAGATGGGTGATGACGATGGTGAGTCGGCAGGTAGTACCCAGGTAGATGGGCTGACGGCTACCGGGAGATGGCTAGGGGGCAGATTGACTGACAAGTTGCCCCCGGTGAGTGAGTAGATGGAATGAATCCCAAGTAGGTGACTGTAGGTGACTACACGACGACTATCTAGATGGATGGATCGATAGATAGATCTAGCATTCATCTAGACAGGCACCCAAGGAGGTACTCGAGTTGGGTAGCCAGGGAGGTATCTACCCCCATTGGGTATGAATTTATACATAGATCTACATCAATACGGAGTAGATCTAATACCTATCTGTGGAACGAAAAAGGTACCGACCATAGATAGATAGGGATTGTCCGTCCGTCGAATTTGCATTTGTGCAGTACTTCATTATTTATTTGAAGACCATCTACCATCTGCCACACACCATCTAGTAGATATTTAAAATCCAGTGCTTCAAAACAATGATAATATCGGTCGGCACGGCCTAGTGGAGATGCCCCTCCGTCCCCCTCCTAAGCCCCTATCTAATATCTCTCTATCGATTATGGTTAGCTCTTGAGTCTTGATGAATAAATCTCAGTGCAATTGACGTCATGTAAGATCTTACATACGTCATGAAAAAGCCTTCTTGCTTCACGTCTCTTATCCCCCTCATAATTACCATGGCACTCCCATCCTGTATTTAATCTATTTCCCCAGTCCCACCTAAGCAACTAGCTCCATATTTTGCCAACATCCCCCTCCTCGACGATTTATTGGTACGACATGGTACTCGTCCTGCCCACTCCACGAGTTAGCGGGATCAATTTGCCATGGATAAATGCACTGGCTTTGCGTGGAGGGGTATTGGGTTGAAGATATATAAAGACTGTAACAACTTACCAAAACCAAGTACTGTAACATGTAACACACAGCATAATGCAAAGTGCATAGCTACATGCACCCCACAAACAACTTGCAAAAGATCAATCAAGCTCGTAACTATCAACAACAACAACAACAACAACAACAACAACAACACAGTGTAATGAAATGCACGCATGCAGCACTGACAGGATGTTCACACACCATAAAGGGCACCTTGGTCATAGCGAATCTACGACGGTTCGTATGGGGTCTGATTTATGTGTGATCGCCGAGATTATCGATAAATGTTTCCAGGATCGCCAGGTCTTCTATTCGAGATGCATGTAATCAGCCGATATCCCATCATAAAGTAGAATGCAATGTAGCTTGCCTGAGATGTGACTTGACTCGATTCCTTGATGATGGAGTTGTATATGAAAAGCAGATCTGTATTCGTCTTCCCGGTGACTATGCATTGAGTCGGAATTTTGATTGCTGTAGAGAAAACACAATGGGTGGGAGAACATGATATATTTATAGGAAGCAATTGATATTATCACACACGTATTTCAGCCAAACTCCATTGCATTACTTGTCCTTTGTAGATAGTCTGATTCTAGGCCACTTGGTACTAGTGACGATCGCTCTTTTCCCCCCATCATTGACCAAAAAAGAGTCAACCCAATATTTGAAGCTAGAATTATGAAGAAATATCTATTTTTAGCATCATTCCAAGATGCAAAAGATATTCAACAAGATCAAGGATAGAAACTCATAGTATATACCCGGTACGCATTACAGGAAGTATGTAGAATTGTAATCAACAACAATCCAATCACATTTCCTTTTATCAAAATTAAATTTGAAACGTCGCGTGTCAAGCTGGCATTTACAATTAACCTTAATATGGGGGTTTCGAGAAAAAAAAAAGACGTCACTCGAGATTTAGTGATTCCACGGATCATTAGCTTCCCAACTAGCTCAAGTCTTAGCATCATACAATGAACATCGATTCTGACAAATGGTTTGAAGACAGAAGACACCTAGTCAGGTAATAGTATGCTTAGAAAAAAACCAATTTTGACGGCGTCCATGAAGTCGTCGAATCCGACGTGGCGACTTCAAGGTTGACATTGGCAAGCCGGTAGTTGAAAAAGCATAATGGTAGGATCAGCTAGCTCTTGAATAAAATTAACCATTCTTCAGATTTCACCATTTCTTAGCTCTCGTGCGTCAACAACGGTTATATCATATATCCCGACCCGAAAAATTATCGGCTGAGTCTAGACTCTGGAGTCTGGACACATAGTTGTATACATCGTTCTCGTCTTATCATGACCTTCATAATTGGCATTGCTATATGAAGTCAATATCCACTATGTGATTACGCTCTGGCTACCAGAGTTGATGGACCGGTTTTCTCACATGGCATCTCTTTGGAACTGGGCCGTTTGAAATTGCCCACTTTCATCATGATAATCACTCGAGAAGTTCACATATCACTGACATCAGTAACAGATATGACCTCGGGAATTATATCAAATCTCGGGCCCTTCGGTGTTACTTGTTACTCCTATACTACCGCCTTGCCGATATGTCGTCAATCTTGAGGAAATCATCAAATTTCCATCTATGACTAGCTAGTAGCTAATCGTCTACTAAAGTTTAGCCGGAAGCTAGGTTGTCGAAAGATAGATTTAGATCAGCAATCAAGGAGAAACGTCATATCCCTCTGACATACTTAAGGAAGAGATCCCCGCGAGATTTGGGCTTTTTTTGCGTCTCGATCTACTTTCTTTCATTTTTAATTCGGTCTCTCCACTCGATCACTCTAGGAAACTTCTCCTCGACCAAGTTCACTTCTCGATCATTCATGATGTGGGATATATATTCTCATGAGGGCCTTCTCGTTCTTAGCTTTGGCAACACCTCTGCTGGCGTCATAAAAAGGGGGGCGACGTTGAAAATGGGGCTGTAAACATCTTCAGGCACTTCGGACACCTAAGACAACCTAAAACCAGCAGCTCAATCGGTGAGGCTGTACAAGCCACAGATTACAATGCATTCCCAACATCTCATTGACACTGTATACATCAGGAAATTGAAGGGAGACAACTAAGAACTTACGAGGAGATGTTACTCCCGTGAGCACCTAAATGAGGAATCCGATACTCCGATGGGAATCATAGCGAGGTATCGCCAGCGCCATGATGTTAAACATACATACCTAGAAAGCGTCAAGGTCGGTGTTGGTCCGGAGTTGATACCATTCACGAGAGGCGACACGACAGGATCACAAAAGCTGGCACAGACAATACCGGAACCGGTCAGGAAGTGGATGACTAGAATGATATGGTGAGGACTCAACAACAAATTCTTCGGCACTGCATATAAGGAGCGTCCTCTTCTTCAACTATGGCAATGCAAATACATTCCAGGTTTTGATAGTTGTTTCGAATTACTCGTCAAGGGAAAGGGAGAGGAATTGAACTCTTACAAGGTGATGTCTCCTTTCTATTTACAACATACTTGAGCTTGAGCTTCAAGTTTTACTACTGGAAAGTCGTCGGTACCCGAGGTCCAGACTTTAAGCCTTCGACAGAAGAAGCCACAGGTGATGAACATTATCGATTCCCATCGACCTATACACAGCAAACCATCAGAACTCGAGATATCAGCCATGTTATTCTACAATTTGACTCCCAAGGAAGAGTAACATTGACTACAGAAGTTCCCAGCGACATAACTCGACTCCTCAAACTGGATTGAAATACTCTCATGCATCTTCACTTCTTCATTGAACCCAAAGCACATTCATTTGCTATAATTTACCAGGGCATACCAACACTCCAAACAAACATACTTGTCTCGCTTACCCAGGATAAGTGTTTGACCAGATAAGAGGACATGATGGGCTTCGTTGGAGGAAACACCAGAGGAAACACCAAACACATGTTGAAGAAAAGATATCTATCAGTTCATCGCCAAGTGGATTGTTCCACTTGATGTACGAATAAAGTAGCATATAAATACAGTCCACTATTCAAGCTTAATCTAGCATCGATTAGTTCCAGACTAAAGTGACAATGAACGGGAAGTTAAACACGACATCAGAAATTAGTACAATCTTTAATACTCGCTAAAGCTCTCTGGATAACCTTTTCCATTGTCCATTGCCCTTGTTGTTGTTGTTCTCGCTTAAAGATTTCTTTGCGATCTGTAATATTATTCATACCAATGGGAAATACTATTCTCTAGTCCATTTGCTCAGCGGGCTCTAATCTTCATCGTGCTATTCTTTAATTTCTCGATATTACCCTTAAATCTCTGACCTTTGATTTTAATTATATCTCTCTTTGACTCCTTTATGCCTCGAATAATCCAGAAATTCTGTTATAACTTATTGCACACTAACTTCACTTCCACCAAATCCCACGAGTAGCTGCGCTCCAACACTTCATCACCACAACGCTACATCAATTCTCAATTCTCCTCCTTTTATCTCTAACAGCCAAAATCTCTATAGTCCCCCTCTATTTCCTCCTCCCCATCACCATTATCAAAACTCATCACGAAGCACATCTCATTCTCAAATTCTCAATGTCCCCTACTTCCAGCTTCTAGTCCGTAGTCAAACTCCGTAGTCAAACAGTGATACATACATAGCTTTCTACTTACCCCAACTCCTGAGCTGGGTTTATATCACATTGAGTATGACTATACTCAAGAACCATGCGTTCCAAAGATGATCATGATGGTGTTGATTGTTAGCTATATCGAAGTTGCTGTATGGAGAGCGCTCACATTCACTTTTACAAACGTTATTGATATCTATCTTTCTTTTTTTTACCTAGTATCTTTTCTATTTCACAGATCTAGACTTGAACAACCCTCCGTAATACTCCCATATCATATCATCATCTCATCTCTACTTCTCATTCCCACAATTCTTCTTGATCAACGACGGAATCATCTCCTCCAAACTTCCACATGTAAAAAAGTATCTCTTACTTATAACAATTTCTCATACTCCAATAATCACACACCTAGCAGCTAGTACTCAACCCTTCTACTCATATAATCATATTCCATAGCCGATACCCTCAATCTTCACTCCACACTCCATTCATACTTCCATCCTCCCTCTCTTACGCTTCCCACTCCATGGACCACCACTCATAAATTATCCATATACCCCTTACAAACAAACATCCTAGAATATCATTTTTGACAACCACAATATAAGAGGAGATATAACTGTGCACTTATTATATCTCCGATGCAAAAAGCCGAAACAGATGCATACTTACACTATTAAATCTCTATTCCCGAACCCGAACATTCTTCTCTCTTCTTTTCTTCGCCTCTTAATCCATGCGCTTCCCCATGCCACCCCTTCTCTCTCATCTCTTATCTTCAGTTCAGACTTTAGCTTTTAACTTACATATCCAACCCCTCCCCTCCAGCTAATCATATACATCCCAAATGTTCAGCAGTACATTCAGCATCCATATCCAGCGTCCCAGACCACGAAACCAAATACAAACCAACCTTCAACCACTATGAAAATTCAAAAACGAATCAATAAATCCACATTCTAAAAATCTTTTTGTTTGGGGGAGGTGGGGGGGGGGGGATATCCCAGTTGAATCCACGATCCCTTTATCCTTAATCTATACTATATATGCAGCCCTTTTTACACGGGTTATATAATTCCCAGCCCGCCCAAATCCAACACCCTCCACTCCCAACCCATCCCATCTCACTCCACAAGCTCAAAGCATCTCGAAATCAACTACTGAAAACTAGTCATATTCATTCTACTTGTAATTCTACAAGCTCATTCGCTTTGCTCTCAGGACTCGCATGTGCCTCTGAATACCCATACCGTATACAACTGTGTCGTCTCCATATTTCTTTCTACCTTCAATTGCACCCCCGCCACTATGCTCTTCTCCAACATTGTCTGACTTCCATATCGTTTAGTGTGTAGGAAATGATGGATCGATGAACAGGTAAATATTTCTCAGTATTGATTCAGTTATATCAATCATCAAATGTAAATGCAAATCAAACAAAGAGAACCACTAGTATCGCACAATACAGAAACTGTAGCATTCCCTCATCCGCCCGTGAAAAGATAGGAATGTATGCATTGATTCATTAACGCAACCTCAAACATCCCATCACCAAACCATCCTTAAGTACGACTACGCCGTGACGCGACGAAAGAATCAAAACGCCTCAGACAACCATATCATATCACTCGTAAAAACCGCGGATACTGTATTCCTCCCCTTTCTCTCCTTGTCACTGAGCTCCATCAGATCAACCCTGCTCTTGCTGCCTCCCCACCTCCATCGCCAAGTACTTCCTCCATTCTAGCCTTCCCCTTACCAATGCCACCTTCGCCAACTCCCATCCTCCTTGCCACATATCTCTGTGCGATAACACCCACGCCTAAACTCAATGTCTCCTCCACCCATTCTGCAACCCATTCACGGGGGTCTACTCCTCCACTCTCTATAATTTGTTGAATCTCTTCTGGTAACCCGGCATGCGCATTCTCTGATTCTGTACCAAAGAAACTGGATTTTTCTTTAGAGGGTGAAGATGTGGATGTTGGAGTTAAGGGAGCTGGAGCATCGAGCCATTGAAGCCATTTAGCAGGAATGGCTTGGGTAAGTGTATAGAAAGTGATGCTGTGGATTGGATCTTGGAGGTAAACAGCGAAGGAAATTAATTCATCTGGTTTTGGTTTTTCGTCAACCACACCTCCTTCTGCCTCTTTCACTGGACCTCCTTGGAACAAATCTTCTGGTGCTTCATGAGTGATCGCTTGGACGGCCATGAAAATATCGCTACTGCGAACTGGATTTGATTCGCTAAGATCTTCAGTAGCTCGCTGAGCTGCGAGTTCGAGTCCACCATGCGCATCAAAATATTCCTTCGAATAAGCTTCTGCGCTTACGCGGACGAGTTTCGTTCCTTCGACAAGTCCTTTAACGGAGCCAATATCACGATTGTCGGTTCCTACGCGCCACCACGGTCCATCGCTCCATCCGGCATTGCCTCCAGTATAACCAGCTTCGGATGCGCGACGTGCTGTGGATTCGTGACCACGTTGAATGACAAGTAAGTCTCCTCCCTCAACTTGAGCCATCACACGGGAAAATGTAGAATAGATGAGAGGGTCGAGAGAGGGATATCCAATGAAATCGTGGGTGATGTGGATTTGGAGTCGTTCGTGAGATGAAATGGGTGGTGCGAGAGTGTGAAGAATGTTTGTAAAAGTTGGAAGAGCTCTAGATGTCAACTCACCACCTGCGATTTAATTTAGCACTTCTTCACTTGCGGGGTTTTCAATTCAAGATCTTACCAAAACCTCTAAGAACTCCAACGTTTCCTTTAACTTGTTCTGCCCATCGTTTAGCTTCTTCATTTTGTTGTATTTCCTTCACTGCAGCTTGAGCATGGTTGACGGCTGCACTGGCTGTCGCTGTTGCTGTTGCAAAGACGCTTCCCCATGACCATCCTCCTCCCGCTGAAGGGGCTTCAGTAGCAGGCTGAGAAATTGGAGCTTTCTTTTCCGCTTCTTGAAGATCGCTACTAGTTGCGGAAGGGGTAAAACTAGTATGGAATGATCGAGTACTGTCAACAGATTTTCGAGGTAAAGTAGGTTTCTCCTCGCTTGATCTGTCCTCACTTCTGCGAGAAGCTGGTGGAGGGGTTGCTGTATTTGAACGTTTCACTTGTTGAATTCGTGGTGTATGTGGTCGACTGGGTTGTTGTGCTCCAAGGTTTTCAAGTTCCGCAAGTAAATCTTGTTCTGTTTGAGATGGCTGTTTGGTTTTATGTGATTTTGAAGGGCCCTTGGAAGAAGGTGCTTTAACTTTAACTTCGTCAATGCCTTCCAAAAGTTCATTCAATTCATCATCAGTTGGAGCTGGCTTTGATTTCTTTGAAGCCATGATATGATTGTAAGTGGTGTATGAATATCAATTGGGAAGCAGGCAGTATCAGAGGATGAATGATTATTGAAAGGATTTGCTGGCTATTGATTGATTGGAGTCGTCAGAAGAATGATATAATAAGGGATATTTACTTTGACTGTCATCTGTCTTGAAGCTCTATGTTGACGTTATTGATAAAGCAAATAAAGGTCTCAACATCAACATGATATGGGGCAAGGCTAACGTAACCTGGGATCGAGGTGTGATTGGCTCCAGCCACAGTTGAGGCGTTTAAGCACACCGAGCACCGCCATCTAACATTTCACCCAAGCCGCAAACCCCAAATTGAATCGAAATAACCTTTTTAAAGCAGTAAAATGAGAATCTGACCGACTACGATACTTTTGAACAACAATAGCTTTATGTCTTAAAAATAGCATGTAGTTGATCATCGATATCTCTTGCTAATTCTCCTATAAAGTTTCGAAATCAATTTGTACCCCTTTCCTCAAAGTGTTTTGGTATACCTTTTCTTCCGGTTGCATATAGAGCTGCAAAACTCAAGTTTGAGACCTTGTGGACAAAAACTCGAAACTCTTGGGGTTGAAGCCAGCACAACACATCGTGTTGGTTTCATTTTCTTCGATTCAATTCGTTGAGAAAACTCTTGATTTCTCTTCAATATGGCGCGAACTAAAGTTCCTCCTGTTGCGACTCAAGATCCTACTTCTCATATTGAGAAAGGAGTTGGTTCTTCCGAGTCTCAGGAAACTTCATCTAGTTCTTTTGCATCGTTTTCTTCAACCCCAACATGCCCCAATTGCAGTAATACATTTGCAGAACTATCAGATATGGTGAGTCTATCTTTGCATACATAAATCCCTCTTCCTGCATGTCAATCATTCGATGCTCATGAAATGTAGGACTTTCGTAGTCACGTGGCTGCATGCAGTCGTCCATCCACAGCGGAATCAGTAGGGACTATTACTACTTCAGGTAGTTCTCTATCACCACCTCCTACTTCACTTGAGAATGTATATGCTACAGCAAAATATTTATCCAACAAGGATGCGCCGAGACCAGATTTGCATTTCGACTACAATGCAGCTCAAGAGCCTGCTATTGCCATCGCTGACGCTGACGCCAACGAAGAAGATTTCGATCCAGAAGATCATGATCGGATTCAACCATATATCGATCCAAACTCTGAATTCGACTACTATGATCAAGCCGAAGGCCATGAAGAACATGATGTAGACATCAATGATCCAGATATTGGTCTCAAGTTCAAATATCCCAAGCTTCCCCCAGTGGAGCATTTCGAAAAATATCTTAAGAATCCTAGCGAAATGCCATATGACGAATTGTACAAAAGAGCTGCGATTGTAAGCACAGTAAGTCACCGTCGCTACTTGTTTTCCCCTAATTTCCTCTCTGATGTTGCATTTGATATCGTGCTTCATACTGCGTGGGGTAGAAGAACAGGATTAACCTTTACAATAGACTGTTTTAGCTGCCTGGCAAAGGGAGTTTGATGCAATTGACGAGGAAATTTACGCATATGAATCCCAGGAAAGAGAACGACTTCAATCCGAGAAAGAGGCCGAGAAGGCTCTAGAAGAGGCAGACAGACTTGCCGAGCAATTGGACAGAGACGATCTGGCAGCCACTGCAAAAAATTACGCAGTGGAACTAAAATTAAAGGCCCCAGAATGGACGACTTTCATAAATCAGTATGATGAAGATGATGAATTTCGTCTGCGTCTCGAAAGTCTTCGGGATCCACAATTCAGAGCGAAACTTCAAAGACAAGCTTTCGTTAGAGCACAAGAGAAACAAAAACTTAGGCAAAAGGAACTAAAAGAGTCAAATAAGCTAAAACTTCTCAACGAGCCACTGCCTGAGATTAAATTGACCAAAGAAGAGATAGAAGCCGAGAAAAGAAAAGCAGGACGTCTGATAGATCCCACAAAGTGGGATGACATGAAGCAAGCGGAGGTATACGGGTTTGAATATTCTTCCCATCCAAAACATGTTGGTGCGCAACCAATCCCATCGGCCTCTAGAAAGCGTGGTGTGGGTGAAGTAGATATGAGTGAAGGTAGAAGTGGTCGAGCTCAACGAATGGCTACTAGGAAAATGTATGATCAAAGTACACCAGAGGATGAATCAGATGGCTTACCAGCAAAACGACAACGTAAGGTTCGAGTCCTTGATGATGCTATTGGAGAGCTATCAAAGAGTCCTCGTAAACAAAGCCGAAGTCAAACCCCCATCAGAAGAACGTTCCCATCGGGAAAACCCATTGGAAGGCCACCAAAATCTCTGTCAAAGCTCAAGGATGTTCAACTTGCATCTGGCGAAGATGAACCGACACTTGAAGATGAATCCATTAAGGACGAGGATATCTCTCGACATCTCCTACCAGCCGAGCAAGAGCAACTACAGCAATCGGCCGAATTACTTGTCAATCAAATCGCCGAAGAATTACCCGTTGAACCGGTTGTAAAAAAGAAGCACGCAGGTGGTAGGCCACGGAAGCATCCGCTTCCTGTTCCTGCTCCTGTGGCTGTTGTTGACGTTATAAACCCCGCAGAACAAATTACTACAGCAGTATCCGAGACCCCTGCGGCAATCGTACCTCCTATCAAGCCAAAGGCTAAAGTTATCAAACCAAAGAAGCAACCAGCCAAGTCAGCCAAATCCGGTGGTCGGATCAAGAAGGAAGCTAATATCGAACCAAGTGCCGAAACTGAGGAAGAAAATGCAATCTTGCCAACAACTGAGCACGATGATGACTCAGATTCAGAAGCAACCGAGGCAATCAACTCAAGACGCGACAGCTCATCGTCGCAGTCAACTATCTCTTCTTATGGTAATCTTCAAACCAACCGTTCTTCCACCCGTGAACAGACCCTAACACATGAACCTCGAATAGCTACTCGGAATCGTGCCGCAGCATCTGTCGAAAAGTCAACCTCAATTCAAGAGTCCCCTAAGAAAGTCGTACGAGGAAAGCGTAACAGTAGATCGAGCGAAACTCCTGTCGCTAATTCTCAATCACTAAAGGCACGAAAGCCACGTGGAAAACAGGCAACGATTGAGGAGGATGAAGAAGTGGACCCGTCACATGAACCAATCATCAAGAAGGAAGCAACTCCAGCCGCACATCCAATCATTTCACCATCATCGTCCCGAAATAAGCGCAAGCGAACAGTTGAAGTCAATTCTGACGCGCCCACAGCTCCAAGCGTTTCCCCTACCAAGAAGGCTCGTAAAGGTCGTCCTACCAAATCCTTATCGGCACCCTCCGAGGGGTCTCTTATTATTTCGGCTTCATCATCAAAAATCAAGATAAACAAGAGGGCTAAGGGACCTCTTGCAAGGATTCTTCCACCTCGTGAACCCAGCACCAGAGCTCGTCGGGCTCCAAAGGCTATTCGAAGTACTGATGATGCTAACGAGGATGATGAGGATGAAGATGAGTTGCAAATGCCAGCAACAGAATATGAAAGGTATCAAGCTTTGGCTGATCCAAGGAGTCCCATTACGTTAGGAAAGAGGATTCGAAAAAGCGTCATTGATTTGAGAACAGCTATGGAGGGTGGTGATGATGAAGATGGCGATGACGAGTTCGAGGGGTGATTGGCTTTGAAACATTCCATCATTCTCATCATGATGGCCAGTCTCCCAAATGGTATGAATGTCCGTGTTTTTGGCATTCATTTTATCATTTCATCTTCAAGTTTCAAATCTTCAACCAAACCAATGGCCTTGTATTGCAACTCACACAAACTTGGCAAAACACCGACCGACAGCCTACGATTCTCGCTATCATTCTCCACTGCAGGAAAAATCCCCCCATCCTCCTTCAGTATCGATGCCATCGATCGAATCTATATGAACCAAAAAGGTCCCGAAGCCATCTTTTCAAGACTTTTCCATGACGAACGACTGTTTTATACAACAATACGTACATAAATTGAACGACCCTCACGAGGTGATCCTGTTACATTTTCTTTGTTTTGACTTAGCATCGTGTATTCATCCTTGTCCATAATTAGTACACGAGAACCATTGGATATATTACACGGCGGCGCTCTTTTTGCGGCCCAGCGCAAAAATTGGATTTTACCTTCATTTTACATAAGCGAAATCATGGATGAATTAATTGCTTAATTATGGTCATTGTCTTGTTGGTACAATGACTGGACGGAAGGGGGTATCTGTATTTCTTAATGAATATATGAGTATGGACTCGGATATTGTGCGTGCATATATATATGCATTGGAAGGTTTCTTGGGGTTGGGATAAATGGGGGTTCCCCTTCATATATATATCTTATGGTCTTGGAGTTTTGGTTCAGCGGCATTCAGTTTTTCTTCTCTCTTTTTTTTGGTGTGTGCATAGGATTATAGGAATGCATGGTATCGGTGTGTATTCCACGCCTGGAAAAATAGAGATATAGCGTAACAACAATGGAATAATTGAAAATTCGACCAGAGCCATGTTTTCTTGACTGCGAGGATAAGATGATATGCTTCTATATCACTTGGAAGTCGGACTTGTACCTTGGGCCCTGGACGTGTGCATTTGTTGTCAATGCAAGACCAAACGGGTAAAATCTTACAAAGTCTACCACGAGTCAGAGCAATTACACTTCTATCCCCTGGTTCATGTCTGAAGTATATACGACGAAACTTCGCCAGCAACTTACTATAAGAGCGGAAACAATTGGGCTGAACTTTCGCTTGCTTTTAGGTCTTGGTGATTCACCATTTGGATTGATCTAAAGCAGTTGATCTCTTCATCTTTATCTTCACCTTCATCTTCATCTAGTTGAATTTTTGAAAAAAAAAAAAATTTATTTCATCAAATTGGGAGTTATTAGGGTGTTTGATCTGCTTTCTAGTATTTGTAATCTGTGTTTATTGTCCATTACCTGTACCCCTATACCTATGTATGCATGAAATATGAAAATCGTTAATCTTCGTTATATTTATTAATTACATGATATCCATGCCCATATACCTGTGATAACCAAAAAATACCACTCATCATCAGTTTCATATGTCTCGAAACAATCTCATGACCCCATCCCCATGTTTAAATGCAACTAGCCAAACCCGCCCCCATCTCTCAATGCATAGCAACCTGTTCGCCTCCCCCTCTCCTCCCACCAAACCCACTCGCCGTTGAATTACTCACACCAAACGCACTCGCCACAAAGCCCACTCCTCCAAACGCGACGCAGAACCACAATCCCGTACTATACTGCTCTAGATTTCCCTTCCCCTTATCTATATCCACTGCCTGCACGACCGCGCTACTCAGCGCCAATCCCACACCCGACCCAATCTGAAACGCGGTATTGATCATACCGCCACAGAGACTCTTTACGCTGACCGGTACGCTGCTCAGCAGGAGGATGGTGCAGGAACAGTAGACGATTGTGACGGCGGCGACGACGAGGAGAGAAGTGGGCAGGACGTGCGACCAGAAAGATGTGGAGGTTGAGGTGAGGAGGGCGGCCGGGATGGGCGCTGCCATCATCATGAGCATGCCGATGAGAAGCACGGATTTAGTGTTGTATCGCTCGAGAATCTTGCCGACGGACATGGAGAAGATGAAGCCGGTGGCGCCCATAGGGAGGAAATAGAGGGCGGTGGTGCCGGGGGAGAGACGGTTGATTTCTTGTGCTATGAGCACGATGTAGTAGAGGACTGTTTGGTAGCCCCCGTAGCATACTTTGGGGTTTTGTGTTAGTACGTAGAATTGCATGTAAAGGGTGAGCGAGAGAGAGGAAAGGAGAGGTAAAAGAGAAGAAAAAAAACCAAACATACCAAATCCCGAAATCCACAAGGCAGCAAAATTCTGTATTTTCCAAAGCGAAAGCGGCATGATGGGATGCGAAGCCCTCTTTTCCACATAGACAAAAATGCCCAAAACAGCCACCGACAGAATCAACAAAACGATGATAAAAGCCTTACTCCACCCATACACCCCTCCACTCGACAAAACAAACGAAAGCAAGATAAGTCCTCCAGTCGACAATCCCGCCCCCAACAGATCCAAACTCGGTTTTTCCTGCCCCTCCAACCGATCCTTCGGCAGAATAAACTGGCCTAGGACTCCCAAACTCCCCGTCAACGCAGCAGAAACATAGAACAGATATCTCCACCCCAGACTTCCCGTCAAAAACCCTCCAAAAATCAGACCCGCGCAAAATCCCACCGCTCCCGAAGCCGCAAAGAACGACAACGCAATCGTACGATCTTTAGCCACGAAATACGAAGAGATGATTCCCACCGCAGAAGGCACCGTCATCGCAGCACCGATTCCCTGCAGCGCGCGAAAAATCGCAAGTTGAATAAACGACGTCGCGAATCCATTTGCAATTGTCCAGATGGAAATCCAAAGCATTCCAATGAAGAAAATAAGTTTGCGTCCGAAGCGATCACTCAATACCCCAGCCAACAGCAAAAACCCTCCAAAGGTTAACGTGTACGCGCTAATCAACCATTGCAAATCACTTGCTTTCGCTCCGAATTCTTTTTGGATGGCGGGTAAACTGATGTTGACTCCCGTCATGAAAACATTATCCATCAGTTGTGCTCCGCATGTTGTGAGGAGAATGAGTGCCCCGCGGAGACTTTTCACACTGCCGATATCCGGGTATGAAGTTTCTGGCAAAGTTCTCGACGGTTCTTCGACCTGCAGCTCGAAGTATTCGCGCGGAGTGGCACTCCCGCTTCCATTTGCAAGTCCCTGGCCAATGCGATGCGGATGCGCACTCGGCGTATTAACCGCCGAAGAAGGCGAAGGCGGACGAGTCGAATATGGCGTGTTGAATTCGCTAGGCAATTCTCTTATCGTGCTGATGGGACCCGGTTTTGCAGCTTTGGGAAAAGATATCGTGGTATGATCCTTTTCTTTCTCAGAATCGCCCTCTCTTGATAATTCCCCATGCGCTTCGAGATACGCATCCTGATGTCCACTAATAACACTGGCTGTTCTCGTCAAACTCTCCAGATCCTCCGCGCGCATACTATCGCGAAAGGCTAAACGTCCAGATACATTTGAGCGACGACGAGGCTGCGGTCCGATTCCTACACCTAAACCCGCACTGTGCGGATCTTCATATTGGGAGTTTCTTCGTTCGGGAATCGGAAGTGTGCTGGGTTGGCTGGTGGATGCATCGCCATTTGAAGCTGATATTGTGAAAACTATCAGCACTGAAATTTTCTTGTAGAACTACAGAAATTTCTGCATTGGCGAGGATGAAGAGGGAAATACTTACGAGACATGGCCGGAATAAAACCACCCAAAATTTCAACTAGTATCAAATATCAAATGAACTGCAAAAAAGGTATCTCAAAGTTATAACGAGCACTTGGCCCTCGAAGATAAAGATAAAGATAAGTTGGGCGACAGCTCATACAGTTCATCCATTTCATGTAGCAATCCACAACCCCATAATTTTGAAAAAATTAACATCATCGATAAGCATGAAAATTTCCCCGCCGCAGGGAGTTATGGGTACAATCACACCTTATCGACCTTAAAGGGTCTCGAGAGGGTCGATTTTCTCCTCAATTTTTTTCCGCCTGGGAATGTTTTCCGATAACTATCCCTGTTTCTATCTACTGTAGAACCTAGCGGCCCAGCGAGTCAAGAGTCAAGATATATGCGAGGGATCCACATAGAAAGACAACGCCCAAGATCGTAGTGGGGATCTTCTTCTTCACTTGATGATTTTTTTTCAAAGCTTGCATTTGCATGTGATATAGTCTCATAATATACGGATAATATATTGATTAGCCACTCAGAAACACATGGTTTTGGAGATGATTACTACACAACAAACTGGGAAGGTGCTTGGCCGCATATCCGATGTAACGAAGTGTTTGATAGCCCTTGAACTATCTATATTCGGTTCGTTCCGAGTGCCAATCTTGAGAAGGGGTTTAGCTTGCGCTTGCAGCCTTATACGTTTGCAGATCATTCAAGGACATGCTTCAGGGCCCGCCACTACAACAAAAAGAGACAGCCCAATTCAGTCCAGTCCATACTTTCGTTGCCCTTCACAAATCATGGATTTGATCCGAAGAAAGAGGGGAGTTCTGGTACGAGGAAGATCTAAGTTTGAGAAATTATTCAGGTTCTAGCAGATGTGAAATGGAACGTCTCCAACTCTTATAGTGAGATCTATTCAACTGATCATACTCGATGACATCCAACTCCTTGCGCCACCATTGTAATTTTCGGTCAAATACTCCATCCTATACAATACTTTCCCACATCTGGGAGGGGAATATAACGCCAAATCAAATCCCGATTATATGCAAATGCCCTAGCTTTGGCGCGCCATGTTTTCCATATATTGCTTTTTCTTTTCGTAATCGCCTGAATCCAGAACTCCGTCGTCTTCCAATTCAATGGTCCAGATTGTAGTGGAACTATTGAAGAATATCATATAATGTAATGAAGAAATAGTAGCGAAGAAAGTAAAATCGCTTAGCTAATTTAAAGAAACGAAAACAAAAGGTAGGAAACTATTATTCTATAGATCCGTCAAAATTGGCTCATCGTAGTGACAGAAATAACGAAATCGTTTGATGGAGTTCGAATGCCGTGAAGTGACAAGTTGTATTGACCGTTTGGAAAGATAAAATGATTAAGAGACCGGCGCGGAACCTTCAGTTTTCTTAACTTCTGCCTTCATCTTCTCCTCGTTTTCTGTCTCTTATCGGCGGCTTTTTGTTCGTCCTGTTTACGTTTGTCTTCAGCTTTTTGTACTTTATTGGCCTTTTTCTCGGCTGCGGTAAATATCTTTTTCTCTGCGGCTCGCTGAGCTGGCGGAGGTTCGGATGCATCATGGGATTGTGATTCTGGCTGTGCTTCTTTGATTGGTTGTTTGCTTACGGGTGGTGCATCATCTTGTTGAGCTTCCTGTGCGGCTTTTTGCTTCGCTTTTTCTTTAGCTTCCTCTGTAGCTTTTTGTGCTTCTGCTAACTTCTTGGCTTCCTCCACCTTCTTGACCTCTTCCAGTGCCTTCGCAACCTCAGCGGCTTGCTTCGCTTCCTCCGCTTTTTGTGCATCTGTCTTTGGCGGTGGCTGAGCTGCCTTTTGTGGTTCCATTGGTACTTGGATATCTTGCTTCACGGGAATCCATTCCATTTTGTCATCGTCAAAGTGGTGGCTTTTGGCTAAGTTAGCAGAGACGTCCCAGGGTGAGAATCGTAATTTGATCAAACATACCCTTCAAATTCAGTCAAAGTCAATGATTTCTCATGATATTCTGCCTCCAAGATTTCTTTGTAGGCGAACGGGATTTTGGCTGGCGCTCCCTCGAAAAAGGTATCTCGCAATGGAAAGATGTAGGTATCCTATGATTATTAGCATAATCCAGCTAGCCATGCTCCCGAAAGAATTACCCTATATTCATGACCATCTTTGCAGCTCATCATTCCGTCTCCAGCAGGATGTGTGTAATTATACCTAGCAGTTGTGATATCAATGAACAAGCCACTCGTAGTATCGACCCATCGTGCATCAATGACATTCAATTTGTCCGATTGCTCTCTGTTAACATAATGAGGGTTGACCTCCAGCATATAATCTCGGCCTTCGGGAATGCGTGGAGTTTTGTAGTGAAAGACGGTCATATTGTAGTAGGAGGCGAGAAAGTGCATCGAAGCTTCGGAAACTTGGACATCGGAGTCGGAATCCCATGGTAAAATCTAAAAGTTGTGAGATTTTGTGAAGGAATCGGAATATTTGCAGTATCGTTCCTACCTTACGATTCCACCACCAGCCCAGTAAAGTACCATGCATGAGCCATGTTTCCACTCCAATATCTGAAAAAGTAGCCAGGTAGGTTTGAATGAGATTCGAAAGTGCTTGTCTGCGTTCTCTATATCCCAATTGCTTGTCGGCGAAACTGTACGAATAATGTTAGGTTCCGTAATTGATTACCGTAGCTACCCATAGAAATTACATACCGGCCATCGTAATGCGGATGGAAGCTGTTAACCTCGCCATGTTAGCATTGAATTCCAGATTCACTTCGAAAACGCCTGGTTTTCGAGTTTCAATTGGATGGTAAATATACGTACACACTCTCATCTGTTAGGAATCATTCCGTTAGCTGGGTTTCAACTAAACATAAACTCTAATAATTATGGACCAGACAATTCGGACAGGACCATAGTCGCAAGTTCCGCCATAATAAACTCTGTTTGGAAAGAAAACAAGAACTTACGAAAATATTTTCCGCTTGGATCACCTCTCCTTCCGCTCATGTCCTTGTGTAACTTTGTGCGCACACTGTAGAAGTCGGCATCTCGTTTTTGAATTGCCAGCGCCGACACAATGGACAAAAGTCCAGTTAAAGTGATGATCCACGAAATGCGCATTTCGATTATCGCGATATGGTGATCAGCTTATGAGAAAGCAATTTCGACAGGGTTGAACAACCGTCTTGGCGCGGCTTTTCTAAAGTGTGGACGTGGGATGAAAGGATGCGCCAAGATGTATGATAGACTTCTCAATTGTGTGTATGGAGAGAAGCAATCCGAATGTTGCTGTTATATGTAAAGCAAAGAAGTACAAGAGAGAGGGAGATAGAGGGGAGACAGAGAGAGATATCGAGTACCAATGCAAAATGCGGAAAATGTCAAGATTGAAATGCAATGGAGAATGAAGTAAAATGGTATTGATTCAAGGAAAATAAAAAGAGACGTGGGGAAGCACACGATCAAGTACTCCTTTGGTACTCGTCACCCAAGACAAGGGATATACCGGTATCCCAAGAAGCAATTGAGTGAACCCCGATCTTACTAGGTTTCTATAAAATATGATCAAGCAAACAGCTTACGGGAGTTGTGAACATTAAGATATTTGAGATATTCAAGATATTAAGGCGGCGAGAGGAGGAAGCATGTAATTTTTGTTCAATTCGCCGCTTAGGACGGATTAAAGTCAAGGGAAAGAGAAATATCGAGTAATTATTGGATGAATCGGAAAGTCGTCGTGGGTTCAAGCATCAGCCCCCAAAATAATGCTCCAAGATGAATTTACCGCATAGCACCTAGCTACAATTATTATTATTAGTAGATGAAGGATTTGGGGGATACGAGAAGCCGGCATCAATTAGCGCTTGCTTCTGTTTGAAGTGAAAAGGCTGAATCAAAATCTAGAAGCAAAAGTCCTGTACCTGAAAGATTCTATCTGAAATTTCCGGATAGGTCGTCAGACAATGGTCAGCCAAAATAGCTAATACTCAGTAGCTCAGTAGATATCCCTATCTATTCCTCCGTTTATCCCTCATCCCATTTGGTTGGAGTAGGGCATTCGATATCAATAATACAATATTCAGATAAAAAAGCTCAGTTCGTTTTAATGCGTAAGCAGCATACGGCTTGCTACACGTAGATTACGACGCTTTGGACCTAACCCCAATTCTTCTGCTCACATCTCTCTTTTGGAATCCCCAGAGGTTTCAGATTGATCTAGGGTTAGCACGGTTAGAATGGCGTGGTATACCGTCACTTTTATCGGAAATACCAAGATAACGTATTTTGCCTATGTTTGAGAGACCGAGAAAGAATGCAAGGCGAGGAAAAGAGAATGTTAATCATTACTGAAAAGAGTTCATACCTGGGGAAAAACTGGGTGGATGCATCCGGTATCCGTGAAATCAACAAGGTTGAGCTCCATTAGCCGCCATCTGATGATGTTGTCATGTCGGAGCTGTACTTCCAAGCCTGCAATGATAAAACAAAGTAGATCACAGAAGAGACTTGGTTGGTTGGGGTATTTAATGTGCCATACGACTAACCCCCTCAGCCCCTGGATCAAGAAATTCGAAGCTATTTTCATCCAACGTTTTCTTTTTCTCCCACCAAGTGCTTGGAAAAACGGGAGTTCATCCTAGAAAAAAGACACCACCAATCAATGCACATCCCTCCCCTCGAGTCGTGTGCTCAATTACCCCTTGCTAGGCCGCGTCAGCTAGAAGAAAGAGAGTAAGCCAGGGAAAGTCACAAAGTTAAGCTTTTAGACGAGTCTCGGCAAAGCTTATATGCGCCTTCTTGACTAAGCCTTGCACCAATGATCTGATTCAAGGATCTCTTAATGTCTACTGGGTAGATTTTTCAATGCATCTGTCCGGTTCTTGTTTGCTCAATCGCATACCTACAGATAGATCACTAATGGTCTGACAAAATCGCAAACAATACGACTTACCAATCCAACCACTATTGCTAATAACAATGAAAGGCATAGGAAGATACGACATTAGCTTCAAATTTCGGCTTAGAGGGGAAGCAGCACTCGGAAACCTCGGTGCTTCGTCTTTACGATTGTCTTTATATTCCCGTTCTCCGGTATTAATAGCAGCAATGGGCTTCTAGGGGCTGGAAGCAGAACCACGGAAATTAGGGCACACATGCTCGGACTCAAAAAGTGGCTTTGAGAGCCCTTTCGATCTGCAAAACGTTGAAAAATGAGATGAAAACAATCGCCGCTTTCAATTATTGATCGACTGGTTACTAAGTATCAGCTAGCAACTTAGATGAACGACCTCCTATCTCTCGGATCGCAAAGAGAAATGGGGTCTACCCTCTTCTCCCTTCTAGACCTTTAAAGCATAATATCCACGCGCTTGATCTACAACCCGTGAATGCTTAAATCTCAAAATAACCTTAGTGGGTCATTAGAATTATGCTTCAATGTTCGGATCCGATGATACTGTGGACTGATCTCCCTCCAATCTCATAATAAATGATTTGGATGCGGCTGCGCTTTGTCTGATTTTGAAACTCAGCGTGTATTGAGGACGCATCATTCCTGGTAGTGCCACGTGATAGTATCGATAGATCACACATCGAAAAAATGAACTCCTGGGTGTCTACCCGGAAGCTGACCCAGTGTCGTGGCAACAATGAATTCACATTTGCGCAGAAGTTCTTATGTAATAAATCCCCGCAAAATCAGTGCTTAGTTTTGTGCCCTTTCAGAGGAACATATATAGATATTGGGTTCCTTATGTACGTCATTTCTGGACTGTTATCACAATATTTTTTGTACTTGCTTGTGTTCTCTGAATGCCAAGTAGTTTTGCGACAATCGATCTGGCGGTCATAGGTCTTGGTCTATAATTTTCTGTGGTTTAGACGGGTGCGTCTATTTTCCTGTCGGCATATCCTTACTTCAGCATTAATTCCTTCGCTTTGAATTTCCTCTGTAATGAAAGTACCTCAAAATAACTTGAGGTTCAATCAATCAACGATAAACAAGATTCACAACACTTGCACTTGATATTGCCGATTTCGCTCTTCTCGTCCTGTCCCGTGCCATAGCCATTCTCGCTACAGCATTGTGGTATGCTTTCCGTGTGAGGGTATCTTGATGATGGGAGATAGCGATAACACAGAGGCAATGAGACGAGTGCGATGTCGCTGTTGAATTCTGGGAGAGGAAGTAAGTAATTTGTTTTGTTAATCATCCAACACAAATTTCTGCTGGTCTATCATGATAATGAAGTCTTTCTTCATGCTTGAGGCAAAAATTGTGACCAGATCAAAAACTGGGTTCTCAATATACCCGCTCTTTTCTTTTGATTCCGGCTTTCACTCGCAATTCAAAATCCCAATTAAGTAATTTGATCAAGCGTATCTTTGGAAGCAGATTGTTCGTGGCGTGAATTTGCGAATCCGTGGCGCTCATGATTTGTTTTCAAGTGTTTGCAAGTTTTTGAGTATTAAAGATATTCACAGACATGGACATCATCATTGAAATGATTTCATTAGACGAGAAAATATCAAGAACAGAAGATAAACTGATAATGGCGAGAAAGATTTGTACAGGCACCCCCAAAACGGAAGGCGACGAAGTAGAATACGTCCTCACCAATTTTAACAGAATCTATAAGAAATGAGGCAATTGATTTTCCACGTTCGTAGAACCCCCCTTGTCCGCTTTTGCAATGTCATCTTCGTGCCAGTCAACTGTTTCTCGTTTCAACACCTTGCGACACCTGATGCTGAGTGTTCAAGCACAATCTGCTGTTGGTTCAGAGATGGGTTGATCATCAGCTGTTGTTAATACGATACTCGAGAAGAATGGAAGTATGGCACATAGCCAGAGTGGTGAAAACCAGAGATGGTAATATCGAGGTCCCTCATGGAACGAGTGCATACACACAATGTTGCTTCCGAATTGATTGCAGAAACTTCGTGGCCATTTGAATCATCCGTTCAGCCGGAACAAGTTCTCCATGTACTTCTCTGGGAGATCGATATAGCCAGAGTAATTCTTGATCTCAGGATTAGTCTCGTAGATATCAGGAGTGGTTTGATTATCATAAATTTCGAGATCATGCTAAGAATGACTGTGTGGTAGTTCTTCTAGCTTTCGAAACATTTCTGCCAGTGAGCTTGAAATTGAGTAAGTTTGGAGTCCAACCGTGGAGGAAGACCTGCAATTAGGAATATACAAGACTGCAAATAGGTCCAGTAAATTAATGATAAGCAGGTATCGACAGAGAGTGAACTTTTAACACAGACAGGACGAAACAGTCAATGATTGACCAATATGCGCAACTTCAACTGAACATTCAAGAGCGAAAGGGATTGCAATCATCTCTCGAAGATCTTCATCATACTGCTCCTTAAAAGTTGTAATTTGCAGATATTATTTAGAACTACTTGTTTTTCAAAGATACCAATCATCATGAAACGAGGTTCTTCTCGATCATTTGCGTCCTGATGCGAAAGCGAGATAGCGAATACGATACAGCCTTTTCCCATCCTTGCCACTACTGTGCATACATCCAAATCGGATTATCGGACATCTCGGGTAATTCCCGGATAGAACCCTGTCCCACTGTTTTGGTGGCTTATCGTTTGTAATTGGATGAGAGTAATTGGCAAGCTGGGAATCTGTATTTCGTTTTATGAGTCCTAGACACAGTTGCTAGGCAAAGGTGCACAGCAAAATGGTTTCTTCTATCTTTGGCCAATAATGGCAGATTTTCTGGAGAAAGATATCGCATCGCGTATCTTGGAATTTGGTGGATAGTGGGGTCCTCGCACCTAAATTTGGGCATACGAAAACACAATTAGCCGTTTCGTTTCGGTGGTTTGCTCGCATCGCAAACCACCGATGTATGCCAATGTCAACTCATGCATTTAAGAACAAATCCCCTCAGTGATGCCAATGCTGTTTGACAACGAGATCCCGACTTAAAACTTCAAGATCCTGCTGAAAATTGGGAACATATTGAAGAACAAAAATGGCTCCTACCATATCAACAGAAGGAGAAAGCATAATTGGGAAATTCTCCAATTTGTTGCTTTTTGCTGGAATTATAGTAGGTTGACTAGATCCTCTTTTCTGTATTGATGGCTAATATTTGAATAGACTGCCTGTTACATCACATACAAAGTGATATATAATCTTTATTTCCATCCACTTGCAAAATTTCCTGGCCCAAGGCTAGCTGCAATAACAGATGGCTGGATATGTTGGCATAAGTAAACTTCACAGTTTCTGTTGTTTCATGCTTCAAACTAATGGAATGCAGTACTTCTGGAAGTTTTCACAAGACTATGATCAGCTTGCATCAAAAATATGGTCCAGTTGTCAGATTTGCACCAAATGATTTGTTAGTTCACCAGGTTAAAATGTCGAAATGCCACTTCACTAACTCAAGAACAGAGACTTCGCATCTCCTCAAGCAAATCAAGATATTCAAGGTCATGTAAAGCAAGGGAAAGCCCTGTTTCTTAAAGGGCAAGCCTATAATACTGGTTCGGAAACCAACGTCGGCATTGTTTCAGCAAGAGATCCGGCTGTTCATCGAGAAATCCGAAAATCTCTTTCTCATGCGTTCAGTGCTAAAGCGCTTCGTTTACAAGAGGAAGTTGTGATAAAGTACATGGACTAGTTCGTTTCTCAAATACATAAACGTAAGGATGATGAAAAGGGGTTGAACTTGTCAGAAGTAAGTCAGAACAGTCTTGTTTGTGAATCCCCACTAACAGAACCATAGTGGTATAATTGGTTGACTTTTGATATCATTGGGGACCTCGCATTCGGGGAATCATTCGATGCAATCAAATCTGGAGAAGGCCATCCATGGATCAGTCTCATTCTCAGCACCATCCATTTGATGGCAATCATGGAAATTTTTCGACGCTTCCCATTCTTCATGAACTCATTTTTC
The DNA here is from genome assembly GCA_014898285.1 of Botrytis aclada. NCBI lineage: Eukaryota > Fungi > Ascomycota > Leotiomycetes > Helotiales > Sclerotiniaceae > Botrytis > Botrytis aclada. The sequence goes on along the minus strand of RCSV01000001.1, from coordinate 2,213,686 downwards.
AAGAAGATTGCAACAGTTGTTATGCCTAAAAGGGCTGAAAGAAAAGAGCAAGGTACATTTCCAGAATGCAATGCAAAAAGCAACTCAGCGTATGGAACGAGGAAACAATGACCGAGACGATTTTTTCTCGCATCTACTACGCGAAAAAGAAAATGGACCAAAGATTACTCGTGAATTTATTCTAGCGCAATCAAATACGCTCATTGTAGCCGGCTCGGAGACTACCGCCACTTTTCTTATAGGAGTAACATTTTATCTTCTTAACAGGTCCGAAACACTACGACGTCTTCAAGAAGAGATCCGCGATGCATTCTCATCTTCGGAGGAAATTACAAGCGATTCCACAGCAGCCCTTCCATATCTTGCAGCCGTAATCGAAGAAGGTCTTCGCATCTACCCACCCGTACCAATGGGTCTCCCACGCGAGTGTCCGGGCGCTACGATCGATGGCCACTATGTTCCCAAAGGCGCAGTTGTCTGCGTCTCTGGCTATGTTGCTTCCCACAATGAAGATTATTTCGCCGACGCCAATGAATTTCATCCTGAGATATCTACCTTCTTCTCACCCATTTTATGATGCTCGATATCAGAACGATAACAAAGACGCGAGTAAACCCTTTTCTCTCGGTCCCAGAGCATGTCTGGGGGTTAACCTGGTGTATATGGAAATGCGGGTAGTTTTGGCGAGATTGGCGTGGGAGTTTGATTGGGAATTGAAAAATAAGGAGTTAAATTGGGAGAGGGATTCGAAATTGGTGGTGCTTTGGAAAAAACCAGAGCTCAGGGTTGGGTTTACCCCGGTAAAGAGATGAGCTGGGAAGGTATTATCTAGAGGCGTTTTGTTTTCTTTTCTTTCTTTTTCTTGTACAGAAATAATTCTCGTGGCAACATTCCATGACCCTGGGGAAGTTAGATAATAAAAGGGTGAATACAAATTAGACTTTTCTCTGCAGCGTTCCGTCCCGAATCCCGAATCTGAGAACGATTTGAGACAATTAGAGACAGGTGGCTATGTCCTTGCCGTGTTCGAGAACTTGATGCTGGAAGCCGCGAACTAGATATGTATGTATACATGTATACGAGATGCTGGAAGTACGAGAACGTGTTTTGGATTGCAAGGACAACAGGGGGAGTTGGGATGGAAAATACATGCACGTTTACGGAGGCACGATGTGTTGTTTGGATTGCGGGATTCCAATTTATCGAATCCACTTCATATAAGTCATGAAATGTGTTCCTTGATGATGAGGTTTCAAGAAGGGTGTTTGATATTACATTGGGAATATAGTCTGGTACACATCCTCGGAAACAGAACAATGGCCTGGAGATGAAGTGAGTCAATCTGATCTAATAGGATGATATATGCAGACGATTTATACATGTGAACGCACCTCTTCCGCAAAATAGGAGCGCGTCTTCGAGTCTAGAACCACACCTCATGAGATGCTACACACATTCGCCCTCTCATCTCCCTTCGGTTAGAAGAGACGAAGAAATGATGGGATGAAATTGATGAACACAGAAACATTGGAACACAGCATGAGATGAGAGTACCATAGAAGGACATGTATTCTCAGTACTCAATCCCTCTATAATTATCAGATCAAATATTATCGCGACCACTTTCTAAACCACAAATCAAAAAATCCCCCCCTCCCCGCAGCTTCGGATAAGATAGGGAGATTCCGAGACATCCCTGCAAGCGATAAGCACCATTGCCCCACGTAGCTTACCGTTAGGATATGATAGTTCATGAAAATTTCAAGGGACGAAGCTAGAGCGGAGTACGCCTTTCCAATCAATTCTGGACCTTCCAAAAGAGTCATACAAATGAATCATATGATACCACGTTCTTTTTAACTTTACTTTCGTTGTTTAGTCCTTCAAAAGTTCTCTTCGTTTCAATCCTGTAGGACACGAACTTTTTCTGTTGTTGCTTCAATTTGTGTTCAATGGGTCTGTCTTACGGTCTTACGGTCTCACGGTCTTATTGTTTAATGTTTTAATATGAAGTTGAGTTGCACAATATACATATAGAGAGGTAGGTCAAACCCGTTTTTCTTGGATAGTCTTGCGATCTGGGCCCAATTGGATGGATGTGGATGGATGGGGAATCTTAAATGAGGGTGTTACGAGATTGGTGTATCGATAGATCCAATGCTCCTCTCGCACATATTCTCTTCCTATATTACCTCTTTGCTTCCAATTGGGGGTTCTATTCTTTTCAATCCTACGTTAGAAATCTGCGAAAGCAAAAGCAAAAGAGACAATCGCTAATTCAACAATCGCAACAATAGAATGACTCCAAACGAGCAAATCGCCTCCTCGGATCCCTCCCACGATGTAGAGAAAGGCCCCTCGAGTGGGCTCCCATCCCCTCACGATCCTCTCGCTCTTTCGCCCTCGATATCACCCACGCGCGATATTACAGACTCTGCGATCTCTCGTCCCCAAAATCGTTTCTTTACTCTCACTGCACGGATTGAAAATCTTCTTGGTCTGGAAGCGCGGGGTATTCATCGTGTACTCCCCGCCGAACAAACTACCAAATCTACTCTATCGTTCCTACAAATTGTCGTGCTATGGTTTTCAATCAATACCGCGCCGCAAAATATTACTTTAGCGAGCATTGGGACTAGTGTTTATGGGTTGGGCTTTTTGGATGCGACGCTTTGTAGTGTTTTTGGGGCAGTTGTAGGAATTTTGCCGGTGGCATATACGGCGGGTTGGGGACCTTGGAGTGGAAATAGAACTTTGGTAGGTGGCTTCTTTATTGCGATTGATGTTTATGGGTTCTGTGGTTGTTCGAATTTTTCAAGTGTGGTCATTGATTTTGCCACTTGAATATTGAGATTTTTCGGCCCCTGAGGTGAAAATTGGCTAACCGAGTATCTAGATATGCGCTCGATTCACAATGGGATGGTGGCCAGTGAAAATCTGTGTAATATTGAATGTGGTAATATTATTAGGATATTCCATGATTGATGCAGTAGTAGCTGGTCAAATGTTATCTGCAGTATCGCCAAATGGTAGCCTTTCGGTGGAAGTTGGAATAGTCGTTTCAGCTATCTTGACATTCTCGGTCACGACATTTGGCATCAAGATATTTCATCATTATGAGAGATTTGCTTGGATTCCTCAAACATTTGTTCTCCTACTTTTAGCAGGAACTGCAGGTCCGAAATTCGACCTTCATAGTAAACCTACAGTTGAAGGCGCAACGCTTGCCGGGAACCGACTTTCATTCTTTTCAATTTGTCTCAGTGCCGCAGTTACATATGCTCCTATAGCAGCTGATTTCTTCGTCTACTGCGATCCAAAAATTGCTTCTCGATGGAAAGTTTTCGCGGCAACTCTCCTCGGTCTTTCTCTCTCCTTCACACTCACTTTTGTCATAGGAGCCGGTCTTGCATCTGGTATCGCCAACAACCCATCTTGGGAAGCGGCAGGTGCAGGTACAGGCGCTCTTATAGTGGCTGGTTTTGAGAGTCTAGGTGGATTTGGCAAATTTTGCTCCGTGGTTGCTGCACTGGGCTTAATCGCCAATATGGTACCGCCTACCTATTCTTGTGGTATTGATTTCCAAATTCTAGGCCGTTATCCAGCCATAGTTCCGAGATTCTTGTGGAATACATTTGGAGTGGTAGTATTTACTGTTTGCGCACTTGCAGGACGTAATGATCTTTCTGAGATTTTTACCAACTTTCTATCCTTGATGGGATATTGGGTTGTACTCTGGATTGTCATTACATTGGAAGAAGAATTCATATTTAGACGTCGTAGAAATCCTACGTTTGTCTGGAGTGATTGGCATAAACAGGAGAAAATGCCGCTGGGAATTGCGGCACTGGTGGCGTTTTGTATAGGATGGGTAGGAGCAATTTTGTGTATGAGTCAATATTACTTTATCGGGCCACTTGCGAAAATGGTAGGGAGCGAGGGGGGTGATATGGGCAATTACGTTGGGTTCGCCTGGGCTGGGTTGGTGTACCCCGCGTTGAGATGGTTGGAGCTGAGGAAGTTTGGTAGATAGAGAGGGCTTGAAAGAAGAGGAATGAGGGACGCAATAGATATAGATGAACTGGATAGTTACGAAAATTATGATATATGGAAAAGGTATGGATGGAAAAGGGATTTGGACACTGTAGTAACGGCTTTAAAAAATTTATATCCATGTAAATAAGTTTTAGACATGTCATTGGACCTGGAGATTCAAACTCTATTAAGCACATGTTGCAGAATGAATGAATCTTCTCGAATACTTAGGGAATGAATCATGTTTCTTGTCAAACTACTTGATTTGAACTCTATCCCGATCGACAGATCGACAGATCTTCAGGGGACTTGTCCGCTCTTAACGGTGGACGATACTTACTACTTCCTATCATCTCATGCTCGGAGCGGCAATGATGGGGAATGTGAAACAATCGAGTGAATTGGACACGTGGAGACTGTTTTCACATTATGGGGATTTGAATTTGATTTGATTTGATTTGATTGAGTGTGCGGATGGGAGGGGTTTGGATGAGAGGGTTGGATGAGAGGATTGGATGGAGACAGAATGCCTGCATGTTTCAGTATATGCAGAGGGTTGATGTGATGTGATGTCGTCTGATGTCGTCTGATGGATAATGAGATACTTTGGATGATCGGATCGGATTGGATGGGATGGGATGGGATCATGTGGGAGGTTGGTTGTATTTGGGGAAGTTGGGGGGTTTGGTTCTTTGCTTTGATGGAGAGGTTTACCTGAGTGGATGTGAAGTTTTGGGGTTGATATTTTGTCTACCAGATCATGAAGCCATGCAATGTCCGAAAAGGGAGAAGTTTCCCAAATCGAATTGATGATTTGATGATGATGATAATGATGATGATGGGGTAGGAAGTCTATCTCCTTTCCATTCTGAGATTTCCTCGTCCTTTACGCTCTGTTGAAAAAGCGACGATTAGTGGTGGACTAACGACGATCTCCTTTCTCGATTGTCCAATCCCTTGTCTCAAGTACCGATAAAAAGGTATGAGTTAGTTGATCAGTGGTTGACTTGACTATCATCACATGATCCGGGTAATCCTCCCTATGTCGGTGAAATAAGAGCCGAACTTGATGATTCGAATCTTTGCCCGAATGGAATGTTGCAAAGATTTGAACGGTAAATCAATCAGTCACATGTAAAACCAATGTATGTGAAGGGGTTGAAAGAATGATTGATTGGCTTTTGATTTTCTTGAAACTTGTTAATTGAAAGTATATTTCACAGAATAACCGAGGAAGATACTCGAATTGTTATGTGGTTAAGCCTGGCCTGTTTTCCCCCTGACGTAGAGACAGACCCTTTATGTGATGATAAACTTAGTAAATTGGTTCCGAAGTGAAAAGTTCTACACCCCTAAAGACAACGCAAAGTCGGGATTCCAAATCCCTATACTTTACTGCATGGAGTTAACAGTGGGCTACTATTGACTTTAGTCATGTGTGTGGCGTCGGGGGCTACGAGTCAATGTGGGCATTCTCCTGTCAATCGCTCCATGCTAATAGGTACCCAGCGACGCAGCTAGCCGGCATGCTTGGGACATAGGTACGAGAGCTGACAGTACTATTGAATTTTTCAAGACAAGACAGGAAGATACGAGAGGGAGACTATGGTGATAGGAGGATTTGTGTATGTGTGAAAAATGACATCGTGATGTTCTGGAGCGTGTACCTATCAATGGTTATGTGAAGATGGGAAGACTTTCTTCTGTCTACGATATGAATGAACCCAAGATAAAGGGAACTACTTTTTAGTATACAAGCGGAACAGACAGTCAAAGCTTCTCCGGCTTCAGGTTGGACTCGAGAGCTTAAGTTAAGTCTAAAGTTAATTTTGAATTTTTTTCAATTCCCTCCTTTATTCGTGCGCTATCAACATTTGCAAATTCAACGACAGAGTAGATGCTCGTATTTTATGGATCTGTACAGTAATCGATGCATCGAGGTGGATATTCAAGCCATCTGATAGCAGCATATCAATTGCACATCACTCACATTATTGGAGATGAGGTCATCATCAACTTGATCAGTTAATTCAAATGAATGATTCGACCATTCTGTTCCCTTCAAAAATTCACCGCAAACAGACATCTTCAGACACCACTCTATTTATATCATTCCAGTCAACCAATCGAATCTTTCCGGTTGTGGCTTCAAACCTGAGCAAAAATTCCAATGCTTCAGCCACACAAAGTAAATATGCACTCGTTCGGATCGACCGTCTGCTAAGAAAAAGTGGAAAAAGCCGGTTCGTGTTCCCAGTCAGTTCACCATCCAAACTCAAAGAAACGCCGAAAACAGCCTGAAGAGCAGACTGACCTCACTCATTGATCCAATTGGGGTATGTACAAAGTTATACAAAGGCTCTGCATGGGGGACCCGCGCGGGAACGACAGGGTTTGACGTGGGTGGCCCGGCTACGGTCTGTCAACTGCTATCTAGCACGATGGATGTCTTGAAGATCGGGATACGATGAGCGAGATAGATACGGTAGGTGGCAGGTATAAGAATGGACGATCTCCGTTTCTGGAGTTGCGTACGCTCGATATCTTTCTTCACGCATCAAATCATCTTCGGTCGTTTATCTTGCAGTTCATCTTGGACCTGCCTTATCCATTCAATTGCATTTCCCGTCTCCGCTTTGCTGCAGGACTATCTGTGAAGCCGTTTCATCTTCGTCTGAGTCCTGCGCATTTTTTTCCCGGAGGGCCAGTGCCTGTGGTTACATCTTTGTGGGGTAAAGTCTAGATTGGTAGCGATTTACTTGGGAGATTATCCGTACGACTCTTTCTTTGTTTTGTTGAGGGAGGGGAAGAGCATAGATATAAGAGACATCCGCTTTGGGGATTCTTTCGTCCTGGTATACCTCAACTTCATTTCAATATCCCATATCCGGATTTCGTTTCGTTCATTGCTCGACGCGATTGAAACATTTGATAGTTTGAAAACATACGGACTATCCACCTACTAAGGATATCTTTCTATAATATCTCGAACATATATTCATATCAATCCTCTCACACATCCGAGTCTTCGACTTCATATTTCAAAATGCAACTTTCGTCGACCTTTCTCTTCGTGACAGCTGCTGTACTCAGTACCTTTTCACTCGTTACGGCCACACCAATGCCTTGCAGCGACGTAAGTTCCTCCTCATCCTTCTCATCTACCCACAATCTCTCTCGTTCTTATATATTCCTGGAATTGAGAATTCAAAACTAACATGTGTAACTAGGCAACAAGAGATCTTGTACTCAGAGGAACCTTAGATCCAAGCGCATGTTGCAGTTATGGTGTATGTAAAGGGCTCGTAAATGTCCAAGGTGGTTGAGCGAACTTTATCTTCAATGGTTCGAAGGGAAGAAGATGATGGAAAAAACGGGACGTCACTATCGTCGGTTCAAGAGATATTGAGGCACGCTCCGTTGTGGGATCGAATATTTGGGGTATCGGGTCGGCGTTCATTACACGACATCACAATCTACACAACAAGATTGTATTTTTGTTAGGTGTTCATGGCTATGATCACCTATTGGGTTACAAGGTCGCCACGAGATTAAATTCGGGCAAACGATCAACGGAGTTATGGGAATGGAATGAGGGCTCGGCTTCACAGAACAAAACACTCGACAATAGTTCGTGGGATCAGTTTTTGGATATATGGGTTTGTGGTATCAATTATCACGGGTCGCATGTAGAGTTCAATACATACGTATCATTTATAACAAATTTTTGAAGGAGGAACGAAAGTTTTGTGTCTCTCACACCTTTGATCTCGTGCGATTTTTTGTTCTTCTCTGTATATCTGTGTGGGTATATAAAGGCCGTCACCACCGTCAAGGCCATCGACTTTCCATATAGCTAGGAGAGAATACGTAGTAATGGTGTGTTGCCATTTCGACTTTGACGTTTGATTCAGATAGACATCTAGAATATTGCAATGGGTTTGAGAATCATCCCATCTTATCAACAACCGAATGTTACCTCTGACAGTCTAATAATCCATAACCAATAATTTGAGCACCGACACCAAAACATCAACAACACAATAGAAAATGCTAGATAGATATACAACCCGACAAGTAAAGCTAAACTGAACCTCACTACCCAGCATGCCGTAAAACCATCCACGACTCATCCAATCCAACAACGTTATTTTAGTTACAATTCCCAACACAGACCATTCTGTAGAATAGACGACGCGCAAGCGAGGGCGTCGCATCGCCGCGGCACCTCTCGCATTTCCCAGCCTTCAAATGTAAGATTACCACGAGGTTGGGGATGTTTAACCTTTCCTAGCAGAAAGAAGAAGAAATCATGATTTCTTCTTTCTTCTTATCTCTGGGGAAACTTTCTTTTGCCGCGTACGAGGGATGGACGGACGGACGACTCGTGTGTGCTTGTGTTTGTGTTTGTGGCTGGCGTACCGGATACTAGGTACGCTACTGTGATTTACTAGTTGTCGGTCTAGATCTTTGCATTTTGTCTCGGATTTTTTGGGGGGAGTTGGTTATATAGTTGGCTTTCTTTGGGGTTGATGGGTGTTTGTATTCATTTTGTTGAGAAGTCAGTCGTTGGATTTGGATTTGCATTTATTATACTTTGTGCGCTGTACGACTTGAAAAGAACCTTTTGCTCATCGTCAAAGTAACTCAACCCAACACCTCTTCATTTCCACATATAAACACGATCATACGATCGATAGATATCCTAGATATCCGACTCACTCACTCACTCACTCACTCACTCACTCACTCACCCAAACAAACCATGGATCCAACCAGTCTATCGATCCTCCTAAACAGCACCTCGCTCCTCATAAGCGGCACCTCGCTCTTCATCAATGGAACTCTGATAAGTGAGAATTACTACGAAAATACATCAGCGTGTACGGTTTATAACAATAACAGAAGAAGTGATACCTCGACCACGGCTTTTGTTGTGTTTATTTTTCTCGCGGGCTCGTTTCTGGGATTTGGGTTTGGGGCTGTGGCGGGGAGGGAGAGGGAGAGGGGGGAGTTGGGGGGGAGGAGGAGGGAGGGGGTTGAGTGGAGGGGTGAGAAGGGCGTGCAGGAGAAGGGGGAGAGGGAGAGGGGGGAGTTGGGGGGGAGGAGGAGGGAGGGGGTTGAGTGGAGGGGTGAGAAGGGCGTGCAGGAGAAGGGGGAGAGGGAGAGGGGTGGGAATGGGAATGGGGATTGTGAGATGGGGTTCAGATTGTTGGAGAGGAGGGAGGAGATGGTGGGGGGGAGTAGGTGTGAGAAGACTGAGTTTGGTGGGGGAGCGAAGATGGAGACGGGGTGGGGATGTGGAGTTGGCTTGGCTGCGGGGGAGAATGTAGATGGTGTGGTGGATGGTCCTTGGAGGGAACCGAATTTGTTTCTTTGTAGTTGAGGGAGAGATGATAGGGGGGAGAGGAAGGGAAAGGAGGCGAAAGTAAGAAAGAGGGGGTTCGGGGTAGAATAAGAATGGCAACGAGGGAATGACGAGGCCAAGGAAGACAAGTGAGATAGTTCATAGACATAGACCAGCAACAGGGCAATTTGAAACTTACAACATCTTTCATATCTCATTCTATCTTCACCATCAATCCCTGCCAAATCTATTCACTGGAACTCTGATATACCACTTTCTCCCTCACTTATCACCCCCAACTCAAAGCTTCGCATCGCCCTTCAAAACATCTCTCAAAAATGCTAGTGCCTCTTTTGCAAATGCAACCATGTTTCCCTCTCTATCACTACCTAATCCCGTACTCGATTCTTTCTTATACGTTCCCTTTTCTGTTGCGATAGCTAGAGCTACATATCCTCTTTTCATTGCGTCGTGTGTTAGCTTTCATCCATGATATGCTTCTGACTTTTCCATCATTCAACCACCCATCCCGCACTTCTCAGGGAGGGAAGAATCGGGTACCATAGAAACAAAAAAGATAGAAAGAATGAAAGGAATAAGAAAAGAAACATACGGCTGTCTATTCCTTCCCTCTCCACTAGCACCAGGCCCCGCAGTCCCACTCTCACAAACACAATAAGTACTTCCCAATTTCGCCCTCACATTCTCCGCAATGCCCGCCACGACCTCTGGCGTAGGTCCACTATACGAAGCGATGGTTTCTGGGGTCCAACCAGCTTGTAGGTATGTTAGTACGTGGAAACACAAGAAAAAGCTCAACAATGACACCATGAAATGAAGAATTACCAAAAGCTATTCTCGATTCCAATGTATACACCGTCAGACCACCTTTAAACACCTTGCTGGCACCGGGTGTACTGAGAATAGAAGCGGATATGATACCTCCCGCTGCCTGTTTTTGTCAGATTCTTCTTCTTCTTCTTCTTCTTCTTCTTCTTCTTCTTCTTCTTCTTCTTCTTCTTCTTCTTCTTCTTCTTCTTCTTCTTCTTCTTCTTTCAAACACAATCTATCTCCCATCACTTCACTCATCTACCCAAACAAACACCCACAAATCCCATTTCCCACACCCAAATACAAATCAACCAATCCACACCCAGCTAGCCAAGAGATAATAACCCAGACCACAAAGCCCCAAAAAAAAACAAGACTTTCCTCCCGAACCTCCCGAAGAATCATACAACTCCCACTCCCACTCCCACTCTAAACCACACACCACAAACCCATCAACAACAAAAGAGCAAATAAAACGTACCGTCTCAGCTACACTAACAGTTTCCCCTCTCTCCTTTAATAATTTCGCAACTTCAATCACCACGTCCCTTACTTTCTGTGGCGGGAATTCCTTTGCTTCAGACATTGTGTTTGAGAATCTCCTGGGTCCGATATATTGGGGTTGAAAGAAAATGGATGGGTAATAGAACAATGATGAACGAAAGAAGATCTTTGGTGAAAAGAATTGCGATTTCATTTATGATTTACTGGTTGTATTAGAGTTTGATGTTGATTGATATTGGCTTGAGGTCCTTGTATTTCTAAGCATGACGATGATAGCGGGGTAAGGTTTACTAGCGGTGGGACTCTGCATATGAAGAAAGCACCTACGGATTTGATTCAAATGGATATTCTTTCACGAAAATTCATTGGAGGGGTCGTATGCAAATGATTAAACAATTTGTTCATAATGATATCTATATTAAAAAAATGACAAGTTATACAAGACTTAGGATCTATGCAGACGTGCGCGGAAACATGCTCAGCCAATCATGGAAGTCAATCGTGTGAGAATTTATGCTGAAAGCCGTTCCAAACAAATCAAACGAAAGAAATTGGCTCAAAGACCACCATCGTCCGACCGATTGAGCACGAGCTCACATAATCTTTACATTTCCTCTCAAAGTACCGATTCCCCCTAAGATCCAGCGAACGCACGTTGTCAACCCTTACGTGAAAAAATGAATCGACCCACTGAACATCAACTTCGACCTTTTGGAAGAGAGTCTAGATTTGAATCGTTGTACTATGAATACCGTCGAGCCACCAATCCTTACTTCGTATATGATTCAGAGCCATTAAGAAAAGCTGCCCGCGAAAGATACAGACCCGAATTCCGACTGAGTAGAAGTTTCGATAGAACGACTAAGAATGGAGGGCGAATATTGAGTCCAGAGAGTACAGAATCTATGTTCGACTCAAGCAGCGACTACGAAGACGCGAGACACAAGGATACTTTGCCTTTCGGAAAAGCCATGAAGAAATTACGAACTGTAATCTGGGAAGCGAGAGTCATTTACTCAGGAGTTCTTAAAGAGTATGATACCGACGTTCAAAGCGTCAAGACTTATACACCAGAAAGGATCCTGAGACAATTATGGGCTTTGAATTTGGATAGCGTTTCAAAAGTTCCAGAACAGACGGAAGATTTCAATCAACATGCAGGATATGGCAATTCAGATCAAGATGCCAACATCAAGAAAGTGAACGATTCGGAAGATACACTATATGAACAACTCAATCATCAAATCGCACAAGTCATGGAAGCCTTAAAGCAAGCACGTGTGTCAACTGTCGGGGATAAATCGAGCGCGACTGTGTTCAAAGCATCGGAAAGATTGAAGGAAAAGATCGATACCACCGGTCGGCAGATTCTGGAGTTGTTTCAGAGAGCTAGAGATGGAAGCCAAGATTGCGAAGCGCTTTTGGATGAATTGAACGGGCTGTACACTTTGCTAGAGGGCAACAAAAAATTGTATGTGAATGAAAAGGACGGAGAAAACGTAGAGAGTTCGGTTTCGTCATAGATTGTCGCAATAGGGATTTCGATCAGTTTTGGCGGATGGCATATTCGCGAAGGTGGCATTCCTTGACGTCGAAAGAAGTCGATCCATTCTTGTTTTGAAGTACTAAATCTCAAAACGAAGATTCGAAATCATTAGTAGTATCCCAACTCGGAAGGTGAAATGTGATCACTGACCTAAAAAAGAAAAAGGTGAAGCGTCGTCCTCAACAGAGTAATCGGAATCGAATTGTACCCAACTTGTCATACCGGAGTAATAACAAGTCCAGCACGCCACGTATTGCACTTAAGTGTCATGCCTCAGCACACACAATCTTCGCAACGGCTCTCCCAAAGGAACAATAGCACACAACTATTTTCTCTCCTCCTTTCGGAAGTGATATGTATAGAGTGGCCATGCCCTGCTTTTCTGATGCCAATTGCAGACGTGAAATCACGCCGAACCCTCACGGGCAGACCTGTTCATCTTTGCCCGAAGGAAAAGGAACGAGGTCAATTGAAGAGTACTCCGAATTTCTCATATGCAAATAATTAATCGCAAGCGATCTGATAATCTTGAATGAACAAGCTTATCTGTTTGTAGCATAGAAACGCAGCGTTAATGAGGACGACGCTTGAAGAGAAAAGAGAAAGAGATTCTAGAAATGTTTCTGAGTTTATGACTGTATCAAAAAAAAGCTCGCTAAGAAATTCTTTAGCGTCAATCGTGACTCTAGCGCCAATCAAAGCCCTGTCACATGCCAAGCACGTCCAAGATATACCACGGAACTATGCCATTTTGGATTCCCGACAATATTGTGCACAGCCTCAATCAGCCTCAAATCTTTAATCCTTGTTGGGGATTATATGACGCGCCTCTCTCTCATATTAGCTCTGTACTTTTATCATTCATTGTTCATCATAAATTGATCGAATTCCTGGGGAAATATAACTCTATCAACATTAACCTAAGAAAGCGGATCCCATCAATATGTGCTTTATCTTCACCTGTGGAGAACATGGTATGAGAGCTTCCATCACTCATAAGAGCCTTTGAGCATTCTTTAGCTAACCCTTCATAGAGTTCTCATCGCAACTTCAGGGATACGAGAATGTCTTATGCCAATGTCATAATTGTGTAGGTTTTCGATTCTATCTACTCCGCTCTTCCAATAACTAATTTATCGGAATAGGGAAATTATTCTGCGAAGGTCATAAAGAGACATCCCTGGTTCACATTCTGCTTCATCCCAGTTCTCCCACTGAGCTTTCACGCCTACGAAGATGTTGTCTGCTCTATCTGCAATTTCGCACAACCACTTCAAAATCGACCAGACGTCCAATCCCAGATAAACGGAGGAGGCCAAGTGCCATTACAGAATCAACCCCCAGGCGGCGGCGGCGGCGGTGGTCCTGCGAATCCTGGTTGGGCAGGAGGTCCGCCAGGAGGTCCGCCAGGTGGAAAACCACAACAACCTATGCAGTACGCGTAACATACCGTTTGAGAGAGGCGGATCAGGAGACGGTCGAAGCTATATGAAGAGTTTGGGTTGAGAATATTTCAAGGCTGTATCATCAAATATGCGATCCAGGACACTCAGACTGGAAAGAGGATTGGTTCGTAGGGCGTGGTATGGAGTTTTATAACGGAAATCGGAATTGGTTGACACTATTGGTGATATCTTGATCTTGGGCAAGAATTAATTTGGTCTTATATTCCTAAAAAGAATTATTAATGAGAATATTATTTTTCTATGTCCTGAAGTTTCAGGTTCCTGTTGTCGACATGTTGCTTTTGGTCTGAGTTTGCAAGCTTCGGATTGACCATTGTTAATGAAAAGGAGATTGGGAAGTCATCTCTTGATATTTGAATACTCTTAAGATGAACACTAAGTAACTCCTCGGGATTATTGAAAGCCAATTATCCGGACTGATATTCATTGGCAACGACTTGGGAACCGCCATCTAAAGGGAATGATAATCAGACAGTCTTTGGTGGAATGATTGATTCACTCTCGCATTGATTGATGTTCCAGAAGATCATTCCTGTGATTGGCACATTTATTAGAGAAGCTGTCAACGCAAACATCTGACAAGGTCTAGAATCGATATGTATGCAAGATGCAGTTCCTTTTTTGCATCCTGCATGGAGATGAATTTCTCCGTGGGGTTAAGAGACCCATGGTTCATCGGAACACACCGTATCTGTTAGAGCAGAAGTCTGTGTTAAGCATATCGAGCACCTCATCGACTCAATTTCATTAGAGTATGTATATGTCTGCGGTACCGGAATGCTTTAAACAATCTTCTATACTTTTGCCTTTTCTTGGTCTTACTCCACTTAATGTCACTGTCCAATTATGACTTCCACCCTTTCCCCCTGCTCTTCTTGCATGTCTTCTCACATTTTTTCAATGAGTTACAATTTCCTTATCGATGGCTTTTGAAAACTGCCTCTTATCAATTGAAAAATGGCCAATCAAGAGTCAATCTTTTGTCTATCGTACAGATCGCTTAACCCCCAATGTCCAAGCTCCCGATGATGCAGTGAGATAGCAAGGGTTTGGGGAAACTCCTAGGTAATTCGATATGTTTTATTTGATAAAATTATCATTCTTCAACCTTATCTATCATACAAAGTTCAAGCTGTGGTGGTGATCATCCTATTCTCTCATCCAGATAGATCTCTTATCCATGATATGGTGAGTAACATATGTAAGGTAAAAACCACCAAGGTATCATGCCACGCCTTCTTTTTCAGCTCTTACTTCCGGTGACTGGTCAGTATCACAGTTATCAGCATTACCCCATAATGTAATATCCTAGTTGCATATCTCCATATACCTAGTATGATTTGATATAATATAATAACAGCTTTGTCCCCCCTTGTGCCACATGTGAAGGTTCTCATTGACTTTGTGAAAACGACATTTCATCCATTGCATTGAGGTCGATTGTCTCTCTTCAGTCAATATGCCCATCTCACCTCCACTCAGCTCTGGCTGGGGATATGGAATCGTTCTTGGGTTGGGTGCTCTATTCGCATTTGGCATGGTAAGTTTTACACCCAATCGCTACAATTGAGTCTCAAACTGACTTCTTTGGATCAATTAGATCCTTGTAACATGGATTCTCAAACGATACAATCACGAATTACAAACATCAGAGATGTTTAGTACAGCTGGAAGAACAGTAAAGTCGGGATTGGTGGCATCTGCGGTTGTATCTTCGTGGACCTGGGCTGCTACATTACTGCAAAGTTCTGGTGTTGCATACAAATATGGTGTTTCTGGACCTTTTTGGTATGCATCTGGAGCCACGGTTCAGATTCTGTTGTTCGCAACTATTGCCATTGAGTTAAAGAGGAGGGCACCAAATGCTCATGTAGGTTTGGCAAATGTGGCAGGTATAGAAACATACTGATGGATTTTAGACTTTCCTTGAAGTTATTAAGGCTAGATATGGGGTACACGCTCATATCGTATTCACGGTCTTTGGCTTAATGACCAATATCCTTGTCACTGCAATGCTTTTGACAGGTGGTGCCGCTGTGGTATCTTCCTTGACAGGAATGCATACAGCTGCTGGTAAGAGAATCATACGATACTAGATTCCCACTTACTTACATCATATAGCTTGTTTCCTCCTGCCATTGGGTGTAGTCATGTATACCATGTTCGGTGGTATCAAAGCTACTTTCCTCACTGATTGGGTTCATACGTTTATGCTTTTAATCATTATCCTCATTTTTGCATTCACCACTTACGCTACAAGCGAAGTCCTCGGATCGCCAAAAGCCGTATTCGATCTTTTACTCAAAGCAGCGGCCGATCATCCAGTCGAAGGCAATTCTGGTGGTAGTTATCTGACAATGAAATCTTCAGAGGGCGCCATCTTCTTCGTCATCAATATCGTTGGAAATTTTGGAACTGTGTTCTTGGATAATGGATATTACAACAAGGCAATTGCTGCGTCCCCAGTGCATGCGCTTCCAGGTTATATCATGGGTGGAATCTCTTGGTTTGCCATTCCATGGCTGTGTGCTACAACCATGGGTCTAGCAGCCATTGCTCTAGAAGGCAACCCAGTCTTTCCTACCTATCCTAATCGCATGGATCCCGCCGATGTCTCAGCAGGTCTTGTACTTCCATACGCCGCCGTTGCCATCCTCGGAAGTGGTGGTGCCGTCTGCACGCTTCTGATTGTCTTCATGGCCGTCACATCAGCATCATCTGCCGAACTCATCGCCGTTTCTTCAATCTTCACTTATGATATCTATCAAACATATTTCAACCCAAGCGCAAGTGGAAAGAGATTGATCTACATGAGTCATGCTATGGTCATTGGCTTTGGTCTGTTTATGGCTGCTTTCTCAACTGGTTTATACTATGCTGGTATTTCTATGGGTTATCTCTACCTCATGATGGGTGTAATCATCTCCTCTGCCGTGATTCCAGCAACTCTAACAATCATGTGGGCTGGCCACAATCGTTGGGCTGCCACACTTACTCCACCTCTCGGTCTCATTTGCGCCGTTATCGCCTGGCTCGTCACCGCCAAGAAAGAATGCGGCTCCCTCGACGTCGATTGCACCGGTTCCAACAACCCCATGTTAGCAGGAAACGTCACTGCTCTCCTTTCACCTCTCATTTTCACTCCCCTCTTCACGTTAATCTTCGGCTGGGATAAATACGACTGGAAATCCATGGCCGCAATTCGTAGAGGCGATGACCACGATTTAGCAGATGCAGCCGACGTAGACCTCGAACTCGTACCAGGTGAAACTCGCGCCTCGGCCGCAGAAGAAGCACTTGAACAAACGAAACTTCTTCGTGCTTCGAAAATCGCAAAGAGTATGACTGTCATCCTGACTGTTGCGTTGTTGATTTTATGGCCCATGCCTATGTACGGCAGCGGCTACATCTTTTCCGAGAAATTCTTTACCGGTTGGGTTGTCGTTGGTATTATCTGGTTAATAGGCAGTACATTGACAGTCGGTGTTTATCCTGTATTCGAGGGAAGACATTCGTTGGCCAGGACGGCAAAGTCGATTTATTTGGATATTACCGGAAAGCAACATCCGAGTAAACATCATAGGCCAGAAGCTACGTACGTAGAGGGAGTAAAGGATGATGGGACTGAGACGCCTCCAGTCGGAGGTAGCGAAAAGGAAATTGCGGAAAAGAGTGAGGCTACTGCTCAGTAGGCATAGTTGGGTGGGCTGGTTTTTTTGTTGGAACTGGAATGAAAATGGAACGGATGCTCGATGATACCACAAATATTTTCCTTTTTGCTATGCGTGTTTGTTTTTTGTCATTGGAGGAGGTGGGGGGAAAATGTGTGCGAAATTTATACAAGTTATTAATGTAAAAAGTTACTATGTTTATCTTTACAACGTCGCGAGTCTGGATTATGCTATTGTAACTCTCTTGTCTCAATATGCAGCAGCACTGGGGACATTTTTCATCCAGTCTCTCAAAATCAGTGTGTTCGATGGTTTGACTTGAACTTCTGCAGAAAACTGGTGGATATGAGAATGATCCACCAAAGCATTTAAATGTTCTGTACATTCTTTTTGCAGAATAGATATAAAATTGAAGAGTATCTTATGGTTGGATAGAAATGAAACCATTCAAGGACTGAAAACAACCTATGAAATCCTAAAGCCACTATATGCATGTTTGAGTGTAATTTACCAATCTTGTTGCCAGAGGGCGTGCGGTTCGTAATCAGCCTACGAGGATATAAAAACCTATGAGCTGTCACTTCCATTTTCTGAATCATTGCCAGAATTCCTCTCTTCAGGCGTTTTCGATTTATGTTCTCTCTTCCAATTCCAATTTGGTTTCCTTTCTTTTCCTTCTCTCTTCCAATTCCTTTTCCTTCCTTTTCCTTCTATCCTCTCGTGGTTCCTTGAGCATTTTTACTAGCAGCCTTATAGGACGAGCTGCATCTGGCGGATGAATGAGCAAGTTCAGGCGCTCCTTGTATTTGTCATCCGAGTCCTGCGTTGCTTCTTGTGATGGGATGAGTTTAAACACCATGAATTCTATAGTATGTTAATGAAACTCGAGTCTGCTCGTGAAATAAGAAGAACTTGCCCCAGGCTGCTGTGATAAAATCCGCCAAATTATATATGATAAGTTGGAAGAGACAAGATATGATAAAGAGTGGTAGAAATATGATACCAAGCAATACGTGTATCAGAGTTAGAAATGTAGGTTTTCTGGAGTTCAAGCTATTTGATGCAAGCAAGACTCGTCGGGCAGGGAGCTCAATACTGAAATAGTGAACCCAAAGCAAGAGGGTCCAAGTCTCAATCTTTGAAAACTTTTCGCGCTGTTTGTGATGAGAAGTTGCTTCACTCTTGGCTCGATCATGATTTTCGTCGGCTCCTTCAACGTCGGCCCTATCAACCTCAGCTCCTTCAACATCAGCTCCTTCAACATCAGCTCCTTCAACATCAGCTCCTTCAACATCAGCTCCTTCAACATACTGAGAGGTATTTCGCCGCTTCTTCTTGTCGTAGACTACAAGACTTCGTTCTATTTTTGCTTGGGAATATCTATGATATACAGAGAACAGATCATCCACAATCTTAGCTAGCTGCTTAGCGTTAAGCAAGGCGAGTACCGTCAGGAGGAGAGCGACAACAGCACAAGCTGCCATGCTGCCAAGTACCTTCCCATCTGGCGCACCGCTCATGCTGAAAATGCCTGTTGCGAATCCCAGAGGCAGGAAAACGACAGTAACATAAGTGAAGAACCGGATGTTTTCAGACCCTTGGAGGCTCAAGTCATTGCGAATCTTTATCGGATTTTGTATGTCAGTTATTGTTCTCAGAGAGCTTTCATATTTGAAGATAACGCATAGTAAATACCAAATCCTGAGGGGTCGGAGGGGGAGGGAGGGTGAAAAAACTGTTCTTACTTGGTCCTGGCTATTTACGATAGTTTCTCTTAGAGTTTTAATATTCCTAGATGCACCATGTAGGTCCATAACTCGCCTTTTTGTAGAGCTTTTGAACTTGTTAATAAAATCACGTTATTTTAACTCGTTATTCCGTGTCCAGCGAGGTTCTGCCCCTTTTCGGTCATCCTCCCTCTTCTCCCATTTCCCGATGACTCGGATTGCTGATTCGAGCTCCTCCTCGACGACATTTAAAATGTGTTGATATTTGTTCCATAGAACACTCGAATTAAAATAATCATCACTGCTCAGAATCGAAGATAATAATGCGCCTTGTTTCATTCCCAAGCCCTCTCTAATCGAGTTAGATATTTCTTGCGTGCATCGGACAATTTGTTTTATCATCCGATCAAAGAATTGCAGCTCAAGTACTTTTCTTCGTCTGTAAGCTTTATTGTTCGATTCTATGAATAAGTGTTGGTGGCCATGGCCTGGAAAAAAATCAGCAAAGTTCTCGCTGTAGAGACCTGGAACGTTTTCTAAAAAATAACCAGTCCAATATCGATCAAAAATGTCGCCATCAAAGCGGAAGCCCATGGAACTAAGGGCGATCTTCTTTTTTTGACTACTACATGGGAACTCCTCCCCAGATGAAGTAGCTATTCCTTCAGTATGATCGGAATCAGAATCGAAAAGTGAATAGAAACTCAGATGAAACTCAGTCTCCCATGTATTTTCTAAAAGAGCTGTATCTTCAAAGAAGTAATTTTCATTTTTCACATGCCGATCAAAAAACAAGGAGATCAATATCCTATAGATTTCGGGAGTGGCTAAATAGCACAAAAGAGCTTGCAACTCATCAACAAGAGGCATCCAGAGCAGGCGTTTCTTGGCTTGCTCCGGGGTACGAGGGCTCTCGAGGTCTCCCCAGAAACGAGATTTTGTTATATATGGATACTTTCCGCGATTTCGCTCATCCCCTCTCCCAAGATTTTTCGTTTTTAGTGTATCAACAACAAAACAGATATTACATCTTGTGTATAAATCATCAAGGTTTCCCTCCCAATTGTCAAGTTTCTTTCTGATGATTCCATCATCAATTTCTGAATAATTCACTCTCACTTTTGCGGACTTTAGTGCTTCTTTTAGATTGATTTCGGTCTTCCTCGAAAATATGGAGGGATAGTTGTATAGCCATTCATCATCACGGTCTACAATGCTTGTCATGTCGATCAAGTCATTGAAAGGTGTAGTTTTCTTCAAGGTAAGATTTGCCCCGGCTCTCATAGCATCTACGACTTTTGCTGATTGAATTTGTTCATTTGCCGGTATCGAGACTAGAGTTGTGTCGAAGATACTCTTACGTCGCTGAAGCTTTGTGTGTTGAGGGTTACCAAGATCGGCCATCGGTTTGGCGGTAGCTAAGGAATCCAAAGCTATTATACCAGAAAGCTGTGTTTCATATAGACTGTGAATTTTGGTGGCGTATTGAAGAAGAATATAGGGCATCTCAAAACTAGCGTGGTAATAGGAATCTGCGAATTCATCGTCTTCGAATAAAACCTGCTCTTTCGTGTCCTTGTCTATCTGCCCTGAAACAAACCCATTGGAACTAAAGCTTCCGAAAAGGACCTCCATAGATGATTGGACCAATTCTAATAACGGCTTTGCATTGATTTTGTACCCACAAGTGCCCATAATAATGGCCAAACCATAGCGAAGTGTATCATCACAGCCAGAGTCTTCATTGTCCATATGATGTGGTTGCGAATCAATAGTATTTCTCAACAGCTCGTCGAATTGTGTCCCACTCCAGTCAATTCGATCGGAGTTGTAAAAGAGAGCGGTATCTTGCGCATGAAACAAGAATCTGGATTCCCGTACGGATCTTGTCACAGCTAGCATTATCTTTTTAGATTGGTAATTTGGACTTTGGATGGTAAATCTTTGTACAACCTCCCGCTTTGTGTTGGCAAAAGAATACTCCTTTGCCAAAACCGACCTAGTTGGCCTCGTTGAGGCCCCAATTGCTTGTTCTGGGATATTTCCTTCTAATGGTTCGGAGGAGATCATGAATCCAGCTATCTTAAGAGCCCTAATAGCCCAGACATGATCATCTAGGCGGAAGACACCGAACTCCTCACGTCGATATCGAGGCCATGCAAACTTGCCCCTCCCATCGAGTTCATCTAGATGCGTTATCCAATTGCTATAATCCGCCTAACAACTTTGCGAGCCAGCTGACACATGTTTTTGTCAGGGACCTCACTGTAATGCTCGTCAAATTCCCCTGCCTTGATGATTTGGAATGCTGTATCTGTAAGAATATTCTCATTCTGGTGGTATCTTAAGCTGTCGTGTTTCGATATTATTTTCCCATTAGCCATGTAGTTAGGCCCAAAGAGACGATCTTCTGACAGCTCTGCGTCATTTAACCATATCAAATGTCCTTTACATACTTTTTTTTATTCTACTTCGAAGTGATAAAACGTATGTTTCATTAGGCGACTCGATTGATCGTAGATGGGAGTCTACTTGGAGAAGGAACAAAAACGTAAAGCTAAAAGTTCAACCATTAATCTATAGAAACTAAGTAAATACCTTGCAAAAAGAAAACTCACAGACTAGCTGAAGCACAGATCCAATGAGCTGATATATCCCCACACGTCAAGGCTACAGCAGACGTATTATTTCTACCTTGGCACGAGGTAATGGGAATCGCGCAAACACTGAGAAGATGTTCCAGATGCCTTTGGAAGATGAAGTCAAGGTTACTCTTGATCTTATCCCACCCCGTAGTTTTACTAGCAGAGACATCAGGTATGGAATTCCCAAGGCTAAAAAGGGGTATCGAACGATATTGCGTCGATTTGAATTCTTTTAGCAACAGATTATCGACATTCGCTTTATCCGCCTCCACCAAAAACTGTTTCCAATCATTTGAAACCTCCGACATTGAATATAACAACTTATATGCAACAACAATTTCTTTAGTTTGTTCAATTTCGACGGTTAAATTACATTCCCTATTCGTGTGGAATTTCATGGCAACGCCGTCAATGAATACAGACACGATCACTCCGATAGAATTGTCCATTGGCCTGGTTTCTCCAGTGTTAGTTGAGTCATTTATCGATAATCCGTGTAAGTATATCCAGCTATAACTTTCCGGCCCCAAGAAGTGATTTGGATCCAAAAAAAGGCCGGGGGTGTCCGAGGTCTGATGCTGAACATTCCGAATGAACATATCTTTCGAAAACACAATTTTCGTTGAAATTTCTTCAGTGTCGAGATTAGTGAAGCGCCACTGCTGTAAAACAACTCCATCATGCACCATCCATTGGTTGACGAGTTTGGCCTTTTCGCTCTCGTATTCATACCGCAGCCACCTACAGTGTACATATTTCCGGACTAAATCATCTTCTACAACCAGATCTGGGAAATATACACCGTACCTCATACCATGTCGATTGCGGGCTCGGGACATATTATTCAATTGATATGCTCTACGCGAAACGAAGTTGGGCCCCCAGATAGATGTATGGTCTACAGAGAATATGCCAGACTTGCCCGGGCCAAGATAAGTGCTGAATTGCATTAGTTGCCCAAACGCATTCACAGTTGCTGTTGTTCCTCCATCCCCGAATGACGAGTAGCATTCATGGTCCGGATGTGACTCTCACATACTGTATTGCTCGTCCCCTGGTTCGTAAATAGAGGGATCATGGGTAATCTCAACCGGGGTGCCTTAACTTTATATTTAGCATAGATGAGATTAATGGGATGATAACTGACGATGAGTGAATTTCCTGAATTCAGCATCTTCTGGGGCTGGTAGCTCCGTAATCCAAAAGTCCTTAGGCCTAAAAATTCTCTCGTCATCGGCC
This sequence comes from Botrytis aclada, assembly GCA_014898285.1. Taxonomy (NCBI): domain Eukaryota; kingdom Fungi; phylum Ascomycota; class Leotiomycetes; order Helotiales; family Sclerotiniaceae; genus Botrytis; species Botrytis aclada. The sequence continues at coordinate 2,190,675 of RCSV01000001.1, read as the reverse complement.
TTCTTGTCGTCGCTTTCCCTGGTAACAATTTCCTCATCGCCACCCTCTTCTGTGCCTTTGCCTTCCGACTTTACAGCCTCTTCATATTCTTCTCCGCGCTCTGCCGGTAATTCTCGTGCTTCGTCCTCGCGATCTATCATAAATTAGCTCTGAAGTCTTCCAATGCCCAAACACGACGACAAGAGAGAGAATGGAGCAAAGAAAGAAGCCGCAAAACCAAGTTAGCGGCTCTCCCTCGCCTCATCCCGCCGAGCTGAAAACCCATTATTACCGGCATAAGAATAGCTGGTGAGGTTGATTAAAATGCCACGCAGCATGGAGATATAACAGGGTATAATTATCATACTAATGTAACCTAGGGCATCAATTGGTTCTCAGCGTGAAGATGATTTACTGAACTAATCAGCTCGAATATATGCATGCACGGTGCACCACGTACTTCATCCGATTGTGGCAAGAGCTGCGAGGACATTCCATAGACGATTGCATGCAGCGTTGCAGTTGAAAAAAAATAACAACAGTATGAAATGATATTAATTATTTGCTGTGATTCTCAATGTGTGCCGCATACCAAGTTCTCACACATCCTTGGTGTGAACGAAAAAAAAAGAGGACACCAAGCCATCAAAATCAACGAATCTTCCAAAGCACCTCTATCTCGGTCTTGCATTTAGGAGCAATTCGTTCAAAAGATACAATAAGATTCATGATTTCTACCAATTACTGACTTCTAGACCTTTATATTCAAATTTCAAAGGAAAACATTGGATTATTGATTATCGATCCAGGAGTGGATAAGGAATCTGATTTTGATGCTCCGTTTATTTCGTGTACTTGAATTGAAGCCGGCTCTCAACATCCCAATCAAAAATCACCTCCATCAGACCCCCTCAACTTCCCCCCCCAAAAATACATTTTTGTTTGCGATTTTATTCACCCATCGCGTCAATCTATCCTGAGAATACTCTACAGCCACACTAGCGGCCTGGCTGAGCCAAGTTTCTATGATATACGATGGCAGCAAATTCGAAGAATGAAGGTAACCAGTTCATGATTCAATGCATATCTTACCCTATGTTCACATCTCACACCATTACACTATCCCGCATTTACAAATCCGTTTAAGACTTTAATTATCTATCATACAGCATATAAAACACATCCTACCCAAGCCACCCAGTTTTTACTACCTAAAAAATAGAAGCAAGAGAGGCTACTAGATACCTTAGTACGTCCAATGCCTCACTCCGCTTGTAGAATCCATGCCAGCTTTCGCAAATGATTCCATGACAGCCACGTGGTTGAAGAAATTCAAGCTCTTTGAGATTTACCAAAGGAACGAAAAAGAAAAAACAGAAAAGAGAATGTCGTTACGAAACCCGTTCCCAAACTCCTCCCATATCCAGCCCCATCTTTGAAAAACAAATGCCTTCTGAAATTAATCAGCCATATCTACGTCGTTATCCACGGCTGCTGTGGCTGTCGCTGCAGAAGGTGCTGCTGATGTAGCTCCAGAAACGACATTGCCACTGCTAGCAGCCTGTGTTGAGGGAAGAACACCCTCATTGACCCATTTTCTAAATTCTTGATTGATCCTACTAACTTCTTCGTGGCTCTTTTCCTTCATCCATCGATTGTTCATTCCGAATTTCTCATGGAATCTTTGATTTCTTGATTCCTCAACCTTCTTTAATCTTTGTCTAGTCTCACCTTCTTCACCACCGCCTAGAGCTTTATCGGCATAGATGAAGTATTCCACACCGGGTTCCTTGTAGATGATTTTGTAACTATTGACGCAGATTCTGAGTGTTAGATCTTCGCCCCAAACCAGAGGTTTACGTTGATTAGAACCATCTTCAGAATCTGTATCTCCTGATGGTAAATTGCGGGTAAGGAGGCTCTTGCGAAGTAGTCTACGGGGCACGCCTTCGGTCGGTTCAATACGGACATAAGATGATGTGTAATATTGCCAACGCTCTTTTCGTTGCATTATATCAAGATCGAATGTAGTCTCGTCTCGATGGACCCATTGTGATGTTGCTTCACTCTTTTTGGGGTACTAATATCCTGTTAGTAGATACTTGTGAAAGGGAACCAAAAATTGCTTACCCATCTGATCAAGAATAATTCTGAGTCTTTGATATATTTATCGGCTTGTTTCCGTAAATTAATTTCGACATTGTACGATGTTTCTTTCGATTCTCTGTTGCGCAAAAATTGTTCAATGAGATCCGGAGTCTTCTCCTTGGCATCAGGAGATGAGCAGGTGGAGCCAAGGCGACAAAGAGTCTTAAGAAGGTCGGTTATGGTGTATATCTTCCACCCCGTCTGTAAGTAGTAACGTCGGAGGTAGTCTTGGTATTTAGTGTCATCATATTCGCTCTTGATAAATTTTTCGACAATGCTCAGAACTTTTGAGAAGCAAGACTCGCCGTCTTCGATACTAGTAAAATCATCGGTCCTGTCGCTTAGCAAACCAATTTGTTTCGCAGGTTTGCCACTCTTTGCACGTTCCATTTCTGCTCTTGCAGAGCTCTCTGCATCTTTAATGTCCTTGAGTCTTTGATAAAGAGTTTGGAAAACGCTGAAGAATACAAAAATGGTTTGGTTGCAGTAAAGATTATACCAATCACGTTGAAATGGTTGATCCGCTTTCATTTCCAAGTCGTCGGATTCAAGAGGTTTTGTTCCTTGGACAGCAACTGCACCTGGCACAGCAGCCCAACGCTCATTAGTGACTTCGGTGATAGCTCTGTCATCAGCTGCTTCGTTGACTTCTTCATCCATGTTAGAATCAACATCCGGTGTAGATTCTTTACTGCCAGTAGCGCTGTCTTCCTTCTGTCCCCGGCCTCTTGTGCCATTGCGACCTTTATCAAGTACTCCTCGTCGTAGGTCTGGTTTCTTTCCATTTACTGGTCGCCTGCCTCGGCCATTAGAAAGCTCAGCCGGGGCAATATCTTCGTAATCATCATCAGGAGTTCCACGATCAATGTCAGCAGTGTGAAGTGCAACAAGATCCTCAGGTAAGTCGAAGAATGTTGATACAAACTTCTCAAAGAAGTCCGAAATTCGTCGACGCTCGGAACTACTGTGTTGGCTTGCATTGCAGGCATAGACAATCATGATATGTAAAAGCTGGCAGATGACCTCTTGATCAGCAAATTGGTAGGAGTACTGATATTTTGGCGTGGGGCCTCTCGAACTTCTAAGGCGTCGCTGTTCTTCGTGTTTGGTCTTGATCGAATCCACTAGATGCTTTGCAGCAAAATGTTTCTTGTCGGCTTGCTTGACGTGAATGCCCATGTGATCAAGACTTTTCAGATACATGACACCACCTTGCGCACCCCAGACAGGATTCCATTCACGCTGATACTTAGATTAGCGATGCTACATTGCCGGGATACAAGATACTCACTCTAGTAAAGGTCCATTCTTCATCCTTCTGCTTAAGTCGTGCTAAAATCACAGGTAACACAGCGCAAGGATCTTGAATTAGATCGGTAACAACTTGTGGACCTTTCTCTGCACCGTAGATCTTTTTTAATACGCGCTTGTAAATAGCTTGGTTTGGACCAGCAGTGTTGGGCATGCGAAAGTTCTGTCTCTCAGCTGGATCCATGGCAACGATCTGCTGTGCGATTGGTTCAAGAAGTTGTATTACTTTGGCGTTACATTCAATGTTGAAATCGTAATCGTGACGTTCTTCTTCGATGCGGTGAAGACCTTCCTCGAAAATGTTCTTTCGATGAGCTACGAAACCCGAATCTTCTGATGCCCATGTAGGATGTGAAGCCCAGTCATCGTTAAGAACGGCTTGACACATCTCATCCCGACCACTGCAAGGCTTCAATCGCTCCTGTTATTGGTATTAGCAAATGGCTCTGGTCTGACAAAAGTATCCACCCCTGGGAAATGATGAATGCATTTTTTGAAGCTAGAAGTATAGAGGGAGGGGAAAACTTGCTCTTTTCGGTAACAAGCGATAACTTGGCCCCAAGCCTCGACAATTACTCAATGCAACTCTTCCTGTCGGAGCCTTCGGGCGATTGTCGATGACCTCGTCGACTCCTTCATAATTAACAAAGGCTTTAAACCAATTCATCAGATCCGCACTTCCACCAATAAAATTGTGAACCTTGAATACGAGGACGTTTCGATCTATCAAGTCTTGTGAGAAAAGGTTACAGAGCTTCAAAAACTCATTCATAGTGGACTTATTGCCAATATATTTCTTCACGCGATCGAAGAAAGCCAATTCCTCAGAGCTCGCGGCAGACATCGATGCAGGAGGAAGTGGTTCAGGTACGATTGGCGTTAAGGTCGGCGATACCGCAGCTGCATCGGCAGCTTGTGGTTTACTGTTATGATGGGTTTTCGATCGCTGTCAAAATCAAAGTATTAAGTAAATATCTCAATAAATTATGGGGTTTGATAGAATATCTTGAAGCCTAAATTACCTTATTGGGTTGTTGTTGACCAGCGCCACGAACGGAGCCTTCTCCCCCATTGCCCATTTGCGAATTGGTTCCTTGAGCGAGAGGCTTGCGTTTTTTTTCTGTTTTGCCATTAGTAGATACAGGGATGGGAAAGTTTCCCATAATTGGGAGCTTGGGATCTCCTGTAGGACCTCTATTTCCAAGTTGAGCACTTTGAGAAGAATCTGGCATTGCCGTTGCTTCCTCCGCCGCCTCCTTCGCAGCTTTTGCTTGTGCAGCTGATTCCGGAAGAAATTGTTTGAAATCTTCAAGAAGGTCTGGCGCCGTACCAAACAAGGTGGTTACTTGACTATAAACGTCCTGAATAGGTTTAGATTCGCGTTGGTATGTTTGGAGAATTTCGAGAAACTGTTTATAAATTTCAGGTTTGTCTTGGAAACGATTCTAGGGTCAATGATAAGTATATTTCCAAAAACAATTGGTAGAATGGTCATTAATTCATACCTTGATTTTGTTGACATAACTTATTGCATGATTGAACTCAACTGGACCACGCTTTTCCATGCCCGCTTGCGCACTGGAACCGTTCAAATTACCAGAGCTACCGCCCGGTGTCGGGGTTTGCGTATTTCTTGGTGGTTGACCTAAAGTTGCACTGACAGCGTTAGTCAATTGAGAAACACCTCGCTGTTGTTGTTGATGAGCTGCGGCCGCGGCCGCGGCTGCTGCTGCTGCTGCTTGCGCTTGCGTTTGTGCGTCGTATGGTCCAATTTGCGCTTGATTGTGACCATAAGGGACCGTAGCGTTCTGATGAGGTGGACTAAACACGGCTTCTGGACTTTCAATGCTATGTTGGGGTTGTTGCTGCCAATTTCCTGGACGTTGAGGGTTGTAAAAGCCGTTTGCGCCGCTGCCGTGGCTAACTACAGTTTCGCCAAGCACACGACCAGCTCCAGGAATTGATTGAACAGTTGTTCCCATTGGAGTCGTGACTCTAATTGTATTTGGATTGTTGTCGGCACCGCACTCAATTCTATATCCAGGTGGTAGGAATGTATTGAAGCCTTGAATCAAATTGGGATGACCTGCAAAGAGTTCGGAAACCCGATTGATAACACCAGGAGTATCGATTCTGAAGGTGAGTTAAGAGTTAGAATATGAATAGGACATGCTGCCGCAACAAAATCTGATGTGCAAGGCTGATAAAGTAAATTTAGCTTACGCTTGACTTTTGAAGTCTTTCATGATATCAAGAAATCGATTATAGACGTCAGGTTGATCCGAAAACTGAACTTTGACTTGGTCGAGATAACTAAGAGCATCCTACAAGGCGTTAGACTTGCGTACTAGCTTGGATATACCCAAACACTCATGGGCAACAAAGGCAATTTTTGCTGGAAACTTACATTGAGAATTGGCTGTTGACCAACTTGTGTCAGACCAGCTGGCCCAGGCATTTGATGGCCAGGTGTAACAGGTGTGAATGGCATCAACCTTGCGGCTGCTACTTCCTGTTGCGTCGTCTCTCGTGGAACTAGTTGTGGCCTGCCAAAGCCAACATCTGGTACTCCAAGTGGCACATTTGACTGGGGACCACCTGAACCACGGCTGAAGATAGGTTCGGAGCCAAATATGGATTGCTGAAGGGGTTGCTGAGCAGAGTTTTGAGCATGATGTTGCAAAGTGCGAGCTGCGTCATTGTGAAGCGGTCCTCCAAAGGCGTTTACAGGTCCGCTTGGAGCTCCTAATGGAGTACCATGGGTAGCAAGAATCCCTCCTGGGCTATGCATTGCTGTAGTTGCCCGGTTCGCAACAGGTTGATGCAAGGGAATGCTACCGGTATTGCTCTGATGAGGAGGTGCTGGTTGATATTGTTGCTCTCTGTGTTGCCGATCTCTTTCCTGCCTCTCAAGCTCGCGCTCGCGCTGCGCCGTAATCTCTTCCTGCTTATGCTGTAAAGCACGTTGTCTGAGTTGTTCGTCCATATCTCGATCTCGATCGAAATTTGGAGGTCCGTTATGCGGTTGATTGTTCATAACGTTAAGTTTCTAGTTGGCTGATTTGATTCTCGATTGATTCTCTCGATAAGCTATTTTCGAAAAGTAGTAGATGTTAGCTCATTCATAAATGAGGACTTTTGGCATGTCATATCACTAACTCTAATTCTGATCATGAATGCGAAGTGAATCTTGACTCAACGAAGAATGAGGAGGTACTGACCAAGTAGCTTGCAAGTACGCGCAAGGCTTTATGCTCCGGCGCAATGGAGTGAAAACCACTAATGCCGTTCCATAGAAGTAAATCTAATTTCCAGTATGATTCAGAGATAAATCTGTATTGTAATAACCCACTGTCCCTCTAAATTCATCAATCGAAACGCAATAGCAAGCGAGATGTCGGCACTGAGTTATGAGAATTTCCTAATGATCGCAATGATGATTTCCCTTAGCGTGCCGGCGATTACCGCTAATGCTTCAAGGCTGAGTAAAACTAGGTAGGGAAGACGAGGCTATCAATTGTTCGTTAGGTAGGCCCACTGATATTTAATATATCACATGTATTCACTGAAGCACATTCCATTCTCAAGGTCATTGCAAGATCAAGCTATTATGGGGACACTACTGATCGATTCAATATTTCAATGTTCTTTGACAATTTTCACGGTGCGAATGATGTAATCATCATTATGTAACGCACATAGACATTTCGAGACAAAAGATTTATTATAATCATGATATGCGACGTCAAGGGCAAAACCCGCCTAGATATTTGCCCAGTCGAATCCACCAAAACTTCGAATTCCCTAGTCCAAGTAACGCCAATCTCTGCAATTAATGTCCAAGCAGCTTCTATGCATAATTCCTCACATCCTTCAATATCCAGACTTGCCCATTGTGAACATCACCCGCCATGCTTGAGACCTCAACATTTCCAGGTTGCAACTACAAAAGAGGTCAGTAAGTATAGACTACATATTTCAAAATCAAACTCACTCGTTTCACTCCGTCCTTACTCTCCCACCAGACCTCATCTCCAACTAAAGTCTTAACTTTCTCCCCTTCTTTCCATGGACTCGCAGGAACGATGTGAGCTTCCACAAATCTCCGCAGATTCTTATGGGCCCTCTCTTCCCCATCTTCTCCCTCATATGCATTGGCTCCAAGTTTATCATAATCTTCTGGGTCTTCCCATGGCTTTCGAGGCAGAGCCATTATCGCGGAATTGACTGGGGCAAGGATGGTTGTATTTTGACCACTATCTGCAAATCGCTGACTTATAGGTGCTATATCTCTTGTAAATCCTGCGAATATATTGATACTTCGGTCCCTGCCTAGAACATCTGATAGAATGATTGTATCACCTCCACCGATGGGATCAGAAGACGGTTCTGATTTGGGAGGCATCGCAGGACCAAGATTGTTGTCGGACAGAGGTCCTTGAATATCTTTACCTGAAATGGTAGCAGTAAATAATACCGTCAGAAGAAATGATATTGAGGACGTGTATTTCATCTTATTATAATTGATGGATTTTGTTATTTTATCCAAATCTTGCTATCTTGATATGGAAATGCGGGATGACGAATTAACAGAGATCGTCTCCGCACGCTTCTTCAGCCCACATCAATTAGCAGAGTAAACACGTGATCCGGTATCTTTTCGATCTCAACCATTATCACGCTGAAGCAGAGGAGTTTTATTATAGACACTCCCATGTATTTGTATCATCGGAGGTCACAGAAGCCGGTAACGCTAGGAATCTATGAAGTAACTTTGAAAGTAAGGCCACAGAACACTGAAACCTCAAGACGCTAGAATGTCCAGACCACACCGATTCTTTACACAGTAGCCCAGATGATTTGAACGGAACATCTGGAGCATATGGAGCCACTGAGGCGATCTAATAGGAGTTATTGCTAGCTTGGTCTATGGGTAATACCAAGTATGCTTCTCTACATTAATTGAGTTGGAACTGACAAGTAAAGTAAATAACATCATGCACCCCTTTGACTGTACCCCTTTAATATGAATGTATTTACTCGGCTCAGTCGACTACTCGGGTATTCTCACACCTATCACCACATAACTTCTTTCACATGTTAACGGCTCTTTCAATCAAGTTACATCGATATTCCTGCTGAAAGGAATCAAATCATCTGATGCATTGCAAACCTGGAGTAACCTTAACATTGATTTTGTGGGGCTTAGCTTCTACCGGCTTTCACATGCTCGATTCCCGCCTCTTCCCTTTGTGTTATTATTCATCTGACTCGTGATATCGTTACAGGCCGATTTCAAACAATGTCTAAGTATCCGAGTGTCACCAACGTTATGAGAACGAATACGTCTATCTAAACTTCCTGAAATTGTGTTGCTGTTTTCATGTTTGACTGCGGACTTTACATTAGACCACTTCAAGCTCAAACTATATTGAACCCCATCAAATTATTGTATCAACACTATTTCCGGAAATTTTGACTGTTCAAACCCCATAAATTTTCCCCAGTTTTGTATGCTGATATAAGCGTTTCGTAAAATATGAGCGAATCAGAAGCTCACTTTTCTTGCTTAGCACGTTAGCTTCAAGCTAAAACTTGGACCCGTAATGCCTCGGCACCCATTCCAGCGGAGAGACGAGAGCGCTATTACATAGTACATTTAAAACAAAACCCCCAACAACCCATTCTCTAAGATCCTTTCTATTGCTTATCCTCTAAACTTTCTTTCTCAAGACTTTTGTTACCCTCTCATCATCTTCTCTACATACAATTCTAATTAAAATGGCACCTAGAGTAATTGTCGTTGGTGGTGGTCGTATGTTTGATTACCTTTGTCGTTTGAAAGTGTATGGAAGCTAATGTTTACTTTAGTATCTGGCTTGAGTGCTGCACATACCATTTACCTGGCTGGTGGCAACGTCGTTGTTCTAGATAAACAAGGTAAGTTGAACTCGCGATAGTGTTTAGTACACTTCACATCACTTTCGACCAAAGATCGGTCTGAATACCTGAGAAACGCTTTGCGCCACTTTTTTGCGTTGATCATCAAACACATGCTGACTGCTACACATAGCCTTTTTTGGTGGAAACTCGACAAGTAAGTAAAACAATTCTTGATTCGCAACTAATTTGCTAATGTGTAAATAGAGGCTACCTCTGGTATCAATGGAGCACTTACTCGAACTCAAGTCGATCAAAAGATTCAAGACAGTGTAAAGCAATTCTATGACGATACACTGAAATCGGCAAGAGATAAGGCAAGACCAGATTTGATCAAGGTTTTGACATACAAGTCTGCTGCCGCTGTTGAATGGCTTCAAGATGTATTCGGATTAGATTTGACCCTCGTATCACGACTAGGGTAAGCAAAGGCTACACATCAACTGTTCAAACATTTACTAATTGACTTAGGGGTCACTCACATCCAAGAACTCACCGCGGACACGATGCAAAATTCCCTGGTATGGCCATTACATATGCTTTAATGCAAAGGCTAGAGGAGCTCGCTGAAGCAGAACCCGAACGTGTACAAATCATCAAGAAGGCACGAGTTACAGGACTGAAAAAGGAAGGAAACAAGATTAGCGGTGTCAACTATGAATTTGGTGGAGAACCTTCATTTGTTGAGGGACCAGTCGTTTTGGCCACTGGTGGATACGCAGCAGATTTCACAGAAACATCTCTACTCAAGAAACACAGACCTGATACATATGACTTGGCCTCCACCAACGGTGTCCACGCTACTGGTGATGGTCAAAAAATGGTTATGGCCATTGGTGGTAATGGAATTGATATGGACAAAGTTCAGGTACATCCAACTGGTCTTGTTGACCCTAAGGATCCTGGATCCAAGTGGAAGTTTTTGGCCGCTGAGGCTCTCCGTGGAGAGGGAGGTCTTCTATTGAATGGTGATGGTGATCGTTTCTGTGACGAACTTGGTCACAGAGATTACGTCTCTGGTGAGATGTGGAAAGAAAAGGACAAGGGAAAATTCCCAGTTCGTCTCATTCTCAACTCCAAGGCATCAAATGTTCTTGACTTCCACACACGTCATTACTCTGGTCGTGGTCTCATGAAGAAGATGACCGGTAAGGAATTGGCAAAGGAGATTGGTTGTACACCAGATCATCTTCAAGAAACCTTCAAGAAATACAACAAGATTGCCGAAGGTAAAGAGAAGGATCCATATGGCAAGAAGTTTTTCCACAATGGACCAGTTGATATCGATGATGACTTTCACGTTGCTGTTATGGAGCCTGTTCTTCATTTCACCATGGGTGGTATCGAGATTAACGCAGATGCACAAATTCTTAACCAAGAAGGCAAACCATTTGAAGGTCTTTATGCCTGCGGTGAATTGGCAGGAGGTGTTCATGGTGCCAATCGTCTTGGTGGATCATCCTTACTTGGTTGTGTTGTCTACGGACGTGTCGCAGGTGATTCTGCTAGCAATTACCTTTTCCAAAATGCTCTCAAGGGTAATCTTGGTCCTGCATCACGTCTTGGTCAAATCTCCCTTCACATTGATCCATCGCAACCTGGCAAGATCTCTGTTGAATGGGATAGCCAATCTTCTGGTAGTGGCGACAAAGTAGCTCAACAATCCCAAACATCAGCTGGTCCAGTCATGAAGAATGGAGCAGACTCATCTGATCCAGGGAAAGTTAGCAAGCCAACTAAACCATCCGAGTTCAAAGTTCCCGAAAAGGAATTCACAATGGATGAAGTAGCCAAACATAACAAGAAAGAAGATTTGTGGGTTGTGGTCAAGGGTGTCGTTATGGATGTATCGGATTGGTTAGACGAACATCCAGGTGGACCACAAGCTCTTATGAATTTCATGGGTAGAGATGCTACTGAGGAATTTGAGATGCTCCACGATGATGAAGTCATTCCCAAGTATGCTGCTAGTCAGGTCATTGGAAGAGTTAAGGGTGTCACACCTACTTTGGAATTTTAAAATCAGCTGTATAGGGTTGAGACTTGAGACTTGAGAAAATGACTTACCATGGGATGTATTACGGTGAATGGAGATTTGGGTTTTCGGATTAGGTTTTGGTTTGATGATGGGATGGATCATTATTCTCGTTTAAGAAATTGTATTGTATTGATATAAAGACAAGATGAGACGAGATGATATTTCTAATTGACTGGATAGTTTACATTTACGTCGAATATTCGCATGTCGTATTTTTGTAGTTGCTTGCTTCTAAATCGACTCGTGATTTCAAATCTCAAACACTCACTCCACTCTTGACTAGCCTTATAAACAAACCAGTAGGTAAATCACTCCAATTAAATCATTTACATTTATAACGAAAGCCCGAGATAGATCCACTTGGATGCGAAAACAGTGAACACATGCCAATCATGTGTTAATTACTAGGTAAGGTCTAAAGGACCGATTAGTTGAATGTGGTATGGGGATGGAAGTGGAAAGTGGAAATTGGAAAGTGGAAAGTGGAAAGGTGAAAGCGGGTTAGTTAGAGTGTGGATTAGAGTCTGGATTATGAGGAATATGTATGAGGAAAGGGATGAGGGGTTGTGGGGGAATTGGTGGATGGGATTGGGGTGGGTTGAAATTGATGGATGGAATTGGGGTGGTTGAAATTGGTGAGTGGAGTGTGGAGAGATATGTATGCACCCCGGATTATGATTATGTACCCCGCGATTTTGGGAGATTGGAGATTGGGGGATTGGGGGACTTGGGATTGGGGGATTTGCGATTTGGAGATTTGGGGACTTGGAAGGGAGATGGAGATGGATGGGAGATGGATGGGAGATGGATTGGGGATGGATGGGATGGAGAGAGGGGGAGGGAGGGCATTTGGTGGGTTTGTGATGTAATGGATGGATGAGATAGATGGATAGGTGGCGATTGATTAAATTGATATTTGTGTATGTGTATGTGTATGTGGTAGCCAGATAGATGATGATTGTTGCAATTGTCAGTTGATTTGGAGATTGGAATTTTGAATTTGGAGTTTGAAACTTGGAATTTGGGAAGTTGATCTGGTGTGATGTGATGTACGAGCGATCTGAGAGATGGAGAGGAGAGGTGCGAAATGGAGAGGGAGTTGTGTGTCTATATAGATTGATGTGTGTGTGAGTGACCGAGATGCGATCGCAGAGATGAGAGGTGTGAGGTATAAGGTATATGTAGGTGGTCTGACTTGGTGATGTGGATTTTTCATCTTCTGTTGTATTGTTTCCTACAACATCCTCTCTGTCTATTAGAAATCAGCATCTATCAATTAGAAGTGAGATGGGATATCAGATGTTGGATATTGAGATGTGAGTTTAGATATCTTCGCAGGATTCAACAAGTAAGATAAGTGTATTTGTGAGCGAGCGCCAGAAGTCTTGACCACCAACTACAGAGGATGGAAATTGTTGCGAGCTAGGATTGGAGAAAAATATGATGTCAGTTGAGAAGAGAGGAGATGTGGAAATCTTGCCGTGTTTCCTTTCCTATATGATGTGTAAGCAAGTAGCTTGTATTTTGTGTTTTGTTTGTGTCTGATTTGAGTGGATTTTCACTTCTTGCTGGTGTGTATTTTATGTTGTATAGTACGTAATGCACGGGAAAAGATGTTATTGGGGTATTTGAGGGCTGGGAAGTGGTATTGGTGTTGGTGTTGATGTTGGTGGTTGTTGTGTTGGGAGGGGTAATGAGATCCAGAGGGATGGAAGGAGTGTAGTTTGGATGTTTGGAGGTGGATGAGGTGATGGTGATGGTGATGGTGATGGTGATGGTGATGGTGATGGTGATGGTGATGGTGATGGTGATGGTGATGGTGATGGTGATGGTGATGGTGATGGTGATGGTGATGGTGATGGTGATGGTGATGGTGATGGTGATGGTGATGGTGATGGTGATGGTGATGGTGATGGTGATGGTGATGGTGATGGTGATGGTGATGAATATGAATATGAATAGGTGGAGCTGTGATAGAGATGGGAATATGGAAAACGTACATTAGTTTTGTCTACAGGATTGATATCACAGAGTATGAGTATGTATAAAGAAGTTGAAGATAGAGAAGATAGCAAGATGATTTGAATATACATATGTACAAGTAAAACATCTCTATGAAATCTCCAGATTCCAGGATTCCAAGTAAGAAGACAAAATCGCCAAGCTCACTTTATGTTGCACCGAATCGGTAGTTTGAGAACCCATTGATTTGATGTGCATGCTTCGACATTAGAGTGTATGCAGCAACAATCACAAGGAAAGTGAAATGGGAAGATATAAACATCGATATCAGCAAGCCTCGCTGCGTCGGTGATACCCAGAATTTCCACCAGAATTCGTAGCGATGATAGACTTTTGGATTTTAATTTATCTCAAGAAAGACCAGACATCAATCAATCAATCACATCAATCACATCAATCACATCATAAGAGGTAATAAAAACATCCCATCCCATCCCATGCAAACATTCGCAAGCGGAAAATCCCAATCCAAACCCCGCGAAAACTTGTTTCTTTCTATACCTCAAGTTACACGACAGCTTTCTTTCGTGGGTGCATGCATGGTGTGTATGTGTGTATGTATGCATCTATCCATTCACACATCATCGTATTGAGATATGTACCCTTGCCAAGGTTGAAAGGAGGAAAGCGATGGGAGGGAATTGATAACTTTGTCTGGCTACTTACTTGGATGTTTATCTAATGAGGAGTACGAGTATGAGTATATACTTGTCTTTCTTGGGGTTTGTGTAACGCGTGGAGAGAAGTGGAAAGCCGTCTTACTACATATGTATGTGTGTATATATAACGTGGTTTATCAGCATGCGGGCCATATCATCATGTGGGCCACTTCGAAAATGCACCAAAATCGAGGTTTTTTTAATATTTATATTTTAATAACTAGTCATTATTTTTGAAAGGAAAAATCATGAAAAATCATAATAAAAATAGAATATTTATAATATTTAGGTTTCTTTTTTAAATAATTTATTTTAACTCGAAATTGTCACACTTTGCGTTACAAAATCTCTTTTTCTTTAATAACTTTAATAAAAATGAAAATTTTGAAAAAAAAAATAGATTTTTGAAATATTTGAAAAATAAGGTTTTATATAATAGATTTTTGAAAAATTCTATTGGCTAATAAAGAAAGTGCACGGTTACGCACAGACGAATTTTGTATACAAAATGAAGTGGCCCATATGATGATATGGCCCGCATGCTGATAAACCACGTTATATGATATTTTTGGGTTTTGATATGGAATTATGAGTGGACTGATGGTTTTGTGTTTGGTGCATGGGTATGGGTATGGGTGGGTATGAGCGTGTGTGTGTATGTGTTACCTGGATGAGATATTTGGAATGGAGAGGGAGGATAGGTAATCCAGTTTTGGCATGTTTTCTACTCTTGAGGAATTGAAACGAGGCTCTGGAATTATATCATGGTCTGTTTGTTTGCTTGTTTGTTTGTTGAAATAGTGAGGTGAGGTGAGATGAGGTAAAGGGATCGAGGTGAATTGAGAGACTAGGTAGACAACTCTTGAGCCGCATGAAAAGGGGTAATGTAATAATCCAAACAACCATGTGAAAAGTTCAAATTTAGATATTTTTAACTAGGTCTACCTTTTCATTAAGAATCAACGGAGAAGAAAAGATTGAAATGAGTATATTGATGAGTATACCTATCTTCTACCTTGGTGTATATATATATATAGGTAATCTACTCAAGCACACTCGGAAATATCAATACCGATACTAGGCATGTCAAAGTCACCGGATCCGAGAAACCAATGAGAGAGAAAGGAAATGAAAATGGAAATCGGTGACCGAGAATTGAAACGAGGAGAGAAGAGATGGATGGGATGAAAGGCTGGAAAATCGGCCCCGGGGAAATGATAATGATAAGATTGGCGGAGTTATGGTATGATAGATGTTATGATCCGAATGTGGATGTTTGGTTCTATATTGAGCTTTTTTTCTTTTCTTTTTTGATGAAGAGGAGAAGAGAAGAGAGGAGAGAAGAGGAAATAGAGATTTGAAAGGTGATTCGACTGATGAGAAGTATGTATATATACCGGCATGTATATAAATGTATTATAACTGATTGTTTAACACCTCCTCATTTTCACATACCGTATGCACACAGAGTAGGGATGCATCTTTTTCTCGGGGAAATGCAACAACAAGCTTTTTCTTTTCACATCTAGCGAAAGCGAGAGAGTTGTATAATATAGCGGTGCCGATAGTAGTGGTATGTCTACCTAGACGTTGAATCCAACTCATAAGCCATAATGAGCCATGGAAATCCAGGTATCAAATCTTGACCAATCGTGGGAAGTTCCTTATGTTTGCCTTTGAATGTCACTACTGGGTATGGAGTTGATTGATATTAAGGTACACACTCACGAATCGCTCAAAGATATTTAGGTACATGTTATTAGTAAAGCTTGTGATTCCGAGTCCCGAGTCCCGATTTTCCTTGGGAGTTGGGGATGTCTCGAGGATGTATCTAGAGAATGATCTAAGGATTCTTTGAAATGTCGAGAGATATAGACTCAGTAAATGAAATAGATTGTATAAATAATATAAATGCTGTATTGCCTTTTTGATCCTTGCAACAGTGCTTGTAATACTTGATAATAACAAGTAAACTTCAATTGATGCGACAGAGATATTCCACATCAAATCAAATCAAATCAAATCAAATCAAATCAAATCAAATCAAATCAACGATAATCTAGGCTATCATTATCATTATCACTATCACTATCTAGGTGTCGATCAATGTCAGTGTCAGTGTCAGTATTCGCATCGGGATTAGAATTAGCATCAGTTTCATTTCTTCTTTTTATAATTGTCTTACTTCTCTTACCAAACCTTCACCTATAACACACTATAATATACTCTTTTGATTTTCACCCTTCACTCCTCAAACCCTGTTCTCTCCTCTCTCGATTTTCACCCTCCACTCTCCCCAGACCTTTTTCTCTCGACTTCAACTTTAAATTCTACGCCACATGGATACATACATATTATAACTCAAATACTCACTTTTCGTCCCTCAATGCTATCTAGGTAATCTGCCCTCATAGGTACTTTGGACTTTTGCTATTCCTACCCTTTCTTTCCCTTCCTTCCTTCCCTCCTTCTTTCCCTTCCCTTCCTCTTTCATGTCTAGATTATGGTGAAGCCTGAATGGTAACAGGTGAAAATTAAACACGGAAAAAATCAAAGAGGGTAACCCATTTCTTTCTAGGGTGGCACACGCGTAGAAACTCTTTTGCCCTTACCATCAGTCCTAGTCTCTACTCACTCTGTACATGCATCACCCACCCACCTCCATCCACCTATCACACTTCACTCAGCTTTCCCATCCCTCGTCCACAAGAGCTAAAAGCGCTCTTTCTTTCCGTAAAAGGCTGGGCTGGGGTCACACTCATTTCTTCCCCCCTCCCCCCGTTCACTTGCTCCCCCAAACCGAATCATAATCCCAGTCTTTCTTGTCATTCGATTCCTTCCATAACTAAACTTCCCCAAGAAAAAGACCAAACCCTTTTCCCCACACCCTAAATTCTAGGTCGAACATCCATCCATCTTCATTCATTGTCAGCAGCAGTCGTCTATAGACTATTACCTTTCACACCACCCCCTCCTCCCGCCCTCTCTCTCGTGCGCCCGCTGCCTTGCAATTACTACTCTCGATCCGAAAACCACGTGCTGAATTATACTGGACAAGGGAATGCTTCTCAGCTTTGCGATTTGCAGGAGATTATTCATCGTCCAATGGGCATGCCAATTTCTATCTACGAAAATCCGGTGATCATTAACGATCTCGACTTGCATCAATCCCATCCTCACTTCCTCCAACGTTCATAAATCCACCACGCCAACCTGTCGACCAATCCTCTGACACCATGGTAATCGCCATGACCTGGCACAAGCCCGATAATGTCGCCGGCTCATCGGCGCCGGCGATCATGATCGGCTTATTCGTCGCGACAGGAGGCCTCTTATTTGGTTATGATACTGGGTGAGTAACTGGCGTGGGAAACAATTCAAGACTCGATCAAAGCTGATGTATGGGATTAAAGTACAATATCTGGAGTAGTGGCAATGCATGCCTTTCGCGAACAATTCTCAACTGGTTACGTTGATCCTTCCGACAATGAATTATCCATATCGCCCAGTCAATCCGCCCAAATCGTTGCGATCTTGAGTGCCGGAACATTCTTCGGAGCATTACTTGCGGCGCCCATGGGTGATCAAATTGGTCGACGGATATCTCTCATCATTTCGGTCGGTATATTTTGCATTGGGGTGGCACTGCAGACTGCTGCAATGCAGATTCCGATGCTTATAGCTGGAAGGTATATTACATTTTTTCGAATATAGGATTCAAAGAAGACTGACAATTCTATAGATTCTTTGCGGGCCTCGGCGTTGGAATCATCTCTGTTCTCGTTCCTTTGTATCAATCAGAGATGTCACCGAAATGGATTCGCGGAACCCTTGTATGCACATATCAACTCGCCATCACTTGTGGACTTCTTCTCGCCGCCGTCGTCAACATATTTACCCAAAGTATTGATGGGCCAAAAGCTTATCGAATTCCTTTCGCAATACAATTCGTTTGGGCAGGCATTCTCTTCCTTGGCCTTGTTTTGTTACCTGAAACACCTCGATACCTCATCAAACGTGGTCAACATCAAGCAGCTGCTTCATCTTTAAGTCGCCTTCGTCGCCTTGACATAACGCATCCTGCTTTGATAGAAGAATTGGCGGAAATTGAAGCGAACCATGAATATGAGTTGAGTCTAGGTTCTTCATCATATAAAGATATTTTCCTAGGCTCGCCGCATCTAGGTCGTCGACTTCTAACCGGTTGTGTTCTACAAATGCTTCAGCAGTTGACTGGATGTGTAAGTACATTCGTTCCAATGGTGAATTAAATTACTAATAATCTGAATAGAATTTTATCTTTTACTAGTGAGTATTATTGACGTTACTCTTTGTAGTATCGCATGCTCTCTTTGAAATATGCAGTAACTGACTAGCTATATTATAGTGGTACGACTTTCTTCAAGAATGTCGGAATTTCGTCACCTTACGTTATTCAACTTATTTCAAACATAGTAAATACTGTCTCGACCATTCCTGGAATGTTTCTAGTCGAATCACTAGGTCGTCGTCGTCTTCTTATGCTCGGTGCCGCAGGAATGGCAGTTTGTCATTTCTTGATTGCATCGGTTGGAACTGCAGCACACGAAGAAGCGAGAGCAGTGAATCTAGTAATTATTGTATTCGTTTGCCTATTCATCTTCTTTTTTGCTTCATCTTGGGGACCAGTCGTTTGGGTCGTCACATCAGAAATCTTCCCATTGAAGGTCCGAGCCAAGTCCATGTCGATCTCCACCGCTTCAAATTGGCTTCTCAATTTCGCCATCGCTTATAGCGTTCCATATATGACCAGCAGCGGACCTGGTTATGCAAATCTTCAAGCAAAGATATTTTTTCTTTGGGCT
Organism: Botrytis aclada; assembly: GCA_014898285.1. Taxonomy (NCBI): domain Eukaryota; kingdom Fungi; phylum Ascomycota; class Leotiomycetes; order Helotiales; family Sclerotiniaceae; genus Botrytis; species Botrytis aclada. The sequence goes on along the minus strand of RCSV01000001.1, from coordinate 2,171,734 downwards.
TGCTTTTGTGTAATAGCGTTTGCATTCGTGTGGGGAATGGTATATGAAACAAGCAAAATCAGTCTTGAGCAGATTGATGAGTTATATGAACGAGTCGATCATGCTTGGCATAGTAATAACTTTGAACCTAGTTGGAATTTTCAAGACATGCGAGATGAAGGCGCATCTGCAAGTGGAATCCAACTACAACTACAACTTGCTGATCAAGAAGAACCGAGGAGACGTACAGGTACAAGTGCAAGTGCAACAGGAAGTGAGGGTACTATGTCTGAGGAAGATAAAATCGTTGCGGGATTAGGGGATGTGGATTTGAGTTATTAATGACTTTTCGAGAGCTATTCAAGGCTTTGGGTATTTTAAGTACAGTATTATATTATGTTTCAAGCGACGGAGTTTATTGCTGTTGGAGTTTTATGGAATGGAATGGATGGATGGTAGGATGGGTTGCGTTTGGAATGCGTATGAATTGCGTATGGTGTAGGGTGGGAAATGAAATATGGTTGGCCTTTGGGGTTGGGTTGGGAATTGTGATTGGGGATCTTTCTGGACGAATAGGTCTACAGTATCTACCGCAGGCGAAATTTGGGGAATGTTCAAGAATGGGGATGGGATGGGGTTTATACCAAATGCAATGCAAATGAGCATATATTGCCCAATAGCGATGTGGGGCGATATATATGAGATATCGGATAGGAACTAGCTGGCTAACTGAACCGGATCAGATATCATCTGAAATGGATCGATATGGGTTGGTCTAGCATGGGATGGGGGTTCTTTGTGCGCCTCTTTGAAAATGATTTGATACTTGTGGGTGTAGTATGAAATGATAATTCTTTTTTATATTAAATGTCAAAATGATGGTATTCAGTTTTTAGTGATTGCTTATATGTGTCTAGGTATGTATTGATTTGAGAGGGAAATCTTTTTTTTCTTTCTTTTTTTACATTAAAGATTCTTCATCAGAACAAATAATTAACGAGCAATACCTGGATATACACATCCCCCATGCATCCACATCCGCATCTCCTTCTGCATCTCCTTCTCCTTCTACATCCACATCCACTAATACCCCTTTTCCATTTTTCGATCAGTCCGTATACGAAGTCGGTAGTGTTTTCAATCAATCCCGCGTTTTGCGCAGGGCGTCTGGAGGATTACGATGCGGTCGGTTTTGATTGAGGAGTAGAGGTAGAGGTAGAGGTAGAGGTAGAGGTAGGTTTGGGTTTGGATTTGGGTTTGGATTTGGATTTGGATTCACTTCTTTCCGAAGCAGGCCATTGCGATGATCTGGCTTTGTGGTGATGCGCGTGATGCAGGTGATGAGGTTCTAAATTGTTGTCTGGCGTGGAAAATGGAAAATGGAAATAGGGAGAGGGAGAGGGAGAGGGAGAGGGAGAGGGAGAGGGAGAGGGAGAGGGAGAGGGAGAGGGAGAGGGAGAGGGAGAGGGAGAGGGAGAGGGAGAGGGAGAGGGAGAGGGAGAGGGAGGGAAAGGGGAAGTGGAAGTAGATGTGGGGATCGCGAGGGTGGGAGGGAGACGAGGCACGGAATGAGTATGAGTATGAGGAGGGTGGAGTTTGTGTTTGGGGCTGTGGCTGTGGCGGCGGGTATTAGGGTTGGGGTTGGGGTTGGGGTTGAGAGGAAGAGACTGGGAAGAGGAGGGGGAGTTTGAGCGTGAGCGTGAGTGCGAGTGGGAGGAAGTTCTTTTTAATTCGTGTGTGGGTTCGGTGGTGGAGGTGGAGGTGGATTTGAATCTGGATTTGAATGGATTGCAGGATTGCAGCGATCGGGATCGGGATGGAAGGTCTTCGTGTTTCGTTCTTCTATTTTTTGGGACGGGGAGAAACCTTTGTGGATTTCGGGGGTTTAGGGGGGTTTCTCTGGGAGTTGCTGTTGCGGTTTTGATTTTGGTTTCGGGTTTTGTGGGGAGGGTGAGATCTGGGGGGAGATTGAGGGGAAGTGGATAATAATGCTAGTGCTTTCAAATAATAGATATGATGTTTTGAAGACGCGAGATCTTGTCTTGTCGGCCGCGCTCGTAGAGAGAGGAGATGTTGGGGTTTTATTTTTGTTAGCACGCTGCTTTTTTGAAGGGGGAATACTGGTATTGATTGAGTGTGTGGAAGCTTTGGGTAAGGAAAGTGGAGGGGGTGGATTGCTGGGAGGGGTAGAAAGGGGAAAGGAAAAAAGAAGAAGCAAAAGGAAAAGAAGAAACAAAAGGAAAAGAAAAAACAAAAAAGGAAAACTCCATCCCACCCTCCTCCTTCAACCTCTCACTCATATCTCATACAAATTCTCAACTCGTATTCCCGCAGTAAATCTCCTTCTTCCCTTTCAAAATTGTGATCCAAAATTGTGATGGTTTCTCCTATCGTATATATGTATGGGATGGGATGGGATGGCGGGTTGGTTGGTTAATATTAACTTATTTTGTATTTTTTCCCGGCTTTTTTTGGCGGGGGGGGGGGGGGGAGGGGGGAATGATGGATGATTGATGGATGCTGGAGGCGAAGTGGGAAATGGGAAATGGGGACTTGGGGACTTGGGGACTTGGGGAAGGGGGAAGGGAATTTTTGGGATGGGGGGGGGAGATGGATTGGGGGAAGGTGAGATATTTGTCGCGGGCGTGGAAAGTGGTGTTTTAGTTGGTTTAGGGGGAGAGGATGGGGTTTGGGGGGAGGGGAAGAGGCGCAGGGGGAATAGTGATTGGGAATGAAAATTCTATAGAGACCTGAATTTGATTTCTTGGGGCCGGATGGATCGATTAGTTACTTTGAAGAAAGTGCGGGGTTTGGTCGAGCCAGATCCAGAATTCTTGGAAGTTGGTTGATGGAGTGGGGTGGATTTGGGGGATTTGGAGGGTGAGTTTTTTTTTGTGTGTGATTGGGATGGGGGGTTTGAGAGACGGTTTTGGGGGATTGCGTGGATTGGGATTGGTGGATTGGGATTGGGGGATTGGGATTGGGGTTCTTGGTTTTGGGAGGTTCGAGATTGAGAGTCAGAGGAAAAGCGGTGCAAAAAAAAAACTATTGTTGATAAGTGAGTTTATGTATATTAGTAGGCGAGAAAACTTCGAGTTTGTATCTTCCGAAAAAAAAAAAGGGAGTTCTTTAAGTCTACATGCAGGGTGAGCATCCAATAGTCCGGATTGTATGTAGTCTAATAATATAAGGGAGGGGTTGAATTTCTAAAAGTAGTTAAAATGTGAAGATGGTTTAATATTTTGATCGATTAAATTCGATATCTCATATGATTTGATGGTTTTCATTGGTTTTGGGGATTTTATTACTTTTCTTCGTTGTTGGATTGCAGGACGGATTATTGGATATACTACGGGCTTGCAGGTGGAGTTCAGGATGGATGGATGGATGGTCTGGAGATATTGTAGTATTATTATTATTGTTATTATTATTAGCATCGTAGCAGCATCATTATCATCATAAATTTCAACAACATAACATTGCGTTACACACATAGCAACACAAACAAACAAACACACATACCACATACCTCACCAACCGAATCTCTCCCCTCCCCAATACTCTCCCTCTCCCTCACCCTCCCAAACACCTCACTCTCTTCCCCACCATCACTTGCTTCCCCATTATCCGAGTCGCGCAGCGTTCGTGTAGTCGCGGCGGAACGCACTTCCTGGAGCTGGCTGATTTATTGTCGGGGTTGAGAGTGGGGTTTGTGGATGGGTTGAGAGGTGCTTTTGTGGAGTGGAGTGGAGTGGAGTTGTGATCTAGGGAGAGATTGGGGGTGGAATGAGAGAGGGTGCAGATGCGGGGAGTTTGGAGGGAGGGAGATGGATGGTCTGGGGTGTATGGGTGGATGCGGGTTGGGTTGGGTTGGGTTGGGAGAGGGAGAGGGAGAGGGAGAGGGGTTGATGGGGGGTTTGGGGGATTTCTGGGAGGAGAGTTTTTTGTGTGTGGATGTGTGTGTATGTGTGAAAGAGAGAGAGAGAGTTGGAATTGAATTGAAATGGAATGGAATGATTTAATACAATGAGCTTTTGTTATTATTTGTAAGATCTTTCATCTTGAATGGCAAACTAACCTGCATCTCGGAGTTCATACGTTTAGATGTTAGAGCTCAAGAACAGAGGCTAGGCTGCACTTCGCTGATGTACTGTCCATCCGATTTCTGATTAAAGACATTGAGGTCTACTTTGTGACTTTGATTGAAAAAGTCGAATTGAGATATTAGCCAGAGTCTGTTGTTGTGTTTGGAGATTCTTTTTGTGTGGGTTTGTTTAGTAATGTAATAGTCGAATTGTATGGGAGTGGAACTGAGTGGGTTAATGGAGTTAGTTATTGATATTGGATTAATAGTGTGTTCACGGGATGATGATATGTATTTGAGTTCAGGTAGTTGGGAATATGCAAAAGAGAGGATGAGGTAATGAGAGGATCTTCGTTGGAGGTTTGCATGTATAAATCGCCTACAAATAATAAATCCGGTACTCTTCCCCTTCGCTAATATCGTTATGCAGTAATCTGTGATTTACACACAAGTAGATAGTCAATAGTAAGAGCCTTATTGTGCATCCGGCATTACTCTCGATCCGTCTCGAGATATTCAATAAATCAATAAATCACTCGAAAGATAAGATTTCCCGCCCGTGCACTGCAATTAGCTCCGGGTATTCAGTTCACATCCACGCAGGGCAGGGTAGCAATACCCGTAACCACTCAAATCATCTCATCCCCAAGCGCCATCGATATCATTTTCCCACCATTTTCTAATCCCACCTAGTTCTTACTCTTCACCCTCCAAAAGCTTCATCCCCGCAATTTCATTGGTTCTCTCCTCAGTACCTCACTCAACCTTTCACATCGACATGCAGGCTCAGCGCTTAAATCAGCTCTTCGTGATGATTTCTCATTGGAAGGTTGATTTCTCTTCACCCCTCCTTCACACCTCCCTTGTACACCATCGAAAATGTGCCTTTCCGTTATATTAATAAATCATGGATGGCCAGCCGTTCGTGAGCTCGTTCATGAAGATTTCTATCCTCTTGGAACTTGAAGAGACGACGCTCTGATTTCTCCATATTTCGATGCCTGTTCGATATCGACGGTGTATAGTATAATTACATTATTTGATCGCTGGCGATTGACTCATATATCGTTACGCAAATATTGAACGAAATACAATATCTTTCCAGCCTAGGTATTCTCGCATTACGATAATCCTACGACGTATCTCCCGATCCATCCGCGATATTCAATCCCTTCATCATGGTTTTCGGATGTTTTTCTTCGCCTATCATGAAGCGGAAATGGAGGTTTCCCAAGGTGATCATCTGGCTGAATGTAATCGAACTCGCGGGAACCGTCGCCGCACTCGTCATGTTCGGTATCGCAGATCCAGATTTATATCGAACGAAAATGTGGCAAATTGGTTATGATAATGGATTCAACAGTAGCCCGGATGAGGTTCTATATGCGTATGCGAATTATCGTCCGTTGCCAAAGATTGCTTTTGTTTGGAGTCAGACGTGAGTTTTATTTTTTTTCATCGGAAAATGGTGAAGATGAGAGGAGTGTCTTGAGAACAATCCAAACTGATCTCGTGCTTTTTAAATATAGTTTGCAAAATTTCAACATTGGAATCTCGGTTCTTACTATGTTCATCCAACTTTGCAAAGTTGTTATGTTCATTATGCACATTTGGTATCCTCTTCTCTCAACGATTATAAATGGACTTCTTACAGTCTGTTGGATTGTCAGTATATACGGACAGGCCGGACCAGATCATACGGATCCAAAACATCCAAGTAATGTGGCTTGGTATATTGCGAAGAGTTGTTCATATGCTGCCCCCAGTGGAAATGAACATTATTGTCAAATGGCAAAAGGGGCTTTTGCTGTTACGGTATTTATGATGTATGTCATTTCTTTAAATCTTTTCACCATGAATCCTTGTCTTACAAATAATAGGATCATCTTCCTCGCAAACACAATTCTCGGTATTCACTCTCTAATTCCTTCACGCCTCGAACGTTCAGTCAATGCGCTCGATCTCGAAGATAATATCGAAACATCTACCAAAGCAGGCAAGAGAGTAAAGACTACAGATTCTCCGGATTCGGAGACACAATGGGAAATGCAGAATATGCAGCAAAGTATGGATCCTTCCAAACAGCCTTTTACACCAAGAACTTTGGCTTTCAAATCTTTGGATAGACAATTACCTTTGAGGGCTACTTCGGCACCGAGATTTGCGTAATTATTGATGTGGATTTGGGTAGGGAGTTGGTGATTTGTTTTTATTGGTGATGGGGATGGGGTGATTGTTTATGATTGTCTGATTGATAGGCATCATGTGGGAGACAAACAAGACCACAATTTTGGGATGAGTTTACTTTATGATTTGGGATGGCCAGAAAATGGACCAGCGAGAAGGAAACATGGATAAGAATGGGTACGGAGGAGCGGCCGTCGATTGAGATACCAAGGGAATGAGAAGGAATTTGTATAATGTGTTTTAATTTTCACGAGATACTGAGATATTGGGTTCTTGTTTTTGCTTCTATGTTGATATCATTTGGATAGTTTGATAGGTAGTATCCTACCAATGCTCAGAATATGAGATTTCTGATTCAGTATGTAAAAGGATCGCACTGTGCTAGTTTTGAGGGGTGCTAGTTGTGTGTGTGATTTGAATCGTGAATTTTTGAAGGATGATGGAAATTGTGATGGTTATGATTATGGTGTAAGGACATATTGAAGAAGTCATCCCACGGGTAAGGAGGTAGGTACCTCGAGAGTATCCAGGTAAATGAATCTGCAAAGTTAGATGTGAAATATTGCGATTACATAATCTGGCCAATAGATTCATTGGATCTGAAATATTCCAGACTAGTAAGTGTGGTCATCCAATGGGATTGATGGATCCTAAATATTTCGTGCTAAAATTGTGGCTGACCAATGTGAGCAACGGATCTGAAATATTTCAAAATATTTCTATTATGTAAGTCTGTTAAGCCAATTGGAGGAGCGCATTTGAAATATTTCGACCCATTGCAATGTAATCACCCACACTCACGAGGTAGTACTTCAATTGTGTTTCGAGGCAATGTGTAATGTAATGCTGGATTGCTGGATTGGTAGGTGAGTAGGTAGATGGGTAGGGGGGTAGGTGAGTAGGTGGGTAGGTGGGTATGAGTATTGAGGAAGGGATGTTGTTCTGTGGTGGGTATAGGGTTATGGGAGGGGTGAGGAGGGGGTGTGAGGAAGAGGAAAGAGTAAGGAGAATGAATGGGTGAGCAAGCAAGTGAGACGAAGATGGGGATGGAGATGGAGAGGAAAAGGAAGATGGAGTAGGAGTAGAAGAGAGGCTGGGGAGGGATGGTGAAGAAGATGATGATGATAGAGGGAAGGGAAGGGGTGGTGAAATGTATGGAAAGAAGAAGAAGAATAGTAGGAGAATGAATGGGGAATGGAGAATAAAGAGTGAGTTGAAAAAGGTGATTATACTTTGAGAATCTATTACTATTGAAGCTTGGATGATTAGTGATTTATCGAGATAGTGAGGTACGGCGCTGTGGAGAATTTTAATCTCAAGGAGTCAGATGGGAAGACGATGACGATGAGAAGGGAGAGGAAATTCTGAGAGAGGTGGAGTAGGTGTAGGCGGATGATGTATGTATGTATGTATGTATGTAATATGATGAATGGATAGATTGGGGTTCGGATACATATAGGGGAGGGGAAGGGGGAGGGGGGACATTATAATTATCTATCTGTTGTTAGGGTGTGTGTTGAATTATATACATACATGAGATGAGGATTGAGTGATGGTTCATGAATGGGTAATTATTGTGGTTCGTGCGAGTTAGTACAAGTTTGTACAAGGATGTATCTACAATTGCGAGGTTGTGAGATTGACTGAGATGATGGATATGTACTATGTATGTATGATGTATCCAGCTCGGATTGAATGAGCCTTACTGTTGGTGGTAGAGATAGCTGACTTACTTGCAAGGTATGGGACTTGCGTGCGAGCGAGGGGGGGGAATAGGGAGCGGGGGAAGGGTAGGAATGTGAGTGTGAATGATGATTTGTGGAAGGTGGAAGAAAATAAAAACTTGGGGGCATGGGGTTTGAAAGATAGAGAAGGAATCGGGATAATAGGTAGAGATGTGAGAAGTGAGAAGAGAAGAGAAGAGAGTCGGAACGACGAAACCAAGAATTGTTATTGAATGGAAGATGAAGTATAATATAATATGATATGATATGAAAAGAAGATGAAGAAATAACATAGGCGAGGGCAAAGGAAGCAGGGAGATAGGATGGATAATGTGTAAGCGGCATTAAACCTTCGCTCGAGATACGATTAGAGAATCGATCGAAATATTTGAGTTTTGAGAAGCTTTTTTTCTCGAGGTTGAATGGTTTGGGGAAATGAGAGGGGAGAGAGAGGGGGGGGTTTATGAGGAAAGGAAAAGGGGGGTGAGTTAGAGATTGTGGTGATTTGAGGAAGATGATGATGGGTTTACAATGGTTGTCTTATGGTTCCGGAGGCGTAGATACGATGTTCTTAGGTGATGATATATGAGTTTTGAGAGGATGGGATTGATCGATATACCTGAGCTGAGATATAAGAGGGGGAAAGGGGGAAGAGGAGAAGGAAAATGAAAATGAGAAAGAGGACCAAGTGGACAAGTGGAAAAGTGAACCAGACGAGACGAGACGGACAAGTATAATGATTCGCCAGCGCGCAAAGATCTACAACCGAAGCCAGAGTAAGAGGATTAAAGATTCCGTAATAAAATAGGATATTATCAGGTATTTAAGTAGAAAGAAAGGATGCAAGAGAGGGGACAAAACATCCCACACGATTATATCATCGTGGACTGACTCATCTGATACCGAGCTCTCATGATGTATTGGGGATCGGAGGGTTTTCTTGGGAGATAGGATAGGATGGATGTGGATGGGATCTTTTTGAAGAGGTTAGGGACGTTTCTTGTTGTATGGTTGTAGTGCGGGTAAGGTAGGTGGGTAGGTGGGTGGGTAGGTTGTCAATATCTAGAGTTCACAATACATCCATCACAACACTTCACCAAGCAACCAAGCAAACAAATACACACACTTCGTTTTCAAGAATCTTGGGATATTTCAATTCAGTTCAATTCAATGCACCGCAACGCAACGCAGTATATGTATGCATCTATTAAGTCAAAGAAACAAATCAGAAAGAAATAAAGGAAGGACGAAAGAATCCGCTTCAAAGAGCAGAATCAGAAGAAGAAAAATAAGGAAGTAAAAACTATCTAAACCCCTCTTCCCAATTCCTCTCCATATACTCCCCCATTAATTACTCCATCCCACCCATCAAAACTCCACCCAACAAATTAAAAAAAAGAAAAAAAGGAAAAAAAGTGAGTAAAACAACCCCAATGACTTAATACCAGCAAGCAAGTAAATTTCAACTCCTTTCCTTTCTCATGCTCTGAACTCCATCCATCCATCCATCCATCCATTTATGTGTGCATATGTGTGTCTATCCATTCATCTACTTTTCAAAAATAAAATAGAGTAATATGAAATGTAATGAGCTCAAATAAAATGAAAACCCGACCAAAGAAATAAATGATTAGATGAATAGATATAGATCTCTCCTCTCCTCTCCTCTTCCCTAGCGATCTCGACTAATCTAGACATCTGCGCTGAATATAATAGGAGTATCTGATTAGAGAAGAAGTGAAGTAAAGTCTATCGTATCGTATCGTAATGCATGAGCGCATATCTTTTTGCGAAAAGAAAAGAAACGGAAGAAGGAGAAATGAATAAATAAACCGAAGAGAAAAGATCAGTGAGTAAATAGCTTCAGTAAGCGAGAAGAGCTTGTTTAGCTAGGTACGTAGGTTGTGCGAGTATCGTTGTTGATTCATGTTCTAGAAGTGGGTTTGGGTTTTGTCGATATTGGTATTGGTGGAGTTGAAGTTGGTTTCGAGATGAAGAGGAATTTCATACAATGAAAGATATTGTGATTCCCATCTTCTGTGCCATGAATCGAAAACTCTTGGTCAACCGAAGATTTGAATGTTGGGGGCAAGGATGGATGATTTCCAATGCTTGTTGAAATGTAGGACATGTGTGTAGTTTCGTATGCATGATTGATACTTGTTGTGATGTAGGACATGCCTGTAGTGTAGTTTCGTACGCAAGCGGAAATGCATCTCCGAGAATGAAGGAATCGATGGGACCAAAGCAAAGAAAGGCATAAACCCATCAAGAACCAAAGCCAATTACCAATGACCCCTGAAGGTAGCCGGCACCCCATGACCATTAATGCGATCTTCGCGAAAAGAATCCCATTCACTTTGTTTTCTCCCACTCTCAATCCACAACTTATCCTGTACCGTCGCCGCACGAATACCATACGCGCCTCTTCTTCCCAACGCCTGATTGCTAATCGGTCGTTGCACCTCGTCAATCTCATGAAAGATCTGTCGACTCTCGTCAAGCTCTCTCTTGATCTGCAGATTTAGAGCGAGGCCTCTGATCCGGCTGCCTCGAGATGTATCCTTGAAGATGCGGAGGAATTTGCCTATATCGTTGGTGTTCCATTCTCCCTGGTCTGGAGCGCCGGGATGAGTTGGCTCCCAGCACCATTCTTTGATGATGCGGAGCTTCTCGAGTTTGTAGTGGTCGGTTTCCTGGTTGAGGTATTGGAATAATTTGCACGCTTGACAGATGGGTTGGTCGACGGGATCGAGTTTGTATTGGCGGATCATTTGGTAGGAGAACCAGACCCCGGGGAGGAGATGTTCACATTGACAACATATGAATCCTTCTGCCATCCTGGAAATGAACCGTGTTAGTTTGGTGATAGATGAAGGATGGGATGTTCAAACAAAGGAAGTGATAACATACCATTTCACACCTTCAGTTTTGTTCGCAATAACCTTTCCTTTCAACGCTTCGTGATATTTCTCAACCCTGCCACCAAAATCTCCATATGCAACATGGGCAATAATATGATCGACCGTTACTTTATCATCCATCAGGATCTTGAGAGTTTCTTCAACAAGCATACAAGGCGACTTATCCAACCATTGTCTAAACATAGTATGTTTCGAAACAAAATCGATACCCTGCGCTCTAGCCTGACGAAGAAGACTGTGAACTTCCTGCCAAATGGCAATTCGAATATCAGCAACATGCATACCCGGATCATCCCAAGTAACACCATAAGAATACTCTCCTCCCAATCTTCTCTGTCCTTTCTGATCCCCCGCTTGATGGATAGGGTAAGGACCAACATGGTATGCGGGATAGAAATCCAAATCGACTTGGTGCTCGCAACCTCGAAGACGATCTCGTGTGATGATGTCCAGGAGCTCGATACCATCGCCTAGATGAATCAATTCACAGTTGTAGACACCGAGAGTTTTGAGCTTGCGCATTTCGGGAATGACTAAAGCGAGAATGTGCGTGGTGAGGAAGGGAACGTGATGTAATTGGATGTTTTGGAGGAATTCGCTGAAGTTGTGCATAGCCATACCTGATGAGAGTATATTAGTGATTTGATCGATCTGATTTGATTTGAATAAGAGAGAGGGAGGAAAGAAACCTACACATCTTATTCAAATTCTCGATTTGATTAACATATTTAATAGGTTTCGTATCCCTCGTAGGTGTGACAACAATAACCAAAGCTGCACTGGCACCATATTCATTCTCCTCTCTCGGTACATCGCAGCCTTCGAAACAACCTCCAGTCATGTCCCAAATGCCCTTTAAACATCAGTCAGTCAGGTAGGTAATATATAACGAGAAGACAACCCGAAACTCACAGTAATAGCCATCAAGACTTCCCAAGTTCTCTGGCTTGTTCGAGAAAGTGCAGAAGCATTGCTATGGTTCTTCCATATATATTTGAGAAGAATGGTATCAATACCTTGTGTTTGCAGTACTTTCATCAATTTACTTTGCTCTTGTGTATGTTTTGGATGCTTGAACACATTTTCTCTCCAGTTAAACACAAACGGCCCCTAAAATATGTAGTTAGAATGAATTCGACATAAACAATGAATGAGAAATCATACTAATGAAGCCACCTTCTTGAATCTATCCTTTTCACCATTGAAAGGCCAGTTAACCAAATTGGGAAAAGGTTCTTTTGGTTCTGCGACTCCTGGTACATTGTCCCAGTTATCTGCTGCAATAGTATTTTTCTCAGCAACTACCGCAGGTTGAACACCCCAATCGGGATTTGCAACCAAATTGTTAGGATTTTGCTGTTTGGGAGGAGTAGGAAATGTAACATTAGTTGGTACTGTAACCCAAGGACTCTTAGTAGCTGGTGGATTTGTCACATTAGCTTTAGAAGGAACTGCAACATCTGGATTTGGAGGAGCTGCCAGAGTGAGAATTGCAATTGCTCTCTTTTTGGTGCACCATGGAATTTCACCTGTTCTGAGTGCAGGATTGATGGCATACACAGGGAGTGTAGACCATTTTCCATTCTCAGGTACAGTAGACCATGCTGTTGGATCCAGATCAGAAGGAGCCTGGAATTTGACAGTGCCAGGAAGAGGAGGATGTTCCCAAATGGTTCCTTTGGCAGGTACAGAATTATTGGTGTAATACCTCAGAACGAATTTGTTTGAAGCAGAACCCGGAATAAATGTAGTCTCAGTGGAGTTATGATTTGTCTCTGCAGGCTTTTTCTTGGCACTCTTTGCAGATTGATCGCCAGCTTGTGATTTTTGCTGATCCAGAGAAGGCCAGAACCATGTGTTTGTTTCACTAGGAACTTCAGGGACGAATTTCTTTGGGGCTTGTTTCCAGATTGGTCCTTTCTTCGAAGTAGGTCTTGCATATGTGACCCATGCTTGTTCACCACTATGTTGACCCTCATCGGTCTTGACTTTGGGTTTACCTTTGTTACCCATAATGAATGGTGTATCAAAGATCTAGTAAAAGTTAGTAGAGTTTTTCCGACTGCATAACACCTGATAATCAGGACCAAAGACAAAAATCGGTGGGAGAAATGGCACATGACCAATCTCGGGAAAAGGGCAATGCGACCGAGAGAAGTTAAGGGGCAGTGTATCCCAAGAACAAATGAACTTCATCAAGGACTTACAAGTTTTCAACTGTTCAATCTATGCAAAGCAAAGAATTCTCGAATCAACCAGCAAGAAATGCTTGAAATGTCAAGCAAATGCAATACGAGTGATGAAGCTATGAACAACAACGGCACCTGCTTTGTTCAGCACAGCCTAAGAAACATATTAGCATCAAATCCAGACGATGCAGAAAATTTGCACTGCTGAAAGGTGAAGTGCAGGGTATGATGATATAAGTAATTCAAGCATGAGAATCTTAAACAAGCTATAAAATCTGGGGTTTGGAAGAAAGAGGACTTCTTATGAGAAAGAAGAGGACGCTGTGATAGATGATGGTTTGATGAGTGTATATCAAATGATACTTACAAATCTTATGGACGTTGTAAATTTCTTTTCAAGAAATCAAAGCGGCAGTTGTAAGGAAGATAGATACTTTGAATGCTATGTGATTCAAAATGGCAAGTCTTGTTTGAGGTCTGTCGTAGTTGAGGTCTGTCGAAAGAAAACGAAAGGGGACCAACGGAAATAAGAGGGATGTATGTCTTGAAATTGAAGATAGAAGACAGCGCTTGTCTCGTCTTGAAAATATCAAGAAGAAGAGAAAGTAAACGCAAGAGCGCAAAGAATCAATAGCCAAGTAACCGTGCAAGGATCAAGTATTAAGAAGCTATCAAGTAAGAAGTGGATAGAAGTTAAGGGTCTGGGGTTCAGGTTCGAGATGGAAGAGTAAAAGACGGAGGTTGAAGGAAGAGCAAAGACGGAGGTTGAAAGAAGAGGGCGGATAAAAGGCCCCAGAGAGAAATCCAAACTTCCAAATCAAACCAAACAAAAGCAAATATCATACTTCAAATCCCCGGGGTCATTCGGAAAGAAAAACCGGGGTTATCTATTTATGGAACAGGGCAGAGCGGGGTTGGACGGCGAGATACGACGACGAGGTGGATATTTGCAGTGAATGTTGTTGACCGTGCATGATATTTGAAGGCATTTGGTGAATGCCGAATTAGGCAGCGACGATTCTAGCTATCTTGTGTTATCTTGCAATTTGATGGGAATGTTAATTTTGGACAAAGATGTTTATTATGTGTTGTTTTACTAACAAGTTGGAATAGAGAACCAGGCAGATTTTGATGACTGCTCCTTAAAGTGTTCACATCTACTAAAGAAAATCCATCATCATCTCATGAGCTCAGGGGGGCATTTGAAGTATACAGTACAGTATCAGACAAAGTGATTCAAAGGATGAAAAACATTATTTACCGCTAGCTTGATTTGAGTCCTCATCTCCAGAACAACACATTCTATTCAACTTCAAGATCCTTCACTGACATTAGCATTTCGAATCTTTGATGGAGAACAAGTAGTATATTGATGTCACCCACACGGAAAAGTTCACCAAAAAGATTCACTACATGTCCATAAGTGATCTTAGAATTCCGGCTCCCCTTTCAATACTACAGAAGATTCTTCCGCCAATAAAGTCTTGACTCCTCAAAGATCCAGGACTGTGAATCTTATCTCAATACAAACAGGATGTGAACTACCAACATCCACCTTGAGAAAGAAGAGTTGAATTTGATACTATTGTCAGGATAATGATGGGTATGGAGCCCCCAACGAATGTCATCTCTTTGCGCAATGAGAAGTTTGACGGCTTATAGAGGTGAATTTGTGAAGCAGTGAAGCAAAATGTGGTTCACACATCATGCACACTTTGAAGGCAAGTTGATGAAAAATACATGCTTCATATGACAAACAAACAAACAAACAAACCAATCAACCAACCAATCAACCAACCAACCCAAAAGAAACACCCCAAACCAGTGAAGACCATTGAAGACCATTAAATATCAATGCCATCAAAACAGCAACACACACCTTCCCAACCATGACCAACAACATAAGTCCAGTCAGAACCCCCTTCTAAATCGACCAAAAAAAATCAAAATCACAAAAGAACATCAATTCCATCCACAGCAACCACATACAAAAAAAGAGCTGCTAAGAATGTCTGTCCACTCGTACAACTTCTTAACAGTACAACTCCTTAACAGTACAACTTCTTAACAGTACCCAACAGAAAACATCTCATCATGATCGATTGAGGATGCAATGAACTTCGGCTGTGCAACTTTCAGAAATGTAATCTAGAGAGTATGGTCTTGTCAATACCAGATGGGAGTTCGTGAAAACAAAGAATGTGGAATGACGACAGCGATGACAATCATGATAGTAATAATTAATATGTAGAGAAATCTAGATAAAATATCTCACTCGTAAAGAATTTCAAAATTTCAGAAATGTGTTTTGAAGCAATAACAATGTAGATAGCAGCAATAGCAAAAAAATATAAAAAAATAGATCTCGTCAGCAGCCAAAAAACTAAAATCACATAAATGTAAATTCCCCCATCCCAAACCACCAAATCGTCCCCCTCCAATCAAACCCCCATTCCTACATGAGCAGTACATGAGCGGTGAGTAATCAGCTGCCCTACCCAGCAACCTACCTATTCGCTTCCATTTCCCATTCGTCGCGGATCGCATCGCTCAAAAGCAAAGGCAAGCGACAAAGAGTGACTGAAGTGCGATGATGCAACACATTGCCAGAATCTCTCGGCATTGCGTTGTTGCATGGATATCCCATCCCCCCCCCCCCCAAAACCACATGTATGAATGACATTTGACCTATCAAGAATTTTTGTCGAGCGCCAGGGGTCTTTACACCGCGTGTTGAAGATACCTACCTGTACCGGACTTTGCATCAACTTCCTAGACGCAACCTTGATATACGTTTTTTGGTCATCCGCGAGTGCGAGATTTGCAGGATGGATGGACATCGAGAGGTTAGTTGGGTAGATTTCATAGGGGTGGGAAAGAGGAGGATGGAATCATGTTGATTCATATCTGAGTCATGTTACCCCTCGGTGTACATCTGTGGTGTTGCGATTGGATAAGGGCCCCGCCTAGGAGAATATCAAAATCAACCCCTCCTTGAGGAAAATTGGCAAGGCATTCCTAGATTGTTGAAGGAGGAGATTCTTGGATCTGGTGGTGTGGTGTGGATGTAGAAATTGGATTTTCCGATACCCCAGGTAAGAGATTGGCAAAGATCGAGGCCAAGGTGAAAGGAAATGGGGCGGTGGGTGGAATAAGGTTGGTTGGTGGTTGTGGGAGGAGATAAAACCTTATCGTCGTGTGACTGACTCTTTGGATGGAATGATGTGAGATTTTGGAGAGGAATAGGACGTTTGTTATGTTATTGTTCAGTCTTCGAATGTACAGCAGCTGGATAGTATTTGGAGGAAGTCCATTGAGTCTTTCTTGAGGTATACTGGAAGATTAGCTTTGTGGTTTCTGTACGCATCAAGATTGCCGTTAGAGTCAATGTCGTAGTCGCTTTCTCTTTCTCTTATCCTTTCCAAGGTAACAATAGATTGACCTTGATATACGAACCTTTCCTTACCTCTGTGCTATTTCTCAATACCTACCTATTGAGTAGCCAGTGCCTCCTCCATCAACAAAACAATAATAATAACAAATCGCTTGATCCCTTCCCTTTCGATGATCAGACGACATTTCCAAGATCTTATGTACCTAAGTATGTACTAAGTATGTACCACGCAGGTGCACACATGTCGGTAAATGAGATACAATATCTTAGCAAACTCATGCTGATGCTCCACCGCAAAGTTCCACATGAACTTAGTCCATGATGTGGGCACCAACCAACACTATAATTTTACGGTCGCTCAATGAGTAGTGAAACCCTTCCGAAATGGTCTTGGACGGACCAATAGTTGTATTTTAGTGGTATGTAGGGAAATTGGGGTTTGAGGGTTGTCAAAATGTACGAGTGCTAAGTGCTAGGGACTGTCGACTGCAGTAGACTGGAGGAGGAGAAAGGTGGGATGATGTCTGAGGGTTTGCTCTGAGGGTTATTGTGAGGCTTTGTTCCGAGGGTTTGTGTTCTAGAAGACGGAAGGACAGAGAGAAGCGAAAGAAAGCAAGAGGAAGAGATAATTTGGGTGAGCATTACTGATTCCGGTAAACCAACAAAAGATTCGAAGCTGGGAAGGTTTTCATGCATTTGAGTTGCATGAAATCCTATGTCATACTTTCTCCTCTATACAATGAATGATCATGATGCGACCTCCCTAGATAGAGAGTTATACATTGAATCCTAGGAAACTCAATCATCCATGGTCCATATGTAGATACACACATCTCGACTTCAATGTTATCACGAACCACCAAGACTCCCCCCAAAGCCAAAAGAAGGACAAAACATCAAATATCAAAGTCAAAAACCAAAAATAGTTCTGAAGATGGATAAAGCGACACCTTTCAAAATTCCACACTTGTTGTTCACATGGTCAGAACGCCAACGCCAACGCCCTCCCTCCCTCGCCCTCCAAGCTTAGAGCACAAAAATAACAATGCTTCTCTTCCTCCTATTTGTTGTGCTCCATTCTTTCCATTGCCCATATTTTCTCATCGCCCCCTGGTACCATTGGAGCGTTTGTCGTGCAATGACCCTCTCTTCCTCTCTAGTGTCTCTTCTCCCCCCCTATTCATATGGGACTTTGCATATCAGAGAAGGCTGTATGTTACCCAAAATGGCCTATGGTACGCTGTTGCAGGAGGTATGTTGCCATACGCATATATACCTATAAATGAACATCGTATCTGTGACTTTTCCTAAGGAAGTAATATTTCTTGTACACATGATTATCCGACGAGGTTGAGGAATCAAAAGATTCGGGATATCATCAGAGTATTTTCCCCCCCCTCGAGTGGACAGTCAAATCAAATGTGCATCCCTGACCATGGTTAGGAGATAAGAAAAGCTTTGATGGTTAGAATTGGTCTGTGTTGAATATATTCATTGATTTTCAAAGAATCAATCATCAATCATCATTGGAACCCCATTTTTAATTTGGGACATGTTCAACCCTTTTTTCTCCCTTTGATCTGGATGGAAAGGAAAGGATAGGTCGTGGGAAAAGGAGTGGCGGGTGCTTGTCTTGCAAAGGAAGATGAGTGCTGCCATGCGAGTCCATTCAAGCTGTCAAAAGATAGAGAAGCCTCCCGCTCCTCGCATAGATGCTATCTATTCTACATTGCCCTGCATGTGGTGTTGCATACGGATGGAATGAATCGATTGGATTGGATTGCCACTAGAGCCACACATCCAACACAACATCGGCATTCGAGTAAGACTAAAGCAAGATCGCCCTGCCTATTGATCATGCGAGCATTAATCCCCTGTGAAAAAACCGTATGCGCCGATACGGCTTACCTGAAAAGGATAGAGGGTTGGAGATTCTTGATCGAGTGATGGGATGATATAAAAATGATCTGTTATGGCGTGTTTACGATAGAGAGTGATGTTTGATGTTTGATGTATGAGGTTTCGATGCTTACGAAATACAATATCAAAATTTGAGAGGTAGAGATGAGATGAGATGAGATGATGAAACTGGAGAAGAAATTTGAAGATTTTGACAGGTTGTGAAGGTTGGGTGTAACATGGAAGGAAATGAATGGCCTTCCTAGTATTCTGGTGGTGGAGGATTTGGGGGGATATTATGTTGCCCACTATTTGGCTTGTGGATGAAACCCTTTATGCGCCGGTATAATCTATACACTACACATACACCACACACCACGCACTGTACATATCATTGTACATACATCATCCATCAATGGATTGGATGGTGGAATGATATTGAAAAATGATTCATGAACGTGCCGTTAAAGTTTCGAGGGATACGGATGATAAAACATCGGAATTGAAAGATGGATCGTATTCTGGATTCGAAATGATGGATCGGTAGGTAGGGGGTGGCATGGAACATTTGATAGAAGATACAGGTATTCATAATCAGGAGAGGGGAGTGGGATGAGTGGCAGTCAGTTTTCAATATAATATGTTTTCTATGGAGTCAGTGTGGTCATCATTAACCTGAATATATCCATGACACCATGCCATCCGTCAATCCATGGGAATCATGGTTCCATTTGCTCTATCATTTGAAGGTTTGAGCCTTGAGGCATGGAAGATCAAAAGGGAATCCACATCAAAAGTTCCAGACCCATTTTATATAGCCGGGTTTAATCCAAGAGGATCACATAAGGGATGAGAGTATTGAGGGAGGGATGGAGAGAGGGATGGAGAGAGGGATAGAAGATTGCGGGCGATAGAGAAAGGAGGGGGGGAATGAGAAATGAGAAGATTCGAGAAGGAGAAGAAGATACTGAGTGATGGGAGATATTTTCATTACATTGGATTGAAGATTACGTAGAAGTAATGAAACCTCCCTCCTTGGGTGCACTATCCTGAGACTGACTGACAGATAGACAGACGGTTTAGATGACTCGATGACTGGATTGGAGATTACATACACATCAAATACTCCTTTTACTCATACATCCTCTGGAAAGAAGGGAACTAAGATTACGTGGCAGACGGAGGTAAATGTGACATCGATGATAGATGGTCTTGCTTAGCATTATCGATATACGAGTGTTTCTACTGAGCCTGTTGAAGTAAAATCTATTACATAGGTGATGAATCATGAATGAGTGAGTTGTGTAGAGTATGCATCCTAATCATAAGTATATGGCGTGAATCATTGATGTGTCTATTCTCGTCGATAGCTAGTTGGTGGGCAGGTAGAATATCACACCTCACTCTTCACACCTCACTCTTCACACCTCACTCACGTGTTATTAGTCCCTTATTATTCCTTTGTTCCCTTTGATTCCCTTATTCCTTTGTTCACTCATCAATGACTCATCGCACACCGAGATAGATATTCACTCTTCACTCTTCACTCACGTGTATTAATTCTTCACGCACTTATTATTATTACTATTTTCAACTCTTCCCTCACCCACTCATTCACTCAACACATACCTCCTCGACCCAATCTTCTCTTCCCACTCACCACAATACGGCACTTCATTTCTTTCATCTTCATAGTCTGATTTTTCGTGTGGATCCCCATTAGCCCTTCACGCCTTAAAGTGGCCCCAAGTGGTCCCTGCACTCTTCAATAAACCCACTCCACCCTCAGATAGTCTCTTCTAGCCTATCGCCTGAAAGTAGTTACCGTGCCTACCTCCTACCTCATTTCGCTAGTCCTCTAGCTTTAACGCCCTTGCAAAGTCATGGTACCTAAGTATTAAAATGGTATTAAAGTAATAAAAGTAAATCTGCCCATAACCATATTAGAAGGAAAAAAAATTCTCTTTTCTCTTGACTTCCCTTCCTTCTTTCCTCACACGTTGTCACCTTATTTATCTTAATAAACCTTCTTGCCACATCTTCTTGTATTTCAAAGAACCTCCTCTTTGTTTACTTCAGATACTTTAAATCAATTCGAGGACCTTACGCCATCCATACCGTCAAGTTCTCTTTATCATCTATCTATCATAATAACCAAAAGGATATTTGATTTATTTGATTTGCTTCTTATTTCAAAATGTCTGATATTCAAAAGCCTATCGTCGAGGAGCCAGTCGTTGCTGCTCCTGCTCCAGTAACCACCACTACTGAAGCTCCAGTCGTTGAGCCTGTCGCCGAGCCAAAGGTCGAGGAACCAGTCGCTGCAACTGAACCAGTCTCCGAAACTCCAGCAGTTGTTGAGGAGCCAACTACAGAGGCTGTCACTGATGCCGCACCAGTTGCTGAGGAGGTTACACCTGTTGAGGAGGGAGTTTTGGGTTACAAGGGTCCAGGTTTACTCAAGTAAGTTATCACTCACCAAAGATGTGATTTATATCTTCATTCCAGAATAGGCGCATTTGGTTCTCCATTGTCTGCGCCTACTTCTAAATGTTTTAAAATTACCTACAATTTGATCAACATGTTGTATGAATGAAACCTAACATATTATCTCTACAGGAGCTTCATTTTCCAAAAGAAGCATTTCTGGTTCGGATCTGAGCCAGTTGAACACAAGAACCTTTCTAGCTACCTCCGTGGTGAGAAGCCAGATGTTGGCAACCACAATGCTGCCTGGTCATCCCACACTGGAAAGGGTCTCTTGTTCTTCAGCAAGAAGTCCAGCGACAAGGCCAGCCCAGCTGGTATCTTGAACTTGGTAAGTGGATCATCCTAGCATTATTTCTGATGAAACCCCACTAACACATCTTCCTACAGTCCGAAGCTTCTGATGTCTCCGAAGATGGCACTGTCGACTTCTTCTTCACCATCCACGGTCACAAGCACACTTTCCAAGCTGCCAACCTCGTCGAACGTGATAACTGGGTTGCTACCTTGAAGGTCAAGGTCGCAGAGGCTAAGGAAATCGCCGAATCTGTCAAGGAGAGTGAGACCTACAAGACCAGCCACGCTGCCTTGGTCAAGCCATTCTCTGGTGCCGCCACCCCAAAGAAGGAGGCAAAGGAAGAGAAGAAAGAGGAGAAGGCTGAAATCAAGGCCGAGAAGAAGGAAGAAAAGGCAGAGGCTAAGGAGGCCAAGGAAGAACAAAAAGAGGAGCAAGCTGAGGCCAAGGCTGAGGCAAAGGAAGAGAAGAAGGAGGAGAAGGCTGAACTCAAGGTTGAGAAGAAGGATCGCAAGAGCCGTTCTGCTTCTCGCAAGGGCGATAAGCGTACTTCCATCTTCGGTGCCATTCCAGGTTTCGGAAAGAAGGAAGAGAAGACCGAGGCACCAAAGGATGAAGTTCTTGCTTCTCCATCCACTGAGGAGCCGGTCGTCGCCACTGATGCTTCCGTCGCTCCAGTTGTTGATGCCCCAGTTGCCACTGAAGTCCCAGCCACCACTGAAGAAGCTGCTATTGCCCCAGCTGTTGAGGAGCCTGTTGCCGCCGCTGCCCCAATTGAGAAGCCAGTTCCAACCAAGCGTAACAGCATCTTCGGTACTCTTCAATCCAGATTCTCCCACAAGAAGCCTGAGCCTGAAGCTCTTTCCCCAGTCATTGCTCCAAAGGATGAGGAGCCAGTTTCTGAGAACGCCCCAGTTATCCCAGCTGTTGATACCACTGAGCCATTGAACACCAATGTTGAGGCTGCTCCAGCACCAATTGAGACCACCGAGGCACCAGTCACCAATGGTGAGACCCCCAAGGCCGTTGAGACTCCAATTACCAAGGCCGATAAGCGCAAGAGCTCCCTTCCATGGTTGAACAAGAAGGATAAGTCTGCCGCCACCAGTGATGAGGAGACTGAGAAGCCAAAGTCACCTTTCGCCAAGCTCCGTGCTACCGTCAAGTCCAAGTCATCTCCAAAGGCTGACAAGACCGCTGAGAAGCCACTTGAGCCAACTGCCGAGACCAAGGCAGAGGACAAGATTGCCGAAGAGACTGCCGATACTGAAGCTGCCCCAGCTGTTACTGAGCCAGTTGTTTCTGAGCCAGTTGTTGCTGCTCCAGCTAGCACCACTCAAGTTTCTGCTACCGCATGAAGCAACTCACATCATTAAAGTTGCCTAGCATCTTCGTAATGATTTCTTATTGTTGTCGTCGGGAAAACGGATCTCCTTGAAATACCCCCAAGATTGATTGATACCACTCTCATTTTTGCAGTACTCTTTGTCCATCTTCATTTTCTTACGCGTCTGTTATGTTTTGGTCTGCCTGCGCTTGCGATTTCTGCTGCGTATTGATACCCCCTATACCCAGACTGTCTTTTCGCAATCTGCCACTAGGGCAAACCAACCTCAACCTTAATACTTAATACAAAGTTTCTTGATGTCTTATGAATATTTTATTTTTAATGTGGATGATTTGAATGTGAGATGTGTGAATGATAAAAATGGTCTTTTGTGATGAGAAAATTTCCAATTAATCTTGATGTACGTTGGTATAAGGTTACAATATTTAGTTAACTCCACCACTACCTGCGGGCACTACGAGAACACTTACAGTAGTGGTTGGGTCCGTTATGAGGTTAATTTTCATGGTATCGAAGTTTGGTAATTTTGGTAGGGTTGGGGCTGGAAGTTGACTAAAACTAAGGTTATCTGACTATGTGGGGGGTTTGATTAGCAGCATTGCAGCCGCGGCGGTGTTTGTTTAGATTCCGGATTTCCGAAATTTTCTTGATGGGAGGAAATGGAACGGGGTGGAGAGGAGAGGTTCGGAGGTTTAGATGGATGGAGGCTTGGAGGTTCGGAGGTTTGGAGGTTTGGATGGATGGATGGGAGGGACTTGAAATAAGAAAGAAGAAAGAAGAAAGGAGCTATATTTGGGGGAGAGGCGAAGGGGTTTTCGGGAGAGGAATTGAGTGGGTTCGGGCCGCTGGTTTCTTGGGGATGATGGGGATGGATGGAGAGGATAGGATTTTGATGGTTGTGGGTTGTGGCTTGCTGGTGTGGTTGATGGGTTGATATGGTTGAGGAGGGGAGGAAGAGGGGAGGAAGGGAGGGGATAGGAGAGGAGGGGAGAGGTGAGGAGAGAGGTGATAGGGGGAGGTGGTGGGAGGGGAGAGGTTGAGTGAGGGTTAGGTGAGAGGGAGGGTTGAGGATGGTGTGGGAGGGTCCTCCATCTTTTCTATTTTCTTGTACCTTTTCAAGATTGTGTTGAGGGTTTATCGGGATTGGGAATGGGACACGAGAGTTTCAGGGAGAGAGATGGTTTTGAATGATTTTTAAATTTTTATGATTTTGAGGATAAGCATGAGGATTAGGATGAGGATGAGGATGAGGGCTATTGGGGAGAGAGGTCTGTGATTGGGATTGGGATTTTGGATTTAGGGGGAGGCATTGATAATGATGATTATGGTTTGATCATGAGGCGGGATTTTTGGAGAGGGGATTTGTTGGTTGAGATAGATGAGTGGAGGAGTGAGGAGTGAGTGAGTGGGTAGGGGAGTTGGGGAGAAAGGGAAGTGGAGGGTGGAGGGTTCGCAAATGAAGGTTGGAGTGCCTGGGGATGTTGTGTTGTGGGATTATGGGATTATGGGATTGAGAGAGCTGGGAGTGGGAGTGGGGGTGGGAGAAGGAGGATATGAGGTTGTGAGAATGCTTGATGTTATGATTGATTGATTGATTGATTGAATACTGATCGTTTGGTTGATTATTAGTGTCCGAGTTTCATGTGCTTTAGATTTTCATTTGCATTTGTATGTATGTATATCTGTGGGTGGCACCAAGAATCATATTTTTTTTCATTGAGTTAGTAAGTTTGGGAGTACGTGGGTTTGAGTGAGGTTGAGGGTGGTGAGGAATTGCTTGATTGGTTTTTTGGTTTGGTTTGCTTACAAGGGGATATGTATGTATGAAGATGGTGATTGCATGAATTAGTTAGGTTCGGAAGAGATCGATAGGAAATCTGAGGGCTTTGTTGATCATATCATTTGAGGGGGTGCAGATGCGCTTTTTTGGGTGGGAAGTAAAAGATTGTGGCTTTCCTTCCTTCCTTTCTTCAAGACTTCTTCAACTGAGTCGGTATATATCCAGTTTCTGCATTCTGCATTCTGTTTTTCTGGCTGAGTGCTCGCTTGCTTGCTACATGCGTGATTCAAATTCAATGGGATAAGAGGGATTTTGTTTCGTTACAAGTCGCGTGTATAAATAAATAAACCTTGTTGCCGGGTTTTCGAAAAGCGGAATGGACTCGACCAGCGGTCCTGCGAGACGGGAAAGGAAACAGAATGGTGTGATGCTATTGAGGTTTAGGGCAGAACTTGAATGAAATGAGGGGTCTAGCTTTTGGGTAGGAGGGAAATATGAGGGGATGGGTGAGAATGAGTAACCCAGAATGAGTAAGGAAATATAGGATGACGGTAAAATAAAGAGTTTGTGCGTGAATATTGATAGACAGGCAGACAGTATGATTGATGTATGGTGTACTTTGGGCAAAGAAAGGAGGGGAAGGAAGGATGGGGGTAAGTGAGCTTTTAGTATGAGACTGAAGTGAAGAGTATGTATTAGATATTTTTTATGCGGAAATCATGCTCCTGTGCCGGGGACGCTCCGCATCCGGGATCCTGTATGCCTTTCCAAGAGTGTTGAAAATGGTGGATTTATACATATAGTTGATGTACGGATTTTGGGGGGCGAGGATTATTGTGTGGACGATTTGCACTAAGTTGTTGCCTTTTTTTTTCATTTTTCATTTTTTTTTTTGAGAATGTAACATCAAAGGTGGAAGCAAAATATTCATGACTTGTATGTGTTATTTTTCAATGGTCTATAAAAGGAGGTCAGGTCGAAGAGGAATCTTTCTTTCCTGTGATAGACTTACTACAGACGCCCAACGAATGCTTGAAGTTGATGGTGGATTCATACAGGAAGGAGACCATCGTTTACAACTCAAAGCGTGTTTGGGGATGATTCACTGTGTTTATAGTTTATATCTACCAGCGGCCAAAAGTTTGAGTGATATTGAACTTGCTTGCGGGTAAAGAGACAGCGACAGTTTAGTTTTTGACGTTGAATGAAAAGTTGGGAATAAGTTAACGTATGTATTTCAATGACAGTAGGAACTCACCATAGATAATGACACTAATGCATAATTTGAACGAATCCTTTAGTGTATACAGGAAATTTGGATACTCTCCTCTCCTAGTCCCTTGTAGTCTTAAGTCCTGTGCGTCAGTGTGTCAGTGAATCTGCGTATCTGTGTATTCTGCGTCATATCCTACAGATAACCCAGCTCCTTAAATACCCGGCAATTTCTTAGAAAGACAACTTCTAGTTTACTCCATCCGTTTCTCTTCCCCCACTGGCAAATGAAGTATCCACTCCAAGCTCTCAACCATCAACCAGAGACTGGATAAACTTTCACAGTATAAAAAAACTCCAATAATATCCATCATCAATTCGAACACTTCCGCGAAAAACTTGGCATCTGCAAAAGAGACCTCTCTTCGGACGATCGTAGGATAGTGCAGTATTAGCTTTTACTTGAAGATTCTATTATTGTAGATATATAAAATCTTCAATGGAATAGCGTTCTCGAAATTTTCTCTATTGTTGTTGCTGTTTTCATGGCGGATTATGGATAGAGATATCACTTGCAATTGACGGCAAAAGCGAGAATGACAACGACGATGATAATGTTAGACGACTTGCAGAATTAAGCGAAAATCATTGTAAAGAAGCTATCTCGTTATACTGCTAACGAATGCATGATTCGATCGCTGGCGTATTCCACTCCCAGCCTGAACTACTTGATGACCACTTCTTTACTCCTATTCAAATGATTTCAAGATCTTTATATACTACTCCTTCAAAATTCCAGAACTCAAGGATTCACTTCCCCTTCGCCACAAACTTGTGTACTCTCTCTCCATATTTGACCAGCCAACCACCCAAATGAACTCAAACACCCCTGGATATTTAAACTCCCCCCCTCTCAGAAATTCCAAACCCATCCAAGCATCTCAGCTCTAGAATTGCATTATGACGTATGTATACGACAATTCACAAGATCTGACGCCCAATTACGATATACTTGTCGTCCGTATAAACCTGACAACTGATGGATCTGGATAGACGGAGAAAACAGAAAGGAATTGGTGATATGGACGCAACAATACTTGTGCAATTTTTGACAACAAGTAGGGGTATGACCTGCACGTAGAAACTGGGACGAGAGAAACCACACCATGAAAAACAACGACGATTTCTACCTGTAGATAACAACAGTAATAATTCATCATGACTCACGTTGCGCCCTGAAACTCGACAAAAAATACCATTCCGATGAAGTCTTTGTAAATCAGTATCAAAATCTTAAGGGTGGTGAGTATCTAGTGACCATACGTCCTGCGACATTTGTAGATATTTTCAGCATTGGATGAGCAATAAGTATATCGCGCCATTTGCATTTATACACCCACACACGAGCCACAGGTACCTACGGATAGGTAGGCATTACGAGTGAATACCCTAATCCTCAAATCTGGATACAAAGAATCAACAAATCGAACATGAAGAATCAAAACCTAGGTGTGAATCATTCGTATGGCAGGACGAAGAGGATGGGGGGGATTCTTCACGTAGACAGTACATGTGAACTTTATATTCCCTACTCGAGTAGGTATAAGTGAACAAAGATGTGTAATCCACACATCCCGTAACCCTAGAATCCGCACACTAACTAACAACTAAATAACCAGGCAAGTATGCAAGTATATAAGCCTCCTCTCCTTGCAAAAAATTTATCTTCCAGTCTATCTATCTATCGAGCGGCTACCGAAATCTACAGACAGAGGGCTGTAACTAACGGATCATAAAACGAAGTAAACTTTTCCACAGCTTTTGAGATTTTGATAGGAGGGGCTTGTGGGAATTTTTATATATATTTTCTTTGCATGTCTCTTGAGTGTTGTCATGTATGGATATTGTGTATAGTTGATTGTGGATTGGTATGTCGAAAGAAGCGAAGGAGATTGAGATGACAAAAATGAGAGGATACATGTTTGTTTTCGTAGATTGTGCAGGTGATCGGTTTCCACGGTGATAGTATTATTGGGCATTAGGCAAGGGATCAAAGAACAGAGTAGCTAGAGTCACTTATGACGATTTAGATATTCATTTCACCATCTCCAAATTGAAGTTATCTATCATTCCAAAAAAAAACTTCTTTTAAATTCCCACATCTCTCACACCTAAAATCAATCATCACACCCCCCTCTCTCTCTCCTCCACCAACCCTCACAACTGATACCTAAACCCCCTATCCACCTCCCCCCCCCTCCACCGTCCCCTTCCCCTCCTCAATCCTCCTATTCAACCACTGATACGCAAACCTCATCGCCACCATAACACTAATCGCCATCGCCGCCATAATAAACAGCACCTTAAACCCCTTATGATAATACGGTTTATCGCTCGCCTGGAAGATATGACTCGCGGGCACCGCGCTCAAATTCGTCATCGCCATGTAGAGCGCGACGGCGATGGCGCGTCGTCGAGGCGTAGGTTGGTTTGCGTTGAGCCAGGCCACGTTGAGGGGGTGCCAGGAGGGAGAACCGTCGGTGAAAACGAGGAAGGCGTAGAAGGTCCAGTTGCTTTTTGTGTGGGGGAGAGTCTGGGAGGGGGGGTGTTAGTTTGTTGATTGGGAGGGGAGAGGAGTGGGACGTACATCGAGAACAATCAAACCGACAAGTAACCATACTGCAGCAAACATGATCGGTATACTTCTTGAGTTTACTTTATCACTCCACCACGATAGTGTAAACGTAGTGATGATCAAAAGTGTACTATTTGGCATAACCAACAAATTCGAATTGAAAGTTCCGAAACCAAAACTTTTAATGATAGATGGAGAATATGTTCCAATGGGAGGAGAATATTTCAATCCGAGCAAAGCCATCGAACAATGCGCCCAGACTTTCCAATCCGTGAGAACAGAAACCACAATCTGGAATTGAGAGAGGTGGGAATCCCGGGGATCGGTATTGTATGGATTATCGCGTACGAGTCGTCCTAGGAGAATTTCAGATTCGCGAGGGGTGAAGGATGAGAGGGGAAGTTTGATGATGGAATTTCCGCGACTGGGATCACGGGGGAGGAGGAAAAGTGTTGCGATTCCTACTGTCAGTGTAGCGAGTCCGTCTAGTATATGATTAGAAAATGTGTATGGTGAAGAAGTGTAGATATCACATACCAATAAGAAAAAGCCATTGCCATCCCGTTAAGCCTGCTCTTCCACGAAGTCTCAATAGACCATATGCAATGAGACCATTGAGTAGATTCGCCGTGTAGCTACCAATGAAGAATAAAACTGTTCTCTTTCCCAATTCGCGTTTGGTATACCATTTGGTGATATACCATAACGTGCCGGGAATGAATCCAGATTCACATAGACCAAGTAAGAAACGGGTTGCTAGGAAGCCGCATTTGTTCTTGATGAAAGCTTGGAAAGTGGCTACGAGACCCCAGGCGAGAAGTTGACATGGCAGCCAGATATCGGCACCAACCTATTGAAGATTAATACAAGGACTTGAGAGAAAAAGGGGCAAAGTATAAACCTTTTGAATCATCAGATTTGCGGGAATATCTCCAATGCATATACCGACGTAGACAAGACTATTTCCTGTATTGACAATTTCTTGATTCATGGAAAGATCCTTCATCATATTATCTGTCAGGGCATTTGAAATATTGCCTCTGTGTGCTGCGTTAGCTTTTCTGTACTTAGAAATTGGTGGTTCTGAGTATACCTGTCCAAGTTCAAAGTGAAGAACATAATCATAACAAATGGAATTAGATAAAAATCCAATCGTTTTAGGATCTGTTTCTCTTCATCTTCGTGCCATTCAACTGCCAGAAGTCGTTTATTGAGCTCCGAATCACTCTTCTCGGTAGGGTCCTCATCGACACTATCAACCCGAGCTGTGATATCGTTTGTCGGCCCCATTGTCTGTGGTACTTTGGATGTAAGTTTTCAATCGATATTGAAACTATACTCTGACTCCTAAGTACTTTTCAGTGTTCCGCCCGAACAACCGGTCGACCGCAGTCTTTTCAAGCTTTTCTAGCTTTATCTTATCTCAACACAAGCATCGCACGTTTTGTGATTAACACATGGGAGTATCTAAAAAGTACCCTAATCGGCGCCAAATAAAAGGCGTGCTTCGGAGACGGTTTTATGTCACTTTGGTTATCCAAGCCAATCAATTAAGGCTGGAAATAACGAAGGTCTGGATGTAGTAGCGATGCAGAGACACAAGCGAGATGTTGCGAATCTCACCCCCTGACATGGCGCCTTTTAAAAATGCAGACCTCGTCGGTTTTCACACTTGATTGCTGGATTAATTTATTGTGTCAACATATTGGTTTATCGTGCCTTATTATATCACTAATCTTTCATTCGTTTTCGGTATCGGGATATTGAACAGCGATAGTTCGTGGTAAGATTAACGGAATCTCTCCGAGTCGTCAATTTCTTAACATTCGTTCAATTATTTCTGACCTCAATTGACTTCAATTTGAAGAATTTGTATTAAGAATATTAAAGTCTCCAAACTTTGAAAAGAATAGTTTAGAGACCGAAGCAATGGCGATAGTTAATAATTCCTCAAAGAATGCCATTGCTGTGAATGGATCACCAGTAGGAAATCCAACCAACAGCTTTTCCAGAGAGCCAAAGCTACCACCAAAGCCCGAGAACTTACCTCATCCCGAATACACCACACCAAGAGGTGTATCACCTCTGATATTTGTACCCAAAGCAGGATTGCAGTATCCAAATTATACGCCCTTCAAGCTCCCAGATTTGGTCGAACATCCTTTTGTCGACAGAGGAATCGATTCCGACCCGAAGAAGAGTAAATTACTTGGTGCAGCAACAGAAGTAAAGCATCTGACCCCATCCATTGGAACTGAGCTTGTAGGAATCCAACTCACATCTCTCGATGATACTCAGAAGAATGAACTCGCTCGATTGGTCGCAGAACGTGGAGTTGTATTTCTGCGAGATCAAGAAATGGATGTTCATGAACAAATCGAATTTGGGTCTTATTTTGGAGAACTGCATATCCATCAGATGGCAGGAATTATACCTGATTTGCCATGGGTACACCCAATCCACAAGGATGAAACTGCCAAAAATGGTCGATCCCATCAAATATGGCATTCGGATGTGAGTTACGAGATACAGCCACCCGGATTGACTTTTTTGAGAATGGATACGCTTCCAAAAGCTGGACCTGATGGGTACGAAGCTGGCGGGGATACAATTTGGGCGAGTGGTTATGGTATCTATGAGTGTAAGATTGTCCAATACATAAATGATGTCCACAATACTAATACTTTCTGTCGTAGCATTATCTCCAACACTGAAAGGCATTTTGGAAAACCTGGAAGCAAAACATAGTGGTCTTGAACAAGCCGAGAAAGCACTCAAAGGAAATGGTTGTCTTCGAAGGAATCCTATTGAGAAAATAGTAAGTATCATATTTCACCATCACACATGAATTCAATTGGCTTACCATTAAATCCTACAGCACCCTATCGTGAGAACACATCCAGTAACCCAACAAAAGACATTGTATGTGAACGAGAACTTTACCAAGAAAATTGTGGGTGTCGAAAAACGATTCAGCGAAACTCTCCTCGATTTCCTCAATCGATACGTTGCGGAAGCATACGAATATCAAGTGAGATGGAAATGGTCCACCAATGCAGTTGCAATTTGGGATAATCGTGCTACATTTCACACTGGGATTTTTGACTACTGTAAGTATTGACTGTATAACCAAACTTTTGGCAGACAATATACTGATAGTGATACGCCATTAGATCCTCACCTTCGTCATGGATTGCGTGTTGCTACCCAAGCAGAAAAGCCCACCAAATGAATTGGAGTATTGTGATGGAATGAACGGTCGACTCATCGGCTCAATTGAGGGAGTAAAAGCTTTCGCTCGAAATCTTTCATTCGACTAGGATCCGAGGTGTCGGAAGATATATATAAAGTTATTGATGTATTCATTGATGTATCTTCCAGTATACGTCAGGCTTTAAATGAAAGCGAATCTTCTTATTGACCCATTTCAACACCAATTGTTGAACAAATATCCTGTCGTGTTGAATGCCATCGTGAATATATGCTTTTTTCTTAGTGTTGTTCTTCAGGGTCGCGACTCACTAGAATTTAACACGACCGAGGGTCATCATCCGGATTTTCAGAGCCAAGACAAACTAGAAATGATGAATCGTCCAGGGCTGTATAGAGTAGAGACTAGACCATTGCGAATTCTCGAATGTCTCAAAGTATCTTTTCGATAAGACGAGGCTAGAAATGACTTACATACTTACTAGCTGGGTATGTAGAGACGACGAGGAAGAATTGAATGATTAGGTTAGGTACCTAGTGTAATAAAAGTATCCTGTTGAGAATTTCGCCCAACGTTTCCAAATCTTTTTCCCTCTCTTGCTTCATTCCTCACATGTTCTTATACGTGTTTGTATGTCTGGACATGATTTGAATGTTGCTGGTTTGTCGTGGTGAACAGTTTTCTGATAATGAGAGGCAGGCCTGCAGTTTCAATAGACCGAGGTAGAATAATTTCTGCCAGTAATGGTTCCAGGAATCTTTACCTTGTTCAGAGTTGAGCAATACATTCTCATTCGCAAGAACATGATTTGTCGCACTTGTTGCTCAACATCCATTCGATGCAGCTTTTGCAATTATTCGTGCGTGAGAAATCATGCTACTCAATTAAGAAGTATCAGTTGTATGTAATCTTCAAGTGTAAGGATGGGCAGAACAAACGAAGGAATACCAGAAACGTTAACTGAACCAACCGTCTCTTGGTGGCAGCGATAAGCCACGAAGAACTATTATTTATTACCTAGTAGTTAGGTAGTATTATGTGGTCAAGAATATTATTGGCAAGTAGTCTGTACTTTCCTTCCACTTTTTGAACATGGAAAGTGGACAGCCACCATGTTTTATTTATCAAATGTTGACACTGTCATGTCAACGGCTTTCAAACTAAAAAAGGAGATGCTCTAGTCTAGATGTTGCTGTCGTCACCCCACAGCTAAAGTGGCCCGTGATAAGCTTCATCCCAGGATCACATCACCCCTCCAGACGAGAAGGATTCTATGAATAACATGAGAAGTTTTGTCTTTGGTCTGCCGACATTTTGATTAGATTCGGCTGGTCATATACCCCATATCCATACCCAGGTACCCATAACTTACCCATGAAGGAAAGAGAAAAATCTTGTTTCCCACTCGTGCCCGCCGACACGCAACAAACAACCAGGATTAAATCTCGCCAAAAGAGTGTACCCAGCAAGCAAGATCCTGAATCTGGACCGCGATGACATCACACCATCTTATTTTCCTGCTTCTTCCCATCTTTTTTAATGTATCAAGTCCCACCAGCCTCGTTGCTGGTTTTCCCATTGCACAATTCCACTTAATCCACCGTCAAGAAAAAAAACCAACTATAAAGACCTTCTGAAAGCAATTTTTACCCACCGTTTTAACTTTCTGATGTCCTTTATCCTCGAACCCTCATCCGAAGCCTATCGCGAACGCAAAGCCAAGAAATCGCGCTCGCAGCCCCAACCTCAAAACCAACAACTCCAGAGCCAATCTCCACCTCAACCCCCCCAAAACATGTCGATGCAACAACAACAAAACGGTGGGCAACTCGCCCACAACTTCCAACAAAACTTCCAACAGGCAAAACAGCCCGAGACCAGTAAACCTCGATACAAGGGAGGAAACTACGGACCGGGCACCATATCGCAACGCATTGGAAAAGCCATGTACGAGCTGGAGCATCAAACCTGGCGCTGTCGTCTCGACAAGCCCTCCGGCCTCCTCGAATACATTGATCCCAAAGCCGTATTTGCGTCTCCCGAATACGGCATCCTGACCAATGATTCCGAGCCGACGCTGAAGGAAACGCTCGAGGATGACGATATGCGGACGTGGAACTCCTACGAGATTAAAGATATGAAGATTGTAGAGGTGAGCATGATGGCTGCGACCGTCGTGTATGATGTGACGGCGAGTATTACAGATGAGAAGGGTTACCCAAAGGGCATTTATAAGGCGTATTGTACGAGTTGTTGGAAGCAGGAGGCTAGTGCGGATTGGAAGTTGTGTACTTATACCGAGGCGCCGCATCCTTAGTGGAGGGGTAGGGGAGAGTGGGGTGGTTAGCGGGGGATTGCTTGGATGGATGGAATAAGTAAAAGGGGGGTTAATTATGATGTTATGTTACGTCTTGGTGGATGGATGTGCATGGTGTCTGATGGATGAGGCGTGGGTTGGCATGGCACGGGCATGTTTGGTGTTTGGATAGGTAGGATAATATAGGAGTTTTAATGGATATTTCGTCATCAATATTGTTTAATTTTTGTATGATTCACCTCTTGAGTCTCGATTGGCGTATTCATATCAGCTCTATGAGTATTCACTGATACATCCTTTCTTCGCACATGCAGGATCTCTATTCACTACTTTTGATTATGACGTCGAAGCGGACAAAGACAAACGATTCATTGGAAGATGGCACCAGTATGGAATCTCAATACAACATTTCTATACGAGGTAGAACAAAGCGGGATACTATCGTCCTATCCAAACACACCAATACACCAGAGCATCCCTCATCCAAACATCGCAAGCATTCAAAATCCCCCTCGTATTCCCCCTCACCCCTACTCAACCCTCTAAAAAGTCCCCCAATAATGCTTATCATAATCCCCCTGCGGCTTCCACAACGGCGCAGGCGTATACACTGGAATCGGCACCGCCGTACCATGCCCCGTCGTAGGCACTGCCCAACTTGGCCACGTGGGTGTCGCCCATCCCGTCGGCGCACTAGTAATCGTATACGTACTCGTATACGTTTTTGCTTTTGGATCTTCTCCCGCGCCCAGACTGACAATGCCATCGTTTGTCCCATAGATATTATCGGCCTCGCCGAAAATGTTAGAAATGTGGTTTACACTTGTGCTTCCGCTTTCGGTCCAGACAGTGACGTCTTTGATGGTGACGTTTGTGGCAGGGATGTAGTCGGAGGCGAGGAGGTAAAGTGCGGGACGTTGCGCGCCGTTTTGGATGGAGCCGGTAAAGTTGCGGAAGGTGATGTTGGTTAGGGCGACAGCGCCGCTATCGGGGAGGTAGGTTTGTTGCCAGTATTGGTTGAGATTTATTCCATAGAGAGATGCTTTGGAACGAAAGTTTTCCCAGAGGATGTTGGAGACGTAGCCGGAGCCGCCGGGGTAAGTTTTGATGAAGACGATTTCGTTGCCGCCAAGGACGGATATGTTGCGTGCGTGCTGGGTGGATAGTTTGTTAGTCTGAAGAGTAATAGAGGTGAGTAAAGAAAAAGGGAGAGACGAACAATGTTTGATATCTCGGCCGAAACATTCAAACTTCCAATCGAAATTCCTGAGCCAACTTGGTTACAAACCAAATTCTCCACCAGTGCATGATGCGAAGGACTTTTAACAGAAACACATTCATCTCTATTTGTTACCTGTCACCACAGACATTAGTTTCTCTTTCCCTCTATTTCCCTTAATCCAAACTCCACGGTAGTCTAGACGAATCGCAAGATCAAGAAACCATACCTCATTATCATGAACCCAATAATTCGTCCCAATAGCATCAATCCCATCATAAGAACCCAAATTAGCTCCACGAATAGTCAGGTGATATACTTCAATGTTCTCGCCAAAATCAAATATGAAGTGGAATTTGGGACTATCGATTAAAAGTAGATCATGAATTGTAGCATTTATTGGGGAAATCAGACGGAGCATTCGAGGTCGATTGGTGCTGGGCAGTTGTTAGACATAGAAAACTTTTGGGAGAAAAGAATAAATAACTTACTTTCCATTAATACGGTACAAATAACCTTGGCCTTGAATTGCCCCAAGACCATTAGAGGAGTAAAGCTCGAAATCAACGGCTAAGTTTGTTTAGTTCAGAATAAGTCGAAAAGGAACAATTAGCTCACCATTAATAATGACAATCAAGTTCTCCAAGAACTCTCCGTCACCCTCCCCATTAATTGTACTATTCGATACCTCAACGTCCGTAACCCCATCATCCAGAATTTGCCTCGGCAATACATACCTATTTAACTTCTCTACACCTGCAAAACCCTCTAGAATTCTTGCGCGAGGTACAACATATGGTACAACATAAGTCGAATCCGTCAAATTCGGATAATAAGTCGCGGTAATCAGACCGTCAAGTTGAAAAGCCCAATTGGTTGCATTACTCAAGATAATGCTAGTCTTGAGCGTGTAGTTACCAGCAGGTACAATTAAACGACTACCAGCACGTTTTTGAACACAAGAGGTAAATGCGTTAGTAATGGGGATAGAGACATCGTCCGTAAGGGGATTGAAGGCTGGATATAGGGTGCGAATGTTGCACTCAGTAGTCTTTTTGGAAAGAGGTGTGGTTGCGCCAACTGGACCAGTAAGTTGTGCTTGTGAAAATAGACCCAAGTGAATGAACAAGAGTATGGATGCTTTGATTGAAAACATCTTGAATGCCTAGTACCTTTCTGAAAACGATACTATAATACATGTACCTATAATCTTCTTATGCTCGCTCACAACAATATCGTCAAACAGACGTAAATTTCACGTTTTCTGTCGCAATCGCAGAACCAGTAAGGGACTTTGGATCTGCAAATTAGATGGAAGAGATTATGCACCAAACATATATCTTCAATAAACTTTTTAATATATTGAACCATAGATTTGAAGGGCGGGTGGGGCTGCACCCTGTGAACGTCATGATCAAGGGGTATGGCGCATTTGGGTGACATCCGGTAACTCGGGCCGAGTTATGACCGTGAGTCAGCACCTCCTTCCCTATTTCAAGTGTTCGACATGCAAAGTTGAATTGAGGTTTTATCTTGTCATGGATTGTGTTTGGGTCGAGTGTGTTTCATAGGTCACTCGAACTTGCCAAGCTTATCTCCACTGCACATACTCCTCATCACCCGGACGTCCGAATTTTGAAGCTGTGCAAGTATTTCATTGTCAATTTTTTCGAAGTAAATGTTTCTTTGTCTCATTTGTACTTGTGTGCACTAATCTGTTCATGCACAATATGTTTACCTCGTAAGGAGAGCCAAAACCAAAGATTGGGGAAAGTAGGATATCTTCCCCAACCATTGGCCTCTTCTTGGCTAATGCAAGCCCTGTTCTTCTCAGCTTATTAACGAGCGCTGATACATAAATAAGGGAGACGATATAGATAAGACAATTCTAAGAACGTGGTTACATGTGCTAAATTAGTCTGGCTAACGACTGCTTGATCTCCAAACAGAACTTTGCTGTGCGGGTTACCCAATCTCAGCCAAGAGCTGTAGCGGTAACATATCGCACCATAGACTGATTGGAATAGATATCGCGAGAAGTATTTGTAGTTAGCAATGACATCCCATGCTACATGATGGTGCTACTGAAACAAGAGAAGAGAAATATATCGCAGTGCAAAGTTAGGGGCGACACTTAACTTTTTTCGCTAATTCCCACCATCTGCTTCCGTGTATATTCAAGTAATTCCTTACAAATTGTCGACTAGTGAGAATCAAGGCATTTTCAGAAGATTACTATAATTCAGGGTATAGAAAACAAGTCTGTACTTTACTTGCAAAGATGATGAATGCTTAAATAGCCAATGTAAAGGGAGTAATTCACCTGGAGGTCATGTCCTAAGCTCGTACAAACACACAAAAAATGTGATATCTGATCTTCCAACCGTGAAGTCGAGCAACATATGGAACTTAGTCGCCCTTAGAGTCGATTATTGAAAGAGATACAGAAAGCAGGTACGCTCTCAACTAATCATTTTTGGAGCCCAAGAGGAATCAAAGATGCCGTTCAAACCCAACAATCCATATCTCACAGAGAAAAGCGACATAAACTTTTATAATGAGGGACTAGCCCTTGTTCACGAATGACAAGTCTTCGTCTTGGGCTCGATGGAGTACTCTCGAACACTCCTGTTCTCCACTTGCAGAAATTGTAGCTATTTCCGTGGAAAAGCTTCAGCCCTGAATTTACCAACTTGTACGATCTTTAGTTAATCTATCCCTGGGATCCACACTAGAACCCGAAATTTGCTTCAGAAAATCAAAATCAAATTGCACGATAGAAAAATCAGGAACGCTATGGGGATTGGATGCCAAAGAGCCTGTTTACTCAGCAGAACAACTAATTATGCTCGTCGATTTCATATATAGAATTTGAGTGAACACCATACCCTCAGCAATCTTTGAAAGCAATCTCATTTCATTCTTCCCGAGTCCGAGAATGTTTCTTTTCTCTATCGTCGACGCCAAGCCATAGCATATCCGGGCGACTATAATGACCACCGGCATCTATGAATGCTTTGTACTTGAGTATATCATCTAGATGCACCTCCGCATAGATTATACCCTCTTCAGTTTCGGAGATGTCCGTGGAAAGTTTTCGACCATCCGGTCCAAAAATTGCCGAACTTCCTCCCCCGGGAGTGTTCATTAGAGCACCGGCGCTCGTGTCCAATATATCAATGCCATTTTGAGTCAAAACAGCTGTTGTGTGAAGAACGAAAGTTTGAGATTCGATTGCGTATGTTTGTGATAAATTCTGGGTGCCTGTTGGGTTTATGTGAGCATAGAGTAGGCTTTATTGTGATATTGAATGAGCAACAAACCTTCCTTAGACATTGACCATAGTCCTGGACCTCCATCGTGCTCGAAAACGGGTGGCCAAGCAGCCACATAAAAATCTTCTTTCTGAAGTATTGTATTATACTTTAAAAGTGGTTGAGCATGCTCCCAGCATGCCAGAGCACCAATCCTACCAATGCCTGGAACTTCTGCTACATTCTTCAAGCAATTGCCGGACGCATCTCCAAACACAGTCCTCTCCAAATGAGTAGGCTTTAATTTTCTTCTTGCCATTAAATTCTTTACATCGTTCCCTATGGTTGCCTGAGAAATGTATAGAGAATTGTTGTCATTTTCCGAGAATCCAAGTGACACAGTGATGTTATTTTTAGCTGCACAAGCACAAATTTGTGCCATCTGAGGAGAGTTGATTTTCAAAGAGTTTTTGATGTATATTGTGGACAGTTCAAAATCAACAGGACGGCACCTGGAATTTGTTCGTGTTAGTTCGTCCCTCAATTGACATGATGCTGGATTGATATACATACCAGATCCAAGCTGGGTACCCAGGTATCCAGCGTTCGGGGAAAGTAATGAGCTTCGCTCCATTCGTAGCTGCTTCCACTATAAGCCGACAGGTCTTCTCCACGGCCTTCTCAAGATCCAACCATTCCGGTTCTGCTTGTGTTACTGCAACTTTCGTTGCTTTTTCTGAGTGTTCCATTTTGTTCTATTCGTTCGATGGTTTCAATGAAGGACAAGCTTTCCGGGTGCGATCAACTTATACCCAAAACTTGGGCGGGGCGCCCCCCTTGAATGTTACACTTCCATGACTGTGTAAGGTGGGCAATATGATGCAAATGTGAAGGAATTGATAATGCGGGATGACAATAAGCTTGTTGAACGTAGCGGGGTAGGAATAACTACTCCATTTCCGCAGAACTATAGGCACTGGGAGATCCTCGCCGACTCATGGTGACTCCCCGGGCTTTGAACCGGGCTTTGAAGTAAGTTTGAAGGGGGTTCGGGTGGTAAGGGAAGAGATCTCAGGCCCACAGAAGATTATATCCTTGAGCTGTACGTTCCAGAGAGGTGGTTTATTGGCGCATTGTTGAGGTAGTTCCTAAGGGAATTGGAATCTGGAAGTCAAAGGCGTGTGGTTTATGGAAACAGAGAGCCATAGCTAATACGAAGGAAATCTGTGGGAATGCGACAGAGGTAGTGTATTTGTATTTAGCAGAATTGGCCATCTAACTGGATTCCATGTAGAGATTCTTTATTGTCTGTGGAATGATTGAAGCTCTTAACACTAAATTTTTAGTATCGCAGCACTAGAGCTGCAGCCCAGCACAGACACTAAGCTTTGCTTCCCCATATTGTCTCTCTCACCAACCTTTGTTACCACTTATTCAAGTCAACCGTGTCAACGACGACAATAAACCAAAAGTTGGAAAAAAACGTATATTCAGCCATTAGTTCCCTTTTCAGAAATAGAAACTACAGGTTCGTAGTTTACTAGATTGTATCTTGATGGTTGTTGACATCTCAAGCAGTTTCTAATTGAACGAAAAGACTCGGCTGGTTTTTATCAATTGGACACATGCTTCAGCAGAGTCATCAAATGTGTTTGATACAATATGTAATCGTGGAGATTTGCATAGCATCTACCCTCTACTCTATTCAGCTTCGATGGCACTGAACTTTACGGTGCCTTCAGATTCTCCCGAGTCAACCTCATTACCCATAGTTGGCCACCCGAAGGGTATTTTCTTCTTTCTTATGATTGTCGCAATCGAAGTACAGAGATGCGCAGAATCAACGCAAGATTGGGGGTATAGAACTAGAACATGAAAAGGCTATGAACCTAATAGAACTCTGTCCATTACGGCATGCAAATGAGGAAGAATACATAGGAAGAACGCTAGTGGCAAGAGCAGCGTCTTAATACCACCCAGCATCATCATAGGCTTCTCCATCGACTTGCTTAGTGTCCCACAACAAGCTCTGTGCTCGGAATCAAGAGCTCAGATGTTCTCGAGAATCCAACCAAGATTCATGATAACGCCCCAAAGCACAAGACACCTCAATTTCAGGCATGATCAGTTTCTTCTGCAGATTTGCAGCTAGGCCCTTGCCTATTGTATAGAAAGTAATGATAACATAGCTAACTTCAGCTATACATACTACGTTCTGACTCGTACCATATCACCTTGGACATGGGACTAATTGAGAAATGAGGTCGAAGACAAAGAAGAAGGATACTTCATTGATGTTTACAGTGTGTACTCCGCC
Organism: Botrytis aclada; assembly: GCA_014898285.1. Classification (NCBI taxonomy): domain Eukaryota; kingdom Fungi; phylum Ascomycota; class Leotiomycetes; order Helotiales; family Sclerotiniaceae; genus Botrytis; species Botrytis aclada. Next base: position 2,131,279 of record RCSV01000001.1, on the reverse strand, counting down.
ATTAAACATCAACGCTATCAACGCTATCAAACTCTTCTAAACTAATTGGGAACTAGGAACTGGGAACTGCCAAACTCACGAACCTCTGCGTGCCTCGCCAGACACGGTCAGAATTTTAGCATGATTAGGAATGATATGTACAAGTACCATAAGCCGAGATAGTAATCGCTTTTCCATTCCAAATGATCTTCTTGGACATGGTCGTAGCTTCCAGACGAGGTATCCCTCAAGTTGAGACGAAGATGCAAGCACACGTTCAGGATGCCACGTTGTCTACTGTCCCATTGAGATGTTTTGTATCATGAAATTCTGATTACTACTCTATCCTTGCTATATAAAAAGTTTTTGCTGCACGCTCAAGTGGGAGCACAAACCCTTTGACCAACTATCCCATTCCTGAAAACAAAAGCATGAGCGCTGCATCTTAAGCTGCTTGGGGACGAAAGCAAGGCCTCTGTTGATATTGCGAATTCTCCTTTGAATATAACTTTTCGTTGGAAAATGCTTCTTTAATCCTACCAAGCTGTATGCTATTTTGATAATTTCAGTATGCTAATCGACTCTGATCGATTCCAACTGGCGAGTTTAGTTCCCTTTTTGGTACTGGTGATAGTATGCGGCTCTAAACACTTCAGGAATGTTTGGCGGGCTTTGTTTGATAGATGGTCTAGTTCCTTTTCACAAGCTCTTCCATTCTTAGCATTGAGTACCCGCGACCTGACATCGAACTCATCACTGACTTTCAATCCTCTTATCGCCTTCACAACATCCAAAGCCACATCGCGCATGTTATTGTGGAAGTAGAGCATTTCGTCTTTTGGCAAAGACAAGTAGATTAGCAATGTCTTGACGCATTGAAAATGCTCTGTGATAAATTTACAGAGAAGTAAGAATCGACAGAGTTCACAGTGGTCCGAGAACGGCTCATCCACAGTGTGGTCTTTGTAATGCCAAAACGTGTCCAAGTGTAAACATATGTGTTTAACTTCTGCGTGGTTGTCCTTAGTGGTGCATCGCCGAATTTGTATCTACAACGTGGTTAATTCTAAGTTCGGATTAGGGGGTGGGTCTAAATACAATTTTTTGTTTCTTGGTCTCATTTAAAACAACGGTGCCAAAATGTAGACGACCACCGAAGTCAATAACAACGTTGTCCCAGAAAAAGTCGACAATCTCCTTCCAGAGATTGATATATTTATCATGTGCAACATCAATCATTTGTGTCTCTTTGCCCTTTCCTTTCCCACTCATAGTAAGGCTCTTACTGCTTGCTTCGTCCAGTTGGAGTGCATACTCGACTTTCTCTAAAAGCCATATTAATTTTTGAATACCCCGGTATTCGTTCGGCTTGAAGAAATCGAGCATTCCCTCTGACTGCTCCCAATCTTTCTCATTTGTCCAGTCCCCAACATCTTCTTCTGTAAGACCTAGAAGATCGTCGGATACGTAATGTATAGGAGAAAGTGCTCGGTGTACTGCTGAAACTCTTCTGGAAACAGCAAATCGTCTTCCATTACGAGAGAGGCGTGCATATTGGGCGTCTGGGGACCAAGCGAATATCAAAAGTTTATAAATCCTGTTTCGTACTCCGACAGGGAGCATCTTGAACAATTTCCAGAAACTGCTGACTGTTAGTCCAAAATCTTTGATTTCAATGACGCAGAAAATTTGATCTATACTTACTCAAGTGAAGTTGGGCCATCTCTGAGAAAATCGCCAATTGGTTTGACAGCCTTGAAATTAGAACTGATTTTTGGTTGTCGGTGAGGACCGGGTTCTTGATAGAAATCGTCTTCAAACGACAAATAAGGAATCGATCTAGATGGAACTGGCTTGTTTGCACTGCGAGGTCGATCGTCTGATATATAGCAATTTGAAAACGCTACTTCGAAAATTGGGACGTGGGTGTTCTTACGAGACATCGTGGTTGTTCGTTACTATATTCATGAAGAGTGCTTAGTGAGAGATTTGATAAATGAGGGAGGTGATGAGATTGTCATAAAAGATTGAGTAAGCACTTACCAGAAGACCCAAAGTGAAAGTTGATAAGCTGGACAGTTACAAGATCCTTTGAAGTAAAAGATTCTTGAGGCTGTTGTTGAGACCGAGTGAAGATATTAAGAGACAGTTGAAGGATTGAAGATTAGAGGCAGAATTCTAAAATCCAGCAAGGGTTTTGCGAGGTAATGCGTGAAAAGGCGAAGATAATCAACATTCGCGTTTTGAGTTGATTTGAAATGTGGTATTGGTGAAAAGAAATTCCTTCTAGTAGAAGAGAGAGCTACAATGTGAAAAAGAGTTCACATCTAAATCAATAATGAGAAGAAATCAGTTGTGTATTCGCGAGTGTTATGTTTATGAAGGAAGCTGTTGTAGTAATGGATGTGGATTACTTTGTTTGTTTGAATTTATGTTCAGTACAGCCTCAACCAAAGATTCACCAAGATCAATGCTACCCCTCCAAATAATGCCTCCCAAATCCGAGCCCGGGGTTTGGCCGAGATGAGTTTCGATTTCCATGCTTGGAGATATACGTGTGTGTATATATATAGACTATACCTGGTCGAGAACAATTCACCTCCTGTGATTACTCTGAGAAATACTCTAAGAAACAACTCACTTTTACACCCTTCAACAACTTATGAATCAGGACGAAAGTCATTCTTGTTTTACTGGTCAATCTTTTGAGTGTTTCTCATAGATTCGATACTTTTTCAAAGTGGAATATACTACTTGAAGTGTTTCACCAACTTCGCCTTTCTCTTCTACATCCAAAGAACAAGGAAACTCTACCAGATATACCTCTATAAAGGCGTGTAGCCTTCTTCATATGCAGATTTGCACAGCACAACTTATTTTGAATACTTTGATTAGCACAACTGCGACTTCTTGGCTCCAACAACCTCCTCTACACGAAGACGCGCATCTTTACCACAAGCTCTCTTTACGCTTATCACTCGAACGGTGCCTGCCTCTGCTTCTTTACAGAGACCAATCAACCCAAATCTAAATCGAACGGCAGTTGCTACACTCAGTCTTACCTATCCTCTTTGCGAGTTTCAGACAAAGCCATTCAAAACCAGCTACTCTTCTTGGCTGTGCTTTCTCGCCTGATGGTATCCCGCTGGGTCTCGGGTCTTTACGTCGGGTTTGACTACATCCTTTGCGTACAAAGATAAAGCAATACTCAAATCAGTCTCCATCCTCCTGCCTCTTCAGAGCAGCTTTATTTAGCCAGGTACGTATCTCGCAGGTACTATTAGGGCCAGCATACATACGCGGCGCAGAATTACTTATCATCTCGATAAGTCTGAGATAGCAATATACTCTCGGCTACGATCATCCATTCCCGTCGTCGCTACTCTTACAGACATCGAGAGAAGCCCTGCCCTCTAGACCAATATTCCCCCTCGTCACTTTAAACGAGACTTAATACAACGGAGAAACGATCTAATTCAAGGATCGACGATGATCGTACCAGGGATGCACAAGCTGACGAGATCCAAGGTGCTCGTTCATCTGCATATCAAGGGCTAACAACCTCATCTCAATATCGTACAGATGTGGATCAAGCCAAGACGCTTTCCGTAACCAACAGTCTCTATGAAGTATTCAGTGCATCCACTGAGCCTCCAGCCATGCCTAGCCATCTTCCAGACCCATATATGCTGTCCCAAACCTCTACTCGCCATAAGTTACCTTCTAAATTCTAATCACTTCAAATGGCCCAATTCAAGATCGATTCTCATCAACTAGCATCCAACCTCTTGCAAACTTGGCAACCTTTACATTATTTTCAGATCTTCCTTTTGAGATACGACGAATGATATGGAAAGAGACTTTGCCCGGCCCAAGGATTATTCTCATTCTGTCTACTATAGGCAAGTGGCCCCTTCGAACTTATTGCAGACGTCCAAGTTATCATAATACATATAAATCCAGCTACACTATGCCAAATGCAATGCTAGTGTGCAAGGAAGCTTTAGACGGTATGAACCCTTTCTATTTTTGTATTCTCATAATACAGATTACTCAAGAAATGCACTACTGTCGAGAATCTTGCGTGAAATGAAAATTGGCTCCTCCAAAACTTTTTCAGAGAATTGCTTACAGATGCTAATCCATTGTACAGTGATTTCAGAGGGGTCTCGAATGGTGCGAAAAGATTTTATTTGTAAAGATATTCCAGGACCATGCATGCAGAACAAGATTGTTTTGAATTTCGAAGCCGATTGGATATACCTCAATACAGAAGACGAACGAGGAAGCCCAGCTTTTGACTTTCCCAGAAGGTGGTATCTCATTTCAATCTTTTTGGATCTCTGGAAGGATCTTCGCTTTTGGAAAAAAATCTCGCACCTCATACTCTCGATTCCTGGGAGGTACAAAGACAGATACAATTGTGATCGCTTTCGGAAATATATTAGGAATATATTCAGGCACATAGAAGGATTAAGGCGCCTAACTTTCGTCCTTGAAGACAAAACAGAGCATCTCCCAGACAAAGAGAGAGATCTTGTATTAGAGTACCCAATGGATATCGACTACGCTCTGGATTTGTTCGCAAAGCACCCCCTGGAAGTGTCGCGCGAGGAAAACTCCAGACTAGGGGAATGGCACCAAGAATATTCTGCAAGCTTTATAGATTTAGATATGGATGCTCTGAGAGAACATCCGTACCGGAACAATTGGACTTCTCCTAGCAGGCCGCTGATTATTCCGAAAGATGCAGTTATCGACTTAAGATTATAGTTCAGAGGAAGAAGTCCGAAGAGTTAGCAAGAAGAAAGAAAAGATTTTACGCAGTGAAGAGGCAAATTGCTGAAGAGGAAGATATACCATGGCATGATGTTTGCTATCAGGGACCTGCTAGGGAAAATTGGATGATTCATGAGTCTTGAGCTTTGAGGTGTTTGCTAGTAAGGCTACTCAGTTTGCTACTCTCAATTGCATTTCATTTGATCTGTCATATCAATCACAGCTTTAAATTATTCCAAGTCATCTCGCGTAGCAACTTCATCATGCATAGCTTAAGGCGTTGAAGAATAACCCACGCAATAATGTCATCTTATTCAACTTTGATTAATACCCAAGGATCTAAATATCAAACTCAAATAAATCAAATTAATTCAGTACATCCTGACTTCGTGTTCATCATGATTCATAGCATAGAATTCGAACTACATAACAATCTCCGTTATGTTTTACATCCACTGAGCGAGGCACTCCAAACAAAAGGAAATATTTAAGAAAAGTTGTCTAGCCTTACAAATCTGAGTATAGTGTTGCAGTTTGTGTTTGGAACTTGCATGTCATCGTAGCATCATCTTGCAGTACTCATTAGATAGAACAAATGAAATTTAACTAATCTATACTCGGCGAGATCTCTCGAGTTGAAATTCCGAGTGATAGTCACGCGGACTTCTACAACCGCCGAAACATCCTCCCCATCTATCTCGCAATTCTCTCCTCTCCCTCTCCCATTCCAAAATCTTTCAAAAACCTCCCCCAAACAGCTCCCTTCCCACTCTCCCCCACCGCCACACTCCACAAAACTCTCGCAGCACCATCCTCCCATCCAATTGGACATCCATCCCACCCACCATTCCTCTTCCTATTCTCAATCACTTCTTTAGCTGCGCTCAAATATCCCGGATCCACACTATTCATGGCCACTTTTCGATCTCGCCACGCGGCTGCTGCTTCGGTTTCTGTCAGCATGTTGAGTGCGGCTTTCGCAAGATTCGTGTGCACGTGGTACCCATTCTTATGATGATTAGTGGATGTAGACTCGAATACACCCTCGCGAGCTGAGACGTTGATTATATGGGCTAGAGGCTTGGCGGGTTGACCATTAGTTGCTGGACGGGGACGGGGAGTACCCATGAGTGGAAGAAGTTCGCGGATCAAGATTAGAGGCACAAATGTATTGACTGAATGCGCGGAAATAACGTCTTCATAAGGTATTTCGGACAAGCTTTGAACCCAGGAGGTCTTGGTTTCTTCCATCGTTGTTGAGATTGAAGTGATGTTTTCTGTCCTTCCGATTATTCCGGTTTCCTCGGTCGATATCTCGTTGAGACGCTTTTGTTCTGTGTCAAACGCTAATAGGTTTAAACTCTGAACACCTCCTCTGATCCGAGGACTGTAACTAGTATCAAGGAGTAAATTGTCATAGTTATTATCCTCAAGTCGTAGCTGATTTTCCAATTCAATAGCTCGTCTTTCTTGTTTCATCGAGTCTGTCCAAGTTTGAGCTGCATTGTTGATAAGAATGTCAAGTCTTGGTGTATTTTCTATACTCCAGTTTCGCAGTATCTGCTTAATCCCAGCGACTAAATGGAAGACGTCGCTCGCTGCTCTGAAGTCGGCTCCTAGGATTCTCAACCGCTTGACCCATTTTCCCGAGTCGCTCTCCGCTAGATATCTCACCGCTGCGTCTCGTGGGTATCTAGAGGATACTATTACTTGAGCACCGCATCTGAGCAGTCGTAACGCGGTATAGAAGCCCAGGTTAATTCGTCCCCCTGTTACCAATGCCGTTTTACCATCCAGGTTCAGAGCTTCAGGCAGTGAAAGATTGCTTGATGCGAGATTGAAACTCCCGCAGGGTTTACAAAGAGCGGGATATTGAGGATGAGGATTCGTAATGAGAAAGTGACAGAGATAGCATTTCTTTTCTTTTCTTCTTCCTCTTGTTACGTCTTCGCTTGCCGTGGAAAATGGACTCCGTAGACGTTGGTTTAGAACCTGCACTACATCATTTAATGGTGTTTTCTCATCAATACGATTGCCATCTTGACTCTTGATATAGAAATCAAGTACTCTTAGTGTAGTCTCAACATCTTCGATCGAAGGCGGATTCTCAGGAACACCTCCTAGAGCATCCGGAAGACTTCCATGCCTAGATTGAGGGCTCATTTGATGTAGGTAGGCTTGAATCCCCTGTATTATTCCAGTATACAAAGCTGCCCCTATCGTATATGAGTACCGAGCCGGCGCATTTTTAGGATACAGCTCTCTCGCTATTTTTTCACCCAAGGGAGATTTGACATGAGGAAGGTAGAGGGCCAAAAGACTAGGAAGCCCGTGTGCTTGGCATGACTCTTGATCCTGTCGAATTTGTTGAGCTATTGACGAAGGGGTGTGGTTTTTGATATAGTTCCGGCATGATTCTTCATTGTTCAACATAGCTACCAGAATTATTTCGCGGCTAGATGTTTTGTGATTGCTTTTTTTTGTTTTATCCTTTGGATTACTCACTGAGCCCTATAGGTGGGGGGCTTTAAGCTTATTTATGTCGCAGATGATCGGCCATTTCAGGGGTCTGGCAGGCCAAGCCCACTAATGCACATCGTGCTGGGCACGATCTTGGAGGATTTCTGCTTATTTTACAGTGACTCATTTGAATCCTGCACAAAGGACAACAAAACCACAGTGTCATCCTCGATTATGGTAATCCTATCCCACATCGATAAAGTTCTTCAAAGTTCGGTGCATGATGGACTCCAATACTTGGTCGATTCCATGGCCACGCGAACTTCCAGTCGTGGTTCGAAGCTTGCAAAAGCTACCGCGAGAAATAGTACATCAAGTCTTGAGCGATTTACCAATCATCAAGATACTCTCGATTCTCTCTTGGCAACTACCATACCTCGATGAATGCGTTCTTTCTCATATAGTCTATGGACGATTGTTCAGCTCGCAAGGTGAAATCTCGCTTGCTTCAAACTATTACAAACTCTACCGCGAGATATGCTGGTTTTACCGCTGGCCTCCTGCAGACGCACAATCTGTGTTTGCAAGGTCGCCCCAGATGCTCTTAAGTAACTGGGTAAGCTTGGATCTCCTAATCTCAAAAATGAGACGCCGGATTAGAGCTGGCTTGAACATAAACGATGATGATTTAGATCTTCTCATCGAGTATGGAAGACCTCGTTCACACGAAATAGACATTGGGTTTGATGAGGATGAAACTTTCCTAGATTTGAAAAAATGCTGGAACTACTGGAATTGGATCAAGCATGCCAAGGTGCAACTCAACAAATGGAAATCCGACCAAATAAGATTCTCTGCACAATTGATCGAGAAATATCCCCGATTTCTGAAGAAACCGCTTGATCCATCGCAGGGAGCTCCTCGGCCCAACACTACTCACACTGTGGTTATGCTTGAGAAACTAGCGATGAGGACTCTTAGGGACAGAAACTTGTCCCATTATTGGGATCGAAATCAAAGCCTGAACATGTCGGGCAGATATGTTATCGAACTTGTACCATATGATCGATACCTTCGATTACTACTTGTCACGTTGGACAAGTATCCACTCCATGTCGATGTCACTGGACTTGAGCAAACCCTAGCCAATACATCCTTACACAATAGCGGCCAAGGAACGACTCTAGAAGAAACAGGGTCGGCTAATATTTCGGAAAGAGATCCTAATGACTTCAAGTACCCAGAAGACATTGCTGCTAGTTTAAGGGTGGTATTAAAGGGCTTAATGTATATATATACAGAGCCGCCGTTGACCATACCTCGCATTCAATGGGAACCCCTTAGTAGAGATATCAAACCGTCGGAGAAGTGGCCAAGATTCTACATTGATAAAGGAAGACATGAATATCCACACTTCGAGTATGCATGTCAATATCCGCAGATAATACCTCACGATAAAAGAGAGTATGAATGGCTAGCAGCTTTTGTCGAAGCAGTCACATGGATAGAATTGAATATTGGGCCGGTGGAGGAAGCTTTCTAAATATTCATTAATTGGGAATCTATGCGTTACCCATGGCAGTCAGTTTGGAACTGCCTGGAAAAAGTCTTCATTATGCTTTTGCGAAGGGATTTTGGTTAGATTGTCGGAGTGTCGAATCATGATCTTGAAAACGGCATCTTCACATCTTCACAGACGAGTGAGCAATTGTAAAGGAGACATCTGCTGCTTATCATTTTGTTGAATTTTGATAATTGAATATTTACTGTGTTCACATCGCCTAGTCAAATACATATGCAGAAAAAGTACTCAGGTAGATTGGCATTCTTGATTTGTTGATTTGACATAATCTATGAGTTAAGCTCATTTTGTACTGAAGAAGTGATTTTATTCTACCACTTGAAACAACTTTCGGAAATTGCCAATTCTTTTTGAAAGTAAAGTAGACCTGCAAATTGCTGGTAGAATGAATGGCAGACACTATGGCGAGCTTGAGGTCATAAAATCATTATATGGGTACCGTAGCTTCGATTTCTGCGGAAAAGATTCCTTTCGCGTCCGCTATGCATTGCAAAGTTCTTGCCCTCTTCTGATACCCGATGAGACTGTTCGATAGCATTAACATTCACCCAAAGTTTCCCTGAATACCACAGTTCAAAGATTGAGTTAGGAGGTAATGTTGGCCGTTCGAACGCAGATGCTGGAGCTTAGACCGAGATCTCGGACTCTATTACAGGCGTTGGACAAGCAGGTTTCTTTCTGTTCTCCTCCCGAAGTGCGCTCTGCATTTCTTCGATACAAACTTCCTTTTCCTTTCTACAACCGAATGCGTCCAGAATCTCTTGAGGAATCATTGGTACGTGTTTTGCGACGATGCATTTCTTCAGATTCGGCATGAACGTGATCGCATTGTGGCCCAAGAATTCTAATCCATCGTGTTGATACCAATGTGCATACTTGACGGTTTTAAGTTCATCGAATAGGTTATCCATCCAAGTTCCAGCTGAACGTCTAGAATCCCTATTGTAATAATGCAGAAGCTTGCCACCAAAATGCCAATTCTGTCTCAAGTACTTTATGCTATCGCAGTGAAAGATGTCTTTATCGGGATTGATGAAGAAAGTTCGAAATAAACCATTTCGATTGGAAGTAGTATCACCAAGGTGTAGTCGAACTCTCTTATAATGTTTTTCGGCCTCTTCACGGCTTTCATGGTTGACAAATAGAACCGATGGTGTTGGTGCGCCCAAGTCGAAAGATATATCCGTTGGATGAGTAGTCGTTTCTAGTAGGCGCTCTTGCTAACAAGCTAGACCCCAAATTGCCAACCTTAATTCGACGGCGGGCCGAGGAAATAGTTCGAATGTGCTAGATGCCTCTCTTAAAATGGCATCCCAGCTTGTACTGGTCATATTTTCAAGGAACGATTCGAGTGTGCTGGCTATTTGTTGTATATCGGTCTCAGGAGTTGTCTCACCCTCGTTGGTGCATGAATTGACGTTTTTGGTTTCTTGTTGTAAATTGCAGATGGCCGATTGTTCAACGCCGGAATTTGAGTTATCGAGTGCCTCATCCATCGTTGCACTGGGATCTGACATCGTATGCTGTGATATATTCAGGAAGCTTTGTCTATGCACTCTTCTGAAGTGGGCTATAGGTGGAAGGTGGTGATATGACAACTGATTGAGAAACAGATATGACGTAAAAGTAGATGGAAAGGAATTACTTGTATTTATGTTGAGATTTAGGCAGAGGCTAATAAAGTAGTAGAGCCGCGGGGTAAAAATCCAGTTGTCGGAGTGACATAAGTTAATAAAGTTATTCACTTGAACCGACCGTAGTATTCACTCGTGTTTTGGATTTGCACCTCCATCAAAAAGTTGCAATATTTCCATCGCAACGTGCAGATTACATAGAGGTTGCTTAGCTAATTCTGGAAGCTACTGTCATTTGATACTCAAAACGTGGAACATTGCAACAGAACAATGAAATTCTGAACACACTCTAGATTTTGAAACGTCGCATCTAACGTCTTTCATCGATCCAAACTATTTCAATAGCCAGTTCCCTATCATCAAGATGATACAAACAACATCCCACACAACCACTTTCAAAGCATCGTACAGTAAACCTGCGGCCACCCCGTCACTTTAAAGATGCCGTACCCAGAACTTACGTCTAGCTATCCATTCGGAATACTTTCCACTAGCCAAGAGTCTACACCACTATCTTCTCATGCTTGCCATGCACTTCACGAACCATCTCAACTAGCTCTGAGATTCAAAGAATGGATTTCCTTTCCATTCACTGTTTTCAACGGGCGAGAGAAGTTCGACCAACAGATCACAGAAAAGCTAATGCGCGAGTTTATGGCGACTATCTGCGAAACTTGGACTGATGCCAGACTATCGACTAGAATGTTTGCTTTGCAGAGTTTATCAAGTCTCGGGGAAAGGAAAAGTGTTTTGAAGAATTGGCTGGGACCCAAGGAACGGACAGTGCGTCGATGCAAAAAGAAGACGGAATGATACTCACTTGATGGGGCTCGGTATAGACCGTAGAAGAGTAATCTTTGAAACATCAACCTCTTTGAAGATACTAAATGTGTGAGGATGTTTCAAGTGATGATATGTTGGGTAGGAATATTAGACAATAAACTATAAACATAACCCATCCACCTTAAGTGGCTTCCCAAAAGCGTTGGTATCTTTATAAACAATGGTATCTAAGCCGAACTCCATCCGCATTAGATACACCAACACCTACCGTACGCCGTGAACTCCGTTCTCAACAATAACGCCAATCATCAATATAAACAGGTAATAATACAATCAAGAATGCAACTCGTAACAACATATTCTTTCATATGCCACATCTCCATATCTATGCCATAGAATCCTCCGAACGGATCCTCATACTGTGGATTTCTATATCGGTTGTCCGCTGTATATATTTATCACCATGCATAGGTTGCGGATAAACATGATCAGTCGAACTGTTCGTATCCAAGCTTTGTTTCAAGTAAGACATTCGACTTTTTCTTCGAGTTGGTAATGAGCTGAGATGACTGTTGTAACTGTTGTCGGGACTGCCGTATGATCCAGGATTCTTGCTGCTGACATATTGATCCCAGTATGGCTTGAGTGGAGGAATACTTCCACAAACGATAATAACGAAAAGTTCCGAACCGCTCCATACGAGCAAATCGTAAGTCTTCCCTGGTTATTGTTAGTCCTTTGTTGTGTTACTGCCGTGATATGTTTGGTAAGCTTACAAGTAAGATCGGAGTGGGCGTTGAGTGAGCCCAAAAATGTTGTTTTGACGATGCAGCAAACCGCAGCACTAGTGTTGTTAGTGATTATTCTCTCAAATTGAAAGACGGTTAACTTACATAAGTCCAAGACCCAGAAGTATCGTCAAATTGACACGCTTCTTCATATCCATGTTGAGATTCATGATGACACTGGCAGGTACAAGTGCGAGCACAATGTCCGCGAGACAATTCTCAGCTAATACACCTCGTCAGCAAGTTTTCTTTGATTTTATGTAGACATTGCAATACGAACCCGCAGTAAACATAGCGAATCGAGATTGAACACTAGGATCCCAGCACGTGTGTGGAATACTCGAGTCCCACAATGCTTTAGGCGGGCTGCATTGTACGTAGGTGAAGATACAATCTAGTCCATTGATCAGAGCAGTGAGCCCCATAGCTCCATAGACAAGCCATTTGCGCCAAGCGGTTGTATCACCGCTCATGATTCGAAGGACGAGAAATCCTACTGCAGCCTTTCCGGTGATAAAGGCGAAGACAATGGCAACTTGGATTATGTAGTTGAACTTTGCGGCTTTCATTGTTTGCTCTAAATCGAAGTAATAGAGATGTCGAAATCCTCCAAGTTTCCATTCGTGTGTCATGAGACCGCCATATATTATGAAAAGACACTATCATTAAGTTAGAACAATATCATATGAGTCTTAAAAGAGATATATATACCAAAGTGACAAGCATGACCCAATCATCCCTCCCAAGCCCTTTGATCATGATTCTGGCATAAAATCTTGCCATGACAATCACGAAAGCAAACACAATCTGAGTCAAAACGATTATAGAAGCCGTTATTCCCCTGTCAACGTCTCCACCTGTTGGTACCTCAGTGCCGGGCATATTGACGGAACAGATGTATACGCTGATATGAATTCGATATGAAACAATTGAGCGTCAAACAGCAGATCAAACAAACTTAATCAAAAGCAAACCCAACGATCATGATTCATGTTCGATGTTAATGGGGATAGATTCTCTATTAAACTACTCGAGCGTCTTTCTTGGTTGAACCCCCGCAATGATATCGATATCCTATCGTAAGCACTGCCATGACCTACAGCCGATCCACTTTTGTACTGGTATCGCATGGCGACAAGGGTACCAAAAATCATTCGAAGGATTTTCGCACAATCACTTTCACTGATAAATTCCATTCCTGGAGCCTAGATCCGCGGCAACAAGCGAATTGAAAGGGGGAGTTGCAATTGCTGTGCTGGCAAAACCGATACACGACATAACATGGCTACTAGCTCTCTGCAGGCGTTGTTCTTTGCGATGTTCTCTCGGAGGAAAAAATATACTTACAACTTAGACTCGGGCCCAAAGTACGATTGACTTTGTACTGGAATATTCCGTGCGCCTCGCCCAGCCGTTGTTACATTGCCAATGAGACTGGAAAAACAAAATCGATTTGATAGGTGATTGCTCGTAAATCTACGTAAAGGAGACAAAAGTAAGTATAGATGATGTGTGATCAAAAGTCCGAAAGAAGAAGCCGAAGCCGAAGAGTGATCTCAAGCACGGGGATTGTCCTTTGTTGAGTATCCTGAATTCCTTCCAAAGTCCTGACCGGATTACATATCGAAGCATAAAGATATATTCCCAGCAATTTAGTGACCGTCGTAACGCTGTGGAAATTATTTCTTACCGTCACAGCTTGATCTGACTGTTCAATACTTTGGAAATGCTGCAGTATCACTAGCAATCGCACAAGATTGTGAAAGGATCTTGTTAGGGCTTTGTGCCATGTCCGTCCATACCATGGAATTCCGACAACAATGTAACCCTAAAATAGAACTAACTGTACGACTCAGCCAATGTCGGGTGAAGATCCCCTGTTGCCATGCATCGCTTCTGCCTGCCCATGCAGCAGGGCTCCCTAACATGGACCAAATCGAGATTCGAACGTGGGGGCTTCCTAGTATGCGAATTGACCAGAATGTCATAGATGGGAGCTTTCGCATATTGCGCGCCTCTTCTAGTATCTCATCACACTGTAAAATATACAACCACGTCGGACATCACCCTAATCAACCTCGCGGGCGCTACAACTTTAGATCAATGTATATTGCACCGAGGAGCACGTGGTCAGTGCCTACTGTCACTTACCGTATCCGTCACTCCTCACCATTTTGAATCCGTGCATGGAAGCTTGGACGTGGGCCACCGTTGGACCTATGACAGGCCAGGCGAGCAAGGGTCGTGGTGAAGGTTGCGAATACCCCGCTTAGCAGATGCCAGGTGGTTCAAGAAGTCTAATAACCAGATTCCTGGGATATGTACTCCGTAGTCATTGCCTTGCGCACTTTGAATGTCTTAGATGGCACACGTCAACTAGGGATAATGGCATATTCTTGCCGACCAGGAATTTCAAAGATTTGACATCGGCTACGAACCGCCCAGTTTAGCACAGTCTTTAGCGCACGAGCGATATGTGGAGACTTATTATTGAGTGGAATTCGCGGAGATAATATACCTGCTAGACTATTGTGAAAATTTTGGACGAATGCAATCTCAAAATTAATAAAGAGTCAATTGCAATTTGCCATTGACTTCGCTTAGGTAACTTAAGGCCTAGCTATTTTCTCATCACACCTGTAACTATCAACCCTTGATCTAGACCAGATTTAACGAACCCGAGAGTCTCGGGATCAGACTGGAACTGCCACGATTATGCTATCTCCGAGAGAAGCGGTGTATTTGACAATTTTCTTTGCTTGAAGACCAGCAGATGCTAAAAGAGCATGCCATTCTCCTTCGGTTCGCTCGGTTGATGCGAGGACAGTCATCATCACCAAGTCAATCTGGGTTGCATGCCAGTGGGCGCCTGTCTCCGGGATAACCATCTCGTCAATCAAAATAGCCGAATCTGGACCCATTGCATCTTTCAAATGCTTCAAAATGATGCGACATTTCTCATCGGGGTAGTCATGAAGGATGTTGCGCATATAGTAGTATCTTGCACCTGAAATGCTTGTCAGTATGCAACCACAATTTCACTAGTAGGATGGCAACAGACCTGTGACTGTTTGAGGCGTGAAAAAGTCATGAACTTCGAGCTCCACATCTTTCATTGGAAGTGCATTCTTGATAGCATGATCAAGCTCCTGCAAAATTACGCGACCAGGGACGTTGGACTTCTCCATTCTCAACTCCAAACACTTGTGTCCAAAACCACCGCCGACATCAACGAAGACGGCCTTCTTAGGATTCCAGTCTTTGGTCTCTTCTTCGATTGGGTATTTGGAGAGCCAAGTCGGCATCTCACCACGTTGACCTACCATAAAGTCTGCAAAGTAGTTGATGAGTCTAGGCTGTTCTTGAACCCAGTAGAAGTACGGGGTCTCAGTTTTGAAGGCAATCTGAGCAGGTGCACAAGTGTTATCTGTGATGTTCTGATATTTTCTCTCGGCCAGATAGTCAGGCGTAGCTTGTAGTGTAAGGCCAAGCGAATGAAAGCTGTGAATGTCATGGTAAGTAATGGATGTGCCCAAAAGTCTTCAAGGCTGTGCGAAGGGATCACTGACTAGTGGCCAATACCGCCTTTGTAGCCCTTTTGAGCCAAAGCTTCAGTGACCTTGGTGGCTTCGAAAGTGTTTTTGCCAGTCTCTCGAATCATTCGTACAGAGGCAAGGTATCGGAGCAAGCGAACTAGTTATGTAGTGAGAAGGGGTCGAATTTGAAGCTCAGAATCGAACCCACCTAGGAAGGCCGGATCTGACTCGGTTTCTTTTGCTAGCTGCTCAAAGGTCATTGGCTCCTTCTTCGCGACCATGATCTCAAAGAGCTTCATGTCACAACCAATCTGAGCGCCTGTCAATTGAAATTGCTAAGACAGCTTGGGTTAGCGGAAGTCGCTGTTATTCTTGTAATATAAAAACAAATATTCCATACCAGGTACATGATACGCTGCATAGAGTCCCACGGAGTTTCTAATTCAATGGAAAGATCTCTAAGATCATCGATTATCTTCTTTCGCCCTGCTTCATCGGCACTTGCAGCGGCAGCCTTCACGTGAGCGATAAGATCATCCATTTTGATGTTAGTATTGCAGTTATAGTTGAAGTTGTTTATTAGTTGATCGTGGAGTAAAGGGTTTTGTTAGGAAGAATATATTCAGAACATTTTATTAAGATGTTGTTTATGGAAAGTTTTTATAACCAAAGGAGGACATAAAAGTCATAAGCCGGCTGCTCCTTCTTTAGAAAGTATAAGTGAATATTATGCCAAAACAAAGCATAACTGACAATCACATAATATGCAGCTAGTGAATGTTTGACCGCAGGAACTGCCGTATTACGGCTTTTTCCAATCAACGAGATATCAGGAGAAATGGCGCAGCGGGATCATTTGGTAGAATCATTCAAATTCAAGACATCCGCCATTAATAATTCACCACACATGTGCACATAGGGAGTCGCCCCATTCCTCTTTCGATAGCTACCTACTTTTGTAATACATCATCTTGAAACTCTTCTTTCTACCAACTCTGATCAGTATATCTTGATACTATAATTCAAGAGTTTGTACCAGAATGACAAGCCCGATAGTGATTCCAAATAAGCAGATCATCTACCTAGATACTGCCAAGCGTGGTAGTAATTCCGAATTCAAACTGACATGATTTTCCGTCAGCAAATTTTCCATTGAGGTTCTAATAAATTCGACATGGCATTCTGTAATCATTCGAAGGTTCAGGTGTACACAACATATACGATGCCCAAACTTCAGGGTTGCATTATTATTGGTACTTGTAGCAGTAGGTAAGGGCTTCAGCTGAATGAGTAAGCTGCAGGAGACCTATGTCACACGTGAACTACAAAAGTTTTCAGCCTCCAGAGAGGGACATGTATTTGCTTTTTTGATAATACTACGCTATGATTTTACCCCGGAATATGATTTCTTATTGAAACTCTATTCTCATATTCCCGTGGTTCGAGCTTGGCACCCTTCAATAGGTAACAAAACAATGAGATTCCAGGGGCGAGCAAATCTCTCCGCAGGATCGATTGCGAATACAATGGTAACCTTCGATGTACGACGAGTATGAGGTCAATTACCGCATGGGAGAACAAACATGATACGCATATTCTTTGACGAGGATCCGTACCCGTGCAATCTGTGGCTCACAAACGGCAAGCGCTAATTCAATAAATGGGACGCACTCCTTCGACCGAGCAACTGCGAGTAATTGATTGCGTATTCTTAGACAGTAGTTGTGAATGTCGTCTTCGTGTTCGCATCGTTAGGCTGACTTGACAAGGCCTGTACGCCAGGATCGATGATATAAACCCCCCCCCTAATCTATAGTACTATCCAACATTCTAGCGTCCGATGAATTTGAGTCGTACCGTTTGTTTGGGCAAAATGACTGGTAAACCATCTTTAATCCCACAAGAGATGTGAAGGGTTTTCATCAGGTCACTCTGTCGTAGACGCAAATTCGATCAATGTCGAAATAGAAATGAATTGCAAAAGAACTAACCACTCTCGTGATCTATGATTTTCATCAAATCAATCATGTAATGGGTATCGCAAATAGCCAAGACTTCCAGCCCAGATAACGTTGCAGTGTTTCGCCGTGTGGTATTCGTCTCTCGGTGGCAAGTGTATCGGATTGATAAACCCGTCATCGTTTGTACAACGGCATTTTCCTCGCTTTGAACTACCCTTTTTTCACCTCGCCCATCCATTTTCCCATTGCCTTGGATCCCTCGTGCGCCGCCTTGAATAATCCACGCTCCGCCTCGTCCAAACCCCTCAAGAACTCCACACCTTCTCCTCCGCCTCTGCCATTACTCTGTCCTACACTTCCACTTCCCGCATGATCGCTGATTTCACCAGCTCTTGTCCTCCAACTCTCCATTAACACGTCGCAAACCTCTTCCTCTTCAAATAACTCCAAAACTCTGACGCCCAATCCATAAAAGTTTTGTGCCAAATTGCGTAAATCGACACTCTTAGGGTCGGCTTTCAATGCATTGAGAACGCGCGGCGCAAGACAAGCAGGTAGATCAAGGGTAACGAGAGATTTTTGGGAAGATGGAGAGGAAGAAACGGCAAGTAGTTCGGCAAGCCATAGAGGAAGATCGACGCGTGTGTGCTTCTTTAAGGGGGTAGCAGCGTTGTTGTCGAGATATCCTAGAGAGGGGACATCAAGCTCGAATGTGCATGGGATTTTCTGACATATATTAATACAACGAATCTGATTGGAAGGATGGGTAAATACTTGAGCGTCGGTGAGGATCGCGTCAATATCATAGTAGGACATTCTCAAAAGCCACAGATCTGTGGCAAATAGCTTAGGCTTCACCTAACCTGCATAATATTATTACTTTTAATATACAAAGATATGTCGGGAGAAAGAGCGCGCGACGATGAACTTGTTTGATGTCGGCTCCGTGCCATTATTTGCGTTCTCATCGCTTATGTAATCGAGCAATGACATAATGATGCTGGAGCTCCAAATATTTACTTCCGAAGCTTCCCCTCTTTGAAAGACGTTCGATTAACATTTGAAAGCCACATCAAGAATTGAAGCAACACCCAACTTCGAACGTTCGAATTAAATTCAAAATGTCCACCACACTTCTCCGCACATCTACCGCAGCTCGTGCTGCCCTTAGAGCCAGCTCTTCTAAACGAGCTGCCTCAATGGCAAGCACAAGCTTCATCCGTGGAAAGGCTACTCTTCCAGATCTCCCATGTCAGTTTCTTCAAGACCCAGATTAAGCAGACCCAATATCCCGTTACATGTCCTAACTTCCGTTACAGATGACTACGGTGCGCTCGAACCCTCGATCTCCGGTAAGATCATGGAGCTTCATCACAAGAATCATCACCAAACCTATGTTAACAGCTTCAACGCTGCAAGCGAGCAAGTCGAGGCCGCTACATCTAAGGGAGATATTGCTGCTGCCATTGCACTACAGCCTCTTATCAACTTCCACGGAGGCGGACATGTGAACCATAGTTTGTTCTGGGAAAATTTGGCACCCAGCAAGAATGGTGGTGGTGGAGAACCCACAGGTGCTTTGAAGGTATGATTCGATAATTGCCTTGGAAATATGTAGCTTTATTGGAGTAGAAGAGTATTGGCTAACAAGCGCTTTTATAGACTGCCATTGAGACCAGCTACAAAGATTTCTCATCTTTCAAGACAAAATTCAACGCGGCTTTGGCAGGCATCCAAGGAAGTGGATGGGCGTGGTTAGTCAAGGACAACGAGACTGGCCAAGTTCAAATTAGAACATATGCAAACCAGGACCCAGTAGTTGGCAAATATACTCCACTGTTGGGTGTTGATGCTTGGGAGCATGCGTACTATCTTCAATACCAAAACAGAAAGGCCGAATATTTCAGTGCTATCTGGGATGTAATCAACTGGAAGACTGTGGAGAGCAGATTGAAGTGAAGTAGAGATAAGGAAGTCAAATATTAGATACCTAAGTAGTCGTTAAGCGTAAAATGAATGTATGATCGGTTCGAGCTGTGCATTGCAGCATTTCTTGGAATTTTTCTAGGCCTACGTATTTAGTAGAATGTTCACCCACAGACACATTTCACAAGCACATAGTGATTTATAATCAACGTTGCAATGTTATTAGTATTTGCTTAAAACATCCTTCCTTCGTGACCTATTGCTCCACTACCACTCCCTACCCTATCCAGCGGGTATCACAATGGTAAACAATCATGATCTATCATACATAGCATAGCTTCGAAGACAATATTTCAAAATCCAAGTACCAAACATCATCTTTCAAAACATGCCATATAACTCTCCGCGTAATACCTTTCCTCCATCTACACTCCTGTAGCCTTCCTGAAACTGGATACCTTCAACTCCAAAGGTAGAAGGTAAGTGTAAACATATACTTAAACGATAGTCGAAGTTATCATCCGAAATTCTTACGAGTATAACGCAATGCTCTAGCTTGTTATCGGTTAGAGCTGATGCTATTGGCGAAAGAAGCATTGGTAACGAGGCTGGTGAGTATCGGGGCGAACGATTGCAATTCGACGTATCTCCTCTTCCCGTTCAGAATGCCTGGCTCGCCCTTGTTTTTTTTTAGACATTTGCAACCGGAACAGCGTTTCCAAGAAAAAGCCTTACGATTCCGTTGATTTGATGTCTTCCTATCTCAAGTTCATCGGGTGAATAGCGATCGATGATGGCATCTCAGTTGGAGCTTTCCCAGTATGCTTTCTAAGTCGTTGAGGCTAACCGAGCATTTTCGTTCGTAACGTGAATTCCCAAAGCTTTCCCTGTATATCACAAGAAGGTTTCTTCCACTGCCTTCAGCGGAACTAGAAAGCCTCTATACACTCCCATCACAAATGGAAATGCCAATATTTGGCCCCCTGAGGATTTGAGTCATATCCAAAAAGTTGCATACTGCATGCATCTCATGATAGTTTCCTAAATAAATAAGAAAAGATTGAAGCAATATCGTGGAAGTCTTTTGCGTCCATCGTGTTCCATTTCGAGTAGAAAGTTGTTGCAGAGGAGAAGAATTCAAGTATTATTTGAAACGGTAAGCTCGTAGCTGTTACTGTAGATTCAATCTACTCCTTCTGACGACTTCTTCCGCGTTCTCCAGATCTCTGCTTACATGTTAGCCTGCGCTTGTGGAGGACCCAATCGACCTCGAGGGAGGGGAATACTTACATCATGTGATTTGGAACCATGTGAGTAATTTGTCACATGTTCCTCTGCCATATATCGATTCTCTTCATACAACATGTTCAATGGTGTCCCGTCGAAAGTCAAATCAGAGTCGTCGATACTATATGGCAACCTCCATGCTTCTGCTTGAAGATCAAACTTGGTGTTCTCATCATCGAATGTCGTAACATTTGTGATCAAGAAGTATTGTTTGACTTCGACAGCTGTATTGCTTGCACCTTTGCCCGACATGATGACTTATCAAAGATATAAAGTAAGTTTCAGGTTTTGATACTGACCTAGGTGAGCTTATTTGCAGTAGGCAGTAGATATAAGTTGGAGATGAGGCTGATATTGTTTAATGTTTAGTTAGAGATGTGTTGGCAGTGTTGAGTTGTTGATTCAAATGTGCAACATTAGACATCAACAGCAAGATAGTTAGAATGCGGCAATACCCAACACTTATATATATACATATCGTACATGGAAAACTAGGTATCCGATGATGCCTCTCATATCGGGCAGTTCACCGGACTCTTACTGTCCGGATCGAGAAGGCCAGATGATAATCTTTAAAGTTTAGGTCCGACCGAAAATCTAGGCAATTCCCCGACACAACTTGGATTCGTCAATACGGGTGTGACCTGACTTGGAAATAATCAGGGAGATGCATTTACTCAAAAGCTAAATCGGTGGAATATCATGTTCCTGACTTGTCACAACGCGCTGTCGGTTCAGGTTCTGGTAGAGGCTTAGAGGTTGTGCGACGGAAAAGCACCGCCGAAGGTTAGAACATGACTCAGCTTGGTAAAACCACCACCCAGTATACCAGAAAACGTTTGGATACTTTGTTGGAAGCACAAACCAAACAACACCAAGACACAATTCCACTGGGGAAAAAACGACTTTTACCCGGAACTCTATCTCTTTTATCTTTCAACATGTGATGATAAGAATCCGAGAGGCCTATACCTGATGCTCAAGACATGACTCTCGGATTACACCTCCGATTCAATTAACCGACCTGCCTCGAAGTTGGGAAACAGGGGACTCGGCAGAGACAGCTGATATTGTGACGATACATTATGACCTTCAGACTACCTTTTCTAACCGCCAAAGCCACTAAAGTCGAGATAAAAACCATTAATTTGTACGAATGTAGCAATATACACTCCGCTATTATATCTATCTCGGCATCAGATACATCAACAAAGTTCTCATATGGACAAATCAACTCCCTTGCTACCCCTCCTCGCCCTTCCGGGCAATAATATCTCGTCGCTTACCCCGCCGCAAAATATCGATCTTTTCTTTCTGGGGAAGTTGAATCGATTTCAGCTGCCAATAATACGTAGCCTCTGACAATATTCGATGGTGGTCAGCCTCATCAAGTATACAATACAATCAGAAATATATCCCGCAGATCGCGCGAGATCAGGTTAGCATAACACCTCCCACCAACTATCGAAATTTGGTTCGTGAAACATACGGCTTTCAAAACGGCGATTCATTAATGTCAGAGTAGTCACTCATTGCCTAAGATCATACTTTCTCACACGTTATCGTTACTATTTCTCCCTTTGGTTGAGTCAAATCCCTCCTTGGGGAAGTCCCTTCGGTCCGTCTCATTATAGCCCGGCCAAGTGTATAAGCAGCCAATTAACGAAAAGTACTCGCAAGAACAGCGCGCCTCTTCACATGCACCCCATAAATCGATTTTGATTATATTTCCGAAGCTTATTCCTGCACTCACACTCTACATGCTTATGGTTGCATTTGCTTTCTTATCTGCATTCTGATTGCGTACATTATTCTCGTGGCAAGACTACATCTTCATGACTGTGGAGCTTGCCTATCTCCCTGTATATGCGGCAAAACTTCGTCATCATATCACGAACGCAAATGATTACCGTGTACCATGATATATTTCGTTATCGGAAATTGTCATGCCCGTGGCGTTCGAGTAACGAACAGTCTTCCTTCTTCGCCACTCATGCGATAACGATTACAATGATGGTATTGTGAAGAAAGCAACTGCACTATGCTTGTCCATGGTTCTTCTTAGTATCATGACAAGTTATGCATGAGTTATGCATATAGGGCTGAGCTAGATTTCAGGTTTAGGCTTTGAGTTCCGTGGGTTTGCCGCAAACATCATCTGACTTCCTTGTTTCACTGTTGCTCACGTTCAATCAATCAAATGTTTGGAATCATTTTCTGACGTTGACTCCGCTTTTCAGAAATTATCACACCACACTGTGTCACTGCCAGTTCGTAACTTTTACTTTGAATTCACATGACAATGTTGGCTACTAGCCAGATGGAGTGGCATCTACGTCATTGTTGTTCTGTACACTTTAATTGTCACGAACGAAGAGAGGTTGAGTCGAAGCTTTCGGCAATGATACTTCGAATAAAGCTTTAAGATTCAAGACGGTATATATAATTAGATCTTCTCTCTAGGGGTTTTCTTTTGTTCTGTTTTTACTGGCTTTTACACAACTTCTTATGAGAAGAATATTTTTTGGTTCACGAAACCTCGTATCAATGTAGATAGCTGACCCCATTGAAAGCTTGGGCAAAGCCTCTGCTAACTCAATAGAATACACCTATCCTAATTCAGAGCATTGAAACATGTTTAACAACTGCTTCTCCCTCTGGGCTAATCAGACTTTGCTTCGCGCGTTTGTTTCGCAATGGTTCCTGCGTGCTCAACAATTAAGCAGGTGGTACATTTCAACCTCGGGTTCTCTACCCGGGATCGCAATTGCTTCGCAAGTGTCTCATGTGCATTGAACAAGTGGACAGCTTATATCTTCTAAGTGTATATTTGCCAGTGCCTCTCGGGTAGTACGCACGGCAAAGTTGTGTTGAGGAAATTTCACAGCCATGTCCGATGGAAATCTGCATTCTAGATGTTCATCGAACCATTCAACCCCCTCTTAATTTCTTTTTTTATTTGTAGATCACATAGAGTAGAACTCCTGAAATTCTAATTCTTAAAACTACCAATCGGAACCACTTTTTAGTATTTCCCTGTCTGATTAAAGTCTCCTGCCTCTGTTTAGAGTTTTACCCTCCATTTAGAGTTTTCTCCCCTTCCTTTAACCTTTTCCTGACTCGTCACTATCAACGATCCTCACACCTCTATTTTGAAAATCACGATACAAAGTATCTAGAAAAATTGGAAAAATTGGAAAAGCTGAAAGCTTTAAAGATCGAACGCCAGCCCGCAGAATACGAGCTGCACTATTGAAGACGATGTTGATCTTCGTATGATTTTCAGATGACTTGATCAGTATCTCCCGGCTGGTAGAGTCATTAGACACTGTTGTTGATCTGGACCAGAGGGTCGTCTATGCAGAAGTCTCGAATTTTAACATCTCATCAAATCACGGATAAGCTGCGGATATGCGTACAGTCAAGAGTCTTGAACACACCTTGATTTTCAGAGCGTTGAGCGAAGATGACTGGTGGCTGAAGATATAGTGCTGATTTTGTACTGCGTTAATTACGAATCCGGAAGATGGTGGGATATTGGATATATGATATTGAAGACTCGGAAGAGAAAGAAAGAAAAAAAAGAAAAAAAAAAGGCTAGCTAAATCTCGCATACCTGTGTGAAGACCAAAACTATGAATGCAAAGAATCAACTTCCTACAACTCTTTTCTATTTTCCCAAGAGCAATACAGAGGCTCACAAAAAACAATAATGAAGTATGAAAATTATTGATGTTCGTTTCCCGAGTATGATCCCTACGATTTACTTCATAATTTTGATTTCAAATAAGATGACCTGGCTACCTTCACCTTGTCCTCGCTACTACTGTTACCCTTCGCCTACTTGATCGCTGTCTCGAATTCCCATATACTAAATCCTTCCACTTAACAAAGTGGGAGACTGCCACCAAACTATACTAAAAAATGATGTCCAGTTTCTATGCCATGCCTGCTGAACACAGTCCAGAATTCCACAAAGGAGCTCATCTCCCCATCAAAAGAGTCGTGTATAAAGCTCTGGAGTAAGCAAGCAAGCTATGGAAGACTGTCCAGCGATATTTCTATTCCCGATTTTTTCTCGCATCGTGGATGGAACATCACATGCTAATATGCAACCACGAGAACAAAGATTTACTCACGCCCATGTAGCCGTATGAACTCGAATACCAAAAACAACCTGTTTATACTGCCCCGACAAACGATGAAGATAATGACACTCACTCTCTAAGATAAAATTGATTACGGGCTGAGGTTTGGGACAGCTAGTGAAGAGAATGATATTCTCGACATATTCCTTTCTACTATCCATTCTTATATATTAGTGCCACTATAGACAGACAAAACATAGACTTTTCTAATACGAGTAAACTACTTCCATCCTCTATCATCATTATCTCTCTACCAGACAACCCGGTTTTACGAAAACATACATCACTGCTTGCCATCACCCAATTCAAAACCCCGCCGATATCGAAGCATTATAGGTCAATACCATCGCACATATTACGCTATAGAAAAATATTCGAGGAAAAGTGCTCAACGATGCGAATAATCTAGTATTGCAATATACTACAACTGGCTGACATTCCGAAGTTTTCATCCAAAAGAGAAGATATCAGTGCAATGCTGGCCTAGCTCAGAAGCACAATATTGCCTCAATTTCGAGTATCAGACTCGCCATAATATAAAGACACAGCATGTCTTCACGTATACCACTAGGAAACTATTTATGGTGGTGATAGAAATGAGGGAAAGGCCTGAGTTGCATACCATTAAGCGACAAAAGGGACAAGTGTTATATATTTGTGTCAATTTTGAGGTATTTGACATAAGAAAACTGAGATATGCAACATTTTGGTAATTGTTTCGACTAGTAATGTTAGTTGTATTGGAATGGGTTAGTAGTTGACGTGAAGTCAAAGTGGTTATCGTTAGTGGCCGAGAATCGGGCACAGAGAAGAAGAAAAAGGATCTGTCATAATTGAAAAGAATTTTTGAACAAATTTTTTGAACAAAGTGGCATTGAGTAAGTGTCTGTAAAAAATGAAGAAGAGTTACATGCCTGCGTGCCATTCCTAAATTCCGTGTCCCAATCACTCGCCAATATTTACAAATTGTTTTGTGCCATTTCCATCGAAGACCAATTGCCTATAATATCATCGCTCGCTTGTTGCTGTCTTCATTTCACTCATGTTGCGATACCCCGTGCTATCAGACGGTATGATATAACTCAAGCCGAGGCCACAATAGCCTCTACTCCCGCCGGAATGACCCTTGCTCTTCCAACTCCATGAACAAGCACAGCATCTAGCCAAATTCTTTCTTTAACTTCTCCGGGTTTCTCTACTCCCCAACCCCTCTCAGGGCCCCATCCCACAACTTTCTTATGTCTTTCTACTACCTCTCGTAATCCATTCATCATATCTCCAGTCCTCTGCACACCAGGAAAGGCATCGAATTCAACAGTCTGAATTCCCTTTACATCCCTGAATATTCCTTCTAATAGTTCCTGGCAGAAGCCTTCATAAAATCCATCACCTGCTCTGAAACCTTTAAATATAGCGTCGGAAGGGTCGCATTCCACAAATATTTTTAGAACACGAACGGATGTGCAATCAGAAAGTCCAAGTAGAGGTGATACAATCCAACCTCTTGGAGGACTATTCCAGCCTGGACCTAGACGAAGTTCAAGTGTAGTGATCGAGTTGCGATATTGGACTGGCAGACGCGCGAGTAATGGTTTCTTTGTCTTAAAATAGCGACCTGGATGGACAGGGAAAATACGGAAGGTATAGGTCGAGAAGAAGTGGTGCGATGATTCATTGTAAATTTGTTTGCAGACAGAGAATAGAGAGAGGAGTTTCTGACGATGAATGATGGAAAATGTTGTAGGGTCGAGGTCGATAATCGAAGGGAAAGGGGCGAATATAAGGGCATAAATTTTAGTTCGTAGTTCGGAGGGCAGAGATAGAAAAGGGAACGGTTGTTTAAGTTTGCGAGTAGCGAGACTGATATCTTCAGCATCAGATGGATACGCTGAGGGGTAGGCAGATGAGTTTGGGGTTGTAGAACCAGATGCGGGCACGCTTGCTATTGCGCGGCGATTCCGTAAGGTTAAAGTGTGATGTCTCATAGATGGCGCCATATCTATTGTTATTGTTCAAGTAGGAGTAAGTAAGCGGGTAGGATAACGAAGTTGTGTAAATGTAGTTGTCGTCGATATACTGTAGAGGGTTGGGTGTTAGGTTTGTTGGGTTTGAGATGAATGATGGAAGCAAAGTGAAAGAATCGCGTGCTAGGAAAGAGATACTGATTCAAAATCACAAATAAAAAGGTGAATCGCGTGGTATCTCAAATGATGAATAATGGAATAATATTTCAAAACTTCGATTATACACAAGAAGAATCCTTCTATCAAGACTTGTGCCGAGTATATTCGGATGGATTGTGAGGGAGGCCGGAAAGACCCTCAACATACGAGTATTTCAATGAAATATGGAATGTTAGGACACCACGGGACTGAAGTTGTAATTGAGTAGCCGGTGCTCTTTCAAGCACCGGCTTAACATCCAATTCTTGAAAGTGTCATATTCGTTCTCCTCAGATTGTTCAACTCTTCGTCCACGGTTATTGTAGGCGCGACGAGTATAATTTCTGTCCACTGAGTGTCAACTTTAAGGAGAAAAGAAAAAGAGAATCAGAATGCGAAAATCAATTGATGCTTTTATGGTGGGGAGTGTGACGCCAATTGAAGCTAGTATCAATTGGTGCTAGCTTCAGGAATTCCCGCCCGCATCATTGTAGAAAATTGTATTTGCTGCTTGCAAGGGAAAACTTAAGGAATCAGGTTATTTTATGAGGCCAAAGGAACTTTGAAGTTTCTCTTTACTGACAAGAACTTCAATAATATTCAATGCGATTTCGCATATAGTCTTTTCTTTATTGAAGTAAGCTGTGTATATTGATTCTTTTCCTTCATAATGTTGTCAAGAGCTATCGGAAGGTCGTTGCAAACGCCAGCTCTCAGAAATAGTTCGACGAATTTCCGAATAACCTCATCAACGTCATGGACTCGGTCGATGGCGAACAATCGTCGCCAGCCTAAAAAGCCTACAGATTATAATAGACCTTCGGGTACGCCAACACCATCAGGTCCAGCTGGAGCACAAGCTGCTTTTACTTCGCCAAAATCAGGACTGAGTAGTGATAAATCTGGCAACCCAGACTTCTCCAACGCACAGGATGAAGTGAGTAAGGGGGCTTCACCACAGAGGAATACTGTACCGCAATCAGAGGGAGGAGGTGCCGGCGTACCAAACCCAGATGCAAGGAAAGGTGAAAGTCCAGACTTCTCTGGCAAGCAAGATGAATTCGAGACAATCGCCGTCGACCCCGCACAAGCTGAATTCGAAAATAAACCTCTACCAGACCTTACACAAGGTATTCCTTCGACTTTGGATTTCGAATTGGCCAATAGAAAATCGAAGGCATCGCCATTGAACCTTACAGAAGCGGCAGATCCTGAAGAAGATCCTAGTGGTGGGGGCAAAGGTCGCGGGGAACTGCCAGCATCTGCGTATGTTTCTTCCTCGGAAAGAAAGAGAAACCAAATGGCCAACTACATGTATCTTGCATTCTTCATATCTGCGATCACTGGTACGGTATACATGGGAAGAAATTGGGAAACAGAGGAAGAGGAAAGACTACATTCAGAAACTGCTCCATCTGGATGGTCACTTACCGGCATGTGGAATCGTGTCAGGGCCCGAACCGGAGACCAACTTGGTCACTACACCGAGCCAGCTTTTACCAAGTTACTCCCCGATCCAAGCCCTATGTTTGAGCGCCCTTACACTTTAGTTCTAAGTATGGAGGATCTTTTAATTCACAGTGAATGGACCAGAGAACATGGTTGGCGACTGGCAAAAAGACCTGGTGTGGATTATTTCTTGAGATATCTAAGTCAATATTACGAATTGGTCATCTTCACCACTCAACCATCTACTCTAGCAGAGCCAGTTATTAGAAAATTTGATCCATATCATATAGTTACTTGGCCGCTTTTCCGAGAGGCAACACTTTATGAAAATGGAGAATATATCAAGGTAAAAATTCTGCATCAAGCCGTCATTTATTTTACTAATTCAGTATAGGACCTTTCATATCTGAACAGAGATCTCTCAAAGGTCATATTAATCGATACTAAAGCACACCACGCCAAGAAGCAACCAGAAAACGCAATAATCCTTAAGCCATGGACGGGTGACGTCCAAGACAAAGAACTTGTTTCTTTAATTCCTTTCCTTGAATACATTCCTACAATGCAATACGCCGATGTACGCAAAGCGTTGAAATCATTTGATGGAACACATATTCCTACCGAATTTGCCAAACGTGAGGCAATCGCGAGAAAGAAGTTCCAAGAACAACTTGCAGAGGAAAGAAAGAAGCATGGAAAGAGAGGGGGTGGTGTAGGACTCTTAGGAAGTGCCTTGGGTATCAAGCCAGGTGGAATGATGGTGACAGATCCTAATGAACAGAGTTTAGCGGATGCGCTTGCTCAAGGAAAGATGTTGCAAGATTTAGCGAGAGAAAGGGGACAAAAGAACTACGAGGCATTTGATAGGGAAATTCGCGAGAATGGAGCAAAATGGCTGAAGGAAGAAGCCGAGATGGAGGAGAAGGCCAAAGAAGAAGGACTAAAGGCCATGAAGAGTGGAATGACAGGTGGTTGGTGGGGAAGTTCTTCGTCGTAATGGTTGATGAATTAGAGGATTAAAACGGACGAGTGTATATTTTATATGTATCATGAATGAGGCGTCAA
This sequence comes from Botrytis aclada, assembly GCA_014898285.1. Classification (NCBI taxonomy): domain Eukaryota; kingdom Fungi; phylum Ascomycota; class Leotiomycetes; order Helotiales; family Sclerotiniaceae; genus Botrytis; species Botrytis aclada. Next base: position 2,101,740 of record RCSV01000001.1, on the reverse strand, counting down.
AAGGAAAGAAGGACCGACGGCCTCGAATCTCACCTCTGCAAATGCGGCCGAGATTGGATTGTAGTATCTCAGTTATGCTTGAGATGGATGGTTTTATGCGATGTAGGATCGGCGATCACGACTCGAATGTTATGATGCATTTAGGTAGCGTAGATGGAAGCTCAATCTGTACCTGTATCTGTATGTACTATAAATGTCTGAATACTCCCACCGACCTTTTGCGTCGTGGTTTACATTGACGGGTCTGCGAAGCTTGATGCTTGTTTTTCGTACGGGCTTCTGCATCATTCCAAAGTTACCGAGTCATTAAAAATAATTCGCGATTCATTCACTTTTGCAGAACATGGAGCATCTGGTTTCATTGCCCATTCCTCTCGACTCTGGTATTGATTCCCCCAAAAGTTGGATGCGTCTAAAAAAGAGTGCTGGGGTTGCTGGAGATTGTCGAGGTAGTAGCATTTGAGTTGTGAAGATATGCTCGAGAAAACCAAAACTTCGCAAATGAATTGGAAACTCGGATTTTACTGGCTATGCAGCTTTGCTCCGATTTCAGATGGCTTGGGATGTCAATGCCAATGCTACTTCGAGATCTCGATCGTTTGAATCTCTACCGGCTTTCATGAATGCTATGAGGGGGGTGAGCAAGCAAAGACATCTATGGTTTCAGACGCTTACGCGGTTTTGCAATGGGGACGGACGTCCCGGGTATCGTGGATTCAGTATGTATCTGGGAATTGAGTTAACGTGAATGAGTGACGTGTGTGGAAGATTGAACCTTGGAAGGCAGTATGGTTCAGTTGAGTGACGAGAATTCGCAATTTTACTGGATTTGCTAATTTGGAGTGAGATGTTTCTTACGCTGTCCATCTGTTTATCTATTTAGTTCTCTGTCGTGGAAATTTGGTATTTTTGGGTAGGTAGGTATCTGGGTGTGCGAACAGTAATGTATGCGAAAAGTAATGTATGCATTCATGAAACTTTCATGCGTGTATTGTAGGATAGAGATATTTGTAAGGACCAGGAGCATGGATCAGATAGTGTTTCTCTTCTTCTCTGACCTCTTATTATTTGAAGCTTCGTACTCTTTGGTGCTGTATTATACTTTTCTTCTGGGATGGATGGAAATTTGTTGGCTGGGTAGAGGTCTTTCCCTGATGTGAAGTTACTGTTTGGGGGATCAATTCATCCCACGTAGCTTCGTCGACGAGATGGATGGGTCTTTCCTGTTCTTGTATTCTTCATGAATTTCATTGCAAAAAGAAAGAGATCTTGATGTCTAGATTTGCCTATGCGCTTGCAACATAAAGTATGCTTGTAGGTGGGAGATATCGAGCAATAAAAACTAGTCTCGTAAGAACTTTAAAGCAAGCACCTCGCATACTCCTCACCTCCCGTCAAACCCAAATTCTCAACCCCTAAAATCCACAACTCATCCCCGCAACAACTCTCCCAGATTTTTCGTCTCCAATCTTTCCCATCCCTAAGCATCTCCTTCTCCATCAAAACTCATCCGATTCCCCATCGCTCTCGCCCGCAAACTATCTCTCATTGCTTCGCCCGATCCCAATCGCATATGCGAATGTGGATGTGAATGTGAATGACTCCCCACATTCGCACTCAGAACTCCCAATCCCACACTCGAACTCGTATTTGCATGGCTCGTTTGCATACTCTTTCTTCCTCTTCGCTTCTTTCCCATCGCCCCCATGTTCTCCCTACTCATCTCCTGCATGATTCTCTCTGCTTCATTGGTGGTTCCCCTCAATCCTAAACCTATCCCAGATTTAGAACTAGAACTAGAACGAGCACCCAATCTCTTCATCTCATCCGGTACATCCTGCCATCTTATAACAACTCTACATCTCCCCCGACCCATACACCTCTTAACTCTCTCCCAACGAATCCTATCCCGTGTAATCCCTCTAAAGAACTCACACCACCAAATCCCCTCATTGGGAGATAGTTCTTCGCTTACATCCACTCCACTCTCATCTACCATCATATCACCAAATGTGCGTAGCTCCTCTCCTTTTACTCCCGCCGCCCTTGCATATTTCCTTGCTTCCCGCTCGAACAATCCGGGATTCTGGGATACCTGCAGCGGAAACAGAAGATAGGGATCACTTGGATCGTAGGGACGGGTTACCTCGACGGAGAGAAAATCCGCAGTGGGCGCAGTGTTGGGAAAGGGATTTTCGGGCGGGGGAAAGAGTGTTCGGGTAGAAAATTCGAAGATCGGGATTCCTTGGAAGGAGAAATCGTAGTCTTGACGTTTGGCGATTTTTCTGGTGGGAAGCCCATTTTGGGAGGGGGAGAAGGTGGGTTCGAGGAGGGATGGGGGGAGACTGGTGTCGGGTTGAATGGGGTAGGTTGTTATGTTTGAGAGGGGGACCGCGATGCAGAGCCAGGTTGTGGGGGTCGGTTTGGGGAAGTTGGGAGGTGTGGTGGCGGTGAAGGAGGTGGAGGGAAGGGTTGTGGAGGGTGATGTGACGGTTACGAGGGGGCGTTGGATGAAGATTGAGAGCCAGGGGTGGAGGGTTCCGGTTATATCGGGTCTGTGAAGAGAGATTAGTTGTTTGAAGAAAGATTTTTTTGCTGTCATTTTTCGTTCGGATGATAGATGCGAGGGGAGAAGGGTAATAAGGTGAAAGAAGGGAATGACAGCAAAAATAGCTCATAAAACGTCAAAGGAAAGCATGGTAGAATCGAAGTACAATCGACGCGAAGAAGAATATAAAAAGACAGCAACTTCGCCATCCCATCTTCCCCAAGACAAGAGTCAAGAGTCAAGTTACACAACAGCAACAAAACTCCTCCACCGCCGCACTGTAGTACAGCTCATCACCTCCCCAAGCCCCTACAACAAAAACAACAGCAAAAACAACAACTCAAACTTCAAAACCAAAAGCTTCAAAAAAGGCTCAAAAGAAAGGAAGAAAACAAACTTACAAACCCAACTCCACAACCTCCACTCTCTCACAACTCGAAATCCCATCCACGCCAAAATGCACCAATAACTGATTTCTAAACTCGCCCGTTCGTACATCCGGTGTGAAATCATGGAACGATATACTTCTACATTCTCTTTTCACAGAACCGGTTATGGAAGCGCGGGTGAGAAGATATTCGCGGAGTCCTTCGCCGGTGTAGGGGTTGACTGAGGGAGGGAAGAAGGGTATTTTCGTTGTGGCTTCGTAGGTTGGATTAGGGGCTGTTTCGTGTGGTTTTGTTTGTTGGTGGTGAGGAGAAGAAGGATAAAATGGGTTGGTGGAGGAAGAGCGAAGAGTGTTGAAAGAAGCGTGGATATCTTGTAGATATCGTGCTGTGTTGTTTGTATTATGTGCTTCGTTTGTGTTGGTGTTCATGTTCATATCCCTATCCGTGCCCATATTTTCCGGAGCGTTTCCAGCCGTTTCCTCACTCATGACACCATCATCATCTCTCGCAGCAGGATCCTCCCCACCTCCATTTCTATTTTCATCTCCAGCTCCACCTCCCCTCACAACCTCCTCTCTCCCCGAATTCTTAAGTCCCAAATCCACCAACGCCCCATCCCTCCCCACAACCAAATTACTCGCATCCTGCATTCCCGTCCCCATCAGCAAATCAAAAGGTAAATCATTTCTCACTCCCACCACCGCCTGGAGTCTTCGACTCGCAGCTCTCACAAATGGCGCGCGATCATCTTGATGTTTGTTCAAGATCTGAGAAGCATTTCTTTGATTAACAGCTGCGTGATTAACGTGGGAAATTGGTGGATGGGGTCCTTGTGCAATATATTGTGCAGTGAGGTCATTGAGAACAGGCGAGTGAGGCTCTAATCGGCATGGTACGGATGGAGAAGGTAGATCTGTAGGGAATACGGTGGTTTCGGAGGCGGATGCTGATGAGTCTTGGGTTTGAGGTGAAGATGAGGAAATTGTGTGATGTGAATATGAAGGTGCGCGTGAAGGTTCCATATTTTCTTGTTGAGACTGCGAAGTGTATTGTCCAGCCCCAGATTCAGCTTCGTCGAAGTCAACGGATTGAGGTGTATCGGCTGGTAAAGTGATTGGAGAATATGATGGAGCTCTTGATGCGTCCATTTCTCCCTGATGCCATTCGGCATATGCCTGTTCCATTTTTCTTTTTGTTCCAATGGAAGGTGGAGTGATTGGATTATTTTGATGAACAGAATTGTGATGATATTTCCACTGAGTTAAGGGAAAAGGTAAAGGTGAAGAAGCACGTGCGTGCGCTGGTGACGAAGAGCGATTTGGTGTAGAATTAAAATCCGTTTCGCTATCGTCTGTATCGTGGGTATTATCGGAGTCTGAAGGCGTAGCAAAGCGATCACTCAGATTGGTCATGTATTTTTTCGGGTTATAAACGTAACCTGCTTGTTTTGCCGTAAGGGTGAAGTCCCAACGCCCCGTTGCTGGACTTGGTTTTGCGACGGTCTTGTTAACAGGTTCTGGAGTTGGTGAGGGTGGTGTAAGTGCTCTTCTCTTCGAGCTTGGTGTATCTGAAAAATCGGATTCGGACCCGGGATCGGAAGGTGAAGGGAGTCGATTAGCTGTAACTGGCTTTGCAATCGGGTTTGAGATGATTGCTGGAGGAGCTGCCGTAGTAAAATCCTCTTCTCTATCACTTGGTGTATCGGCAGGATCAAATTCTGAATCCTCGTCGTCCGCGTCTGCTTCTCTATCTTCAAAATTGATATCGCTGGCAAGGTCGTACTTTGCCTTCTTTCCTGGTCTGTCGTCTGCCGTTCCTTCTGCTGGTCTTTTACCAGGCCACACACTCGGAATCGCTAAATGTAAAGACCTAGGTGTAGAAGAAGAAGAATCTCCCATCAATGATGGAAGAAGAGACGGTGCAGAAGATGAGTTTGATAGGAAGGAAGTGCAGGAGTTATGGAACTTAAGACGGTGGAGAATATGAGGTGGGAGAGGGAATCTTCTTCCAGAATTTCCAACTGGTTTCTTTGGAGTGAATAGTTCTTGTTTTTCTAGAAAGAATGTAATTGTCAGCCAAAGTTCAAACAAGGAAGATGTATGGATGAGAAAGAAGAGAGTCTAGTTCTTCCAAACTTGGTCGAAAGGAGGACAACAAAGTGTCTTTTTATCACCACCATAGACTGGATACTCCAGAATCCTGGGTTAAGATGAACAATAAATTATTAAACTACTTTTTCTTTCCATCACAGAAGGAAATCACTAGATTATTTCTCTCCAAAGAGACACTCTCACCACCCTCACTACCTCGCTAGGAACACAATAGGGGGACATACCAACATCTGCCTTGCCAATTTTCCAAACTGGACTTCGACCAGGAAATAGAAACAAAACCATCTTCCCAATCCTTAACTCAAAAGTTTGCAATTCGAATAATGTTATCATCAATAATATCATTGCTTGCTGCACGAAAGCAAAATCACAAGAAATCCTCTTTACAATTTTTTCAACTCAAGATATCATCAATTATCTGCGCAATCTATCTATCTCCCAACCAACCAATAAATAATCCATACACCTCCAAATTTCCCAGTCCCCGAATGAATTACAAAACTCAAACGATATTGTGAATATTCCATCTATCCTTTAAAGTGAACAAACCAAATCATCCTTCCTCCCTAGAAAATATCTCGCTTAATCTCCACCACCATGCAGCAATTCACTCGCACGCAAAAGTGAATGCAACAGATATCTCGCGTGAGAAATCCCAATCCCAATCCTAACCCCAATCCCCAAGAATTTCATCATCAGCGGGTCCAAAAAATGAAAGTTAAAAAATGAAAAATGAAAGTGTAGAATGAGAGTTAGATAAATGCATATGATAGAGACGAGAAGATGAAGATGAGGCCAAGCTAAAAAGAAGCTCAATCAACACCAAGAAAGAAAATGTGACTGAAAAAAAGAATCTTCTATAATATGGGTACGATTACTATGGAAAGAAAGAAATACATTTCAACCACAGATAGCACTGCTATGCTATGCTATGCTATGCTAGCTACACTTGCTTTACCAGACCAAAGAAAAAAGAACAGGAAAGAAGAGAAGAGCTGAAGCAGTGAATATGAACAAGAATTCATACACATTGCAAGCTGCAACATCTCCACTAGTTCTTCAGTTCTTTAATCCTTTAATTCCTTCCATCTCCAAGCTTCAATCTCCCCCCATCAAGAAATCCAGTAAATAAACAAAGCATCTTTTTCTCCCCATAATAATAATAACAACTGTCCAAGTATAAATAAACACCCCCTTCCTTTCCCAAACTTCCACACATCATCATCATCATCATCATCATCTGATCATAAACTCAACCCAGAATGAAGTCTTATTTATTACACTAATAAGAGATAAGTTATGAAAGAAGAGACAATAATCGCATATAGTGAGTGAATAAGCCCACGCCATTTCATTCCCCCTTTCATACTTTTGATGCTCATCTTATTACACTCACTTGCCTTCTCTCCTTCTTTACACTCTCACACACCCTCTCCATCTATCTCATTCTATTTCGACATCACCTTACAATAAACCTACATAACGAATACCTATTGTTTCCATTCACCCATCGTTCATCCAAAGACGTTAATTCTATGTAGCCTTGCATCCAGCACAGAGACTCTTCCAGATACACTTCCCTTGCATCCTCCAATGAGATACCACTTGCTCCTCACTTGTTAATTAAAAATACTTGTTAACAAATACTTGTCAACATCACATACCGCCAACACATTCACATGCTCAACAACCTGCCAATAAATAAATTATTGTCTTTTAATTTCATTATTAAGTATCTATTATAGTTGATCTAAAATAACAGATATTGATCAACTCATTCATGCTTTTTATATGCACAGGATACAATGACCTGTATATCCCAAATCGGAAGAAGAAAGTAACCCTAGTTGCGTCCATAATGACACAATGCAAATCCAACGCCGCGCTTTCATTTATCATACCGCGCATATGTACCGAATTAGCGTGAAAGAATTACCCCCACGTATCATAATCGTTTATACATAAAGCCATCAAGGCTGAGAAAAGAAGATTTTTGGAAGGGTGTCGAGAATCTATAACCAGTACATGAAACCGAACATAACTGCAGCCAGTCCTACACTCATGCCAGTAATTTCTTTACCACCGGATGCGCTACCCTTTGTTGAGGTTGCAGATGCAGCTGATCCAGTTGCGCTTCCGGTAGAGGATGCTGATCCAGAAGTTGTTGTGGCAGTACCAGTTGCTTCTTTCTGACCAATAGATGGCAACTTTACATTACCATCGACTAACCAGCCTCCGGAGGTTGATGCAGGGCAAGCAGGTGGTGTAAGTGTGGGAGAATAAGCAGAGCTTGCAACACCAGTCGGAGTCAAAGTTGACCATTGACTTTGGAGATTGGCGAAATCTGGAGAAACAGGGGTTGGAGTTCCGCCGCGAGAGAATCCACCTGCAACGTTTGTTGCGACAGCGGTAGCTGCAACAGTTGGTCCATAACTGATCAATCCATAATCATTGGCCTCTTCGATCCATTCATATATAATTGCGCCAGACCATAGATCATCCATCTCCGAACCGAGAATAGCTGCCTGATCCTGGAATGTTCTGGGTTTGACTGTGTTACATCCGGTCTCTGAGAAGAAAATAGGAATATTAAAACCCTCGGCGTAAGTATTGAGGGTCTTGTAGCCAGAAGTAGAGAAATCGCTGTCGCCACACCATTCATATGCGTTTAACCCGAAGAAATCGATAGCCTCAGAAGTGTTGGTGCCGCAAGCAAGGTAATTTTGAAGCATAGGACGTAATTCCGCAATATCTGCCGCAGAGTAGCCGACGGGAATTTCGCGATATCCTTTCGAATTTCTGTATGCCTTCATATCCCTAGCAGCGGCTTTGATAAATGGTGCCGCCAAAGATTGGTTGTTCATTGCAATAACCTCATTTCCCACAAAGAACCCAAGGGTGTTGTCGAATTTGGCGAAAGCATCCATGACTTTACTAAATGCGGTATATTGACTTTCGTCCCAGGTTGCATCAGTCTGTGAAAAGGTCAGCCATGGTTTTTTCTTTCTAGTATAATAATGTATGACATACTGGAGTAATTGCGGTATCGAAAGTATCCAAATCCAAGAAAAGGTAGACACCGGCATCTGCGAAAGCACTCATACACCCAGAGTGATCTCCTGAAGGGTCAACGTGGTAAACTCGAATGGCATTGGCGCCCAAAGTTTTCATCAAAGAGGCATCCAGTTGGCATTGGTTAGTGTCGATTAAAGGATCAGCTTCGGTCAACTGGTATGCGACGCCTAGAAAAATTGTCAGCCAAGAGCCCAAGAATAAGATACATACAAACCTTACCTTTGATAAAGAATTGATCGCCATCACTTGTGAAGAATTTCGAACCGGTTACAGAGATTGTAGCAATGGCGTTAACGGTAGTGATAGCGAGGCCAGCAATCAAGCCAGCTCTGGCAATGGACTTTGAGAACATGATGCAAATAGTAGATATTATGGTATGTACAAAGATCGAAATGGCGAGTGGTAAAAGAACGAAAGTCAACGCGATGTTGAAATTGGGGATAATTGCGGACCAGGTGGTTGAAGGAAAGATTGTAGGCTGGTCAAATGTGGATACGGAAGCTGAAAGGAGGGAGGTAAATAGCAACTGATGGAGAAGCTTCTTTACTTTGGATGGATTGCATCCACAACACGTTCCAAACTTCCAAGGTTTCTCTGGTTCTTCTCCGTCTCCTTGCTAATGTTTAGTTGAAAATGGTAACGACCGACTAGTTTGGGGTGCGGGATGAAGATTGAGGTGGAGATCCAAACGTTGACTAAGTCTCAAATCGATATGGGGGGATTTCGGAATGTAGAAAGAAGTCTAGAGCGTTCCTGCGTTTTATGAAAAGGACCACAGTTATGTAGGAAGTAGTAGGTGGAGCGAGGGGGCAGTAATGAGGCACAAGTATAAAACAGTACTGAGCAAGTACTGTTTGGTTATCGACAAGACTGTATTTGAGTATACACGAACGAGAGTCAGTAGTCGACAGTCAACAGTCAACAGTCAACAGTCAACAATCAACACGAAGTAGCATAAACAACAGCAGAAGGAGGAAAGCGACAGGATGAGGATCACAATCCACGAAAGTTGGTTATGAAAGAGAGATAACCTTGATTGAAGGAAGCTAGGTTGGTTGAAGACTTGAGGTGATATGGGGATTATGCGAGAGCAAGGGGGAAGATTGTGAATCCATCATCTTGGAGTTTAGCTTCGGTCACTTTTTTCTCTTTGGCACGGCGCACACACACCGAATTAAGGAAAAATCAAGGTTTTGGTCAAATCCCATGTTTGTTTGGACCAATCATCAATTGATATTGTGGTTAAATCATACCCATATTTTGATTTCTTCCTCTCGTCGTGCTGTGATTGGCCAATCAGTCTCTAAACATTATTTCATTGTGCAGTTCTTACCTCGTGATTGCCTGGCGATTACCTAGTCATTATCCAGGTCGCAATCCACTCCTCTGCATCCCATTTGCATTAAGATGAACGGCGCAGGAAATTGAAAAAGCTTTGATTCCCCTGGTGCACTTTTCTCTCTCCCACCTCCTCCTTAGGTAGAAAGGCTGACTTGAGGCATTTCCTTGGAAGCTTCTTATCGCAGTGCAGCTTACATAACTCCGATATCGATAGATCATTTCATTGGTCACATGGTGGAGAGAAAGGAGGTTTTTATGGATAACCTAGCTACTGAATTTGGGATCCAGCACAAGAATGGTTTAGCTTGTTCCAATGTTTCATTACTTCCCTAGGTAGCGTGAAGAGAACTCTCACCGAGATCAACCTGGGAAGCGTTTGTTTATTTGATTGTTCGCACTCGCTCACAAATTATACAGCTCCAAACGATGGGCCAACTGGGATGAAACCAAGACCTGAGTAGATGTTGTCGAACCTCATCAAGCACATACCTATATTGGTTTGAAATTGAGATGAAACTCATCCAGCTGCTACCACTGTACTATTGTACTACACAGTATATACAGCAATGACTCTTGGACTCCATACTATCTATCTAACTTGTTCCAATGGCTTCTTCATCTCATGTTCCCCGGCAGTTATCATCAGTTATCATCACGTTTGCTGGGGGTTTGACTCTTGGCCAACTGATCCTTCAGGAATACTAATCCTCGACAAAGTCAGCTCAGTCTTCATGTTTAAGCGCTGTTTTCATATGCTCAACTCCCGCCATTGTTTTCGTTTGTTTTCATTCGGCCAACACCCCTGTTGCTTTCGGGCGCTATTATAGTGCATCCATCTACGTGGAAACTGAAATGGGCGTCTCAAGCCATTTTAGCTGCGGCTCTCTAGTTGCTGCGCTATGCAAAGGAGTCTCGCAGCGCTACATCGAACGCTAGAAGATGACTGGAAAATGATTGTTAGTGCATCGTTGTTCATTGCGCGTATGGCGCTGGATTTTGCCCCCAATTTTGTTTAACGTCGTTTTGAAGAAGCTGCAGATTTTGTCGTGGCGGTGCTTCTATTCCAAATTATGTACACCACCCACATTCATTGAAGATCATATTTTTAATAAGCAAAATTCATCTCGGGATTTTACATGTACCCTGTGCGGCATACCCGAGCACATTTTTGAGGATTGAGATCATCGTTTCGTTTGATTTGTCGTTTGTACATTATTTGTGGTAGGAATTCAAAGTGGATGGGCTTCTCCTCACCGTACTTGATTTTCAATTCTTCGAGGGTCAATTTTGTGGTTCTCCTTAGGCTCCGCACTTTTCGCACTTTCGGATGACATTGAGGAAGTTTACACACCTTCAAGTCAATGAAGAGTTGGGGAGGGGACATCTGGATGATGCGATAGATGTGGTGCTAGATTACACGATTTCACACAATTGTTGCTGTATGATGATTAACGACTCGTTGATGGCTTTGACAAATTCAATTTGGCACGCCAGTCCGGTACCGTCGATAGTGTACCGAAGATATACACTTATGATAAAATCTCATCACCCAGTTATGAGTATTCAATGGTATTCAAAGATTCCCATCTACGAACTGGCATTCTGTCGCGATCTCGCCATTTTAAATCTTATATTTGAAATATGAGGACGACCGAGCAGGCTCAAATCTAACACGGCAAACATATCATCGAGGTGGTACACAAGATTCATCACAGATTAGGGATGTCAGATATCTAGTGACTATCTCACGTCCAACCATAGCTGTTGTATGAACACACTTCGTTGTGAACTTTTCACTACGTACGGTGTTAAATGCCTATTCATGTTCGGTAATTTGGATCAGCAATTTTGTTCTCCATCTCCTTAATGGAACTTCGAGTTCTAATCCCTTGACTATTATCATTTCGTAGCACACTTGTTTTATACCTCATTTAGCTATGTAGTTCTAGTTGAATCTATGCCAATTGTTTAGCATCATATCGTTGTCTACACGTCTCTGCCAAAGAGAGAAATTTTGTCGAAGTGTCTATTCTATATAATGAGGGCGTCATGATTTTATAGTTGCGGAAAATTTATCATCTGTTTTTCGCTCAAATTTTCGTCCAGCCCAATCATAAATGCATTGCTTTATTCAACGATCTTACCATTCTCCCTCTTTCTGTCTTCTTTCTCCTTCACATCACCCTCTGTGCCATCTCAAGCTTCCCACCCCCACTTTCTCTCCCCTCAACCAGCCATTTCTCTGGGCTTTCTCCCATATTTCGTCGTCTCCATTACTCTTCAAATTTTGTAGGAACACGCCCAAAGCTTCCCACTTCCCCTCGTGGATTGCCTCGACTCCATCCGTAATCCCTTCATCTACAAATCCACACTTTTCAAATACTCTTTTACTCGCTTTATTGAACTCTAAATATTCACCCGTCAAGAAATTCATATTTATATACGGGATGAAAAGCTCCAAAACGAGGGTTTGCAGAACAGCAGGCATGATGGCGCGGCCGTGGTGAGAAGGGAGGAGCCAGACTGGAGACGACGTTAGTGGACTTAGGAAAGTCGAGGGAGAGGGAAGTGACTGGCGGATGGGAGTAAGTTTTGTAAAGGACTTCTGGAATCGATATGACTCGGAAACTGTCTTCGCTTGGAGATAGATTCCAGTGAGAGGAAGATTTTGGTACTACCAAATGGACTAGACCGGCAATATGGGACTATAAGCTGAGCCGTACACCTCGCCGTAGACCCATGAGCTTCTAGTTTACCGGCCAACTCGTACAGTCTTCACCATGAAGCACTATCACACTTCTCATAAGAAGGTTCGTCTCTGAGAAGAAATAAGAAGAAACAACAAGGCAGAAAAACATCAACATACAACCTATCTCCCATTCAATTTCCGGATCCCCCGTCTTTCTATCCGCATTCTCCCCCGCCAACTTTTTCCTCTCTTGCTCGTCTTTCGTCGTCACAAATCCCCTCCTCCTAATGTCTATCTGCCCAATAAAGTCCTCTGTCTTCTCTCCCTTCTCCCCCACCCTCACTTCCCTAATACTCGGAAACGGCACCGCACCCACCCATTTACGCACCGGTGAACCATCCTCCTGCGCACTCTTCGCATCCCATAGTTCTGCAGCGGCAAGCCGAGAACTCTTATCCAGCACCTCGTTGAAGAAGGAATCGAAATCTTCCTGTGTGTAGGGGAACGAAGGACCGGTCAAATTGAGATAGACGGCGGGATTGGCGAAAGCCTTGATGGAGTTTTTTGCGTCGGAGGTGCGGGGACGCGTGAGGATGAGATTTTGGTGGAGGGGATTGGAGGAGTTGAGGGTGAGGGTTGGGAAGAGGGGATCGTGATGGATGGGCATTTTTACGAGGTTGGATGGGGAGACAAGTACGAAAGATTAATTCGAATGAGAAAGATTGAATGAATAAACGTGTGAAAAAATGTAAATGATTCTTTGAGGGAAATTTTTAAATATATAAAAACTTGTACGTACGTACGTACATACATGTAGATGTAGATGTCGATGTATAACGTGATATTACTCGCGCTACCCTTCCGGTAAGAGTCACATCTGTAACGGTCGATTGTGTAATTGGTGTATTTGGTGAGTGGTTGAGTGGGTGGGTGGAGGTGGGCTGACAAAACTTACATGATGTGATGTGATGTGCAGGGTCCACTGCTGTGTGTCCTCCGTACTCTGTATGTAGGTAATTTTATCTGATTATTTGTCCGTCACTCGCTTGGGGTCCGGGGAGTAGAGTATGTCGGTGGAAATGGAGAAATGTTATTGGTTGGTTATTGGTTATTGGTGGGTGGGTGGGTGAGTAATGAGAAATAGAAAGGAAATAGGAAATGAGAGATGGAATGGATGGAATGGATGGAATGGAATAGGAAGGTCGGGGTTGAGCTTTGCGGGGATGGGGATGGGGATGGGGATGGGGATTGCGAATGTGAGGTTTATAAATGATATTAAAGGTATAAAATATAATATATAATAATACGATTCGTGAAAAATCATGGAGAATTCGGGAGAAGGTGGAGATTTTTAAATAGGTGTTGTGTGAAATGCTTTTTGTGGTGTGGTGTGATTGGTTGAATGTACGATTTGGTGATTCGAGGTAAATACTAAGTAGAGATAGATAGATAGATAGATGTGGTTATGGTTGTGGTTGTGGTTGTGGTTGTTGTGGCGGGCTGGGAATAATGTGATGTGATGAGATGTGTTGGCTTTGAAGGGTTTGTTTGTGTTTATTTGATATACTGTACTTACTGGGTGAGGTAGGGTTCTATAATATGATATGTATTGCGGTGATGGGATGGGAGGGATGGGAGGGATGGGATTTTAGACAAGTTGTTGATTATTTTTGGGAGGGGAGAAAGAGGGGGGGGGGGGGGGGCGGAATCTTGTTCGTTGGCTTGCTATGCTATGTGTGCTTGTGTTGTGTTGTGCTATATATCTTGACTTCTTTCTCTCTTTCTGCTTCCTGTCTACTGGCACTGGGATTTCCCTTCCTGGGAGAGATGGAAAGGTGGGTGATAATTGGAAGTTTCCTCACATGTGTGTGTTTTCTTCGTGGTTTTTTGTCCTCTGGAACTATACCTACCTACGCGCCGTTGCGTATCTCTCGGGTCTCTTGTTCGTGTCTTCTTATGCTCCATGGAGGGAGTATCTAACTCTTTAGAGGAATTCTATGTATGTTATACCTGTTGTCTGAATGTATAAACAGATTTGTCGCAGTGCTGAATCTCAAATTCACTAACTGATAGATGATATTACGAGTTCTCGAGTTCTGTAGTTCTGTAGTTCTAGCGAGGAATATTGGATGGGAAGAATAGCATGACTAATTAGTTGATTCTACGGTTGGTTAGGAAGGGTCGATGTGAATGTATCTGGATTCTTGGGTGGAATGAGCTAAGTCTGATGATTAATAGGGATGTGTGATGGGATACTTTAGAGTTGGATAGAGGGATAGATAGATAGTGAGATGGTGTCTTGAGAAATTGTCAGGATGATTGTGAATCAATTGGGATCTTTATGACACAAGGTGACTCGGATAATCACGCTGGTTTGGCCTTTTGAATATCCAGCTGAATCCCTACTAGTGGGCGATTGGTATTTATTCGGAACAAGAATTTGTAGTGTGGTCATCTTCCCAAATAGTTACTAATGTGATATCTGTGGTATTTTGATGGAAAGGATGAGGTATTAAAGTGGGTAGATGCTCTGCTCCCAAAAACTTGTGAGAGGGAGAATTGAGTCAAGATATTTGGATTTGATTCTAGCGAAATGGTGTGTTCAGTATGAAACAAAGTAGAGGGATGAAGGACACCAAAAGAAAGTCGTATTCATGGAAGTAGCATCCGATAAGTATGAGATGAAGATTCTCAAGCCGCGAGTAGTGGACTCACTACAGCTAGCCTTAAACCTAAGCTACTCAGTATGAAGTGAATTAAACAGCACCGACTTTGCAAGTAGGAGACAAGTAGCAAAAGTGTATACAGTGTTTTTGGCCGCTTTTCTCTGGCTTGTATTATAGCTATAAAAGAACAGAACGCATAGCTATACCAGCACCCCTTTGGGTGTAGATGGTACTTAGTTGGACTGGAATGATGTACCATGCGAAATTCTGATGTTGATCATAAATAGCAAATCAAAAACATTTGACATAATGGAACATTGAAATGTTGAGTCTCGCTGAACCATATACAATCTATCAACTTGTGTGAAAGGAAGAGAAATTTTGTTTCAAGAGCGACGATCAGGGTTCGAAAGCTTTCTCGAATACTACCTATGTAGATGAATGATGTGAATCTTGTCTCTTCTATCTTTGTATTTTGTCTAGGCCCTACCGACCGTTTTTGAGAAAACAAATAATAATTTCAAATCTGCGTCAGACCACCAAGTTTGGTGGTCTCTGGCTGATGTCTTGGATTTCGATCTTAATGCTGTTTTGCTGTGCAGGTGTTATTATATTCAGTCGGGTGTGATTCTATTGAATCTACACCCATCAGAGGCCAACCGGATCATGTGACAATGCCAAAACGCCCAATAAACTTACCCTTTGACGATTCTTAAAATGAATTGATCCATCCACTTACGAAGTACATCTTCTCAGAAATTCTAGAACGATAAAAATGAGCAAGCGATCCACCGATCTTTATTAATTGACTAGGAAAATGCCAAGGCTTACGTTCGCTGTGGGAATGAGGATTGAGAATTTGGAGTAAGGGAAGAAAATAGCCGCAGTCGCATTGCTGTTGAGATTTCCCGTGGCTGATGGACTTACGTAGATCAAAGAGTGGGCACTGGAGAGTGGGTGTGATGTGTTCAGCAGCCATCAGATCTGTTGTTTGTTGATTTGTTGAAGAGTGAACTAACTACGACGCTGCCGTGGTAGTCTACCGGTACAAGCCAATATGCTGGTGGTGGTCGTTGGAGGTGCAGCTAGGAATGCAGATCGACCAAAATAGAACTCGTGTTGCGAAAAAAAGGTACAATGTGTTAGGTACGATGAATTGGAGTGTGGCAGTGACGGTAGCGAAAAATTCGAATACGAAGGCGATAATGGATCAATCATGCGAAATGGTAAGTTGTTTGAGTCATGAGATGATAAGTATCTCAGAAAAAAGAAAACCTGAGTTCTGATAGCTTTTTGACAGATTTTCATGGCTGTGATATCTGAAGTTCTTTTGGCTTGCTTGTTGTCACTGTCCCCCCGGACCCTTAAAATTAGAGTTGCTATACCCAAGCATGCCAATGCTGGGCAAAGAAGCAAGTCGCTCAAATTTGTCCTATTTTTTCCATTTTTCCATTTTTCCATACCAGAAGGCGTTTCTTTGTGTTTACTAGAAACAATGTATAATATGGTGTGGCTAGTATACACCCTAGAAAGGGAGCATCGAACATGCGTTTAGCATAGCAAAAAAACATGAGCAAGACAGTGGATCTTTTACTCCGTTTGTTTACGTTTCGATCCGAGCTCATCTGTGATTGGGGAAGCGAAGTAAGACATTTGAAGAAAGTCCGGGGTATACGTACTTACATCCAATATTGACGTGACGAGTATGAGAAGAATCAAGATGGCTTGGACATCTCACTAGGCGGGGAAATGAGCAAGGTTTCGTCCAATTCCAGAGCGTTGCTATGGTTGCATTTGGCTTGGGGAACCTAGGCAACAAATCACGGATTGGTTGTTACGCGCCTCGGGCGAAATTGAATGAAATATAAATAAGGTGTAAAGTTGCACTTGTGGAAATTGTTGTACTCCCTTGATTTTGATTCTTTTACAAGCGCAATATCCTAATATATCAATTCTTCTCTCACTCTCTCTTGAACATTTGTCAACTGTGATTTCTGTTCTCAAAATAATCAGTTCAAAAGTTCTTGTCAAACATACTCAATCTTAATCCTCAACAAATCCAAAATGCGTTTCCAAATCCTCGCCGCTGTTCCTCTTCTCTCCTTTGCCGTTGCACAATCAACATCGGTCACTGACAGTACCATCACAACGCCCGCCACCGTGCCCACTGCATCCGGTACCGCAGCCCCTACCGTCTCATCAGACATTGGTGCCTTTTCCCGCGCTGTTGAACAAGATGAATCTGCACTCTCCATCCTCTCCGCTCAACTAGCAACCGAGACCAATGCTGGTCAAAAAACACAACTCAGCGCTCAAATCTCCCATCTCACTGTTCAACTCGCAGGTCTCAGCTCTCAAGCATCAATCGCCAGCTCCATCTCTACCGCAGGCGCTGCTGAAGCTTCTGCCAATGCTATCTCAAACATTTCCAGCTTGAGCGCTATGGCAGCCACCGAGACAAATAGTGCAATCAAGAGTCAATTGAGTGTGCAGATTAGTCAGATTAGCAGTCAAGCAAGCTTAACCTCTGCAAGTCCCAGCCAGAGTGCTCAATCGACCGGAAGTGTTGTTGTTACTACTACAGACAGTGATGGAAATACCGTTACCTCAACTGCTAGTGCTACCGCCAGGGCCTCTTCCAGTGGAACCTCAAGCGGAGGCTCGAGTAGCAGCAGTGCAGGTGCCATGGCTACCAGGGTTCCAGCTATCGGAGCTGCGATTATGGGAGCTGCTGCTTTTTTGTTGTAGGGTGATGAGTTTGGAGAAGAATATGAGAAGGATTAATAATGTGGGAACGAATTGGTGTAATGGGAATGGGATTGGAATCGTGTCTTAATGGTTGGATATGTGGTGGATGCGTCGTCACGATTTCAATGATATTTCTTTCAATGTATAATACATTTACGAAGATATCTGATACCTTAAAATGCATTTGGTTGGGTTATTAATTCAGGACTTTGATTGACTGACTGACTGCTTCCTCCTTTTTTCGCTGCAACTGCTGTTTCAATATGTCATTATATGAACTATTGACCCTATCATTTACTCAGTTGGCATCATCAAGTCCAAGTGGTACAATTTATCATACTATTTATTTATAGGGATTTTCTCCCCTATGTCTGCTGCGAATATACATCGTTAGTGATATGGAGCTACGCGGAATATGACAATCGATCTACAGTATAGCCAATGCCCAATTGCATATTTAGATTCATCATACCATGTAAAGGCCCAATCGTGATTTATCGTTTTATCATCTCAAACACGTCCCATCACGAAGGTTGTCCTACAAGAGCACCCCTTGAAAATCTGCGTTGGGTGCAACTTCCATGCAGTCTGTTACGAAATTAAATTCCAATCGTTTAGTCACAGATATCTCATCCTTACTCTGATAGAATGAAATCAAGGAAGAATGTCCATTGGGCTATAACAATCATCGACAGTTGCAATGACTGGCGTTGCGTTGTGGGCTCCATGAGTTGTTTTTGGCTCTGTTCATCAATCAACTATGTTACATGCTCTCCTTCGATCCATAGCAATTCGGTCCCAAAAAACTATGACTAAAGGCGATAGCGATGATAGCGAACAAAATCAGAGAGAACTTTGAGCATCTGCTTAACAGATATCTTAACCAGGACTCTCGGTTGAATCGTTGATCTTAACAGTCTCCATGCCGTCTAAGTTCAGATTCTAACGCTCGCACTAGATACTCTAGTGATCGTTGTGGACCCGCTCACCGACATGAGTTCACACATGCAGGAACGTTAGAGTTCATACCCGCCGCTAGTTTCATCAGGATCATCAATCGTTTTTGTCTTAGACTTTTGACCCACTTTCAATCCAAGACATCATATCATAGATGGACTAAGATTTCACACATTTTAAGCATGCATTTTAACTACCTAGATAGTTATTGCTTGTATACAAGTCAAATACGTATGTGTATATTGTATTTGGTAGATCGTGGACCTTTGCGAATGTCTGTTCAATGTTATCTTGTTTGATTCTCTCTTGGTCCAATTCACCCCCTTAATTAGATGACATCTTTGCACAATCATTAAGGATGTATCTTATCTTAATTTAACTTTTTAATACACCTGTGACTTTGAGAACCAAAGTCCGCTCTCCTTGAGACCTTCCTTAATGCCAAGGAAAACTCTGAGTTCTCTGCAACCGATTTTTACGAGTAAGACGTCTTTAAACACTGATTCGCGTCGTTGGTTGATACTCTCTGCACGTTTCCTGAATCGTATCAAGTGTTTTGTGGAAGACCTCCTGCCATTCAATGAATAAAGATCAGAAGGTTGTGTAAATTGGGCACAGGGTTCCCCCTCATAATAGAGATGGAGACCTGATGTGATGTTCAGTCGAAAAGATACGAAAAGATTTATATGATCGACGACCCTTAAAATCCAGTGTCGGTTCGATCACCCAAGTTCAGATATAGATTCGAACGTTAACCTATCGTTCGGACAATTTTATCAACATTTGGTTGGCAGTAAAATTCCAATGTTTGAAAAGACTGCGGTCATTGAGATCTCATACTGACGTGATATGAGATAATACTGCAACTTGAGAACTCTAACTCACAAAATATTTACAAATGTCAACTTCAGAATCAAATACACGAAAAAATCATTTCGCGCCGGAGGTCTGTAGATCGATTGATTTATTCATAAGCCCATACTTTCCTACAGTAGGCTAATTCACGCCCAAGCATATTCAACCTCAGAATAATAGAGGAATTTACTTTCACCCCTCAAGCTATGCATCATACTCCTACCCTACATCGACAAGCTCGACGTTGAATCTCTTGGAGAACTATACATAGTCTACGGCTAGCAGGTTGATGCATCGCATACATTGACCTAACCATGCATTGGTTATCTCAAAATGATACCTCATTATGAAGTTGCGTGTGTTAAACTATTGCTATGGACTAAGCACACTTCTCAAAGAGACGGAAGAGAATATCTAGGGCATCACGTGAGAAATTGTCCCATATCACCCACCCAAAATATGAAGGTGAAAGTTCCACTTGTCGTATAAATTGATCAAATAATATGATAAGGAATATCAGTTGGTAGTAGGTAACTTACATAGTCGATTAGCCGAGGAATCTGCTGAAGCTGACATCATTTCTCTACAATCGTGATTAAACGGAGAATGAATGGAAACATGGTGGAGTTAAGATTGGATGCTTGGAACAAAAAAAAATGAACTGTTTAATCTTTTCGCGCTAAAACGATTCCAATATCTAAAACTCATGTAATTGTTGACTATGAAAAGCTGCACGAAGGGCTAGAATGCAGTTTAACGTTCACTTCACAACAATGAGCAAATGTACCACTGGACTGCACGTTTTCTTTAGTCATTCAGGCCTCAATACATAAATACCAAGCCACTCTATATGTACATCAATCAATCAACAATACTTGGCTCACTTTTAGAGTATCATTCATTTATCCCCACCAAAAACTTCCTCCAGAAAGCCCAGTTGCGCCGTGATATTTTTCTCGAATGAAGGACCAATGTAAGGCATAAAATGGTCTGTGTCTCGTAGTATAACGAGTTTCTTAGGTTCCAAAGCTGCCGCATAAGCTTTAAGTTGAAGTGATGCAGCAGAAGTTTGATCTCTATCCGCAGTAACTATGAGCAAAGGGTTGGGCGCAATTTTATGGATGATATTCAGCGGCTCGCATCCAGCTAGGTTGTGGAGTGACTGCAAAGTGATCGCGCCTCCCCATTGAATGTTACGCCTTTCTAGCTCCTCAATGAATGGAATAAGTGCTGGATCTTGGGTCAAAGCCGAGTTATGAGGGTCCTTCGCATCTTTCGAATTTTCGGCAAAGACCTGGACGAGGCCAGGGGCATTTCCAGCCTTTATGCATTGTCTATCCTCGTGGATAGCTGAAACATACTTCGAAAAGAGTCCCTCAAGAGCCGTTCCTGATACAAATGGCACTTGGGCAACAGCGGCGCGAATGCGCTTGTCAAAGGCAGCTGCATGCATCACAACTCCACCTGACATGCTAGAACCCCAATAGACGATTTTGGATTTGTCGACGTCTTTTAAAGAGGCAGCAAAGTCGAAAGCGTCAGAATAGTCGCGCGCTTGCTGAATAGGGTCGCATTCGTAACGAGGCAATCCGTCACTGGCTCCAAAATTGCGGTGATCGTAAATTATGACTCCGTACCCTGCTTCCTGGAAGCGCTCTGCGAAATCTGGGAGAAATTGTTCTTTTAACGCTCCGAGCTGAAATTGAATTGTGTCAGTTTATCGGGCGGGTCCTTTCAGATGAGCATACGGTCTAACTTACCCCAGGCGTCATGATAATACAAGGCTGACTGCCATTCTGTCGGGCCTTATAGAAAAAACCCCGCAATGTGGTTCCGTCAAGTGTTTGGAATTCAATGTTTTCACGAAGCGAAGACATGCTGAAATTATCGTTCTTATATGTGAGTTTGAAAGAGAGTAGTAAGATAGTGAAGTTGTCTTTTAGATCTTTAGGGGGAAGATCTGGTGCTTTAAATACGTCAGAATTGGCCGCACCGCGTCGTCAAAGCCGCCCACGGAGTTAGGTGTTTTACGTTTGTGTCTCCGTCTCGGATTCTCCTCCATTACCGAGGCCGATGGGGACCATTCCGACTGTCACGGAGCCAAGTACTCTACCACTAAGCCACGTAACCCCAAAAGGGTATAAATAGTTTGATCAACATCAAACCTACTATATAGAGTTATAACCAATCCGTGACACCGACAATACACTAAAAATAGAATTTTGTCAGTAAGAAAAGTATAAATAGCAATCATTGAAATATTCATAGTAAATTGTATCACATACTACCATATTGTTATTATAATATAATAATTTTTTCCTTTTAATTCTAATGGAAATTATTAATTTATTACTCTACAAATAATTGATTTTCTTTTATTCTTTTTTATTTATAATATTATTTATTAGTTATACAATTGATATAAATAGACTATTAGTTTTATTAATATTATATAAAGAATTAATTAAGCAATAACACAATAATAAACATAACTCTATATATATTAAATAATTATTTTCTTTTATATTCAATATCAATATAATAATTAGAATTATTGAAAGATACCTTAGAGAATAGAATTTAGTTTGTAAGCCTAGAATTGATTATAATAATTCTATAATACGAAGTCAAATCATAATTTATTTCACTTTATTACTTAGTAATAAAGAGATAGTAATAGTATTCAAAACTAAAGAACAAAATATATCTGAAAGGCAAATTAAGAAGATATGTTTATTCCTTAGATTTTATAAAAGACTTATAATTGAAAAACTATCACGGTGTAAGAAATAGGTACTAGATAAAATGTATAATATTCTATAAGGATGGAAAAAGGCGTTAAATGAGCGTCGACTATATAGGGCATGGATATCTAAAGCATTCACAAGATTACACTATTGAATTTGTAATAGTACTTCCCCCTAATAGCTTGTTTGTTCTAAGTAAATAAAAGAATTAATATCCCAGTGTTTACTATAATATTTAAATCAAATAAATAAAGAAAATAAATAGTCTTTCATTATTTCCCCTTACAGCAGATAGAATTATTCTTATCTTTATTCTTGATCCTCTCTTAATTACTTTTTTGGTTTTTTTTTGGTTCCCTCTTAATCCCCTCTTAATCTCCTTTTAATCCCTTCCAAATTCGATTGGAGCCCGTTTGTTCTTCGTCTCATAAAAATCTGACTTTTTTCTATCGAATTGATCTTCTGTCACGGAGCCAAGTACTCTACCACTAAGCCACATAACCCCAAAAGAGTATAAGTAATTTGATCAACATCAAATCTACTATGTAGAGTTATAGTCAATCCGTAACACTACTTCCTTCTTCAATTTTGGAATGGGTATAACGGGATTTTTATCTTTTATCTTAAAAATAAGTATAACAAGATCTTTTATCCCCTATCCCAGAAAATAAATATAATGAGATCTTTATCTCTTATCCCAGAATAGAATTACAAGGATTCCAATAATGGATTGATTACATATCTAAAAATAAACAGAATCATTTTTCCCTAATTAATCAAATTCTATTACGAAAAGTCTTCAGATAGAATCAAACTAACTATCACAAAACCAAATATTTTACCATTAAGCCATGTAACCCCAAAAGGGTATAAGTAATTTAATCAACATCAAACCTACTATATAGAGTTATAACCAATCCGTGACATCTTCGAACTGTTAATTCTCTTATTACATCAACTACTAGGATTAGCAAAAGGATTACTTTTGCTGTAGAGTCTTCTAGGATTTATTTTAATAGTTCAGATTTCTCAGGGTATATATAATAATATTCTGCTAAAAGCTTTTCGTTTCTTTTCAAATTTGAAATTAATTGTTAGGTAGAAGCTTAGTATTTTTATTTAATTAGATAGTAATAGTTATTTTTATTGTGATTATCTATAACTTTTTCGAAAATCCATTTTTGTACTAATTCGTTTTCGCCATCCTCCCTCTCGAGAATTTTATTTTTAATTGTAATTGATTCTGATTTATTGATTACTGTTTGTGTAGGGAATCGCTTTTTATTATTGATTGGGAGAAAAGAAGGGAGTAATAGAAGATTAGAAAGATGTGAATGTTTTCTAATAATTGAACAAAATAAGAGCGCGGGTAGATTTTTATAATCTTATATAATCCGATTCAGCGATCATCTAACTTCTTTGCTTTTCAAGAGGTTTTCATATTTTTAGTATTAACAAAAACTTTTTGTCCAATATTATAATAAAATAAATCAATTTGGTACCGATTTACATTCTTTTTATAAATCGTAACTGTTTGTTAAGTTAGGATTTATAATTGAAATAGAATTCGTTTTATTTTTTTAATAGTCTTATTACTTTTAAAAAAATTGCATTTTTGTACTAATATTATTTTTGATAAATATAATTTATTAAATTTAATTTTGAGATATAAATTGAATTTATAATTAATAAAAAATAAAAAGCATCTCATAATCTTAAATATTATATTATTTGAAGTGAATTCAATTAATGATAGCCATTGCATCCAATTGTTACGGGCCAAAGATAAAGGGGTCAATATAATTGGTAGTCTATATTACAAGAAGAATTAACTAAAGAGGAAATAAGGATTTTCCATACGAATAGTGTTTTTGTTGTATCCTTATGCTAAGTTATACAAATGTACGCAGATCATGTAACCAAGCTTTGTATAGATGTAATCTATCACATTACCCCCTTCCTCCTATCCATTCCTTTGTATAATATTCCTATATATCTAGGGCTTTTACATTCCCTAAAGTATTATATAATTCCTATATTGGTTTTATATAGCCTTTCCATTTTACTAATAATTTTCGCTATTGTCCTTTTTCTCTTTGTATAGTCTTTTCTTTCAAAATCTCTTCCACTATATATTCTTCGTTATCTTCCAGAATCTCTAAACCTGATTATATATCATTTTATTGTTAGCTTGATAATAGATCGAACAATACTAGTTGTAGCAACTGTGAATAAAAAATATTATAGATTCCTAATAATATATTCAACCGATAATTATAAGTTCTAATTATTTCGATTACAATATATTTAATCTGCTTAGTATCTAATTTCTTATATCATCTTATCATACAAATGTTTTATAAGTTTAGCCATACTTTATCCCTAACTTTAAAACTTGGTGCTTGTTGATATCGTTTATTTGTAGCATCTTTTATTATTTATTGAGTATTAGCCATAGCAGATTGGGCCTATTCTTGAATATCTTTTAGTTTTTGTATAATAAAATCTGCTTTTTGAATTAGGGAAAGAGGGTTTTCTTTATTAGCAAGATTGTATTATATATCGAAAGGTTTAATATGATATCCGTGTTCGAGAAAGAAGAGGCTAACTTTCATTGTTGTTGCTATACGATTATTAATTGTTAGTTCGGCAAATGGTAATAATTCTTCCCAATCCTTTTGAGTATAATCAACAAATATTCGTAAATATATTTCAATTATTTAATTCATTTGCTTAATAGATCCATCTGTTTTGGAATAGAATACTATCGATAGTCTTTGTATAATATTAAGCAGTTAGCAAAGCTGTACCCATAATTGATCAACAAATTGTATTCCTCAATTAAATACAATTGCTTTCAATAAGTAGTATTGTTTATAAAAGTTTTGTATAAACTATTTTGCTATTATTTCAACCGAAATATCTTTTAGTCCATTGTATATTATTCCTTTTCCGAGTTTGTTAATAATTATCATCATATTTGTATAATCATTGCTTTCTAATAGTTTGATAATAAAATCTATCGAGATTTCATTCCATATTTTGTTAGGGATTGAAAGTGATTTCAGAAACCCTTGTCGTATATCTCTCCAAGCCTTATTTCTTCCGCAGGAATCACAATTTCGTATAAATCTTTGAATATTGTTTGATATCTGGGGTCAGAAATACTATCGAAAGAGAATTTATACTATATTCTCCTTTCCAGGGTGATTGTATAATTTCGAATTGTAAATATCTTGAATCATTTTTATACAAAGTTTTTCGTTTTGAGGAATCTATAATCGATTCCGAAATATTATTTTACCTTGAGGTGATAGGGAGTATTTAGAGATTGAAACTTTCAATTTCAAAGATGTTAGAAAAGTGTGTTGTCCTTATTGTATAGCTTCTCTCACTTGTTATAGATTATTATCATCCTTTTCTGCTTTTGTTTAGAATTCTTCAAATATAATTTTGATATCCGAGTTGATATATTCAGTAGGGGAGATTTGTATTAATACAACTTTAATAATTTTAGTAATTCATTCTAATTCGTATTTCATTTGAAAAAGTTGTTTCATACAATAATCTACCCTTTTGTCAATATCATTTAACATATTTTATAATTGTTGAGAGAGTGCATCGACTTATACATTATCTTTTCCTTGAATATATATAATATTGAAGTTATATCGAAACAAAACTAAAGATTATTACATTTGCTATTCAATAAGCTTTTATATTATTATAAAGTATTGCAGGTTTTTGTAATCCATATAAATCTTAAATTCTGAAACACTTTGTAATTCAGGGTCCCAGGCTTTCAAACATTGTACAACAGTTAATATTTCTTTATCATATATTTTATAATTATATTTGACAGGGGAGTTCTTTTTCGAAAAGAATGCATATAGGTGTAGAAGGCCTTGTTCGTTGTATTATAGAAGAGTGCCACCAATATATCATTTAGAAAAGTTCGTTTCAATTATTGTTTGCTTATCCTTATCAAATCGTATAAGAACAGGAACTATTGTAAATATTTCTTTGAATCGAGTGAAGATTTCTTAGTATTTGTTCATTCAATAAAAGGTTTATTCCTTATATATCAATTTAGTAAATGGTTATATAATATCCGAATAATTTCTAATAAAGGTTTTATAAAAGTTTACAAACCTTAAGAAGCTTTGTATAGCTTTAATAAAGCTTAAAAACTCCCATTCAAGAATCGCTCTTATCTTTTTCGAATCTATTTCTATTTTTTTATTAATATCAAATATAAATTCTAGATATTTCGTTTGTTTTATTAAGAATTCATATTTATCGATATCTAAAAAAAGACCAGCATTCATAAATTTCTGAAAAGCTTTTCATACAAGCTCTTTATGTTCTTGAAGAGAACCGTCAGAAAAAATTAAAATATTGTCTATATATACGGATAAGAAATCGTTCAGATATTTCTTTAATGTATGATTGATATATTGTTGAAAAATACTAAAGGTATTAATCAATTTAAAGGGGGTAATCATTCATTTGTAAAGATTATACCTTATCCGAAAAGCCGTTTTCTATTTGTTACCTTCTGCAATACGAATTCGGTGAAAGGCTTAGCTTACATTGAGCTTCGTATATCATTTCGCTTTCCCTATATATTATAATATTTCTTAAATCAAAAAGAATGGATATTGATTTTTTTATATAATCTTATTCAAAACTTAATAATCTATATAAAAACGAAGATTGCCTTTGGGCTTTTGTATGAAAAGAACAGGGGCAGTAATAGGTGAGTTACTCATTTGAATAAATCCTTTATTCAAATATTCCGTTAGGGTTTTTTGTAAAACTAATAGTTTGTTATATAATATGTTGTATAAAGGCCCCTAGAGAATTATTGATTTCTTTTCATTTTCTGATATTAGTTCAATTTTATAATCAATTTCCTTTTCTTATAAAGAGAGAACTTTGTTAGTATTTGTAGGGCTAAAGGCTTATAAAAACTTTCAGTAGATTATAGAAAGTTTTGTATAAGGGTTTATCTTTTCCTTTTTCTTTTTATTAAATGTTTTAGCAATATTCTTAAAACTAATAGTAAATATTTCGATCTTTTGTTTCTTGGGTTTTTTTGTTATTATATAGAATGTTTTTATTAATATAGGTAGATAATCAATATCTGATTTATTATTTGATTTTAGGGAGTTTGTTTGATTTTATATAAGAGTTTTTATTAAAGTAATAAAATATTTCGATTTGGATTTATTGATTTATGTATTTTGCTTATTGATTTAAAAAAGCTTTAGGATTATATTATATAATTTCAGTTTTGGGATGATATACAAAAAGGATCTTTTTTTGTAATAGTTATTGATATTAAGAGATATAATAGCTATATTTGTGATTTTATTATTAGAAGGAGTATCAAAACTAGAAAATCTTTGAGAAGAAATAGGGATATGCTAAAGGTTGTTTTTAATAGCAAAAGTAAAGGTTATAAGTTTGTATGATAGATAATCAGAATCAAAAAGGGTTTTTGCAAAACAATCTTTATTGATTAAGGTGGAAATTAAAAATGGCAAACTATTCATTGAACTTTCTTAGAACTTTGTTTAAGCTTTTACTATTGTTTTCGAAACCTTTGTATGCTTCCAACGATGTCTTTTATCGAAAGCTATTCTTTTCCCGAATTCTTAGAATCTGAAAATTCCTTAATTTAATTCTCTTTCATTAAAGAAAGCTCTTCCATATAATTATAAACACCTCTCTTTTGAACAAAAATTGCTCTAACCTTTTCTTTAAGAAATCGCAATTTTGTATGGCATTTTCTAATTTGATGTCCATCGAGTTTACATTGTAGGCATTATCCAGCTTTTCTTCATACTTCTATAATCTCATCCAAAGCCTAATGTAATTCTTTTGTTTGAGTAAAAGAGACTGCTATTGTTAATTACCAATTTATTATATTGTATGATAAAGCAGGCGTTGTGTTTGATGAAATCTTTTCAATAATAACCTCCGATTTCTTTTTTGTATGTTAAGCATTGAGTTCAGCGATTTCGTTCAA
This sequence comes from Botrytis aclada, assembly GCA_014898285.1. Lineage (NCBI taxonomy): Eukaryota > Fungi > Ascomycota > Leotiomycetes > Helotiales > Sclerotiniaceae > Botrytis > Botrytis aclada. The sequence continues at coordinate 2,073,580 of RCSV01000001.1, read as the reverse complement.
TTGATTATTGATCATCAGTAATTGCTTGCAGTATTCATTATATAAAGTTTCTTTTGGAACACTTATCATTATAATCAATAATTTCGTATTAAAAACGACTTTGAGATAATCTTTTTTAATTATATCTGTTCATCCCCAACCTTCTACTTTAAGAATCAATTGATTAAATTTGTTTAAAAACTTATTAAAAGAATAAACTCCTTACTTCGTATAATTGATTTGATTTAAAACCTTTTGTTATTAACAAGGGTTAAAGAATATTATCCAAAATTATTCCAGAAATTCTTTTATCATAAATTTCTTTTCTTTATTAGTATAAACTATTCAAGAAAAGATTCTTATTACTACCTTTCCTAATAATTTTTCAAAAGCGTATCATACTCTTTCTTTTTCTTATTTAATAATAGAACTATCAATCTCTAATTTTGTATACAAAAGGCCTTCGAATTGTAGATAATAAGCAAATTCACTTCTATCAAACTTTTTGGGGTGTAGAAATGAAGGTTTTGGTTTTTGTATAATATTATTTAATATCGAAGGTATTGTTATTGGGATTTTGGATAATATTTTTTGTTGAGGGGTTTTGTATAAGATTATATGAATTTCCAATTGGATAATGACTTCAATCTGTTGAAGAGTTAGATCCATTATTTATTGAACTTATTACTCTATTCATTAAGCTTATTATTTTGTTTATTGGATTTGGTATTCGAACATCTCTTATAGCTATTATAACAATATATTTCCTTCCATTATAATTGTTCGTAATTGTTTGTATTATATAAACCATAAGTTAAATTACTACCATATATAAAAGCTTTGTACCAAACCGTATACCTTAATCATAAAGGATTTTCGTATAGAACCATATATTCTAACTATGAAGGATTTTTGTATAAGACCATATATCTCAACCGTAAAGGATTTTCGTTTTGAGTTGATGATATTATTCTTATAGCTTCATATAATAATATATTTACAAATTAATATAAATAAACAAGTTAATTTTAATATTACAAACCAAAAATAAAGGAATCAATATAATTAATAATTTATATTACAAGAAAAATTAATTAAAAAGAAAATAAGGATTTTCCGTATGAATAATATTTTTGTTATATCCTTATACTGAGTTATACGAATATGTGTAGGTTATATGATCAAGCTTTGTATAGGTGCAACCCGTCACACCAATTATCTTGATGGAAATTTACAAAGGCACAAAGGTATTGTTCCAGAAACAAATTTACTCTTTCCGTTTGACCGTTTGTTTGCAAATAGAAAACTGAGGAGTATTTAAATATAATTATTAAGCATTCTAATAATTAAACCCAAAATCCAGAAATAAATTATATTCCTTAATTAAAAATTATATTATTTAATAGATTATATAGTGTATAAATATAATTAATAAAGATATTAACAAATTTATTTGTAATTAATATACATATGTTAATAAAGTATTATATCTTAATCAAATGACATACAATAACCAAAATATATTTATAATCAAAATTATAATATATACAAATAGAAAACGAAATAATATAATTTATCAAAATATTCAATCAGACTTTGAATAGGATTAGTAAAAGGTATAGAAAACTAGGTGGGGTTGATTTAAAAGATTTGGTATATACACAAAATTGGCATACTTAAATATATGTAGCGATTTTATAATATATTTAGGGTTGTCAATAGGCTTAATGTTGGGTGGACCTAGTAAGGTAGTATATACACAAAAGCATATAGATTAAAGATATTATAATTCTATCTACCCCCTTCATATAAAGAGGCATTTCTAAGCTATATATATATTCTATCCCATATACGCACGAAGAACGTAAATAGAGATAGAACATAACATGTTTTCAGTTATATATTTATCACGGAGGATAGCTACGTCAGTGGTCACTTTTGATAGAGAGATAATAGGATAAAATATTAATAGACTAGATTCACTTGAGGATTGATCGTAATGATCAGTGTCCTCTATATATACCCAAAATAGGCGACGTAGGCGCTTATTTGGGAAAGATTATTATCCTAGTAGACTACGTAATGAGTGGAGTAGCTAATATAGTGATAATGTAATTGAGATCGATCATAAAGGCCGATCTCGATGATCGGGGCACGTGTGTAGCACGTGATATTGCGTGACAATATTTTAATACAAGCTTTACTTTTTTTTCTTTGTACAAAGATAGTTCGTATAAACGAGACTAGTATATGGAACTCGTGACTAACAGCCACTTTATCACTTAATTCAATCCTTATCCTTATAATGAATCAAACAAATATAAAATCTCTTAATTCAAATCATTTAAACACTATACTAAACTTTATCAAAACTACCAAAATCTATAGTCTTCCATTATATACATACTTTTCGGCTATATTGGACAATATATCTGGGTTCGGAATTATGCTAATCTGGTTGAAATATAGATAACTCGATTTTAAAGGATTATTTGAAATGTATGTTTTTATTTTTACCAAAAAATCATTCAATTGTATTAAGATTTATCTCATATTTATTGCTAGTTTGGTATTGTACGTAATATGCTGAAATTTTTGTATGAATAGGGTCCTTCAATTGTATAATACAACAAATACAGCGGCAATACTAAATCAAAATCCTATTTTTTTTATTAGTGAACAAATCCTTATTCAATATTGTTATAATAATTTTCAATTCGCTTTTTTAGTAATACCGAATAATGATATTGTATACATCCATAATCAAATTACGTTTATTCAAGTTTATATAATATGATCTTTGTATATAAATAATATATTGATACAAAATCGAGGGATTTTTGTTGAGGGTTTTTATAAAAAGTATTGTTGATATGAATTGATATTTTTTCTGGATTATTGTTGTATACTTAATCATTTCAGTAATAGTTATAGGAATTGTAAATGAAGAGATTATAGAATTCAATATATATAATTCGATTGTCCGTATACTGGTTTTATCGGATGAAACTATTATTCTCCACTTCCTTGTGTTTCTTCTAATTGAAATCCTATTTTTCCTTTATTAGCCAATCCAAAATCCTTTAATATTCGAAAAGGATTTCTTTTGCTTGATTCTGGTCTTGCTAAAAAGCCTTTTATTATCAACTGATTTGTATATATTCTTTATATAATATTTGAATTGTTTTTTTTTTCTTTTTTTTTTGAAATTTAAAAAAATAGATTGAAGTTGAGGTATTTGTTAAAAACTTTCTTCGAAAAATATCAAATAATAAAAAAATGAAAATAAAATATCAATAACTTTGTATTCCAATTATCAATTTGATTTGTATGTAATCTAATCGATTTTTGTACAAATTTCTTGTTTTACCCATCTTTTGATACATATAACAAAAATATTTGTATCAATGAATCTTTTCAATACCTTATTGAAATCAGTTTTGGTTATTACATCAGCCATATTATTAAGTTTATTGATCCATTGAATTTTTATAAGTTTTTTTTTTCATATAATTGTTATAATACCATTATATCGATTATGAGTCTCTTTTCTTTTATTATATCTAATTTGATGAGGTATTTGTATAATAAATACAAATCTGTACAAACAATAATTGGAATATCAAATAGATTCAATTGAGAAATAATGATTTATAAAATTGATCTTATTGCAAGACCAATATCCACACCTTTTATTATATTATAAATTTCAAAAGTTAATATGCTGTGTATAATTCTTTTGTTTTTTGTATTATTATAATGTACAATATTTTTAGTCAATTTGAAAATATTTTCATTCAATATATCCTTATTTGTTAATATAATAATAAATCCAATTTGATTATTCAAATCTTTATTGTTTGCAAACAATCCATCAATAAAAATAAATAGTTTTATACAATCTTATACAAAAAAAATAAACGAAAATCCTTAATCAAAGTTTTTTATCTGTTAATTAAATCTTTTATTAAACATTTTGATATTATCCTTCGATAGATCTTAATATTATACAACAATAAATAAGTTGTATGATGCTTTTGGTTAACAAATTGTAACAATATATATATCTCATACTCGTTGCTTGTAATATTATTCGGGATTGATAATTTTCGCAAGTTTCTGTTGGGTGGACCTAGCAAGGTGGTGTATACACAAAAGCATATGGGTTAAAGGTATTGTAATTCTGTCTGCCCCCTTCGTATGAAGGGGCATTTCTAAGCTATATACACATTCTACCCCACATACACACGAAGAGTGTAAGTGGGGGTAGAACGTGACACGTTCTCAGTCACGTGTTCCAACAGTTTCTTTTTTTGTTCTTTTTGTATAAAAATAAAACTATCCTTATTTTGTTATATAATATAACCATTAAAAACTAGGGGTGAGTTGTATGTTAGGTATTTATTGGGTTTTATTTTGATATTTGTATTTTTGAATTCTTTGTTTTCAAAATCTATGAATTTTTGATTTATTAATATAAGTGTATTGTTTGTTTGCATTTCTATAAATCCAAATCGTATACCTTTTGTATTGGTAATAAGCAAATACAAATCATATAAAAATATGATTATATTAAGCTTTTTTTAATAATATTTCCAATACATTGCCCACCAATAGATTCCTACTTCTGCAATACCATACAATAATTTCTTAATAATTATAATCATACCATATAAGTATTTATTTTGAAACTCTTTTAAAAGCTTTGCTAGTATGATCTGTTACGGGCCAAAGATAAAGGGGTCAATATAATTGGTAGTCTATATTACAAGAAGAATTAACTAAAGAGGAAATAAGGATTTTCCGTACGAACAGTGTTTTTGTTGTATCCTTATGCTGAGTCATACGAACGTGCGCAGGTCATGTGACCAAGCTATGTACGGGTGCAACCCGTCACATGATCTGGTTAAATAATGTTTTTAACTATATATACGCTTGTGTAATATCTTATATTATAAGTATAATATTTATTCTTGTTAATGTGGAAACTAAAATTATAATAATTCTTTAACTTGACCTTTGAATTGTAAATGTTTGGATCAAAATTGATTTTTTGTTAGAATTATTGTATGCTTGTATAACAAAACAGGATTTCTTATATAGGGAGTTTGTTGTATATCCTTTTATTTTGTTTATGAAATATAAATTGAACAATCTTTCAATATATATAAAGAAATTGTATTTAACAAATTCAAAAATGTTTTTTGTAATAAAATTATCGATCTTTTATATTTGTGAAGCTTTGAATGGTAGTTTTTTTGTAATAATAATTCTTTTTATATAAAGTTTTATTGTAAAATTCAAAGTTTTCTATTCTTTTTTTGTAATGAATGTTTTTGTTAGATTTTAATTGTTTTGTATAACTGCAAAGAGTTGATTATATTTGTTATTGATTGTATAAATATTTTGAGGTAATGATATTTTGGGGATTTTCATTTTAAAGATTATATACTAAACAGAAATAAGAATGGAATCCTATATTATAATTTGTTTGGGAGTTTGTATGGGATTTTGTAATTTATAGATTTCAAATCTCAAATTATTTATATTTAAGGTGGTTATTGGGGATATTTCAAATGGAGGTAATTGGTTGTTTGTTTTGAGTTTATCTTTGTATTTTTTTTTATGGAATGGTTTTATTATTGTAATACGAAATTCTGTTGGATTGTGAAAAAAATTAATTATATAATTTTGGTTAATAATTGTAAATAATTTATAAAATCCTATTTAACCTTTTTTTTTTCTTTATATTTGTATTAAAAAATTGAGGGGTAAATTGAGTGTTTTGTATGTATTGGAATTATTGCAGATAGTGAATACATTTTAGATTGCTCATTTTGCTTGAATTTCATATATTTCTTTTATTGCAAGGCAATATGTAGATACTTGTTTCAAGATAGATAGAGATGGTGAATTGTATAAAGTTATTTGAGGGTAAATTTTATATATAAGGAATATTGATATAAATCTATTTGGGTTAGCAATATTGTTAATTGTTTTTATTGTTATTTGTAAGATTGATTTTTTATCAAATTTGTTGTTTTTAAGTTCTTTCTTAAATATTTTGTATGTATATTGTATTGAAGTATAATATCTTTTGATTTTTTTAATTGTATTATAAGATTTTATAGGAACTTTTTGAATATCAATTTGAAGTGATTTTGTGTTTTATTTGAATTTGTTTGATGTAAAGTTTGTATTGGTATTATGGGATATATAATCTGATAGACTCAAATATGTATCAATCTAGTATTTTCGAATTGCATTTCATATAATTTTGGTAGATATATCTTATATGAAAATTGTAGTATTATTCTTTATATATAAATATTAATAAATAATCTTTTAGTTTTTGTTTAATTCTTTCTCAAATTTTAATAAAATTAATCTTGATTTTTTTGAATTTTAATAAAACTAATTTTAATTCTTTTCGGATTTTGGATAGAATTAATTTTAGTCAAGGATTTTTTTAAGATTCCGGTTAGATTTGGTATTAGTCGGAATGAGTTTATTATTGGGGCTTGTATTGTATTCGGGGAGTTCTAAAGGTAATATCTTGTGGTATAATAAATTGATATAAAGGAAAGAATTATTTCAAGTCAATTTATAAGAGGATTATAGTATCGAAGCCAAAATAATCTAAAAATGATTAATATTTCTAAAAAAAGAGTAATGACAAAGAATAGTTAGATCTTATAATACAAATCTATAACTATTTCTATAATAAAATAATCAATAATAATATCTGCTACTTTACCATCTATTAGATAAAGTTCTTATCGATATGGTAGGGTTTAGGTCTGTATCTTATAATTTTCGATAAAGGTATAATCAGTAAAGGTTTTTCCGAAATATTTGTTATCAATAAAACTGGTTACATTAAAAAAAAGCTATACACTAGGAATATAGTAGTTTGAATAAGTAAAGATTTACTATTTATAGAGCTAAACTATAAAGGTTTTGTATTAATTATAGTACATTTTATTCACTTCTTATTTCCAAATAACCTCCACAAACGATTTACTATAAAAATAATACATTTTCCAAGAGATTGTATAGGCCAGGTTGAGTAGATAGCAGAGTTGTGTTTTGTGTGGATATATTGGAGATATTTTTAGAGGGTAATAAAGAATTGTTTTTGATATAGTTATGGAATATATTAAATTGTTAATAAAGTTGAGGGTTATTTTGGATATTATTATTATTATAATAATTATTTCAAGAATTGTATTTTTGGAAATCGTTTCAATTGTAAGATTCTCCCCAATTGTTAGGGTATTGATTAAAGTATTGATTGTTTTGATTGGTGGAAATATTTTGATATAAGTTATGACCACCGAAATCTTTATGAGAATTTATGTGTTGGATTCACTTGGGGGGGGTATCGTCGACTCGAATCACCGTATACAGCACTGTATAGTCTATATAAAATGAATAATATAAATTGAGATAATCTAGAATAAGATATGATTCTTTCTATTATATATATAGTGGGGAGAAAATCATATAATTCGTTTAAGTATATAATTGTATGTTTTGACACAGACCGAATTTCCATTTTCAATGAAAATTCGGAATGTACAACATAAAAAATGAATTATACTAGCTATATCCCTTGAAATCTAAAACCTCAAACTAAAACACTCCTTCTCCTTCTTTTTTTTATCTCCTTCATTCCATAATCGAGCTAAAAGGTAGGAATTCGAAAAATAAATCGAATTGAAAGTTGTATATAAATAAGAAAAAGCCTTATTCACTAAAATAAAATAATCAAGAAGGGGAATATTGAATCGATTTGATCAAATGAGGTAACTTCGTATTCAATCGGATTTTGAAATAAAACTAAAAGAGGGATATCCAATTATTATACAAAGATAAATAAAAGTAAGCCATTCTTCTATTCCTTCACAAAACTTGAAATATATAAATGATTGAATTCTTCTTGATAAAAAAATAACAATTTGAAGCTTACAAGATTTCAAAGTAGTATATCCTCCCAAAAATACAAATAAAGATCGAATTTGTACAGAATTTGTAAAGCTATTTCGTTAAATAGCTTGTATTATAATAAGCTCTTCAACTTTATAACCTTTTTTCTTTTTCCTTTTGAATCGGATTGAACTAGATCTACTGTTTCTAGTAGGTAGGCCTTTTTCTGACTTAACAGATGTACGAAGGAGAGCGTTTCATACCATGAAGTAAAGAAGGTTAGACAATTGTTTTGATATAAAGAAGGATGTTTCGTTTTATAAAGTAAATAAGATTGAGCGGTTGTTTTGATACGAAAGAGGATGTTTCGTTTTATAAAATAGAGAAGAAGGGTTTAATAAAAGATTTCTAATAAAAGGAGAAAAGCAAAGTAATTCTTTTCATACAAAAAAAGAAGGGAGTTCCGAATTCGAAAAGTATACTAGACTCTGAGCAGGATATGATGGACACAAATTGAACTAATAATCTATTGAATTATACCAATATAGTAATCTAATTTATAAAATCAATGATTTATTCAATTCTGAAGAAAACCAATTATAATCAGGGATTTCTTCTTAGCATATTCTTCGAAAAGATAATACGGAAAACATAATAATCTAGTTCTTTCATATGAATCGCATATAACCGCAGCCAATATAATTCTGTTCGTTTTATCAAAAAGATATCTCTTCAAATGGTTTCAATCATTATTTTTATCTTCATATAAGTACCTTCATACAAATCCTCAGAATAATAATCAAATTTGTAAATATCTTTAAATAAAGATAAACACTAATTAGTATTGGATTTATTTGGGGGGGGGGGGTGTTGTTGACTCGAATTATTGTATATAGTACTATATAGCCTATATAAAATAAATAATATAAATTAAGATAATTTAGAATAAGGTATGATTCTTTTTATTATATATATAGTGGGGAGAATCATGTGATTCGCTTAAGCATGTGATCGTACGTTCCGACAGTTAAAGAAAGAAAGAAAATAAATTATTTTTCTTATTTGATATAAGGAATTAATAGATTTATTAGAATCAAATCCTTATAAATTATTAATATTATTATAGAATATATAAAAATCGAGATATTAATAACAAGTCTCCTTTCCAAATCCGGTTTTACTACTTTGGATTGATTTCAATTGTTTATCTTTTATAGCCATTAATAGGTCGATATAATACAAAACAAGTTATATATCTTCTAGATTATATTTTGATTATCATTTTAGAGATTTCTAATTGAATTACAAATTTATCAGAATATGTATCTTAAATAATACATATTCTATATCTATTTTATCTTTTGCAATTAATATAGGTACCTTTAAATCATCCCTCTAACTTTACATATACTACAAAAATCCCTTTTTTTTTGATAGGGTCGACATTTTATTGTATTTTTAAAAAGAGTAAAAGATTAGATTATATAAAAGAATATTATTATATAATTAAATATATATCAAAATTGAATAATTAGAGCTTTAATAATATAAATATTATATGGAGATTTGTTTAAAGCGTTAACATCTCGAAGTTGCGTTTTGTATAAAATCTTTTTTTTTGAGAAGAATGAGGTGATCTATATGTGTAGAATAGTGTTTTAATTATTGAAAAATTAATAAATATTAATTAAAAAATATATAAAAAATTGTACAAAATTTATGGAATAGTTTATAATTTGATTTTTGTTGATTTTGAAAGATTCAAAAAAAATAGGGTTTAATGAGTTGTTTGAAGAGGGGGAGAACTATCGAGGAGAACTAGCTTAAGGAATAACTAGAATAGAATTACAATAATTGCTTTTATTAATTAATACAAAACTAAATACCATTTTTGGATTAATTATATAATTTAACACTTACATTTTTAAATAAATTTAAATAATTGAAATAAGGTGTTTGTGAATTTAATTATTTATTTATATTTTATACATTTGTTTATTTTAAGAATACATACACTAAAGTAATTATATAAGCTTAATAAGCATAGAAAAAAGAAAATATATTTTTATAATGAAAGTTAAAATATAATAATATTATTATCGTCATCGTTTTATTTAGAAAATAAAGATATATTATAAATAGTTTTTATAGTGATACACAACAAGATCGTATCCTGTATAATGTAAATTTTTCTTCAAAATTTGTATAGGCATATCATACAAATTTTAAAAATTTTTTTGCAATCGGCAGAATTCTATTTTTGGGTTTTTGTTGGAATGGTCTCTATCGGACTCGGTATTCATGGGAAACTCCATTGTTGTGCGGAATCTTTAAATTATGCTCTAAGTTTTAAGATCTGTCAGTGTCTCCGGGGTTCCCTTCCCACGTAGGCCAGCTGGCATGATCATATTTGCCTGCGCCTTCATCTACCGGCCGGTACGACCGGGCCAGGAGGTGAAAATTATGATGTCACCGCGGACACAGCTAAAACGCTCTCCCTTTGAGACTAGAAAACCCGTAGATTATGATTCCGAGGTACATTTCTAAAACCTGTAGTTTACAGGGCAAGACTTAAACCCTTCAAGTATCTCCCATTCTCTATGTTCTCAGTGCTTCGGCGTTGGGGTCACGGCAATTTCCACATTCGTTCCTCTATATTACTTTGTAGACAATAACATAATCCAAGACGGGGAAGTACCGTATTCTTTTGAAAAATTGGCCATGAGCTAGCAAGGGTCATCACTTTTAGGGCCAATTGGCGTCCCTCTACAGAGGTTGTAACGGTAAGTAATGTAAAACCCACTTTTACTAAATCTTGCTGTTTTAATAAATTCTGCTGCTGCTTTAAGCGAGTTGAATAGATAATGAGCTGTTCCCCCTTCAGAATTCAATATTCGAAGCTTTTACTTGCTTTTTATTAACTTCAATAGTTTTATAGTATTTGAAGCTTTTGAAGTTTTCTATAGATTCTAAATAGGCTGAAAATAAAGATTCAAGTTTAGGATCCAATCAATACTAATGATTTTGAATGAAATATAAATATTTTCGAATAGAACGTGACTTTTACAATACTTCCACCGCCTAGAGTTCACTATATAAATTTTCAACCAGCGACGTGATTTGATTCGTCCAATGGCCTAAAGTGGGGACACATTTAGGTGCGTTTTACATTACTTACCCTTCCAACTTCTGTATATTATGTTGATGATTAAGCACAATCTCCTTCATCTGATTGAACCTTCTACAGAATATACGAGAAAGCACGCTAAGGACGTTAGGCGTACTAGGTAATCAAAACGATTGATATAGTCAACTCTATTATACACAGCTTTTAACAAATTACGCACTACACTTATTACTCTCAATTGATAGTCTTTGTCACGGAGCCAAGTACTCTACCACTAAGCCACATAACCCCAAAAAGGTATAAGTAGTTTGATCAACATCAAACCTACTATGTAGAGTTATAACCAATCCGTGACAGTCTTTTCTTTTCGTTCTATACGGCTTCTGATTCTATTATCATTAGCTCTTCCGATCCTCCCGGAAGGATAGGTAGGGTTACATACATGTCACTATTGCCAAAATGAATTAAAATAAACAATTAGAACCTCAATTTTAAATGATTGAACCAATTTATAGTAGTTTTCCTTAGTTTTCATTAATGTCGAAGAGCTCTATACAAGATACACTAAATCCTATTCCGAAATCTCATACTCTCAATTTCGGGCCACATTTTAGCACAGTTTTTCCTACCAAAACCGTAGTTTACGGTTTTAGTGGGTTCATAGGACCTGCATACGTTCTTCATTTATGAGAGACTGAGAATATGAGTACAGCATATATTGTACGATAAAATGCGAATGAGAAATGATGAAGAAAGATCGGAAGAGACAAAAGTGCGTCAAAGGACCATATATTTCAATGCAAACGAAGCGTCAGCATGGGTCTCATTGGAGAACTCAAGATGTGGCACAGTTGCGGCACGAACGGGCCACTGCTTGCATATGCAGGTCTTTAGGCAGTAGATCCGGCTGCACTACACCGGAATCTGATCACGACGCGTAAAGATTTGTCAGCGGTTGTCAACACTTGCTGAACGCCGTTAACACCTCAGAGTAGCAACAATAGGCATTTATAATGGTATTAAAGTCGCCGGCTTTCAATGGCATGACTTTAATCGACACCCTTCATCATTATGGAAGGCGGGACAGTTCTCATTACAGGCGCTAATAGCTCCCTCGCAATTCCCTCGATAGAATACCTCCTCACAAGTTATCCAGAATACACAGCCGTGTTGACCGTCCGCAATGCATCCGACGAGAACACTCAAAGACTTCGTAAAATACTGTCTAATTTTCCTGAAGATCGATCAACTATCCATACACTTGACCTTGGCTCATTAGCTGCTGTGGAAAGCTACGCTGGTGTCATCAGGGCGGATATCACTGCATGCAAATCCCCCCCCCCCCCCCCCTCGCAGCTATAATCTGCAATGCTTTCACATGGAGCATTTCCGATGGTCTGAAATTTACCTCGGATGACTACGAGAGTTCTATGGCTGTCAATCATCTTGCCCACCTTGCGATAGTCTTGAGGTTGTTGGGCTCATTTCGGCCGGACGGGGGTAAGATCGTTATTCTTGGAAGCGACTCACATTACCCTGGCAAGAGTGGCCTTGAAAAGTTCCCCTCAAACCTTCCTGACGATTTGGAGCTTCTTGTTCATCCTGCGCCAGATAAAATCGGAGAAGAAGTTGGTCGTGGGTTTCAAAGATATGGATTATCGAAAGTGGCAGCAATCATGGGGATGTATCAATTAAACAAAAGACTTTCCAAGGTATTATTGGAATCAAATCCTGCTTGAAAACTTGCTTACAGATGATTTTTAGAACCCATTGTTAAGCAAGATTTCAGCAGTAGCCATGGATCCTGGTGGACTTACAGATTCAAGGTATATGAGCTCCGGTGTACCATCTGCATGGTGGTTTCTGATGAGAGGAGTACTTGGCCCACTGCGATCTCTCTTGAGAAATCTAGTTCCAAAATTGCGCAACACCAAGGTCGCAGCTACAGATCTGATTGATATCTCAGTTGGGAACGAATACCGCGGGTCAAGTGGCTACTATGTCATGCTGAACAAGGACGAAAGCTCGCCAGAGAGCCAAGACGAAGCGAAGCAATTGAGGCTGTGGAAGAAGAGTATGGAGTGGATCAAAATTAGCCAGGACCAAACACCACTGCAAGAAATATACGCATAGACCTTGATAATCATTGGAATCTAGTGGAAAATCAGCATGAAAATATATGACCGCAGTTATAACCATAATTAAGATATTCTACCAAAGCTCTCTTCTTTCCCCAGATGAAGTAGCCTGGAATCTACAACAGCTGTCCCCAGAACCTCAGAACGGAGACGGTATGGTTTTTAGTTCTTTCGAAGCTTAGACCTGAGAGAACAGCAAGGCAGGAACTAATTTGTAGTATTTTTCCACGAAGCAGCCAATTCAAGCACACCTATCTAAATAAACAGAATCAATGCGGATTGTCATTTTTTTCGGACTTTCTACTTCCGGAGAATAACTTTAAAGTCCAACAGCTGGCCCCACTGATGTCAGACCTTGACAGAACTTAGCATCGTTCTGATTTTACGATGTGCATTCACTGTGGAGAGAACTGCTATATAGATTTTCTTTTAGCCTTGATTGTCAAGATCAAATGACAATGAGAAACAACTAAAATAAATATGGTACTGTTTGGCGATGAAAATGAGGGGTGATATGTGCTTCAAGCGGTAAGCGGGACTAGATATTAAGATGGTGTTCAATCGGCTGATCGCAACACAATACGTTGAACCCACCTCCAACATGAATCAATCAACAAATAAAATGGGGGTATATGGGTGGTAGTAGTAGTACCTGGTATTTATAGGAAATGGTCTTGTAGGAAGTGATGCTTTAGGAGCTGATATCCATGATCCTGCAGGAATTGATAGAGGTGATGGCATGATACATATGTACTGTCCCCTCCCCCCTGATGGACCAATTAGTTTGAGGCATAGTTGTTTTGGTCATCATGACAACCAAGTGGTTATCTAGAATACTATTATTCTCATCATTACAATTCACCCTCGTTATGTCCTCGGGCAACCTAACATTTTTCTATCATCCAAAATCCATTCTGCCAAGGTTGAAGTCCAACGACAAACAATTACAACTATGGAAGCCAAGATTGATTGCGGCATTCATCGGGACCCTCGGAGTTTCTAACGAAACCTCATCTGTTGTATACTCGAAATATACTAATGACGAGAATACTGCTACTTTGTTGAGCAATACAACCACAGAGAAGCGTCCAATCCCTGAATGGACGCCGCTGGCATGTTGGACAGCAAAATTTCCTTTTGGGGACAATGTTGAATATTCTACCGCCAACGAGTCATTGAGCGAGGTCAATTGGTACAGGTTTGTTCTCTACTTGAAGTCCCAAAATCTCTTTCTGACGGAACAACTTCAGGTCCAAAGCCTGCCGACTACCAGCACAATGTATGAAGCTCTTGATCCATATGGCGTGTCAGTGATCGGTGGTAGAATCCCCAGATTGGCGTAGGTAGATTGATTTTAGGAGGTAGGTGGCGAATGATCCATTCAAAGACGTATCGCAATGTTGATCAATTCTAGGTGGTCTATCCTATCTCAATTCTCGGCACAATACGGATTGGCTGCTGACAACGTAAAGAACATTGAATCGAGTTACAAGCATCAATACTTCAACTCCACGTGCCAATCATATTAATTAAAATGTAGGTTGTTCTCGCAAGTGGTGAAATCGTGAATGCAAGTGCGGCAACAAACTCTGACCGTTTCTGGGCATTGAAAGGAGGTGGTCCCAACTTCGGTGAGCGACCGAAGACCACAGTTTGTGACCAACTCATCGAGATCTTAGGCGTCGTGACTCGATTTGATATGTACACTATACCAATCCGAAACATCTGGTTTCAAGCAACTGCTTACTCTCTCACGGAGCTTCCTAACTTTCTAGCCGCTTTCACTGAATGGCAGAAAAATGGAGCACAGCCGATCCAAACATTTCCATACTCACCCACATCTTGAACACAGCTTGCTCACTTGGTCTTGTGTACTCAGAGCCTGACACTTGTCCTGATGTTTTCGCTCCCTTTGCCGCAATTCCCAACGGTATTATCAGAGTTCCAGTCACCAACGCTACAGTATCTCTCCTGAGTACCATACTTGGCAGTGCGTTCAGCAATGCTTCTTCCCGGTAAGCAACTTGTACCTTTAAATTCAAATCAGAGACTCACGATACTGCTTGGGCATGTGTATCGCCAGCAGCCAGCTTGATTGTTGAAATACTCTACAGTGAAACATCAAGCTACTATTTTGACACTATCAATGGCCTCCAAGCTGATGGCATCAACGTCAATATGACTTTTACCCTTCAGACAATCCCACCATCGCTAGTGGCAGCAATTGAAGCCCGAGGAGATAATCCAATGGGTGTTCCGTCACATTCACATCAATATTTGTTGCACTTATAAAATACAATCAGTAATTGACGACAAAAGCTTTGCTCACATTTTCCAACAGATGGACCACCATAACCGACTGGGCTTCGGCAGACGACGACGACACAGTATTAGACGCGGTCAGATCGATTGATGATCAGTTCGGAACTCTCGGCGCAGCTAGAAGTTCCAACCTCCCCTATCTATACATGAATGACTGCTACGCGGACCAAAATTCTTTAGCCTAGTGCTCATCTGCGGATAACAAGACCATGAAATAAATCACCGTGAAATTTTACCCTAGCAGGGTATTTCAACTTCTACAGAAGGGTTGTTTTTTGTTATCAAAAGTATGATCGTAATGTGACCTGCAGATATTGGTTTTCGAGGTAATTTGGACATCAATAGTCAACTTAGATTCAAATAAAGAGTCTGAAACAACGGTATTCTAGGAGTAAAACTGTAACATGCATTATGAGCAACTTAAAATTGAGCTCAAGCAGTATTGTTCTAGTCGGAAACCTCACGAGCATTAACGGTATCCCCACTTCCATCTCCACCATCAAACAAGTCACAATTCGGGAATCGATATTCTGACTCAAATTAGTATATTGTCATTCTCCCCTTGCCCTTTTCGTCCCTATATTTCACGACAAAAGAGAAAAATGACTTACGATCAAATAAACTCTCCCAGAAATCCACCTCCCTCACATAACAGAAATCCGTTGTAAGATACCAATCCGTCTCATTCAGATTTGGGCTGTCGAAAACACTCACATAACATTGCACCCAAACGCCATGATCCCATTCATAATTCTTGACCAATTGACTTGCTGAAGAGGGGGTACTGTAGCAAGAAGCGTAATCTTCGCCAACTGTGATGTTGAGAAGGTAGCGTTTGTGGAGATCGTGGGACGAGGAAGGGGGCGAGTGCTTAGCGAGAGAGCCATGTGAGTTCTTGTTAGAACTGAGCGGAGAAGGTGCACGTTTCTCTGGTGATGTGTAGTTTACTTGAATAAAGCCTACTGGGCCACAATAGTCAAGCTCTGATTTATCCGCTGGTTCTTCAAGGCCAATTTGTGCCACATAACAGTTATCTGTGGTTTTCAACCAGGTACTATTTTTGTCGCTGTCAGCTGTCTAATCTGCAGTGAAATAAGAAAGAATCTGAAGATGGGGATATACCTATCATTGATCACGAGACCTCCAAGATCAGTCCAGCAAGTCACCGTAATATCAGTTCCATATTTCAGATATTTGATAACTTCACAACTCGCATTATCATCACAAATGTTGCATTCCGTGTTATATTTTGTGGTTGCAGGAGCTGTTGTTATATGCTCAATAGTAGAATCTTGGCCACAAAAGCTGAGGTCGGTTTCATCTGTGTCTATTGTTAGTGGAATTCAAATCTGAGCTACAAGAGTACATACATTCTCCAGCATAATCGGCGAGATCGTATTGAGTTACATAGCAGTCGTCGCTTGTTCTCAGCCACGTACTGGGTGATTTAGTATTGCGTGTAGTAGCTCACATTTGGAACTGAATCATACCTATCACCATCGATGACTGTGCCAGTAGTCCAGCAGATGAGCGATACAACGGTCTCGTAATTGTAGTATTCCTTGTTTGTGCAAAGCGAATATGGACAAGTCTTGCATTCAGTTGCTACTCCCTGCTCAAGAGTGTTGTTGAACGGTGGTTTAAAGGCAGCATTTGTGATATCCGCAAGAACCAGAAAGAATCCAAGAGCGGGAAGTGATGAAATCATTTTAACGATGCCGAATGTTGCGACTCAGCTTTTGCAGTGGCGAGTTGTGATAATGCTTCTCGATTATATGAAAGACTATCTCATGTTCATCTCAAGTGTTGTCGGAATTGAGGACCTCATATATACCGACATTATGTCAGACTCAGATAAAAATGTGGAAACCGTTGCCATTCATCGTTTATCAATGGCTGCAGCCAAGACGAAGCTATTGAATCGATTTAATATGTCTTTGAAATCAGTTAAGCTTTAGTTACATTACTGCAGGTTCAATGCAAGTAATGCTGATTAACCCGAATCTACACAGTAATTACCCCGCAGTCATGCAGCCTTGGCAAGTCCTGCCAGTCAGCTTTCTTCACATCCTCGAATCAATGAAGAGAAGCCTGATGCAACCTCGTATAGCCATGTAGAAATCTTCAGTGCAGCTCGTGTGCGGCTCGGGAAACCTAGGTTGTCATGAACCGGGAAGCAATTTTCAGGCTAAAAGCAGGTACGAAGTCATCCCTTCAGCGGTGAGGCTGACAATCGTTGTAAAGTAGCATTTTTTTCTTTTTTAAATCAAAAGATCCGTAACAATAGCAGTAATGTAGCTCTTGCTCCAGAATTCATCTGCTGGGATGAATGACAACTGCAGGAGAGTAGTTTCCGAGCATGTAGAATGGTAAAAACGCTCCAGCTGCGGAAGTGTTGAGTTTAACAGACCTTCCGATTATAAATAGTGGAACTTCTTTGGAGAAACCAAATTTGACAGCACGGGAAGACACATGTGCCGTTGTATATTAGATCATAGTGAATGTGAATGTCACACATCTTCACAAAGCTTGGTATTTTTCTTTGAACAATGAGCAGGCGTGGGGGCCAAAAATAGTACACCGCCAAATCAATGTCCGTTGTCCGTTTGTTTCCCGTGATGTCGTCGACGACAACCGACACGTACCTATCTTTACTAAAGCATCTTAAATTCTAGTTCCATAATCATGACAACACTCTCCGCAGTACCCAAGCGCTTCAAGCTGATATTTTTCGTCCCACCATCAGGACTTCCAGCCTGTAAAGCTGCCATTTTCGCCGCCGGAGCTGGACGTTATCCAGGCCCCGGAAATTACACCGAATGTTGTTGGGCTACGGCAGGCACTGCTCAATTTCGACCAGGTGATACTGCAAATCCAAACATTGGAACTGTAGGTGCGTTGGAAGAGGTGCAAGAAGTCAGGTTCGAAACTTTATGTGTTGGCGAGGAGACTATTAGAAATGCTGTTGCAGCTTTGAAGAAGCAAGTTTGATTCTTATGTTGTCGTGCTTCTCGTTCCTAACGCGTTTGTTAGAGTTCATCCATATGAGGAACCGGCTTATGAAGTTTATAAGTTGGAGTATTATTAAGTCCTGTGAAGCCTATCTATGCGCTAGCGTTATTGTTGGAGAGGAATATGCAGCGAGCAGAAACAAGACAATGCTTTTTACGATCGGACGTTTGATTTCTATGGTCTTGGAATGAATTTCTGAGGACAGAAGTGCAACCACGTTCTAAGAATGGCCCCCTGTCTCTCAGCTCGGAACAAACCAGTTGATAGAACACATCGTTTTATTCTGGCATCATTCAACGTCTTATCTGTCTTCTGAACCCACCCCACCCTGGAGCATTCAGATCTCATTTGAAACACAGTCATCTGCCTCAACCACCACACTTTTCTCTTTCCTACTTATCTCATCTACCTACTTGAATTTCTGCATTCAAGCAACAGTGGTTCATCGCGTGTACGGTTTAAGATATCATTCGGCCCTCTTGTGATTATCAATAAAGTGATAGGCTGCTAGTATCCAATTGAACTCGGGGCACTATTCGATACTAGAATTACCCATTTCCTGGCAAGCCCTAATTATCGGCGTCGTCTTTGATTCAAATGCATTGTCAAAGTTGAGCCTTCGCAAATGACTAATCTCGAGAGGCTAGTGCCATTAATCAGCTTATCACTTGACATTAATATCAAGACTTGATCATGATACATAGTTTGGCATGATTCTGCATAAATCGAGCGCTCTCTTCTCCAATCATTCAATCGACTGCAGATGGTATACAAAATAATGATGGAAAGCTGTACCACTAAACCATCATGCCCCTACTGGGCATGAAAGTTGATTACATCAGAGCTCGTGTACCTTACTGATACTAGCTCCTTCTTCTACTGCCTACATTCTGCTACCAAGATCGTGAACTCAGACGCAAAATCGTTACATTATTGTGTGTTTAGCATAGGTAGTGGGAGGCTATTACTCGCCTAGCACAAAGTCCAACGAGCCATCTTTTTAAATGAAACTATTCCTCAAATCCCCGCACTTACTTCGATCTTCTTCTTTCCGCATATTTCCGTTGGTGTTCGATCAATCCTGTCATTTGATTCCACCTTCTATTCGTCCCAAGCAGCTCTGATTCCCCTCCCCCAGCCCATAGCCCATCGACAATACAAAGCATCCACCGAACCTGCCTGCCTAAAATCCAACAACAAACTCACAATCACTCCACCATGTCTGGAATGACTTCCATCATTTTCAACCACACCTCTCTCCTCATAAATGGAACCTCCGTTCTCATCAAGCCCACAATTCCACACATCATCTACAGCACCACAATCAAAGGCGGCATCAAAATCAACGGAACAGAATATGTATCCCGAGAAGACATGGCCACAGTAACCACCATGACAACGACGACAGGGATTGTTCTTTGTACCCTGGTATAGCAAATTATTCTTATCTTCGTGATGTGTGCTCTTTGGAGAGCGAAAAATCGCCTCCGCGAAGATCGGAAGGCCTTTCAAACGATATTGTCGAATCGGGTGAATCCTAGCAGTGGTTATCAGCTTGATCCTTCATACGTCAAACATCCTTCCAACCAACTGTTTCCAGTCGAAGAAGATGAGAAAACTCGAAATCATCTGGCACAGCTGAAGCAGGAGGAAATAAAGTAAGTCCATTGATTTTGCCTACCGCCACGGAGATCTGGGGAAGGAGAGAGATTAAGAGGCGGAGGAGTTGACGTATTTCTATTCTGTTCTATCCTTCCATAATCGCTTCGGTTGTTTTTCTCATAGGGATTGTAATCAAGATAAGCTATCGGGTTTGGAGGCGTGTGTGAAATATGAAGATTATAATTGATAAAATATCCAATTATGAGATATCCACTTCAACATACCGGTGGACCTCTCAACATTAAATCCCCAATAGAATAGAAGAGATAGTTCCCACCACTACCCCCGTTCCCTTCCCCTTATTCCTCTTCTCTCCCCTCCTGTAACCTCTCCTATCTCCTCCTGTATCCTCCCCTCCCCTCTCCCCAAAAGATCACATGACATCTCACCTCTACTCTATCCCATCATCTCTATCCCCTCATCTCAACCCCCTCCTATCCTATCCCTAAGAATCCAGCCCCACGAGCCACCAACACCGCCTCTCTCTCTCACACACATCCACACACAAGTGACCCAACCCAGAACACCAATAAAGTTATAAACACTCTTTTTTCTTATTACAGAACCTATCCATATCCATATCCACATAACATCTACATCTACATCTACATCTACATCTACATCTACATCTACATCTACATCTACATCTACATCTACATCTACATCTACATCTACATCTACATCTACATCTACAGCTCCATCTATCCACCCCCTCATCTTCCCTCCTCTCTCCTCCCAACCCTCAAACATGTATCTCCATTCTCAATATTGAGATTTAGTTTAATAGTTTTACTCTACCTTTCTCTATATGTAATCTATCTCTTTACCTATTCTCTACTTCCTCTCTCTACTTCCTCCCTTCCTCCCTTTCTCCCTCCCCCTCTTTCCCTCTCCCCCCTCTCCATCTAACCACCCACCCATATACCCGACCCGGCTACTCATGCACATAGACCCCCCCCCCCTAACGTTTCCGCTTCCAGATTCCTACTTATCCATCCATCTTCCATCCACCCATCCACCCATCCACTCATCCATCGAAGAGACAAAAAGCAACCCTAAGCCCTACAAACCTAAAGCTCGAGAGATATCAATCAAGATCCAAGCCCTTCCCTCCATATACTTCCAAGAAAACCTAGACATATATATCATACCCAAATAGTATCACATCACAGATATTTCAAGATGAGAAAATAGACAAATGTATTTTCACTCACAGCGAGCCCCTTTCAAAGAACCCCTATCATAGGTAGGCGAAATATACAACAACCCAGATAATGTATGATCACAATAAACTCACATAGTTAAATGTATATATATATATATATAACAATTTTTGATTTCCCAATTCATTATATCATATATATGAAACAAATCCGTTACGCCCCCAGCCGAATCCCTATTTAAATAGAAGATATGAAGCCTCATAGTTCATCCTTGAATATCTCCTCGCTACCTTCTTCACTATCTTCATCTTCATATACATTGTTATCATCCTTATCACCATCCTTCTTGGCTTCCCCCTCGATAGGTTTTCCAGGCCCCTTTTGATAACCCTGTCCTTCATCATCCTCGACAATTCCCAAGATTTCTCTAACCTGTCCTGGGACATCGACAACCTCAATTTTCCAGCCCTTATCCCCTGCCAACTTCTTGACTTCCTCTTGTAACTTTTCGATCATTTTTGGGTCGAGATCCAGTGATTCCAGTGATTTCGGGCTAATAACTTCGACCTTCCCTCCCTGGGCCTTGCTTTTGCCGCGGGCAATGACCTCTGTCCGGCTTCCGTTGTCGTCTCCAAAGTCTGGGGGGATAGGTAGACGTTGTCCTTCTTTGCCGATGAAATTGCCTGCGCCGACGGTTACACCGCCAATGACTATAGGATTTTTAGGATAGGACAAGGTGGGTGAATCGGTGACATAGTTGGGTTCAATATGGGATTGGGGTGGACGGTAGACTGCAGGTTTGCAGACTATGCTGTTGGCTTTCTCTGCTTTAGGTGGCATGAATGCTACGTCGTCGCAAAGGCGGGGTGTATACACAACCATCAGGTATGAACATGTAGTCATTTCCTTGATATATCCGATACGATCCTTGACATTAGGGTTGCAGTGAAATTGAACTTCGACTTGGCGGGGCTTTCCTGTAAGATCGCAAATTGTGCCACCTTCCATTTTCTGAACGAGGTATCGCATGTCGCCCTTGACTTGTAGTTCTGTTTTTGGTGATTCCCCATTTCTGGGTGTCGTATGCGCTTCTATCTGATTGCCCCATTCATCCTCCTTACTCTTACTCTTGGGCGATGTCTTCGCTCTTCCGAGAACAAATTCTTGGGCTGATGGATCCGGTTGGGGTGGGAATGCCGCCTTTCCGGGTTGTGCGGGCAATTGATGGAATTGTGTGATTTCGTTGTTGTAGCAGAACGAATATGACCACCATCCGGATACAAAATATAGACAGTTTTTCTCCAAATCTTGAAGTAGTTCCCAACCACGATCGGTTGCTCTAGCAAGCTCTTTTTGTTCGGCAGCGCGAGCTTCGGCTTCCGAGGTTTCGTTTCGCGGAGGTAGAGACACTATGGGAATTGTGCATACATACGGTTCACCATGTAGGAACATGAGCTCGTGGGTCTGCTTGGGGGGCTCGGATTCATGAATAGGGTGTTGAGATGATTGTATACTTTTAGAATCTTTTGGTTTGCGGACAACGATGACATTCGAATAGGGATGATTGATGAGAAATTCTGCTTCCTCTACCGAATGAATGTCATTTGAGAATACTACTTCATACTGTTCTTTCGTGAGTTTTTGACGACTTCATATTCGAATAGCTTATGAACTCGCTGGGCTTGCGCATACCTGTGGAAAAGCAAGTAAGTCATCGTGAACACTGAAAACGTTTTGACTGGCTACAGTTATTGAGGCTGTAGCTAATAAAGCTGAAATTGATTTACGCATCGTGCTGTGCGGCAATTGCGAATTTCAGATGGACAGAATTTCATAGATAAGGAACGAAGTTCAAAAGCTATGATCGCATTTCCACAAAGCTGTCATCATCTCGACTAGCTAGACGTGCTAGACTCTTAAAAGTATGTGCTAGTGTCGCAGCGGGGTTCGGATAAACATGTTCATTTTTGACCGGCAGGTTTCCCCGACTGACACGTGACATCGAGCACACTGATTTGCCGCAGAGGAAGTGATCTTCTTTTCGCAATAGAATGCATGTGTGAGAGTATGTTATACCGAGGATAGTCTTTTTGACCGGCCAACGGTGCGATATGCAACAAAATGTTACCTCCTTTTAATAATCAGAAGGGTGATGCAGTTGGTGTCACGTGTTATGGTTCGAAAGAGTCAAACGGAGGTTTCGAGGAATCTTACACACCCAGGGAGTTAGGAACGAAATATTGTCCTAGAGCCGTTGGAAATCTAGACATTGAAGTCAAGTGAGAGCCTGGGCATCAATCCATTTACCGGGCATCGCCGATGGGTATAGATCAGGCTCTTTACAAGGCATATCTGCTCAGATCACATTTCCCTTTTTTCTCATGCCGTGGAATGTTGCATTCCGACCATCGACTCGGGTCCAGAACAAAGGTACAATATACCCAATACTCAATGCAAAGTGTCCAAGCCAAAAACCCATCCGGCAGATCCAACAAGCTCTCAGATCAAGGCCAGAAAAGGCCAGCGGGATGTTGGGCACCACAACATCGTGCAGTCCACGCGAGAGAGCTTACAAAAGGGTGTGATGATTATGCTACGGGTAACGCGATGCCTCCAAAGCCTTTTCGTACCTTACGTATACGGTAGACAGCGTACCTTGGTTTGACAACATGGGGTATGGGAAAATGCCGCGTATTCGTGGGGTTTGCATACAGCCATCACAAACAATGCCTATGAAAGACAGCTACGTCCTGGCCATACCATACAGGCCAAACCAATTGCCCGATATGCATAGGTAAGAAAGCGGCTACGCCCGACGAGAAAGCAGGAATTTGTTTTGTTCGTGTAATTATTACTGATCTTGCCAATCATCAATTGTCGTAAGATAGGCTTGGATTGATTGGGAGAAGAGATCTCAGCTTGTGTTGTTGGTTACAAGTTACAGCGCAGAACCGAGTCAACCGAGAGCCCGTTCTGAAGAAGCGAAAGGATGGTAGGATATCTAGGATGTGAATAATTGTGATGGGTTATTCTCGGAGACGGGATTATTAGATAGTTGATACTTGATGGGTGATGGGGGTGATGGGGGTGATGGGTAATGGGTAATAGCTCATGGCTCATGGCTCATGGCTGATGGCTGATGGGTGGACATCAAGGTTATTTGAGGAAAAGTGGTCAAGATTAAGGCAACCTTGGAAGTTGTAATCAGCTGGGCGAACCATCTTCAGACAGTGTGATGTGTTGGTTCGTATAATCACCGTACGTGTCGAATCTGTGGTGAACACGTTTACGAGGTCAAAGAGAACGAATGGGAAGAGAGGATTCCAAGCTCCCGACTCAGATTGATCAATGTTTTCCCCATCATAATTACCTATGGTTGGCATAAATTGTGGTATAAATTTATGAGGCGGACTAGCGAGTTTGACTGCCTTACCTAATCTTCAAGGGGTTGTTCCTGGTGTTTTAAGCTTTGGATTTTGAGTTTGGAGTTTTGACTGAAGTTGCTTGCTTGGAGCATTTCTTCCAATTTCAATACCTAGGAACCTAGTAATCAGCAGGAAATCAGCCAGTCGGGATGAGCCACACTTTGACAGGAAGATCGTTACTCGTTGCTTCACTTTTCTTTCCTTTCTTCTTCCTCGTCTAGTTCTAGAAAGAGTTTAGAAGGGGGTTTGGGATGGTTGGAAATGAATAATGACCCTTATTATTTCAATTGGCTTTTTAAGGGATGTGAATTGTCATTGATTGTTCTTCTCGAATCTCGGTCGATGGGTATGTATACCTATATATAGGTACACATAGGTATATAGCATGAATAAAGACTGCAGTCTACAAGGAATGAGATGATTTGATAATTATGTCAAGTTTCGAAACCAATCTGACTTCACCGAGCGATACAAAAGGATTTCGGTGTATGGAATTGGTAACGGCTGGACGGTGGGTAATATAACAGGTGAAGCTTTGAAATTTTGATGGATGTTATAGTTGACGATCTTCTATCATACCCAATAAAACGGGAGAATTTCGATGCGAAGCAGAAAGGAATATTTATTATAATTACTATTATTATTATCATCATTATTCTCATTATTGTTGTTGATCATGAGACAATCCTAAGCATTTTCAATAGACCAATGTAAGTAGCAGGTGTAAGTAAAGGCAAAAACTGAAGTCGATCATTAGTTCTAGACTGAGTACATGACGACTGACGTGCAGAAGAGGATTCAGAAGAAAGACTTTGCAAAGAATCTTCATACCGCGAATGCCCTCAAAAATACCCTCCTCATGGGAAAATCCTCGATGAATGATGGATGACATGATTACTTATCGGGACGTGGGGGAGTATCAAACGCAGAATGTCTTGCTTCTATTTGCTTGGCCTTGGAGATGCTTTGTGTGATGGAGCAGATTAATGGAGCAGAATACAAAGTACTGACAATATTTCTTTTCTGTTTGGTGTA
Source organism: Botrytis aclada (assembly GCA_014898285.1). Classification (NCBI taxonomy): domain Eukaryota; kingdom Fungi; phylum Ascomycota; class Leotiomycetes; order Helotiales; family Sclerotiniaceae; genus Botrytis; species Botrytis aclada. The sequence continues at coordinate 2,047,788 of RCSV01000001.1, read as the reverse complement.
ACTTCCTGAATCCTCATGTAACTTCCTGGTGTGACTTTCTATGTTGTCAATCTCTATTTCGGACATATCACAATGTGCGAAGGATACGATGTACCGAGAGAGGGAGAGAAAAGAGGAAGAGAGAGAGAGAGTGTGTGTGTGTCTTCCACTTCCATTTGTTCTGGAGCAGGGCAATTACTATGCAGCGTTAGAACCATTTTGCATCTACCGCAGCAAGCCTCCCATCCCTCCACATCATGATCATAGCCATGAGATGATGATGATGATCATAATAACCATAATAATAACAATCACAATAACAACAAGAAATTGATCCACCATAGAATCGTGAACACGCCCCTCCTTCGCCCTCATACCCTCCCTCATACGCTCATCCCCTCCATCCTATCCTCCCTCACGACTTTCCATCTCCATCCCACCACAGTCGACCACAATCAAAAACACCCACACGCAATGCCACACCCAATGTCACACATCCACATATATCCACAACAAACTTCATCTTTTCCTAATGTAGTAAAGTAGGCAAGATAATCAAGTCGTTATCATTATTTTAATCCTTATCCCAAACCTGATCCTGGTATACCAAGAAAAATCATACATCCAGCCATTCATCCACCCATCCATCCACACATCCATCCACACATCCACTCATCCACTCACATTCGTCCAAAAAATAAAGAAAAGGTCCCATACATCCACCCATACAATCCATCCCATACATCGGTATATCCCCGTACCCATCATGTCTTTTTTGGCATGACCTCGAAACATCCTAATCTGTTTAATCTGTTTGATTTGTCTCGTCATCAGAGTCATCCCAACCACACTTTATCCGTTCTTCTGCCGTGTCATCCATATCCCGAACTCAATTTCATATGAGCCCCATCGTGCCATGTCGCGCTGTCCATACAATACATAGTTCGCCTTTCCCATTTCCACAATCTTAACTTCATTGTTTTCGCCTTACTTTTATGCCTCCCTATCTTCCCACGCAACCATAGTGTCAGATCAAGATTCCAACGGCGAACTATCACTACCTTCACAGTTCGTAGCATCGTTACGTGCATCCTTCATCCATACGTATGTCATGGATTCTACTGTTCATCACTCAACTCCTCTTCACTGCACCCGCTACTGTACGAAATATGCTGGTGATCATACTCTTTACTAACTACGTGAGGCTGCAGACAACGTTGCAAGCGACGACACAGTCTCCACTATCATACACCAGCGATTCGAAAAGTCCTTGGAGACTTTCTAACAAACTCTAATAGACATTTGCTATGTCGTCCCAGTTAAGACTCAATACTTCGGTAGATCAGGATCAACTTCAATTCCTTCTGGCACAGCAAGAACAAATTCAAGCGCAAATCGCATCCCTCACATCCGGCTCGGCGTCGACATCATCGTTTCCCCAGCACAGATCCCCGATATACAAACAACAAACACAACGAAGACACAATGTTCCCCGAAGTATGTCAAGCAGTGGAGCTCCCATGGCCCGACACCCATCTTCTGTAGGAGTCCCCCGTGGTTTTCCTTCCTGAGCTGGCTCTAACGATACTTAGGACCGGATGGATGCAACCGGAATATCGCGGACAATATCTCAACAATCTGAGCCTGTCATGATGCGAGCAAGTTCAATGAATAGTGCATCTACACGCTCCGGAAGATTACCATTTACCCAGAACGGCGCGATGCCCCCTCCACTCCATAATGATCTCCGCCGAGGAAATCCCGCCCTCGAAGCTTGGGTTAATCAAGATCAGCCCTACAGCTCTTATACTTTCTCGCATCAAACCTCGGCCTCCCCCCTTCAGCGCTCTATGTCGCAACGGAAACCGGATTTAGAACAAGTTCTCGAGGTTCCCCAAGGTTTCGAAAACCCCGGCGACTTCCTCTTCCGTACCGGATTTACTGGTGTCTCACCTACCCCAGTTTTCTCGATTACTCCTTCTCCGGTATCGATGCACTCTTCAACACCTATGCAACTTCAACAATCTCGACAGTCATTCAACATTCCTAGCACGCCCACAACTACGACTCTTACTGATGCAACTACATACACAAGTAACATGAGTCGACAAAATAGTCTCTTTAATGAGCCTCTGGTGGAAAGTATTGAAATGATGAAGTTCAATTCGAACAATTCCTTTTCTACAGGTATCAATGATGATTCTGTTTATCCCGTTGCTCCACAGTATAGTTCTTCGCATCATAGTCGTCGGTCTTCCGACGAGGAACAGACTCAACTACTTGTTGGGGCTGGTGGTGTTGGCAATGATTCTCAGTTTTCTCTTTCTTTTCCTAGTACGGAAGCCTTTGCTCAGTCTCAAATTTCTGCACCTTTTGCTCAACAGATGGAAAAGTCACAATCGATTGAAAGTGTTTCATCGAGTATGTCATCATCATCTCGTAATAAGCAGCGGCTACAAGTTAGTAACATTGCCGCTGCGCGACCACTCATGCCTAAGGGTGGTTGTGAAGAGAATTCGATATCACGAGTCAACTCATCACAATCAATGGCTCGACTCGATTCGAAAGATGTGACAAACGATAAGGTTGCTATCGAAAAGCGTGCTTATCAACGACCAAAACACGAACGTGTATTTTGCAAGTTATGTGAAGAACACCCTGATGGGTTTCGTGGCGAACATGAGCTTCGAAGACATTGCGATCGACAACATAAGAGAATGGTGAAGAAGTGGGTTTGCATTGAACCGCTGAGCAGTCAAGGACGCGAAAAGCCTGTGTTGCCACTCTCAAAATGCAAGGCGTGCGCGACACAGAAAAAGAAGTATGGAGCATACTATAATGCAGCTGCACACCTTAGAAGAGCGCATTTCAAACCTAAATCTAAGGGTAGAAACAAGAACAGTAAGGTTGAGGAGTCTCAAAAGCGTGGTGGAAAAGCTGGAGGAGATTGGCCTCCAATGTCGGAGTTGAAAAATTGGTTCAAAGAGGTGGAAGAGCCAGCAGCAGATTATGCTCGGCAAGACGATGAGAACGATGATGAAGACATGAACGAGAGTATGCTTAACGATTTATCGCCAAATTATGACGCACCAACTGATTTCGACAATGCCATCAACAAAGTTCCGATTCACTCAGTATACCCCTCAATCAACACACCAAAATTTGCTAGCAACATCAACTTCGACAATTCGATGCAGCAGAACATTGATTTATCAATGAACTTTGCAGGTCAAACAAACTTTGATTTTTCTTCTTTTCCCATGAATGACCCATCAGTGGCATTCTTTGATCCTGTTTCTTCTCTTCCTCAAGTTTTTGATGATCAATCACTTGTTGGTGTCAATACTGTAAATTTTTCTTATGATCCTTCTTTGTCTTTCAATTAGGTATCATTCCTACTCTGTTCATACTGGTATGGTTCGAGTAAGGTGTGATTACAAAGTTCCTTTTTCTTTCTTATCTGCCTTCAGTCATTCTTTCGATAATTCATCAATTTGGTGAGTTGAATTGATGAATTGTCGCGTGGCATCCGATTTCTAGATAGGCAGGCGTATTTCCATTTCCTTTCCTCTCTGTATCTTTTTTCTATCTCTTGTCCCTTTCTTCGTTGAGAAGTTACGGCTGTTATGAGTAATGAATTTGATATATCTGGTGGTGTGGTATCTTTTTTCTTTCTTTTTTTTTCATCTCTTTGCCTGGGCTCAGGTTATTGGATAGGTTTTGAACATGTTAGGGGTTTGGGTGTTTTGGGAAATCGATAACGAGAGTTGTCGTGGTTGGGATAGGATATATGGGACAGAATATTATGGATGGATGGATGATTGATTGATTGGATTATACCTACAGTAATAATCTTGATTATATACAAGTTTATTTTATCTGTTATTGATTGCTTATTTTTTTATGGTATGAGTAGACGACTTCTGGTCTGGAAGTGAGTGGATTGCTGATGATGGGGAGGGAGATGAGGGGAGTGCAGAGGTGAAGGAAGTGAAGTGAAGTGGTGGTTGGAGAGCATTCGTGGTATGGTGATAAGAACGAAGATGGAGATGAAGATAGAGATGTGAATAGGACAAACGACAAATTTGTAGATACTTAATGATAATACAATTTGATTCTTTCATACAGGGCATTAATTTATGGTTTTGGTTTTGGTTTTGGTTAATTGATTGTTCTTGGTGTGGGTAGGTGTAGTTATTGTTCGTTGGTAAAGATGGGTGATGGGTATAGGTTGGTGGTTTTAGGTGGTTTGAGATGTGGGTGTTTTGGGGGGGGGGGAGAGTTGGGGGGAGGGCTAGGAGGGGAAGGGGATGAGGAAGAGGAAGGAGATGGCAAGTTACCAACCATCTCTTCCTCTCTCGCACGATGCATTGTTAGAGTGAGTCATGTCATCATATCTTTTTGAAAGCACAAGTATGAGATAAGTTATGAGATCGAGGTTTCAAGCTTAGGTTAGATTTGATTTGCACGATGATGATGATGATGATGATGAATCGTGAATGAACGAGCGAGTAAATGAGTGGAGTGTAATATCCTTTTTTATTTGCTTTTATTTAAAATTCAACGATGCGATACGAATCCTCGGGTTTGGAGTGAAGTGAGGAACATTGAGGAAAGGAAAGGAAAGAAAGAACGTGTGAATCGCGACACCAGTACTAATTAAATCATCCATCCATTGCGGACGAAGAAGAAGACTCTGAAGGGAAAAACATCCATCCATCCATCCATCCATCGCATAGTAGAAAAACAGGAAACGCGTTGTTGGCGTGTGTCTGTCTGTCATGGTGTGTTGAGAGTGGAGTTGGATGGAGTGGAGAGCTGCAGAAAATGTCGTAAGAGGTCGGTGTGCGCACACATACAGACAGACGATAGAGAGGAGATTGTGTGGAAACTCGATGATGGAGGTGAAGGATGGGGTTCGTGGTGTGTGTGTGATTTGCTCCGCGGTGTCTGGTGCACTGAGTCAAGTTGTCTGTTGCGTTGAGGCCTCTGCTTGGTTGTTGGTGGATTGATTCGCAGCGGTATTTTCGAGGAGGGGTCAGAAGACACAACAACCATTGTTCGAGTTTCATCGGCTTGGTGCGAAGATACCCGATCGAAAGAGGAGGAGAGGAGACAGAGACACTATGCTTTTGTCATCGTTCGAGTTTCGTCGGACAGGCGGAAAGCTGCATAATCGGAGAGGATAGGAGAGGACGACACCATGCTTTTGTCATCGTTCGAGTTTCGGCCGCAGGACACCTTGTTCCAACTGCTGGGGTGCAGTTAGATTGATGACTCTGGGATTTCGGGGGAGGTCCAGGCTCGAGCGACGACAATGCTTTCTGGTGTAGAGATGTTTCGTAGTTCCTGGATGGTTGACGAGACCAATCCAAAGGCAACTAATCGAACACCACGAAAAGGAAGACACCACCACCACCACCACCAATCTTCAAATTCCTGGAGAACTAGGACACGACCCCCAAACTCCCTCGTATACCTTTGAAAAAACAGCCCGCTCCCAGGGTCTCCAGCCAAATCCTCCAAGTATACTATAATACAACGCCAGCCCAGTCCCAGGGTCCCCCAACCAATATCCTCCACATATACCACAATTACAAAAACCCTGCCATGCATAACACCATATCCCCCGCTATCTACCAAAGAACTTGAATACAATAAAATCCTGCTTCGCATTACTAGAATCCCCAGAGAACCGTGCTGGACCCTGCTCGTTCCTCCACCAAGCGAGTGATACGTACCGTTCGTACAGTCCTACTAGGTACACGTATATACATCCTGATGGCATACTAAAGCGAGGGGAAAAGCAACGGTTCTCTTCACCAGTGCCCGTAAGGCCACCAAAGTTTAACGGTAGGATGGATCCTTATCGGTGTTGGTCATGTAATAGACGTCCCACCCATCTGCGTGGTGAGAACCCCACCTGGTGGTATATGTTTGCTTTTTGAAGGGAGTCGCCCCGTTCTCAACTCGCCAATCCCGAATCAAGCAATACTCTTCCCGCTCAAGGCGGACTGCCTTCTTGGTGCCAGCTGGGACGTTTATGAAGGTGGCAAGCGGCTTGTAGTCAGCGCCGCGTGCCATCTTCACCTCGTCCTCGGTGACAAGGGGACGTTTTACAAGAAACTCCTTCCTATGTTGGTACGCTGGGGTGCCGCCGGGACAGCGCTCGATACTGTCATCGAGTGCCATCTTAGCTCTCTTGCCGGCGCGAGGAGTCTTGGCCTCTTTGCGGGGGCGTGGAATCTTGGCCTCTTTGCGAGGGCGAGGAGTCTTGGCCTCCTTAGAAGGAGTATTGACAGCAGCGCTTTCACGAACGGGTGCCATTGTGAACGATGACTATAAAATGAATTGTATTAGCTCGGTGCAGGTCAATTAATAGACAAATGAGAGTTAAGAAGAATATTGAAAGATCAAAATAACACATGAAGCCACAGTGTTCAAGTCAAGCTCGTGGTTCGAGATGTGTTAATCGGGTTAAACGGCACCAAAAATTTGTAGTTATTGGATTTTGCTTGAGCAGGGGAGACTTCAAATAAAAGTAGAGGAAGAAAATCTTTTGGAGCTTTTCCATGCGGAGTTTGAACTCGCACATTGAGAGAAACTGTCTAAGCAAGACAGACTCACAAGTCCCAGTACTTGAAATTTTCTTGAAGAACGAGCGGTGGAAAGAGGAGGAGAGAAGAAAAAGCTTATCTGAAGCATTTTGAAGCTAGACTTCAACCAGAGATTCGATCGATAATGCTATTGACAGAACAGATCGAAATAAACCAACAGTTGATCTTTCTTTCGAAACGCGGCAGATAGGATGGGAAGTGATGGAGGAGAGTTTTCTCGCTGTAGCTTGAGGTATGATCTCAACTGGCACATTGACCTACACTGCTTAACGCAGATAAGATCAAAGCAAGCCAGCTGTCAATCTCTTCTCGAAACAAGAATGGAGGGATGAAAAGTGAAGAATAGGCAAGTCTCGAGAGGAGTTTGCGGCGAACTTCCAACTGGCAAATTGACTGATACTGCCATAGGCAGAACAGATCAAAGTGGGCCAGTTGTTAATCCTCTTTCCAGTAACAGAAGAAAGGACGGTAATTCGGGGAAGAGAGTGCTTTTGGGGTTCTTCGATGTGCAGTTTCAACTGGCACAACGAAATGTAGCATAACAAGAAACGCAGATAGCGCGCTTTCAATTCTCTTGCTGTTCTCGTGCAATATAGATATTGAGTAGCACAGAAAGAGTCGAAAGCGCGCAATACTCAAGCTGTGCTGGTGCAATGTGGGATGAAAGACAGAAAGACGGAATTTTGAAGACTTACAGATTGTGAGAAGATAACGGTGAGAAGACGACGGTGAGAAGACGAACGTAATAAGACGGCAGCGACAAGTGAGCAAAGAGCTTGAGTGCAAAGTTGTTCTGTAACGTCGCTATAGGCTTTCAGTCAGTTGAAATCCATCAAGAAAGAAAGAAAGGAGCACCCAGGAATTTCACTTACATTCGCAGTTGTCGTGGATCGTTGAGAAGGAAAAAGTAAAAAAAGGAAAAAGAGAACTCGAAGGGGTCGGAGAGCAATTATAGTAAAGTGCGCTGAGCAAGTTTTTTCTCGGCTAATAGAAAATTTCTATTAGGTTTTCAGAAGACATTCGATAATTGAAGCTCCTCGGATCATTCCGAGCCGGTGTCCACATGGGTTTGATTTGAGGACAACAAGGTTCTGAGGCTCTGAGTCATTTTAGAAAGGCTGGGGGAGGGGGTTTCTTTGTTATCACTTTGGACGCGTGAATATCTTCAAAGTGATGGACATAATCTAGGTTAACTTGATTTTTGGAAGAAGAGTAGGAATTAAGACTGGTTCTACATAGTGGCTCTTTTCTTTCTCACAGAAGGAAACTTCTAGATATCTATATCGAACAGATACACATCACTCAATAACTACTAGATAGCCTCTTTCCTTTGGTAGATGAATAGAGAAGTTCAACCAAGAACATTACCCCCTCACCACTCGGGAATCTTGAAGTCATTTCCGGGGATGAAGATGAGTGAATATGAAAACATTTCCCTGCCATCTTTTGTGGCTTAGCTAGAATGACTTTCTATTACTTTCCAAGCATGCAGAGTTTTCTTTACAACTAACACTTTGTCAGAGATTCCAATAGGTGAATAGGTGTGTACTTCATGTTTGTGGATTTGTATAGATCCAGTAGGAGTGTTGTGTATTGCTAAGAGAACTTTGAGCACTTTGAATTACATCCTGTCATCAATGTAACCTATCTATGACCTTAACCCCAAGATACTGACTTCTAGAAACTATTCGAAAGCAAAAGATGAAAGAATTTTACAAGTAAATTGAACTAATCAAAAGTCTTTCTTCAACTCAAAGTGAATAAGACCCAAAAAATTTGTAAGGCAACAGCATCATAACAAGATTAAAATCAAGTTATTGCAGAATTCTCTTTGATAACAAGTCATATTACTTTTCACAAGGATTATTAAAAAAAACTAGCTCAGAGAATTCTTCCAAAACTTGGTTCGAGTCAAATGAAAATAGTGAATATCGTCCTTGTGTTGAGACCATCTTTGGGAGGCCATTGTTGAACTTGTAACTATCATTTTCCATGTGATCTCTAATCACTTGCACACACAAGGTCTTTGGCTCTCACTTCTACATCTGCCAGAACAATGAAACATTAGAATGTCTATTACACTTTCTGTGGGCTACAGAAGTATAAAAGAAACACCTACGATAAACTTAAGAACCAATGCACCTCCACAAAAGCTTCAATACCAGCTCAGATGTATCACAGCTTTACCTCGAGTATAATCCTGTACTATGCTGTTCTTCTATTCTTCTGGTATCTTCTGTCAGCTGATCACCATGCAGAGCTTCTTAGAGACCCAACAACATGTATGTGTATACGCCTTTGCTCATCTGCTTACTTCCTTTCAGAGATGGAGTTGCTCAAAGCGCAAGTAACGATAGATGTAATATTGGGTTATTATTTTTCAGTTGAACAACGTGGTTTCATTCGGATGCTTCTATCCATCTTCAGATATCAAACCGAAGCACGGAAAGTTATTGGCTTTTGATTGGCCTTGACCGTCAAATATTGGCCAAAGGTCATCATCGTGGTTGAGCTATTCTTGGGATCTAAAGCAGTCAGCTGTACATCATATAAAGCATATCAGTAGCGAGAACCCCAATAGTGAGCCTCACTCATGATATGACAGTCGAATTAGTTAAACTCGTAGTTGTCTCGCGACAAGTAGGAAAGCATTTGAGCACACAGAATTATTTGAGCTCGGCCCGGCCCGAAACCTGCATCGGAATCGGCATCGGCGCCAAAAATTTCATCATTCAGACGTCGCTTCGGCACATATTAATTGGCATTTAGCCATCGCTTCGGCACGATGATTTTGGTGTGGTCCAATTCGAATTAGCCTGTGACTGACCGCCAAGACTTGTGCGACACTGAGCTGATTATAACCGGCAACATCTGATTCTTCGATCCTCCACTCAAAGTTGTTGATCATGTTGGCTGCTACGCCTTCTTCCCAACATAAAGTAGATGCTGATGATATTGCATTCCTACATCACTGAAGAAGCCGGTTTAGCTCATATTTGCAGTGTCCGTGTATGCTGAATGTAAAATAGGTATTGGAGACTCCCACTCACTTCAAATTTGACCAATATAACCCAAATAGATGACGATGTAGCTGCTACTCACGAGAGTATCTGGGGAAACTTAGCTATCTAAAGGAGGACTTTCGAAATCCAGCATTTTGACGGGTGACGTAGGTATCTGCAAATAAGAATTCGTGGTGGCCGGCCAAGTCACCTCACTGGAGTAACAAATGTGAAAATCTCGTGCCAATGCTCGTGGCGAATAACTTTCAGGAAGGACGAAAGTAGTGAGAATAAAATTGGCTTTCGTAATTAAATTATTTGATGTAAACTTTGAATGTTCCCTTCTTCCTTCCCCTTAAGAAAGACGAACTTATCTGACGTTGAATTTATGTTTTGCATCGACAGGGAAGAGCAACCAAAAGTTACAATCTACTCCTCATCTAGAAGTACGTACTAGGTAGGTAGTGCCTACTAGATACGCATGTTAAATGCTGAGTCATTCGGTTTATGGCTGTAACCTTCCACTCGACCTAGATTCATTCCATAGATTCTAGATTAGCACATACATAATCTTATTCAATAGAATCATCAAAGTCCACAACACCACTTTCTAACGATATTTGTTGATGATTGGCTGTAATGCTCATAGGGTAATGCGTATAGGAATTCGTCTTCCATTCCGGTTTATTACTCCCCCGTTATCCATCTCTCTATCATGCGTCCCGTCCCAAAAATTGATTTACTTGGTGGGCTCTTCAAACGTAGCGACAGCTGGATCACATACTCAGGCCATATATAACATGTGAGTCGTAATATCCCTTTGGTAGAAATTTTTCTCGTATAGTAGCGCAGGAATTCCACAGCTGTAAACAAACTGCGAAGATAGTGCCACACGTATGTCACTGTATGTCACTGTATTTTATCAGGGTTCAAGAGCCTTCAATATGATCCTCGTACAGATAATAGCATTAAATCTTCTTCTATTCTGAAGAAATGACACAAGAATTGGATTGATCCAGCCATCCAGGAGGTAGCAGTTTGATTGTGATCCGGGATTTCATTCATTATAGTAATGATATTGAGCTATTTCCACGGAGAAGCATCAGTTGCGCTGCCTTCGCTACACCGAAATGCGCCAGTAGCACAGTATTCAGCAGCAGATTTTGCACTCACACATACCGATATTCCACATCACTACTATTTTCAATCAAGATTGGATGGTTTCAATAAAGCCATTCAATGAGAATGAGAATACCGATGATTTTCTCACAGGAGAATGATTCATGGCTTCAGTATTGATATCAAACTAACAGGATTACTGGTCCCGGGAGTGCATCTAATTGAGGTTTTAGAAAAGAAGTGCATATCGAGCACTAAGGATGCACCATGTGTCCATTCATACGATCTTTGCTTTAAGTATACACTCTGCATGAGTTTGGTTGGCAAGTATGTCTTTCAAATAAAGCACGTCTTCGCTTGTCGTGCCCTACGACTTGATAGCTGAAGGGGAATATTCAGAGACAAAAATGGGCTCTTTGTAAGTTTGATAAACACACTGGTTCCCATAATGTATAGGTCGTCTAGCAAAGCTACCAGGTTCTCCTTCTTTGGAAATACTACGCTCCACATACGATGCACATGTCATACTCCAATGCTCATATCGGTCTATCACTGCTTACAACCAATCTATTATTGCTATCGAACACTCCTAATGCCGTTCAGTCGAATAGTTACCCGTTAAAACTGTGCCGGGTTCAGTTGCCACGAGTATTGTATCAAACTCAACACGTAGATGTTCCATATATCAGAAACGAACATGGGAATGGCATTTCAGTTCTCATTAAGCTATCATGAAGACGTTGAAGTTACCCTGGAGCAGAAAGGGCTATAATCGATATCTCAATGGGATAATGAGGGACATCGAGTAAGTTGACACTATGTATCACGTACATGCTACCAGTAAAATTATCGCATGAGTAATCTTATAAAACTCAATTCTTGTGACCGGCCGTTGTATGAGTAGTCTGGACCTGGGTGTGGGCTGTTGAACAAGCCACGTGGAAATTGAATGTGATCAAAAGTAAGAAGGAATGCACATCTATTTATTCGGGCAGCTCTACGCGAGTCAACATGTATTCCCAGATACTTCCAAGATGGTACCTGAAAATCACCTTGGAATATTATTTAGGTGCTTGTCTTTCAATCAATATAACTCTACCTTACGCAATCTCTATACAGTGATATTTGTATTCATATTCATGATAGTAGACGCAATTTACTCAACAACACCTCTCAAAACAGCTGTTGGGAGTCGTTCAGTTGACAAGTGCCAGAATGGTTAAGGTTTCCGCAAGAGGGTCCGACCCTCCAAGTCTATTATATACTAGTGGAACAAAGCGGGGAAATATACGGTATGCATGCAGGGACAGAACAAGGTCTCCAATAGCCTGAACTGTGATGCCTAGACTCTAGATCACCGGTTGATCGGATCCGAGCATCGCCAATGATCTTGTGAATCTGGAGCCATACTTCGAAGCCACGCTTAACTGCATATCTGATTCCAAGAGCGAGGATAGGGTAGCCGTGCAGCCTATAGAAACTCTCAATCCACCCTATACGAATCATAACTTGTGTATCATTCGATTTACACTGCATTTTGAGACCACGGGGGCAGAAGAAACTGCATATGGCCATTGTCCCGCCGACAGACCTTACCTTAGGAGTTCTTTAGAACCCTTAATGTCTCTGAAAATCTGTGCGTTATGATAAGCTATCTATCTTTCTGAGTAAAGGTAATCCAGAACTCTCTTCAGACTCCCACTAGCTTCCACTTTCAAACCGAACAAGATTTACCCAAATAATACTAACTAGATGAGAAGACACAGAAACTACTACGCAGGGGATCATTCCACAGCAAAGACCCCGAACAAAAGATTCGCAACCCCAGCAGTACGAAGGGGCAAGTGACACTATTCCCCAAGAACCCAACATGACTCGACAAAATTCCACAAGACGTGGGGCGCGCCGACTCACCACTAGCCACAGTGCACAGCACTACTACTCGACGCACGGAAATTACCGGATCGCTGGAGAACTATCCCAGAACGTATTGGCGGCTCGGATAATCGCGTCGTGCATGTGTAACTTGGATCGCGTGGGAGGAAATTAAAGGGGGGCTTAGCTTGTGGTTAGTGTTCAACGGAGATCGAATATGTGATATAATACGCAGAAGTGAGGAAATTCGAGGTAGTGATGGCATTTTTATATTCGGTTCGTTTTCCTATTGTGGTGGATAATATTTTATTCAAATTGGATAGAGGGTTGGATTATTTTGAGTAGCCGCCATACTGAAGAACGAACATCTAATTGGTTAATATCTCACAATCGTAGTTGCATACTCTCACATCCCTTGAGTCTAAGTATTCAGGCTATGTAGAAGATGTAAGGCTTAGGCATGGCTAACCGCACAAGACAGGAAGTTTTGGACCCTCTATACAGTACCACCATCCAAGTTTCCCAGTTTTGTTATTTAGAAACGCGGGCTTCCACACTTTTGCTCGCAAACCATGCAATACTATTCGTCAATGTGGTCTACCGTAAGAATACGAATGTCTCTAGTGCACACAAAGCTCGTATGCCTGCTCTGGAGTTAGAAATACCTGATTCCATTCCACCACTAAGATGAATAATCATTACGGCTATATCCCTAACAGCTAATCGTCACCAAGAAACATTTGTATGATAGAGGACCAAGCAGTGGTTTAGCGAGGCCCACTGAATCAAGGAAAGTATGCTTGAGACAAACATCAGCAGGTTGCGAAAGAGGGTGTGGTTGAAGATGGTTTTGATATTATGATATTAAAACACTTTTGAAGTCAATTCCCGATCCAGAGAACACTCGTATACATCCCTCCCCGGCAGTAAAATAGATGAAGCTCCCATTTTGTAAAACTTCGACCAACAATCTCTCAATAACCGAATAAGTAACTATATTGCTAGATTATCGTAACAATTCATCCCGGCGTCCCTCGCATTCATGCCTGCCATGAACTCCATCCTATCGTAACAAAAAGAACTCATAACATCATGTCTTCATGTGCGGTATGCCAAATATGGCCGCGTTTCGTATAGTCGTACTGTGGGCGACTAAAGATCTCTAACTGGATCGTATGGTTTAGTCTGCCCGTCCTCTCGGGTGATTGGCGATGACGTATACGATACATACGACGACGAAGGTGTATAAGTCTGACTCGATGAGTAGGTGGCGTAGCCGCTAGTTGATGAGCTCGGCTCTGAAAAACCACGTTAGTACTCTGGCTAGTGGGGAAGCGGGAAGGGTACACACCAGTGGAGGAATAGTCGTATCCCTGATTATCTCCTGCCGGTAGTTAGAACAGAGCGCCAAAACCATGGTTTAGCTCATTGACTAGTGGCAAACTGCTGCACGAAGGGTCTTTTATGCGAGATATATGGCGTGCATACGTTTCACACAGACATCATTTCGTTTCTTCCAGCTTGTGTGGATGATTTTGGTGAATAGAAACCATTATACATACCTGCATTCATGGACGCACTTGAATAGTACGAAGAGTGGCTGTATTGCTCATCTACCTGTACCTGTACATGTCTATGACGTGAAGGGTATGAATGGTGCGAATTGTGGTGACTATGGTGACTGTGGTGAGAAGGAGTTGTGGAATTGTATGACGCGGTGTCCCTACTATCGGCCCTGAAATTTCTGTTCCTACCATCTCGATAGCGAAATTTATGATATAAGAACCATCGTGCGATCCAGTTCGGGCAGTCGAGAGTCGGCTTGGCTAAGTTCCAGTAGTATGCCGTTTGATCAGTACCATTTTGGACTATCAGTTTCATTGCTTCATCCTTCGAATTCTCGACAATATCGCTCCAATCGTACGGAGGTCTCCCTTTGCAGTTCTTCTTGAGGTGGCATTTCTCCGAAATAAGCCACCTATAAACCGCATCTGTCTCTTTCTGAAATGATGGCCAAGATAAGTAAGCACTCTATTGATTAAGCTTCTCAATTTGGCAATGATAAGGTCTAGTCAACGGGGGTAGTTTGGTTGAAAGGGATGCTTACCGCCATCAGGGTATACGTCTCCGCACTAATGTTTAGATGCTTGACGAGGTCATCTTTTGTTTGACTCATTGCCAAAGGACCTAGATCAGGTGTAGACATGATGGGGCTTGTCGAGTTTCCGCTTTTTGAAGACTGGACGTGCAGTATGGATGGAGAGAATTGCGATACTCATGGCGAACTTACGGGGCCATTGTAGAATTATTAGGTAGCTGCGTTGCCTGCAGGGCTTTACGTATAAAAGGGTGGCAAGTTATGGGTTTACGAGGTTCGAAAGATTGGCCAGTGCCAACTTCGGGTTTGTGAAGCCCGCATCTCTCAATGCATATCATCGGCGTCTAGTTGCAATAACATTTGGCGCAAGTAGAACGTATTGCTTATGGCAGGGGTGACAAAGATTGGTTCAATTTGGTTGGGACCAAGTGATGGCAGCAGTGTTTTCTTCACCAATGATTCTATGGTAAAAAGGACTGAACCCTAGTCAAGTATTGTACGGGGTTGACCGGAAGTTGTGCCGGCCATCTGCAAGTTCGGGGCAACTCATGTCGGAGAGACTCCCGACGCCGAAACTACCCGCTTAACTCGGATTACCCCAGAGAATGCTCAGTTGCACAGAAGACTCTGCGGAGCCGTGTTGACAACTCTGCAAAGAAACGACTTAAACGTCGCCACGGGCGGCACATTCATGAGTCAAAGGGTGACGCAGAGATTCTACATACCTATATCTGCACCACCTCAGAATACATATTCGTTCACAGGGAAAACCGGGATACAAACCCCCATGAAAGGAAATTCTTACGAATGTCGAATTTTCCGCATTTAATCCCTGCTGCAATAACTGTTTTGATATCTAACGGCAGGTGTTACCATTTTGGGCAATGCTTTGTAAGACGATCAGTGGATTCAGCCATGCTTGGCCTGAGATAACAATCTGGTTCTGGTGGAAAGTTGACGGCAAGAAGAAGTTCATGCCGGTACTACTCCAAGTCTCGTGCACCCTATGAAGTAATGAGTAGGTTTTACTACTGGAATCGTGTAAACATACAGCAAACAGATTTGGCTATTGATTGTAATTGGGAAGCTTCCACTCACCACCCTAGATATACTGGGTCTCATAACTTCATATCTCACTCTATCCAATCGTTCAAGGTACATCTGCGATCAATTAGTGGATCTGACATCCTGAATAGATTACCTTGGTTCAGGGGGGCACACAAGCCGATTTGTAGGAATTCAAAATGTAACCTCATACCTGATGTAGTCAACAAAAGAGTCGAGAGAACTCTCTGTATATAATGGTAAAAGAAGAAACAGTCTGGATTGTTCTGATTCCGCAGAAAATCAAAGATGGCTACTCTGCCAGTATAATCACCCTATAGAACATCATATATACCTAGTTTCATATCATATCCCCTCCACAGACGACAGTGTTAGGAGGTCTCAAAATCTGAGGTAGGTTAAACTAATACATCGTTATCAATCTGCTGTTGATCACGTAATCATTATACCCCTCCGTCTAGCGAAGGTGGTATAATTTATGTCAATGGCTTGTTGGCTTGTTGGCTTGTACCGCCGTAGATCATAGATTGATCCGGCCTACATAGCTTACACGAACCGGATAGCGTGCAGAGATTTCACTCATTAGAGATATTACTATAAACTCAGCGGTATAATCTTCGCAAACATTAGCCTGTCATTCTTCGCTTTATTGACAACTCACCTCAGACAGTAGTACAGGAACAGCAAAAGAGCTCGCATTGAGACTGGCTGATCTGCAAGTCTTGATGTAAGTTTGGATATATGAAGGGGTGTAAATGATTCCGTTCCATTGCAGTGATACGTTTCCATCATATTCTGTTGTAAATCGTGGTCAAGCAACTTTCCCAAATTTGGTAGCGGCTGGATTTTGAACGACAGAGTTAACAGAAGTTAGAATGGATATTTAATAGAGCTTCATATTATGACGTATCTTGTACTCAACGCCAGTGTGTTGGAATGTAACCAGCCAGATGATGAAGTGGCTGGCTTCCTTTCTAATCCACGTCGGCGTTGTGATTAGAGAAAGCTTGTACTCACCAACTTCTACTGATTGGTAGATACAGGACAGTATTAGGTATGTGTTTCATTTCATGATATATCATGTTACTCGAGGTATGATTCTAGAATTCTAAAATGTTAGAACGCTGGAATGTCGAATGTGGAATGCCATAATCTTTTATACTTTACCAAGACCTTTCACATTAGACGATTGTCGTCTGCATTCATGTGTCGACTATCAGATACGACTCTTCTCGTTATTAATAAAGTGATACATATCTATTTATAAAAGTTACTTCAATTCACAGTCCAGGGAAGTATTCCGTAGATAAAGAGCCCTATCCCCCACCAAGGCCAAGAATGATGCGCTGATCTACCTAGCTAGTAGTCTCGAGCCAGTCCATGCCACCAGTGCCTCTTCAATCCACTTTTTGCTCATATAACAATCATCGAAATACCGGTATACCGACGACCTATGAAGGATAATTGATTTATCAGAATTATTCCTAGACTTTCAAGAGAAGTGGACTCATAAGGAACCGCATGATATACAGATTAGAGAAATCCTTACTATTCATTGCCTCCCTAGTGATTTGAGTGACTAGCGTTTCTTGTGGCTCTTTCATCGTTCCACTCAAGAAGCTCGCATTACCAACAACACCCCACTTCACCTCGTCGTGCTACCCCTCCACGC
Source organism: Botrytis aclada (assembly GCA_014898285.1). Classification (NCBI taxonomy): domain Eukaryota; kingdom Fungi; phylum Ascomycota; class Leotiomycetes; order Helotiales; family Sclerotiniaceae; genus Botrytis; species Botrytis aclada. The sequence continues at coordinate 2,030,361 of RCSV01000001.1, read as the reverse complement.
TCGCCGCCAGACATGCTCTTCAAGCTGTTTATTTTGCTCTGTACTGTTCTTATAATTGACTATCAATGCGAAATATACAGGTACCATCGCGTTCAAGCAAGCAGTAAAACTTCGGGTCGGGTCGATTGTGTCTCATAGTCCAAAGATATGGTTTCTACGATTGTGCATTTGCCAAATGGCTACAATATAACAGTCAACCCTGTTTTTGGAGGCTTCTTTTTTAAGGCTAATGAGTTGAACACACATAACAGCATCTTCCCTGCTGGCTGGACCGTCATCATCCAGACCGAGGATTATTCGGATGAACATCCTTTACACAACGATTCTGAAGCTACAGAGCTCCAAGATGCGCCGGCCGAACGACATCGACACATACACCCTTTCAGACTTCCAACTTTACGCAATGACAGTCTATTTATTTCTTCCATTTCGAATCCCTCGAGTAATGATTTTAAAGCTCCTATCAGCCCCACTCGGCAGATCGCGATGATGCTCTGGGCAACATTATACTGGTATTTCCATCAACCAGAACCATCCCCGTACGTTACCACGGCCGCTTCAAAAAATACGCCTGATGCCGGAAAGCCAAAGGCAGATTGGCGCATACATATTAGGAGAGAGGGTGTGCTTCGGGGTCGCAACTTGATACAAAAGCTTGAGAGAATGGGGTTAATTACATCGGACGATTCATCAGTTGGTCTCGCGGTAGATGAGAATACGCCCGAAGGATGGTCAAACATGTTCACTTCAAGAAGAGCATTCTGGCAACTGCCGGCACGGCTGTTCCTTTTTACTTTCAGCCCGAATCTATCTCTAGCTTCTCCGCAGAGCAGCCGGCCGGGCTCACCCATCCGTGATCCAACGAGCAACCAGTCTCCCGCCAATAAGAGAGAGTCCACCGATTCATTCACTTCTTCGGGACTATGGTCACCAGCTTCCATTGGTCCTTTCTCATCTGGAAGTCATTTGCCGACATATTATCCACCACCTCCCACACAATATACGAACACGTCAGGTGTGCGCCATCCCCTGCGCCCCAAGCCACCCCGCCAAGGTGAGACATTTTACACACGTTACATCCCAAGTGTAGGGCAATACTTGTCTTTTCGAATCGCTTCCTTATCCTCCAAGCCTGTGGTGTATAACGGTCCAGCCTCAAACTTATCACAGTTCCAAGACCATGCCAAAAGCACGTCGATCTCCTCTATTGGGGCATGCTTGTCCGCAGATTCGCAAACCGCACACTCTAGCACTATTGCATATCAAAGCGACAATACATCCGAAATGACGGATCTCCAGCTTTTAAACCGTTGGATGAATATCCCTAGGGTTGATAGATTTTGGGGCTGCTCTGGTCCAATCGCTACACAAGAAGAATTTCTCAAGGCCAATTTGACATCTAATCATGCATTCCCTGTCATTGGTCTCTGGGATGGAAAGCCCTTTGGGTACTTCGAATTATACTGGGCAAAAGAGGATATTCTTGGGAAACATGTAGGTGATAGCGTAGGAGACTTCGATCGTGGTGTTCATGTTCTGGTTGGTGAGCCTGAATATCGGGGAAAGCATAGAGTGCAATGCTGGATCACTGCTCTGGCGCACTGGGCTCTAGTACAGGATTACAGGACTAATTCCTTTGTGCTTGAGCCGCGGGTGGACAACGAGAGGTATTTTTCAATTTCTATTTTTTTCCTTTCGTCACAGTCCTTCTCTCTAACTTAGCCCAGGTTCATCTCCCATCTGCAAGAAGCTGGCTTCGTCAAAGAGCGAGAAGTTACCTTTCCTCACAAGCAGTCTGCATTCATGAAGCTGCGAAGAGAATGTTTCGAAGCGCCTGCATTGTGATTGTTTCAATACTCAATGCGACCTCGACACATCAAAGACAACAAAACATTTCTGCTCACAGGTAAATGTTTACCGTGCTGATATGATAGCACGATAGTTGCACGATGTCAACTTTCTTGCGATGAAAATCCCATGAAAGTTTTCACGCCAGTAAGTCGCTGCTCGTATGGACCACAGCACACTCAAGTGATCAATTGCGCCGCACATATCGGGCATGCCTCTATCTTGCTCATCTACCCACAATTGTTACTCCACTCAATACTTTATCTTGTGGAGTTTCATGGACAACTGACAAGCAATACGTGCCGCCTTCAACTTACTTTGAAATGCACCATCCACACCCGCCAAATGGAATATGTGGGGATTTCGAAGTAACGAAACACCGTGAATTCATGGTCAGTTATGCTAAGACATGATTGATATCGCGGGGAATCATATCCGATGTATGTATGTGCATCAACAATAGCCAGCCTGAGCTACATTAGTTACCAAGAATAGAAGCATTTTTGAAACTCGGCTATAATTTTCCTGATGTTTGAGGCGAGTTTTACCCGTTTTGGTTCGAGCCCCTTCAAAACCGAAAAAGGCTTTGTGAGCGACTGCATGGCGGTTTTGGGGAGGAACAATCATGCAATACCTACAAGCGTAACTGCGGGGTAGAAAAGCTGATACACGTCTGATATCAAGTGGATGTCCTTTTCTACTATGTATAGATTCGCTGCCATTCAAATCACAAGCCCAGTTCTTGCATTAAAGCTTGACCTTACCTGGTGCTTTTTACGATGGTTAAGACGGTTGACTGCATCAGATTCAGAAAAGATGATTATTAGTTTCTTTGATCAATCTCAGCATTAAACATCCCCGACAACATTCGGCGATAGTTCCCATAGGAAATTTGCGCCTGTTTCAATTGTGTGTAGTAGATTGAACAACTTTGTACTCGAAAATTGGTGAATGGACTATTCCACCATGGTAAAACTGTATCAGTCTTACCGATTACTGGATACATTGGACTACTGTGGCTTTCCACCACCTATACAATATCTTCCCCAGCAGCCACATCCCATAACCCCTCACTGCCCCCTTTCCTTTTTCTTCCGGTACTGCATTTTGCATACGCAAAACAAAAGGGTATATGCTGGTGGCCAAAATTCTGAAGCAATATAAGAAGGAGTAGGAGTTTCCTCCGTAAAAATAGATCTCGCCTTTCCATACTTCTTCAAACGTCCCAGCAAGAGCGATCCCACAAGGAGGGTGTCACCGCGACGCCACGCAAATGCATGACAATTAATACAGGCTTAGAAAGTACACTTGTACAACGTTTCACCTGGCCTTCAGATGGAAAGGGAACGACGGGGAAGCTCCACAAAGCGCAATCTGACATGGAGTCGGTCTACCGGTCGATCTAGATTGCATTAATTGAGCTACGATAAGTGATATCATAGAAATTGAAAATACCTGTATTTTTTCTCCTTGGGTACAACGTGGCTATTAAGGCTGTCAGCACCATTTTTTGTACACCTACGCAATTATGGTTTTAGAGTCTGTGGGCAAATCATCATGCTGGAGGTTTTGCGCAATCATTTGTGCACGGCAAGAGTGCCTTATTAGGTTTTATACAAAGGTACATGTTTTACTGGTTTCAATGCATGATCATATGATATGATTTGGGATTCTGGGGGGGGCGGGATTCACGAGGACTTTCCAGAAGAGTTCACCTGCCAACGACCTCTCCGACCTCTTGTATCAACAGCAACAACAAATGAAAAAAAGATACATTTGAAATGTAAAAAGAACAAGATAATCATTACGAGTGGCTTTTAATTATTTGAAGTTTATTTGAAGGTTTGTTGTATTATTGAAATTGAAAGAGACAATCAAATTATCGCACGTCTTCTAATAGGTATCGGGAAGCTGATCAGATTCCGTCTTCTTTTCCCCCCCTTCTCTATGTAACTTAATGCTGTCTGTCTGTGGTTTTGATATTGATGGTGCTGGATTGTGATGGCTGGGGGCTACATCTGATTTGATAAGATTCAAAGAGACTGGAATTACCCCTAGAGAATAGAATTATGCCAAAAACGGCGTTTAAACAGGTTTAACCGTTCCGTTGGTCCAAGCGTTCCTCATGAGGTGAACCCCAATGGATATAGCGAGCGTACCAGAGATACCGGTAGAGACCCTCAAACCTTAAGAATGAGTGAACCCTTCTACGGTAGATCCATAATATAAGGAGAACCTTTAATATCAACCTTAATTGGTCTCAAACGACATGTACATCACACACTCGAAGATTCGATATTATTCGATGTGCTTGTCTGCCTTTTCTGTTTCAGGATCTCTGGTAACGCAATGTTCGATGTTGGATGTGATGTTTGAAAAGGTCTTTCTACAATATTGATTGATGGCTGTGATGACTTGGGTCTAGTCAATGGCGAAATCCAACTGACTCTTCCTCGCTGCGTACGTATGTAGGTAGGTATATTCCAAGTTTATGTGTGCACTATGTGTACTATGTGTCCCTCGTGCCCTTCGCGTATGTACAAAGTATTGGATATCCCGTAGCTACCTATGTACTCCCTGCTGTACCATCTGACAGATTGGGAAGACCCTCGCTTGTCCGTCCAAAAGACGTCGATTGGGTCTTCGGAGGAATGTGGGAAATGCCGTGTTCGCGTGATAAATGCGAAAGGAGTACTCCGTCAGGGTGGAAATTGGGGAAAAACCTCCCGACGTCTCTTGACTTATTGTGCGACTTAGCAAAGGAATCCGCAGACCAATATGATGATGATAACCACATTAATGATGAGGTTGAGTTTTCCGCCAGAGTTTGAATTGTGGGTAACATGCATGACAGGTAATTTTATATGTTTGCGATTGGTGTGAACGCAGGAAAAGTCGGTGGTATCGGCCTCCGCGTTCGCCGACATTGAATAGCTTCCGCGCTAAATTCGCCAGAATCATGCAAAGGCCACTCTCTCTAACCACACTCGACGATCGCATTTTAAAAATCTGGAAATGAGAAGAATGATTCATGCCATCAGTTTCGATTTTGCTGTGAGCGATCATGATTCTAGCTGATGTATTGGATGATCGACCATGGATAGATACCTCCCTGCTTTCTTCAATCTCTAAACCTTACTTGGCGAGCCCACCCAGGGGCGGGCAAAGTCCACATCGCGAGTCGGAACCTCTTGGGATAATGACCGGTGGCGTATGTAGGCTATGAGCTGCTGCTACTAGTTGTAGGGCGGGGTCATGCATGCTCTCAGCTTCAAGTGAAAAGGCTTGGTTCCCCCAACATTTGCAGAAGTCTCCTCATACATTCTTGAATATTCTATATAACTATCCAACTTGACACCGTCCACACCATATTCGATTGTTGACATAGTAGCACAATCCCTCAACTCAAGTTATACATCACCCCGTCTTACAACTCTTGTGATTAAGCAGTCACACATACATCATAGGACAAGAGATCTAGTCCCCGCACACAAGCTTCGCTTTGACCATGAAGATGAATACATTGTCACAACGATTTTCCCGATTTCGATCAGATATGATGCAAGATTTGAAGACAAAGCACATTGAAATGGCACCCCCGTCACCCCCATACATCGACGAATTCGAGTATCAAGTCGAAAGTTTTGGTACCGTGCCACAGGCACCACCATCTCCGGCATTATCATTTGAGGAATTATCCCCAAAGAATGACCGCGTAGCCAGAAATGACAGATCAAACATTGCCGCAGCTACATTTACCTGTTTTGGAAAGCTTCCCACCGAGATTAGACTGTTGATCTGGGGTATGGCATGTAAGCAGCAACGGAGGGTCGATGTTGAGTTCGATGTGAAGTTGAACCACTTCCACCAATTTGGTCCCCCTCTCTTCATGTCAAGCACACCTGCACCAGATGTCCTCTATGCATGCAAAGAATCAAGAGAGGAGGCTTTAAAACATTACTCTCTCTGCTTTCGACAGGATATTTACGAAACCGAGAAAAGGCAAGCAAAGATATGGTGCAATTTTGATACCGATATTATACGATTAGCCCCTGACGGATGGGGCAGAAGGGTTCACGATGGCTTTTTAAGACAACTGGCCACGACGAATGGTATTTCTCGTGCATTTAACATTTGCAACTTCAGTAACTACAACCCTGGCTGTTTGGTCCAAGACGAGACCGCAACATTCAGCTGGACCAACATATTCGATGCCATTGATTCTCATATTTATTTGGGTTATGAATTACAGGACATCATCTTGTACTACGATGCGGAGGATAAACCAGAGCAAGCTTCAGAGCAAGCTGATAGGTCGGAATTCGTGGAGCTGGACTGGAGTGCAATGGATCCAGAGTCTCAAAAGACGAAGATGCTGCAGTGTGTGCAAAGAGATTTATTAAAGAAAATGCCTAGCTACTGTCCGCCTTGGGAGCATCGCTCATTTACACAAACAGAGGATGAGTCCGTACCGAGGGGAAACGCAGTGTGGGAACTTCTCCAGTCAAAGGTCAAATTGATGGAGCTTAAGGTCAATCATTGATAGCCTATTTTCCGACCATCTCCAAATTAGGGAGGGATTTATCACCAAGAAAAGATCTTTCGGAATTTGTATTTATTTATGAGAAGTCATGTATCTCCAACAAAACATCTATAGCTATTTAATATTATAACATCTTTTCAACCCCCCCTAAAAATGTTTATTCTGCGTGTCACTTCATATAAAACCAATGATCGATTTGATTGCTTAGTAGTTACAGTCGGATGTATCGTCAGGGGAGATTGCTACGATCTCTTTGGAGGTGGCGATCTCTTCATACCTAGTGCTTATCATATTCTACCAGCTGCTAATTCCTAGCATTCGTACCTGCGTACCCCGTTGCGGGAACCAGAGTACAGCCCCACCACTATTTCGGCAGGATCCCCACATATCATCACCTCATTTCACTATGCGAAGTGTGGTGAGATGAAAGGAGAAGGAAGGAACGGATTCAATCATATGATTTGGAGGGTATGAAACACAGCCGCATTACGTCATTAACGACAGGGATTAAGCATTGGAGCTCTCAGCTTGCGGAATTTCCAAGGTCCACGTTAGCTTGTCATAACAACTAGGCAAACAGACAACGGGCTAGGCACTTAGAAAATGGGCATCTCGATAACAGTTGTTTATCACCGTAAGCTCGCTTTCTCAATATCGAGATAGAGACTAGAAGGTTCGCAAATATGCGACGAGCGACACATCTTTTACCGCGGAGTATATCCCAAACGACGTACCGACCGACCTCATTTGTAGGTACTTTTCGAGATAGAGCTGCATCACAACTTTTTATGCAACAGAGCCCATCGTCATGTCTTCGCACATTTACTTCGACGAATGTTTGGAGGGAAGAGAAAAGTCACACAGAGAAGGCCAAGGAATTGAGTCAAAAGGGATTGGACAAGGAAGAAGATTGGTTCAACAATCAACTCGATAATGCAATCGGTCAACAGAAGGAAATACAAGCAAGAACACCATGGCATAGAGAAGGCGCCGATCAACCACCTGTGAAGAGAAATAGGAGTGCTGGGGCTATGACAAAAGGTTTGTTGACTTATTCTTCCCTTTGCTTCTGCCAGAACCATGTCTAATAGGTATAATACAGGCAAGCTTCTTACTACCCCTTCTCGACTTTTGAAGCTCATTCTGCCTTTGACCACGCGGGACAAGAACTCTGATCGTAAAGACATTGAGCCATTGGCTCTTCTCGTACACCCTCAGCAACCTCTCTCCTATCTGGAACGACTTATACAATCCGAACTGCCCATGATAACTGCGAAAGATGGACATACTGAGAAAGTACCCGAAGTGTATTTCCGTGCTGAAGATTCCGCACAAGGTGAGATTAAAGCAGACTCTAGAAGAGATGATGGGGATGGAGAAGCAGAAGAGGGAACAGACGAACAGATGGTCGATGGAAAGATAATGAAACTTGGAAAAATTAACAGCTCGAAAGACAAAAATATATCTACTGAAGAGAAAAAACAAATACAAAGTGAATTGAGGGGAGGACCTGGCGAAGGAGGAGTAGAAAGTTATTCGGGACGTGGACGCGAGCAATCTTCTGAAGGAGAAGTCAAATTTGTTCGCTGGTCTTCATCAACTGAGATTGGAGATTTCATACGTGATGCTGCGCGGGGAAAGGAATTTGCAGTCGAGATCGAAGGTGCATCTCATGAGATCCGAGTTGGGGTGCCGTCTTTCAATGACCGAACTCATTACCTTCGAGTTCGTCTACGAAAAACCAGCAGGAGACTGGCGGATTATGCGAAAGTGAAGAAAGAATGCGATGAGCTTGCACACCGGGGAGCGAGACATATTGCCATGGGTGGTTTTGGCGTGCTTGTGTCGTGGTGGGGTGCTATCTACTACTTTACGTTTATGACGTCTTATGGATGGGATACCATGGAGCCGGTTACATATCTCGCAGGTTTGTCGACGATTATTCTGGGTTACTTGTGGTTTCTCTACCATAATCGCGAGGTTTCCTACAGGGCTGCGCTTAATCTGACGGTCTCGAGACGGCAGAGTGCGCTGTATCAAGCGAAAGGGTTTGATTTGCAGAAATGGGAGTCTTTGATTGAAGAGGCGAATGCGTTGAGGAAGGAGGTCAAGAATATTGCTGATGAGTATGATGTGGAGTGGGATGAGAAGGCTGATGAGGGGAGTGAAGAGGTTCATGATGCGTTGAAGGCTGAGAGGAAGAAGACCAAGAGGAAGAAGAAGGATGATGAAGGGGAGGATGACGACGAGGACGAAAAGCATACGATGAAGGGGAAAGATGATTAAAGGTGTGCATACTGGTAGACGAGACACGGCTACAGTAGTAATATTTGGGTTTGCATAGGGATGGCGCATGGCGTATCGAGAGGATTTGAATTTATACCACAGCATAGCGTTTAGAGAGAAGCAATAGACAGAAACGACACACGAATATAAATCTTACATATTAAACTACTACAATACACTTGCCCCATCCCATCCCATCCTCCCCAACAGAATTCCCCAGTTCCCCTCACACCACAGCAACCCCTCAACTTCCAAGCTCACCCACTCCCCCCAAAACTCCCTCTTGCACATCATAACATACATACATACAAATGTCATATCAGCTCTGCAACCCAGGCATCACTTCCGCGAGGAAAAAACTCCGCCTCAGCTATACATCCATACCTACAGTGTAGATACGTACGGCGTCGCCAAACAATATAGGTTTATCTCGCATGCAAATATGACCGACTAGCCAGTTGGGGAGTGGGATCGAGCGGTTGATTTAATCATGCGTTTTGTTAAGTGTGAGGAGAAAAGAAAAGAAGAAATTTCTGGGAGAAATGAGAGGATGGGATGGTGGGAATTTTTTTCGAGTGGTCTGTGCATGGACTAGTGGGAGGCTGGATGGTGGCAGGGGGTGGGATACACTAGTGAGCGGGTGACTAAGCGGAGGTATTAGGGAAGAAATTTTTCTTGGGAGGGGAGTGAAGACTTTTCTTTTGTGTACAACAAACATACAATGCGATACAAGACAAAACAATTCTTTGTTGGGGATGGGGATGAGGATAAAGATGGTTTCTTTGTTCTTTTCTGAAGATTGGAGATTGAGATTCATTGATTGATGGTGCAGTGCGAGCAATGATAGTTGGGGAAGGAGAGAAGAAGATATTGAATGATATGATATCATCTAAATCATTCACGTCTTCCTTCGATTTTCTCTGCATCGCAACGTATCTTTCTTTCACTCTTCATTCTGCGCCGAATATCCTATCCGTCCATCTATCTATTCATCAATTCCCAGGTTTGTATCTTTTCTTTCATTTTCTCTTCCTTTCCCCTTCAATTCCCCTCTTGCAACTTGCTTGCAAGAAGATCCGCACAAAAAAACAAAACCACATATTGCCTACCTCCTGATCGTCTTCGTGGACTTGAGGTCACTTATTTTAAATATCGTTCGTGGGATATAGAACCAACGGCCTAGACAGCCAGTCCATTCCACCCTGTTGGCGTAGAATAGTGCGCTAGGAGGACTAATCGTGACAAACATTCTTATCTTCTGTTTTATTTTATTTTTTATTCTTGGGAAGATAGAGGGGAGGGGAGGAAGGAAGTGGTGGAGTAGATGGATAGTGCATGCAATATTAATATCATTTCTATCTCAATTTGGATTCTTCTTCATGATCATTGCTGTGATTTATTTGTCTTTGTGTGATGGCCTGCTGTGCATGTAGATGGTTCGTTCTATTTGTCTTAAGTTTATAGGTTCTGTAGGTTAGATTTTTGCGCGTTCGAGATTCTCGTGTTCAATGACTGTTTGAGGCGCTTTCAATCAATCAATATATTGTCGGCTTGAAGTTTCAATTGAATTTCCGCTAAGTTTTTATTGCTTGGAAGAAAAGTGAGACAACACGGAACAGAGAACAATCACCCTCAATACCTAACTTGTAACTTATGTTTTATTGCGAAACATATAATTCCTGCTGCCGATAGTGTGTATCACCGCGACAGATCTAAACCCTTAACGCCAGCCATTATGAATTGGTTGTACGCCCATTATTCCTCTTTATCCATGTCCTCATCCATATCTCCACCAGTGCCAAACAAATCATTCATATCACCTGCACCCTCCTCATCGCCCTCGAAATTATCCTCCTCTGTACCAGCTATGATACCTTCCATACTCTCTCCAATTGGCCCCTCCTCTTCTCCTTCTTCATCATCCTCTACCCATTCATCTTTCAAACCCCATGGCACACCCGTAAGAACGAATCTCTCCGCCGGCAATCTCACACCCCATTCATTCTGTAGAACTCTTGGCAGTGCAATTTTATTCCTCGCCTGTGCCGTCTCTAATAAAAACTCCTTGCTCAACCCACCCCCATTGCCCGAACCAAATTGATACTGCAACCGACTCTGAATAGCTAACTGCACCGCGTTTGCGCTAACCTGTCCATCTGCATCTCTGAATCCTCCGCCGGGCGGCACATCGCGCGCGCGCATCTGCTGTGATACGTAGGCGTCGGAAGAGAGATGTAGAGCATCGGAGAGAATGGAAGAGGAGTGACGATATGCGAAATCGAGAAGCTGCAGAGGAACGCGTTCTTGGTATGCGGATACGCCGAGAGAGGAGAGAAGCATGTGGATTAGTCGGGCGTCGCGCGGTCGTTTCGATAATCCGTTGTCTTGGAGGGAGGTGAGGGGGACGCTGGGGTTGGGCGCGGGTGAGGAGCTTGCGCCGGCGGAGGTGGATGGTTGGGGTTGGGAGAGGGGCGCGGAGCTGGTTTGTGTTGGGGGTGATGGGGAGGGGTGCCCGTTTTGTCCGTTTGTTTGGGGTTGCGAGTCGCCGTTCATGTCGGCCATGATGGAGATGGAAGGGTGTTCTTGCGCTCGAAATTATTATATGTTTTGTGGATGAATCTTTCTTCGATTCGTCGCAAACGTGAGTTGATTGAATTGTTGATCGCGTGAGGGTTTGTTGTTGAGTTTAACTAGTAAGGCGTATGTGACTAGGGGATCGTTTTATGTTGAGCATCGCAGGTTAATAAAAAGCTGTCGAAAGATTCTGAGTTCTGTATTGTAATGCGAGTGAGTATATTTACACCTGGGAGCTCAAATATCTGTGACGCCAATGGACAATCGTGCAATTGAATGCAGCTGCATAACCCCGACACAGCACAGACCGCACCTTAAATTTATTTTCGTGGTATCATTCACTCGATTGATTGCCCCTCCATTACATAACCAGTTATTTGTCGGATCGAACTTTTTCTTTCTGACTGTTGACTCACTTCTCTCCAAACTTCATTGGAATTCTCATTGAAGTTCAAGATATTGCTAGCGTTATTCAATATGGATACTACAACTTCACTTCCTTTCCTTCCCAGTGTTGACCTTGGAAACGGTCCTGCAGAATCAAAAGTAGGACTTACAAGAGACCAATTATCTTATCTGGGATGCGTTTACTTCACAGCGAACAATGACACCATCGATATTCTCCTTGGATTCTTGCAGAGACACGTTGGCATTGAGACTTATGTCGATGTATCTACCATTGAATCTACAGACGATATTGTTACGATTCTAGATGCTGGAGCTCGCACAGTATTTGTGAAGCCGTCACAGCTTCCACACTTGGAAAAGCATACAGACCGTGTTCTTCCAATCATCCCACAACCGCAGACAGATTTCGAATTCCCCAATGGAGGATTACTTGCTTTTGTGGACGAAGCTTATACTCGATCTCTGCTGGAAGAATTCAAGACCAAGAAAGTGTCTCCGATATTCCTTCTTCCAACCCCCGAGAGCGATTTCGAATCACTTGCTAAAGTTGCCAAAGAATTTTCTGCCATTCCTATAATACCTGCGACACATCTTAGTATCGAAGCGGCTGGAGAAGGTCAAGTTTCTCTTCCAAAATTGGTTGCGGATTCATGGACTTCAGACAGAGCAGACAAGTTGATTCCTACCGTGGTTACAGATGAGAGAGGGGTAGCTTTGGGACTTGTATACAGCAGCGAGGAGAGCTTGAAGGAGTCGTTGAAAACCGGAACCGGGGTATACCAAAGCAGGAAGCGAGGATTGTGGTACAAAGGGGCAACATCTGGAGATACACAAAAACTCATAAGAGTGTCTTTGGATTGCGATCAGGACTGCTTGAAATTTGTAGTCAAGCAAGAAGGACGGGGATTTTGCCACCTACCACAATCGACTTGTTTCGGTGAATACAAAGGAATTTCCAAGCTTGAGAAGACTCTTGTTTCAAGGAAGGCTTCTGCACCTGAGGGATCCTATACCGCGCGTCTCTTCTCGGATGAAAAGTTATTGCGTGCTAAAATTATGGAAGAGGCAGAGGAACTCTGTGATGCCAAGGAAAAGAAAGATATTGCTTTCGAGGCAGCAGATCTCATCTACTTTGCTTTGACAAAGGCAGTTTCTGCCGGAGTTAGCCTTGCAGACATTGAACGTAACCTTGATGCCAAGAGTGTTAAGGTTAAGCGAAGGCAAGGAGATGCTAAGGGGCAATGGGCCGCAAAAGAAGGAATCACCAATGCATCCACAGCCAAGACCGAAAGCGTCAAGGAGGCTGTCAAGGAAGCTGTCAAGGAAGCTGCCTCTGTGCCAAAATCTGCGGATGACAATGCAGGACTCAAAAATGGACGCATCACTATGAAGCGATACAATGCTGCAACAACATCAGAAACCAATCTTAAGGACATTTTGCAAAGACCCTCCCAAAAGTCTACTGACATGATTATGGGCATTGTGAACCCCATTATCAAGGATGTACGAGAGGGAGGCGACAAGGCATTGCTTGGATACACCCACAAGTTCGAAAAGGCAACCTCACTTACTTCACCTGTTCTCAAAGCTCCTTTTCCACAATCACTCATGGACCTACCAGCAGAGACTATCGAGGCCATTGATATTTCCTTTGAGAACATTCGTAAATTCCACGCAGCACAAAAAGAGGACCCATTACAAGTTGAGACAATGCCAGGTATTGTTTGCAGCAGATTTTCAAGACCCATTGAGCGTGTGGGACTTTACATTCCAGGTGGAACTGCCGTACTTCCAAGTACAGCTCTTATGTTGGGTGTCCCAGCTATGGTTGCTGGCTGTAAGAAGATCGTACTGGCATCGCCCCCTCGATCTGATGGTAGAATCACTCCTGAGATCGTCTATGTTGCCCACAAAGTTGGTGCTGAGAGTATTGTTTTGGCCGGTGGTGCTCAGGCTGTTGCTGCTATGGCATACGGTACTGAAAGCGTCACAAAGGTCGACAAAATCCTTGGTCCAGGTAATCAATTCGTTACCGCAGCAAAGATGTACGTCAGCAACGACACCAATGCTGGCGTAAGTATCGATATGCCAGCTGGCCCATCTGAGGTACTCGTCATCGCAGACAAGGAAGCGAACCCCGCATTTGTTGCATCGGACTTATTGTCCCAAGCAGAGCATGGTGTTGACAGTCAGGTCATTCTAATTGCCATCGATCTTTCCGAGAAAGAACTACAGGCCATTGAAGACGAACTTCACGAGCAAGCTATGGCTCTACCAAGAGTCGACATTGTTCGTGGGGCCATTGAGCACTCAATAACTCTTGTTGTCAAGGACATCGAGGAGGCAATGAGACTCAGCAATGAATATGCTCCAGAGCATCTTATATTGCAAGTCAAGGATGCCGCGGGTGTAGTAGAACTAGTTGAAAACGCCGGTAGTGTTTTCATTGGTGAATGGACACCAGAGAGTGTTGGTGATTATTCTGCTGGTGTCAACCACTCTTTACGTAAGTTTGTCACTCACATAATTGCATGACTGTGCTAATAATTGAAATAGCCACATATGGATTTGCTAAGCAATACTCTGGTGTCAACCTTGGGTCATACCTGAAGCACATCACTAGTTCACAACTGACAGTTCAGGGATTGAGAAATGTCGGTGGTGCTGTGATGCAATTAGCCAAGGTCGAAGAATTGGAAGCTCATAGAAGAGCTGTTGGGCTAAGGCTGAAGTACATGGATGAAAACAATCTATGATGATTATTTAGCGGGTGAATGAATTTAAAAGTTCGGAGTTTCTTATTACGTTCTCGCTTTGTTGGCTAAGTTACTTGTAATATAACTCGCGCGAGCAATTCAATACCACCGTACATCATTTTTGCTACGGTAATTCACTACTTTAAATATTCTTCAACTGTCCATCGATCCTTTCAAAATTTCTAGTAACACATGTTCATTCCGTCAGTGTTCATATTCATTCTGATAACTCAAACCCCACATCATAACAAATATCAACCTCAAAATGGTTCATAAACGCACAATGGAGGTAGTGATACCACAAATGTCAAGCCAAAGCATTAATTCAACCACAGAGCCAAACAAAGTTGCATCGAAGACCACACCAGTGACTTTTCCAGCCATGATTAACGAAGAGAAAGACTTATGCAGCTCTGATCCTCCACGTCGTACAGCTGGCGAATTGCAAACCAAGTTGGATCATGGCAAGATGTCCTCAGTGTCTAGCTTGCCGGGACATTTCTTATCTGGAGCCAGAGAAGAGGAAATGGAAATGGAAGATGCAGGGGTAGTCTGTGTCTGTGGTGCCAGTCTTCCACATCGCACAAGTGTTCAGTTGGAGTTTGGTGGAGATAATAGTCTCGTATCAGCATCAGCAACCTTTGGGAATCAAAGAGAAGAGGAGATTAAAAAAGAAGTTGAGAATGTATACGGTACTCAGCATCCCCATCGAGCAGATCTCCCCGTGAGATTCGAGCTAGACAATCATGAGGCCTCGCCTGCATCCAACGAAACAACTCCGCAACTCACCCCCTCTCCTTCAACAATCGACGAGACGGAAGAAAATCTCATCGATCTCTACGACGATGAACGTCCTCTCCGCCACCCCAGCCAAGACAAAACCTTCCTCTCCGACGACTTCGAACCCGAACCCGAACCCCATCACGCACCCAAATCCTTCACCAGCATCAAACACACTCCCTACACGAAGACAAAAAAATTAGCAGCTCCTTCTCCTCCGCAAACCCACCCCGCCTACCCCACAACCCACACAATCCCCCCCCACGAAAATTTTTTCCACACGCTCCCCTCCCGCGCCGCCTCCATCCCCCAAATCCGCACCTGGATCGCAAGTTGGTTTTCCGGCCGGGACATCTCCTTCGCAGTCCCAGTGCCATGGGAAGACGAGGATACCAATCTACAACGATACCTCGCCGGTATTTCCTGGAGCGGCGACGATATACACAATGGAAGCTCTGAGAGTTTGGAGCGGGATTTGCGAGGCTGGATGCTGGGCGGGTATGCGCGGCCGATCGTGAGGGATATTGCGAGGGCGCGGAATATGGAGCGGGAGAGGAGGTGGAAGATGGCGCTGGGGAGGTTGGCGGATTTTCTGTATGGGGCCGTGGTTATGGGGGTCGTGGGACTGGTGTTGATGGTGTGTGTGCCTTGTCCTTGTCGGGGGAATTGATTTCTTTTTGCTTCGTTGTCGTGGGCGTATGGAATGCATAGCCCGGAACTAGCGCATTTAAGAATTTGCTAGAGATCTCGGTTGTTGAGCGCTACAAACATTGCGACTATCAAGAAGTGTATCTGAAAGGGACAATAGACAAGAATTTCTATCAATTAACTTTATACTTCATAAGTGTGTTCTACCTGTATACCTGTCATTCAATATGGGGAGATAACTCTGCAGAAATGCCAAATTGGTTAATGTATTTAGTCAAAGTATATGTATGTATATGAAAATCTGCTTGATAAATAAAAATGTCATCCTATTCAAAAATTGGAAGAAAAGTTCTTTTTAGAAACGCCTCCTAATGCCAACTATCTACACAGGCCGTGAAAAAAAAGTACTGTATTGTATCATCAATCGTAACCAAACGAATCTTTTGAGCCAGCTTGTTGCAAATAGCAAATCATTAAACCCCACTCGAGCCCTATTAAAGCCCTGAGATATCGCATGTTGAAAGGACAGGTGTGAAAGAAACGATGCCCGCTAAACGCCATCCAGCCCTAAATGTAACAGTAGATGAAAACTGTACTACTGTTTATTAAATATATTCGCAGTCTACGAATAGAACTGGCTCTTTTGGAAACTTTCCACTCCAATATCCCCTGCCTTTCCCGCCACTGCAGGAGGAGCCGCAAGTACCTTTACTTGATTGGCATTGCCGATACTTGAACTAGTCATAGTACTAGTTCGACTCCCACTTTGACTTGCACTCTTGATTTCGGCGATAGGTTGACCGGGTCGCCTTGCTACTTCCAGGTATACACCAGGAAGATATCCCATGCGACCATCGCGAGCACGACATCGCCACCATTCTGACGGATTGCCCATGGGATCACTCTTGCTAATCACTGCCACTAAATCTCCTTTCTTGACTTCCAGATCTACACCTTGAACTGCTGCACCGGATTCGGGGGTAAAGTCGTATAAGACGCGGCAGAAATCGAGTTTCGAAGGGTCGAGTGGTGCGGGGACAGGCTGACCATCAGGGCCCATCAGTTGACCTGATGCAAGGAGTCGTTTTTGCTCCTCTTCTTGAGAGGCGGCGAGAGCCTTTATCATCTTACCCATGAGGTATGGAAGACCAAATGCAGCTGCTATGAAAAAAAGGAAGGGCTTTTTGGATGGACGAGGTGGAGAACTACCGTCTGGCAGAATCTTGCGGCCTTCGAAAGAGGCGAATGCGGAAGGTGTTAAGGAGGTGGCATCTACAGGCATGGGTCGACCTGTGATCTTTGCAAAGAGAGTGCGTATCCAACGCATCATGGTAAATATTCCTAGAATGGATCCCAGATTATTGCGCAAGTTTCCGAATTGCTCGGCAACAGATACCATCGCTGAAACTGTCAGTAAGGATCCTTTCGAAGAATGTTTTCATGGGAGTCCGCCTACCAAAAAAACTAGAGTGTGTAGCCATGTATGTGCTCTCAAGCATCTGAGCAAATCCTCCAAATGCACCAACTACACTTTCAATTATTTGGAAAGTAGCTTGTGTGCTCTGCGTGAAGCCTTGCGTTAAGCTATTGGGATCATTCGGACCCATCCCTCCCATATTTCCATACATCCCGCCCATACCTCCACCATACATAGATCCATACCCTCCCATACCCCCATAACCATAACCTCCCATGCCCCCCATTCCTCCCATTCTTGAATAGGGTGATGAGTAAGACCCCATAGCTCCCATACCTCCCATACCATATGGCGAAGCCCCTACTGCTCCCATCCTATTTGCGCCGTATGGTGAGTATGCGGATGCGTTTTGATTAACGGTGTTCGTAAGAGTAGATGGTCGTTCGGGTATGGCGGGTGCGCCTGAAGTACTAGCAGATGTAGATGATAAGACTGATGGTCCAGCAGAACCCGAAGTAGCAGCAGTAGTTGAGGTCATGGCTACGCGAAGAAGATCAAACGTTAGCAGGGATAATAGGAGAGACAAATGTTGTTTTGTAGATACTGACCAGGGCTTGGAAGCGCAGTGCTAACTGCAGCGCCACCTCTTTCCCAAGGTTTCGGCGGTGAGGCCATATTAAATTACTCGACACAGACACTATCGTCAAGACTTCGCCGATGTACCTACACAGATGGTGAAGGTCTTATGGCAGTGAAAGGGGATGGGTTTCGGTCGCAAAGTTGACGGATTCGATGGATGAGATTAAATGATTCCTAATGAGATCCAAGCTCGTGATGGCCGATAAATAAAGAAGGCTTAGCCTGTGACAATGGAATTTTGCGGGGGGCTGTCTGGATCGGATTGGCTAGAAGTATTTGTTCGGTATGTTTTGATTGAAAGCGGATTTGGAGGTGAAACTAGAATGGACAAATTGATGATAGATTATACCTCCAAAATGGGCAATTTTTGCAGAATTATTATACAGTCAAGGGAAAAAGGAACAGATTTGGATGAAGGAAGAAAGAGTTGAGAATTATGTTGATTGATTGTTTGTTTGAATTCCTTATGGAGGTTGGGAATGAAATTCATCAGACGCCCGACGCTCATGCCCGAAATTCGCTTCTGAGCTAATGAAAGACCTCGGTATTTCGGTCAATGGAGTTTGAGTCAGTCTCCCTATCCACATGCATACTAGCTGCCTACGATAGATCCTTCTGTATCTTTGACTTACCTAGGTACGCTCGAGATACATACGACTGACATATGATATTACCAAAATATCGAAAGTTGATGATTACATTTACCAAGTACAACCTGGGTGTTGGTAATTTAGAGCACATATCACGTTCACGTTGCCTACAAGAAACGAAAAATCTAGGTAAAATTGATAGAATTCAAATAATATCAATCGTGTTCACATCTGCCATCTTCCAAAGTGTTCCTCCTAAGCTAATAAGTCTCTGAAGGCTTTACTTCAATTCAGCAAAGACTGGACTCTCTGCAATGAACTCCTTCCATGTTGTCAATTTGTCCACCAAGATCTGAATGGGATATTAGTATGAGAATTCAAAAAAAGATCTCTTCAGGAAAACTTACAGAATGGCTTTCATCCAAAGAATCGCCTCCAAAATATCCAAACTCGCTCAGCAATCTCATATTCTGCAACAATTCCTCTTGAGCATCGTCACCCAAACCAACACTCTTGAGGATATTCTTGTAGACGTCATGGGGAAGCTCAACATTGTCGGCTCCTTCGCTAGCGGCAGGATATTGTTCCGTGAATTCCTTCAAAATCTCGGTCAAGGTGTAATACTTGGTGGCACCGTAAATACGCTTTCCAAGAACCTTTTCCCTGTTGAGAAGGATACCCTTGACGAATTTACCAGTGTCCTCAGCTGTAACATGTTAGTAAGTAATTCATACAAGTTCGGATAGCAGCAGTAATCACCAGTAGCAAGAAGTGGGACAGAGGCTGAAGCTGGAATTGGGAAAGCAAGCTTCCATTTGTTGTCAGGTGGTAATTGTCGCAACATTTGGCCAGGAATATTGGACATGTAAAATCCAGCCAAATAGAAAGTCGCTGGGATCCCGATCTTTCTGACATATTCCTCAATATCGGCCTTGGAGTCAAAATGTGTGACCTTGGGAAGGACTCCTTTGGAGACTGTGAGAAACTGGTCAGTTGAATTTCCTCTTAACAGGCTGGAGCGATGAAATTTAAGAGAAACTTTGAAATGCCCAAATAAGATGAATGGGGTAGGACGTAAGATTTCTCGTAACAATCAAAACGGTAACAAAAACGTGGCAACTGAGCTGTAGAAGGAAAGAGTGACGGGTAGAAAGACTTACGCTCCGTAATGTTCAACAAAGAACTCCAAATGAAGTGTTGAACACCAGCTTCCTATAAGTAGGTACAATTAGACTCGAATTCTCTTATTCTAATGTGTTCGATGGTCCAAGATCTCATACCTTTGCAGCATCTGCAATTGCCATTCCTTGCTTCTTCTCTACGTCGGCACTTTGGCTCTCCCAAAAGTTGGTAACGGCAAAGACAGCATATGCTCCCTTCACTGCAGCTTTGAGAGACTTGGCATCATTCAAGTCTGCCTATAGGTATCTGTTAGTTTTGAACAAGACAACGTAGAAATTATCATGGGACTTACAGCAAATGTCTCGGCACCGAGAGCCTCAATCTTCTTTGCAGAAGGCTTTGTGACATCTCTAGTGATGCCTCGAACTGCCCAGCTCTCCTTCAATTTAGGATCAGAGAGAATGCTTTGGACAACAGAGCCACCTTGTGTTCCTGTAGCTCCGAAGACGACGAGCAATTTCTTATCACTGGAAGACATATTGATTGTTGGGTTTATATTTGTTGATTGGGGAAATTTGATGGTGTTGTTGTTGTTGTTGTTGTTGTTGTTGTTGTTGTTGTTGTTGTTGTTGAAAGAGGGGTAAAGGTAGTGGCACAAAGGCTGCAAGTAAGATTTTAAGATTTTAAGATTTTAAGAGGTGAAGAGTGGTTTGAGTCAAGAGTTGTCTGAATCTGGAGATGGAATGTAGTCTTCCGTTCCTTCCTACCTACTTATAGAAAAATTCGACCATACCTTTACTCAGAATTGTGCTGCTCTAATAAGCTCGCTCTTCGGCTCAGATTTCTACTGAAGGCAATGACGAAGGTGAATGACCTACAGCCACCCCGCGAATGGCTTACCAAAATCTTAACTACCTACCTAGTGGGTAGCTAGTAGTAGAGCGTTAATAGCAGTGACATTTCGAAGCTCTTGGTAATCCCGAGCCGCGAGGGATGAGATGGCAAGGATGAAGCTGCCTTCCAAATACACCGTTGGTGTTGTTACAATGTTACCAATCTGTTTGAGAGATTCGCTCTTTCGCGTTTATCTCACGAGAAAGTAGTGTGTGAGGATTAGGTAAGGTTAAAGGTTAAACTGCCTCAACTTTAATTGATTATCAAGCCTCACATGCGCCAAGCGCTCAATTGTAATTTATCCATCTTCTTCATCAGCATTAAGCTTTTCTTTTCAATTGGACCCCCCATCTTACCAACACAACCTCCTAATACAATTAATGCCGGTGGACTTCTTTAACCTGATTGACCCCATCTCACCAACACAACCTCCTTATAAAAGTAATGCCGGTGGACTTCTTCAACCTGATTGACAACGCAAGAAGAAAAAGTATATAGGCGATGCCGAGTTCATTGTGTTTGCTGTACGGAATTCTTCGTATTGAGAAAGACCAAAGGAAAGTCCAGGGCCTTATGCCCACGAAAGACTTAACACCTTCCATTTTCGGCCCCCATCGACCCTCATCAATTCCTCTCGAGAGATTGAATAAGGATAGCTTAATGCGTCGACGAAGGGAAACAATCTAGAGAAGCAGCACAACGCCGTGTGGGGGATTTATCTTAACTCGCCAAGCTCAGCTTTCTCCAAGTTCCCTTGATGGCCGCTTGTCAATTACGTTACTCTGTTGGTGCCAAAGCTAAATATGCGATGAACCAACCACGTTGTTCTTGTAAACCTACCTCAATGATCTCTTGTGATCCCTCGTGTGTACAATATCTTATTCAGTCGCTCAGATACATCAGATTTGCCTCGGAAGCCGCCTTCCCTTTTTGGAAGCAAGTGCTTGTGGTCCTAATGTAAGAGCATCGGCATTATCACCAATCTGGGGCAGTACGTTAAGGTAGCAAGCGCTTAAAATGCACCAATGAACTCGTTCATGTAGTAACCTTCAAGCATCGAAATTTTTCAGAACCAAACTGTCGGATCTCGTCTCCACCATCTTCAATTATTCTTTGGCCAGCAGTGTGTCTCATGGTGCGATTAGAGTTGTGTACAAGCACAATAATTATAGATATGCCCGGATTGAGGGTCCTGTCGCCCCTAGCGATGAACGCTGTAAGGGGGCCAATGATTGTCAAAATCTATTGGGTATACACGCTGCGAACTCAAACACTACCCTGTATTTTTCGCGGGTCCGCGTCTATTAACCATGCGTTTATGTGATGATGGTGCAAGTTCCCCATTGAGTATTGGGGTCAATTTGACGAGGAAAAGCTTCATAAAAGAAGTTGTTCCTGTATTCGTCGCACAAAGCTTTTCCTGTTCAATTGCTTGCTCTCATTCTATAATATCATCGTCGGCAGATATTTCATAGAGAACTATCTGTAACTTTGTTTCTACAAGCGAAATAAATCACGCGGATCGTAGGGGAACTGAAGCCATCATGACGACTGGAAATACTCTTTCTGGATCTCCTACTTTGCCAACGGCACCATGGGCTCAGCAGTCAGGTAGAGCTGGTACACCAACTAGTGTCTATTCAAATGCCAATTCTCCCGTGTTAGGAGCCCCATCTTCTCCGACAGTAACAGCATCTTCCAGTCCGCAAGTCGGTACACCCTCTAGGAGCACTAGCCCGACAATATCTCCGATATCATCAAGTAGTTCGTCACAGTCCAGCCTCCCTAGCCCTCAAAACCAAACGATACCACCTAAGACTCCAAATTCCGTTCTTTCGAAATGGGGAATTGGATGGGAGACGCCAACGATAATCATATCCTGTTATTTACTCGGTATGTTTCTCTATAGATTCAGATAATTCATATTCTGACCATTCTCATCTGTAGCTCTCGCAACTGCCCTCCTTCACTTGTTTTTATTCATCTACATATCAGGTAAAGCAGCGGACGGAGAAGACAAAGTTGCTCCTCAGACGTATATCTCCACGGCGTCTAACATTCTAGCCAATGCTTTCTCATTCTTTCTCAAGGCGGCCTTAGCCACATCTTTTGTTCAGTATCTATGGCGTCTTCTGCGCGTTCAAAGCATGAAGATTTCCACGATCGATGCTCTTTTCGGACTAAAGTCCAACCCTTTTCAGATGTTTACAGGGGCTGCTATTCGTGCAGCTCCTGTTCTGTGTGTGTTGTCTATATTGATGGTTAGTATGACGGTTGCAGTCAGTTTCCCTCCTGGTGCTATCAATGTTGTTACAATACAAAGGACATCGTATAACTCGGTAGTGGTTCCAACTTTCAATGCATCATTTGTGAGTTTTCGTCGAGACCCGAATACCCATCGAAAACCTTCGGCTAATCACAATCTACCAGATGGGGAATGGTTCTGGCTTAGCCGCTAACCAATATGCTTTGGCTGTGTTATCACCAATATCTGAGAGTGCAGATGGATCTGTATCTGGATTTACTTCTAGGTAAGACAATCTCGAACTCTGCTTTAGTAATCGATCTCTAAAAGAAGTTTCTAGCGGCTTATTAACGGGAAAACACTCCAATTTGCTTCCTCGCCTCGCTTTCCAAACAATGATCACAGGACAAGCATTCGATCAACCTTCACCCTGTGGCGTCAACTGTTCCTTTGTGATAGAATTTGAGGGCCCAACGCTCGACTGCAATTCATCCAGCACCAATATTACATCTAGCGTCACTTCCAACGCGACGACCTTTCTTCCACAATTTACCATCTACTCAGGAAACTGGTCTGATCTCACACTTGCTACGCCTGCACTGCGACATGTACTTTACAACGGAACCTATACAAATGCACATTGGCAAAGCAGCACATTATCTCTGTTAGATACAGAAATCAACACCGTCGATACCAAATTCATCAATGAAACCACGACCTTAAACACATCCATGATACAAGACAATCTCTACTGTACCCCTGGTCGCGCACTCTACACCGTAAACAACACTTACATCTCCAACATTCTCACACGCAATGTCACCACCACCTTTGTTTCGCCGCTAACAAATCTCGTACTGCGCACCCACGACAATTCAGTCATCGTGCCGGGCTTCACCAACGTCTCTGGAATTCTTAGCGGGTACTATTTTGGCAGCAACCCCGCAAATTGGAGCGCTGAAGCACTGGACTATTATCGTGATTTGAACATGATGACGATTTTGGATACTATGTTTTACTACCTCGCTGGGGATTTTACAGCGTTCCCGGCTGTTCTCTTAGACAATGATGAGGAAAGAGCGGTAGATGCTATTGATGCCACGGGATGGGAAGATGATTCGCCAGGTTTTGGGAATGCCGACCTTTGGATTTCTGGAGGTATGTTTTCAGCCCAATGATTAATCCTTATCCTCTCCTAATCCCGTCCCTAAACTTAACACTGACTAATGCCGCCCCAGCTCTCAACGGCACGATCATCTCCCGCACTCCTCTAAATACAGCCTTTACACATTATACCACCAACTCCTCCGCAAACCCCTCCTTCGTCATCACACAAAACGCACTCAACGCCCTCCTGCAAAACATCACCCTCAGCGCCTCCCTCTCCTACTCCCTCTGGTCCACCCCCACAAACACCAGCATCCCCACTCTCCACAACATCTATTTCTTCTCGCAACCTCTCAACCTCCTCCTCCCCTACTTCCTCTCCCTTCTCCTCTCCCTTCCCTTCCTCATCCTTGGTCTCTGGGCCCTCGTCCAGAACGGCGTCGCAGCCCAAGACGCAAATTTCACACAACTTCTCTGCACCACCTCCTCCCTATCCGCACCACCCCCAACACCAGGATCCTCAAACAGAATCTCCAGCATGGCTATCCCATCGCGGCTGCAAACTCTCACCCAAGCCGCCTGTCTGGGAAACACAGAATCGCTTTCGAAACCCCTCAAGGAGTTGCGCATTCGTTATGGCGAGCTGAAGACTCAGAATGGAAATCCGGGGACGGGAAATAGCATACCGATGGTAGATATCAGGAGAGCGGGCTTTGGGCTTGAGAACGAGGTGGAGCCATTAGTGAAGGGAGGGAACTATGGTGTTATGGTTTAATGTTTCTTTCGCTCTTTATTAGGAGGGGGTTAGATGGAATGTATTTGATATGATGTAAAATGCAGTAGATGCATTAGAACTTAGAGCTCCCCAGTAGAAATTAATTAGATAATCAGGATCTGGACTCTAGACTCTAGACTCTAAAGTCTAAATTCTAGACCTCTTTACGAATCAAGAATTCACGAACGTACAAAAATGGATAAGAAGGCAGGGAGACATAACTAACTTTGTCTCAGAATATTGTATATAGCCAAGAATCAAAATACATGAATTATAAACATCATCTTCTAATCAGTCGAGTCTAGTCTAGTCTACGTAGTCTACTACTTAAACCCAATGCATGAGTGAAAAAGATCCCATCTCATCCCATCCTAAATCTTTACAACATCTCCCATCAAGTTTTACGAACTATAAGGCGATTCACGGAATCTATTGGACCAGAGTTTTCCAACTGTGGGTAATCAATGCACTCCTTCTAACGGTTAGACAGAATGCAGGTAGATATCTGTGACGCCACAGAATCCTTGTCTGGCACCCGATAAACTCACAATAACCTGAATACTATGTGATGCTATCCAAAGCCTGCTACCCCATTAAAGTCTCCCCTCACTCTTAATCCCTCCAGCCCCTCCCTCCACCCCCTAATCTCCACTCCATTCCACCAAACCCATTCCTCTCGATCAAGCCCCCTGCCCATGTCATCCCTAACGCACAAACTCCAAAGCCGCTCCGCCTTCCACACACTCCACAAAAACGCACTCGACGCCGAGGTCGCCGAAACACCAGGCGGCACCTCCAATTCCAACACCTTCTGGCAGCAAGCCCGCCTCCTCACGCGCAACATCGCGAGTCGCTATGCCCAAACGGGAGGCACACATCCGATACCGCTGTACGAGTACCATATCCGCGAGCTATGGTATACGTGCGTCCAAGGCGCCAAATTGACAGCTGCAGAGCACCCCGCGCAAGACAGATTGGTGAGCCAAGTGCTGCATACAAGAGAGATGGGGATTCTTTCTCGGAAGGCCGGGGATGCAAATGCGACATCGCAGTCAAAGGAGAAGGAGGAGAAGAAAGAAGATCACGAGATAGAAAAGGCGATTACCTCCGATGGAGCCATCTGGAGCGATCTCCCATTCCTGGTGGAAGAAATCAAAGCAGCATGGATTTTCCCGGCATCCCTACCGTCCGGCGCAACAATTTAAGTGCATTTATCGCGCGTCTCGCTTCTGTCGGTGTGCGCGATCCAGAGTTATGTGTGCTTGCGCTATGGATCTTGCGGGATACGCTCGAGACTCCTCGATCGTTGACACGCGGAGCCGAAGACCCAAATCACGCTTCTTCCGAGCAAGACCTACCCACTATCGCGGAGCTTCTCCCCACCGCCCTAGCCTGGTTCCAGTACTGCGGGCACAAAATCGAAAGTCTCTGTCTTCATCACCAAGATTACGAATCCTCGAATTCGGAAATCGGGGAATTAGCCAAAAGCGCACAGATGATGCCGAGTTCGGGGTTTAGTGTGGCGAGGTGGATGTTCTGGAGAGAGAGGCTGGAAGAGATTAGTGGGTGTGGGGATGAGGATGTTGCGGCGCTGGCGGTGAAGGCGTGGAAGACGATGAAGTTTTGGGGGGAGAGAGTCGAGTCGCTGGGTGGGACGGTGCAGGATATGGAGTGATATTATGGGGGGAAGGGGTGATAGTCACAGAGTAGGAGATGATGTGAAGGATTTAGGTATGCTTTGATTGATGTATGTGAGATATTGAAAGGCGGATTTGGGGTTCGTGAGGAAAGTTATTTGGGCTGTTCCGAGTGATAGTCCACGAGATATGGTGTTGGTCCGAATTACGGGGCGTAAGACGTATACTCCTGGTGACTCGGGAGGGGATATTACATTTGGCGAAGATCTTGTAAGGAAAAGGCTGTAACCGTCTCTCAGTCTCCTTCTCTACCTCTTGCGCAATGCATCGTACACTTCTTTGTGATTTCTTTTATCTTCTCGGTTACTTTCCTGATTTTGAGTAAATGCTTTTAATAGCTTAATCACCACCACCTTAAATTGAAATCTAGCTTCTTCTTGTTTTTCTACCGTATAGTGATTGGGTGTAAAACTTCTCTATCTGCTGGTGTAGCTGAAATAACTAGAACAATAGTTAAAAGTAAGATTTAAACTTTAACAAGCTTTTATCTGAAACCACTTGGATGATATAGATACAGAGCTTGATGTTAAAACTCTTTCAATTAATAAGCTATACTGTGTACTCGAATCAACTAGCCAGTTGGCGTCGAATGAGTGAAGACGCAAATAAACAATGTATATCAAGCTTATATCCCAACGTCAAATTAGTCAAGGTACCACTTCAGACACTACGGGAATTTTTCAAGCGTTCTGAGAAAAACTTATGTATATCATGACGCATACTCATTACTGGAAAGACACCATGCAATAGAACTATCCTACTGATGTCAAATGTTCTCATTGGTACGTCAACATACACGAGAATAGAAGGGTATTTTATGAACAAAATCATCGCCTACTTCCTAACACCGGTCTAAGAACTTTTTTTGAATCATTCCCCCGTGGAATTTTCCTCGTAACCAATCGAAAATTCCAGATCTAGTTTAAGATTAGGAGATGGCAAATTCGGAGAGTTGACTTCCACTACTTGTGCCACAGATGCTCTGAATTTCGTCTGTTGTCAAACTTGTTGGGAATTCGTAGCTCGTCGGAAGAACCTGTATATGCATACTTGAAGTGGCAGAACTAAATACGACGGCAAGTTTCATTGTGCTGGAAGTCGGCCGAACAAAATAGTCCAAATCTCCCCCCGGTTTGTTCGTGTGAAGTGTGGACTTCAGGAATGTCGAACCACTGTTCAAAGCTTCTGCAATATCAAATTCACCGCAACCAGACTCCCAACACGAACAGCTTGGATTCCCATATTGAATTGTTCGAGGAATCTGAGCGTTGAGGATCCAAACCGAGGGCATATCGCCATTGAACCCCGTTCTTCCATCCATCGGCATGCTAAACTCTAAGAGGAAAACTTTGTTCGCTCCATTGAAGCCATCTACAGGTGTGTTAGTAATGAAACAATATCCATGCATAACACAGTAACTCACGGTAAGCAACAGAGCCAGGTCGCACATAGCCGCAATCGTTATTGCATTCTTCATCAAGCATCACAACGATCTCTTCATTTGATGGCAAGGTGGCATCAGCGAGAATTTGAGGTGATGATGCACCGCCCGTGCCACTGCTATTCACGAAAGAAAGTGAAGCACCATAAGCTTCATCGAATACGCCTGAGCCTTGGCCACCACTAGTGAAGAAAGGCTAAGTTAGTAATTGATCCTAGGTATTGAAACGAGAAGCGAGAAAACTATCAAAAGAGAGTTTCCGCTTGTTGTACTATAGAAGTGCACATCATATAACGCTGGAAAATGATCATGCTTACTAATTTCCAAGAAATACTAGGTTATCAAGAGTCTGCCCTGCAGAATCATAATAACCTATTCTGCTATAGGATCCAGATACTATAGCAGTGGCTGAGCTGGTTGTGCCTGCAGATACTTGAGACTCCAAGGTAGACGTGCTTGGAGATGCTTGAGGCTCGGAGGCAGATGGATTTGTGGATACTTGAGGTTGAGAAGCAGATGCGTGTATGGATGCTTGAGGCTGAGACAACGCTGTGCTTGTAGTCGGCATAATTGAAGGGGTAGCTGGGCATGAATGTCAGCAACATAACCAATTTGATAAGGGGAATTCAATTTCGTACAGGTCTCCTGGGGCCCTTCGCTTGTAGCTGCTCCTTGAGATGCGCTTTGAGGTACGGTAGTAGATGCTTGGGATACCATTGTCGTGGTACTTGGCCCAAACCAGTTATTGATCCATGTTCGTATTTCACCATCTATTGTAGCAGTAACCGTCTTCGCACCACCGTTAAAAGCATCAAGACCTGGGGTGGGATAGTTATCATCCCACGAGACAAGTTGTCCCTCAATAGTAGCATAAATTTTATTGCGCTTCTGGTTGCCTCCTTTAGCATGTTTATCGATATGTTGAAGATGGCGACGGCGTCGAGCGGTCGATCCCTCGCGTTTCTTCTTGCTAGCAGTAGCGCCTGGTGTGTATGCTGCAAACTGCTTCAACTGAAGAGGCCCTGAAAGCATTGTTAGATTGTATTGAGAGCTAGACTGGGGTTATTTGCAATTACCCCGAAAATGAAATGAAACTTCTTCATCTAATGGAGAAAGCGGACCAGAAAACGACTTGGGTGTAGAAGAGCAAATTCCATTCGAGGACATATCAGTAACTTGATTGTAAGTTCCTGGTGCGCCGACATTGCTGTACAAGATAGCATCCACGGGATTACAGAACCAGTTTCCAGAGACCTCGGAGCAGGCACTGACAACGGATACTGCTAAAGATAAAATGTAGGCCGTGGCCAATATGTTACTGCGCATGATTGATCTTGTAGAGTAAAATAGAAGGTTCTTTTTTTGTCATTCGCATAAGAGAAATGGAAAGTAAGTGATTCTTGCGGGTCGTGAGACAAATTTGAGTCTTTATTTGAAAGGTAGTCTTCGGACTAAGGTCTTGCGGTTCGTGTCAAGAAGAGGGCTAAAAAGTTTGCGACAGCGTAAAGATATATTATTGTGCGATGTGGGTTTCTTGGTATGACTGTAATTTATTCCTCTTGATTGGATCGTAACCTTCGCGAATAGTGAAATATAATGAATCAATGGATAAGTGAATGGATATTGAGAATTGATGATAGCAATCGCCACCGACAAATAATCATGTAATAAGTCGTAAGAAGAGAGGTACCAAAAAAGAACGACTATAGTTAATATATAGGTGAACCAGAAGAGGTTGAAAGCGTACTGAAGGCAAATTGTGGTTGAAGTCAAATTGAAGTGAGAATGAAGTGAGAATCTGGGGTGAAGTCTGAGTCTGAATGAATAGTCGTAAATTGAGGTACCCTAGGTAAGTTTGGAGAGAGAGAGAGAGAGAGAGAGAGAGAGAGAGAGAGAGAGAGAGAGAGAGAGAGAGAGAGAGAGAGAGAGAGAGAGACAGTTGAAAAAATTGATAAGATGAAAAAGGAAACAGACAGCGAAGTAGAAGGATCGAGGATCGTGAGGTGGATAAGACGAATCTATTTGACGGTAGTTTGTGTTTGTGTTATAGGAAAGAGAGGAAGGAACAATTGAGTACAAACTGCCGACCTGTTATCTATAGGGAGGATCAACTCTTTCAAGAAGGAAGGAGGGAAAGAGGGCTGAAGTGTAGCCACAATCGTACTTGGTTGGGTAAGGCTGATAGAGAGGTTTAAAAGGAAAACTAAAAATAAAGCATATTAATCATTATCACCATCGACATATTAGCAACGGCAACAGAAAACGCAACCGCCGCAAAACCAGACGTGGGTGAGAACATGTAGCAAGGTCACAAGTGGTTGATATCACATCAAACTGTCAAATTTAGCCGCCATGGTAGCTCAAAGCCGTTCGTACCTGCATATGCATAGCCGAAAGTTAAAAACAGCCAATGATATCACGGGAAGTCGATAGATCAACGGTCACATAGATCATCAAACTGTTTGTCCTCACTTATTGCTTTAGGGCACCTACCTACTTAGGATGTATAACGCGACGAATGGTTGGTTTGATAGAATTTGGTATTACTTATATATGATAATGATTGTCACTCATCTATCCATCATCTATCATTCATTGTCTGTCCTCTTCTACTCTTTTGCTCATTTACACTCATCTCGCGTTAATGAGTGTTCGAATGTCCTGTTACTTCAAGCATTTATGAACTCGCCGTACTTCCGACACAACTCCGTTGGCTACGAATCAGGAATTTCTCATATGTGAGGATCAATACTCAAGAGATTCTCTCCCGTATTACTTGTCAGAATCCACGATACGCTTATTACTATGAATGTCGTGGAGATTCCACTTTGGGAATTGACTCGCTGAGTTATTGTTATCTCAGGCTCCAGCCACCCCGACTTCTTTTACACTACCAGAAAATTACATATACGGACCGACCCCCCAAATTCACAACAGACACATGATCTTCAACATACATAACAACAGACCACATGGAGATTTTGGGGAGACTTTGGGAGATTAATATTAAAAAGAAGTTTGGAATCGAATTGCTGATAATTTCAAAAAATGCATACATTATATATAAATTGGTAAATGCAAGGAAGTATCCAATGGTATCCTGTCTCCTGACTCCATCCTGTGAAGATATATCTAATAACCTTTTCATTATAGTAACTACTACTTTGATCCAAGCCGTTGCACCAATCCGAGTCTTGCGAAGTCACTTGTGCTTCACCAATAGGCTATTCTACAGAAGTTGGTTTGAACAAAATTCGCCTTTCCAAATTACACTGTATATCGAGGTTGAGTATTTTTTCCTTAAGAGTTGACGCCCCGTCCTCCACTTTACATAGTTCCACCCATGACGACTGTCAAAGTGGCAGTGCTTTGTGAAATGTAACAGCTGCCGTCGCTGTTACCGATTGGCTCAGTAGCAGTCAACCAGTAGTTTTGGGTTGGGTCACTGGTGCAAGCTGGTGCTTCCTCACTGGTGATGGTCATGTTATAGTTGTTGCCAGCAGAGTTCATGATGGCGGACATGTCGTATCCGGAACCAGTCTTGAGGAATTGAGCCTCACCCCAGGTGGTGTCAAAGGCTCCTGAAGCTGCAGTTGAACTACAGGCCTGAGCCCAGGCGACTTGAGAGTCCTCATCGAAGGCAACTTTCTGGGAACCACCAGATGGGATAGTGATGGTGAGTGTGGTGTTCTTTGGTGCAAGTGCAGATCCGGAAAGTGGTTGCATGTCAGGACCAACTTTGTTCCAGATGTTGACAGTGATTTTCTTGGATTGGGTGTTAACGAAGTTAACAGTGTAGGAGTAACTTGCTGAGGAGTCGGCCTTGATGACGTTGGATCCATATGGATGGCCGTAGTTTCCGTAGTAGTTATCGGTGGTTCCTCCAGCGGCGGCTACGATGCTGCCGAAAGATGTTCGGTCGTTGGAAGCACCAACCAAATCGTCGAACAATTCCTCGATATCGTCGAGGAGAGAGGAAGAGGAGGAGGTAGCGGAAGACTTGGCAGAGCTTGTTTTAGACGAGCTAGCAGCGGTGGTGGTACTGGCAGATACTGATGCGGAAGTGGTGTGATATGAAGCAATCTTGTTCTCCGCGAGGTTATCGACAACGGCGGTAGCAGAACTGGAATCGGTGGAAGCAGAAGCAGCAGCGGAAGTCTTGGAGGCTTGACCAGCTGCATAAGCGGATGACCAGTTGATGCTCATTTCGGCCCAGTCCAATGCCGACCAATCTTCAACGGTAGCACTATTATCGTCTGATTAGCAATCACTCTTTATACTCGTCGAAGCATTATTCTTACGCCTTCTTCTCATGTTTGTGTCGGTGGACGTGAGTAGGTCCAGCTACGGCTTCGCCAATGGACATGGCAGCCAAAACAATCGCGGTGGTTGAGTAACGCATTTTCGGAAATAATGATAATTTTCAAGTATTCGCTAAAGGGTATAATGCTTTAAATGTAAAGAGGTTGATCGTAAGAGGCCGTTGTTGTTAAAGAGTGTGCGAGCGATGTATTGCTCAGCTGGTTGAATTGACAAAGGAGTGTGTCGAACTGAAGGAACGAGAGAACGGCGAGTTTCTTGAATACGGTGAAGAAGAGAAGGAGAGATACGAGAAGAGCGGGAGGGTTATTTATTAAAGGTCATCTTAAATTGGGATGATCATTTCCTGGGGGTGCCTGTGGGCAGTTGGGACTTCTTTGGCAACCCGGCCACGATTTGGGTCAGCCGAGTCATTGGAGGAAGCCCTGGAACATTTAGATTTTCCTTCAAGCCATGAGGTGCAGGGGGGTTCGATTGAGATGAACCCAAGCAACGCCGGGGGATAGTGGTCCACTTAAAACGCGTTCCTGGGAGGCCACTCCGAAAAAAAGGGGAACACGATCAATAATTGGCCAGCCAGATAAGGTTTCCACTATTTCTCGAATACGCTATTCCAGGGGTAAAATGCCACTGCATCCACACTTGTTTCTTTCTCACAGATCAACAATCAAAGTGTCAAGCACGGTAGGAGGTCTGTCCCAATTCAACTCAATTAACCATAGCTTACATGACACCTATCGCTTCATGAAGGGCTCGTTTCATCTAATCGATTGGAATCACGGCAACCATCGTTTTCGAGCAAATTGATTGAGAGATTAGACGTGTTCCCGTTGTTTTCCAAACTCCAATCGGCGGGCAATCAGCTTACGTATCGTGGTATCGGTAACTCTTCAAGGACCCAAGGACTGATTTTGGATAGGGCCGTACATGCTGAGAATGGATGCCATGGATCCGGGAGGATTCTAGGTTCTAACCTAATTGAAGCACAATCTTTAAATCCCATTCGATCCCGTTTGTTTTGGACACTAGAATCTTTGAGGAAATGATGGTTTGCGTGTCCACCGTCCACAGTCCAGACTCCTTTCTTAAACTTTCCAAGGTTCATATCAAAGCATTTTGCCAAATCACGATTTGTGCAGGTGGCTGTGATCATCACCATGTGGTAATGCAATAACTATGCATGTGGTAATGAATTATCTCTTGCCCTATAGGGATGAAGCATTATGTTCCATAATACTATCTTTATGCAGAAGAGATTTTTTGTGCTCCAGAATGACAATGAAATGCCTCGAATGCGACGTCACGCTAATGAATGAGAGAACGTGGACCCAAAAAAACAAGGCCAAAGATCATGATCCATACGGAATTTTCAGCGCAGAAATTTCTCTTTCACATCAATAATACACCGAGGGTTTCAAAAAGCTGCAGCAGCATCCAGCAATGATTCGAATCACAGAGTTTTTGATGATTACACAGCATAATCGGCAGTCATCTCTGCAGGCATCGAATGGTATCAGACGGAATCCTCCTTGAGCATTATCGTTCGACGGGGGTTGCTCCCTAAAGCCATATCCGGTGGTTCTCCAATTCTCAGCGATTGCCAACCAGCGGCCAACGCACCGTGCTTTTGCCGATACCATACTTCCCAGGTAGGTAGGTACCAAGATACGATACGGACAGGCAACGCAAGCACTTTCGTTTCTCCCAGAGATTCTTATTACGGTCTCTGCAAATCTGGAAATCACCTCAAATTTGACTGTCTCGAATTTCCAGATCTAGCTGCCAACCCCGCAGTGTATTGATTACGACAAGACAGAGAACCGAAAATACATTTCTTCACATCGAGTGATCTTTTGGTACAAGTGATTTTACAGATTCGAACTGTGATTGATGGTTCTAGAATAGGAGAATGTGTAAATTCTGGGTGATCGGATTTTCGATGACACTATTAATAAATGTATATAATTTCTATGATATTTGCCGCAGCTTCATTTCATGTATGTGTCTCTGTTTCTCATGGAGAATGGCGGAGAACTCTATCAATTTTTTTCTCAAGCTTCTCACTTTCCACATCCATCCCGTCGCTCCCGGGGTTTCAGAAGCTGTTAGTTCTGAATGTTAGGACGATGGCGGTAGGTCCAAGTGCTGGAGCTGGAGCTCCTGAAACGGGACTCCTCTAGAAAGCAGGTCGAAACGAGTTGGGGATGGGGATGTAACCAAGTAAACAAGTTCGTAGAAAGTCAATAGAGAACAAATTTTTTCCTTGGATTGTTGTATTATGATTTGTAAGTGCTCAGAAGTCTCTTTTACAAGATTCCGTACTTTTACCTTTTTTCTTCTTGCTTGCTTGCAGAGGCGTGAGAGGGAGCGAAGGGGTCATGGAGTAAGTAGATTCTTGGACTGACTGGGGGCTTTTTTTTCTTCTCTTTGCAATCGAACCTAGATTCTGGATTCGATTCTGGAATTCTTGGATTCTTGGATGTGTGTGTGCTTATCTATCTAAAATACTCAACATTATCTGAACGCAAACTGGCTAAATACAATACCTAAGATTGTTCGACCCGAGTATGTACTTGTACCATAGCCTAAAAAGAATTTGCTTCGATCGAGCTCTACTTTTTACTTATTCGTAGAAGCATTTTTTTTTGCTTCCATCTTTCTTTCTCTCTATCTATCTGCAACCAATCAATCCTAGGCTCCGCTCCATCCATATTGTACATACCGCATCATACCATACCGTAATCCGTAGTAAATAAACAACCCGATTTGAAATTGCATTTGTGGCAGTAACAAACAGTAACTACCGATATTTTTTTCGATATTTTTTTACAATCCATAGTTACACAAATACTCGTACATAGATAGATACTATACTATACTATACTATACTATACTAAAAAAAAACGGTCTAGAAGAATCATGTGAAGTGAGTGGCATTTCGGCGGCGTGTTTGAGGTTGGATGTTGTGCTTTTGGGGTGGGTTATGGGGGCGAGGGATGGATGGATGGGTTAGTGTGCGTGCTATTGTAGAGTAGGTACTGGAGAGTCGGAGGGTCGGAATTTGGTGGCGGGCTGGGTGGTGGGCTGGGTGGTTAGTTAGTTAGTTGGCGGATAGGATGGGATAGGAGGTGATTTGATTTGATTTGATTTGATTTGATGTGGTAGCGTTGAATTTATGGAGGTGAGGTTTGTATCTGTGAGGTTTGTGGCGGATTGGGAGAGGATGGGATGGGATGAGGGTTGTTATTGATGGGTGTTGGGCGGGTGATGGATAACTGTGCTGGAGGATTGTCGGACGTCTACAGAGTATGTATCTGTCATGAAAGGCTTGGAGAGTGTGTGTTTGGACTCTATGTAGCAGAACGGCATTTTGCTGATTGGGTTGTTGGATTTGATTTCTCGTGTAGTTCCATAATATACTGCATCGGTGTGAGATGTATCGTCTAGACTGTACGAATAAGTCATCAATCGGTGGATAGCAAGCACTACACGCATTACTTACAGAAGTACAAACGATGGAGGTTGACTGACTAACTACGAGACTACTCTACACTACGGAGGATTTATTTGATACGGAGATATAATGACTCTGACTACGACTATCCATCCATCCATTCATTTAGTCATTCATTCATTCATCATCCAATAACAAACAAACCGAGCAAGTACCGAGGGACCGGTGTAAGTTAATAAGTCACTAACGAATAACAAGCTGGACCGAACAACTAATAAGGTTACGAATGTGTAAACGTAAGTAAGGTTAACGTTGTGACGCAATCTAAGGTTTGTTTTCTCCCTCCCAACCACCTGCAACACGTACATCATTCAATTTTACGGAGTATAGAAGAAAGGAGAGGGGGAAAATAAGGTTACAGTGTTGCTTTGGGAATGGGATGAGATAGATGGGTTGATTGGTGGTTTCCTGGCGCTGAGATCACGGATGCGGTACGAATGGATGATCAGATGGTTGAGACTGCTATAATCCTTCGAGGCAAGATCACGATATTGAGGTTGAGATGAGATGGATCGGATGTGCTGAGATGAGATTATAAAGTATTTATTCCTTATGCTTTTGATGAGGGTATAAGGCATTTGTATAGGTATATACCATTTCAATTATCATACATGATATAGGTAGGAGGAACTAGCATTGAGGTCTATAGAACAGATTTATCCCATCCCGTTGTTTCGAATGGTAGGCTGGATTCACTCAATGCAGTCTAGTATTGTACGCCGAAATTTTACAATATAATTGCATTATACACGTATGTGCTAATCTAGATCAACTTTCTACTGCTCGTCTTTGCTCATATGAAACACATCATGATTTGAGCCCTTCCTGATTCAGATTCATATCCGTATCCATATCCATATCCATGATCTCGTCCATACTCCTATCCAGTCCCAAATACTCAACCCAAGAACCCTCATCTCATATGTGCGAAAAGCATTAGATGCAAAGAGGTATTTAATAGCCTAATTTACGTTGCTCTACCCTCTAGGTTTCAATTTCGTCCATCCACTAGTTCCAGGTTTCTTGTCCTGATCTCTATCTTTAGCTGCTTTGGCTCTAGCATACCTTTCTCTTTCTCTCCTATCCTTATCAGTACCATTTGCAAGGCCAAATGGAAGCCTCTCAGCAATAACCGCATTGAGACCAGTCCCCTCGCCAACCATTTCAACTGCATCCATCACTGTTCTCATACTCATAAAACTCTGCATCCCAGCCGTATAATCCCTCTCCTTACTGATATCAAAAGTCGCGTGCCCCTCATTTCTAGCACCCACCACGACTCCATCACTACGCATTTCGTCCTCTATTGCCCAAGCATCTTGACTCAAAAGTTCCCATTCTGCGTTCGCTACTTCGCTCATGAGCTTATTCTTCAGTATGTCGGCCATTTGATTTGGACGTGGAAGCTTGAAACCTCGTATGAATTCTGCGCCTTCTGCGCTCCCTAGGAATGAGAATGCAGACCCATGACTGGCCCACCCGATAGATGAGCGACCAGGTTTGTGAGTGTTCTTGTCTTCACTTTCCACGTAGCCCTTGGAATCGAGGGGTTTGGGTGGAGCAGGGCTGGGAGATTCGGAGCGTGGTTTTGGCGGGAGACGAGGTTTATCGCCTATGAGCAGTTTCCATAGGTTCTTCCCTATGTTACAGATGTCTTCAAAGCTTGTGGTATCACTGTCTCCTATAGGAACCCCTTGGCTTTTACACAGCCAGGCAACATTGTAAGCGAGAAGAATTGCTCCCTCGAGGAAGGAACTGTGGGCCACTGAATCCTCGTTCACTAGTATTGGGAGAGGCTTGTTAATCCATAAAGGTCTCGGTCGAGGCTGATAAGTACTTTCGGTATGACGAGAGGTTGAGGGACTATTACTTGATGAGCTGGTTCCACCAGGGAATGGTACATTGGTATGCATGTATGAAGAAGATAAGGAAAATATCGTAGGACGAGGATAATCGCGATGAGGAAGGGTTATTTCTGCAGGCAATCGAATAGCGAGATAATAAGTAGCTAGCATGAGAACATGCGCGATGTGAGACAAGGAGGTGGATATTTGGGCTGGGCTTGCCGCTGCAGACCGTGGTTAGTGTTGTTTCTGTATACGAAAGGGAGGACGTACTGTTCATCAACCTCAGGTCTACTATGCTGACGCCAGCTATTCTATATTCATCCCCTCCACTGCTTGCTTTAAATCTTTGAAGCCCATACAAATTGGCAGATTCATAACAAAGATAAGCCCTGGACTCCCCAATAAAGTCATATGTCTGGTTCCATCTGTATTTCGTCCGCTGAGTGGAACCCTCAACTGCTTCTATCTGCTTAGCCCTACGAGCCTCAATTCCCTTTGAAGCCGAGGCAAGTTCCGCCTTTCTGCGGTCATTGGCAATCTTCTTCTTGTTGCGCTCCTCCTTTGCTCGCTCCAGGTTTGCTTTCAACTCATCTGCATGAGCAATAATTTGGTTTGTGCGGTCTATACTTCTTTCCCGCTCAGCAATCAACGCATCGTAGGTCGACTGGATGGCAGCCGCAGATTCTTCATTACTATATTTCCCCGCTTTCGAAAGGGGTAGCTGGTACTGCGTGCTGATTTCTCGATCAATCACATCCTTTTCCAGGTGAACGCCAGCGGTTTGTACTCGAAGCTCGTATAGTTGGTTGCGCGCATCGGTAGAGCAAAGAAATGGCAGTTTATGTCCGCCTGTTCGGAAACATATATCACACTGCATCTCGTGCAGCTTTTGATAACGGCTCGTTGTAAGGGAGTTGTAGGATATGATGTAGGTAATTAATAATTCCAAGCTATCAAAGGGTGCAGGCTTAATCTATTCTAGGGAGGCATATAATACATAATGTGCTATGCAAGAAAGATTTGATAGTAAGAAGCTCAATGACTTATGGATATATCAAAGAACATTTAAAGTCGAAGAATATATATTAAAGCAATTAGGTACGGAGGTGTATGCAGGTATGTCAGGCTGAATGACCTCAGAATAATGGATTCATTGCCTCGCCTTATCTTGACTCGCTTGCTTATCTAGTGCTTATCTAGTCAACCACATGACTAGGCGTCAGCTTCGCATTTCCCAAACAAGGCTGTCTCCACTACAAAGGCTGTTGAACTTTAAACCCCGACCTCACTATTACGGCAGCTACGACGGGAGTACTATCGGCTCCATTGGTTCTTCCGTTTCTGCCAAAGCTTCCCTGTGGACCGGTTCTTAGCTTATTCTTAGCGATTATCCTTATTCATATTTCCTGATGTCTCAAATAAACCATTCACCTCCAAAAACCCCGCGTCGTCCAATTATGGCTATTGTAAATGAAAAGCTCGCGGAGAAATCAGCCGCCAGAGGAACTCCAAATACACCAGCTCTCACACCTTCTTCTAAACTACCTCAGAAGATTCGAGGTGTTAGTCCAAGTCTGCAATTTACCCCTAGTATTCAAGCTCCTACCACACAATCCCCAATCTCTTCCCCCCTCAAGAGGTCGCACGTGTTACAACATCACAACCACGCCGATGATATTGGCGGAGACGATGTAGACATGGCACCGCAAGCAGAACCAGAAGCCGGGTCAGATGAAACAATGATCAGTCTAGATACATCGAGTTCCAAGAGAGACATTCCTCCAAAGAGCTGGAGTGAATTTGAAAGCCGCTACTCGACGGCTATCCAGGAAATGAGCGACAACGAGGACCGTTTGATTGAGGAGTTCCAGGATCTTTCTGACGTTAGTTCTTCGATTTGATTTATATTACCAAAACTAATGATACTTGAAGGCTTTCGGTATCTGGGCAGAGTCTGCGGCGGAACGAGACAATGGAAGGGCATGGAAACGGCAAGTTGCATTTATTCATAGTTCGCAAGGAGCTACTGACTTTGTTATAGTTTGAAGACAAGAGAAAGATATGTACAGATACAGGAAAAGTCACTGGAAGACAAGAAGCTGCATTGTAAGTTGCTCTACCAACACTTCTTTATTCATATTCTAAACCTTGTCCTTCAGATATAAAAGTTGTCGAGGCATTCAAGCAGGCTCTACAACTATTTGGGGAGTGACTACTCATTTGGCTTTTCATACTTTCATGTTATAATCATAGGGTTGATTTCGTAGAAGCCATTTCTTTGCTCTATCTGGCTGGGACATGAGGCGCAACGAGGGACTGGCTGTGATGGATATTGCTTAGATACCCTCTTTCTCTTTGCTTGTATATCGCAATAATAGCTATCATACAAGTCATAATCATAATTGCAAAAACAGATTTCGCTTCAGTAAAATACGTTTCCTTTTCTGCATATTTCATTGTTTCAATTGAAGTATCTCTTGATACCAAATTTGCTCGTCTTAAGAGGCCCTTGAGATTTAAGCAATGTGCCAGGTCCTTAGAAAAGCTGAACCATACTCGCCTCCTTGGAAAGTTCCAATATCTTCTGGGTCATGCCATATCATGATTTGGAGAAGTTTCGAAAATCCCTTCTATTCAGCACAATGAAATGGTGGTGGCCAACCGCGCAAATGTTCATTTCATCTCTCACGTTGATGTCTCGGTTTCGTTTGTGGGTCCTCAGCTTTCGCGCTAGATTATACGCTAGAGTGATTCGGCCACCGTAGTCTACCATAAATTTTTGAAAACTTTCTCTATCCCGGGCTAAAGCTTCTCATCATCAACCAACATGTCCACACAAGCACCCGCGACCACGCTCTATATTGCGCGTCGCCATGTCTGCGCCGGAGATAACACAGGTTAGATCACATGTTCTACCAAATCGCTTTCTAAAATGCTAATGAAATGTCAGAATGATCTCTTAGCATTCCATGCCTCTCACCTTGGCAATACTTCAACTGAACATTTCGCGCAACAATTCCTGGGTCCTGTGGAGGATTACTACGAAGAAGTTATTGAAGATGATGGCCTCGGGTTTTATCCTGATGGAGTCAAAAGAACTTTGACGGATGAACAAATCGCAATCTTTC
The DNA here is from genome assembly GCA_014898285.1 of Botrytis aclada. Lineage (NCBI taxonomy): Eukaryota > Fungi > Ascomycota > Leotiomycetes > Helotiales > Sclerotiniaceae > Botrytis > Botrytis aclada. Next base: position 1,989,782 of record RCSV01000001.1, on the reverse strand, counting down.
GACATTCGGAAATCCAAGCTATTCTTCGAAAGCGCAGGCATGCTGCAGAGTCCAATGAGACTAGCAGTGAGCGACCTCAATCTGAAACTTCAAGAACCGTCGGGACAGAAAAGGTCGAGGCTGAGGAAGAAGATGGGGAGATTCCCGAAAGTTTTTCGCATCCAGAGCCAATCGGACCCGTGCGACCAAAGAAGAAGTCGAAGAAGGAATTGAAGAAAATACAAAAAGCGCAAGAAGCCAAAGAGAAAGGTTGGTTTAAGCAAAATGTGAAGCCCGATCTACGAAAGAGGACATGGGATAAAGTTGAGCAATCTATTGGGTCTCTTGCGTATGACGATGATGAGGGTGGTGGTAATAGCCAGGCCTCGAGTTCAGCGCCGCAAAGAAGAAAGATCACTTATGATGATCCTTGAGCAAGCCACAGCTTGACTCTACTCAACGCTTCGACGATAGCTTCATATTCTCAAAAGGTCAGTAATTATTTATTTCAATCTGTTCGCGTCACCGCCCCAAAATGATGAAAACTTTCGTATCGTCATCCTTAGTCTGAGCTGGCAATTATGTTCGTGGTTTCTCGGCTTGCTTTGGCTTGCCTTGGCTCGTCGATGTATTTCTCTTATATACATTGCTGGTCTTGATGAGACATAATCTTCTCTCTGAAATATTGTTGAAGCTTTCACCTATACATCGTTATGCACGAGCTTTGAGAGCCCCGTACTGATTGTAGTAGTTATTAGCTCTTGTCACGAATCCCATGTTGGTATGATATAATTCACTCTCTATGTGACATTCGCTCAATACACTCTTTTTCAGGTATGCATTATGCATTTCATATTAAAATATTCCCCCTCGCTTTTATGATGACAAAGGGCCATGAGGCCTGAATAATCCCAGCTCGTCGAGTGCCTCACATTAAACGCAGAGTGCATACTGAGAGAAGAAACCCGTTCTGAAAAGCATCCATAACATTTGTCTTTGCAATCAACTTCAATTCGATGTTCTGACAGTTATTTCTAGCTCAAATTTTCGACATCAATATCAGCACTTGGCTTGAGATCATACAGAAAAACGCTTGGGATAAGTGCGATGTACGAATGAGTGTACATGTGCAAAGAATGGTTGAATTTTTGCATTTACCTAGGCAATTTTGCATGACAGGTGGATCTGGGAATATTCATTCAACACTAAGAAACAATACAAGGCTAGCTTGTAGCCGCCTCATAAATCTGGTATCAATACATAGATCCAAGCTCCTGCTTCTTGCAATGCAACAATTCTAACCACCAAATCGTTCCACCAATCTGTCGGAAAATGAGTGATCCTCCAAGTTATGACCATGACCTATTGAATCGGCTCAATGCTTTAAAAAAATCCAATATTCAGCTCGATGCATCCCCGTAAGCAAGAAACCAACATAAACCTATGGACACATGCTAAGCTCTCAGTCGTCCACCACTAAATGTTTTTGCAAAAGAGTCGACCCCCGAAACAGACTTATCTGAGAGACTGCGTAGCCTACGAAACGGTACACCATCAAGATCTGGCACCACTGAAGTACCCGCGCCCGCTAGCACCGCATCGCCTCCACAACAATCCAGTTTTTTCAACCAAGCCACGTCAAGTGATGTTGTTCCCCTATTCTCAGACGATATCCACGAGGATAAAACTTTGGACGAACTTTTAGCAGAACTGGGATCTGGGTCCGAGTGGTTGAATCCTGATGATCCGGATGATATTCAGAAACTTCTTGATGAAGCTAAGAAAGCTTTGCCAGATCGTGAGGATGTTGCTACAGATGAAGAGTCATCAAAGGGTGCTTTTGAGGAAAACGCTCGGAAGCGTAATGTCTTGACAAGTGGTCTTGATATGTCTGTGTTTGCCATAGATGACGATGACGAAGGAGAATCTAGGAACAATAATAAACAGATCGAGGGCTTAGAGGGCGAATCACGCGAAGTGCAGGATATTGTTGCCAGACTACTAGATGAGGTAAACTTAGAGAGAGGAGCCGAGCATGAAAATAAAGAAGAGGAATCCCAAGGAACGAATGCTATGAACACGGATGCGGATGGAAAATTCTCATCTTTCCCTAGATACGAGCAGGATGACGATGCAGAACCAGATTTCACACTCCCATCCGCACCCTCGACACTTCCGGAACCGAGCAGGAAACCGATCGATTTCGAAGACGAGATTACTGCGAGATTGGCTGCGCTGAAGGGTCTTGGCTCTACTCCTGTTAATGATCTTGGATTGCCTTCTGCACCCACTACTAAACCGGTTGATAAATTGGCGAAAGAGACGCAGGGGAAGGGATTGAAGAAATACACGGATGAGGAAATGGATACGTGGTGTGTTATTTGTCAAGATGATGCGACGATTCAGTGTGTGGGTTGTGAGGGAGACTTGTACTGTGCGAGATGTTGGAAGGAGGGACATATGGGGGTTGATGCCGGATGGGAATTTAAGAGACATCAGTGGCGGAAATGGGAACGCCCTGGTTAGTTTGGTGGGGTTGGGAGAGAGACAGAATGGTAGATGGGCTTCTTTTAGTTACGCTGTTGATATTTACTCTTATTTAAGGGGGATGTGTATCCCATTGTTTAATTTGAGAAGAGCTGGTAGTGGTGCAGTGACGGTGTTCGACCGACTGTGTATTCCATGAACTCACATTTCCATTTACTTGATTGTCAAATCTCAATTGAAAGATCAACAAACGCATTATAAGCTCTCGTCCAGAACCCTGACATACCATGCGCATCATGACCTCATGCTGACCGATCAAAGTCAATACATTGCTTTGCAGCCGCAGATATTTACATGAAGTCGAACAGACTTATTATTATTAGGATAGATGAACAAGCTGGCTGGGCTAAATATCTCATCCTTTGTAGATGTGCTACTTATTGCTGATAATGCAATTTATACATTGACGAACCACGTGTATATTGAGATGAAGATGATGCCTATGCTGAATATAAGCAAATGGAGAGGAAGGGAAAATACTACATGGGCGAACGAATCAAATTTGCAGCTGTATGTAGGGCGCAAGGCTTTGTGCTCTGAAGCTTTTTGATTGGAATTGGGATAGGCTGTTCATACATAATTGAGAGAAAAAAAAATTTGAAAAATTTCAGAAGCGAAGAAATGAGTGAGTATAAACGATTAAATTTTGCTGTTGCAGTATGCTGAAAACACCCCCCCTTCCTGCTGCCATACCGCCGGGACCATACCCTCGTCCTACCAATTTCTCGACTGACGGCAATGATTGCAATCGTTTGAGAATTGGGAAGAAAAGCATTTCCGCTCGCTTATTACCGTGTTCATATATGCACAATGCAGAACTGAAAAACAAAATCCTTGAACCAAACGCGTGTGTACTATACAAGAAGCAAATTCCTAAATCAACTCCGCCCTTATTACCAATCCTGTCCAGATCCAACCACCATCCAACCACCACTTTTCCGACCAACCATCCAACCATCCAACATAAGAAGATTACAATTTCAGAAAGAAAGAGTTGAGGTCGTGATAGGGAACTAATTGTCGGTGTGATCGTCATCACCACGAATTCCTCGACCAGCAGCACCACTGCTAGTATTCTTCGTTTTGCCACGAATATCCTGCCATGTGGCACCGAATCTCCTGCCAGTACTGGCAAGAAGGCCTTCTTCCTCATCAGCCTCAGCATCTTCATCAATCTCGCTAAGGTCCAATTTGGGTGTTCGGAACAACGCCGTAACGAAGACAATCAAAAAGATTGCGAGGAAGACAAATTGAGCCCAAAATGCTAGAGCACCGAAGAATGGGAAATTGACAGTGACTCTATTGAGGAAAGTAGACACGACACTAGGTGTGCAGACCTTTTCGGCACCCTCGCCAGAAGAAAGCTCACTGCATGTTTTAATCAACTCTGGGTGGTTGCTGCAATCTGGTTGGTCGCCAGGGAATTTGGTAGGGTTGGCGCAGAATGTTTGGGCACCATAAATTGCGTATTGTGGTGCAATCAACATGGCGATTGAGTAATTTATCGCGAGTATGATCAAAGTTAACATGACGGTTGCCATGAGGAGAGCTTGTGGAGAGGTATGCCCTTTTCGTATTTCAAAGAGTTTTACCCATAAGAATCGAAGACCGATAGCGGCGATTCCTGTCACTGAACTGCTAAAGAGGAATAGAACTAATAGTGCCATTAAGACATAGTCAATTGGGAAGACTATGGACGACTTGACGAAAATCCAATTGATCGGTTGGAAGATATTGATACTAGGTATGAATTAGCCAAAAACTTTTGATGAACCAGGTCAAGAATATCCTACCTTCCTAAAATATAACCACAATGCTGTTTACAGAATGAGTTCTTAGCCTTATCAATCCCTGTAATGAGCATGGAAACCCATATAACCAGGGAGAGAATGAGAAGTAGTATTCCTCCAATCAGTTTGAGAGGCCTGAAGATGGCGCAAGTCTTAGTCCATGCTCTGACGATAAAGCTCTTCCCATCTCCACGGGCTTCTGCGGCTAGACGTTCTCGTCTAACCAGAGTGCGTTCTTCACGATGCAAGGCCTCCAACTCTCGCTGGTCTTTAGCTGACAACCCACCATCTCTCCCCGCGTTTCGTCCTTCCAGTAGACGTTGTCGTTCTCTGTTTTGATCTAAGGCGGATGCCGTTGTTTCTGAAAGCTGTGGCGCACTAATTGAAGGTGCAGATTTGATGAAAGATATGGGTAACAATGCCAATCCAACAGATGTGTAGAGTATGTATAACAACGTGCCCAATGAAATCAGTAATCCCAATGCGAAAGTTAAGGCACGCTCTCCGTGGTTTTCAGCTAAAAGACGTTTGAAATAGTCTAGATCCATATCGGATCCACGATTCTTTGCGACGGGTACAAAGAATCCGACCAAGAACAAAATTACGACCAGGACAACAAAAAACAATGTGTATTTTGCGGCACTGAGGAATCTCTGGCCGAATGTCTGCGTGCCTTCCTCCGAATCAATTTCATCGTATTCTTCGTAGAAGAAGTATGTGAATGGGATGACAAGAAGGCATAGGACGGCATCCAAGCTGTACAAAGCATAGTAAACAATTTTTAGAGTCAGGAGGATGTTGTGAACAGTCTCGGGAGTTGCCCAGTCTTTCTTTGCACCAAGCTTCGATGTCGTGGAGCTCACGAGAGCAATGTCAACAGGAAGAAGTAGGACTGTTGCCAATAGGGAGGTCAATGTGATAATCGTAACGGTAGAAACTAGAGCTGAGCGATCGCGTGGCGTTTGATACGTATAGGTAAAAATAGCTGCAATAAGAGCTACGATGCCTACAGCAACGGCATACGCGACCCAAATAAATGCAGTCTGTATGAGCGCCATCTTGCAGGCGAGGAATGGATACTAGATTCGCAGATAGATATTAGCAGTGCTTGAATTGTTGATGATAGCAATCGGCAAGTAGTTGGAGTGGTACGCATGCGGAAACTTAGCAAAGAAAAGGAAAAGACGGTATAAATAACAAGAAGATCATCTTAATATACCTCGCGAATGTGTCAAATGGATTTCCGGTATCAATGTTGTTTTTATATGACTCTCGACACCAAAACAATGTTGCTCGTGTCTTATTCGAAATCAAGAGGAATGCGATCTCGAATATATTAATGGTGTTTTGTGTAGTTTTGCTTTGCTTTGCTCTGCTTCCTGTTATAGTCAATATTCAGGATTCTAGACGTCTGACGTAAATGGGCGTTTGCTTGCGGGGATCAGCATTCAGGACGCCAGGACCTTCAAAAGCTGCATGAGCTTCAAGGGACAGTGATAGGCCAGCACAGTGGTCAAGCACCGAGAACGCTAAAATTTGTGTAAATCGCGGGTCGCGACGCACCGACATTTGACTGGACTGATAATCTTGAGCATCCATATCAACAACTTCAAAAGAAGTCCGAATTTACCACAATTTGGTGCTTTTGATGCTTTACGTTGGTCCATAATGCAATGCTATACGGAGCTGACACCTCCTACAGCTGTCACACACTCCTTAACTCTTCCATTTTTGTCCGCAGATGCTAGAAACCTCGTCGTCGCAAAATCCTCGTTGCTACAGATATTTACAACTAAGACTGTATCCGTGGATCTCGACGACCTAGCAGGAAAGGATTCTTCGACAGCAAAAGATGAAACAAATATTGACCCTAGAATTAATAACGACGATGGAGTAGAGGATTCTTTTCTCGGCACAGAGTCGATTATACAGCGACCAGAATTAGCTCGAACAACGAAACTGGTACTTATAGCTGAATATAACTTATCTGGGACGGTCACATCTCTTGTCCGCGTGAAGACTGTATCCTCAAAGACTGGAGGCGAAGCACTTTTAGTGGGATTCAAGGATGCAAAGCTCAGTTTGGTGGAATGGGACCCAGAACGGCCTGGCATATCAACAATATCAGTCCATTTTTATGAACAAGACGAACTGCAAGGAAGCCCATGGGCACCAAGTCTTTCAGATTGTGTCAACTATCTTACTGTCGACCCAGGAAGCCGGTGTGCTGCATTGAAATTCGGAGCGCGGAATCTTGCGATCCTGCCTTTTAAACAAGATGAGGATGTCAACATGGACGATTGGGATGAGGAGTTGGATGGCCCTCGGCCTGCGAAGATTTCACAAAAGGCTGCAGCGGAAGATGGAAAGTTAGATACGCCATATGGATCCTCTTTTGTTCTACGATTGTCTTCACTCGATCCTAACATCATCTTTCCAATTCACCTCGAATTTCTGTATGAATATAGAGAGCCAACTTTTGGAATTCTCTCCTCTACCATGGCACCATCTTCTGCTTTACTGCAAGAACGTAGAGACCACTTGACGTATATGGTGTTTACCCTAGACATACATCAAAAAGCGTCTACCACCATTCTTTCCGTTGGAGGTTTGCCTTACGACCTCTTCAGGATCGTTCCACTAGCCCCACCTGTGGGCGGAGCTCTTCTAGTTGGCACTAATGAGTTGATACATATCGATCAAGCTGGCAAAGCCAACGGTGTTGCTGTCAACATGTTTGCAAAGCAATGCACTGGCTTCAGTCTTCTGGACCAGTCTGATCTTGACCTTCGGTTAGAAGGTTGCAAAATTGACCAGCTGTCTATCGAAAATGGAGAGATGCTCATTATACTACATAGTGGTGATATTGCTATCCTGAGCTTTCGTATGGATGGAAGGTCGGTCTCTGGTCTAAGCATTCGACGTGTAAGTGCAGAGTTAGGAGGCGCAATATTGACTGGAGCTGCTTCATGTGTAAGTTCTCTTGGCGCAGGATCATTATTCGTTGGAAGTGAGGTATCAGATTCTGTCATCCTAGGCTGGAGTAGGAAGTCGGGTCAAACTTCGCGTCGGAAGTCCAGGCTTGACACTTCAGCAATAGCGGAAGTTGATGAAGCCATGCTAGACGATGAAGATTTAGAAGATGACGACGATGATCTGTACGGCGATGGTCCTACAATCACTCATGCCACTGCAAATGTTACTGCCTCGAACAGTAAAACGGGTGACTACACATTTCGTATACATGATTCCATGGTCAATATAGCCCCTATCACAAACATAGCGTTCGGAGAAGCCGCATTGAGTTTGGGTAAGGACGAAGAGCTCAAACTTAGCGGTGTTCAGAGCGAACTTCAGCTTGTAGCTGCTGTCGGTCGTGAAAAGGGAGGCTCCTTGGCAGTCATTAATCGTGAAATCCAACCATATGTTATAGGACGATTCGACTTACCAGAAGCTCGTGGTATATGGACCATGAGCGCAAAGAGGCCAGCACCAAAAGGATTACAAGTCAATAAAGAGAAATCTGTTACTAGCGGTGACTATGGCGTCGATGCTCAATATGATAGACTAATGATAGTTTCCAAAGCATCTGATGCTGAAGATGCTATTGACGAATCTGCTGTATATGCATTGACGGGTGCTGGGTTTGAAGCTTTAACAGGGACAGAATTCGAACCAGCTGCTGGATCCACAATCGAAGCTGGCACACTTGGCAATGGCATGCGTGTGGTTCAAGTTCTAAAGTCTGAAGTGAGAAGTTATGACGGTGGTAAGTTCGCAATTTTCTTTGAATCATACCCCTCTCAATACAAGTGGTCGGATGGATGGGCATATAGGTTGGGACAAGTCTTTGGGAAATTTTGTGCTTTCCGCTTATATGTTTTCGCCGCCCGGGGCGCTATCTGGAAATCTATCATATCCTATAGCAACAATGAAAGCGAATTATCAACATTACAACTGTGCCTCATGCAATATGCTCCCTGCGACATGCCGCTTCGCGCCATTACATGATTAGAAGCGTAGCTAACTCTGTATCTGTGGTGTAGATCTTGGTCTAGCACAAATATTGCCGATGCTCGACGATGAGACGGGAGCAGAGCCGAAGATCATCAGTGCAAGTTTTGCAGATCCATTTCTCCTACTCATAAGAGACGATGCGAGTATTTTTGTTGCACAATGTGACGATGACAATGATCTTGAAGAAATAGAAAGGGTTGATGATGTTTTGCTTTCTACGAAATGGCTGACTGGCTGTTTGTACGATGACTACAGCGGAGCTTTCTCCAATGGCAAATCGAACAAGGCAGGGGAAAATGTCAAGATGTTTTTGCTTAGTGCGGGTGGAGCACTGCACGTGAGTTTCCTCCCAAGCTTTCCACTACACAATTTCTAATGATTCCAGATTTACGCACTGCCTGATCTTTCCAAGCCAATTTATGTCGCGGAAGGAATATGTTTTGTTCCACCAGTGCTTTCAGCAGATTATGCAGCTAGGAAATCGGCAGCTCGGGAAACCTTGACAGAGATATTAGTAGCTAACCTAGGAGATTCTGTTTCTCAAACCCCTTATCTTATTGTATGAATCTGTACTTTAATCTACTCATTTATGTGCTGACTGATTTAGCTTCGACCCTCAAACGACGATCTTACCATCTATGAACCGTTCCGCACAAAGTCTGCGTCTCCGGATCTTCTCTCATCTACACTTCAATTTCTGAAAATACAGAACACGCATCTTACACAAGCCCCCAATGTGTCTGCTGAGGAGCAAGCCGATGGAGCTCAAAAGACCAGCGATAAGCCAATGCGAGCTATCTCAAATCTCGGTGGATACAGTACTGTCTTCATGCCAGGTGGATCTCCAAGTTTCATCATTAAAAGCTCCAAAACAGTACCCAAAGTTCTCAGCCTACAAGGAACAGGAGTTCGCAGTCTAAGTAGTTTCCATACTGAAGGTTGTGACAGAGGATTCATCTATGCCGACACAGAAGGAGTTGCCCGCGTAGCACAGTTCCCACCAAATACCACGTTTGCCGATATTGGGATGGCCCTGCGAAAGATTGAGATAGGTGAAGATGTTCACGCCGTGGCATATCATCCACCGCTACAAACATATGTTATAGGTACCAGCACTTTTACAGACTTTGAATTGCCCAAAGATGATGACCACCGCAAAAATTGGCAAGAGGAAAACATCGCCCTGAAGCCATCTATCGAGAAAAGCTTTCTCAGATTAATCAGCCCTGTCAACTGGTCCGTCATTGACACCATCGAACTTGAACCCTGCGAACTCATCACTTGCATAAAAACCATGAATCTGGTGATTTCAGAAGTCACCAACGAGCGCAAACACTTGATTGCCGTAGGAACAGCTATAACCAAAGGAGAAGATCTCGCAACCACTGGTCGTCTCTACGTTTATGATGTTGTCACCGTTGTACCAGAACCAGATAGACCTGAGACAAACAAAAAATTGAAACTGATCTCTTCTGAAATCATTACTCGTGGTGCCGGTGGTCCGGTAACTGGTCTTTCCGAAATTGGAACTCAGGGTTTCATGCTTGTTGCGCAGGGCCAGAAATGTATGGTCAGAGGTCTCAAGGAGGATGGTACAAACTTGCCAGTCGCATTTATGGATATGAATTGCTATGTTACGTCTGTCAAGGAACTACCTGGTACAGGTCTCTGCGTAATGGCGGACGCTTTGAAAGGTGTTTGGTTTGCTGGATATACGGAAGAACCGTATAGGATGCTACTCTTTGGAAAGAGTGCGGCAAAGATGGAGGTCTTGTGTGCAGATTTATTACCAGATGGAAAAGATCTATTCATTGTGGCTGCAGATGCTGATGGCAACTTGCATATTATGCAATATGATCCTGAGCGTATGTTGTAATTTTTCATTTCCTATTTTCTCAGCCAAATGGCTTGCATCTAATCCTTGACTTACAAATACACAGATCCCAAATCTCTTCAAGGCCACCTCCTCCTTCACCGCACCACCTTCTCCCTTGGAGCCCACCACCCTACCACCATGACACTTCTTCCCACCACCAGATCCTTACCCCCATTCACCGCTGCCCCCTCTCCATCTCCTAGTCCCTCGCCTCAAGAAGACGCTCCCTCCCCTTCTCAGCCCCTCCTCATCACTTCTCGCACCGGCACCCTCGCTCTTCTCTCCCCTCTAACAGAATCCCAATACCGACGTTTTGGAACCCTCGTCTCACATCTTACAAACACACTCTATCATCCGTGCGGTCTCAATCCCAGAGCATACCGAATAGACAGAGATGCAAATGAGGGGATTGTAGGAGGAAGAACAATTATTGATGGAGGAGTGCTAGGAAGATGGATGGAACTTGGGAGTCAGAGGCGAGGAGAGGTGGCTGGAAGAGTTGGAGTTGATGTTTTGGAGTTGAGGGATGAGTTGAGTGGATTGCGTGGAGGTTTGGGCTTTATCTAGAGGATATTGTTTTCAGAGAGTTGAGTGGTGGTTGGAGGTTAGAAAATAATATGATTTGCAGCATCGCATAATCGGGGTTTAAAAAGCGCTGATTGTACAAAATAGGGGCAAGCGAGAACCCAAATTCAATACTATTTTATCTTTCTTATGCCAAATTCAGTCGTCAAATTGCATTGCCTTTTTTATTCGAAGATATCCGACTCAACCGTCCAAATGAGTAAGACTTAAGTGGTTTTGTTCTGTTTAGCCAGGCTCGTTACTATGAAAGTCGCATAGTGAGATTTCCTAGATTACAAATCAAGTGAGCGACATAGAATGAATTAGATGGAGTTTTTTGCAATCACAATCACTTTCTCTTTTCTTACGAAAAAGAATACGCATATGTCAAGTCAGAATTTCAAAATCGCAAATTGATTATATGAGTCTAAGTAGAATAATTGTACAGGGTCTGACTGATTCAGTATCATGGTTCCAGTCAGAATGAGAGCGCAAGAAAGAGAAGAAGGAATAAATTACAACAATATTACGAAATCAATCCAAGTATTCAAATCTGGGGATCGATGCTTCTCTCCTCATCCTCCTGCAACAACAACAACAAAACAACAACACCTAGCACATCACAACATTAACATCACCCACACACCCTCCTTCCCATTCACTCATCACTCCCCCTTAAAAGCATCCTCGTAATCCTCCCGATACCCCTGACTCTTGAGCTTTCTATCCATATCGCGTGCTTTGCGAGCCTGTTTACGGATCTCCCGAGTCGTATCTCCTCGTGTTACTCTGACCATGTGTTTAACCTCCCTGGAAACGAATGCGCGGGTAGCTTCGCGGGAGCTGAGTTTTCTTGTGCGAGGAGAGTATTGTGGGTGGAGGGGAGGGAGACTTTGGATAAGGGATTTGGCGGCGTGGGTTTGAGACATTTTGGATGGAGATGTAGGGGATAAGGGGTTTTGGGTGGCGAGTTTTATTATTGTGTTTTGAGAGGTGGTTCTGGAGGAGACGAGTTTAAGAGTAAAATGCTAGAAGTAATGACTTTTGGAGATTTGGAAGGCTGTTTGGTTGTGATTGTGATTGTGATTGTGATTGATGATAGAACTGGAGAGTAGAAAAGCATAATGGAGGAAATCTTTGAATTTATATACTCGCATCGAGGAGTTGTTCAAGATATGAACTCGATCAATAGAACAATTCCACAGTAAATACAATATCATCTAGGAAGACACAGTAAAAGGTTCTCAGATCAGGAGGTTTGAGGTCGAGATGGAGGTTCTTTGTCATGGCGCTTGAGACAGCCAGGGGTACCGAATTTTAAAGTCACGACCATCACAAAGATACTTATGAACAACGCTGAAACAGAAAAAGAAGAATCCCAGGAACATGTCTCAAAATAAACAATAGTATTTCTGAAAAAAGTGGGAAGATTTGGTCAAAGTGTGTGAGCAGGTAAATTTGAGCTTCGAGATTTTCAGAAGGTCTCTTAGGTTCTCTCTTGAATCCAAACCATGTGTGCCTTTCTACAGTCAGACAATGAGAAAAGAAGAACATAGAACTTCAGAGACATGCTTTTGACGCACCTACAGCATCGCACCCATAGCCTCCAATCCATCTACGTCCCATTCCCCACCCAAATCCATCCAAAAATTCTGCCCATCGAATCCATCCCAAGGGCTCATATCCATATCACCCAACACTGGCATTGCATCCGAGTTCGGCTGCTCATTTACCACACCCTCTAACCCAGCATCAAGCTGCCTCAACGTGCCTCCCTCAGTAACATCCTCGCTCCCACCACCACTACCCTCCACCGCATTCCTATCTACTCTAAACCCATCTCCCAACGGCTGTGACTGCGCCGAACTCCCATAAGCCGCAACCTTCTGATCATACCACCCCTTCACCAAACGGATCTTCCTGGCAAACTTGTCGAAACAATCTGTCCAGCCCTCTCCTACCCTTCTTCCATCACTACCCACCTCTGCGTCCTTTCCCCATTCTCCATCCTCGGTAGTGATGTTGATATCTACAATTTTCGCTCCATCGTTTCGCTCTGCTAACTCTTTCAACACCCAGGAGAGATCGCAGACTTCGCGGACAAAATCGAGGGTCCAGGAGGGGAGAAGTGGGCTTTGGTAGAAGGAGAGGCGGGCGAGAACCATGAGGGCATAGGCGAGAAGGGACCATGGAGCAATAGGCTGGCTTAAATAGGTGGACGGAGGAATAGAGAGAACTAACAGAAGGAAAGAGCGTGTGTGATGGAGACAGGTGTAGAGAGATTGGAGGTGAGATGGATGTAGAGGAGGTGGTTGAATTGGTTGGGCTGCTGAAATAGATTGGGGTGATTGTGTTGCGTTTGTGGATATCCAGCCATTAGTTAACGCGACTTCATAAAGACGGATAGTAGAAATGTGATGGTGAAGCTGTAGGATTACTGATTGTATGTGTTAGTTCTTCATTCACGATATTTATTTAAGTATGGAAGCTCAACTAAAGTAAATGACTGTGAATTATAATACAACAAGAATGAATTGAAACACGTACCATTATCTCCAAGAGCACTAGGAACACCCTTCTTCAGTATATCTAGCTCCATCTGGAATGTACCCAACTTCAACGCAGTAGGGACTTGAATTTCACTATCACTCTGAGCAAGTAATACCGTTTGCCCAATTTTCTCTCCAAGATGTGATATCTTAACTAACTCAACTAGTAAGAGATCCGTAGTATGTTCTGGTTTCTTCTCTATGAAACGAACAGATTCATCAAGATGTATCGAATATCTCATGGGATCTATACGCTGAAAGCCCGTTGCAACTCTAGACGTAAATCAGCAATGTCGCTTTGGATTAACATAAAATGAAAGTTGAAGCTTACAGAGAAGTTAGATAGAATAAACCAGCTAAAGCCCTTCTCTGCTCCATGGTTCTCCTTGAGAAATCTCCTGCTGTGGCTCTACTGTGGCCAAATGGATACCTGAACCTATCTGCTGATGGTGGTTTATTCAGTCCCAAGTCCCCAGTAAGCCCCATTGCTAGGCCTAGGAGATTGTTTAGGTGAGGATGCCCTAAACAATGGTAATGATACCTATTCATTCAGATTGGTCAGTAAATTACCTCTTTCCGACGAATCATGCCACCTCTAGCTTCTAAACCCCTAAACTTAAACCTCTTTGATACAAAATAGACACCTCATTCGTTCAAACAGCAACTGAAATCACTCTTCTTATCCACCAGCCCAACAAGGAAGTTACAGAAACGAAAGAGAAAAACACACTACTCACCACCCACAAAAAACCAAAATCGTCTGCAACAACTCCAAAGTCTTCTCCCTCCTCACCATAATCCTCTCCGTCAAATCCCTCACCAACGCCGTCTCATAAACCGTCTGTCTCGGCAAATTATAATAGCTCGCCGCCATCAAAATCGCCTTTCCCAGCACCGGTTTGCTCGCCACCCATTGCTTCCCTGTCAATCCTTCCGTCTCAATAACCACAAAGGGAAATCTTGCCGTCATTTCCATCTGGTACAATTTCACCAGCCTTTCGACTTCCCTATCGTCGGGCTCGAGATCCGAGTTAGCGTGGGCGAGAAGACAGGCATTGGTGCTTTTCTCGTAGACGGATTGCCTTTTACTTGGTTCGAGAGGCTTGGGGACGACATGGGGAGTATTTCTGTAAGGAATTGAATTTGCCGGTTCTGGCTCGGAGGGAGATGGTGATCTGGGGAGGACATTTTCATCGGTGACGAGCGGAGAAAATGTCGGCGTTTCATCTTGGGAATGAACGCCTTGTTGCTGTTGCAGGAGATTCACAATTCCATCAAGTTTCTTCTCTAACTGTGCAACTCGACTGGACTCGACATTAGAAGTATGATATATAGTTGTGTAGAAAACAGTCCATACGTAGTCTTTTGAGGCTTGTGAGCCCTTATAGAAGGAGTTTGTGCCACACAATCTTTCTTTAGGCGATGACATCTACTATGATTAGTGAATAGTCTAGTATAATGACAACGAACACTTCAATCATTTGTACCGTTCACATTTCGTATTCAACCCTCCTGGCCGTGGCACACATTTTGCTTTTGCCAATGCACAGGTCCTGCATGCCCGGGAGCTGGGGTGACTCTTTCCTATGTGATTGGTTGTTGACATCACGTATTTCAAAATTCGCTTTTCATATATCGAGAATACTACCTCAATGTTAAACGGAGAGGAAATGGTAATCCCAACCCGTCGCCGTTGAGATTTACTTTTTAAAGGTTGACGCTGTGGGGCGGGACCGGAGCAAAGTCGTCTCCCCGCTCCCGGTCCACGAATCATGTCATACACCCTCACAGGCACAACATCCAATACATCAAGGACAATGGGGACAAGAGGATTAAAAAACAATATATTATATTTTGAAAGACCGCGCATGGACTATAATGCGATAAACACAAAATCTTGAGTTGATTTAGCCTATCTAGAATGTGCATTAAAACTTTCAATGCTCGACGAAAAGTAAGAGCAGAGGGTATGCAACTTCGGTCGTGTAAAAAAATTCATCAACGCCTGGTCCCGCAACCCTCCTCCAGATCCCCCAATCGAAACGAACATCCCCATGATTCTCATACTCGATGTATTAAAGTGAAGTATGGAAGGTGGCTCTGAGAAGAACATTATCAAGCCAAATGGCATAACGCTATTCAGAATTGGACTAGCTCATGTGAACCTTGAAAGTCAAAAATGAGCCCGTATATGAATGTCGGGTAAGTTTTTAAAGTCGTATGGGATGGAGTGAAATCATGTGGTAGGAGCTGGGGTACCACGTGCAGCCGCCTCATCAGCACGAATAGGTGCGAAGAAAGGATGGGCCATGGCTTCCTTAGCAGTCAGACGTTCCTAAATCACATGTCAGTATATGTAAGACGAGGCTTGATAACGGTAGGCATACTTGGTGATCATATCGGAGAAGTTTATCTAAGAAATCGATAGCTTCATTGGTAACAAATCGTTGGTTCTCAGCATTGACAAAGCTGTGCCAGTTCTTCTTTGGGAATCTGCCTAGGATATCGTCATATTGTGCGTCGAGCTCAATCTCGTATTTGTCGAGGTAGTCGAATAAATCTTCAGTACCGAGAACTTTAGCAATTTTGACTAATTGATCCGAGTTGCTGTTTCCGTGGAAGAATGGTTCCTTTCGGAAGATCATCGAAGCGAACATGGCACCTAATGACCACATATCCAAGGAGTAGTCATATTCCTGGAAGTCAACAAGCAATTCAGGTCCCTTGAAATATCTTGACGCGACTCGAACGTTGTACTCGGTGCCTTGATGATAGAATTCCGCAAGACCCCAATCGATAAGTCTCAACTAATCCTACAAGTCAATCAAGATATTCTTCCAGCTATTGAGATTCCTACCTTTCTGTTCTCATGATCAATCATCACGTTATGAGGCTTGACATCTCTGTGCATAATGCCTTTGCTGTGACAAAAGTCCAATGCCTATCAACGTTAGCAACTTTACAACTTTCCAAAAATTTGGATATCATACCTTTAAGAGCTCATAAATATAAAATCGGACATCGTAATCGATAAACTTAGGGTAAAGGCTGCGGAAGTCGGTGTTGTTGACGAATTCGAAAATCAAGGAAGGTGTTTTGCTCTGCATCATGAATGAGTCGTCTGTTTCTTCTTCAAGGGGTTGTTCAAGGCCAGTGAGCGCGGATTTGCCCGTCTTCCCAACTAGGGAAAAAGGTTCGCCTGGGAGAGAAGGAAAAGTTGGATTTACTTGACTATCCCGAACAACGTCAAGGAGGGCGACAATATTTGGGCCTCCTGACAAGTTCTGTAGGATCTTGATTTCTCTCTTGATCTTCTTCTTCTTGACCGGCTTCAACACCTTAATCACACATTTTTGATAGTTGGCCACATTGATTCCCTCAAAGACTTCCGAGTACTTTCCTCGTCCTACATGGACACACGTCCGCGTGTCAGTAAGCAGCACACACATAGCCACGAGCGGGTAAAAGCAAAACAAGTCTTGGGGAAGGAGGTATTGCCGACTTACCAATCTTGCGCACAACTTCATAGTTCTCCAAAACGCCCCAGGTAATATTTACGCTATCGTAATCCCAATATGCCCGTGGCATCTGCTGGTTGACATCCGCATAGACGCGAGCCATTTTGCGGCCGGCCTGGTATGGGAAGGCGGCGCCGCGCAAATCGTGTAGAGACCGCCTTTTCGAAAATATCGAGATCCGGAGTGAGTCGCCGATTGATAAGAACCTGGTTGATTGACCGGATGGTTCTGGCAAAGCTTCGCAGGATGACCTTGTACGATGTTGTAAAAAATAATGATCTGATGTTGATGTGCTACGAATTCTTGATGGACGGTAAACACACCCCGCGCTAGCGCAGGAGTTATTTTCGATCGGGTGGCCTTAAATAAAAGGTTACCGACAGCCTTTTCAAAAAATTGGCCAAGGCTGAATGACGAATAATAATTTTTGTTTCAAGCTTCATCTTTCGCCAATATATATTGCACTTTTTCCCTGTCGCAAAGAAACCTGTATGAGGATTATCAATGCAAAGACATATTAAACAACAGAACTAACGCGAATATGCTCTACGATCTCAATATTCCTTGGTCATCAAGCAAAGACCCTCTTGATCTCCAAAGGACAATCTCATTTCTTTCAGAATTAGGCTACGGCACCATAGCTCTTAATCATATCCAAAGCGGACCGCTTCCTTCCAATATAACAAACCCAATACCTACGACATTTCCCTTTGCAGTCCCTCCCAAAACAGTCATTCTACGTCGCTGCACCCTCACTCTCTCTGACCCCTCCCTTAACCACCGTCTCTCAGCTGTTTCATCCGCCTACGATATTGTCGCAATTCGCCCTACCACAGAAAAGGCATTTCTCGCAGCATGTCTTAATCTAGCTGAACACTCTCTCATATCCCTCGACCTCACACAACGATATCCATTTCACTTCAAACCTAAGCCTCTCATGGCTGCTGTACATCGCGGCATTAGATTTGAAATATGTTACGCGCAAGCTACGATGGAAGATTCAAATGCGCGCAAAAACTTTATAAGTAATTGTTTGGGCATATTCAGAGCTACGAGGGGAAGAGGAATTGTAATAAGTAGTGAAGCTAAGACTGCATTGGGTATCAGAGGCCCAGCAGATGTGGTCAATTTGATGGCAGTATGGGGATTGGGTAGAGAAAGAGGCATGGAAGGACTCGGTGACAATCCAAGATCGGTGGTTGTAAACGAGGGATTAAAAAGAAGTTCTTACAGAGGACTGGTGGATGTGGTTTATGGTGGTGAGCGGAGCGCTGCGAAGGACGCCGAAATCAGTGAGGCGCAGAAGACTAAAGCAAATAATGGGGAAAAGGGAAAGGGAAAAAGGAAAGCCGATGATAATAAGGAGGTAAAAGAGAACGAGCCACTCCAGATAAGTAAGAGGCAGGCAAAGAAACAGAGGATGGAAGCCTTGAAAGCCAACGAATCCAATTCGAGCTCATCGAAAGAAACATCCCCTACAGCTCCTGCAATCATAGACACCAATGATATAATAAAAGCGAAAGCTAATAGTTGATTTTTATATTCTTTTGCTATTTTTTTACTCCTTGTGGCGTCATTCTTTGAACATATATTTACAACGAATTTGGTATCTTTCAGGAGTCTAGCCCTACACAATCTATTATAACTTCTCTTTTGAACCCATTTCATTACTATTCGAGCATCAAGCTCCAATCTCAGACCGCTGTCGCCACAGCAAGATTACCAAGGACTAAACTGCTAGACAAGGCGAGTGTGTTGATATCCACAGGATTTGGCTGTGCGACTTGTGCAGCTCCAAGTGCAGGAGCTGGTGATCCTCCAGCTTGTATCGCAGCTGAGGTGGTGACACTCGCGACTGTAGCTCCTTGAATAGCAGCTTCGGTTAAGGATGTGCTGATTGACGCTGCTGTTGCAGCACCTTGCATTGTAACTTTGATATCGAATTAGTTTTATGAATGATACTTTAATGTGATTCAACATACCTGATACCATGACGGTAGTTGTTTGCATCATAGTCATAGTGACCATGGATGTAACCACTGACATTTGCGTAGCCATCATAGTCACCATTACTTGCTCAGTTTCGGTGACTGTTTGGGTAACCATTTGAGGTAGTGGGGTGACGGTAACGGTAGGCGGAGCTCCTGAACCGAAGACGGTCGAAGTGAGGAAAGAGAATTGGCCACTGGAATTGTTAGTTTTCAACTAGTTTCTGAAAGACTGATTTTCATACCCAGTTCCGGCAGCTTGTATTGCAGCTCCTGTTGGCGCCGCCACTCCCTCTGCACTCTTTGTGACAGTCATTGTTTTTGTGATCTCCTTTGTCACCGCGGGTGCTGCGCTCGCTTTCCCCCCTCCTCCTTCGAGAGCGGCGATGATATCACTTAAACCTCTAGCTTCATACCGATATCCCTAGATTATCATCAGCCACCATCTACAGCATGAACTCCCTCAAACCATACCTGTGCAAGGCCTGCTGCCCCTACTGCCCCTAATAGTGATGCTCTGATAAAGCCCTTCATCCTCCTTTCCAATATTGCCGTTAGATAATGTGGTTTGGTATCCTGCCCTTCGAAGTTTGAGTTTAGGTATTAATGAATGTAGTCAACAGCCCAGCCGTTGTATGAAGCAAAGAATATGAAGATTGATGAGTGAGCGTGACCTGCAGCTGCAGAATTACAATTGATTAGATGACAAGAGATTTAAAAAAGAGTGCTCAGATGATAAGTGATTCAATGAGGGAAGTGGAAACAGATATGCACACGACCCTCAAACCGTGCATCAATGAGCCTTGGCGCTATGATTGAAAGTTGAAGCACAGCAGTGCGTGGTCCTAGATGTAGATCCTCGACGCTCATGGGAGAATCATGGACGGTTGAATATGGGACCGTGGCGCCATCAAAGCTACGAACCGCCAGGGGTATATGATTCAATTTTTACATGAATAGGGAAGTTTTGCCAACACTCACAGTGGCACAATGGAGTAAGACATGAGAAAATGGTTGATTCGATCAGGTAAAAATCGAAAGACTTCAAGGGTCCCGGCGGTACGGTTGAGTGAAAGAAACTCGACGCATGACATAAACAGCAGGGAAATCCAGTGAGGATACGAGACTAGTGCAAAAGCATACTTCACAAGTGGTGGCTTGAAATACTTTTGATAGAATACTGCCTAGGATGTAAGAGATGCTAGAATCTCAAACGTCAGAGAGTTTTTGAATGTACACCAGGTATGGGGAAAATGAAATCCCATACGTGTGGGGTTTCAGACTAGCTTGGCGGCGTGAGAATTCCCAAACCGTTGCAAAAATTGAACACTCTAAAGCATGCTGCCCAATGAGAATTATGAATTCTGCAATGCAAAACAAGCTTTGTGCAAACTCCATCGGGTTTCCTTGGGTGTGTAAGGTACAGCGGAAGTGGAATCAAAAATTGAATGGAGTGCGCGATAATGTTAGGGAGGATCACGCTGAAACTCGAAATTCGCAACTATAACCTTTGTTGCTTTTGTCCTCTCAGATCTTGAATCTGAAGAGTTTTGTAATGGAATATGTTTAACGACGACTTGCTAGATATGGGATGTGTAGATTGGCCTTATATATCTCTAGGGATATCACATGCAGACTGTGATAACCCGTCGAAACAATTTCCATATCAAGTTGTTTCTTTCCTTGAGACACAACAAATTTGTAAGATTAGAAGGATGGAAGACGATTGGAGATGTAAAATAAATTACAACCCCGGATGATGTGCATCAATCCCAAGAATGCTCAAACCATCAGCCTTGCATAGATTACCTCGTAAAAGCTAGTGCCTAGGATGCAGACACGTGACACAGTAGGAAATTCCAGACACCGGGATTCGGGACTCGGGTAGCAAATTAAGCTCAAAAGTCAACAGAGACGATCGGGTGTATTAACTTCCGACTTCTATCTATTGTGCTCCGTGTCCGTACCCACATACCAGCCAACAGCCCACGTAGGACGCTTATTGTTATAATGCTACTAGCCGAGCTAGCCTCGATCGATATGTAGAGATTAATTAGTAATCAGCATAGACTACCCATCTAGATAGAGTACGTCACGATCTAGCGAAAATTTATCACCAAGGACCAAGCCAAAAATGTCGATTTCATAGATGTTTCAACGATGAAGGGAGAGAAGAAAGAATGCCGACGGAGTTTCATGGGTGTCCGAAGTGCATTTTACATCTATCTATCTCCAAACAGAACATTTTTAAGCCACATCGGTCATTTCATACTCTTTGATGCTGTGACTTTGTGACTATCACACTCAATTATCAAATTAACAACACCAATACCGGTACAAGGAGGTAACATCAGCTACTAGTTGGCTCGAATAAGGAACGGCGAGTTCTAGAAGCTAGGCTGACATCAAGCTCCCCCAACACAGCAAGAGTAGTGTCTTGTCATCCCATGATTCGATTGGATTTTACTTTTCTCCTCCTCTGCCTCGAGACATTTTTGCAACTTTCAAATCACTGTAAAGAACCATAACCACCGTCGCATTTAGACAATTTCAACTGGATATCGCCGATATGACCGTCGTCCATGTTCTAGATGATTACTACCTCGCGATCACGTTCTTGATTACAGTTGCATATCAATTGTTCTTCTTCGCAATTTCATTCTCTCTCAAATTTGATAAACTTACAGGTCAGACCAAGCTTATGTTTCTCGAGAGATACTCAATTCACTGCTAACATTAATTTCAGATTTTGCCGGAGGAACGAATTTCGTTGTACTGGCCATCATAACGCTTGCAATCAGTGGTCATCACCATGCACGTCAAATCGTCGCCTCTCTTTTCATCATGGTCTGGGGAGCACGCCTGTCAGCTTTCCTATTATTCCGAATTCTGAAAACCGGAAAAGATGATAGATTCGATGATAAGCGTGACAACTTCTTCAAATTTCTTGGGTTTTGGGTATTCCAAATGTTCTGGGTTTGGGTTGTCTCTTTCCCGGTCACCATATTGAATTCCCCAAAAGTCACGAGATTTCCACAGCCTGCCTTCGGCACTGCTAGTGATATCGCGGGAGTCATTCTTTACGCTATTGGTATTATCATGGAGAGTGTGAGCGACATTCAGAAATATCTCTTCAAAGTCAACAACAGCGACAAATCAAAAATTTGCGATAAGGGTTTCTTCTCATGGAGTCGTCACCCAAATTATTTTGGGGAGATCGTCATTCAGTTCGGTATGCCTTCTCATCTAAACCAATATATCTCTCACTAATAAATCGTAGCTATCTATATGATTGCAGTCTCACCTGCTGCCGAAGGCTATGTTCATGGTGGTGCCCGCTCAGCTCTCTATGCTTCAATTCTCGGAGCAATATTCCTCACTACCCTACTGATGTTCGTATCCGGCTTGACACTTCAAGAAAGACCTGGTGCAAAGAAACGATACGAGAAGGACAATCACTGGGAGAAATACTCTCGATATCTAAACCGAACGAGCATTCTCATTCCTTTCCCGCCACAGATTTATGAGAAACTCCCTACGATATTGAAAAGAACAATTTTCTTGGAATTTCCCATCTATGTATTCGATCCAGCAAAGCATTCTGATGTCGGAAGAGGTCAGCATGGTGCAGAGGAAGGTCGTCAATCGCATGGACGAGATCGACAAAGTACCGATGCTTTGGCTCATTGAGATAAAGCATTCGGAACATTGTCATATAACGTACGCTATTTTGAACTCAAACATGGAAATCTACAATGGCGAAGCTTTTGTTGTTTCTTTAATAAACTCTCGTCCAGAAGTATCCCCTTATTTCATCCAGCCTGATATTTGCATCACAGCAAAGCTCGCGCTTAGTTTACCAGCGCAATTTATTTAATAGTAATCATGTATATACATAGTAGCTAACGATATCCACCCTCATAACGAATTAATAAGACAAAAAAGCGCGACACGAACATGAAATTATAGACAGGTCATCATGTGACGAAGACTCAACCGAAAACAAGCAGGGAGTCATCTCACCCGTGCATGCATCTCCCATCTACGAAATCTCCCAGATTGTCTCAAACAATACCTCATATCTTCTAAGCACTCTGTTTCCCGTTCCATCTTTATTCTTTCTCAACGATTCTTCAACTCGGAGGAGATCAAAATATCTTACAACTATCTCTCAATTTCTTCAATTGAATCTCGCCTGCTCCGTATACATATCTATCTATCTATCTACCCCACCCTTCCCCATCTCATTATAATTATCCAATTCAACCAATAAGCAAGCAAGCAAGCGAGCCACCATGAACGTCTCCTGCGAATGCCAAAATGTAGTTTTCAAAACGCCGTTGGCGAGACCGCTCGCGCTTTACATATGTCATTGTAATGTAAGATTTTGCTGTTCTCTTCATTTTTTGGTACGGGGTTTGTATTTATATTTTTCGGGTTATGAAGTTGGTCATGGGATACATGTATACAGTATATGTGTGTTTCTGGAGTTGTGTTGTAGAATTGGATCCATGGGTGGATGGATGTATGAAGCAAATGGAATAATGCTACCAGGAACTGACTCGAGCGATCTATAGGAATGCAAACGACAATCCTCTTCCGCATTCGGCGCTTCTGCTATCTTTCCTCGATTTCCATTGCCGTGTCCGGAGTTTTTGGCGGTTTATACGTTAGTTTTCTTCTTCTTCTTTCTTCTTTCTGCCTTTGCTCTTAATATCTCTTCTCCCATTCCCCCTCTGTCAATTCTATACGCCCCTCCTCCCCTAATAATAGCAAGAAAAACTAACGTTTCCTCTCCCAAAGTCGTCCCACGGCCTCAGGACACACGGTAAACTGTTATTTCTGCAAAACATGCGGTACACGTCTAATCCACAGCACGCCTGGAAAGAGCGTTGTTAGTGTGAAGGGAGGTTGTATCGAGGGATTGGATTGGAAAATGGCGAAACATATTTGGGTTAAGAGGGCTATGGTTCCTATTCCTGTGAGTTTGTTTTTGGACTTCTCTTTTTTCTTGAGGTTTGATTTTAGGGGGGAGGGGGGGAGGGAGAACTTTGAGGATAGCTAGAGTGGAAAAGAGAAAAGTGATTGGAGATTAAGAGCTGGGGATTTGGATTTTATAATTTAATTCTGCACCTCGAGCTTTCGTGGGCCTTCAAACGAAATGAGAGGGCATGGAATTGCGTTACTAACATCGTAAATAGGAAGGAGCAGAAGTGTTAGGAGAGGAACCGGATTATGATCCCTACATCTGTAGGACGACAGATCTTCTGGAAAATGGAAGAATGGATGCTGGAGCTGCGTGAAAGGGACGTAGCAATAAATTTCTGTATTTAGTAACTACAGAGGATGGTAATGATAATTTCAATTATTCTATTACTACCAAAAATTACCGGCTTTTAATGATCACCAAAGAAGGCGCTAAGCGAACGGAAAAACAAGTCTGATTTATTATGTGTCCTACAATTATGCCATACCACCATTCACTTGAAGTGTCTGACCCGTCACCCACGAACTTGCCTCACTACTCAAGAATGCCACAACTTCTGCAATCTCATCTGGTTCTCCAAGCCTATCCTGAGGATTTAAGCCAGCAAGTGTCTTCAAAAGCTGATCACTCTTTCCCCTAAAGAATAACTCAGTCGCCGTTGGCCCTGGTGCTACAGCGTTGACCATAATATCTTTTCGTGCTAGATCTTTCGAAAGAGCTCGGGTCATCTGCTCGATGGCACCTTTTGACATTATGTATGTTAGGTATTGTGGTGTTACTGTACTGGCGTGACATTGGGTTGTGGAAAAGAGTATGATGCGAGAACCGGGTGCCATATGAGGAACAGATTTCTAGAACCATTAGAAAGCAACACGACTGACATTTGGATATACGACGTACCTGGGCGAGAAACAAAGGACCTTTGACATTTAAATCGAATGTCTGATCAAATTCTTCGCTACTAACGTTTTCCAATTCATTCAACATCATAGTTGCAGTGCAAGCAACCAAGATATCAATCTTTCCATGTTTCTCAATGGTTGTATCAACCAGTCTTGAAATGTCGTCAATATTGCCGGCATCAGCTTTGATAACCGTAGCGTTCTTCTCTCCGACAAGTGATGCGACTTCGTTTGCTGCGGAAAAGTCATTGCTATAGTTAATGACTACTATTGCACCATTGCGTGCGAGACGAAGACAAATTGCTCGACCGATCCCTTTGCTTCCACCGGTTACAAGGGCGACTTTTCCAGCGAGTGGTTGCATTGTTGCGATTGCGTGGGACATGAGAATAGAGTAACGAGAAGAGAAAAGGTGTGATTTAGAGAGAAAGCATTCGATAATGTGGTGAATGGACAAACAATAGAGGAAACCTTGTCATATTTATACTCATACTCGAAGCAAGGGCGTACTCAATACTCATTCATACAGTGACTCAAAATATTACACTCACAAGCCAACCTTGCAAGCATAGGCCACCGTTTAATTTGCCGGTCGAGAGCATTTTGATCCTTAAGCTTCATGAGGGTGCATATGTACGTTGGTGGAACATTCCGCAATATCCGTAATATCCTCGATATTAAAACGGAGGTACTCAGGAGATAGACTCATCACCGCAGAGTTTGGGGATAGAGATAAACCACATACCCATTCCGTTATGTGCTGACCAATGCAGATATTTGATACTCTTAATTCCACTTGGAAAAACAGAGGGCGTTTCTGCAAGATGTCAAGATTCCTATGTATCATACCAATCATCCAACACCCACCTTGAAATCTAACTGCAAGGAATTCTATACAATTGGTGTTCGAAAATCTTGGACTGAATTGAGGATGTTCTTGTGTCTTCTCAAACTTTAAGCAATGCCAATACAACATTCAATATCAACATTGATGAATGTCTGGCTTTTTGACTGTATATGATAAAGAATGTGAGGTGAAGTGCAAACAGAAACTTTGCCTTTCGCTGCTGGGAAAGTTTATACAACACAAGCAATTGGCCCGTGCATACCATTTTTGGCCGTAACATCAGCCTTGTGATATTTAATCATCAAACTTCTAAGAAAACAATTATCAAAAAACCTTCTCAACGACACACTTTCTTTTGTAATTTATCTGGTTACTTTTCTGATACCCAATTCAATTCGTTTTCGTACATAGAATCTACGCAGCGCCAAATCCGATTCTTCGATATCGTCGAACATTTCCTATCGGTCTGCAACAAAAACAACAATCGCATACAATCAAAACCCCTCTATCTCCTTTCTTTCAAAATGGATCAAAGAGAACTCACCTCAAGAGTTTCGGCTCTTCAAAAGGCGATCAATGACAAAGAGCCGGCAGCAAACGTCATTACCATTATGGAAACTCTGAAGAGAGATGTAAATGCCACTGAGGAACTTCTTAGGGTATGTCTACAACCGGCTACATTCCTAAACAAGCTCTTCTGGGTCTTTGTGTCTCCACGATAAACCTTCAGATGCATGGACTGATCAATATATTCTCTAGGCAACCAAAGCAGGAATGGTAGTAGCCAAACAACGAGGAAACGCGAATAAAGACATCGCCAAGCTTGCCACGGAAATCGTCACCAAGTGGAAAAAAACAGTCGAAGTCGAAAAAGAAAAGCGCAAAGCAAAGCATATGGCATCCGGATCTTCCCCCGCAGTTCGTAGTAACAGTACTTCCTCTCCTGCGCCCGCGCCCAGCGCCCCAGTCACGAAAGCCTTCAAAGGCGATTCTTCAAAGCGAAGATGGGAAACTGATAAAGTCGATACTAAGCGTACGGGTCTCCCAACACGCGATGCTTGTATTGGATTAATGTATAATGGTCTTGCGTTCAAATGCGAAGAGCCTCCCACTCATGTCATTATCAAGGCTATGGCTGTTGAACAAGCTGCGTTTGATCATTTTGGAGGTGAGACGAAGGAATATAAAGAGAAGCTTCGTTCCCTCTTTCAAAATCTCAAACAAGTATCCAACACGCAGTTGCGCAAGAGAGTCATGTCGGGAGATATCGAACCAGCTCGTTTTGTTGTCATGACGCACGAGGAATTAAAATCAGAGGAGATGAAGAAGAAGGACGACGCGTTAGAGTTGGAGAACATGAAGAAGGCTCAGGTACCAATGGCGGAGAAGAGTATTAGTGATGCTTTGACGTGCGGAAAATGTGGTCAAAAGAAAGTCAGCTATTCGCAAGCACAGACTCGCAGTGCTGATGAACCTATGACGACTTTCTGCGAATGTCAAGTTTGCGGTCATCGCTGGAAGGTATGTATCATTCTCAACTCGTGATTATAATCTGATTACATGTTTCTAACCACGCTCTAGTTCTCTTGAACAATTAATACTCAGCGAAAGTTTCTCTTCTCAGTTCGGTTTTATTATGGATGGTTTAGGGGCAAAGGAGTGCATAGGTGAAATTTTTGTTTTCAGGGTGGTTATCAAGCATGGAGTTTACTCGAAATACCTCCCGCAATTCTCCCTAGATTGCGGTTATGTTATTTTCGATGAAAGTTCACATATCGCATTTGAGTAAATGAAGATCGATGGATGTCCCGCATGTGATACACACAGAGCTTTCGGCAGTGACATCAATTAAATCGATACCATAGAATTTAAGTTCATTTTCTGTTTGATTCACCCTCTTTTCATGGACACCGGCATAAGAAGCTTTGTTGTTGAAGAACCACCCAAAAACGTGAGTCGTTGACACGCTCGAAGTGTACAAAGTGATGAAGGGAGAATAGAATGCTGCAAGAGCAACATCTAGGCTGGGTGTAACGTGCATACTTAAGTACCCAGGGAGCCAAATCGACATATCTGATGAAGAAGCTTGCAGAATGTGAAAAGTAGTATGTATCGTTGTTAGGTATACTGTGTGTTCTAGCGAGAGCGCGAGTGAGGTTCTCCACCTCGTAGTATCCATCGTAATGTAGATGTAAATTGACAAATTGACAAATTGACAAATTGACAAATTGACAAATTGATAGAGTGATTAATCGAGCGATACACCAATACTGTAGGTAGTCCCACCCACAAGACAAGACAAGACACGACAAGACAAGATAAGCAGACAAGCAGGCAAATCCGCCCGCCCCAAACTCCCTCTACGCAAAAGGAGATGCGAAATTTCGTTGCATTCATTCATCCATCTATCTATCTATCCATCCTTGCAGCCTGGTATCTCGTATTTGCTAGTACAACGTAAGTAAACACAACGTCAAGGAAGAACACAATGTATAAACTGATCATCCATCCATCAGTACTCATTGCCCATTCGAATTTCGCTCGCTTAATCTATGTGTCCCTCCATCCATCCATCCATCCATCCATCCATCTAGATGCATTGCATTTATTACATTGCAACCAAGACAGCATCCAAACTCCATGCAAACACATAATCATGCTTTCTTATCTCCATAAATTAAATCGTCATCATCATCATCATCATCTCCAATCGGGATATTTTCTCCCATCTACCCCCCTAACAGGACTCACGATCCTTTCTCTTCTCTCTCGGTCTCGCTCTCTGAAACTCCTCCCTTCGTATTCATCATCTCTCTCCCTATCCACTCGTTCCGTTCTGATCCTTCTTGCGGGGATTTCCTCATGACTGCTATGTCTCGATTGTAACCGAGGTCGTTCCCTCCTCTTGTAATCTCTTTCTCTATCTCCCCTATCCCTATCGTCTCGATCTCGATCTCTATCCCTGTCCCTCTCTCGATCTCTCTCTCTTTCTCTCTCCCTCTCGCGATCCCTATCTCTATCACTCCTATCTTCTCGACTACTGTGTCTCCTACTCCCCCTCCCTTCTCCACTCTCTCGCCCACTTTCTCCACCACTCCCTCCACTCACAT
The DNA here is from genome assembly GCA_014898285.1 of Botrytis aclada. Classification (NCBI taxonomy): domain Eukaryota; kingdom Fungi; phylum Ascomycota; class Leotiomycetes; order Helotiales; family Sclerotiniaceae; genus Botrytis; species Botrytis aclada. The sequence continues at coordinate 1,961,108 of RCSV01000001.1, read as the reverse complement.
GATGAGAATGATTACTCACGCCCTCCCCTCTCATCCCCCCATTCCTCCACATCTCAGCAATGTCCCCCAAATCCCTCCACTTGACACCCCTGCTATCGCTTCTTCCCTTTTCTCTCTCCCTCTCCCTCTCCCTCTCCCTCTCCCTATCAATATCAACCGACCCTCTCCCCGCCTCTCTCTTCCTCCTGCCCGTCAAAAACGGCGCGCTCAATTTCCCATTCAAATCAATATTAGTTGGATACTGACCCCGCCTCACTTTCTCCTCAATATCTCTCTGTCTCTCCCTCTCTCTCTCTCTTTCCCTCGCATCCAAAACCGGAGACGGCATCGTACTACCCGGCGTCGTAGATGGAAATGCAAACACCCGAGGACTATCCGCCCCAGCACTTCGCGACATATAAGCAGTGTGCGGATGTCTTGGTATGGACCGACCACCCGACGATGTTTTGATGGGAACCGTACGAGTTTTCGGGGAAGGATCATCTTCCGAATCCGAAGTCACGCTGGTATCGCTGGACGAATCCGAGGATTCGGAAACAATGGGTGCGTGGCGGGATTGTCGCGGATGACTATGCCGACGCGGGTGAGCGGGGTGCGGCGGATCCGGAACCGGGACATGGTGATGCGGATGGTGGGGATCGGTAGGAGGAGCGGGGTGAGCGTGGAAGGTAGGACCATCTTCTGAGACGGGTGAACTTAGATTGGGAAAACTGCGATGACGACCGCGGGGTATGCGGGGCGCATATGGTTCTTCTGGAGCGAGAAATTGACGAACTCGATGAGTGGGTGATCGGTTGAGAGGGGGTCGTTGGGGTCGAGATGCCGAGACGTGGGTATAAGGTATGGGTCGACTGGGTCGACGCGTAGTGGATTCACGGGTAGCCGATTCGCGAGGAGGCTCACGAGTAGATTCCCGAGGCGGCTCACGGGTAGACTCGCGAGTAGATTCACGAGGCGGCTCACGGGCAGACTCGCGAGTAGATTCACGAGGCGGCTCACGAGTGGACTCACGAGTAGAAGGCTCAAAATAGCCGCTGCGGGGATGCGCAGCATTTGTTGGTGTTGGTTCTGGGACCCTGGGCGAAGGCCGAACATGAACGTATGTTGCTTGTACTTTTGGTCTCGGCGGGAGGTCTGGTGTGGGAGCCTCCTCTTCATCATCCGGCGTCGCTCGTTTGCGTAATTTCTCTGCACACGTGCGATGCCATTCCTCTATTCCCGCATCCGGTACCAATGGGAACGCTTCCTTTGGCAAATCAATTGGGAATCTCTCTCCCGTATCTGGATGTTTGATTTCGAAATCTCGGACGGCGGTTTGGAGAAATGGCACATGTTCCTCGGGCCCCAGAAGTATTTCGATCGATTGCCATCGCACGAAGCCTCGCACAGTGAGACATGGTATCGAAGGAGGGGCAAAGTCATCTTTCGTCGGGTTTAAGGCATGTTGACAGCCTATCGAGGCATAAATCCAAGAGATGGATGGATGTGTCGTCTCCACAAAAAGAGCTATGTAAGGCAAAACGGAAGCTATTAGCAAGCACGCTTCTAAAATCGCGGATAGACAAGGAAGACGAGGGGAATCCAAAATTAGACACCACCCCTCCCCTTCCCAAAAAGAAGACTTACAATCATAATTTCCACCAACAGCTTTATAGAAAAGTGCCAACTTCTCTGGCGTTAGGAATTTATCTTCTTGACTTCCCACATTCTCGATCTGCCACAATGATAAGCATAAAACTCAAAGCGTAACTTTGCGGAAGTCTGAACAATCCTTACGATATGATTCGCGACTCCTCTCAATAGCGCATTTAGCACTGGCGTCGGGCTCTTATTCTCATCAAACAAATATCCATAGAATTCTTTTGCATCCATGTCGGGAGTTGTCTCCTGTGGTTGAGGTTCGGTCTGCGCCATATTCACAAAATACGATTTCGATCTCTCCGTAGCTCAATCTGCCGAAAATGATCAATCAATAAGATCTCGATATGGTTGTTGTTGGCTATGGTATTTTGGCATCGCATTCGTTTTCTCTGGCTGTTTTGTCCGCATCGATAGAGCGGATAGCAAGAATATATTGTATGTAGATACGAGTAAAGGTACGGTATGATTTTATTCGTGAATAAAGTGATTAAATGGTTTGTACAACGAGAGAAGAAGATCTTCTTTTACTCATGAACGAATAATGCTGCGCAAAATTTCATCACCAGTCATAATCCTAATGATTGGGCATGAGCTGGCAAATCATCAGGTATCAGTCTCGTAGGCTGATTTTGCCGTGATATGGGACGAGTGTGGATGAGACAAGCGGTGGGATGCTGATGATTCTGGGGTACCTAGGTAGACAGTACAAGGGTCAATTGAAGAAGTGTGATATTCGGTGATCTTGATGCAGAAAGTGACGACAGGAGGAAAGGTCTTCTTCCACTTGATCTTGAGGATTAATATACTTTGGATGAAGTACTGAGTTATCATTTTGTTGGCTTGTATGATGATCTCGATTGAAGATGGCTGGTCAACTGGTCAACTAGTATCCATCTGGCAGGCATAACACCAGTGTGATATACAGAGCATCCGTGGAAGAGCCCACTGACAGCAGCCTTGTATTGAGCTTCAGGGCCTATGAGCCTGTCAAATCTAGACGCGTAGTCTTCCATATCCCTGGAAATGATGATGGTTAGTGGGGTTGCGCGGGGCTATACACGGCGTCAGAAGACCTGTGGGTCTCTGAATCATATGGAAGGCGTTTAGAACATTAAGATTGGATTCTGTAGAACATTTAGAAGAATCGTTTGGAGATATTTGGATGTCCTGTGGGTCCTCACAGTGAATCAATGAATGGGGGAAGATATTGCAGAATATTATATTATTATTAATTGTCTATAAGCACCCCCTATTGTGTACTAGGTGCTTACAGAGTAGATAAGTTAAAGGGTATCTTGTACTCGTAAGTGTGCCTTCCAGCAAATTCCCAAATTCCCAAATCAACAAATCCATATTGGTATCCCAAAACTCCCATTAGAAATCGTGCACTCTGTCCTTAAAAATCAAGTGCTTGATTTCCCCAACCATTTTACCCAAAAAGTAGAAGAAAAACGACGCGGAAAAACAACCAAATTCATTTCAAATCAACACCTTGATGGATCAACTGGCCTGCTCGATACCTCAGTGTGCTCATAGCTTGGAGGCAATTCTGGACGTGGAACAGTAGAGCTCGAGGGCAAAATACTATTCTCAACCAAGTCCTCTCTTGGCATCTCGATGACTCGTGGTCTAAGATACTCATTCGCATCTGCTAGCTCAGCAGCAGCTTCTTCTGCGGTGAGAGCGAGTGGTGCAGTTCGGTTGCCTTGAGCTGCAATCTGTATTGGAAGACAAAGTTTGACCGTAGAAGCTGGAATTCCTGCTCCTGGAGTATGAATGGACAAGGCAAGATCCAATGAGTAAGTTCGAGAGACGATACATGAGTGGAATGAAGGAATCCAAGTCTTTGACGAAGGCAATGAAATTGGAACTAAGATTTGTGCTGTATAGTAGATCTTGTCCTGTGCCTTTAGCGACATTTGTGAGTTATCCGAGTATTCAGACGAACTAGACGATATGGTAGAAGCTCTTCGGGATAAATCTGGCTGTGGTAAGTGCTTCACCCATGCAACCTGCTCGACACATCTTGACGAAAGAGGAACCGAGGTTTGATAAAGTTGTCGGGCAGGATCAAAGTTCTTGACCATACTCGATTTGGAAGAGAGAAACTTTGCTGGCTTAGTAGCATAGAAACTTATCGCTTTGATTTTAGTAACTAGACTACCAAGACGAGGTGGTTGTGAGTTAGTATCGTGTGGCTCAAATTGCAGCTTGACAGTTGCCATTGATGTAGCCTCCGAGGAACTTTCAGTAGATGGAAGAACGATTGCTCCAGTCTGATCGGCCGAAACAGTTATTTTCCCTAGCTTTCCAGAAAACACGCCCTTTCTCAGTGACTTTGTTTTTGACAGCTGGTAATCATTCTTGTCGTCGTCTGAGATACTCATAGGAGGTGCTTCCGCCACCATTGGTATTATTTGAAGTTTCTTCGAGCCTTCGACCAGTGAAATCTGCTTCTTGGGGAAATCATTGTGTTTGATAACTCTGGCATTGATTGAGTATTCAACTTTGGTCATCTCTGGAGCCAAGTCATCTAGTATGGACGTTTCGCGATCGCCCATGCTAGGAGGCAATTGCACATGTGCCATATGGACATGATCGGCATCACATGCATGCGAGCAAGCTGTTGGAAGGAGTTGTTCTGGGATGACAAAGTTGAATGGGAAGATATATGTTTTGCCAGCCTCCGCAATTCGCGGTTGAGGATATGCAGCTTCTCGAATCGGCATGAAGAGCTTGAGAAATCTGTGTACGGTCGTTGTTTTGGAGGTTGCACTGGATTGAGACAAGTTTTCGACATGTGTTCGAGTGACGCCTTCGAGGGTGATTTGAATTTCATTGAATTCCGCATCATGGGGAGCTGTGATTGAGGCCTTGCCTGACAAGCCATCAAACGTTGTATAGGTCTTTCCATCATGGTGGTCATCTAGAAGAATTTCGACATCTGGTCGCTTGGTCGAGTTGATTTTCTTGGCATAAGTAGCAATTGCTCCAGAGCCCGAAGATACGCTTGAAGCAGACATTTTGTCTGAAGGTACTTGAAAAAGAAGCTGGACAAAATAAAAGAGGATATGCGATATAGGAGGGGAATGAAGTTTAGATAAGTACGATTGGATATGTGATCATGCGGGGAAATATGTGCCCTGAAGCCTCTTGGGTGTAACTTTGATAAGCAAAGGGAAGGAATCGACAATTGCAGATTGGTATTGGTTGTGAAATGCCGAATTCAAATATATGATTGATGTGAAGCTGTTTTCGTATCTTGGTGACACTTTCTGAAATCTGGAAACAGGATGAGATAATGGATTACCTTTATATATAACCATACCTACTTGCGGGATGCTTTCATGTTGACTAGTATCTCCAGAAAAATAACAACACCATCCATGACAAACCTTGAAGATGAGTCAAGCTTGTCAGATATGCGCCCTTGATGCATCATATGGAATATTTTCTAATTGATGTCTCGACTTTCCAACAATCCAGGATCCTCCGTCCGTGCTCTGAAGGGAAGTGAACTGCGGGAAATTGACGCTAATTTAGTAGTGGATGTCAAATGATCCCTAACGATTGATGGTGTGATTGGTCAATCAATATCCGTGCATCGATGCAATACGCCCTTCACTGTCTACACCGAATTGTTGGTGCGCCTTCATGTCATTGTCAAGACACGCAAGACTAAGCCGTGGGTCGAAATGTTGTGATCTGTACTGCTATTCCGGATAACCTCAACCTCAATCAAAAAATGCAACCGGAATATCAGTCTCCAACTCCGAACCACCACAGGAATAAGAACGAAAACGAAAGTCTGGAATTCAACATTACCCATTCTCCATTCCCGTCACATCATACGGACCACTCAAACTTTCTCTTCCCTACGCTTTTAAGAAACCTACCTCACACCCATCCCCAATCCCAGATCCCTATGAGCCGGCCTTTCCTCCAAAGGAATTCCTATCCTCTTCCCTCCCCAGCAAGCACGACGAAACCCCATTGCAGGAAAGGCGCGACTCCTTCATCTCCACCCCAAACCCTCGTATCCACTCCCCAAAGCACGCACTAAACGAAATTTTCGCGACCTTAATTCAACATCGCAAATACTTAACGTACACGATCACCTCTGACACATAGCTCTCTTACAACTGCTCATAGCGATCAACTCCCCAGCCAACGTGTTGAAATTTTCTTCTCCTGCAATTTCTGCAATTGCTTGGGCACATTTCACATGGGTATGCGAATGTCATTGGGAGGTTCTAGGCTGGGAGTATACGAGTCTGGGATTGTTAGTATGTATGTATCATGTACCCATCACACAATTCGAGCGATGTCGTGATGAAAGGATTGGTTCTCGAAATTTGGTGGTGTGAGTTTTGGAGGTATTTTGGGGGTCTCATCTCGATTCCCAATATCTGATATAATTCCCATGTGAAGAATTCATCATTCCTTTTAGTGTAAACAGGCCATTCTCATTTTCATTCCTCTTCCATCCCACTCCACCTCATCCCCATCCATCGTCAATTATGTAATCTTACCTCCCACCTAGTAAATACTCTGCAGTCCAGTCTCGCTGTACAGAGTACTTTGGCCATCAATGCTGACTAGTCACTAAAACACTACCCCACAAATCCCGTAAAATGTCTTTCCCAAGGCGTACACATTCATCAATTTCTTAATACTCTAAGCAAAACCCCAAACCCTCAACCAAGCAAAACTTTCATCCCATCCAAAACAAACACGGCAAAACGGCTCCCGGCAATTTAGAAGCAGAAACAGAAGAAGCAGAAGAAAATCCAGCGTTCGAGGTCCGCTCTGGGCCTCCCACTCCCCCACACAGACCCATCCGTACCTTGATGGTCTGGTATGGAACTTGTACTCCGTACAGACGGTCTCCATCTACTAAGCGAACGCCGTGTCGGTGTTCGAAAGTCGGTGTTGGGACTAGGTACCTATCTTTACAATCGAACCCCTACTTCCCTACTGTCTATATGTTAGTTATACCGAGGATTTTAACTTTTTTCTTGATGATTAGCGCTCAGGGTATCTATCCGGTGAAATAGCTTGTTTAGGGTTTTGAGTTTTAGTGATGTGTGAGTCTTGAAGGGTCAGAGTGTTAGAATGTTAGAGTCATATACCAAGAGCAGTACACATAAACAGAGACGGATACTCTTGTATCACCCGCCTATGATCATCGTAAGAACACATTTATTTTTGATTTATTAGATAGGTTTTGCTATGTTATTTAAATTGATATTGTAGCAACTATTGGTATCTTAAGCAAATATCTTCCATGCCGGTACTTTCTCCGAAGTATACTATATTATCTAATTCATCGCCTATCCACCCATTCGTTTAGCACTCAATCCACATCTGAAGCAAAAAGACCTATGGCATGCGAACCCATCTTTTCCGCATTTTCTAAGCGTTCCTCCGGGCGTTTTCACCATTCCTTGACTATGCGATGAACCTCTCAATCCCCTCTTTCTCATAAGATCTCTTCGGGTAGGTGTGGTATAGTCAAGGAGAGGTGTTCTTGACTTCCTTGATTCACTGCGAGTAGGTGTGATGATACCCACTCTCTTCTTGTGTGGTGATACAGTAGGCGTTCTGTTACCGTTGATCATATTCTGGAGAGCTAAATCTTCAGAGTCGGATGTAGGTGTCTCAATCGCTTGGTTAACCTGATGTGATGGGGTGAGGGGCGTATTTTCTTTCTCATCCAGGTCGACAAATTTTCGTTTGGGGCGAGGTGTAGGAGAGGATCGAGTAGGCGACGAAGTACGCGGTACAGGACCGTTATCAACGGAATTCCTCCTCTGCTGCATTCTCGACTGTACCCTTTCATCTACTGCAACAGTAGGCGACGAATCAACTTGCGAAGTTGAGGGAATAACAGCACTGCTGCTGAATTTTCTATTCGTCCTATCTTTCCTTCGCGAGTCCAGAGCACTTCTTGGAGACGTTTCCGGAAGTTGGTCGATATCAAATATATCAATGCCAGTCTCATTTACTCTATTTGATAAAACTACTGTAATATCAGCATCAACAACCTCAGGCTCAGGCTCAGGCTCAGGTTCTTTTTCGAGTGTAGGTTTTCTGGGAGAAGCGATAGGTAGAGGTTGTGGCCATTCGGCGCTGAGCTCGTCAAACTCGTCAAGATCTTGGAGGAAGCTCAACCTTTCCTTCGGCGGTACGAAAGCGACAGCATTTATTTTTGAGACTGCTACTTGTTTTTCCTCCCGTTTGATAGTAGTTCGAGGTCCCTTTTGTTTGTCCTTTATTGGCAATGAGCGGAGAAATAGCATGTCATCTCCCTCAAGGCCGAGGCTTAACTCATCAACTTCCTCTGATACAAACTTCGTTGTGCTTTTCCTTTGAGAAGATTTTGATTTCCTGCTGATTACATCTTTCAATTTGCTACTACTCGACTTTCTTGCTCCTTTCTTGAGCTTAGTTGTTGAGCCTTTTGAATGTCGCGTCGCCTCAAGATTAGACCCGGTTTCTTCATCTGAGAATTCGTAGGCGGGATTAACAGTGACTGGCGCGATCCTCTGAACTCTAGGGCCGATATGTGTAGGAAGTTCCGGTTGATCATCACTTTCTTCCAAAGATTCCATATCAGAGCTCCTCAAATTCAAGGCGTCTTCATCTGCATCCACCGGTCTGACATCGGTCAAGTCAAACATACTGGCGTCTCGAGCCAAATCTTTGTGTAGTCTACGGTCCAAGGATTTGATTGCGGCAACAGCATCTGACCAACTAACTAAAGTCGATGCCTGCTGTGCAGGCTTTCGAGTTCTAGAAGATCGTTGGAAGGAATATATCGGATGCAAAATAGGTGATGCAGATCTAATGCTCAATTCTGGTTCTTGATCTTTTGCATTATATGACCCGCGAGAACCTGGTCTAGTTGAGCATTCCTCAGACCACAAATGGAGATATTTTTTGCGGTACCTCTGTTTCCAAGAAACTCTCGAGTGCCTGCGATTTAGAATTTCTAACCCTTCCCATATAGATGCCGTTTTAAATGGGAGACCCTGATCGCGTGCTTCAGCTACCTTTGCGATGAGCATCTTGTCCTCTTCTTCCGTGAATAAATTGTGTCCCCGTGGCGAGGCAGCATGACTTGGAGTGCTCAAGTCGTCCGAAAGCAACGTTGGTTTATTTGTAGCTCTTGGAGTTCCTTTTGCGCCTCGTCCTCTCGGTAAAGCCCATATCGACTCAGAAATACCGGGAGATGGACTACGCTCGGTTTCTGGCTCTGGAATAAAAGCTCTTAATGCTGACCGCCTTCTGGGTTCTAGTGAAGGCAACTCAGGTACTCTCCAGGCTGGTTCGATATTGGTGTCATCGTGACTATGCTTCTGTGAAATGAGGCTCACAATTTGAGGGGCAACTTCAGGTCCAAATGAACGTAGAATTTCATTGTATGAAGGAAAAGAAGTGCCGTGTCCTTCGGATTGTACATTCTGCCGCTGTTGAAGGTCCCTTTTAGAGGTGCTATTTCGAACGGATTCTGTCTCTGTCGTAGATACCATGTCAAGGAAAGGCTCCTGCTTCGATTCATCGTAACCACGTAAAATAATGTCGTCCTCCTCCACATCCTCATTACTCATCTCCACCACGTCATATTTATCAACAGTTTTGTCGCGTGCGTTATCTTCCTCTTCCCTGTCATCTCCTTCTTCCACATTGCTATATTCGTCACCCGATGTCTCTGTGACAGTCTCTGGTTCAACAGTCAAAGCCCTTAACAGATTACCGCCCGCTTTTATGCTTCCAGCATCTCGCTCATCTTGCATTTCTTTCAAATGCCCATTATCAACCAATATTTCACCAGTAAGCAAGTCGATTTCATCTCCAACTCCCTCGAAATCTTTCCCATATTTTTCGAAGATGGATTCGAATGTTGATTTTAATTTGTAGTCGAGTCGAGCTCTCTTTTGTTGAAGATCTTGATCGGGATCATATCCAGGTTCATAAATTCTATCGTCGTTCTCGTCGTCGACAATGAAATCATCTTCCTCGGTGTCGCTGTAATCCTCATAATACTCGTCGTTAGCTTCGAGGTCAACAAGATTGGAATCAGCGGGCATCTTCTGCCTTTCTATTGAAGATTCCATGTCGATGATTCGCAATCATGTCCGAAATTTGGGAATGCTGTGAGAATTTTGTGAGAATCAAAAGAGTGCGTAGTTGTACATCACTATATCAGTAAATGAAAACTAGAAGTAGATCAAAGTCGCGAGCTGTATTTCATAAAGTCTCGGGAATACGCGTTGGGTTCGTGTAAATTACATATCAGTAGGTACAGTACATGCATAAAGCTTAAAAGTAGATTGGCGGGGCTGCATAGGTAAATGGGCCAAGATTATGTAAGCATGCATTCTGCTTTACCGTACGCAATACTTCAAGGTAGCAATCATGTCAACCGCATCAATACGTCTCAGATCCAACTATAAATGCTTGAATCTACAGCCCTTTTCATTCTAGACTTCTCTTGTTTTTTTGGTGGGCAAAAAATGCTAGAGATCCATTGATTTATAGGTTCTCGATGATTCTCCATAATTCAATTTAATGTGAGCAGTTATCAGCAGTCAAACATCCACAACATGTATTGTCAAAAGTGTCGGACGTCATTGAAACTTGATAGCTCTTTGGAAGATCTGAACCCCGCGGCATTTGATTTGTTAGTCGGTTCGTAATTATTCTCTAGATTATCCACATGCCATCTTGGGAAGAATCAAAGCTTATTAACATTGATGTCTAGGTGCAGCCTCACAAAACCAAGCCAAAAATATCCCCCCTTCGCGACCAGCATATCCTCAGGACCGAAAGCAACTATATGATCGTGTCTCGAAGCATGCCGGTCCACCAACTTTCAAGCGGACAATCTCCGCCCCCCGTCGACATGAATCTCATCTATCAGATACGATGAGAAGTGGCACGAACAATCCAGCCATGTCTTTTGTCATGCTGACGGAGTCACAAGTCGTACCGCCATCAGTTGCCAAATCACCAGACGCTACAACCCCGAATAAACCAAGTCAAGATGACTTACCTAGTAGCGATGCAGCAGGTGATGGAGGTAAAGCAATGTCGCAAGAAATGGAACGGGTATCAAGACTTTTCGAAATTCTTACAGCGAAATCCGATATTGATCATCCTATTTGTGTTGAATGTACAGAGATGCTTGTCGATGGGTTACAAAAGCGATTAGAAGCTGCGACTCGAGAAAGGGATGCGTATGTTGGATTTTTGAAGCAGGTGAACGCCGAAGTACCAACAGAGGAGGAGGTGAAGGAAGCCAACGACCTTCTTGCAAAGGTACAAGCGGAGGAGGTCGCAGCAATAGAGGAATTAAAGAAGATCGAAGCAGAAACTGCTGCGGTAAACGAAGAAAATTCACAGCTGGAAGAAGAGGCCAGAGCTCTTGATGTCGAGGAAGAAAAGTTCTGGAGTGATCGAAATGAATTTGCAATGAAGCTCTCGGAGTTCCAAAACATACGGGATAGCATCAATCTCCAATACGATCATGATTCACAGCTACTGGACAAATTACAAAGAACAAATGTCTATAACGATACATTTTGTATAAGCCACGACGGAAAGTTTGGTACAATAAATGGCCTGCGACTTGGGCGACTCTCAAGTGTGCCGGTTGACTGGTCGGAAATCAACGCAGCGTGGGGACACGCATTACTCCTTCTAGCTACTGTTGCCGGTCGTCTCAACTTCAAATTCGATGGATATGAGCTTCAGCCTATGGGCTCTACTTCTCGAATAATACGTTTTGATTATCCCTCGTCGTCCGCAAGTCGTTCTAGCTCACAACGCGTTAATATACCCAAACCACCTAAGAAATCGATTCTTGAACTTCATTCATCCGGTGATATGCCCCTTGGTCTTACATTCATGCATCGCAAATTTGATATAGCTATGGAGGCATTCCTTGAATGTATGCGTCAATTAGGTGCTTTTGTTGAGCAGGAATCTGCCAAGAACTCTGAAACTGGAAGGGGTCTTAAGTTACCATATAAAATTGAAGGGGAGAAGATAGGCGAAATAAGTATAAAACTAGGAATAGCACAAGATGATGCGTGGAGCAAAGCGTGCAAGTACACTCTCACATGCTGCAAATTCTTGTTAGCTCACGCCAGCAATGTTAATACTACGAGGAGGAGTATATAATTTACGATCATTGGTGCACAGGGGACTTACGGCGCATTAGGTCAAAGAAGGGAAATGTGGAAAAGGCGTTCCTGGCACTTGGACTCGACTTACGGCGTTTAATACGATCACAATCTTTTCACTACACACACTTAGAGACAGTTTGAGAAATGCAACATTTATTACTATTTTATCATTCTATACTTCAAAGCACCTGATTTTTTCTGTTCCAATTTAGATATTGCAAAAGTATATAAATCAAACGCTATTTGTCAATTTTGTCGAAGTGAAGTTTTCAATATAAATCGCTTTTTTTGTGCGTTGTTCTCTTTTCTTGGTTTTTTTGGTTGGCAAGGCGGCCTTTTCGAAATCTTTCTTAAATCACCTTATCGTACATACGTCGTCTCCAAGTGGTGGTGGCTACATGCTAAGTTCAGACAATGTCTCTGCGGGAACGTTGCCTTTCTTCTCAGCTCGACTCTCCTGAGTCTTGGCACGATCATCAGCTCTACTGGCATCTTGCTTGCGATCGAGGAACTCCTGGTCCCAGGTGGAACGCTGGCTGAGAGCCTTTTCTCTGGCGCTGTGAATCTTGTTGTGTCTTTGATCTCGAACGACGGATCCGACTTCATTTCTTTGCGAGTACTTTTTTGATGTCATGATTGGGAGTTTTTGTGGGCTTGAAAGGTGGGAATGTGTTTGGAATTACTTGGGAAGGGATGGTTTGAATTTTGCTAAAGTGGTGTCACGGATTCTCTAGGGAGATAGTCTGCTTGTGCTAAGTGTAGTTGATGTGGTAGTTGATGTTGTGATTAGATGAATGGAGCTGAGGAGAAACTATACCATTGACAAGCTCCATCGCTATATACCCGATGAGAATTATTGTTTACTATTTGTTTTCAACCTGAATGGGTACCTTTCTGGTGCCTTTCATCTTCTGTTCCTTAATAGATTGACGAATCAACAGCAGAACAACCTCTTCTTTTGAATTTTACAGACCTCCAGCAAAGCTTGACCGTTTTCCGAAGGAATCCCTTTGTATGATTGAGAAACATCACGGAATGTTTCATAATTCATAGTCCGACTTGATTCAATGCGCTGACGGTGATAATAGATAGACAAGAATGGAAAGCACAACTTCTACTTGAAGGAGAAATGCTGAGATGTTGGGACATTTAAAAGGGAAGAGTAGTCAAGGAAGCGATTTCAGATCATTATATCCTTTGTTATTATCATCACGAACAATCCCAGAATGAATTATCGCACTCGATGTGTCGTCTCATCACTCTCTAAACCTGTATTTCACCTGACTAGTTAAAGCTCAATCAAGTATTAGAGTAGAGTCCCGAACTCCTTTCCATTCAAATCGTTGAACTTGCGTAAAAGTCCGTAAGCGAGTCGTCTTCTTGTACCAATTATTAGAATCAGTAACCAAACCACCCTTCTTTCTTCTTTTTTCGATATCCATCTCGTACTATTTCACGGCATCTTCATATCCCTGCCGATAAATCTCTCTACATTTCCAATCTCGGAACTCACAAAACAATAGGCTGCGTAAAAAATCTGTACCCGTGCGTAACCTGTAGATAATCAGCTCCGCAATTTGTCTGTCAGAGGTAGTATCTGCCCTGTTTGTTATCTGTCGAGGCTTTGATATTATCTTCTCTACACAGATCATCTATGATTCTCCCACTTTTCGTTTAAATTTGAAGTTATCCCTAGATCATTTTATGGTCTCAAGTGATCCAAGCTTAGATTATACGAGTTTTTATACTACGGAGTAATGATAAAAGATCTACAATACATAGACAGGTAGATGGGTATCCGCAGATGGTCTATGGTTTACCTGTTTCGATTTTGGATACTCTACCCCCGTCGGCAGATTGTCTTTCAAGATTATGATTCTCCCTGTCGGTACCCGCTGCGTCGCCTAAAATCAGTCAAGTAATCAATTACTTAAATCGATCCTACTATACCCACGTACCAGATTCAGATAGTTCCCAGGTAGCAAAACTTTCTTCTAGGTAAACTCCAGCTGTGGCAGGCTACCATCCCTCATGGTATGCCGCCTGTCATGATATCGGTCAGTATAATCTTGTTTCGATGTTTCTCGTTTGATGCTCTTTTATTTTCCGACTTAAAGCTCCTCATACAAATCTCTAATGACACCATCATACAGTCACTCGTTAAGCATTCAAATATTAAGGCGGATCGCGTCCTTCAATAGGGGAGCTAAAACGAATCAAGAGATAGGGTCACTAGACACCGCGTCAAGTCGTGTGTTAAGAAGACCCAATATGATTCCACCTGTACACATTCTTCTGCTCAAGAATTTTTTTTTCTTTGGCTAAATCTCCACCAGCACGTAAGGTTTCAATCACGAAATCGAAATCGTAAACATAATTATCAGAGTCTTCCTCCAAAACAGAATTTTGTTTAAGATCTCTCGACCAAGAGAGCATACCTGTTAAAGCACCCAAACTATATGGTTACATTCGGGTTGATCCACCCATCGAGATTCTCAGGATCCCTGGCAATCTCTCGTTGTAGGGCAAGATAACATGATATACTCACCATCACTCGAGTGAATATAAGGATTTTTCCCGAGCCAAGGGTCAAGGGTCAAGATGAGTAACCATTAATTATCACCTCTTTCTTGCATTTGATATAATTTCATCAAGAATAAACTTATATACTGGAGCACTATTGTATAACAGGTAGGTAGGTAGGTAGGTAGATATATATCATATCATCTCATCTCTCATTATCATTAAAAGTAGGTAATTACACCTTAGCTAAGCTAACACATAAGACGAGCAAGCTATGCAAAAAGCTCACTACCAGGTATATCTTTAGAACTCCTGACATTATCATCCCGCCCATATCATTACATATTTCTCATTCTTCTCAAATGCTCATATATATCAAGCTCCTATCCCGATTCTCCCTCCACCTCTCACAAAATCCACTCAATTTCCCTCCATAACCTGCGCAATGGGAATCTTTTCAATCTTACTGTTCTGTTCCTGATCCCTGCTGACTTGATAGAAATCGTCACAGAAATCAGAACACTGCATAACCTTCAAAAATTCTTCATCGTGAGTAATAATGATGAGTTGGAAATTTGCTTGTTGTTGACGGGATTTAATGATGTCGTGTAAAGATTGTGCGAGTGCTTTGATGTTATCTTGGTCTAGATTAGTGGTAGGTTCATCGAGTGCAATAAGCTGTAAACATTGTTAGAGTCATATCATTAAAATTAGAAGAAGGGAAAGAGAAAAGAAACAAAACTTACACCACAATTGATACCGAAACATTCAGCTAGCGCCAAACGAATGATAATACAAGCCAAAACTTTTTGACCAGCACTACAACGACCACGCATATCCATCTCGA
This sequence comes from Botrytis aclada, assembly GCA_014898285.1. NCBI lineage: Eukaryota > Fungi > Ascomycota > Leotiomycetes > Helotiales > Sclerotiniaceae > Botrytis > Botrytis aclada. The sequence goes on along the minus strand of RCSV01000001.1, from coordinate 1,945,904 downwards.
CATCTTGCTTCACCATCACAACTCGATATTTATAATTTGTCTTCTTGTTGCCAGCTGCGGTTTCGCCCTCATCTTTCTCAGAACGAATCATGATCGTGTCGACATCCGTACCCTGATAAGTAGTCTGCCACAATTCCCCAGCAATTCGATTGATTTCCTCCATCTTCACACTATGAAATTTCACTATTGCTTTGTCCATAGCTGTAATCATTTTGCCTAGATCATCAATAGCAGCCTTTGTCGTCTTAACTTTAATCATAGCTGTACGATACTCTGATCGAGCATTTTTGTAATTCAGATCCCAGTCCTGTAAATATTGCGCCAAATTTTGATCCTTTTCTGAGAGAACGGCTGTCTTCTGTTGATAGAGGCGACGATGGTCGTAGAACGTCGCTTGTATTCTTTCGGCCTCCTTTGTTAGAGTTTGGAAATTTCCTTCCACATTTTGAGACTCCAAGTCAATAGTTTGTTTCTTATAAATCTCCAGTTTAGCCAATTCTTGACGATATAGAATGTTGTCGCTAATATTTGTCTTCAATCGATCAGAATCACCCTTTTTAGCTCGGAGTGCATTCAGCTCGGTTGTGATACCGTTCATTTCTTCGCTGATACGCTTCTGATCCTGTTGAATGGATTTGATTGCTCGCTCACAAGCAGCAAGATTTTCAGGACCACTATTATCAATGTATCCATTGATGTTTTTCTCATGTTGCAGAAATTGACGGACAGTATCTGCCAACTTCTCCTTTTGAGATCGGACTTCTCTTTCCTTTGCATGACCCTGCTGTTGAATATCGTCGTATTTAGCTTTTGCAGTATCAATTTTGGGTTTCAGATTTTCCAGCTCGGCATCAGCACGATTCATGGTTTCACGTTGCTGTGTGCTGCTCTCGAGAAGCTCATCAATCTCCTTTCGTAAAGCTTGTTTCTTTGCCAGTCCGTGAATGACATCCCGAAGTCTTTGCGATTTGCGAGAAAGATCACGCTCCACGTCGTTTATCTTGTCCTTAGCTGCATCTTTCTCGGATGAAATTTTCGACAATTGTTCTCTGATCTCGCGCATACTTTCGCTACAAGCTGTCTGTCGTTCTTGGATATCGTCAGCAGTCATGATACTTCCAGTAATACTTTGCTGCGAGGCTAAGCTATTAATCTTCGCCTCATGATCCGTAATATCACTATGGTACCTAATGATGGAGGAGATGATATGTGTCAGAGATTCGACATCTCTCTGTCTAGCGTTCTTGCGTTCAACAATACTATCGTGATGCTCAACCTCTTCAAGTAAGCTTTGCTTCTCATCTTCCGCCTTCTTCATATCTTGCTCGATACTTGGGATTTCGTCCTTGAGGGATTGATAAATGTCATACTGCGATTGAGCAGCTTTTGCAGTCTTCAATTGTTCATTGTACATCTCCAGCTCTCCCTGCAATCTTTCTCGGGCATCTTTGTTGAGAAGTTTTTGAATTTTCTTCATGGCGGCTGAACGATGGGCTTCTTCGGCAAAACCCCTCTCACAGAGTTTGCACATATCCTTAGTCTGAATGGTGGTTAGGCATTGGGTGAAGTATTCGATCTTGTGTTTAAAGCCATCGATATTATCTCGGACCTCATCACGCTCCTCCTCCAGTTGATTCAGCTCCCTAGGATATTCTTCAACGCTTATTAATGGTTTCAAGTCTTCATCCTTTATAGAATTGAGTACAGCATTCTCACAAGCTTTTAATTGCTCCTTCTTAGCTTTGAGGTCTTCACGAAGTGCATTAAATCGGAAACCTGCTTCAGAGTGAGATTTTTTCGCGGCTTCTTGTTCACTCGTTGCATCCGAAACTTCATCTTTCTCTCTGTCCAACGCACGTTGAAAATCCTTTGCGAGAGTATCAACTTGCCAGTCTAGACCGAGAATTGAATCGAGCTTTGCGCCGTGGGTCGCTTTCATGATCTCTAGTTTTCCCTTGGTTTTTTTCAATTCCCCCACAACGTAATCAAGTTGCGCGCGGTCATTCGAACTCTTGTTGATCTCGAAAGCCTCTTTCCTCAAAGACTTCTCCTCTTCTTCGAGCTCACGCAAGCGTCCATTGCTAGTACTGATGCGATTGTCCCAACCTGCACCGTCAAATTGAGTCCTAAGCTTCTCCAACAGATCCTTGGTTTCATTGTGGGAGGCCTCAAGACCGGTTTTATCACCTTCGTCGAATTGGATAAAGCCGAGTTCTGTTTGTTTAGGGCCTACCTTCCTTTCGTTATTGGAAATTGTTTGCCTGGCTGTGACCTTTTCTTGAACACGTATGGCGTGTTGGTTCTGAAGTTCCGTCAACGTGGTCTGGACATTTTTCAATTCATCATTAGTGGCTGTCTTGGCCCGCTCCAATTCACGTTCCTTATCGCGAGATAGCTTTTTGATTCTCTCTATGAATTCATTCACTCGAGACTCGTTAATGTCGTCATCGTAGCCTCGAATGGAATGCTTGGATGCAGCACTCTTGACCAGTTGAACTCGAGATTCAAGCTCTCCTTCACAGGCTTGTTTTAAAGCTTGTTGTCGACCTAAATCTGCCTGTTTTTTGCCCAATTCGGTAGTATTTGCCGATACCTTCTGCTGCTGATCACGATATTGTTTCTGTAATTGTTCGTCTTGCTGTTCCATCTCCAGTATACGATCAGCGTATTGATCTAATGTTGATTTAAGCCATTCGTCCGACTCAGAGAGTGGCTTGATTCTTTTTTGGAGAGACTCTAGATTTTCTTCACTGAACTTGACCCGCTCTTTGTTAGTTCTGAGCTTTTGAACTAGCTCCCAAAACTCGGCCGCCTGTGCCTGTTTTGCGTCAACGACCTCTCGAACTGCTTCCATGTTGGCTTTGTCTTTCAAGGCCTCTTCCGATAGCTGATCTATTTGAGCCGAAAGTTCTTCACAGCGGCTCTTGGTTTTTTCTCCTTTATCCTTGTTATCCTTAGCAATCGACTCGTCTGCTATCATGCCTTTGATCTGCTGAGCGTAATCCTTCTTCAAAGATTTGAGACTATCAACAGCCTTGGTATATTTTGTTGCTTCAAATATATCATCAAACTTCTTCTTGAGCTGTGAAGGCTCGCTCATTGGCCATAATGAATCATCTTGGTGACAGAAAATAACATTGTCCAAAACAGCTTCGGAAACACCTAAAGCAGTTTGCATTATCTTGTCAATTTCGCCAACTTTGTGAGATACGGCAGTTCTCTCGCCACCATTGTTGACCATCAATCCGGCATCCAGGGTCTTCATCTTTCTAGCGGTCTTTGTAACCGTGAGTTGCATACTTCTCGTAATGACCATTCTCGATCCGGTCGTGCTTTGAAATGAGAGCTTGACTTGTGCCAATACTTCCTTTTCGCCGCATAGCTATTCCTCAGTAAGCATCTTGTGTAGAAACGTATATAGAGAAACCATGAGCAACATACTTTGGGGTCATGAATAAAGGCTCCTCCAACCTTACTATTCGGTGGTTGTGCGCCAGTTGTAGCATACTTCAAACATTCGATGATTGTCTAGTTTTTGATTTAGCTAAACCATAAAAGATAGGATCTGCAAGCAAATACGTACAGTTTTCCCTGAACCATTGAGTCCGACGATGAGTGTAAGAGGGGTGTTGAACGAGATATTCTCCCAACCCTTGTGATCGAAGGATCGCACCCTTTTAAAACGAAACCTAGTAAGCCCAGCTATCCTCGTATATGATTGGCATCAATGAGACTAACCCGCATATTCTCATCTTTTCTATTTTCGACATCTTGTTGATTTGTGATGGCTGTTACAGCCTGTCAAACTCTGGCAATTAAACAAGAAAGTTGTGAGCGGATTCTCGATGGGCTAGAATATTAACGTCAGTGCTGGAATCAGCGTAAGAGACACGGGTTAGGAAGGAAGGAAATATGGCTACCTTCTCTCTTGCGCCTGTCGGTATTGTATGTTTCAATTGGTAGGTTAGTAACAATTAAAGAAATAAATAGATATGACGCTTCGCTGGGCCACTGCCGTGGAGGCTTTTTCGCTTCGCTCCAGAGAATGAAATCTTCTGCGAGGTTGATGAAACGATGGATTGGACAGGGAGGTTGTAGGTGGAGATTAAATTGTAGAAGAAGAAAAAAGTTGTTGTAGAGGTTGAAGTTGAACGCGCAGTACGAACGATTAGATTGAGATGAAAAGAAACGCGTTCAAAGAGCACGCAGTCACGTGTTAGATTCTAGGCACCTGTCCCTCATTGTTTGCGTCTACTTCGTAGGTACTACTTACTGCTGTTCGGGTTCGGATTCGGGATTGAGAGCATGAAACGGGAGATTGTAAGATATGATTAGTCATCAAGATGGCTCGGATAATGCGACAGATGGTCAATGCATTGCTGGCGTGGCTGGGTAGTCCCTAGGTAGAGATTCCCATTCCCCGCCGCCAAGTTGGGTCCGAGTAGTCGGTGGTGGTTACACAGGAGTAATCAGGAATGAACACCTAGTTAGGTACCCCTAGACTCGAAAGTCGAAGCCAAGGGAATCGATGACGTTGACGATGTCATCCGATTTCACTCCAAACATCACGATGCACGGAGTTTGAGTATCCGACGACGCCATCTAGTGCCAGGGGGAGAAGAGGAACGGAAGAAGAAAATGCGACGAGACAAAAGAAAAGTGTAGATAACTAATAAAGAGGTGTAGGAATGTAAGATATATGGATATATAGACAGATCGATAAGTAATCAAGTAGGTATAAGAATATAATATATATAGATAGGTAGATAAATAACTAAGAAATAGGTATAAGAATATAATATATATACATAGAGAGATATCTGGATCGAGATAAGGATAGAAGATGTACATACATAGATAGATACCGAGATAGGTATATGACTGTACTGAAAAGGTCTCCTACTACTAATTGATAAAATACTCTTATTGATATGGACTTGAAGAACTTGTTAATACCGTTCGAGTACCTACCTACCTATCTAGGTGAATGTTGATTTTATATACTAACAAGTACAAACATACATCTCATCTCATGTTCCAATTACACTTCAAAGAACAAAACAAAGCGACCATCTGAGCAATGTTTGACCAAGACTCCATCTCGCTCTCTACTCATCCACTATGCCTTGTCCTGAGAACAATGGATCAATCAATCCGGAACATCCTTTCTTTTGTCTCTTGTTCGTAGACCCAGGTAGGTGTGTGATAGATACAATCCACTACACGCCAATAAATTCTCAGATCGATTTCTCTGATGCCGTAGGGACATACGACTGACGACATCTTACATCTTATCTTACATCTCACATCTGATATTACATCTCACATCTTTTCCACACCACACCACACCACACCACACACCACACACCACACACCACACAAATCTCGGATGACCTACATAGCAGGCATACCAGGGACTAACCATCTTCACTCCAAAGAAAACAAATGAAATGAAAAAAAAACATGACATTTTCACAATTGCCATGTTTCTCCATTCCCCATTTTACCGCCTTATGTTTCGTCATTCACAAAATACTTAGATCCCTTAAATCCCTAAATACCTAAATAGGTTGGTGAAAATAGTAACGGTACTAGTAACGGTCCCTGAGATTATTGTCAATTCATTTATTATTCATTGTTCCACTCGATTCGACCCGACTCGACTTGACTGGACTTGAACTTCAAATCTCGGAGGGAAAATTTCTTCCCCTCTATAAATCCCAGACTTCCCGACAAAGCTTCAAGAGCGCAATATCGCAGCACCACATCTTACATTCTACCGTTCACGATAAACTTATACTTCCCTAACTACCTACTTCGAGCCTCACTCACGCCCTCACTACACATCTGCCTCGGATCCAAATGCGCACACCGAGACCGAGACAGGGTCACATACAAATAGATACTCTTCTTCACGCTCATAGCATAATTAGAGTTCGAAAATGTCCGAGGGGGATACATCTATGAATATGAATAATTTGAACCTGGATCCGACCGATTTCTTGCAACAACATCATCATGCAGCCAACCTCGGATCCATAAATCGCGCAATGTCAGCCTCGCAGGTACGATAATCTTCAATTTTCCGAAATCTCTTATCCCTTTCTAGCCTTTCTTACATCTTTGGGGGAAATTCTCATGCCATCCAATTTCAGTATGCTAATCATACACAATCGTAAATCTAGGACAATCAAAATTTACCCGATACATTAATGTCGGAGATGCTACAGGATAATTTAATGATGGACTTTGATGGACTACCCGATATGAATATGGACATGAATTCCCTTGGCGACAATGGCAACATTCCCAAATCTTTTACATCACTCAACATGATGTCGCCCGTCGGAAATGAACACAATGATGATGGGAGAAGGGGAGGAACAAATGATGGAGATGCCCAGATTGAAGAAATCGGGGCGGGTCCGCTACCTGCAGGCTTTGGTGCCCAACCATCAAATACAAGTAACAGCTCAGTTAATGATTTCACGAGACGAAGAAATTGGCAACAAAAGGTGGTAGAAGAAATCAAGGACTTTTTGCACGTCTTGACCCCTTTCGGAAAGTTCGTTTTTCTTTCGCCTAGTTGTCAAAGTCTTACTGGATATGCCGCAGAGGAACTTCAGGGGAAATTCATTGTGGATTACATACATCCAGATGATAGTGCAATGTTTGTGAGGGAGTTCAATGAAGCCATTGCATCGGGTAATAAACTGCGATTCTATCTTCGATTTCGCAAGAAGGACGAGTCCTACGCGATATTCGAGTGTCACGGACATGCACACTATGCATCAAGACCCTCGCCAACAGCAGCTGTCCCAATTCCGGATCCAGATATCCCACCTAGAGAAACAGCGGATTATTGTAGAGGCTTTTTTATGATGGCACGGAAATATCCAACAAAGAACGCCCTTCTACTGGATTCATTTTTGGAACATAAAACGGAGTTTGAGCGAATGTCAAAGAAAATTAGGGATCTCAAGAGAGAAGAGGAAGAAGAATTCGAAGATAGTGAAAGAAACTGGACGCATCGACAACCATCAGACTCATCTGAGACGATGACTACAGCCATGAGCGCATCTCTACCTGCGGATCCGAACCATCCTGATTTCATAGCGATGCCTCCTCCAGCCAGACCGGATATGTCATGTAGTACGTTGACAAAAGCGAATCTCGAGGATGCCATTTCTAGCAGACAACCCGATTCTCTCAAAGACAAAATGCAACGATATGAGGGTGTTGATACAGTAGAAATGCTTACCGGATTACAATATCGAGATGGTGAAAGAAGTCAGGGGATCAGCACCGGCGCCCGCAGTCCAGCTTTAATTAGGGGCGATGTTGGAATTGCCATACCAATTGACAAGGATGGCCGTCTGGGAGATAAGAAAAAGAAGATGAAGCTAGCAGATGAATATGTTTGCGCAGATTGTGGTATGTATCATGTTCATTCTCTCAATTTCAAACTTGGAAGAAAAAGCTAACATTATGTGAAGGTGTGATGGATTCACCAGAATGGCGCAAAGGTCCCAAGGGTCCCAAGACTCTCTGTAATGCCTGCGGACTTCGTTGGGCAAAGAAAGAGAAGAAACCGCAAGCAGGGTCGGCCCCAGCGTCTTCGAATACTCTCACGGGACCTTCCCCAGGCCCTTGAATATATTGTGCCGACTCTTTTACGAATATGACATGATTGATATACAAGGCGTTTGGATCTCGGGGATTTATATTAAGTTCAGCATGGAGTTTGACGGGGATGGTGTTTTAGAAGTGTTCATGACTTTAATACCCAATTGGCTAGTTTTAAAGGCCGGCATTTCTCCTTTATATTTTGGACTGAAACATCAGATGATTTGCCTCGCGTGTTTGAATTTCAAGAGGACTACCTAGTTATGGTGGATGGATTTATAACTATGTTATGTCATTTCTTGTTAGTTTAATAATTGATTTTATGCACGCTATGAATGATTCGTCTAAGATTCTCTCATGTAAAACACGATATTTACGGATACCTATGCAGTGGGTGTGGTGTAGCAAAACGTAGTAAAGGGTGATTTAAGAAGTATGGTATGTACAGATTTCGAAATATGAGAAGAGGTAAGGTTGACTTATTGGGAATTATAACTATTCCGTTGTTGTAAGTTACTTGTAGATGGGGTGGTTTTTCAATTGGGGGAAGATATGACATGTCACACTTTATAGATGATGCTGAATAGATCCATTCATACCAGCTCAAGCAATAAAAACATCAAATTTCCATCTTCTTCATCACCATCCTTTCATTTCACCATCTCCCCTCCCAAAACTTCCAGAATTCAAACACCAATCTTTTAATTCAAAAATACACAACTACTCAATAAACTAACTATTCAACTAACCAATCAACTACAGCAAAAGAAACCAAGCCAGCAAAAAATAAAACCCAACCCAAACCCAAAATCACAAATTCCTCATCCCTTCTCTCGTATACGCCTCCCCCTTCCCCCGTTTCTTCACCGGCTTCACCGTAGCCCTCGCCCCCCGATTCACCGGTCCCCGCGGATCTCTCCCCGGGGCTCCTCCCGCTCCCGCTCCCGCTGCATTCCTCACCCTCGACGTCACCCTCTCGACCGTAAGCTTCGCCTTACTTTTCGCCTGCGCCGTGATTTTCGCGGCCGTCGCTCCCGCCGCGCTCTGAGCTTTCGCTGCCATTTCTCCTTTCGCGCTCGCTGCTGCGTCTTTGGCTTTTGATGCGATTTTCTCGCCTGCGCTTCCGGGTGCTTCTGGGTGCTTCTCGCACTTTGTTTGTCGCTTTTTCGTATACTTTTCCTGCGCGTCGGGCCTTGGCAGCGGCATTCTCAAGGACGTCTTCGGCGATGGATTTCCGCGTCGCATACGCATCGTAGCCACCCTTTGCGCCCTCTTTAGCTCGGGCGGTCACTCTATCATATGCATCGCCGGCTAGATCTTCCGCCTTCGAAGCGCCCCTTTGAAAGCCCTCTCGTACACCTTCCTTCGCATCTGAATATGCGGTTCGGTAATCAGGAATCGGCTGTTCTCTTCTTTTTTCGAACCAGTCGTGGCCGGGTGATCCGGTATATTCGTAGGCACTAGACGCCGTTTCTCTTCCCTTTACCACCGACTCTCTCAACGACTCCGTGATCGCAGCCATGAAACTCGTAAGCCAACCTACCAACGCTGCCCATCCAACCACATACAAGAGAACCACAAATGCACCGAGAGATACCAAAGCCAAAACCGCCAAAAGATCCTTCACTCTCTTGTATCTCCCTCCCAGTTTCTTTTTCTTCTCTGCTACGAAATCAAGAAGTGGTTCGAAGGGTTTCCCTTTTTCTTTGTAGTAAAATACCGCTCCCGCAGTCGTGACATTGAACACACTCTGTCCATCCATATCACTACCCGGCTTTGTACCTCCCGCCCAGTATCTCCTCGTGAGGGGCCATATTGCAACTTTCACAGCTGCCTCGTGCGTAAAGCCAGGAGGTTGATGGTCTGCCAATTTCTTCTGCACATTCTGAAGACGACGGAGAGCCCTCAAGCCGGCGGTTGACTTAAGGCGTTGTTCACCTGCATTTCTGTAGGCGATGACATAGCCTTCGGCTTTCGCGCGTTCGATTTCCAATTCCTCGCGATCTCGGGTCCAGTTGTTTTGCACGACGGTTTTGGATAAGGTCCAGGAGTTTTGGTGGATGGAGGTGTGTTCGTCGGGTTTGTAGGCGGTGCCGGGGATGAGAGAAACGGTGTAGATTATGGTTGGGGAGATGCGGATGCAGATGGAGAGGTAAGCGGCGCTGGAGAATATGTTGTGGAGGGCTTGGTATAGGGCTGTAGCTGTGGGGGTGATGGTTTCGGGACCGGCAGGAAGAAGCGTGAGGTAGTTGAAGAGAGGCATGAAGAGGAGTAGTACTTGGGCGGTCAATTTTGTGCAATCCTCATGGAAATTAGGGGTTAGAGGTGCTCCACCCAAGAGAGTGCGAATAGATCTGTGGCGGAGTTCCTGGCGACTGTAGCCTACAGAATAAGAGATGTCAGTTTGTATTATGATCAAAGTTTTCATCTGCTAATCCTTGGGATATCATACCTTCACTATCGAGAAGTGCCCGATCTAAACCATGAAGAAATTCTTCTCCTTCTTTAGTATTTCCCCATAGAACCGACGAAAAAACTCTGGCCTCTAATATCTTTACAATAATCCCGACAATGAGATACTTTCTGGTACTCGTATCGAGCAACATCTCATCCCATCCCCCAACTACAGCATCTGGCTCAGCAACAAGTTCCACATATCTGTAAAACTCCTCTGGCATCCTAACAGCCCAGGGCTCGTGAAACCCTTCCTGCAAGTCTTGAAACGCAAAAAACTCTTCAGCAAACCTGACTATCGCTATATACAAATTCGCGTACTCGTCCTTGAACCATGCATTACTGCGATCTCCTGCCGGATGCGGAGGATGCTCAAGTTGAAGGGGCATAAAGCGTTTGAAGTCGGCCATAGTAGTAGGTCGCGCTTGAGCTTTGCCAAACCATCTCCGCCCTCGGGCCGGCACTTGATTTTTTGCATTTGGGTCGTCAGCTTCGGCCAATGCTTCTCTTGCTAGCAGAGGGAGAGCCTCAGACTTTTCCACTGTTTGAGATGCTGCACTTGCAGGGACAACGTCTGTAACTGGACTGCTGGTTAGGCTATTGAGCAGTGTAAGCCCTTTCGTTTTATCACCCTCTTCTCGTACCGCTAACAATGCTTCTTGGGCTTTATTTCTTCGTTCTTGTATTAAATGTTGGTTCACTATTTGGCTGCCAATTAGTCGCGGTGCATTCCGGAGAGCTGTTCCTGTTGTTTGAAATAAAACACTTTTGTCGTCCTCTCCAGGAAGTCTGTCCTCGTCGTCCACATCATCAAGCATGTTGAAATTGGTTCGGTTTCGTGAGAACGACATAATTATGTAGATGATTAAACAATTACAATATGCTTAGCATTTAGATTGGAATTTCACGATTTTGCAATGTTGCAACGTTGATTGAGGTTTGTATGTAACAAAAGAAATGAAAATGAAGGACAATCACGAAGCTTTCTTCAAAGAAACGAAGAATGCCGGACATACAAAGAAAGTTAAAGCTGGAAGCAATCACCTCTTTTTGTTCTGAATCGAGTCAAGCGATATAAGTGAAAGCACTGCAAGAAGTTAAACAATTGTAAATCGCTTTGATTCAAAATATCTGTGGTCTTGTAATCAAGAGCTCGGCTCCCTGACATCTTGCTACCAATCCTTAGTCATAAGATTTGGCCTTGATAGCAAATTCGTTGACGACAAGAACTCTTCTCCCCTGGAAATTCTGTATTAGCAATCGGGTTTAAATACATTTAACAAAAGGTATTACTTTACTGATGAGCTGTACATTCAATTTCCACATCAGTCCCGAGTGGCAATTGGTGTACCGCAACGCAAGTCCTGACTGGCTTAGGATCCTTGTGGAAGAATTCTGCATAGACTTTGTTCATGGCTGCAAAATTCTGCATGTCGGTCAGGAAGACGTTGACTTTGACAACATTGTCAAGACTACTGCCAGCGGCCTCCAGAACCGCCTGGAGGTTCAGAATTGCTTGTTTCTAGATTTGTTACTCAACAACGTTGACTCTAGAATCTGTAGATAGGAATTGAGACATACGGTTCGATCAGCAACACCTCCTTCGACGAGCTTCATTGTAGCAACATCTATCCCAATGCTACCGGAGCAATAGACCATTCCTTGACATTTAATGGCTTGAGAGAAGAAAGGCAATGGCGGTGGTGCCTTGTCGGTCGAAACGGCTTCTTTTTGAGGCATCGTGTATGATCTGTTTCCTAAGCTTTCCAAAATTGAATCAAGTAACTGTATTTTGATACAAACGATGAAGTGATTGACTTTGATTTTGATGTTGATGTTATTTATGAACAGCTGTTGTTGGGATTAGGAAGGTGGGGGGGGGGGATGGTGGAGGTAATACAAAGATGGCGGGGAATAAGATTGATTGATTTGCCTTCGTCGCCATGGCTTTTCAATCCAACATAATTACTATGTTTCATCTGAGCCAACCAATTACACATCGAAAGTTTTACTCCGTCAGAGACAATGAGTTATTTTTCAAGCCATATTCGTGAAAGCCCTCTATCTCTCTTTCTAGTCTGCTCGAGGAAGGTATCGATAATTGTGACGTCATAATACTTGAAAAGAGGGCATGCAAATTGAATATGAGTATGTCTCAAGTTACATAAGTGCTCAATATATATCTCCAAGCGGAGTAAAAAGGGGTCTTGAAGATATATCTAATAAATTGTACACCAACTGTTATTAGTAGACTTTGAGTTGTCAATCATGAGCGGCTTTCTCACGTGTCATAAACAAGGGCTCCCGGTGACCCCGCACAAGATCTAGGTATCCTCGGCATCTCGAGTTTCTATAAGTTATGTTGAGTCGAAGTGTTTTTTAGGGGGGGGTTTTTATAGCTTTTATGTGATTAATCTAATATCTTGATTGCTCTAGATTTCACGAATCTTTGTCTTTGTCTTGCTTTGCACATTGTTGATTTGATGATTCAAGAAGACACCGACTACTTTCTCATACATATTCTGAACTTGAACACAAAAGTATACGCGAACTTCTCATTCCACGGTTCTTCAAAGTGTTATAATAATGAAAATTAAATTCTAATCACATCATCACATCGAACCCTTGACTAGAGTCAGACAACCGAACATGACTGCCTCACTTCCAAAGTCCTACTCAACCCTACCTTTCCAACATATCCGCGTCTCTCACGTACCGGATTCCTCACCCATACCCACTCCAACTATTTTGATTACACTATATCGACCAGAAAAACACAATGCTTTTACAGATACCATGGCCGAAGATCTTGAAACAGCGTTTAATCTTTTGTCGCTTGATCCTAGAGTTAAATGTGTTATTATGACTGGTCATGGAAAGATGTTTTGTGCTGGAGCAGATTTGGAAGCCGGATTGTCGTATAAAAATGATACGGCGTTGACGCATCGGGATGGTGGTGGGAAGGTATGTGTTTTATTCTTTCACGTTTTGAAGGGGGGTTCAACTTCCCGCATCCTTCAGTGTAGATTTTGCTGATTGACCCTCTTGTTTAGGTAGCACTAGCTATTCATAGATGTACGAAACCTACAATCGCAGCTATTAATGGGTGAGTAAAACAACCAAGTTCGCCTTATTGATGTTTTCTGAACACAGCTGACACTTTTGCAGCTCGGCTGTCGGTGTAGGCATAACTGGTAAGCATGAACCCTACCTCATTGGATACCTAACTCTGATTCCAATCTCGTTTCTACACAAGAAAGCTTTTCTAATCCACCCCAGTGACCCTCCCCACTTCCATCCGTATCGTTTCTTCTACAGCCAAAATCGGATTCGTATTTGCCCGCCGTGGGATCATAATGGAAGCATGTTCCTCCTACTTCCTCCCTCGTCTTATCGGTCTCTCTCGCGCTATGCACCTCACGACAACTGGCTCAATATACCCCTCAACATCCCCTCTTCTATCTTCTTTATTTTCCGAGATCTTACCCCCCGAAGAAGTTCTTCCACGTGCATTAGAACTTGCAAATGATATAGCTCAAAATACGAGTGCAGTTTCAACTGCGGTTATGAAAGACTTGATGTGGAAAGGGCCGGGAACGGCGGAAGAAACACATCTTTTGGACAGTAAGATTTTGTTGGAGTTGTTTAGATCGGGGGATAAGAATGAGGGAATTAAGAGTATGTGGTTTTTCCTTGAGCAGAATTTTGGGATCATGCTAATTGGTATTTTTCAGGCTTTATTGAAAAGAGAAACCCAAAGTTCAAGGATAGCATGCAGGAGAATGCACCAAGTGTCTGGCCATGGTGGAAACCAGTTGATACTAAGCCTCCGGCTACAATTGAAGAATTGACTCAAAAATTGAAGACGACGGAGATGGAACCGGGCAAGCCTAAACTTTGAGTTGTCTTTATTAGCTTTTGTATAGAAGATGTATAAATTGTTCAGAATTACTCAAACCACAATACCCACTCCTGGGAGAAATGCGAGGGAACAAATGAAAATGACGACTATGATTTTTCGGTATCCAGTAACCTTCCCATGAAGTATTGCGTAGAAAAAAGTGGGGTAAACGATAAAAATAAGGATACAACATATGATTAGGCAGCTGGCCAGTTGGTAAAAGAAAGCAGGAATCAACGCTTCGATGATTTAATGGTAATTTAGAGATCGATCCAAGTGTACCTATACAAAGGCGTATTTTATTTACTAAACTCACCGCCTGTGTAGAAAGAAGAACTATAATAATCTGCATTTTAATCAAAACTGCCGTTCTGTTGTAACCAGAAATTTGCATTGAGGTAGAGCAAAAACCTGAGCTCGGCTAAACATCTAAAAAGTAAATTGCTGCAATTAGACTTGTTGAACGCCAGCGTAGGTTGCGCAAGTCAATGTTAAATTACGATGATGGTGATGACCGACAAATAAGAAGTGACAATGAAAGAGTTTTGATGACAGTTGACGATGATTGGAAAACTTTGATATTCTGGTATAACGCCAGCACATATGGCCGATATTGACCTGGTTCATTACACAAAACTGTGATATACGTGCGGTATCGCCTCCTTCTGTGAGAATGAATTAACCCTTTAACCCTTTTCATATTACCAGATAAGAGTTAAACATTTCTTATATAGCCAGATATTAGCTTGCTAAAGGAGCCGAACCAAGTCCTTACCCTACCCGGTACGATCCTTTTCAAGAATGAAATTCAATCACTTCTTGTCTTCAAGACAGAGCCCAAGACAAGAAGCCATTACCGTATGCCTTTTCCCGCCGTGGAAGCGAGACGGTGACATTGTTCATTATATAAACCACTTGATATGTGGCGATAGATCGCACATCTATCAATGCTAATAGCGAAGAACATAAAGCTATATTCATGGCAAACAAATGTAGAATTAACGCAATATAAACCAAGCAAGTATGCAGATATTAGCAGAAGGCCATGAGTTATGAAAGATTGTGGAAGATAAGTCTTCAAAGTTTGTATTGCCATAGTATACACTTCTTGCCATAATATCGTAAAATAGACGAATGGTACGATTCGTATTGATAGTAAAAGAACCCGTAACAATAAAATCTTCTAATATTCTTACTCGGATGTCGTCCAAAAAAAGCGCTTCATAATGCCCGCAACTAAATCGATGATAGCGTATGATTGTGTAAAAAGTTAGCGACCCCATAGTAGTCTCTACCGTGTGATTTAACTATGGCACAGGAGGAAAATCCACGTTTGGTCCGCCTGTGCTCTTTTATATGGTAATTTCTGAGAGGAAGTTTGACAGCGGGGCAGTGTGAGATGGGGAAAACAAGAAAAGTGATTGCGTTGTAGATTTCGCGTTCATACAGTGGCTATTCTAGACAGGCAGGCGTGGAGAGGCCGGGCCTTCCAATAATCAGTCTGAAGAAGGTGGTACTTGGTTAAATAGGAAGTAGATTGGTTCCACTTGGAATCTTGACATACAATACAGGAATTGTCATTGACTTCACTTTGAACGTCGAATTTTTTTATGTTTGAATTGTTTGTTTTCATTTAAAACGTAGTGACTTTTGCGGTTCTTCACCACAGCGATATTGTCGGTCATTATTGACATTTAATGGCGCATCGCATGACCGATATGAGGTCATACATGAGGGATTTCAAGCACCCTACGCCACGAACGCCTGCCGGATGGTTCCATTAATTAAACCAAAGGTGGACAGCCTTCTAAGTCTGAAATTAATCTGAAGCGTATCGATTTGCCATGTTTCCTCTTCTCGGATAGCCAGATCGTCTCATACGTCGACACAGTGGAGCTAGAACTTCGTTCTGGGCGAGTCGTCTGAATAAGACCCTAAATTTATTCATACAGTGCACACATTGACTAATTCGCATATAGTCTGTTGTGCAGGCGGTATTCAGAATTGACTTGAATCTGCATGCACGAAGAGCGTTACCCAGCATTTCCATACACTCACGATTGGTCCATCAACGCCTTGTACTGTCTCTCTTCATCTTCTAGTCTTTTCTGTTCATCCTTTTTGGCAGCTTCGGTATTATCTGCCATAGTCTGCTTCATTTCTTCAGCATCCTGTGCACCTAGCACATCTTTGACAACATCTATAATTCCCCACTGTTCATTTTCATCTGGAAATCTCAACTCCAATTCCTCAATAATGATGTTCAAATTTTCCATTGATGTCGGTCGATGATTGATCATCATAAGAATTTCGGCTTTGGTCAAGTCATAGGGACGAAGCTGTTCAAGGAGATTTCGAATTGTATTTTCATTATACGGACATGGTTTTTGTGCGAGAGGTGACGGTGCTTCCTCGAGGTATTGCATCAACTAGAACAAAGATCAGTTATAGATTCACGAGTCAGAAAGAAGCAAGGTGTTACCTCTTTAATAACATTGTCAAGGTTTCCTGGTCTCCTTCCTCCTGTGCGGTGTTTCTTTTGAATGTCCTTCAGATGAGTGTAGACCTCAAAATTGCTCAGGGTTGCGGATTGTGCTTCTAGAATCTTCATAGCTGTTTGATATCCCTGACGTGCTAGTGTGTTGTCGCTGGCAGTAGACGTCACCTAGTACTCCCAAGACGTTGTATTGTGTGGCTCTTCGGAAACGGGCGTTGATTGTTGGATCACAATCTTCAGCCTTGAGGAGAAATAATTTACCAGTTGACTATCTCATGCAAAACATTTTTAAGCGAGTTCAGCCTCGTGCTGCGGGGTCTCAATGGGGATTAGTTGCTTAACTCTAATAGGCTAAGCACGTCACCAGATCTGACCGAACGAATCTTTTTTTTCTTTCCCTCTTGTGTGATTCAAAACTTTTGCTTGTGAGAGGTTTTTTGGATATTTTGTGTACATTCAATTCATATCAATTCGATCTATCAACAGGAACTCTGTGAATCAATTGGAAATCAAAAACCTCCATCTTGGGAAAGAAGGAAGATATATGATAGCATTTGCTATATCTAGAAAAGGTTCATCCTCTACCATTTATTGCCTTGAATTCCTGTTGGATCCAATTCTTTCTTCTTTATTTCAAAGCCCTTAGACCGCCCCAGATTTGACGCGGCTACGAAACCCCTCACAAAAAAGTTAATCCCGCATTTCAATTCAACCCTTTCAACCAAAATCTCAATTATCATTACAATCATCACCATATCGCAACTACCTCAAGCCTCCTGCCATTTATCAGAAGATATGGTTCGTAATCTGGTTGTTCTTGGAGGAAACTCCCATCCTCAAATAACAGAGATGATCTGTAATACGCTCGGTGTTCCACCCTGCAACAGAATTCTTAAGAAATTTTCCGTTGGTGAGAGTCGTCTCGAGATCCAAGACTCAGTTCGAGGCAAAGATGTCTATATCATTCAATCGGGCGGTGGAAAGGCCAATGATCATTTCATAGATCTTTGCATTATGATTTCCGCATGCAAAACTGGATCTGCTAAGCGTGTCACTGTCGTCCTTCCTTTGTTTCCTTATTCTCGACAACCCGATCTTCCATACAATAAGATTGGCGCACCACTTGCTAAGGGACCGGCCGACGTCAAGGGCAACTTTACCTTCGAAAGTCGACCAGCAACACCGGGACCTTCCTCTCCTCAAACACCAGGCCTCGGCAATGGCACCAATGGTATGGAAAAATTACAGAAAAAGCTTGGAAAAGCATCCCTTGAGCAGATTAATACCCAAAATTCAAACGGAATAACACCTAGACGACAAGACACTACGGATTCCATTGCTTCTCTCACCAATGGACGCTTGGCTGACGGATCATCAACTCCCGTATCAACTCCACATTTCACCACTCACGATTACGAGAACCCTGGGTTTGTCAATGGTCAAAGCAAAACTCTTTTCCAAGGCAAGCCAGGATACAAACAGTGGGTAGCGCAAGCTGGCACACTCGTCGCAGATCTTTTGACTTGCTCTGGTGCCGATCAGGTAATCACTATGGATCTCCACGACCCTCAGTACCAAGGATTCTTTGACATTCCAGTGGATAATTTGTATGGCAAGCCTCTCTTGAAGAGATACATTCAACAAAACATCCCGAACTTTCAGGATGCTATCGTTGTAAGTCCCGATGCTGGTGGAGCAAAGAGAGCAACTGCGATTGCCGATGGACTCAACATGGAGTTTGCATTGATTCATAAGGTAAAACTTCCCCCAATACTACTCCCTGCGCACACTCATATCAATTAGGAACGTCGACCTACCCGAATTACCGATCGCCAAAATGCGACAATGATGCTTGTAGGCAATGTTCGTGATAAAGTTGCTATACTCATCGACGATTTGGCCGATACCTCGAACACCATTACAAGAGCTGCCAAGTTGCTTAAGAAAGAGGGTGCCACTTACGTTTACGCTTTGATAACCCATGGAGTTTTCAGTGGTGATGCTATTGACCGTATCAATGCATCTGCACTGGACAAAATTATCGTGACCAATAGTGTTCCACAAGATGAACATCAACGTCTCTGCTCGAAATTAGAGGTCTTGGAAGTTGGCCCGGTCTTCGCCGAGGCAATTCGTCGTGTTCACCATGGAGAGAGCATTTCTGTATTGTTTAACTATGATTAGACTCAAGATTGGCTATTTTCCGTTAGGGGCACTGCATTCAGGAGTTCGGGCATTGGAGGGGAGTACATTGGTAGAGTACTCGCTTGGCGCATTGCAAACCATGGCTCATATACAATTGCTATACCCGTAAACCGCACTGCGGACTATTCAAAGTTTTCCATTCTTGTTCATATGGCATGGAAGAAAATTAGATATATAGAAACACTCGATCTTTGGTAGATTTCCATTGAACGTCTTGACGAACCAAGTGCTGGGTTAGGCGTCTAGAGTTGCATATAAATTAAAAGCATAGAACTGAACATAGAAATGGATAAATGGGAACGTAATCTCAAAGAACATTCATTGGTCTGAAATAAGTGTGTGCGTACTTCTGTTTTGTATTTATATGTATCTACATGCGATTTTATATTATCTTGTCCAATCGGTATAGCACTCACTGATACCAATATGTTGTGCCACCGAGCCATAGAATGATGAACACTTCAATCTGGTCTGGCTATGACTGTTGACCTGAGGTCTCTGAATCGGCGACTAAGCAGTTAAATCTTACTTGAGTTGAACGATCATCAATTTCAGGAACGGGGAATTTATACTTCTTCAAATATCTGAAAATAAACGATCAAATGTAACATGCAGTGAAGAAAAATAGGAGGAGGTTCCTACATCTAAGCCAATTGACGGCAAGATGGAAGGAAGTACATCAAGTGGGGTTTAGGATATTACTGAGTTGGGCAGAACACTGACTACATCATCTGGCAGGATGTATCTATCTATCTACTTGGTTTCGAAGGAAGTGGCTCTCAATATCGTACTATATTTTGCAGTGATGTTTCGCAAGCCGCAATTGGGAATACATGGAGAGCACAAAATGCTAGAAGCTTTCTTTTGTGACACTGAAGGTTGTAGTCGGGTGGGTGTAGGTAGACTTCAATAGGGATTCTGCATATTTCGGCGAGCTGATTCTTTAATCTGACTCCTTCGTATTATCGTTTTATGGCGTTGGTGAGCCGTAGATTGTATATCACAGACTATGAGGATTTGAAATTCACCAGAGATTCCTCTACCTTTGAAAGTGTGTTTGTTACGGTCGCGAGGGAGTTTTGTTTCTGCAGTGCTGCAAACAACGTAGCACGGGGCTGCTATTATATAAAAATATCTACGATCATTCGCAAACTATAAGATGCCACACGTTAGACACCACCAGGAACAAAGTTTCCTCTTTCGCATTACACATACACCGCGATGGCGTCTTCAACTCCACCAAGCCTTCGTTTCATAAACCATCCGCATGTTACACATCACAGCATTCAGCAAGCCAGGGATCGCAGCTGGCACTTGAGTGTTACCATAACCTCCAGGAACGAAACTGTTGTCGACGATCCTCCACTTGCATATGCACCTCCAAGATCAGACTCTCTCCTGATTCCAGACTCCCCAGTACCTGGATACCCAGCTCCACCTCGCACTTTCCACCCTTTCTCCCGTCTTCCCACCGAAATCCAACGTCAAATCTGGACCCTCGCAGCTAAAGACATCGCACCCCGCGATATAATTATCTGTCATAAGCCCTGCGAGTTTGAAGGATCCACAAGCAGCATCTTTGAGAAGGCAATCAAATACATCGGCAATCTTTTGACATTCGGCCGGAAGAAGAATATAGTTGATTATGAGAGTTCGGCTGTTCCTGCTTTGCTCCATACGAACTATTTGGCGCGCAGTGTTGCACGCAAGTTGTATAGGAGACGATTTCAGGAGGTGCTCAATAGAAAGATTTATGTGGGAGCGAGGGATAAGGTTGTGGTTGTACCTAGGCCTACTTGAGAGACAGCGAGGTGCTCGGAGAGCAAGTTCGGTTGGGGGAAAGATGGGATTGTTCTATGGTCATAAAAAGAACGGCATAGATGAGTTGGCTTCCTAGGAGATCTGTTGTGTTGCCTGTAGAGACCACGTAGCTTGGGAGGCTCGGAAGAGTCGTTGCCAATTTGAAGTGCGCGTGTATCATGGGAAAGGGAATGATTCTTAAAGGATCTTATGACAACCTTTGCTTCAAGGTTTAGTCCTAGATGATATGAAATGCACATTTTATTTGCAGAAAATTAGGTGTTGATCAGTGAACTAAGTGCACAAGAATATTTACCCAGCTCTTCATGTGAGGTAATGACTAAAAGATATAAGTTAGACAATCTTTAGATGATAACTTTCAGAACATCGCCGGTGTGATTAGACGACAGTCATTGGCTGTATCTCTGTTTTTGTTGTATATCTTAGAATGTATAACTGCTAGCCTGCTCATTATGTTCGCTTCTAGACAGGCTAGCAGACGACGACTATCGTTAAAATCACCGCTTTATCGCTTATTAGAAGGACAGAAGCAATGCAATACATTTCAGATATGCAACAAAACAGCAAACTTTGGTCGAAAATTTAGGCGAGACTCGAGAGTATTATCTCTGCTTGATACGCTGGTTGATATTCGATGATTCTAGATTCAATCTTCCAACTAATGCTATATTTATCAAGCTTATGGTAGACGAGAGTGTCTCGTTGTCAAAGCTCGGGTCAATTACAGAAATATTGAGAATCAGATGAACGCAACTACAAGCCGTAGTTCGATTTATGGGTTATTGATTGCGTGATCCTTTTGACTCAAGACAACAGACAACAGTGAGAAATACACATTATTCGTAAAAAGATACTTTTATTCTACCGTTCCTGAGACTGACCAGGTTATCAGTAAAAAGATAACATTAAAAAGACATAACAAACATACTAATAAAGCCCAGAAAGCTACTCGCTGCTCACTTGAGACACAACGTTACGATAGCCAGCATCCACCTCCCGTTGACAAATATACGGATGTATTCGTCGCTCGGGCTGTTAATTTAACGAATGAGCAAAACAAAAGACGGAAGCCAATAAGCTGTAGATAATCGTTGGGACAGATTCAAAAGAGATAATCAATAGTTGCACGGGGATCAATACTTTTGAACAGTGCACTCTACTTCAAAACGCACTCGCAATTATACTTCCGAACACCATCAAAACTTCACCGTGGCTCGCGTGGTACCTGTAGGATCAGCACTTCTATTTACACATCTCGGTCCACCAGTGGGGCCACCATGAAACGCAAGGCTGAGATGCACAGACCAAATATACACACGGCGGTTATCTAGCCTTGCGTCATGAAACAAACCACTCCTCCTCCTCACATCAGATTCGTCTCATATGCACTCCTCAAAAAAATGATGCCACTTATATGAATGAACTTCTCCTTCTCTCACATCCCCTTCATCTCATCCACCCAATATCCAAAAAATTTCATCCCAACTCCCTTCTCCAGAAATTTCTAGCCAAACTCGCTCAAAATGAATCGACCACGCCAAGGCGAAGAGCTCCCATGGGCTAAACCCCTCAGCATAGATCTCCTGCACAAAGTACTCCAAGTGACTTTTCTGCACCCCTTCGTCGCCTGGATGATTCCCCTTTGTATGCGCGCCCAAGCAATGCCGTGGCATCATCAAGCCATTCAGTATGCTATTGGCTATGCTTCTCTCCTCACCATGTTATATTTCCTTTCTATCCTCAATCGTCAAATCGCATACTCCAAAGCCCGAGAGGTAGATCTGTCGGAAGAAGTTATAGTGATTACAGGCGGTGCGAGTGGATTGGGACTGTTGGTTGCGGAGGTATATGGAATGCGCGGCGCGACGGTTGCGGTGTTAGACGTGAGAGATTTGGAGAGTGGAGAGGCCAGGGGAGTGAGTTATTATAAATGTGATGTTGGGAATCGTGAGGAGGTTGCTAGAGTGGCTGTGGAGATTGAACGAGATGTGAGTTTTCCTGTCTTTTTGAAGAACAACATGAAACTGATACAAGGGAAATAGCTTGGTACCCCGACAATCCTCATCAATAATGCGGCGATTGTAAACGGTAAATCGCTTATGGATCTGTCTCTCGATGAAATAGAACAGAATTTCAAAGTAAATCTGCTAGGAAGTTTCTACACCCTCAAAGCCTTCCTCCCAGGCCTCATCCGCACCGGTCACGGTACCATCGTAACTATGTCCAGTGTCCTAGGACACCTAGGAGCCGCCCAACTCAGCGACTACAGCGCCTCTAAAGCCGGTCTCACTGCATTGCACCATTCTCTAACCGCAGAACTTAAAGCCTATCCTAATATCAAAACGGTATTAGTCGAGCCAGGTCAATTGAGCACGCCGTTATTTTCCGGGACCGTAACGCCGAATAGTTTTTTCGCGCCGGTATTGGAACCGGTTGATGTGGCGAGGGAAATTATCGCGACAATCGATAAGGGAAGTAGTGCGGTGTTGGCTATGCCGTTGTATGCGAGGTGGGTGGGATGGATGGGGGTTTTGCCTGTGGGAGTGCAGGCGATTGCTAGGAGGGTTAGTGGGATTGATGGGGCGATGAAGACATTTGAGGGGAGGAGGGAGGAAAGTAAGGAGAAGGAAAGCTTGATTTAGATGAAAAGTTTTGATGCTGGCATCAGATCTGTATGGATTGGGTAGGGAGATAGAGGTATAATATGAATGGATAAGATAGGATGGAATGGGACGATTTACAGTGTCATCTAGGAATCATTATTGCCTACTTTGTGTAATCACTAAGGCTTATGGAATAATCACGTATGATCTGATGGAAATATATACCAAATCAAATATACACATATTACCAGCATTTATTCCAAACTACCTAATTTTAAGTTATATTATCGATATCAAGAACAAACATTCTACACTCGAAATCATTATCACCGCTAAAAACGAACTCCTCATCTAATTCTAATTCATAACTATCGTAACCATCATATCAAATCTTTCTTTTCATATCAACACCGCATTCCAGCGAAAGAAAAAGAATAACCACAAACTCAAACATCCAATCAACCTTCATCGCTCTCCCAAACATATCCATCTATCTACACCCAACCTACTAAGCACCCCTCCCCCTCCCTCCCTAGCCCATACCTAGAACCGATAGACAAATCAAGTTAATACAACTATATAACTACAACTGCAGCCCTCCCTCTTCAAGGGTTTCCCAATCCCCAATCCCATATATATATATACATATATACCCAACTCAACTCAACTCCAACTTTCGGGACCCGTTCAGCCCCAGCTCCATTCTATTATATTCGTTCATTCAAAGTTCACATATTTCCTAGAAATAAGTTTATCTCTTCACCTCTTCACCTCTTCACCTCTTCACCTCTTCACCTCTTCACCTCTTCACCTCTTCACCTCTTCACCTCTTCACCTCTTCACCTCTTATCCAAATCCATCATCAAATTTCCCCCAACATCAACTAGATATCACACATACCTCCACATCCCTCCACATTCCTTACAAATTACAAGTTACAAATTACAAATTTACAATTAAACCCTCTCACCTTTATAACATAGGCCTTTGAGTGGGTGTGATTTTCATTTTTTATCATTAATATTCTGACACAAAGTACGAGAGAATTGGTTGGATGTACGATGGGTAGAAGGAAAGGTAAAGGTAAAGATGAAGGTAAAGATAAAGGTAGAGGGAAAGGGAAAAGGAGAGGGAGGGATATTATATTATGGTTTGTGGAAGGAGATTTGTGGTAGATAGATAGATATCTATAATCGGTATCTAGTTATTCTTTCCTTAGCTGCTTAGTATATGGAGGTGTGTAGCTGTCACGGCACCAACTACGTTGCCTTTGTGCCTCAGGCACGGACCACTAGCGTACCCTACTTCCTATAAGTAGGGCCTCACTCTTCCATAGCTCTTAGACCCTTATGGTACAATATAAGTCTTTACCCGTACCTTGACAGTAGCTCCTTTTTCTTAAAAAAAATAAAAAATTAAATGAGTAATAGGAATATCATTATGTATAGATAGACAGATACATACACACATTCAGATTTTCTTATTCGAGCTTGTTATTATACCAAAATGACTTGACTATTATATGAATCTTAGAGTTTAAATTCAATACCTTTATTGATCCATGATAGGACATATATTGAATTATACTAGACAAAAAATTACAGGAATAAGATATATTGAAAGCGCAGACTTAATAAGAAGACTTGCGATAAAAGGGGGAGAAAAACGAGGTCTTTTCTGGCTCTTGGGGGGTATTGTTTGATCGTTGTTTATTTTGTTTCGTTTGTGATGTATAGCTAGACGAGATAGATATGTTGAATGATTCAACGAATACATTGCAGAGAGGGCGAAGAACGTGTAGGGGGGAAATCGACGACTTCTGCCCCTGGAATTATAGGATGCGATCATTTGTACGTTAGAGCCTTATACTTATACAATGAACGTGAGATCAAAGAGGTGAAGCGGCTTGAAGAATTCGAGAGTATAGTTTTCTGACAATCAAGTACTAGATTCGATATGCTATGCTATGCTATACCAAGAAGTGATTATTGTTCCCCTGAAGCGATTTCGGATGAATGAAAAGAATTAGGCGAGTCGAAATAGAGAGAGTTAGCCTAGCACGATCTCAACCAGTCTCGAAAATACGCTGAGTTTGTACAGTTATGTTATGGGACTTTGTTTCTTCCGTGGCATGCGGAAACAATTCTGATTCCTGATATTGACCAATGGCTTAACTTTTAGCCACCGCACAGAGAGGTGTTGCACTAGAATTCTGACATGGGGATGGCTAGAATGAGTATGAACACGGATTCAAAATAGCTTAAGGGGGAATCGTTGAATGAAATAATTGCTATTATGATAATCTGATCCTATCTGCCCTCAGATCTTCCATCGGTACATCAGATTCAGGAGTCACTAGATGATTCCATGTATCAAAGACATACGAAGCCTGCCCAACAGTTATACCACAAGGATATTGCAGATGCGATGAGCTAGCTATTCGATAAGTGCGAGATCTGACACTTGTCACAATACTAATTTACCATCTGAAAAAATTGGACTGCCGGCGTCCAATTTGGGTAAGTTGTTATCTTGCAAGTTATATTCTCAGAAAGTTCGGAAAACTTTGCAAACAATAGATTCCCGATTGGACGTGAAGACGTAAATTATCATCCCCAAACCAGCATTACCCTTTACACAATTCGCAAATGCATCGCTAAATGAACAGTGCGAGCCGAGCTTTCGGTCTGTAATTGACAAAGCCCAACTGTCAAGCAATTGGGCACTCATAATCATAAACGGGGGAAACACATGGAAAGAATATTGGAGGACAACAATGGAGATTATACCAGTAGTTCAGTTGCTTATCCTATAATACATCATATATTATTAGTATACAGGGGCTAGAGACGTCGGGACTCGGGAGAGACAGTGTGTCCTTCCACTTCATGCGAGGATTGCCTTGGATGATTTTCCTCGAGATCCCATCTAATTTCTGACAAGAGGCACGTCCCGCTTGCCATTCCGAGTACGAACCGTTCGTTGCCGGTAGAGACTTCTTTTTGATCGGACCTTTGAAAGTCTTGCATGTAAGAAAAGTGCAGCGTGGTGCGTCGGCGAGGTAGACTTGAAGATTGAAAATATGCAGAAGTTACATAGGAGAACCAAGACGTAATATTACAATCCATGTGTAACACGTAGGCATATTTCGGAGAATTCTTGTATTTCTCCTTCGAAAATAACACATACCGGGTTCTTCATAATAAACTGGTAGGTGCCGGTACTGTAGATATCAACCGCCGTTATTAGATTAATATGCCAATAAGCCCAACCTGTCACGGCGGGAGGGAGAAGGGAACATCCCGTCAAGTAGGGCCAGTCAGTAATTTGAAATCGCTTCCAATTCGTAGACGCCGAAAAGTGTTTAGATTGATTTCGGGATCGGAAGTTGAAAGAGGGATAATGCCGGAGGGAGATGAATGGCCACGAGGCATAGAGAAGGCTGAATATCATTACGACGTAAGGCGGACCTAAGGCATCATTTTTAGCTGTGATGACGGTAGCATTTAACCGGCCACCTCGGCGATCTAGTGGGTCCGTCGATATCTTAGCTTGTGAAAATCGTGTACGAAACTTCCTCCAAGACCTGTCAGCGCCGAAACCCGAAACACAAATCTGGTGTTCGATTTAACAGACAATTTTCCACAGCAAAGGAAAATTGCTACATCATTCAAAATGAGGTTTTCCTTTCGTGTCAGACTTGTCCAGTAGCTTTGAATGCCACGTCCACAAGTAAGTGTGCCGCACGGACGTATAATCGTTTCCCTCTCGAAGCTGGGATCTTCAGGTGAGTGCATCCATGTTAAAGCAACACTCGTCTACGAAGGTTGGAAGGGTCAACCTCTGTAGAAAGTATAACTAGAGAATAGACTTTTCTCTAAACTTAATGGATGATCCGTGTACAAATTAGACTCAACAGAAGTGGCTGGTATTTTGCGGAGAGGGTGCAATTCTTGAAATGGGAATAATTGCTGTCTGAAGTGTGCTATATCCGCAGTAGAATCTAGTCTGATGATAAGTGCCTATCACTTACACTGATCTCGTGATGATGGCACTCAAATCTTCCATTGAAGCGGCCAAAGAGGATGCATTCTGACTGTTCAGATCTTCCGCGCACGAATACATGGCGCATTGATATATGCGGCCTCCTCTTTGCACCAATAACGTTGGCTAATCCTCTGACCATAACTTGTTGAACACTGCCTCTTTCCAGCTAGTTTCTAGATAGTCATGGTCATCAATCCTTCTTAAGACCCCTCTCGTCTTTATCCCGCATTTCTACTTGCCGTATTGTATGAGAATCTGTGTTTCTTATCCTTGGGAAGGGTCACTCTCATGGACCACGATCCATGTAGCTGGGTCTAGCCCATGAGCTACTTCTCCTGCATGTTAATCTCCAGGTCATCGACATCCAGGGATATAGTATCGTATATTGGTGGAACCCAATCGTATAAAATGAGCATGGCGGGCTTGATCTGTCAATCTAACAGTCTTTTGAGCGGGAAAATCCCAGAGCTTGTTGCTTTTTGGGCATGAAGTAGGTTTTGGGCTCTCAAAAAGAAGTCACTAAATATCTCTCCTGAACAAGGTTGAGATCTGATGGGCTGATCTCTATGAAGAGAAATGCAGACTCATATCGAGATGGTACGGAGAGACGCGCTGCGGGAAGCATTGCTCGACCTCTTCTTTGGATCCAGCCTGACAAGTAGAATAAGCAAGTTGAAATCTGAAGGCGAATACTGGAATTGTTGTCTGTATAGCATGATAATGCCATTGATGTGGCAAAACAGAGTTTGAATGTTTTGGACTGATGTTCATAAGGTTGGAAGAGCAGCAGATATGCATACAACCCATATCATAATGAAGAGAAAGGGTCTTGGCTCTTCGATAATCCTCCTGCATAAGAAGTATAAGAAGTATAAAGAGCAGATACTCCATCGGTGATGGTATCTAGGACTTGATATGAACCGGCTTTACGAATTTGGATAATCCGCACTGTCAATCACAACCGTTTTTTCGCAATGTGTCTCTTTTCCACAATCTTTGGTACCGATATACAACCCTGTCATCTTTACCGGCTCCGGAGGTATGTCTGTTTGAGCTCAATCCTAATGAAGATGCTTGGGGCTTGAGCCGACAGAAAATTCCAATCCATCTCGACTCTCGAGTTGTTGATCTTATTTTATCGCAGAAGTAGACGATGGCAGACACGTAGTAGTTTAGTCTATTACTCCAACATGGAATTCCCAAGGCCTTTCCGGATGCTCATTTAGAAAATCAAAGGGTATGATTTGTTCATTCGCAATTCATCCGTACTGGGAAATTGTATAATCTGAGTGGACAGTTACATCCATGGCTCCACTATTCCAAAGTTCGTTTCCATTGTGCTGGGCTGCAACTTAATAAATCAACCACGAATTGGATTATGAGATTGGATTGAAATAGAACAACTAGATAGTTGAAGGGTTCTTGCGAGTGATCAATTCTGGGCAGTTTTTCCTCCTACAACTAGGCTGTTTGCTAATTGCAACTTAAATGCTCAGTGATTTCTGTACAGAATGTAGAATGTACTCGAGTCGTTGGCTGCCCAGGTGATCTGGTCCCTTTACGATTTTTCATGAGTAGCCGCTTGGATCTTTGAAAATTTCCCTTTTAGATAACTGGATACCGTGATAGAGAGTCAATGTCAGAGTGCGTAATTTCATTTCACTTCCAGAAGCTATCCTTTGGCCCAGATCTTTGCCAAAGATGGATATAATGGCGAAGCAGCTCTATTAAATTTGGATGTGGAATCGGTAGATGTTAGATAGGTACCTGCACGATGGTTCGACAAGGACAAAATAGAAAATAGCCCTCCACACTTAATTATATCAATGCGGGAAACAGTACTTGGAATCAAGATTGCTTTGATGCTCGAAGTCATGTTTGAAATTGTCTTCAGATAGAGACTTTCGTATGATCAGAGCGCGAAAAAAAAACAAGTGCGCAGGTAGCTGATTCAACGAATGACCAACGCTGCAGGTCTACGGCGTCAAGTGGCAGATATAGTAATAGCTGTATCGTAGGTCATTCACGAACCAAGACATGAAGGCGGCAGATGTGACTTGGTGACGGAGTGCCTACTCTGTGTATGGATGGAGCTTGAGTAGAAGTTTGTATGAAGTACCAAGTTCCAACGGCAGTGTGATTTTCATCGGTGACCATCACCCCACCAGATCCTATGGAGTAAATGGGAGTTGGAATTGCATCCTCCACTTTTGTCTCTAGTTAATTTTCTATTTATTACCCCGTCCAAACGAGGGAGATGGGTTATTCAATTCCCAGATTCACATTTATTATGTTTCCCGTACTCCTGCGCGAAGGATGATTTGATTTCACGTCTTTTGGGAATCCGATACCAAGGTCGGAGGGATTTTGCTTCTGGTTGTTTGGGACTGACAGGATGATGAAAGTGGTTGGTTCATGTAAGACGGTAGGTACTCGGTACAGTAGTAGCAGGTTCCAGTCTTCAGCCCTCAGCCCAAACGGATTTCCACAGAAGACGTACATCGTACATCATCGGTCGCCAGGACACTATTCTAGTGCCTGTTATCTGTATGCAGGATGAAACGGGAGTCCGAAAAGCTGGAGGGTTGCACGACAAGAAGATGCATCACATCTACAAGCAGACATCTTTTCCTCTTCCCACAATTGCACGCGGTCGCATACGTAAATACGATGTATACAAATTGAATAGCCGCCACATCAGTGTTGTAACTTGTATCTGGTGCATCTACCTAATTGCTGACTACACATCTAGTACCTATGTGGTTAATGTTAGCCAGGTACCACATGATGTCTCCCTAGGTGTTTTCCTAGGCAAAGTTAAATCGCAAGTGACGTTTTTTGTTTTTGTTTTTGTTTTTGTGTCTGTTTTCTGTTTTGGATTGTTTACTGCACTTCGCTGGAAAGGGCTTTTGCAACCATCAAGTAATTATCAAACATCTCTCAAACATCACTCCAGCCATACTTCATCTTCACACCCCATCGTAATGACCCAGTATTCAGTACCAGTATTCACTCCTCATTTCCAACCTTGCCACTCTTTCAAGCTTCCCCTTAATTGCTACCGAGTCCAGTCCCGTCAGTCAATTGATAACACGACGCTCGTACCAACTCTTATTGACGAACGCAACTCGACTCAAGTCCCTCGACCCAAATGCTCCTGAATCAATCCAACCGCTAGGCATTTTCATTTGTTTATCTTTGCAAAATCCATCTTTCCAGGATGTGGTGGTGAAGCAGACAACATCATTCGTCGACAGATCGAGACTTGACATCTGGTGCATTAGCCCCGGGGATCCGAATCGGGGATAGACTGAACTGATAATGATTAAAGCTGGGACTGTTCCCTCATTTGCCCTGGAAGCATTTGCACTACTATAGTAGGAACCTTCATCCCTTGTAAGAAATAAATAATACCTGCTCCGACAAGCCTTCTCGCCCCTGCAAAGCAAAATGCAAAATGCAAAATGCAAAATGCACATACGGAGGACACACGGAGTACAGAGCCAGGTACTCGACTGACCAACCAAAAGTGGCTTACGCTACTCCTCTTTTTGTAAATTTCTCTTAATTGCCATTTCGAGATGAGAATCCGGAATTCTGAGTGGCTGGCGGAATCATTTGCTCATGCCCGCCCTGTCCTGTCCCAAGGCGTAGGTACATTTACAATTTTACATCTTGCTACTTCTTTCGCATATGCTCCTGCACACTCACACCCTCACTTACATACTTACGCACTCTCTCACTCACGCACTCTCTCACTCTCTCATTACAGCATTCTCTATTCTCTATTCCCAGTTTCCAATCCGCACTTTCCACCTCACCATTCCATTCCTTCCCTTCCCTTCTTTCCCTTCTTCCCTTCTTTCCCTTCCTTTGAAATCCTTGCGGTGGCCAGAAGCAATATTATCGGCGAAGACCTCCCAACCCAAATCCTGAGAGTGAACTGATCGAACCCCCCACCCATCACATCATTGCCAATTGGACGGCCTTTTGGTGATCGAAAGCCCGTCGCAAGCCTCCTTCAACCTTCCCATTTTCACTATCCCAACCTCTCAAACCTAATATAATTGACTCGCAATGTTCGCTTGATTCATCCTCCATGTGTCGAAAATCTGGAAAAAGGCGAAGAAGCTGAGAGCAATGAAGG
This sequence comes from Botrytis aclada, assembly GCA_014898285.1. NCBI lineage: Eukaryota > Fungi > Ascomycota > Leotiomycetes > Helotiales > Sclerotiniaceae > Botrytis > Botrytis aclada. The sequence continues at coordinate 1,914,603 of RCSV01000001.1, read as the reverse complement.
AGGCGAAAATCCGGGCAAACAATAAATTAATAATGGAGGTCGAGGCGCAGACCCAAGCCTCCCGTCCACCTGTAGTTCGTTCACCTGAAAGTTTGCGTCAACGTCAACGAGATCGATTGTCCCCTAGAGGTCGTTTTGCAACAACTAATAATATTTCTACTACCATTACAGAGGTCGAACGACACAAGAATATTAGCGTTCCTTCATTGTCGACCCCCAAACCGAGAACAACTGGAAAGAGAAGCCCGAACCAACAGGAGAAGCTGATGCAGGAAAGTTCGCGCAACGATAACAATGTTTACCGTCGGGTCAAGAGAGAGATAGAAGATGAGAAAGGGAGCATTACTCCAGACGGGGGTTCTGCTGGTCGGGAAGGAAGACAATTTACCGTTGCTAAGGTGGGAAATGGAGGAAAGATATACTTACGGTAAGACAGGGTGATGCTGGTTGATGATATAGTGCTCGTTACCACCACAACGAATTCAATATTTGACAGTAAACAATACTGACAAACCAACAGCCCGTCAATACGTCCAGCAAACCAACGATATCCTCAGCCATCGTTCGTCTTCCCAACAACACCACCAGATACTGCTGGACCTGATGCTGTCGCGTTCCGCAAAGAGGATGATCTAAGCCATCGTGAAAGTCTTTGGTCACCATCGAAGTCAGCAGCATCGAGCCTGAACCTGCGAATTCAAGGCACAGGACCATTCAAACCTGGACGCGGAAGAGCACATTCGTACTCGACGGTAGATGATCAACACGCACCAGTTACTGACAAGGACGCTGGCGCTTTTAAGGTTGTCATCGAGAGACCTGGGACTGCTACTGCCACTCAAAAGCTCGACTTCTTTCAAGGCATTCCTGCTCTTGACGTTAATATTCCTTCATACAAGCTGGGGAAACCACGATTCAGCATGCGCGGCACGCCTTTCCTTCGTGGATCTTCCTATACAACTAATAACGATGATATGCGCTCCAGTGTTTTATCGAGTAGAGAAGCATCACAGACGGATCCAGCCTCGCAGCATCATTCGCGAATTTTTTCACGGCGTCATTCTGATTCATCTCCACAGTCTCGTGCTGTCACTGGCCCACCAAGCCCTGAGGGCCAATCACGCTCAATTCCATCGCCAAGAATTGTTAAGCCATCAAGGGCTATCGAACCCGAAATGTTCGACGCTCTCACATTCAAGCCAGCTTGCGATCATCCATCCATTGTGCGTTATGGTGAAAATGGGGGCATTAGAGCGGCGACGCCGGCTCGTCTTGTTGCAGAAATTACGTCTCCGACCTTTGTCGATTATGATCTTCTATCCGACTTCTTTCTAACCTTTAGATCGTTTTTGGAGACAACAGACCTTTTACTTATGCTAATTGCAAGACTGCAGTGGGCAGTTTCAAGGAATGATGAAATTGGTACAGTGGTCAGAGTTCGAACATTTGTCGCAATTCGCCATTGGGTGCTTAATTACTTCCTGGACGACTATGTCATCGACTACGAATTGAGAGTCTTATTCTGTGAACGTCTTAACGCATTTGCAAGAACACTTTTGGAGGGCACGATGCACTCTAAAGTGCCTCTGAAGATAGTAGAGGAATTGAAGAAGTGTTGGCGGAGAGTATGTGCGCTATACTGGGATGGGCCTGACTTCGACCCAGATCTTGGAGTTGAGGTTCCGATAGCTGCTGGAGGAGTGGCTGGTTCTCGAGATCCTACTCTCGACCCGGCCTTTTGGGAGACCCACCCAGAAGGTCCACCACGCCTTGATGGAATTATTGAGCCCGATTTCATTGAACACGATACCTCCGTGGTTGAAGGACGAAACTTTTTTGCGGATGTTTCTCGCGCAGGCCATATTGACTCCTTCGCCTATAATCCCACTCCTCCAAATGTCAGGGAAGAAGACGACGATCTTGAACCACCTGCTTCTCCTACGAGCATAGTCAGTGAAGATTTTGTATCATGCTCATTTCCTAGTCGAACAAGAGGTGGTGGAACAATAAACCCCCTTGGGGCACATCCAGTCCCTGCAAGCTTTATATACGATCCTGCCCCTCCTGTAGCAACCACACCCAAAGCCCTTACTGGTAAACGAGTCCGTCCTTCGCATTCACACAAGCGCAGTGCAAGCTTTTCTGACTCATTGAGAGATCGCCGAGCACAACCGGAACCCGAGCCACCTGTACAGAAGGTTATCTATAAGAGTACGGAGCTACTTCTTGCTTTACCTTATGCTGGAAGCTTGGTGAGAGGTAATCTCTTTCCACCTGGACAAGCTTTTGTCGACATTGTCGCGCCAAGCACCCCAGCAGAATTTGGCCGAGAAACCACTTTGTTTCCCAGAGCACCTCCCAATCACAAAGGCCCTTCGGCGATGTCAGGGCCAGGGATGAAGAGACTCTTAGGTAGCGTACGACGTGCATTGAGCACCAGAGGAGGACATAGCCCAATTAGCTCTCCAACCCAAGGTAGCTTTCCAAATATGCCTCCTCTCGGAATTCGAGGGGCAACCGTAAATCGACTTCCTGGTACCGCTGTGGTCCCACAAGCCCAAAAGCACGGTTCAATGCGTACACCAATGAGAATTGATCTCCTTGGTGCTGAAGTTGCTGAAGACTTTAAAAGGGCAGTTCGAGAAGAAGAGGAGGCCGATGAAGCTAGTAGATCCCGTATGATTGAGCAGCCATCGCCACCCACAAGCCGTCATCACGAATCTGGCATTCACTACTCGACTATGTGTCCAGATGTTACCTTGGAAAATTCAAGTCCCATAACCTACAGGTCACCCAAGAGTGAAGTTACAAGTGGAAGCAAGAGCATCTTAATTGTTGATGACACCATGACATTGCCTTTGCCTATGATGACCGGCGCATTGGCCATGAGTCCATCGGTTGGCTCGTTCGCTGACACATTTTTGCATCCATCACATGGGCCTACGCCACCAACGACGCCGCCAGGCGTCGTCTTCGCCGGAACTCCAAGAAGATCATCCCATCTACTAGGACATACCGTGAATCGTAGTTTATCATTAGAAGGCCTTCCTTCGCTGATCGGTGATTCACGGCCATCAAAGGACTATGAGCACCCTCTTGGACCCCGACCAATACCTACACATTCAATGAGACTTCACAGTCAAACTTACCGAGTCAGAAAATCCGCATCATTGCGTCGTTATGCGTCCTACCAGAGTGGTTTTACTCAACACCACAGAAGCGAGCGGAGCTTTGATGCTACTACATTCACAGAAGAAGCATCGATTGCGGAGAGCTTTTCTCGAAATGCACCCGTTTCACGGCCACTGCGAGTACTCAGGAGAAGGCCAGGTGGAGATTTGAGGGCCGTTGGTAATGTTGGAGATCTTAATACTGCTCATGTTCGACCAATGTCGACTGGCTCCATTACGACATATTCCGATTCGGTCCGAAGCTCATATCTTCTTGGCGGTGGGGATGATGGCCAATACGTCGATGTAGTCAATAGTGATTATGATGGAACTCAAGGCCATGTAGAGACATTCTCACTGGGGGCACTAGCTGAGATCACGCCCAAAGCTCGTGTATCCTTCTTCGACACCCATTCATCCCAACCAGTGATGCGTCCGTCTTTCGAAAAAGAAGCCCAGATGCTTGCCCAAATTCCAGATGATATCGATGACGATGGCGGCGTTGAGTCAGCTCTTCTGAAACTCGAAGGAAAATTCGAGCACAGGCGTTCCCACACCTCAGGCGGTGAACTATCTGGGAGGTTTGAGAATGAGGGAAATACCAATAGTTTTGGCGGCAGTCCATATGATGCCGGTAACCCTTCTTTGGATGATGAGGAAGAAGGGAAGCGCAGACAGAGACAACGAAAAGTTGTGGACTCGACCATTTTCAACCTAGCCCCATCTACATATCAGCCTCAGGCGACTTCAACCAAGGCAGAACGTAGAACCTTTGCATACCAGCCAACAGGCGTGTCAAGACCTTCATCAGTACCAGAGTCAAGTGATCTCACCGATTCATTTTTTGAAGGTTCTTTCCTTGATGGTGCTTATAGTGAGAATGAAAGCTATGAAAGACATACACGCAATTGGTCAGAACGATCGATCCTCGAAGGCCCTAATGAAGGGCGTCAAGGATCGATGGATAATACTCCACACTCTTCTCATCCTGGATCTTTTGATTTCATAACCGAGACGGAAAGCTTGCGAAGAATGCGCCCTGGTGCAAAAGAACATGTTAGTGAAGGTGGCAACCATTCATTCCTCAACATTGACAGTGACCTTTCATCCGAAATGTCTGTGATCTCACACTCCGAATACACTGAAGAGTTATCAAATTTGCCTCCTCCAAATTCTCTTGCTTTGAGACGGGGAGCAGGAGTCAAGGAGATGCCCTATCCATCTCAATCACCACATCAACTCCCTTCGCCTCCAATGACCTTGGCACAGGCATTGAACATGTCCCCAAACACCGCGAATATCCCTCAGGTTCATGATTACCAGCTACAACAAGGGCACCGTTTACCACCCACGCCAGACATCACCCCCACCAGTGCCCTTGGATTAGGCGGGTTTGGTAGAGACGCCTTGCGGCCCAGTGGTACAAGTGAAGCTTCTCGCAAAACGTCTGTGCACCTGCCATTTATTCTTGCATTTGATTCGAGAGTTCTTGCTCAACAATTTACTCTCATTGAGAAAGATGCCTTGAATGAAATTGATTGGAAGGACCTCATTGAAATGCGCTGGAGAGATGCTGCCACAGATACTCGCTCATGGGTTGACTTCCTTCGCTCTTCGGAACCTCGCGGAGTGGAAGTTGTCATCGCACGGTTCAACATAATGGTTAAGTGGGCCGTGTCTGAAATCGTTTTGACAGGCGATCTGGAAGAACGAGTTCGATGCATCATCAAGTATATTCACATTGCTGTCAATTGTCGCAAATATCGAAACTTTGCTACAATGACACAACTCACTGTAGCCTTGACTTCGAAGGATATCTCCCGCCTCACCTCAACGTGGGCCCACGTTCCGGCATCCGACATACAAACTCTTAACGAATTGGAAAAACTTGTAACACCCACAAGCAATTTTCATAACTTGAGAGCCGAGATGGAAGGCTCCGGTGCAGATCAAGGCTGCATTCCGTTCGTCGGTATCTATACTCATGATCTGATCGTCAACTCAGAGCGTCCAAGTCAATTTGCAAGTACGCCAACAACGGAGCCTTTGGTGAACTTTGAGAGACGTCGATGCGATGCCACAATCATCAAGAATCTACTTAGATTGCTTGAGGCTAGCCAGCTGTATAGATTTCTTCCAATTGAAGGCATCACCGAAAGGTGTTTGTGGATGGCAGCATTACGAGACGAAGACATTGCAAAATATGGAAGATCAATCCAGAATTGATCACTCAGGTCAATCGTGCCTCTATCGCACACTTGATAATTTCCATGGAAACAGGCTAGCTGGTTGGTTGTCCATCCTTTCTCGATCGACCTAATCTACGAAACTTTCGATCAAGCTTCGAATCCATCAAAAGATGGATAAAACAACAAATTCTTTGTAATAACAAATTCAAATCTTGGGGTCTTTTGTTTAAAATTTTGTAATGTGTGTTTCAGCACCGTATTCGAACTTCATACCTCTCATCTTGAGACAGCTTTGAAGGATTCTTTTCATGTATTTTCTTCCCTTTTTTATTGGTCCCAAGTTTCTACAAGCCCAGCATAGCCTGCGCGTCACCACAACGGCTTAACATAATATTTCCTTATTGCTATTACAGTCTGGCTTCGGACTCTTTTTCTACGACCATGACTGTCACGATTTGTATTTCATTGGTTCGCTGTATTATTCTTTTTCCTCTCGCCTACCTTTATGGAGTGCTAGGCTTTCAGGCGACTTCGTGGTGTTAGGTAGAGAGATGGATGGATGGACGGGTGCATGGAGATGGGGACTTTGCTCCCAACGTTATTGAGGGGCGCTGTTACAGATCGATGGGATTGGAATGTAAATGGAAGAGAGGGAATTACCTTATCGAAACCCGAGGGGTGGGGAGCATCATCTCTTGTATCGTAATGGCGGATCAGCTTGACCTCGGGTGGAATGGATGAGATAGATGGATGAATGTAAAAGATGAACGAGTCGTATACCCCTTTGTATGTTACTTGTCTGCTTGCGAGATGGTTAGTTGAGTGGTAGTGGTAGAGTAGGTGGAGTGACTAGATGAGATATCAAAGAATGAAAGAAGAAAGATTTCAATCTAGCTATGCGATCTTCATGTTAACCTGTTTATTATCATTCAATACTTGAGTGATATCCAATACATTTAGTAGCTTCTTAGACAATGCACTATTTCAATCCAAGAATCAAGCATAACTGAACTAAAACCGTACTACGCATGCTGAACTTCCCTCTCCTATTTAGCTTTACATAAGTGAACATCCCCCATCGCTTAGCCCACCATCACCATTGGAGCCCGCTTTCCCTCCCCCAGCAGCTAAAACGGCGGTGCGGCTAATGTCTTCCCATACTTCTGCTACTAGCTCGCCGGTCATGGATGAACATCTAATCAGATGTGGGTCAGTAGATTGTTGGGGATGGATCATCTATGTTGTGTTTCTGCTTCGCGTTGGGTCTGTAGAAGAGGGGAGAGGGGAGAGAAAGAACAGGTTATGAAATATGAAAGAGAAGAAGATAGATGAATAGAAAATCTCGGATGAAGAAAACTCACTCCATATATCGATCGCATCTCAATTCCTGCGCAACGCGATGACCTTCTTGCGGATAGATAATCCCATTTGGATCTTTTTCGGATCGGAGATCGCGCTTGAGAGCGAGGAGGAGGATGGGGAGTTCGTATTGGAATGCGGTTTGGAGTTCTTTGGCCCACTGTTTGGGGGGTTAGTTTTGTTTCTTTTGTTTTGTTTTTGTGTTTGTTCGTGTATTCTTGTATTTGTGTATTTCTATCCTTCGCATGTTTTTTGCTCATTTATTACTTGTCACGGGGAAGTCATCGACTGTGGGGGAAATTAATTATACGTACAAATCTCTGTAGATTAAGCAAGCTTAGCCGATTCGAAACGGCATAACAGAGTACCACGACATTAGGTTTTAATGTTTTCCAATCGGTGGGCGAAGAGGTGTCATAGAAATTTAGGCGGTAAGGGATGTTGGAGAAGCGGATGCCGAATGTGAATGGTTGGCGGGAATCGAGGAGGAGATGGGCTTGTTTTGAGGTGGCGGAGGGGGAGAGATTGGATGGGGGTTGGCTGGAAGGGAAGATAAGTTCGGGTCTTTGAGGTGGATGGGGAGAGGGGGAGTACTCACGATAAGAAGGTTGATTTACCTACTTCGGAATCGCCCAGGAGTAGAACTGTTGTTTCTATGGGAGGGGGTTCTCGTTGGGTGTCATCCATGGTTAATTCTCTGAATGTGTAGTTTCATGTTTACATGAACAATGAATGTGACTTGGAGTAGTCGTTGTGGAGTAGAGTTGAGAGGAGTGCAGAGGGGTAAGGTTACGATAAGCGATAAGAAATTTACCCCTGTTGCATCTTAGAGCTTATTGGCCCGAAGATTCATGAGTCAATAAAAAAATCGGACAAACAATATTATTGAAGAAATTCTCATGTTTCGATTTCATGGATGTTCGTCCGGAAAAGCTGTAGAAGAGAAGCGCTTTTGATACGACAGAAGTATCTACGAGCTTTCTTCACGAAGGATAATTGGATTCCCGAAGCAGAGAGAAGTGCAAGAGAGAGAAGATCGAAGAAGATGGGAGGAACGACAGATTATAGCGATTGGTCGCATGAGAATTTGATCAAGAGGGTTACTCAATTAGAGAAGGAGCTTAAAAGCAATACCAAAAGGTACTGATCAGCCTTGTCCCAAATTCTCAGAGATCAATATTGATCAAACACCAGCGTAACCCCTCTCCCCAAACGAAATCTCCAGAAACCCCGCCGCGAACGCGATTTCGACCCCTCCAAATACAACACTCGACTCATCGCTCTCAAGCTTGCATATTTGGGAAAACGCTACAATGGGTTCGAACATCATGCACACCCAACACCTTTAACTACTATTGAAGAAGAATTGTGGCAGGCGTTGAATAAGGCCCGTCTTATATTTCCTCAGGGGGTAAACCCTCTGGCGCCGGGAGAAGTCAATTGGGAGGGCTGCGAATATTCGAAATGTGGGAGGACGGATAAGGGTGTTAGTGCTTTTGGACAGGTTATTGGGATTAGAGTTAGGAGTAATCGACCACTGCCTAAATCGAAAGCAAAGCCCACACAAGAACAATCTGCAGAGGACGAAGCTGGCGAAGAGGAGGATATTTATAACACTTATCCGAGGGAAAACGGCATCGAAGTCACATCTGCGCCGCTCTCTCCATCAGCAGGCGTCCCAGGACCACAGGGTTCCGATAGTGGAACATTCAGTCTGTCGGATCCAGAGATTCAGGAAAGTCTTGATTTTGATCATATTACTGATGAGATACCTTATCCACAAGTTCTCAATCGTCTTTTGCCACCCGATATTCGTATATTAGCATGGTGTCCGTCACCACCTGTGGATTTCTCTGCCCGCTTCTCCTGTCGTGAACGCCGCTATCGATATTTCTTTACCCAGCCTGCGTTTTCCCCTATTCCTTCTCAGTTGGAACACGGTGCATCAGCTAGTAAGATGAAAGATGGCTGGTTGGATATCGATGCTATGAGGGAAGCGGCGAGGTTGTATGAGGGATTGCATGATTTTAGGAATTTTTGCAAGGTGGATCCGGGAAAACAAATCACTAATTTCGAAAGAAGGATCTTTTATGCGAACATCGAGGAGGTAGATGATTACGCAAGTTCGCTGGCTTACGTAAATGGGGGTTCATTCCTTGATGAATCAATTCGTTCCAAGTCGGACGGTGAGAGTAAGGCTCCTAAAATCTATACTTTCGACCTTCATGGATCCGCATTTCTGTGGCATCAAGTACGTCACATGGTTGCGATCTTGTTTCTGGTAGGACAGGGTCTAGAGAAACCTTCTGTGGTATCGGAATTATTGGATGTGGAAAAGAATCCAGGAAGACCTACTTATGAAATGGCAACCGATACTCCACTTGTTCTCTGGGACTGTATCTTTCCTCACGAAGATGACGAGTCCCGAACCGACGCTTTAGATTGGCATTACATAGGCGACTCTCCCGGATTTTCTGAAGGTAAATATGGACAAGCGGGTTTGATGGATGATTTATGGAAAGTTTGGAGAGAACGGAAAATTGACTCGATTCTCGCGGGTGAATTAATGGGGATTGTGAGTCGTCAAGGAGTTGATGCGAGTGAGCTAAGTGGAGGTAAGGGGGGGAAGGGAAGGAGTCAGAAGGTTTTTGATGGGAGTGATAGTCCGAGATTTGCGGGGAAGTATACAAAGGTTATGGATAAGACGAGGATGGAAACGGTGGAGGTGGTTAATGAGAGGTATGTGGTTAGAAAGGGGTTGGTGGCTAAGGATCAAAAGAAGGGGTTTAAGAGGATGGAAAAGGAGGGAGAAGCAAAGAAAGATGGAGAATAGTATTGCACATAAGATCGAGAGAGGAAGTAGATGGTACAACTATCAATTTAGCAATACAAGTCTCAGCACAACTGAAATTCGCAATTAGAAATATCTAAGTCTTCAATCTGGTTACACTATGTCATGTTTTCAATCATCTCAATCTATACATGAAAATACCACAACCCCGTCAAAAAATCGTGGAGAGGTAGAAATATTATGACTCTATACTACTTCACTAACTATTAGAATTCTCCTTGGCATTCCTACCGAGGTATCTGTAAAAGAAAAATTAACGCCCGCCAGGCTTCGTCAAGTTCTACTTTCAAAGTTTATCGGTGAGCTTTATTTATGGTTGCTTTCTAAGTGGACCACAGGGAGTCTCTTTTTATCTACTTTATTTCGAAAAACTCGCTATCAAAAAACGGAATGGAGATTGTGTATGAGTTGTTGTAAGATTGCCATTTAAGCACGCGGAGGTGTCCAGAAGCGACATTAATCCCAACCCTATTATTTGCCGAGCGCGTAGATGATATCATTCCCTAATGTAGATCATGATGTAATTTCAAGTTACTTCAGACCACAACATCCAAAGCTCCTCACTCTCGCGCCTTCACCGTAACCATCAAATCCGGTTTTTCCCACAAGATAAAAACTTTCTGCTCATCCCAACTGCGACTCTCCTCGCATAACTCAATGTCGAAATGCCACAGGATACGCGCGAGAATGGCTCGCATCTCCGCCATTGCTAGATGCTAGGTGATGGTTAGTCAGTTGCCGTTTCAAATACCGGGATTTGCGGCATTGCACATACCTGTCCCAAGCAATTTCTAGGTCCCACTGAAAACGGTTGTACTACACCACGATTATCCGATTGATTGATTGATTGATTGATTGATTTTATTAACGTCCGTCTTCAGTCCACGACTATATAGGACGACTGGGCCCTATGGGCCTAGCAGGTAACTTTTTAATTTACAATATTGGATATGATCTAATTGAAGAAGTGAAAACAAATGCTAGGGAACAGTGCCCGCTTATTATACACATTACATATAATAAGAAAATTATAAAAATCAAGGAATTGTAGGGAGATCAAAAACCTCTCTAATTTTCCCAATTACTTCTTTTTCATTCGCTTTTCCTCTTTCCTCTTCCATTATTACTCCTTCCTTTATTACTTCTTGTTCAAAAGCTCTTACTAGATGTTATACCTTTGTAGCGATTTTGCTAATATTGATAAATTTGATAGCTAATTCGATACCTATTTTGATATACAATAAAAATTGTATAGTGATTTTGGATAATGGGATTTTCTTAAAGATTTCTTTTCTTTCTGATTTATATATAGGACAACTAATAAGAAGGTATTGTAGTATCTCAATATTGTTATATATATATTTGTTATTGATAAGTTTGAAATGATATAAATGGGATTTGATATATCCATAATCTAATTTGAGTTGAAAGAATGTATTAGTAATGTTTCGATTGATTTCACTTAGTAGCTTGATTTTGAAACTTATTTTCTATGAAAATAATTTTGAATAAGTTAAAGAGGATTGATTTGATCTAAGTTTATATTAGTTGAGAGTAGAAAATCATTAATCTGAATTGTATTCTTTGATAATTATGCCCAAAAGGTCAAAGCTTGTTTTGTTTAAGGTAGGTTGTATTATAGTTGCTTCTTTTGCTAGTTTATTTACTAATTCATTTTCTTCAACTAAGATGTGACTAGGGATCCAATTTAAAGAGATTTCCGCTCCTTTTGCTTTGATAACCTTAGTTGCTTTGATTGCTCTTATTTGGTATACTTGTCCTGAGTAATCTGAGAGTGTTTTTAATCGATATAAACCTACTTGATTATCCGAATAGATTTTAAATTTTTGACCAATGTAAGCGATTGAGCTAGCATATTCGATAGCTCTTGTAACTCCATAAAGCTCTCCATTATATACCAATTGGTTAGTACCAATATTGCTTCGCTCTTGATATGATATTTGATTGTTTGGCTGTATAGTCACTATACCTATTCCAATACCTATTCCCTTTTCGGTGGAGGAGGCATCGGTGTAAATATAGGTAGTATCCTTATCCCTGTGTTTGAAAACAATATTATGAAGAATAGCAGCATCTTCTTTTGACGAATTGCTAATATTAACGATTATCCGACGTGAAACGTGGATCGGAAATTTTATCATCGAGCCATCTTTCTGGTAAAAATTGATCTGGGAGTGCGAAATTGGCAGCAGAGCGGTAGGCACTCCATTGGTGGACACCAACTGATACCTAAATATCTAGTTAATTTATGTTTACTTGTACAAGTACAAGGCGACTCACATCTTCAGGAATAAAGTGTCCATTGATGACGACACCACCAGGTTGTGTTCTTCGAGGCAGCACTCCTGGAACCGGGGGGTAGATACGAAAGGCTTCTTGTAGACAGACATTTAGATATCGCAGATTAGCAAGTTTTACAAATGACATATCGGATGACTCTTTAAATGTTGAACGGATCTCATGGACGAGAGTTGCCATGCACGAAGGGTTCTTCAGGAGATGAAAAATAGCGCCACTAAGTAGAGTTGCTGTGGTTTCGCTCCCAGCTATAAGTAGCCGATCAAATCGAATGTTGTGAAGTTGAAGAATCGGACTATGTTCACTTTGCCTTTTGAGGGTGTGTCGATTTGCTCGTAGAGTTTCTGAATGAGAAGATCAAAGTAGACGTTCATTAGAGGCTCCTGCTCGCGAAGAGAAGCTTCGGAGAAGGCGTGGCTTAGTGCTCGTCTGATTCGAGCGTGGTCTACGTCGTTGGATGCTGTGTTTTTCAGTGTATATCCTTCCTTGAACATGATGTGAAGTATAAACTTACAGATGATGTCTGCGACTCCTTCATTCCCAGAAAAATATACATCTTTATCTTTTGGGATAGGTTTCTTTCCATGACGCTGGCCATAGATTTCTAGATAGAAGGACTAGTTCTCACTCAAATCATTTGCCAGAATATACCTTGCCAAGCTTCAGAATTGTTGAAAGATACTGTTGCGGGAGATATTCGGACAGTATTCCCATAGATATCATGTAGCTTCTTCACGTTTGCCACCCCATCACCGGTCCAAATCTCTGTGGATTCAGTTTGATTAGCAAGGTTATTGCAGGTCCCGAAGAGTCTGTGGGGTGATTGATAACGAGAGGTGTTTCACTTGCCCCAGTACGTTGGAAAGTAAAAGGCACCACGTAATCGAGGTCCAGGGATTTTGGCGAGAGGATGAAATGTGAGGTTGTATAGACCGACAATCAAACAAGAGATTGCATACTTGGAAATGGTTAGCCTAGTATATCAATGCCAGATTTGACTTACAAATAAACAAATGAAAAGCAGGACGTTGGGAAATTCTAATAGAGCCATTCTTGTTCTGGTCAATGGAAGACTCTGGTAGCGATGAAACTAACTTGAGATTATTGGAAGTTACTTGGAAGTTTGCTTTTTCGATAAAAGGTGTAAGTAAGATCGCTCTGGGTAAAAGGCACAAACAAACTTATAGTAATTTGATGTTTCACTACGCTTCGCCTCAGTACGGCGCAATCATGGCAGGTGCAAGGTGCAAGCAGGAAAGCGGCCTAATAGAACCCGAGGTCTTTAGGCACAATAAATCATGCAATAGAATGAATAACAATAAATACCTCAGTAGTAGTTATTTTGGTGTGTCTACAACGCTTCTAAACTTCAGATTACATCCAATATATAAAAACTCATCGCCAACAAATTACGCTCTGAATGCTCACTCACCCTTCATGGGGCTAATAAGTCGAAAACTCAAGCTCAAAAATGGTGCACAAACAACTTGGTTATCTCTACTCTCTATGAATGCATTTCATTCATTGACCACGCAGTTACCACAGTATAACTTCGCATCAACAAATCTTCTTCTTTAAGAACTCAAGTCCCAGCAAACAGGTAAGATGTACTGACACTGTTCGTGGTACTCTACGTTTCGTAAAGCAAAATCATACGAGCTCCTCTCCATCACCATGATTCTTTTTCTTGGTGTTTAGTTTTACATGATGCTCCGTCTTTTGCCGGGAACTTTGAATTGAGACTTCCTGGAGGGGCAGAGACATATCGTCAAGGCTGGCTACTTTGAAATGGCCCTTGGATGAATGGGAATTGCCGTATGATTCGGTTCTATTGGTGCGTGATAACAGAGCTCGTATACGACTGTATGAACCGCGTGTTTTCTCTCTAAACAGTTTATGTAGAGGAAGGAGTGCTGGTAAACTTGCGGCTATCAATCCAATATTATGTTCTAGTCTGTGAAGTTAATTAGCATGATTCGAAAAGCTTAGGCAGCGGGGAGACTTACACAGTCCATATCTGTAGGACTAGCAGTGACCCTGATCATTGCGTTAGTCACCTAGGTTTATTCTCCAAGCCTAGTGAATAACTTACATGTTGTGTCGAGGAAACTTGTTACAGACGCATATAAGTACAGGCGAGCGATAGAACAGGCCGTTGTACTAAAAACCATAAGCTTCACGTACGAGTAGGTAGAGCCATTGAGATCACCTACAACAAGCCCATGGCTATAAGGCCACAAATGGCTATCTTCTGTCGCACACTGATTCGAACATTCCACAAGACAATTATCGGAAGCATCGTACACGTAAAATCAGTTACGATAGAGAAGACTGGGTTCGTTAGCCATTTGCTCCGCGCCTACAGATGAATAATGTGGATAAATACCTCCTTGTATATACGACTGCACTTCCAGAACCTTATGTGGCCAGCACTTTCCTTGAATAGTGTAGTAGTTCCACCCTGCTTCGAAAGGTGTACGTCTGGCAGCCACGACAATGAAACCCATGAGATTTATCACGATTAGAACACCTATCATTGCCCTTTTCAACTGCATTTATAATTCGTGGTGATGAATATAAGCAACCAAAATGGGAAATGAGTACTCCCCGTTGGCCAAATCTTCAGCCAAGGCTCCTTTCGCCGCAACCACGTCGGAAGAAAACACGTTTTTGCAATCGTTCTGCAGTTGACAGTACCATCCGAGTAGAAATGTTAGCCAGCACTAGTATCGTTACAAGTTCCAACTAACCCAAAACCACTCGTCATTTCATCCTTCTCGTGAGATCCTGTGACAAGTTGTCCGATGAGGCGGAACAAAGCCCCAGTCTTGCGAGAGGCACACTCCCGATACTTGGTCAAGGCTGCAGTTCTGTCTAACCCCTTGTCAAACCCATCCCTGCGCCAAACAAGAGATTCATCTTGCCCTAATTTTATTGTAAGCTGCAAGATTCAGTTCCAGAGTGCACGTCGTTTGGAAGCCAACCTTTGTGTATCTGGGTCAGATTGTCTAAGATTGCAGGGATTGCAGATGGCTTTGCAAATCTGCATTTCTCAATGACTTCAAATATTCGCAAGTAAGCTCGGTTGATTGTTTCTGTGGTACCATAAATTCAGTGAGCGGCTATACGTCCCTTTCTGAGATGACTATTATCCGCAACATCATCCACGAGTATTGCACCGAAATGGATGGCATCCATGATTTCGAGAATGAGTTTGTACCAGCTCGGGTCATTCTTTTCAAGACCAGGATCGAGTATCTGGACAATCTTGGTAAAGTGATGAGGACCATATACATCGAGAATGTACTCATATGGACACAATATTCCATCAGGTGCAGCCTCGTTCGGAATCAATTTAGTTGACCACCATTGTGGCTGTTTCACCCAACCAAAAAACATCTTGCATGCAGAACTTGCCAAAAGATTTCACAAGAATACAGAAGAAATTATAGACCAAGATGCACCCCCATATTATATTATTTTAACCATGCTAAGAACTCAGACAGCACGAATCAATCTCGCAAACATAATCTCGTATTCGTGCAGAAACAAACAATATGATATTGAGACATAGGTAGCAGATGGGAAAGCCACTGGGCGGCGTAGTTATTTGTTTAAACTCTAGACTCTGTGACCTAGAGTAGTGGTGAGCAGATTAGAATACCACACCTCGTCGGCTGTGCCGTGTATTAAGAGTACAAGGGATGGCATCCTAACCATTATTGTCACTTGGGAGTGAAGCGGAAACATTCGAAGCTATAGCATGCTTTGCCTACATAGAAATTCCGTATAAATGCATTCTCAATTCTAAGGTCTAAATTTTCTCTTAGCAAGATTAGAGTCAAGATGGGAGATAGGGCTGTAAAGAGAAGCGCTTTAGTAATCGGAGCAGGTAAAGTGCCAAGCATTAAAGCCTCAATTCAACCCAGTTTCTTCAAGTCACCATACTGATCTATCAGGAATATATGGTCTGATAACAGCAAAAGCACTGCTACACGACTCAGCATCATTTTTTGACTCTGTTGAACTCCTCGAAAGGAACGAAGAGCTTGGAGGAGTGTGGGCAAATAACCGCATTTATGATGGATTGGCCACCAACTCGCCACTTCTAACTTACGAGATTCCAGACTTTCCATATCCAGATGATCTTCGTAAGACTGGACGGCACGTGAAGGCTGAGGAGGTGAATCGTTACCTTCAAGATTATGCAGAACAAAACAGTCTCGTCACTCGCATCAAGTTCCATCATCATGTTCAAGAGATATCTTGGGACTCCGACCAGCAACTTTGGATTATCAATGGGCACACAAGCAATCAATCCTTTTGTTTATCATCTACACATTTAGTGATCTGTACAGGGCTATACCACGCTGCACACGTGCCTACAAGCTTCCAGGGGAACAATATCGGGGATTTTGGTGGCAACGTGTGGCATTCTTCTCAGATATCTAATCTTGAAACTCGGCAAGTATTAGCTGGCTCTAGTGATATCATAGTGGTTGGAGCTGGAAAGTCGGCTATTGATTTGGCAACATTACTGGCACAAGGTCAATGGTCTCGAGCAGACTCCCCAGCTGTCAAGCTGGTCTACCGACAGCCACACTGGCTTTCACCTCGTAGAATTCTTCACAATACCGTAGCATTTGAAAAACTTTTCTTCTACCGCTTCGTGGTAAGTATAAATTGCCCAGAATATTTCCAGGTTGCGGTTTGGTTCCCTTCATAAATTTAATACCGCACAGAACGCGTGGCTGCCATTTGCCAACCCTCCAGATATCTTCCATCGTTACGTTGCTAACACACCTCTCGGACGCTGGTGTACGAGAAAGATATTTGAAGTTGTCTCTTGGGATTTCATCACCTCAAACTTACAGCAAGACTTACCGCAAACAATACCTAACAACCCTTTGTCAGGGGCGCTATCGGGTGCCTTGCATGTTGTGCCAGTCGGCTATCTGGAAAGTATCCGCGACAGAAAGATTGAGATTATCGAAGGACATATCGGATTATTGCGCGGAGACAAAGCACATATTGTCGACAACTCCGGCTCTTCATGGATTGTCAAAGCCGACAATGTGATAGTTGCAACTGGCTATAACTTGGTAATCAATGACCCCGTAACGTTTGGATAACCACAGACTGACTATTCAAGTCCTTGCCCTTTCTTTCTAAATCACTACTCGAAGATTAAGGTCTTGTGGCTACAGAAGAACTGGCTGGAATACCCAATACGGAAGACTTACCATATATACGCCTTCATCGCTTAATAGTTCCACCAAAAGCAATTCATCAATCACCGTCCGCAACAACTGAACGCTCGAAGCCGTACCGAAACATTGCATTCAACGGGTTTGCATACAGCCTATTGAATCCTACCGTTGCTTTCGTGTCTGCTAACTGGATCTCTGATTATTTCGTTGGAAAGATTGGTTTTCCACGCCAAGATCTCATAGAGGCT
The DNA here is from genome assembly GCA_014898285.1 of Botrytis aclada. NCBI lineage: Eukaryota > Fungi > Ascomycota > Leotiomycetes > Helotiales > Sclerotiniaceae > Botrytis > Botrytis aclada. Next base: position 1,897,257 of record RCSV01000001.1, on the reverse strand, counting down.
GGTACGTACACATCCTTATGCATACCAGAAGCATGAAAGACTGGGCTAAGAGTGAAGATAGATATTAGTAGATTTCATTCGTGGCAGATTGAACGCTTTGGGTTAAATGGTGTGAAAGGGGTTCATATTGGCTCACACGCCACATTATATACGGACCTCCTTCTTGAAGATATGAACCTACAATCTGGGCACGTGGTTGATGGGGGGTTTGTTCGTCGTATAATCCGTGAATGGTTCCGACCGATGCTTCCTGCTCTATATGCACGCGTGGTTCACGATCGTTTGATGAGAGACATGAAGATAGATTGAAGAGTTGGATTGGATGCAAGACTAGATAGATTTTTCTTCCACATAGCAACATTAAAGACTTAAAGCTCATGACTTTGAATCAAATTGTTATGGACTGAATAGATGCAAGAAAAGAACGACGAGACATAAGTCGTCTTCACTAGGAAGATGAGCGCAGGAAGAAAACAATCAAAGCCATTCTAGCTTAAGCATTGCCGGAAAGGCTACCCTCGACAGCTAATCCGTCTCGAGCAAAAACATCCATGATTTCCTTCCACAATTTCTTTCCTAAATCCTCTCCTTGCTCACTGCGAACAAGCTCAGACTCAGGTTTTATTTGCATTTCACTCAAGTATCGTCCATGTGTTTCCCGAGGTCCTGATACCGCCGCATCGACTAAGCACCTAGCACCATCTGGAGCCGACCTACTAACCAACATCATTGAAAGCTTGACGATGAAGCCCATGATACCAGAAGTTTGACTCATGAGTCCAGTCTTGCAGAATCCAGGATTTGGTGCATTGATGATAACTTCTGAGCTTGCTACTTTCTTCGCGAGTTCTTTGGTCCATAAGAGGCTAATTGCTTTGGTTACTGGATAGCGATCCGACTGCGTGTACCGATTCGCATCGTTCAAAGCTGCCAACATTTGTCCCTGTGGAAGGTCTTTCTCCGGAAACTTGGCCATTTCATGAAGACCGCTAGAAACAATACTCAGATGAGGTTGGGGAGCATCAGCAGGGCGAGTGGAAGACGCAGCAAGTCGGAGGTTCGGAAGAAGCAATAAGGAGAGCAATGCAGGAGCAAGAGAGTTGACTTGCAAGTTACCCTCGTAGCCGTCTCCAGTTGCTGCGAAGTGCGTATTCCATGTTCCTATAGAATGAATTAGTTCGAAGTGTCAGATGTAAGGATAAAGTCTTTCATGCCTGCATTCAGGATTGCTATATCAACGCGTTGACCTTCAAGTCCTTTGACAAAATTCTGAACGGAACGAAAGCTTGAATGATCCAACTTGTGTACATCAATTTGAGTGCTTGATGTCGTTTGATTTTGAAGCTCTCTCTTTGCAATATTACCTTTCTCAATATCGCGAACGGCAAGGATTAGACGCTCGGGTTTGGAGAGAAGAATTTCACGAGCGGCTTCTAATCCAAGTCCACCATTTGCGCCTGTAATCAAGACCGTACTCTTGGAAAGGTTGACAAGTTTAAGTTTAGGGATCTTGGTAAATTGGGCTCTGAGGAAATCCATGATGAAAGTATAAACTATGGATCGATAGCTAAGGCTGATTTGAATGCATGAGGGTCTTGTGCTGTCTTTATGCTCCGGCAGGTATAACAAATCTGCAGCTATCCGGCAGGGTCGTATCGAATGGAGACTTTTTGTATTTGTTTTGGCCAGGGCATACCGAGCAGCAAGCAGGCGAAAGGCGCAGCTGCAGGTCGCAATATTGAATGATCCTACTTCAGTCGAATGTTCATTCACTCTGACCATACAATCCAAATGAAGATTCACTTGGGAGGGGGTGTGTCAGTACATCGCAATTACGAGGCAAGGTTGTTAAATTGCCCGTTTTCGTACTTCTAGTTCCCATTTATTAGATTTGACACGTTGAATGAATAGCTGTAAGAGGTACTTCTGTTGACACATCGATCAAGGTTTTGTTGGTGAAGATTCTCATGTGAATTTGTGTAGTGAGCCTTATTAGAGACAGGTAAGACTCAAACTAGCTCTTAATCTATAGAACCTCTAGTTTCTAATCGGTAAAAGTAATCAAATAATCCTAAGTGATTATATACTGTAGTATCAAAAATCATATTCTTTTGATATATATATTCAACCACTTTAGGACATATTGTTGATATCAATCTATCCTTTTCACTTAAAACCTTGATTCCAATAGCTTTTTGACAAAACCAATTATTCAAATTCTAAGAACATTTAGTCATATAACTGCTTTTATTGACTAGAAACTAGAGGTCCCTATATATTCAAAGCTATGTCTACTACTCAACAATTAGATATTTTCTTATTATTAACGAACATCGGATTCATGCTCTAAAGGTCTCAGATATACAGAGAAACACAGAACTTCAATGATTGAGGGGACACAGGCACGCAGAGTATGCAGATGATCGATGAATGCGAACTACGGCGATATTTGGGAGTCTTATCTTCGGCGCGGATGTATTAATCCATCTATTGTAGTGAGTGAATAAAGGCTTTAATCAGATTTTTGTCTGTCATGTAATTCTTCGCATCATCTCTTCATTTCCTCATCTATCGTATCCTTGACCATGGCATTATCCAATGCGAACCGATCTTCCTCCTCTATTGCTCTCCCCACCTATCCATTATAGTTTCATCTCAGTCCATCTAATCCCTCCCGCTAGCAATCAACTGTTCCATAATATCCGCAAACCTGGCTGGTACACTACCTCTCTCCTGCTTCGCCTCCCCAACCGCCAAAAGCACCTTCTTGATACCCACACCTACGCTATCACTCTCCGTGTATTGTTTCAGTTGATTCAAAGACTCTTGCAAATCGCCTTCATTGTCGAATGCTTTAACTTCTCGCAAGATAGTTGCTAGTTCGCCGAAAGTATTGACGTTGGGGACTGCGAGTTCACGATTGAATATGGGTTGGAGATCAAGTTGTTTAAGGACACTGCGTTGAGATGTAGTGCCTATAATCAAAAGACGACGTTGCTGGAAAGGTATTAGTATCATGGTATAGATAAGAAAGTAGAGAACTTACGTTTGGTGGTTGCTTCGTGAGCAGAACCATAAGGGCTTGTAGTACTGCGTTTGAGAATCGGGGACCAATAGGAACCCATTCGATAATACGCTCAATATTGTCTATAACAACAATATTTTGAGGAGATTTGTATGCATCCATAAAGACTTTGTTGAGATATTGAATTTTTTGTGCATCACCAAATCCAACCATATTCTCGGCGGAAACAAGTTTGATGAAGGGGAATTCCGAACTTTTGGCAATGGCTGCTGCGAGGGCAGTCTTTCCAGAACCAGGGGGCCCATGAAGAAGAACTGAGAGGAGAGATGTTGTTTGCGACTGTCTTACGAGATCTATGAATAGACGACCATCTTTGAGAATGGTATCAATGTGCCTGCTGAAAGGCAAGATACCTGCTGCCATGGCGCCTTCAAGCTCTTCTTCAGACACACCGAACGCGGCTTTGACTTCGTCAAGAGCATGCATGAAATCGCTTCTGTTGACTTTCATGTTCTCGATATCATCGCTAACACCCGCTACAGTGCCAACTTTGACATGTCGGTTGAAAGCAAATGATGAAGCTGACTTGACCAGACCACCAATTTCAGCTCCCGAGAAATTCTTGGTGAGATGAGCGAGTTCAGCAACATCGACATCTGTATCCATGACATCATTCTTTAACATCTTGGAAGTGTGAATTTTCAGAATTTGTGCTCTGCCGGCTTCATCTGGCAGGGAAATTTCCATGTGAACTTCTAGACGTCCAGGTCTGAGAAGAGCGTCATCAATCATATCCATACGATTGGTCATTCCAATAAGTAGAATGTTATTAAGCTGGTCAACACCATCGAGCTTAGACAATAGTTGATTGACTACGCTGTCACCAACACCAGTTCCGCCACCTGCTCCACTTCCTCTTTGTTTGCAAACGGCATCCAGTTCATCGAAAATGATGATGTGAAGACCACTCTCGTCTCCCTTTTCCTTGTACTCCTTTTCGGCATCGGCAAAAAGCTTTCGAATATTTTCTTCGGATTGACCAACGTATTTATTAAGTACTTCGGGACCGTTTATGACCTTCGGCTCTCTTGAATTCAACATTTTTCCAATTTGACGGGCAATGAGCGTCTTTCCAGTACCTGGAGGACCAAATAGAAGAATACCTTTCACGTGCTGGATGCCCAATTTTTCGATTAAACCAGGGGGAAAAATACGAGAAGCGAAAGCTCTTCGGAAAATAGCACTGAACTCTGTATCTAGACCACCAATACCCATATTTTCGAATTTGAAGTCCGGCGCAATGATGGAATTAGCGGCCGGCCGCTTACTCGATCCCTTCAACTTAATGGGCGATTTTGAATCCTTATAGAATGTGATAGGAGTCGTTCTGACTAGAATTCCCCTAGCTTGTGGAGCGCTGACAGTTGGAGACGGTTCGGCATTTTTTTCCATACTCAAATCGGATAACTGAACGGTTTTAACAAGAAATGACAAAGGGACATTTTTGTGATCCATTAGCAACCTTTGCCCAGGAGCAAAGACTTGGTTCTCAAACCACTTGATGAACACACTGGCCAATTCATCTTGGTCGTAGGGTATGTCTGTAAACTTCTTCGCCGAGGCAAATCCGACCTCGACGTCCAGAGCACCGAGGTAAGCTTGTGGGCCTTGGTGAAAAGGATCATATGTTTCAGCGTTTATTCTATCTAGCATTCCGACATTACACCAAGTTCGTTGGGGATCCGATAAACTTATGCATCCTGGAGGGAAGCCATCTAATGGCCTTGCAGTAACAACAAACATGCCATTCAATATGAGATATATATCTGATCCGTCCTGGTTGGGTGGAAAGTCCATAGGACATACAGCGGACCTTGTAGTAATGTTAATATACGCACTGCAATACATGCTAACCACAAATACTCACAAATTACCAAAAATGTATTGATTCGCCTTTGTTTTGTCTTCGACTTTGGCGATACTGAGTTGTGCTCTCCGGGGAGACATTGGGCCTCTGCCACCAACAGGTTGTCTCATCGGCATAGCTTGTCTTGGAGAGGTCATAGGAGACTTTTCTTGACGTCCTGCATAGCCGTTTCCGTCATAACCACCCATAGCAGCGTCTTCTCGGGGAGGAGGTGCTGGAGCTCTGCCATAACCTGCTGGCGGTTGGTCTCTTGATGATCTTGGCCCCGAGCCAAAAAGATTATTACGGAGATTCATAATTTCGTTGGCAAATTCGCGTGTAAAGAGTAATGATTGTTTGTTAGACTCGATGATACGAGAGGCTTTGTAATATTCAGAGAAAGCGTGGAGATGAAACTCGTTTTAAGTTCTTATGTACACGAGGCAAAATAGTGTCCGCAGTGGTAGTCGTAGCCTGCTGCGGAGTGGTTGATCTTCAGGGGATTTCGCGAGGCACCAGCCTTATGATATTGAAAATCAAACTGTCCTTTCAACAATGACTCAAAGTTCAAAGAGAACAGATATAATGTTGTAAGTGAATAAAATATCAGCAAGATCCTTTATCTTCTTGAAATTCTGAGTAAACTACGAAAATATGAAGTTTCCAAAGTGGACAGTGCCATTCGCGTTGCGACTGCTGTCTCTTGCAGGTTTGACATCAGCAAGCGGCGACCGAGCACAACTAATGATTGGATTGGCCTTGTCATCTCCAACCCCAGAATCCTTATCGCAACCTCTCAGCCTTGATCTAGATTTCTTTGTCCAAAGCGGGGATCAACAACTTCGTTTACCAATCATGCCTCTGTAAGTTTCGCTATTTTAATTATTTAAGACCAGATAACTGACTTTTACTAGTCATTTGTTGGGCAAGAAGTCGTGGAATGTCTACAACAAAGATAACATCGAGAAAGTCCGGCGCGATGAAGCTATTGCAAAAGCCAAGGAGGAGGCGGAGGAGCAACAGATGCAAGAGTTAGATGCGGAACGTCGCATGCAAATACTACGAGGGGAAATACCTACACCTCTGTCAATAGAAGACAAACCAGAAGAGCACAATGACCCGCATGAGAGACGCTCGCATGGCTCCGGCGAAGAACGCAAGCGGAGACCTAGGAAACGAAATGGGGAGAACGAAACTGACTTTGAGATGCGCGTTGCAGCTCAAGATTCACAGTCTTCAAAGAATGAACGACAAATCGTTTTACGAAAACCTATAGATGCGCCATTAGTTGACCACGCGGGACATATTGATTTGTTCCCCCAAGAACGACCACAAAAACTCCGAGTAGAGAAGAACGCAGAGGTGGAGCAGGAAAAGGAGAAGAAGAAGAAAGAATACGAAGATCAATACACAATGCGATTTTCGAATGCGGCAGGATTCAAACAAGCTCTCGATAATCCATGGTATTCGAAAGCAACGGCAGAGGTGAAATCTATTGATGAAGATAACCCAGGCAAGGACGCATGGGGTAACGAAGATCCAAGACGAAAAGAAAGAGATGCAGCGAGGATTATTTCAAACGATCCATTGGCTGCCATGAGACAGGGTGCTGCTCAGGTACGACAGGTAAAGAAGGAAAGAGAACAGTGGATGAAAGAGAAAGAGAGAGAAGTCAAGGAACTGGAGGCGGAGGAGCGAAGAAATAAAAGAAAGCGAACACATACTGATGATATAGACGACGACGACCTGGAAGGGTTTAGTTTGGACAGACCTGAAAAGAGGTCACGAAGCTCACATCATAGAACTGATCCGGAGCATGAAAAGGAACGAGAACGTAGGCATCGACATCGCCGGAGGTCAGAAAGGGATGAAATTGATCGACATCGATACAGACATCGAAATCATCATCATCGACATCATCATAGAGATGAGTAGATTTATTACTTTAATATTACAACTTAGCCTTAATTTGATACCTTTAATACTCAATCTTAACCCCAAACATATCCCCTTTGACCAGTTCTCCCAAATCACCAGCTTCCATCTCTTCCAGTGCTCTCTTAACCTCCGTATACGTTCCTTCTGACAGACCCTCCTTCCGACTACTGTAAATATCCAGCCCCTGCGGTGTAAATAAACTCGGCGCAAACCAAGTCACAACCCACCTCTCTTTCTCGCCCTTCTGCGGCCCCTCCGTAATCTCCCTCTCTCCCCACCCCAAAACTTCCCAATGACTACTCGCAATCTTCAACCAACCCTTTCCTCTCCAATTCCAAGCCCCATCTCCATCTGGTGTATCGATGCCTTGTATACTTTTTGGCTGCGGCATCCAGGTTTTAGAGGTGGGTGTAGAGGTCACTTCGTCGTCAAGAAGAGGCGCTGCATGAGGAGAGGTGGGCGGTATGATTTTATAGGTTATGCGAACGTTTTTCGCCTTTTTCCACATGGGAAGCGTGGAGTGCGTGACGGACCAGGTGTGTTGAAGCCATTCGAGAGGTGGAGTGGTGAAGGTAGGTGAGGGATGATTGTACTTGAGGGGAGAGCGGATGATTATTTTGGATGTGTCAGTCATGTCTGCGACCAATAATTAGATTATAATGTGGAAGTTTCTGTAATGCGCGAAAGTAGCATGTATTACTCTCAATTTCAGATTCTTCGTACGAAATGAGGTTCTCGTTTTGTAAGGCGCGATGTAGCTAAGACGTGACGATCAATTGAAACAAAGCGCCACAGAAGTATTGCATTTTCGGCACAAAGCTCGCTCATCGTGCACTCCCTACCTGGTCATTATACCTATTGAGTATATTCGATTATATTTGTTTTGGGCAAGAACAGCAGGATCTTGTGTTTCCTATCGTGGAACAGTGAACATCTTCATCAAGTCAAATTGAAAAAGTAGTCGAGAACCTTGGGAGCTTATCAAGTGAATTAGAGCTTGGCGAAGCTCCTGTGGACCCAATCGCAACTACCCTCTGCAAGGCTCTGTGCTAGCCTCACCAAAGTAAACAAAAACCCACCAAAACGCCCCTCGCCGTCGCACCTCAAAAACTTTCTCAAAAACCCCGGGACAATTTTTTTCAACATCGCGCAATCTGCCTTTTTTCAACTCTACAATAAAATTTATGAATTGCCCAAAAGCCCCGTATTTGAGTTTCCCCTCAGTCGTGCAACAAAACTATCGAGAAGTTGAAGGTTACGAGGCTGACCTGCCAATTCAACATCTGCAACTTTATTTTCAGCAACAACAACGCAAGCAATAACAACTGCGTCATAAATCATGGATGATATCGAACTCGAAGATGATTCTGCTGCTATGGCAGCTATGATGGGCTTCTCTGGTTTTGGAAATCAAGACTCCCGTTCTAAGAAACGTAAATTTAATGCTGCGACTGATGCATTTATCGAAGGCGCAGAGTTAGAAAAGATTGATCGGGGAGGGACGAAGGGACAGGGAAGTGGTGGTAATCAGATTCCATTGGGAAAGATGAGGGTTATAGGAGCGAAAGTCGAGGAGAAGCGAAATGATGAGGAGATTGATTTGGGGGATGATGAGGATGGAGAAGATGAGGGACCAAGATATTTGGATACGAGTGCGCCGCCTCCGATATTTGATGGGATTGAGGGAGGAGAACATGCTTTAGGTCAAGACGGTATATCGGATGATCCGGCGGTAGTGGAGGAAAAGCGCAAAGCACAGGAGCAGATTGATGCAATTCTAGCTGCTGCACCCGAATCAACCGAGACGGATACATCGCAACCAGTTTCGGGACACCCACATGGGCTTCCGGAAAGACCGGTGCATAGTAATATAGGATTCACAGGAAATAGTGGGAATAGGAGGGGAGGAAAGGGTGGAGGGAGTGATGCAGGAAGCATGGCAAGTTCAAGACCGAGTGGACGGGGTGCGTTTAACAAGACATGGTATGAAGGATACTATGATCGAAGTTTCAACGAGAACCCATGGGCAAATCTGGAGGAAAGAATGGGACTGGAAACCAAGAGTACCTGGGTATGAATGTAGAAGGGACATGGAGATACTTATAGAGGACGTATACAGATCGTTCTTGCAAGATCACTTCTGATTTTGGGGAGACAATGCCTGGGAGACTGCATGTGACAGGGAGTATAAATTGCGGCGCAAATCTCGCTGTAGCATGAGAATGGACATCGGATGCTCAACGGGAGAAAGGGACAAAGATGCAAACACAAATAGATATGTGATGAGGTGTTGGACTTCAGCTGCTTTGCTACACGTACAATAAACAAGATTACATTTTGTACAACGGGGTAACATTCAAGAACATCTTCAGAAATTTGATAGCAATATTCAATTAATTCCCAGACATTGGAAGGGTATATCTTAGTAGCGATCTAGAATACAATGAGTTTACAGCTAATCAGCGAAACCCTCAAACTCAACATCAGCATCATCCTCGATCTTTCTCTTTTTCACCTGCTCTATCAAATCCTGTAACTCTTTCTCCTTTGCTTGCTCTTCTTTCTTTTCTTCGTCTGTCATCTTGTCCAGTCTTTCGATCTCTCTCTTTCTCTTTTTCTTTTCTCGCTTCAATTCTTTGAGGTCTTGTTTCTCGTGTTTCTGACTCCAAGCTTCCCTTTGCTTCCTCTTTGCGATTTGCTCTTCAGTTGGTACATATGGCCCGGCATTCTTCGCTTCCTCCATTGCCACTCTTCTTGCTTTCTCTCTGATCTTGTCTTTATATGCATACTCAGACATATCTAATTTGATGCCCAAGGTTTTATCACCTTCCCACTTCTTTAGTTCGGGCATTTTTGGTAACCTTACAAGTGCCCAAGCATTGCCCAGGTCAGTCCAGTCAAGATCTGCAACTCTGAATATACTACTTGCTTGATGTTTTGAATACGCCTGAACCCAACTGACAAACGCACGTTGTCCTTTATCATAGAGAGCACGGTCTGCGAGAACTTCTTTGCGCATCTTTGAAATGAGAATTTTAGCAGCCTCATCAGTCGTGCTGATTTCAGGCCGTTTGAGGGGTGTAATTGGGGTTTTACGGATCTCAAGAAATGGAATATAATCTTCCTCACGTCCTGGTTGTAGAAAAATGACACTCAATCCTTTTCGCCCAGCTCGACCCGCTCTTCCGCACCTGTGAAGAAACACTTTCGGGTCTGACGGTGGATCGATTTGTACTACCAAGTCGACCTGAGGTATGTCGAGACCTCTTGCGGCAACATCTGTAGTGAGAAGTATCGTCGGGGTGACTGCTGCAACATATTTGGAGAAATTTCTTTGTCTTACGTTAGGTGGGTGCTTGCCATGTAAGGAGACTAAACCAAATTGTTTAGGCAGTACTGCCTCAAGTAAAGGTTGGAAGTAATCGACGGCGGCGCAAGTCGAAAGATAGATGATAGATTTCTGAGGAGTCGGTTCGAGCTGTGATAGTAAAGATAGTAACGCAGGAAACTTGTGGGTTGGTGGAGTCAGTAAGTAAGACATTTGAAGACTCGCAGGGGTCATTTTATCACCCCCTCCAGCCCCTTTAACCTTTACAGCAATTTTCACTGGATTCCTCAGACCAACCCTGACTATCTCCCCTACTGCTTCACTGACACTGGCACTGAAAAGACCTGTCCTCCGTTGTTTCGGAAGACGACTGAGAATCTTCTGTAAATCATCCTTGAAACCCAGATCCAATAACCTATCTGCCTCGTCCAACACCAAAACCTCGAAGGAAGATTGTGGGCAATGAACATGCGGAGATGAAAGTAGTTCTAGTAATCTACCAGGTGTTGAGATGAGGAGGTTGGGACTATTCTTGAGAAATCTGCTGAGGTCTTGCGCCGGAGTAGTTGTACCCCCAAGTAAAAGTTGTGGGATTACTCTTAGGGTAGACGAAGGCTTTCGTTTCCCGCCCTCTTCCAATGGTTGCAGTGCTTCCGCAGATGGCTCGTGAAATTTGAGTAGAGATGTGAGAACCGAATGAATTTGGGTCGCGAGCTCTCGAGTTGGGGAGACGATTATAGCTCCCACATGGTGTTTCTTGAGAGGTTCCTCCAATCGCAATAACTTTTCCACAACAGGTATCAGAAAGGACAAAGTTTTCCCACTACCTGTAACAGCCTTGAAGTTATTAGTACGAGGTTTGCATGATGATATACTAGACCTACCTCAACAACGACATCTTTGTTCCCCATAAACAAGGGAATGGTAGATGCTTGTACTGGAGTCATTTTTTCAAACCCCATTGACGAGATGGCATCCAATACCCATTCCGCCAATGAAGGCGTGAGCGCATCCCAAGCTCTTGGATCTTTCCTTTTCTCGCTCTCAATTGCCATGGTTATGTTGTAATCGTATGGAGCTTGTCGGGTTTTTCTACATTTTTAATTTTCCGTCGATGGAATTTTCTTATCTTATCGGGATCAACATTTTTTTCCGGGTCCGACCACCTAGTTAACGAGCGGACCCCTTGTCGGGGATGGGGGGATGCACCTCTCCCTCCATTCAAGGTTTCGATACTTTTCTGTTCTACGTCAGAATCATGAATGCAAGAAATAATACTTGAAAAGTCACCAATTTGTCCATTGGTAAGGTAAACAACAAACTTTGATCTTGACAGAAAAATAGAGACAAGAAAGAAGACCATTGAAACAGGTAAGAATATTCTATTCTACATCCGCAGATTCATTTTCTTCCCTTACTTCTCCACCATCAATTTCACATGTAAAAGTGTGCGTGGTCGCGTGCTTAGTCATGCTTTTCAGGAATACCGCGTAATAATCTTCTATACAGTTCTTCTGTGCCGCGTCCGGGTCGTCTTATCAGTCCGTGTCTCATTTAATTCAATCTCCGTTGACACTTAAAAAAGAAACCACCATATAACTATAACTCATGTGCCACGTCTTCACGCGGCGCAAAAAGTCATCATATCTTTCTTCAACAATGCAGCTCAGTCTGCACTTCTCGTGCCTTCTCACACAATAGCTTCATTTGATATAATTCCCTACAACGATATCGAACGCTCTTCACGGAAAGACAAACATCTCATCTCTGCCATCTCGTTGTTGCGAATATTTGCCTTTAATCGACGGACACTCGCTGGTGTCATTCCAGTTCCGTGTCTGCCAGAATTTGCAATGTCGAGATCATTTTCAAATATTCCGGCTACTCCGCGTGTCATATCTCCTTCTCCAACCCCGTCGGAACTATCCCAGAATGGAGAGTATTTTGGACCTATGACCAGATCTGCGAGAAAGAAGCTGGCAGCGCAGACGCTCCCAATAGATGAAGGGATAGATGAAGGTGAAACAGACCCCGAGGACTCAGCTATTGAGTTAGACAGATCCAGGACAAGGAGCCGAAGTCCTCTGAAACCTCGAAAAGTAGCAACTTCCACAGTCAAGAATGCGAAAAAGCCTTCCAAGCCTGCAGACAATGTCCTTCCAGTAGAAACAAATGGTACAAATGGAAAGGAGTCAAATGGGCATCTATCCCCCGCCAGCGCAAGATCAGGCTGGAGCTGGAGAGACTTCAGCAGAAGCCCTAGTCCTTTGGGACTTATACCTATTCACAGACAATGGAGGTCGTTTGTACATCGCCACGAAATACCAAGAAAAGTGTTGCACGTTTCCATAGGATTCTTCACGATTTGGCTTTACATATCTGGTGTCCAAACAAATGCTATTACACCTTACCTAATGGGTGCCCTGATACCCATAGCAACTGTGGATTATGTCCGACATAATTACCCGGCTTTTAACGGTTTATATGTGCGGTTACTTGGAGCGTTTATGCGGGAAACCGAGTACGATGGATGGAATGGTGTCATCTGGTATTTACTTGGCGCGTGGATCGTTCTTGGATTCTTTCCGAAAGATGTTGGTGTAATGGGAATACTTCTTTTGAGCTGGTGTGACACAGCGGCGAGCACTTTTGGACGGGCCTACGGAAGATATACTCCACGGTTGAGACGTGGTAAATCACTTGCTGGGTCTCTCGCTGCATTCGCCGTTGGCGTGGTCACCGCAGCCGTATTTTGGGGGTGGTTAGCACCAAGAACCGGCCCCTTTCCCGATGATCTGGACTGGCCCTTTATGTTCTCCGGAGACCTAATCCTTCCTGCAGGAATCCGGGATCTTATTGGTTTGAATGAGGCTCAAAGCGTCATTTCTGGGGGGTTGGCTTTAGGTATAATGAGTGTTTGGACGGGTTTCACGGCGGCAGCTAGTGAGGTGGTAGACATATTTGGATGGGATGATAACTTGACCATCCCAGTACTCAGTGGGATTGGAATGTGGGGATTTTTAAAGACTTTTGGGTAGGAGGATAAAGGACAATATAATCATAGGCACAGGAGGCGTTCCGGGTAGCTCAACATAGCGAGCGTTCTAGAGATGAGATGGGGCGATAACGCAGGCATCTTCTAATGTGCATATATGGGTTCACTTCACACCGAGTTTATGTCATGTAGGGAGGGGGTACAAAATAGATGTATTAGTAGGACGATCCGAAAATTCTAAACACCAAGCATAAGCACGCAGTGAGAGATGGGTGGCTAGTTTGACGAAAATTCCGAATTGAAGCATGTGAGGACAATTTACGCATACCACCTCAAAGAATTGGTCGATATCATTCGCTGACAGGATAAATGAATACAGCCCTGCCAGTTCAACCGTTCTCACGTTCGTACACTGCTGCCGCACTGTTTGATTGTAGCTCAACACTAAAATGCACATGGAACATGATATATCTGCAGGCTAGGGCCCAGCTTCGGAACAACAAAATGTAATTTATTTGGTAACACATAAAGCCACTTTAATGTCCTCATGAATAATATATCACTGTGAATCCAATGGTCCTCGGATCCGTTGCAAACATACAGCTTGCCAGGTTGTACTAATGGAAGTGGTTTCTTAGTAACAGAAATCAATGTCTCTGATACTTTTTGCCATCATGACGTGCAGGAGTGTTGTTCACAATGCCAGGAAAGAGATCGAGATTCCTGGGACCAAAAGCAATCCTGTGATCATTTGTCCTGCATGTATCGATGGCTCCTCAAGAACCGAAAAGTAGGTGAAAGATATCACAATGATTGGTTTCCTTAGATGTCTAATCCCTTCAGGAATCTTCAATATCGGTGTCATTTCTATTCGCCTGCTTTCGCATTCCCGTCCCAATCCGACCAGGGGGGCGTGTTGGGAGGGCATTAAACGGTAGAATCTTCAAATTGACAACGCATGCAGATGGGAACAAACGAAAGTAAGTCATACTCTCTGTAAGAAGGAGATTTCCGAAAAGCTAATTGTCCAATTATCCAATTGTACAATTCTCTTGCTAGAAAAGTTCAAGACTTTCTAATTGGAAACAACGTACTTAGGTAGCTATGAGACTATCAAATGAGTTGTACCACCTGTACCTACCTGGATACTGAGCAATACTAACTACTCCAATATGTCACTTAACAATTGTATCATGTTAGGATCTTCTCTCCGGCCCTAAAGCCTAATATTCCTGCAATGAAGCCCAAATGAAAAACCATTGACCATTGAACGTTCAGAAATCTTTCCGCCATGATTATCTTACTTTGCCTTACCTGTACCTTGATACCTTACTTACCACCTTACATGATCACCTAACCTTACTAACGATGCTCATGTGGAAAACCCGAGGAAAATCCTACATGGTACATTCATCCAATGCTGCTTTTATGTCGGGAACCTCAATTCACTTGATCAGTCCTTTTATCCTAGCGTGAGCGCGCTTGCTCGTTTGTTCGTCGGTTTTCATGCCTTACTAAATCCTGTTACGGCATAGTTCGTTTTCTTGAAAATTATAGAGAATGAATTTGTCCACCACCACCACTACTACCACCAACCTTCCATTCCTTCCTCTTTCCCACCCTTTCCCACCAATCCAAGCCCCTCGACATATGCAATAGCAACATGGCCTATCTCTGATCAATAACATTTACTACTCTTGAACCAATCCACGTCAACTGCGTAAGCCAGAATCTTCAAGGGTCACCCCATCGAGAGATACTACTGCATGTCTGGAGGGGCTCGGGTTAAACGTGAGAGGATGGAAAGGGTGGATTGGAGGAGGCTGATGGTAATGGACTAGTAAGGAAAGGGGCAAGAGAGCAAAATATCAGCCTATCTCTTCCTTCTTGACGCGGGGTCATTGATAAGTAGGTAAGGAAGTTCGGGGTCAAGACAAATTTCCTATTCCCCCTCCTCAATGCTAGTCCTCTCTAGGTGATTTGGGCCAACTGGCCGTGTATAAAAGGAAGCTTGAGACCCTTCTCGAAACAATCTCTTTCTTCTTCCTTTTAATCCATTTTCAAATTCAAATTCAACTCTACACCGCTTCACACAAACAACTTCACCTTGTCCAACAAACAAGACGTCTCATACTCATTGACCCTTACATTATTGTCTGTGCTTGGCCATTGTATCATATCACTATCAAGATATTACAATTGCATCTTTCCTATTGCCCGCATTGCATAGCAATCCATATCGAAAAAAACCCAATCGCCTGAAGTTCTTTGTTGTCGTTTACAAAAATTTAACTTCACTCTAATTACACGCTATTACATCATGGCCTACCAAGCAAGCTACTACCAAACCACCTCCCTCCCCATTCCCGTTCCTACAAAATCTCAACAAGTTTCCTATTACACTCCACAAAATACAACTTATGGTGTCTCGCCACCAGAAGCTCCAGAATCCGTCACCACTGGTTCAGGCATGACGCCTGCATATGGACATTCCACTTACTCTGCTACTTCCAGTAGTTATGCTGGGAGTGCGAGTGGTGAATATGATAGCACCGCTTCCGCCAATGGTGTCGACTTGCAAGAATATATGCAAGATCGATTTTCTGGCGCATTTGATCCTCTTCCTCTAGATCGTACTCTAGCGGTCCAAGCACAAACGTGAGAATTGAGTTCTGAACACTTTCCTTCAATTTTCACCCACTAACATATCCATCAGATCTGGTTTGTTAAACGCAAAACATAGAGAAATTATGGATTTGCAAGCATTGGCACAACAACGTCTTGCAAGAACTAGAGCGAGATTGCAAGAAGGTTATCAAGATGCTAAGGAGGTGAAGGCGAATTTAGAGTGGACTCAACATCGAATGGGGTGAGTCAATTTTCTATTGTTATTCCCATAAATCTAACAACATTCCAGAGCCATGAAAACCAAAGTCTCAAAACGACACCCCAAAGAATATGCACAAGCTCGCGAGCGTTATCCATCTCCAGAGTACTAAAAGCAGATTTCTTTCAAATTGCTTATTTCCTACTTCTATTCGTCGCTTACGAAAAAAAGTCCCCTTTTTCTTTTCCTTGATACCGTTCGTGTTAGCCGCAACCCATGAATTATTATCTGCGCTGCTTTTATTTTCACACAAAGCGGAACTCCAGAGCATTTTCTAACGAAGTAACGACGATTATGATTGGGTGGAGCGCTTGTTCCCAGTGCGGGGATGGAGCAGCGCCGGTTGAACATGCTCCTTAGTGCTTGCAGCTGGTAAGAGACGCCAGGGCTGCAGTAGTTCCCGTTTGTGCATGGTTCTGCGGGCCCCTGGGAACCAGGTTCTGCAGCTGTGGAGCTGTATGTGGTGTGGTTGGAATGAGATGGTATGAAATGGTGTGAGACTGAGACCTTGGGATTCGGGTGGAGGGTTTGTTTGTAGAATGATTGGACTGTATTTTTGATGGGCGTGTGAGGTTGGTTTGCGTACAGGCGTGAGGGTGGGTGGAATTTTGTAAGGCAAAATGAAATGGCGTGGGTCTTTCAAGTAATTTTGGGTGGCTACTGGAGTTAGAACTGGACTGGAGATGAACATGGAGTTTGTAAATACAAGGACTCTTCAAATATATGCAAAATGCTTGCTTATAAGTGGTTGATGTGTGTAAATTGTGACCTGAATAGGTATAGACAATGGGCTGGGAGGGGTAGATATGGGTCCCTTTTGCCTCTGAGACATATCATGCGTCTTCCTCCCGCCTGACACCCCACTTGCCCATCTACATGCCCTTCTATGGACTAGGGGATGTGAATCGAGCCTAATTCAGATGTCCTTATTAAGCTAATGACATAATCAGGTCTCCTACTAACCCGCCCATTTCTCGACTAGGAGTTGGTAGTCAAGCCCTGCCGTCCTCCTATTCCTAATACCTCCTCCATAATGCAAGGCTATCAACAGTCTCTTCCCTATGTCATACGTCGACTCTTTGAGTGCAAAACTTAAGGAGTCTGTAGGTGCCATGCAAATAGCCCACACGCCCACTCATCTCATACAGAGTACCCCAAGCGTATCGTCCCCATTCGCATTAGAATACCCTTTCGAACCGCATTCTCAAGTTCAGCGCCAACAGAGAGCTTTTTCATGACAGAATCTCTTTTCCTCCAGCACCTCCATTAGCCCCCCCATTCGCATCCCCATTCCCACCACCCCTCTCCTCCCCCCCAAACAACCCTCTTCTCCCTCCCCTCCAAACCCTCTCCAGCACCGCCCTGCCAGGCAACAACCTCTCGAAAACAACAACCAGCTCGCCCTCTCCCTCCACAACAACCACTAACACATAGCGCACCTCAAAATTCAAAAACACCTCGTTGATGTAGATATCTTGAATCTTTTGACTCGGGATAAATCTCGTTTTCGTAGTACTCAGGTATGTCTTTGGGGAACTTGAGATTTGGAGACCGAGATGGCGGAGGATGAGGAGAGACTCGGAGGTGTGAGGTCGGAGGGTGAGGAAGAGGAGGAGAGCGAGGGAGATAGGGACGAGGAGGAGAGGTGAGAGGAGAGTGGTGAGAGCTTGGAGGCGGAGGAGGATGAACGGAGGGATAGTGAGGGAGGAGAGGATACTTGGGGGAGGGAGAAGAGTTAGGTAGTAGGTGTAGAGGAGGAGAAGAATGGCGAGGGCGAGGACCACTCGTATGATGTGTGTGAGAATTAGGAGAATGCGGAGGGGGAGGGCCAGAGGTGGGCGGGTGCTGACGGTGTATTCGATGGTTGTTGGGGATGGGCGGCGGATATAGAGGGTGGGGGGACAGGTGAGCATGGTTAATGCATCAATTGACCTTTCGAGAATATATGAGAGGGTTCAGAGAGTAGAAGATTGAGAGTTACTCAAAGCATATTGTGTGCTGGAATGGGGAAATTGGTTTAGGAAGACGAGGCTTATCGATAAGAATATTTATTTTTTGGCTCCAGACGAGGCTGAAAATCATAGATTGGATTTTGCAAAAATGGAGATGGAGAATTGGTGGTTTGGAATTGACTTTAATTTTCATTAGTAGTAAAGAGTATCATGTTTCGATGCTAATTTCCCTTTCTCATTGTCTATTCTTTACGAATGCATACGTGGCAGATCTGCAAGCCATTCCGGCTCCCGTGAGCTTCTCCAAATTCGCCAGATCGAAAGTTTACGTACCTAGTAGGTACTTTGATACCAACGATGATTCCCCTTCAACGGAGTCGGCACTATAGACCAACTCTCCATTCTCGAAATTTGTCAGATGGGTCGCATATCATTCCATTGCCTCCACAATCCCCCGCTCACTCCCCAGTATCAATTTCCAAGTCAATTTGCACCCCATTACCCACCCCATAATCCTCCAGCGTCAATTTGTCCTTGAACGGCCGCTCCCCCTGTCTCTTCAACATAATTTCATGCGGTTGTCTGCCAATCCTCGCGGCTACCTGCGCTTTAAAAAGTCTAATTGGATCGCTCGCCAAACATGGAATGGCAGCTTTCGTTCCCAACCGATCATTAACATGAACAATAATCATGGGTTCATTCGATGGCGCCGCTGAAGCAGTGACGGGTGTAGATATCGAAGCTGCAGGTGTTCTGACAGGAGCAGAAACAGAATCTGTAGTCTGATTTTTAGATTTGGAGGAAGATGAGGCAGACGAAGCTTTGAATTTCGAAAATGCAGATGCGCCGAATTTGCTGGCTATGTCGAGTGTATCTTCCTCCTCAGGTTGCTCAACATCTTTTGATTTCTCTTCATCTTTCGTTTGCACTTTAGCAGTAGAAGAAGAACCAAACTTTCCAGCTATATCCAAATCATCGTCTGCAGTGGCTTTTGGGGGCGAAGGTCTTCTTCGTTCTGGTTCGCGCTCACGTTCTCGAATAGGTGATCTCTTTCTATCTCTTCTAGGCGATCGCGATCGTTTTCGGTAAGTTTTATCAGTATCGCGTTCAGGGGAACGGGAGCGAGCTCGCTTTTTAAGTTTGAGACCTGCCATGGTGTTTATGAGGGTTTGAAGAGGAAGCTCTCGCAGCTGGCTTGCGATCTTCTGGTATTCATTCGGCTAATTCTCGGTACATCACTCAATACCACCAATCTGTGATGTGATATCAGGAAAACCCTATACAGTATCATATCTTGTTTCTTTGACACTTTGAGGTTATGGTTACAACATGATCATAACCATTGCACGTTAGACTTATCTTCTTTCTATACAGAGTAGTAGTATAATAGTATGTCTCTTCTGCAGATACCTGTAGGCAAACAGGGAACACGAGACTAGTTTCTTGTACCAGATGGAAGATTAATTGCAGTGATTATTTTGAACAAAGCTTTTATTGAAAGTGCTGACTATTTTGTCAATGCAAAATATGTGTTATGCAAAAGCATCTAAGCCTAAAGACAATACCCTGACACTGCCATCCCTACGCCAATTTATAAACAAGCAACCCTATACGCCCAGACTCATGATATCCGAAGCATTATGATACAGAACTGAAAGAAGAGTTACGTCCAATCAATCAATCCTTGCTCTTCTTCTTCTTCTTTTTCTCAGACTTTTCACCATCGTCTTCTGACTTTCTCTTCTTGCTGCCGCTGACTTCTGATGTACCATTTACGGCGCTCTTTTTCGCTTCCTTCTCGGCCTTTGCAGCCTTTTTAGCTTCCTTTGCGGCTTTCTTGGCGGCCTTTTCAGCTTTCTTTGCAGCCTTCTCGGCCTTCTTAGCTTCCTTGTCTCCCTTCTTGGGTTTCTTCTCAGAAGCATCACTGTCATCAGAAGAATCAGAACCAGATTCCTCGGCGACTTCTTCGATGAGTCTAGAATAGTTAGCTTTGAACATAAAATGTGAGCATGAAGCATTTCAACTTACTGCTTGTTCTTCTTCTCTCTAATAGGAACCGCGGCAGCTGGTTCATCTCCAGCAAGTCCGTCTGCATCTGCGTTGTATTTGCGGGCTTCCTTGACTTCCCATTTACCAGGAGCTGAAGTGGTCTTGCCATTTGGTCCAACAGCAACACCTCGAGGAAGGAGGGGCTTTCCTTCAAGTCCTCGAAGGTGACGCTCAATCTTGGCACGTGAAGTGACACCCAATGCAGATCTCTCCTCATCATCAACATCGTCACCCTTGCCTTCACCTTGTGCACTCCAGTCTGATAAAGCATCGACGCGGAGACCAATAGCTGCCTTGGCAGCCAACATACGGGCGATCTTTCCCTTGTTCTTGCCGGTAGCTTGACCAACCAATGAAGCATGGTAGATGAGACCGTACTTTGGTGTGTCATGTTTTGTCTTGAGAGCTCTGAATAGAGCCTTCTCAGCACCAAGAATTTGGATAGTACTGGCAGGGCTCTTTGCGAGGTTCATGAGAGATCCAGCGTGGGCGATCAATCGAGCACCAACCAAATCACCAACCAACTCAGTCAAGTTGGGGGCAATTGCTTGCATACGAGCAGACAAGTAGCTTGACAATTGTTGGCGATATTCAGTAAAGCCAACAACTTGCTCAGCCAGAAGCTTAATGTTATCCAAATCTTCTTGAGTGATTTCAGTGCCCATACTAACTTCAGCAGCCGCTTTAATGGCAGTTTCGATTTCTTCTGGGAGGATATCTGCAAGATCGGTACTGGAAGTGTTGACGCGCATACCGACCTTCAAGATGACTCTGGCATAGGCCAAGTTGTCGTTAACAATCTTGCCCATTTCTGGGAAATGCCATCCGTACCATTCCTTGACTCTCATGGCGTACGTGTTTAGCTCCTTGTCCAGATCGTCCAACAACGAAATAGCTTGTACAATCATAGTATCAACCTTATCGGGAGAGAACTTCAGCTTGTGGCGCGACAAAGAATGCGACAGACCGAGTGACATGGTGGAGATGTGTTCGGGAAGGAGACCTGGGATCAAAGAGGGGAGGTGATCGCGGATTCCACGGAAAATGTCATTTGTTTTCGAGTCGGAAATTGGTGTCAGAGTCAAACCTGGAAG
The DNA here is from genome assembly GCA_014898285.1 of Botrytis aclada. Taxonomy (NCBI): domain Eukaryota; kingdom Fungi; phylum Ascomycota; class Leotiomycetes; order Helotiales; family Sclerotiniaceae; genus Botrytis; species Botrytis aclada. The sequence continues at coordinate 1,876,083 of RCSV01000001.1, read as the reverse complement.
TTTGTTGATAGCTTGACCCAGTTTAGGATCGGCGACTGCCAAAGATGCCTTCTTCTCATCTTTCAAGGTATCGAGCAGTGATGCGAGCATAGGTGAAACCTTTCCCTCGACCAACGAAGCAACCTCCTCCAAAGCTGTCGCGGCACTGTCGAACTTTTGGAACTGCTTAAGCTTCAATCTGATAAGTGTAATTGAACATGTTAGAAGTCTGTATCTCAATTGGAAATGTGCGATATTGGATCAATTGCACTCACAATCCATTGATACCCTCTGCGGTCTCAATTTCTGAAGCAACATCGTCCTTCTTCAAAAGCTTTTTGTCAGCCTTGAATAAGACCAATCCAGCCGCCGTCTCCGTAAGAATAAATAAAGGCGCCATTGTGAAGAAATAATCCAAGTCTCTTCGTGGTGATGTTGTTCAATGGGCGTCCAAAATTCTGAAGCTTGAGGTTTTTCGCAAGGAATAATTTTTTGTTCAAGCAAAAAATAGTGGCAGACGCTAATGAGAATCTCGAGCCAAACAGGGGTACCCACAGTGGCTTAGTGGTCGAGTCAGGTGATAAATAACCAACTTCATTGAACCCACTGGCAATCCATGCAAGTAGAAGCAGCTCTTGCGAAGGCAACTCAACTGGTCCAGACAAACCTCAAGCAACAACAATAGACCGTGTTCGCAGACAACGAAACAAAATGGAAGGTCTATTTTTCAATGTTCAGAATGGGTAAGGCTTTAAAACCACGACTGATACTATCGATAACTAATACTTTCGTAGCTATATCGAGGGTATCGTCAGAGGTTATCGCAACGGACTCTTGACTGGCCAGAACTATAATAATTTGATTCAATGCGAGACTATCGATGGTAAATAATTTTGTCCTATACATCAAAGACATTAAATAACGAGTGGCTAGATCTTAAGCTTCAACTTGGGCCAGCGTATGGCGATTTCCTAGCATCACTTCCACCTAATCCTTCAACATCTACCCTCGCTGCCAAAACGACCGACAAACTCATCTCTGAATTTCGATACCTACGCGCAAACGCGGTTGGTTCACTTGCAAAGTTTATGGACTACCTGACGTATGGATACATGATCGATAATGTAGCCCTTCTGATTACCGGCACTCTCCACGAAAGAGATACCCGAGAACTACTCGAACGATGCCATCCTCTTGGCTGGTTCGAAACTATGCCCGTCTTATGTGTGGCTACAAACATAGAAGAGTTATACAACAGTGTCTTAATTGAAACTCCATTAGCTCCCTACTTTAAAGGGAGTTTAAGTCACCAAGACTTGGATGAGCTCAACATTGAGATTGTCCGCAATACGTTGTATAAAAACTACCTAGAGGACTTCTACAACTTTGTCAATACCGACCCAGAAATGGCCAACACTCCGACAGCCGAAGTTATGTCTGAGATGCTTGAATTCGAAGCCGATAGAAGAGCTATCAACATTACCCTCAACTCTTTCGGCACAGAGTTGTCAAAGAAAGATCGCCAAAAGCTATACCCAAGCTTTGGGCGCCTTTCTCCATCGGGAACGATTTTACTTTCAAGAGCAGAGGATATAGAAGGTGTCAGACTTGCTGTTGAGGGAGTCAGTGATTACAAGGGTTATTTTGATGCCACTGGAATGGGCCAAAGCACCACAGGAGCAGGCAACATGAGTGGGGGAGCTGGTGGTAATGAAAAGAGTTTAGAAGATCTGTTTTACCAAAAGGAGATGGAAATTTCCAAGGGTGCATTTACAAGACAATTCACGTTTGCTATTGTCTATGCATGGGTCAAATTGAGGGAACAGGTATGTGTATTACTCGCACACTGTTAACGGTTGGACACTGACACTCATAGGAAATCCGCAACATCACCTGGATCGCCGAGTGTATAGCACAAAACCAAAAAGAACGAATCGGCAACTACATCAGTGTATTTTAGTATGGAGATAAATATGTTACTAATAGTCTTTTTTTCTTTTCAAACCTGACAGTTGGCTGTTGGGTCTTTGTACTGGTCTAGTTGGCGAGTAGGCGTAGGGAGATTACGGATACTGATTTCAAAATTGCAAGACAAACTTTTATACCTTTCAGGATGTATCCTTTGGGCGTGGTGATGTACATTTTGATATTATTTACAGACTGATCTCCCCTTTCCATGTACCCTCTGTCAAGCCCAAGGTTGCAATCAAATTCTCCCACCTATCACTTCCCCGCTCCTTTTTCCTTAAATAATTTAGCAGCTTCTGCCTCCTGTGCACCAACAAACGCAAATTTCTCTTGTTGACTTTATCCTTATTTCCCCGCTTCGATTCCAATTGATTAGCCAAGACCCTGATTTTTGTAGTCAAAATCGCAATCTGGACCTCAGAACTGCCGGTGTCAGGCCCAGCTCTTGGTGTCTTCTCTGGCAGGTCAGCACCTTCAATGGCATCGCGCGTAGGTGCCCTCGGCCTCAATACTCCATCCGTCTGGTGGCGTCCGAATGTATCAATGCACCTTACAATATTCGCTCTGGTCTTATCCTTTGAGCTTGCGTTTTCTAAGCTTACGATACGAGCCAATGCTGCGGCTGCATTCGCATGAGCCTCCTCATGCTGTTTCTTTGCCTGCTCCTCAGCATGAACATCTGCCAGATCCCGATTCTCGGCCAACAGAGGCTCTGTAAGGTAATATGAATGTTGAATGGCACCTTGAAGTTCAGTCGGGGTCAAGAAGTGATTCAAAAGAACATTGTCGGCATTTTTTATCTTCACGCCCTCTCCCGGACCTTTGGCTGTAGTTGCATCGAGTTTGAGCGTGGATCCTCCAACATTATCCAGAGATTCAAGGAATGGTGTCGAAACACCCCGTACCGGATCCCCCAATGACGATTCCCGCTCCTTCTTTAACACGGCCTGCCTTTCCAAATTTGACTGCTTTCTTTGTCTAGATTGTGCTAATGCGTAAGGATCTTTATGCGCTCTTCGCTGGGCAAATGTAGCCGCATTGGCTGCGGATGTGGTTGAGAAAGAGCATGTTGATGAACTTGAGATCGGGCGAAAACATACTATTGTTACAATTAGATAAATTGGTTCATGAATTTGTTGGTGTCTTGATCTTACAAGGAGTTGCACTCAATCGCGAAATAATGGATATTCGAGGAGGCATTGTGAATATGTTTAATCGAATCAACTCATTTGTTCCAGCAGCCCAGTACTTTGCTCCCCTCAAAGTCCCATCTGGATAAATTTCCGGGCTAACCCCAATATGACTAGCGGGAATCCCACGCTCAAGCCTCAAATTTATGGCAGCAACTACAAGGGTCAATTGACAATCTTGATTAGGGTTTCGCATACTTTTATCTCGCACTATCGCAAAATTATTCTTCGTCCTCAGCAAATCGACAACTTTCGACAACCATCTTCCAAAGGTTTGACCAAATTCGACAACCACATCAAATCGCAAAGATGGCACCTTCTCAACTCCCCGCGATTTTCAATCCTACCTCCCAGGATATTGAGCAGCTTTTGGCCGCTCAATGCCATTTGGGAGCCAAGAACTTGCAAGTTCACATGGAGCCATACCTCTGGAAGACTCGCCCAGATGGAATCAATGTTATCAACATTGGAAAGACCTGGTATGTTTGAATAGGGCAAAATTTGAATGCGCCAGTCAGGAAATTTTCGATCTAACAAATAAATTTAACAGGGAGAAGATCGTCCTTGCTGCCCGTATCATCGCAGCCATCGACAACCCAGCTGATATCTGTGTTATCTCTGCTCGTCCTTACGGTCAACGTGCCGTCTTGAAGTTCGCCGCCCACACTGGTGCCGTTGCCATCGCTGGTCGTTTCACCCCTGGTAACTTCACCAATTACATCACCCGATCCTTCAAGGAACCCCGCCTCATCATTGTTACCGACCCACGTACCGATGCTCAAGCTATCAAGGAGGCTTCCTACGTTAACATCCCAGTTATCGCCCTTTGCGACACCGATTCCCCAACCGAGTTCGTCGATGTAGCTATCCCAACCAACAACAAGGGTCGTCACTCCATTGGTTTGGTTTGGTGGATGTTGGCCCGTGAGGTCCTCCGTCTCCGTGGTTCCATCGCTTCCCGTGAGGCTGAGTGGGACACCATGGTTGATTTGTACTTCTACCGTGACCCTGAAGCTGAGGAGAACAAGGAGGCCATTGAGGAGGCCAAGGCTCCAGGTGCTGATGAGGTATGTTATATAATCCGATCGATCTCGAAAGATCTACTACTAACTCAATCTCACAGGTCGGTGCCGCTGCTGTTGACCAAGGATTCACAGGTGCTGGTGACTGGGAGGTCTCTGGTGCTACTGCTGGTGCATTCACTGCTGCTAGCAACACTGCTGCCGCTGGTGGAGCTTCATGGGATGCTGCTGAGCCATCTGACTGGGCTGCTGCACCAGCTGCCGCTGGACAAGAGTGGGCTGCTTCCGGTACCGAGCAGTGGTAAATGTCACACTACCCAACAAAAAATAATTAAAATGTTTCCGCAATGAACTGTATTCCTTGGGGGTAAAATTTGAAAGCACTTATGAGGGAAAGATACTCGATTACCGTTCATGTGTTATGGTTTGAGAGGGAAAGCCCTGTGCGTTTAAAAGGAGTGGACTTGATCGTTATTCCGCTCTCAATGAAATGAGTCTCTGGTTGTGGCATGACAATCTCAGATTATCTTTGCAGAGGATTGATATTTTCGCTGTGATCTGAAAGCTTCGTCGTAATAAATGGAGCATGTCATAAAATCTAATCAAACGCATTGCAAAAATACATCGATCTCAGACCATGATCCAGTGTATTTGTGCATATTCCTCTTGCAGTTCCTTTTGCAGTCCACGCCATTTCCTTCCATTAAATCTTGTAGTTGACCCTAATCGCGACCAACTAATCCGCTCTAAACCCCCCAGCATACACTAGTTTATTATCCATCTACTCCCTGTCAACTCCCTTATAGATGTATCTTCCCTAGTGAGTTCCTGCTCCTGCCATGGTCAGTCACGCGAAAGCTAGCTTCAAGAGTTCTCGTGATGTCTAGCGAGGTCTGTTTTATAATTGTCAAAACTTGCGAGGAGAACAGAAAGCCTGAGAAAGATAAGGGTGTTACGAACAGATGTATGGTCGTTTCAGAAAAGGCTTCATAAGATACCTGATGTTGCTTGAAAATTTTGAGAAAAGACATATTTTCAATGTGCATCGCCAGAGTGGTCTGACGCAAATAATACAATATGGTATGCTAATAATTATCTTTCGACGTTGTACATATCGTATGTATATTTTATGTATTACTCAACAAGATACATACATAATCCTCCAAGATGGTCAAATGAAACAGGCATCTTTAGCCTACATTGCTGATATCCTGTCTTTCTTCGATTTATGTACAAATACTCATCTCAGCAATGCCAGGATCTGACGTCTCGATTTCCGATGGACTTTCTGCGGGTCCATGGTGTCTGATTTGTTGATGATGGATATACCTATGCACGCGAATGAGCGCCCTCTAAGGAAGTGAGAGGTAGAGTTCAAGAAGTTTGGGGTAGTTGGGTGTTCCGAGACCTGTTTCATGGACGTTAGCATTCCATTATAGAAGTATGAGATCTTGTACTCTTCCAAATCACATGGGCGCAAAACACCGGTGGAGGAAGATAGAGAAAAGTAAGACAAGACAAAAACACTAACCAGTAACGGGATCCCATCCCTCCACTGCTGTAAATCCAGCGGTGCCGCATCCTTGATTGCCTCCACTAGTAACATCGTTCAATACGTCTGGGTTGGCATACAAGACTGGGTTGACAAAGCCAATAGGCGCCTTGCCAGCATTGATACGCTCAGCGTTGATCAAGGTAAAGATAGCGCCAACAACAGGGGCAGAAGCAGAGGTGCCGTAGACGAGAGAGAATTCGCCGTCGACAGCAACAACATAGTTTACGCCGTTAGCGGAGATATCTGGGAAACCGCGGGTCACTTGGGAGTTGTTGTATTGGGCGGCGGTGTAAGGTGGGAGATGCTCGGCAACTTGAGGGTGGTTAGTGCGAGTTTTGGTGGTAGAAAGGCAACATATGTGGATAAGGTTGAGACGGTTGTGGTATTCAAAGACTGGGTTTACTTACAGTAGGTTGCTAAGGCTTTAGTTTGGTAATTGGGAGTTGAGAAGACGTTGGAGAATCCTCCACCAGAATAAACTAGAAATTGGGATTAGTAAACATCAAGAAGATTATCAGACCAATTAAAGAAATGATGGTACTTACTGACGGACTCAGCAGCCTCTTCTGGTTGAGTAACAGTAGCGTTTGGCTTGACTTGGGTAGCTCCGACGGCTGTAATGTATGGACATGAGCCAGGGAATGAAGGGTTGAATGCTGTTGCAGATGTGTTAGAATGAGACTTTGAAACAACATATGAGATGGGATGACATACTGTTACCGGTGCCACATGCGCCTCCATTACCCGCAACACCGTAATCACCAGAAGAATACACGACGGTAACACCTTGAAGACCTAGCTTAAGATATTCATTGCATTGACGTATCTCATAGGCGGGGGAAAGATCAGTCTCATCATAACCATAGGATGTGGAAATAACGTTGGTAGCAGCGAATCCACCACAGTTCGCAGGTCCTTGGTAATAGTAGCTGCTGTTACCGTATGGATCAGGATATACCGCATCGTAATCTGGATCGTCACCGCCATCTGTTGTACAATAATCGCCATCGATAGCATCGAGGAAGTTATTGAATGAAGCTCCCTGTGCAATGTCTCCAGTTTGATATAATGTTACCTCTTGAGGGTATGCAAGAGCCATTCCGTATTCGAGATCCAAGTCCTGAGCTGAATTAGGTGGGTAATTAATGAGTGGATGTCAGAATCAACTTACTGATTCTCCGTTGTAGCTAAAGGATTCCTCAATTGTCTGAAGAACACCTCCATCTATGGAATCGAAGATGGGTCTAGACCCGACAAGTGCGGGAGAGAAGTTACCAAAGAATAGATCCAAATCTACGCTGTATATCAATATATGCAATACTAAATGGAAAGCAACACTTACCCGAAGGGAGATACGCTTGTGGCGTATATTCGACAATACCATATGAATCTACAAATGGTTAAATTTGATGCTATCAGCGAAGGGGCATACTTACTTCCTTCCGCAAAGGGAGCATCTGTTGGAAGCTCATACAGAGCCTGAAGACACTCGAGTGTGATGTGTGTATTGCAAGTTGTCAACGCCGAACTTTGTAGTTTAGCGTGTGATGTAGTGGAAACAATTTTGCCTTGCTTGGGCAATGATGGATCATTTGGTGATCCCACTCTGTGGCTTTCACCAATTGCTCTTCTGGCAAGCTGATCTTTCTGACGAGTACTCAATTCTCGCTTCTCCTTTTGAGGTACAATTTTTGCATCGAAGTGAAGCGTTGGTGTAATAAAATCAATGTGTTTGCGAACGTTTTCAGGAACGCTGTAGTCGTCACAAGCAGCGGCGGTTTGGCCACTTTCCTCATGTGTGTAAGACTACAATTTAGAGAATCAGTGATTGTCTACTGAACAGTATTTTGGGAAGAGATGAAAACCAGCGATGTGGATGGACGAAGAGAATTGTGGAGAATATAAACATATAAAGTTGAACACTGGTAGAAGCAAATGAGAGACGTAGTTGGACTTACGTAGTATTTAGTGTTGAGAAGAGACTCTGCTTCTGCAACGGTAACGTTGGCATGAATCCAATTGAGACTTTGCGATTGCTTTACGCGGTCGCTCTTTATTCCATACTCTGCAAGCCATTGGGTTACTGCTCTGAGCGATTCGGCACTTGGGGCAAAGGTTTCAGCGACCTTCTTCGCACTCCAATGGTTGCCAAAGTTTGGAGAAGATGGATCGGAAACGTCCATCAAGTATGCTTCGGCATTGTGCAAGTTGTTTTGGGTGATGGCAAATCGCATTGGGAGGCTTGAATCCGGGTGCAATGGATTCTCTCTACGCCAATTGCGAGGTGCTTGATCTCTTCGCTCATGAACAACATGTCTTTTCTGGGGAGCTGGAGCAGCAATCACTCCAGTCAAGAGACTGTATGCAACGATAAGTGAGAAATGCATGGTGTGAGCAAAAAGAGAATTCACTTGAGCTCTCAACCACTTGGGGAGAGCTCAAGTTCTTATGGAACAATGAGAATAGCTATGGGAGCTTCCTTATCACCTACCATGTCTGGCAAATAGCTGCGAATATCGGTAGAGAGCCCTCTTCCTAGAGTGCTAAGAACTTGGCAAGTACCGTTTTGCAAGGCTGCATGCAAGGCTACATATATATTCAGGGGTGGTCAACAGGGTATTGACACCATTCTTGCTCATATCCGACTAGTATGATAAGTAACTTGCAGCATTGATCAGATGCAATATCTCTATCTCTGTCCACCCGCATGAGGGAAGACAGTAAAGGAAGGAGTTAACACGATGTGCATTACCTGCCTGATAAAGAATAGCTGACAGGTACTCGTGTAGGTATAGAAAGTGTTGCGATGAAGCATGGTAATAACACCATCAGTAAAGGTTGCAGCATTCCAATTGATCTTCGCACTGCTATCTGAGACTTTTGGGATGATAGGAAGTCTAAGCATCTCGTGCTCACTCGAATCATCCAAACCCCTAGATATCATTGAAGGAGTGTGAGTGTCACGACGTTCAAAGGTTTAGGAGAAAAGAGGGAAATTTAATATGTGTGGGTGTTGATAAGACGAATACAACATGCGCCGAGATAAGGAATGTCTGGGGTGTTTCTGTGTGTGATGGCATATGGGGGTGGTGGCGGCAGCGGGAAGAGCGTTGGTTCGATATTCATTGGTCATGGACATCAGTATGAAGATATAAATGAAAAGCTGGAAATGCTCCAACGGCTATGGCTTACATGCAGAATGCAGAATGAATGTAACGCGGGAATGAAACGGGAGGCAGACGGAAGATTTTACCCCTCCAGTCATGTGGCGTGTCTTATGATTGTAGTAGCCTTGCCTTTGTAAAATACGATCAAGCGTGACTATGAGATCTTCCAATATCATCCAATATCATTGGTTGTCCATCAAATGAGTCTATTTTTGATTTGGAAAGTGAGTTGATAAAGATACCTTATGATTGGTCGATCGCCGATTAGCCTTGCAGACGATTTCGGCGCATGAATTATAATCACGATATGTGATTGGCCTACGTAGAAGGACGATCCGCTCACCAACCCCATATTGCTCATTCGTTCCGGTAGCCTTATTACCTCAGCCTTGCTCGTCATGGATTTTTCCCGTAACATCCAAACTCAAATTCATGCATTCAATTCATGCATTCAATTTCAAGCAACGTTTCAAACGATGCGTAATCATTTGAAAAGTCTTTTGAGAAATATGCATCCTCAAATGTAGTGAGAGAATCTATTCCTTCCTAATACTTACATAAAATACAACGCACAACGCACAAGCAACGCAAAACACCACACGAACTACAACATCATCAATCTACGATAGAGATAGATCAAGCAGTATGTCTATTCTCGGGGATTTTGTCGAGCCACCTGAGGTTGAGAGCCGTCTTGTATCTTTCTATCGAAACAAGACGCCGGACAATGCAGGACGATTACTTTGGCACATTATGTCTTGGGATTATGAGAAGTTGGAGGATACACACGACTACATTCAGTGGTTTTTCCCTCTTCCAGAGGAGTCCATGTTTTCAGGTGCACCTTTAGTTGATGAGAATGTCTTCAATGCGTTCCATGCATTCAATTCTTCCACTGAATTACAACGCAATCTCAAGAACTCTTTCGTTAAAATGTTAGACTTCTATGGGTTCAAGTTCGCGAAAGATTTGGATGGAAATGGTTTGCCTGTTGTACGTTTTGCTCAATCCGGCCACGTTAACTGATCGCAAAAGCCTAACATTATCTCACAGATAGTTAAATCCTCCAATTTCTATGAAAGATGCTCCAACTGGCTTATCAGGAGAGATCACAACCATTTGAGAATCAGCAGAATCCTTCGCTCTCTTCGCGTTCTGGGGTTAGAAGCGGAAGCTGCCGCGTTCTATAAGGCACTGTCAGACATTGTTTACAATGGACATGGTCAGGTCGTTAGCTCTCAATCTGCGGAATTCTGGCGACGCGCTGCTGAGAGACCTTTACACTGGGCACCACATCTAACCGAGAGTGAATGTGCCCACGATAAAAAATGGAAAATAGGCCTAGATTTCTTAAAAGAATACGAAAGACTCAACATGGCTAGAGATTTGCAAAAACGGCACGACGCGAAGAAGGCTCTCGAGGAAAAGGAAGAGGCAGAATTTCAAGCCACGAAAGCACATATTGCTGCAGTCAACGCCGATCGGAAGAGAAAGATTAGTGGAGAGGTCAAGACTGTCCCGAAAAAGCGAGCTAGTATTTCTCAGGAAAGCAAAGGTCAAAATTCCGAACCTCAACGTTCTGGAAAAGAAGTTGTGGTTGCTGATGCACGTGAAACCATACCAAGATTGCAGGACGTCGTACAAGATGAAGCACCACCAAAAGAACCTAAGATTTTCGAGTCTGAGTTTGTTAAACCTGAGCTTTCTGCACTCGCCCTTGCTGGACCAGAGCTTGCTGAACCTGAGATTGACCAATCCGAGCTTGAAGAATCTAGACCTACACTTCTTGAGTCTGAGTTTGTCAAACCTGGGATTTCTGCACTCGCCCTCATTGAACCCGGGCTTGCTGCGCCCGAGCATACTGAGCCTATGGTTGACCAATCCGAGCTTGAAGATCCGAGATCTACGCTTGTTGCATCTGAGTCTGTTAAACCTGAGCTTTTTGAACTTGCTCTTGCTAAACCCAAGCTTGACAAACCTGCCGGTGAAAGTATGGAACGAAAGGCTTCGGAACGCGGTGAACAATCTGCGATTCACCAAATTCAACAGTACCAGCTCATGTCTCCTCGGCAACCTTAATCGATGTGAACTCATGTCTTACGAATCTCCTTTCCTCTTCAATTCTAATCTCACACGACATAAATGTGTTGATCTAGAGGACCTAGAAGTAACTGATAGACATTGGGCGGTATACAGGTCGCGGCTTTCACACTATGGCGTTCTGGGCTACGTATTTCAAGGGGCGGAGTTCAAAGGGTCGAATTGGGGGGAGGCTAAAATATGGGGTATTAGGGAACTACAATATACCCAAATTTTCTTTATGGGCTTCTGGCTAAAAGGGGAGTAATGCTTACAGAAGTATATACGCATGGTTCCGGGTAGAGATGCACAGCTCAATGACAAAAAACTGTGGCAATAAATTCATCATCAAAGTCTAGAGAATATGATCTCATTCTTGTCTCGTACCTAAATCTACAGTTTATGTGTATATATCTTGTAAATTGAAATCAAACCAAACTTCATACTTGTCATAATGCATACAAACCACCGCGATCATCATCCAATGCCTACCCACCTCCCTACTCCCCCATAGAAGCGAGCCCGTCCCCCCTTACCCGAAATTCGAGATCGCATCCCTACCTAACCCAATAATAACCTAATAAATATATCGAAATGGAAAACTACCTGCATGCATGCAAGCACCCCAATGAATTCAAGATGTGCATTTGTATTTGTATTGTGGCGGGGCGGGGCGGAATAGATGATTGGGTTTGAGTTATTAGTAAAGCGGAGTGGAGGGGTTACTTGTAAGGGGATTAGAATACTGTATAAAAATAATTAAAAGAAAGAAAGAAAGAAAGAAAGAAAGAAAGAAATAAATAAATAAAATATGAAAACATTCAAGGCAGCAATCTCTACTCAAGTATCTCTTCAGTATAATGTAAGTATATTCCATCTCCATTTCAAATCACTCATTTATTCATTCATTCAAAACAGCTATATATATTTTTTAAAAAAAGGCAAAGATTTCAAAGTCTAAAAATATCTTTTTATTCGCTACAGAGTATATATAAACCCCATTCTCATTCTCTCTCTACAATCTATACTAATTCGTCTAATTTCGCATTCACAATCTGTCTATCGTAGAGTAATATTTAATGCACCATCATCCAACACTCACAGACATCGAATCTCCCCTTCAAAATTCTTCCTTTCTATTGCAACTTTTCTTCTTCTTTTCTTTTTGCGCTAACCTCCATACCTCAAGGTTCATAAGGAGATTTTGCACGCGATCCCGTCATCACTCTACCTCCCTTGTCAGTAACCAAAACCGCGTCTTCGATTCTTACGCCGAAGCCGACTTTTTTGCCGAGTTTGGTGGCTTGGGAGGAGGTTATGTAGATGCCCTTTTGGTGGTGGTGGGTTAGTTTTGTATTTTTATTTTGGGGGGAAGAGAGGAGTTTGTGAGGAAGTGAAGAAGAGGAAAGAAAGAGAATATGTAAACTTACGGGTTCATTAGTAACTACTTCCCCTTTCTTCAATTTCTCTCCATTGACCCCGTTTAGATACGGATGTTCGTGCATTTCCAATCCTAATCCGTGACCTAATCGATGTGTGAAAAACTCTCCATACCCCTTCGCTTTAATGACGTTGCGAGCCGTCTCGTCCACAACCGAACATGTCTCGTTGATGTTCATCTTCTCAATCGCCGCTGTCTGCGCGTCGTATACCAAATGCCATATATCCATCAACTCTTGATCAATCGTAGATGTCGATGGGAGAATAGTGCGAGTCACATCACTTCCGTACCCATGCAACGAGGTCCCTATATCCACCAGCACAAATTCCCCATCCCTAAGAACCCGTCCCTTACCACCTCCATGCGGATTCGCAGCCTGCTCGCCAAAAAGAACGATGGACCAAAACCCAGCCCCAACACCCGCTTGTGTAAAAAGGCCCTCGGCAGCTTCCACAATACTTTCCTGACTCATACCCACCTTAATACATTTCTGCAAACTTCTCACCAGCTGCACCGTAAACTCATTTACACCCCTCAAGATATCCAGTTCCGTCTCGCTCTTCACAGCCCTTAGTTCCTTCATTTCCAAACTCATCAGTCGCACATCTACCCCCACATCCTGCAACCCCGCCGCCACCATAAACCGAACATGTTCATCCAATACCACCTTCTTCAATCCCATCTCTCTGTGCAACACCTCATAAGGATTTTCCTCCTCCCTCCACTCCACAATCCTCTTTGTCTCCTCCTCAAAAACCATATCCAACGCTCCTATCCTCCCTCTCTCAAACTTCGGCACCAGCAACGTCGCTCCCCCTTCCTTATCCAAAATAACCAAAAACGGCCTCTCAGAAAGTTCAAACGCGCTCGAAAGATTCCCAAAATACTCCGTCGAAGCCGACGGCTCCGCAATAAACGCATCTACCCCGTCGCTCTCCAATACCCCGGCCAACACCCTCTGTCTCTCTAGAAACTCTTCTCTAGCAATCGGTTTTACATCCAAAAGCTGCTCATACTTTTCCAAGTACGACCAAGCACATTGATGGAGAGATCTAGATGAGAGCTGGAGTTCCCGATGGCGATGGCTGGATTGGGTTGAGAAATAGGTAATCACAATTGCGAGAAAGAGGGCCAACGCAAGAAGTGGAAGGGATGTCAGGTGATCTCTATAACGGCGTCGTTGGGCTCTTGGGGGTGTGTCTAAAGGGAGGAGATATTCCCTCATATCTTTTTCTGGCGCCATGTTGTATATGCTCTTATCGGAATATATTGGGGTTATGGTGCTTGAGGAGGATTGTTTGTAGCCTACAATTTGGCTTGGTTGAATTGAGGGTTCTAGAGGAAAAGGGTCGGGGCGGATACTATCGACAATATTTGTTACCACTCTCTGAATTGGGAAATAGCACAGTAAAGACTGGTCTTGATGTTAGAAGATTATTGTCCTCCCAATGCTGTAGGATTTGATGAAACCTGGAAGTTCACCGTGGAAGATAACCTTGAAAGATAAAGAAGGGGCCGTGCATGATCTCGTCTCATTACATCAAATCGAACGGCACAAGGGTGTGTCATGTAACTAACCAGTTTTAAGAAAAGTACTATCAAAATCACTCATTGCAACAAGTAGATCGAATTCTGTGAACATCTCTATGTTTGTATATAGAATTAGAAAAGAGCGATATAGACAATGATTTCGTTTTTCTGATACGGAAAAGTATTATGATCAATGAATGTCTCATATCCAAGGAAATCTAGTCAAGCAATAAACACACCACGCATACAACGCTAATCTATACCATCCCCCTTCTTCTTCTTCTTTTGTACCACCAACCATCAATCATGAACTATGTATAAAAAGATTGTGACTACCTGAAAGTTTTCACATTTCAAGTAGGGCATTGACTCCCGGCTCACTAGAAACATAGATGACATCATGGCTGTCTGTGAAGCCGTTGAATCTCGTTGCGGAACACTTGGTGTATGCACCCATGCTCTCAAAGTAGAGCCAGTCTCCAACGTCAAGATTGTGATTGAAGCGAATGCTTGCAGAGATACGATCAATACCGTCGCAAGTTGGACCCCAGATTGAGTATTCAGTGCCTTCAAGGGTTGCGCAACTTTCCAGAGTGTCAAAGTATGAACGGTTTCCAGTATGAAGGACTTGAGCAATTGGGTTTTGATGATCAAACATGATGCTAGAGAAATTGCCATAAAGACCATCGTTTAGGTAAAGCATGTAACTCTTTTCCAATGTTTCTGGGTCTTCGACAGTTCGGCGTGCAATGACGTTACAAGCGAGTGTGAAAGCATTGGCGACATAGTAACGTCCAGGTTCTCCAATGATTTTGATATTTTTTGGCATATATTCCTCAAGAGCATCACTAAGTGCGGAAGCCATTACTTCGAATGTCTCAGTACAGAAACCTCCACCGACGTCGAGAGTATGCATGTAGTAGCCATAAGTGCGAGCTTGTTCGAAGACGGTGTGAGCATCTTGAACTGCCTTCCTGAATGCAAGAGGGTCAGAGGCACCGGATCCCACATGGAAGCTAACGCCAACAACATTGAGGTCAAGTTCTCTGGCTAGAGCAAGAAGATTGTTTGTTGCATCCATTGCTGCTCCGAATTTCAAGCTCAATCGGCACAAGCTCGAGGAGTCATCGGTAGAGATCCGAAGGAATAGTTCAGCTCCTGGGAACAATTTCTTGATCTTGTATAATTCATCGCTATTGTCGAATGTCATTTGCTTGACTCCTTGCTTCTCAGCATATCGAACGTAGGAGTTCGTCTTGCATGGTTGAGCATAAATAATTCGGGCAGGGTCGATGCCAGCCTTGAGGACTTGCTCTATCTCGCCCTTGGAAGCACAATCAAATCCTGTGCCAAGTTCTGCCAAGAGACGAATGACTTGTGGGTCTGGGTTGCATTTGACCGCTGTTCTGAAGTTAGAAAATTTGTATTCGACATGTGAGCAGGTATGAAAGACTGACCATAAAACGGCTTGACTCTGGGTAAATTCTTCTTCCACCTCATGTGCTGCCTGTAAACCTCGCCTAGATCAGCGACGAAGAACGCATCTTCGTCATCTGCCTCGCAGACATCGTTATCAATATTTTCCACCCTTTGCTTTAAAGCATTTTCAATTATAGTTTTTGCGGTATTCACGCCATTGAGTTCAATATAAGAATCTTTGGGATAGTATGATTCGATACTATCAAGATTGGTATTGTTTTCGTAGGTAATAATGGCGGAAGGTGACATATCCTCGTATTTAACCAAGGATTGTTTGATATAGTTGTGATTTGTTTACTAGTAAATGTCAGTATGGCCAAGGAAGTGTCAAAATGTAGCCAAGAAATGCCAGTAGGTGATCAAACATACTTGTACTTTGAAAGCCCAAGGGTATGTTAAGGTGGTCTATAACGATCAGATCCTGTGCTGATCTGGCGAGGTCGGCTCGACTCTTCCTCTGCGAGAGGAAGGCCTTTTAAACTCGTCCTATGCGGCAGCTGAGGAGTTTCGGACGAAGACGGGGTGTTGTTAAACAACTCGTAAAACAAACGCTCAAGCTGATTAAAGTGCAGCAAAAGGAGGTGGTGTGGTGTTGATGATGTGCCGGTTAGGACGTTCGGAGTAATCTTGATCAGAAACTAGTATCGCGGCCGTTGGAGCCGTGCTGGATGTTTCGCCTTTGATTAGACCAAAGGCAGTCGAGAGGGATTTTTGGGTTCTTCGTGATTAGAAGATCTGCGAGTGAGGTATTAGCAACAGTGTCTTGAAATGCCGCACCTCCACGTCCAAGTGGCATGCGTAAGGCTTTCCAAAATAGCTCTGATCCCCGGATTACAGGTAGATGGCGAAACAGATGCGACGAGAAAGACGACAATAGCACTGCTCTGCCAAAGAACAGATTTTTCATCGGCGGGGTAGGTAAAGACTTTGTTTGTTTACTCACCCGGAAAGAATTTTCTCAATATAGTCCAGACAAAGACTATATCGTGTAGGTAAGTTGTTTTGGTTGATTGAAAATGATGATATGGAACAAATGGATAGGATTCAGCACAGCAAGTGGCCAGTATATTCCACTCTCTGATTTATGTACTGAGTAGGTTGCGGAGGTTGGTGGCTAGACTGGCTTCTTTGGAGCTTTTTCACGGGTGAGCTTGACGCTTGACCTCAGATTTGGCTGTTTAAAAATTTGTATGAGACTAAAAGTTTAGCCGACCCACTCCTTTCCAAATCAAAAATACCTCATTTCTCCCGATTCTCCCAAATTCTCTTATTATTTTTCCAGTTATTACATACACATACATATATCTACATAGGGATTAGGTACACGTCTCGAGAATTTGATTTATATCTCATTTGATTCCTCACCATCCTGTATGTGAGATTACTTTTTATTTAGGATGAATACGAAGTAGGTATTAGGTACGGAGACGAAGCTAGGTATCGATGAAGTTCTACAACTCTGCCCAAGTTCCAATTTTTACTGCGATCTTCAGGCACGTCTTGGAAATTGGAATATTTTGAGTGGATGACGTACAAGAAGTAAAGTCAAGTACTGGGTAATAAAATACGAAATAATAGATTCCCCCATATTTATCATGACTCGCCCTTCTCATTCGTGGGCTGCGTGGAGCGGGCTACGGGTGTCAATTCCAACAACAATAATAAAATGACCAAATACTCGAGTACCTACGTTAGCGAGGTTTAGATAACAAGAGACTCGAGTCGGTCAGCAATATTTGTCTCAGATTAGGCTATTTTATATGCATCTCGATTGTCTACCTAATAGTGTTTGAAAAGCAAATCTGTAAATATAAAGACTATCGTGACTAAAAATACTGTCCACCATCTACCTACCAAATGAACGGCTATAAACTTCCCAGATGCCCCAGATCAACTACCGGTATTTTATATCGCATTGGTCCAAACTGTTTCACGGCGAGTACTTGAAGATTTACCTACTCAATAAGCTTTAGTGTGCTTCGGTGGTTGGATTGTGGCTGTAAACGTTCACCTCCACCCTTTTTTTTAACCCTTCTTTGACCCCTTCATGAACCGCCAACAAACTTGCAAAACTTTAAATATCCCTCATGTAATACCACACACACATAACCCAAATCCTGGTAGGTAGCCAATGAATTTTCCTCATTTATATTCTACAGTACATGGCTCCGGTATGTCCTCACATCTTTAGTCCGCCATCCCATGTCTCCGGGACCACAGCTCTGAAATAAGATGGAACCATAAAGCGACAACTCGCGACATTTAGGCCTGGTTATACACTCAATGTTGCTATTGCGCTAGTCTTCTCGGAGGAAGACGTGACTTGTGATCTAACAGCCATCAAAATAGGACTGCAGACGTGATAATCTGTTCGTAGCGCGAAGAAATAATTGAGAGTCAAAGAAAAGAGGAAATAACATCCCTACCAAGGTGTATCTTCAAAAAATTGACTGAATTCATTCGAAAGAGTCATGATGTCGAAAGTTTATATGTCATTGCTCATTACATGCCAATCAGATACCTGTCGTGGACATCGCTGATCTTTTTCTTTACCTATCATACATACCATTCAATCATTAATATTGTACATCCCAAACGCCAGTATATGCAGTTGAGTGGAATACAGTATGTTACAGAACTGCGGGTTCTACGATCCGAAAGCGGCGTCCTTCACATCTTCCTCATCCATGACCTCAGGTTGCTCTTGGGCGAGTCCCAAGTTCTTTGTTTCCCAAGTTCCATCTACCCATGGCTTTTGCTCTCCAAGGAAGACCATGTTACCTTCGCCGTTTTCTAATGCATCAACGAGGTATTTTTGCGCAACGGTTTGGACTTGCTCCTTAGTCACATCCAATAAACGCTCACGTCGCTCTTGAACCATCTCTTCCGAAACTCCAGATACGAACCTGGTCATGCCCTCTTGACTGACCGATTGAGGTGCATCGACACTTTGGAATACAGATAATTTCGCTTCTTCGAGATCACGTTCAGTCCATTCCTTTTGAACTGCCCATCTACCAGCGTTGCGCATAATGGACATTGTGTTTAAAGGATTTGGATCACGATAAGAGTAGAATCCAAAGATGCCATCAAGTCCCCGCGAATAAGCCCCTCCGCCATAAGCTCCACCTTTTTCTCTAATCTCATGATGCAAATGTTTATGAGTCAAGAGCTGTGAGAGGATTTGAAGAGGTGCTCCAGCTGGAGATGTATAAGATACCGTCGGGAGAGCAAGACCACCATAGTACACTTGATATGGCAGAGGGAAGAATGTCTTGGTGTTTCTTGTGAAATCTGGGGGAGGAACTAGGCGAGATGGCAATTCAGATCTTGGGATTGATGATAGAAATTGCTGAAGCGCAGCTTCGTTGTTTGTGACACTTTCACTACCACAGGTGAGGGCAGTCCTGAAGGTGGAAGATCCAGAAAATGCGAGTCGCTGGATCGTCTTGAGTTTATCAATGACATCGGCTAGTCCTTCGGCCTCAGGTCTCGAGGCAAGTGAGGTAGTGAGCTTGACTTGAGATAATCCTCCCACTTGTTCCTTCAAACGTCCGTACTGTGTTACGCCAGCTTCAGCATAGCCTCGGGCAAATGCATGCCCAGATGAAGCGATATTGTTAACTGCACCATCTGCCGAGCCCTGCAAAAGTTGACGGATGCGGACTTCCGCATCAGGGCTATCAAAATCGGTTTCAAGGACTAGTTTTCGCAATAACCCAAACATCTCGGGCACATTTCGATCTAAAGCAGTCCCAGAAAAGCTCAAGCCCTCGGATGCAGACTTGAAATCTGTGGGAGACGAGGAAGCATGATAGCCAACACCAATTCCTCCAGTCTTAAGCTTCATCAAGTCCTCTAACTGCTCCATAGTCATGTCCTTTGTCCCAAGACGCATTATAGCATCTGTGAATAATGGAATGTATGCTCGCAGTTCCTCCGGTAAATTTTCGAAAGTGTTAATGGCTCTGAAGTAGGTCAGTCCGTTTGTGGGTGCTTCTCGCCATTGTACATTGACATTGTCAACCTTGGAATCCCTTAATTCTATTTTCTCGTCTTGTCTTGGGATGTCCTTAACATGGACAGTTGGAAGACAACTCAGGTCTTGAGTGTTAGATTTTCCTTGCTCTTCCAAAAGCTCTAATTCCCTCTTTTCTAACTGCGCACGAGCTTCAGCTTCACCGCCAGCCTTCTCAGTAACCTCTGCAATCTTCTTTGCAAGACGTGTGGCTTCTTCGGCTACAAGCTCATCTCCATAAGTCGTCGAAGGAGCCATTGTGAAAGTGAGTGTATTGTCATTTAGTAAGTACTTCTCCAATAACCCCTCCAAATAACCACCCTTCTCGAACTCCTTTTGGAATGCGGCCACAGTATCGTTCCAAGCTAGCGCTTCAAAAGGATCAACACCCTCAAACCACTTAGGTTTGATTCTTTGCATCAATGACATGCCGAATTTAGCAGTTTTATGCTTCAGGCTCAACTCCAATTGATGTAGGTAGCCATCGATTTTTGATTTCTCAAATCCATTTTTGTGTGCTTCTTGGAAAGTCTTGTGAATTGCTTCCTTGACTTTCGGTACGTCGGCTTCTTTAACGCCGGTCAACCCAACAGAGAATATTCCGACTTTTCCAGAAGGGTCATAGCCACTGTTTGAACTCCATTCGGTTCCCAATCCAGCTTCAATTAAGTTTCTATAGAGTGGGGATCCATATCCATCCATGAGTAGAGCAAACATTATTGAAAGAGAGAAAGTCTCTAAAACATCCGTAGCATCACCTACCAGCCATGAAGTTGAGGTCTTAAACTGCATATCTGCATCCACCAATGGGTCGATAGGCCCTGGAACTGTGATACTCTGTGGCCCAGATGATAAATCGATAGGCTTTAGTACTTCCATATCTCCGTTAATGCGCTCAAAAGCGTTCAGTTGAGCATTGACCTCTACAAGATGATCTGCCAAAGGCATATCGCCGTATGTAAAAACTTTAGCATTACTTGGATGGTAATGCTCGGCGTGAAAGTTCTTCAATTGCTCATATGTCAACTCGGTCATCTTTTGTGGATCACCTCCAGAGTTGTTGATGGCAGGGAAAATATGGTCTTGAAACCTGATGTAGTAAAGATATCCAGCATCCGACATTTGTCCCTTCATCTCATTGTACACAACACCTTTGAACACCAATTTGCTATCTTCAGGTTTGGCAGTGTCTCCCTCGATTGCCACCCGTGGGTTCTCGGGCCCTATTCTCCACCCCTCTTGTGTAAAGTCGCTCTGTTTCAATAGTGGATGCAGTGTTGCATCAAGGTAAACAGACATGAGATTTTTGAAATCTTGTTCATTGGTGGTGGCGAAAGGATAGAATGTGTGAGAAGACGCAGTGAACGCATTCATGAAATTTGACAATGTTCTAGGTAGCATCTTGAAGAAAGGGTCACGAATGGGATACCTACAAACGATTCAGCGCGATCCAATATGATATGGACAATAATAGATAGGAAGACAATTTACTTTTTGCTTCCACACAATGTTGTGTGTTCCAATATATGAGGAACTCCAGTATCATCCGGAGGATTTGTTTTGAATCCAATAGAGAAGACATTATTCTTATCTTCTCTAGCAACATGTAAATAATCTGCGCCCGTCTTATCATGCTTCAAATGAAGTGCAGTCAACTCCAGCTCTTGAACATGTTTCGATCTCAAGAGTGTAAATCCATGAAGCTTTTCGCCTGGCTTTGGATATTGGGCGAGTTCCGTCACACCTTTCTTTGCAGCTTGTCGTAACATATTTCTTATATCAATATGTCATCAAAGACAGAAAAAAGGTGAGAGAGAGGGAATGAAAGGACGATGGAAGGAAGGGAAGGAACGAAGGTGAATTATTATGGTGAGGCGCAAAGGAATATGATTACTGATTTCACTATTGGCAGGTTCGCTTCAGTGAATTTTCGTGTTCTTGATTGCCCGAGTGTCCGGCTCGGCCACACTAGCTTCCTTATACAGTCAACCTCGTAATATCTTATTTTGAGAAAGAACGTCAACGTGCAGAGAGGCAAGGCAATATACATGAAAAATCAGAAAATTGAATTGCGACAAAATTAGTCGTCGCACATAAACGATAAGTACCTAGATTCTCACACTTGAATTTTAACAATGTCGACTGGGGCAAACCCCACTTACGCACCTGGCCCTACGAATTCAAGAAACACCTCTATGAATGCGAACCATACCCATGCCGATTATCCCAATGGACATCACCACCATAACGATGCTGGAGTTAAAAAGGGAAAACAGAAGAAGGGGACGGATCCGAGTGAAGCCTCGAAACTTATTGCGGCCAAAATCTCGCAACTGGAACTAGATGCAGCTGGAGAGAAGGATCAAGAGGCAGAGATTGGTTCGTTTTGTCCATTCTAGAAACTCCCTCCCTATTACCGATTTGCATGCTGCACCAGAGTTTTGCTGTCGTGTGCATTGTCTACTCGAAATGCGTCGCGGTGGAAGGAGAGGGGTAAGCGCTTCGCTTCAGAGCTGAATTATTGAGTGTGGTTGATTCAAGAATGAGGGGTGTCCTTTTTGGAGGGGGTTCTACGATAGATCGAAATGCCCCTGCTCTTACTTCTTGAATTTGGAGAGACCACAGGGCTGATATGCTCCTTCTGAAATCCCCCGCGAGTGCATATGGAGGGGCAATGCGATAGTGAGATCTACTTGAAAAAATTGCTAACGAATTGTGCTATCAAGAACGCGAAGTAAAAAAAGCGAATCGAGAACTGAATTCCTCAATATCCAAAATGGACGATCTTCAAAAAATCGAGACACTCCAAAAGAGAGTCACCGAACACCTTGCGGACATGAAACGACTGGAGCGAGATAATCAGAAAAACAAGAAGCGTGGTGATGTGCTGCAGAAGGAGAAAGACGTCGCGAGAACCGACCTTGGAAAAGCCGTCGTCCTCCGAGAGAAGTTGGAGAAACTCTGCAGAGAACTACAGAAAGAGAACAATAGACTCAAGGTGCGCATTTTGTTGGGTGCATGCGATTTTACAGATGCTAAGCGGGGTTAGGGTGAAAACAAAACTCTACAAGATAATGAAAAGATCGCCAAGGAAGAATGGGATCAGAAGTGTAGTGAAATTCTGTGGCAGTTCCAGGACTATCAGCATACAAAGGATAATCCAAAAACTGTGGTCATCAATCCTGAACTTGACGAACTGTAAGTTCCTCTATGTTAACGCTAGTCCAAGCACTAATGCCCTTGCAGTTTCAAAGCAAAGTTCAAGTCATTGATTGATCAGTACGAATTACGGGAGCTCCATTTCCATTCGCTTCTGCGTACAAAGGAGCTCGAAGTTCAGTATAATCTTGCTCGGTTCGAGCGTGAACGAAGAGCTGCTGAACAGGAGGTAAATCGGGCAAAACAGTTGAATCAGCAGGTTCTAACTTTTTCCAAAACCGAAACCGAGTTGCGAAATCAGTTGAATATTTATGTGGAGAAGTTCAAGCAGGTAGGACCTACTTTTCTACATACGGTATTCGTGTTTTTGCTGCTATTGGATGCCTAGAGCTAATTGCCCGCCAGGTGGAAGATACACTCAACAACAGCAATGACTTATTTCTAACGTTTCGCAAGGAAATGGAAGAAATGTCGAAAAAGACGAAACGTCTTGAAAAAGAGAACATGGCTTTGACTCGAAAGCATGAAGCTACCAATAAGAACATACTTACGATGGCCGAGGAGCGCACCAAGACTTCCCATGAAATCGAGGCATTAAAGACGAGAAATGAAAAGTTGAGAGATATCATTGATCAGATGCAGAGGCAAGGACGAGGTCTTACCCAAGGCATGGCAGGAACCGTGGAAGGAGAGTATGCTGAAGGTGATTTAGAAGGCACGGAGAGCGAGTACGAGTACGAAGAGGGCGAGGACGAAGGAAGTGAGGGAGAATATGACGACGATACAGAGGAAGATGTTCACCCAGTGCCTCCAAGACCCTTTGGACCTGTACCACCACCTCCTCCGGCCTTGAATGGCATGGCGGCTGCGAATGGCGTACACTGAGAATATTAGCAAGGCCCGTCAGTTACACAATTTTGTATTACGGTCTTGACACCCATCTAGCGATACGTGGTTGCCTATGTATGTGCAAATAAACTAGCGAAGTACCTCTTTTGCGACTAATCAGTCATCGAAAGTGGGAGACCCTCTTTACACACATGTATATGTACTAGCAGAAAAACAACTAAATAGTCAAGATCGCTAGCGCACAGGAATAATTAACATTGAGCGATCTGGTTGACATTGTGTTCTGTCAATTTTCTCAATACTGTCTACACGTCCCTTTGTGAAGGATAACAAACACCATTATTCTCACTCGAGTGCACAAAGAATACTCGTCCCATTGAAAGGATTGTTCCTCCCGAAACCTGATAACAGAATCTTTCACATACTACACAAGATTCTCTGCTGTACTAAAATAGATTATAGACTAACAGAGGCACCGACACTCAAGTTTCTGTGCTTTACAGATCCCCAAAACAATTGCCGTAAAGTTAAGTGGTATACCTTGCTGGTTATGATTGTCCTCTCGTCAACTCATATAAATACGGATAGAGCTGCGAGAAGTCTCGCTCAACTAAATGATACATATCTGAATATAAGAACTTATTCGCATTACCCGCACCTGAGATCAGAGCCTAGCGACCTCTGCTAACAATAGGTGCTTGTTCAAAGTGCACAAAGAGATGTTTTCTTTGTCAATTTGAAGAAGTCTCCAATTCGTTACATGGTCCAACGGATGAAATGAACTGGCAGGGCTAGCCTCAGATCGTAGCCGCAGTTCCTCTTTCAATACATGAAAAAATTGCGTTCCATCAATCTCGAGAAGTCCGCAGCATTGTTCATGTTAAGAATGCACGAAAACAATGCTAGATTAAGCAGCGAGGTTGTTCTCGTATTGTGCTCATTGTTCAGGCATCGAAACAGGATTGAAATAGTACCTCCTATTCCACTATTTAAAGGCTCGTTTCTTTCCCTATCATTCAATTCCCCATCCACTCATCTACTCCTCGAGCTTCATCTACAGACTATTCGATTCAGACTTTCAAGCAAGACTTTCAAGCAACAATCAGAATTATCAACCAGATCCTACTCGCACCCACTCAACAAGCAAGATGCCAGCCACACCAGAACTCAGAGTGCTTCTCAACCGAAAGGAAAAAGCTGCTCCAGCTCCCGCATCCACCGCTACACTCGCCCCCGGACAAATCCCCAACCACCCCTGGGTCACCTTCGGAGGCGAAACTCTCGCACTTTCCATCAATCTCGCCCAGAAGAAGTATCCTACAGACACCCAGGTCGAAGGATTTCACCGCATTGTCCAACTCTACTCGGCATTCACCAAGACCTGCTTGATCGCAGTAATCCTTCCCGAGTACCGCTGCGATGCCGAAAAGTCCAACCACAGCCACGTCTTCTTCAACCTCGTCACAGCCATCAACGATTTCTCCCGTCTCGCTCGCTGCGAAGTCGTCTTTCGCATGCCGAACGAGAACTTCACCCAGCTCACCAACGCTTGCCAATTCTACCGTCTTAACTTCAA
Organism: Botrytis aclada; assembly: GCA_014898285.1. Lineage (NCBI taxonomy): Eukaryota > Fungi > Ascomycota > Leotiomycetes > Helotiales > Sclerotiniaceae > Botrytis > Botrytis aclada. The sequence goes on along the minus strand of RCSV01000001.1, from coordinate 1,851,071 downwards.
ACAATGGAAATTGTCTAGCAAGATCGGAACCCAGAAGGTCGAGCAGATCACAGTCGGATCGAAGACGGATCGCAGATTGATCGGCTGGTTCAGAGCTAACGTCGCCGGTTCTCCGTGAGAACCCCGTCGTCCAGCTCCACCATAGGTCTAACACAATGGTAATTTCTTCCATCTTTCATTTGTAACACGGTTTCCTACGCTCGAAAATCACAAGATCGAGATTCACGGATCTAACACAATGGCAACATCTTCCATCTTTCATTTGTAGTACAATGTGGGATGCGATAGGAGTTTTGCATTTGATTTCTTTCAGAAACCCCAAAAACAAACGCAAAATCTCTAAAATCCCAAAAACAATCAACTATCTTTATTTTTTAATATTCCCTTTCCTTTTCTTATGTGTTTTCCATGTTTCGTTTTTTTTCTTTCGTTTTTGATGTGCTTATAGTGTTCGAGTGGACACAAGTGATAAGAGAGGGGCAAGTGATGATGAGATCGAAACTGCGTTAACAGGAAACAGAACTAACTTGATTGACTTGATGTCTCAAATAAGAGTGTCTCATATTCATCTTGCTATTCAGAACGCCCAATTCAATAATATTTGTACAAAAAAACCGTATGGTAAGTGTCCCCTTGATTGATGAAGTAACTTCGGTGACCATGGATTGATTAATACAAACAGTAACATTTTAGCAGAGATGAATGCGATGACACGACATTGAGTATTATAGATTCGTAGATATGTAGTTCTACAAGAGATTTGTTCATCGTCAATTAACAATTAGCCACGAGTCAGATAGTGTAGCCCTAGTCGTATCGTCAGATCACATATACAACAGATTAAATATCGGGAATACTGTGTATCACTAATCAACAGCGAAATCAACCAATAAAACCAAATCACAACTCTACACTACACCCTCCAACCCTACAACACCACACAATTCCAGCCGTTTCGGCAATTAGCCATCATTCCCCCCTCCCCTGTGCATAACATAACACGGCGGCCCAGCTCGGCAAAACTCTTCCTTCACAAAAGCTTAAATGGGCCCCCCTGCAAAACCGCATGCCGCCGCATATCTCCTTCCCTTTTGCGCGTGATAAGAGCGGATTCTGAAGACCTGATTCTCGGCCTGCCCTCCCACTTCTACGCGCCAATCATCGTGCCCGTGATTGCTGCGGGGACCCGAAATGCTTATCTGGATATCTATCTATTCATCTTCATCGTGCACACCTCCAGTCCGCTCACAGTATGCCACTATGTGTGTGATTCATAAATGAAATGATTAGTGACATACAATATCCGCGCGCGGCCTTTCTCCGCAATACGACTCTGTTCCTGGATGTGTGATTGTACAGATTCCTTGGCTGCCTCTTTATCCACCAATCGTGCAAGAGATGTGTCGTCTCAATGCCGAAGATTCATGATATCGGGATTTGCTGGAGGGGCTCGCTGCTAGTGTGTGTGCCTTGCAGCGGATCATGGTGTCTTGGATAGGAAACTACTCTATCTACTCATAGCAAAGTCGTTCTTTAACTGCCTTTTTGGATCTACACTGTGCATGCATGTGAAGAGAATTTTGCAAGGGATGGTGGTGTCAATCTGATAGCGAAAGAGTGGTGCATGTATGATGCTCTCATTTGCAGATGTGGACGCATCGTGAGGAAGGAGTATATGAAGAAGCGTCTGCCCTTCTTGGGGGTTTCCTCTTCTTTTTTTCCGGTAGCATTCTTTCAAGTGCCAGCTTCTTTTCTATCTCCTGAATCCCCTCAAGTAGGACACCCTTCAAGATGTATTTTCCCGTCCTCCCCACCCTTACCGCTCTTTCTCTCCTCTCCCTCTCCTCCGCCCGCTCACTTCCCCACGCTTCGAACTCCAAGTTTTCTGTTCGTAGTGCTGTTCCCTCTAGACCTAGAAGTATTCCCGTCGTCACAGACAATGTATTGGAACTTACCAAGAAATCTACCAGAGGCTCCAAAGTCAGAAGCGCAACTAAGTTCTTGAAGAATTTGGATATTGTTAATGGAAGTTCGACTGCGCTTGTCAGTCTATTTGAGGGACAGGAATTTGCTACGGAGATTACGTTTGGAACGCAGATTTTTGAGGTCGTGTGAGTGCTTTTCCGGATATAGTTAATTCGATGATTGAGAGATATCGTGGACTAATCTCTCTCCTCCCATCTAGTGTCGATACCGGATCTAGTGATACTTGGTTAGCCGAGACTGGATATTCTTGTATTGATCTCGATACCGGAAAGAATACCTCGGAAGCCACCTGTGCATTTGGCCCAACCTACACAAAAGATTCCACCTTCAAAGCTATCTCGGGCGAAGAATTTTCCATTACATATGGCGATGGAGAGTATCTCACTGGTGTGCTTGGATCGCAGCCCGTGACTTTTGCAGGTATCAACGTAACCACCACTGTCGCTTTGGTCACTTCTGCCGCATGGAACGGCGACGGAACAACCAGTGGTTTGGTCGGTATGGCGTATCCCGGAATGTAAGTTTTTCTCCAATATTGAGCAATACAAAGGAAGAAACTCAAACTAACGTCCCATCAGCACATCAGCCTACAAAGGTTCCAAGCAAGTAGTCTACAACCCCATCTTCACCACCATGTACGAAGAAGGACTCGTCGACTCCCTCTTCAGTCTCGCCATTGAGCGCGACGTTTCCGGTCCCGCCGGCTACCTCGCTCTCGGCGGTGTCCCCCCCGTCGATTTCGTACAAGATTTCGCCAGCACCCCCATCCTCATAACATCCATCTCCGGATACCCCAAAACATACGATTTCTACACCATCAAGATCGAAGCCGCGTATCTAAACGGAAAAGCTATCTCCGGCGCCGCGACTCCTCAATACATTGTCGATTCGGGAACCACGCTGAATTACCTCCCTACCAAAATGGCTAATGCTATTAACAAGGCTTTTGTGCCGCCTGCCGTGTACAGCAATGATCAGGGCGCCTATGTCGTTTCCTGTACTGCTGTTCCACCTGTTTTCGGTATCGAAATTGGTGGTACAGTCTTCTATACTAATCCTCTCGATATGATTCTCCTCGCTGGTACTGACGATGATGGAAACGATGTTTGCATTAGCGGTATTGATGATGGTGGAAGTGATACTGCAAACGATTTGTACATCTTGGGCGACGTCTTCCAGAAGAACGTCGTTACGGTTTTTGATGTTGGGGCTGGCGTGTTGCAATTCGCGGCGAGGGAAAACTATACCAGTAATGATACTTACTAGGTGGAGCAACGAGAAGGTAAAGTGACTAAAGGGGAAGTTGCTCTTTTGAAGACTGGTATGAGCACAGTCGAGTGGTCTGATGATTCTATTGTACATATTTAAACGAAAAGCTAGATGTCTATATAATGAATTTATGCAAGTACAACACATGATGGAGAATATAGGTGAGAGCAAGGTTTTGAGATCATTCTTGAACAATCAAAAGTGATACGCAGCCTTGAAGAGCAACTTGTTGTGCCTTATACGAGGAAGTAGAAAGCTCGCCCAATGCGACTTGATGTTAGAATTTTGAATATTGATAGAAATTTACAAGCTGCCATGTTCGAAATACAATACATCTCTCTGAAAACAATTAATAAAAAGCAATGTGTTATAATAAAGATAATTTTTCAACTTTGATTTGTCGTCATCCTAAGGCCAGAAATTTCTTGAAACTCGCGACTCAAATCGCTTTACCAGCACATTTCTAGAAATGCAAATTCTAACAGTTTCTGATCACAGTTTCTGATCATTGATATGGGACCCAGCCAATCTGATCGATAGGTGCCTGGACCCATTGTCTGTGTTCTTCATCCAAAAACTGATAGATATTGGCCATTAAATGATTGCTCCAGCCTTCGATCCACCAGAGATTCTCCAACTTCTTGAAACACACAGATGAATATGCGAGAATGGCCAATGCTTCTTGGGTGCCCTCATTGAGACGACTCAAGTACTCATCAGGGACACGGAAGAGCCAGATAAAAATGTCCCCCGTCTCATACTGCTCGACTGGACACTTGTACATGAATTTATACGAGATTTCCAAGCCGCGAATGGCCTCGGTGTATATTTGTACTTCATGCATGTCGGGAACTGTGGTTTCAATTGCAATTCTCAGGTGACTTAGATGTTCAACTTCATCATCTGCGTAGGTTTGACGTAGCATGACTCTTTCTTCTCTGGCTTTGAACAAGGTGGCCAAAGGCCCTGTCAAAAGTGCGTCTTTGAATTGATCGATAATGGCGGTCACACCTCGAAATAGCACAAGCCATGAGGTGATCCCATTTTCGCCGACAATCATGAATTCATCAAAGCTGCGAGGTCGCCCTAATGTGTGCATGCCGGTAAATATCGAGAAGACATGAAGCGCTGCACAAGTCTCCGTGGTGATGTGTGGAATGAACGTAGTGCCTTGACGGAGGGCCGCCTCATGTTGCTGCTTTGAATACTCATGAAGTTGTTGACTCCGATCAGGCCTGTTGCGAGCCATGTGGAGGGCTGAGAGCGCGAGTAACGCACGCATGACGAATTCGTGCTGAAGCGCAATCTGGACAATCGTGGTTTGATATATCTTTCTCACCACAGGGTTGGAGTTAAGTGTGATGCTTGTTGACACACAAAAGTTGTTGAAGACCTCCAAGTCCATCAGATTCAGAGGTGGGTCTTGGCCCTCGACAGTTCGACTCTGCACACTATTTGGAGCTACAACTGATGTTGATGAGCCAGGAGAGGAGAGTGGCGTAACCTTCGCTGAAGTTGCTGCTTCCGCTTTTGAATAATCACATTGTACTGAGTGCTTGATACAATTCAAGCAGCTAGGTTTTCCTTCGCCACACTAATCGATGAGTTAGCCACTGTTGAACTGAGGCCTATCAACATTCGAGTGAGGGCAAGAAGAAATTGACACTAAAGATACACAATGTCAAATGAAATGTTTTGTAGGGTATGAAATGAAGACTTGGAACTTACCTGTGTGTACCGTTGCCGGCTTGGGAAGAAGGATGTAGAACGGATCAGTCAAACGGCAACTTCAACTAACCTTAATCTTTCTCCTCTTACAATTATTGCACCCCGTCCTCGTTTTCCGGTGAGAGCGACGAGAAGAACTGAACATTTTATCGGGTCTTGTGACATCATTATCCATCGTTATGGTTACAGAGTTACAGTCAGTCCACTCTCGAGTCTGGAATTAATGCTTGACGTTAATGGGGACCCTCGGTGTGGGTGCGATGTAGATCGCCGGGTATGTATCACTCTGCTCTGTTTCCTTGCGAATCCCCAATCTGCTCCTATAAGGTTATATGTATATATATATATATATATATATGTATCACAAGATGGGTCCAGCACCTGGTATTAATACAACGAGATGTAGAATGTAGCCGTTGATGATAAATGAGTAGGTACAGTCACATCGGGGATCTCGGCAGCAGGAGTAAAGTCCGATGAACAATTCAACAATGCTTTGATGTTCCTTCTCCGTGTGGTGATCTATTTAGGTTTATGTGAGATGTTACCAACCTTAATAGATAGCTGCTTACGGTTCACCGACAGCATCGAACAAATCAATCATATATGAAGCTTGAATAGAGCACCTGTCATACTCAGTCTCACTCACTCACTCAATCACTCACTCGCTCACTCGCGCTTCCTTTCATCGTGGTGAACATCGACCTATAAAAGATTGGTCACACTATTGCGACTCAGTATCGGTGGACAGCATCGCATAGTAGCAGCATCGTGTCGCACCGAACCAAGCGGGGTTGGCCTAAGAGCGGAAATACCAATTACCTACTGGTAATGTATTTAAGGTTATGTGCCTACAAAGGGTATGGAGGAAAAGGGTTGAGGCTGATGTTCGATACCCATTCCTGGATCAGGTAGCTAAATTCCAAGGTTGTTCGTGACCTTCCGAGGAATTTGTTCTTTTTATTATTCTCATTATTGTTTTCAATATTATTATTATTATTATTATTATTATTATTATTATTTTTGTTGTTCTTATTATTATTCTTATTACCACTCTCATTGTTCTTCTTCTTCTTCTTCTTCTTCTTCTTCTTCTTCTTCTTCTCGTCACAAAGATAGCGCCGATTATGTTGATCCGGATACAATCCGAAAGGGGCTGTACCGGTACTCATTGTCAGGAGGTGGGCCATATGGAAGAATGACCTATAGGGCTGACAATGCAAGAATCGATGGTTACTATTTTGAGCTTTGTTGCGGCAGCTTGATAATTATGATTAATTGATTCGATTCTTCCGTCCAACTTTCTCAAGATTTAACATGTTTCCGACGGATAATCGGAAGATGACACCTCTTAATTTCTTAAAGCATTGCTTGGCTGTTTCTCTCTCACACTGACGTCAAGCGGATAACTTGGTGATATTCACGGTCAGGTACGAGGACAAAGGAAGTTATGTTAAGAGTTACCTTCGAAGCTATAACGATACAATCACTTCTACAGCGGATTATTTTTAATTTCCAGCTCGTTTATTGTCCGAATCCATTCTATACAGTTTTATCTTCATTATCCACATCTACGCGTGTTGGCCAGTACTCACAGCATTGTCAGCCTTCAATTGACTCGGTTGGCACTCCTTCTACCAAACAATCCTCTTTTGAATTTCATATATTGTGGATGCTTGACTGACCGACTGACCATAGACTTCTCCACCATGTCATCTCAGCCCTCGACCATCGATCAATTGAGGAATACAGCTTCTTCCGCAATCGAGACTGTAGCCAGCAGTGTATCTGCGATTTCTAAAGATGGTGTGTATGATCCTGACCAAGACAAGAATAAGGTTGGAAAGGATGCACACGGGAACAAGTTTCGAAAGGGCGATTACAAAGATAAATTGAACCAAGCTGCTTGTGGGGTGCAACCAGAAAAGAAAGAGGAAAGCCTGACAGAGAAAGGTAGGCAAATAACTCAGCATTACTGATCAGGCTGAACCATGAGATCCCAATAGCAGACTGCTAATGATGAAAGTATTTTCGTGGATACCAGGCATAAGCGCATTACAAAAATTAACTTTGGAACAAGGACCGGAGGATACAACGGTGAAGGGCAATGAAGCACCCCCAGTTCGCCCACAACACGATGTGCCAATTGAACAATTTTTGAGAAAGCAATATCATAGCAGAAGTGGAGATGGGATCCCAAACCCCGGGAAAGGTATTTGATTGTCTTTGGGCTTCGGTCAACGAAGCTTTGCGAGCATGCACAACATGGCAGGAAACATGGAATGCGTATTACAACGATAATATCGTTCGGACGAGGCGTTTGGAACAGTTCTGAATGGAACTTGTCAAATTATATGAAAATGGCATGAATGGGTGGCGTACACAGCTGAGTAGCTTAGCAAGCTGCAGTTCGTATTTACTTTATGGTACAAGATATTTTGTGGATATCCACATGTGTCAATGCCTGTCATCCATCAATACCGGTAGTGATTCACCGCAGCTTTGGCCAAATTGTTCCGAGAGCACGACAATGGAACCCGTAGACACACCCGACTCCTTACATATTTATGTCTATTTATGTTTTTTGGCGGCGGCTTTGCAAGTGCTCAGTCCCTGTTGGCGGGCCTTGGCAGATGGTGATCAGCAAAAATCTCAATCAAGCATTGAAGCCATCCACAATTTCTCCTATTCCAACTATACGGAGTACCATACTTCGCCATCAACTGGACTTGAATCATGACCCTTTACGAGAGCCAAGATATGGTGTTCTTAAAAGCTCATATTTCCCTTCATTGTTCAAGTTCGACATCACACTTCGTCCGTACTTCTTTCCCTCTTAATTCTTCATATAACTAGCTATTTCTCCCCACCAGAAATCGCAAATACGCATTGTATCGGACGAATCCACAAATTGTAAGCACGCACAAACTAACTCGTACTTAACAGTCATGAAAATTCTTAGACTTGTTGCCACAATCACGTGAAGTACTATTGTCAAAAGACCATGTTGCTAACGCGATTTCTAGCTCGGCTTGCGAATCATCATGGCCCGGATCGTACTTGGCTTATTAGTCATCCCGCTGGCTTCTTCATACCCATTTGGTGGAGTCCAAACCCGGGCTTCAAGCATTCAAGACTGCTTGACTCAGCACTCTGTTCCATTTCAAGATAGTTCCTCATCTTCTTGGGCTACGACAATTTCCCCTTATAATCTTCGGTTACCATACAACCCGGCTGTTGTCACTTTACCTACCACCTCACAACATGTCAGTGACGCAATCACTTGTGCGGCCGAGGCCGGGCTTAAAGTACAGGCTAAATCGGGCGGGCATTCATATGCTAGCTATTCAACTGGTGGCAAAGATGGAAGTCTTATCGTCAGTCTCGAGAACTTCAATTCTATAAGCGTTGATGCTGGTAAGTTCGAACGATTTCTTGAATCTGCGTTCTGAATGATGTCTAATCAAATATGTTCTAGAAACCAACATTGCTACCGTTGGAGGAGGTGTACGTTTAGGAAACCTCGCTCTTGGACTGTATAGTCAGGGTCAACGAGCTGTTCCACATGGGACATGTCCAGGGGTTGGAATAGGTGGACACTTCACTCATGGAGGTTACGGATACGCATCTAGGTTTTGGGGTCTGGCTCTTGATACTATTGTTGGTCTCGATGTGGTTCTTGCAAATGGAACACAAATCCACACGACGGCCACAGCTTATCCTGATGTTTTCTACGCAATGAGAGGAGCGGCCGATTCGTTTGCTATCGCGACAGCCTTCTACATCCAGACTTTCGCCGCTCCATCGTCCGTTCTTACCTTCTCAGCTAGTATTCCTGCAACACTAGATAGTGTCAGCACGGCCGTCTCGTCCTTCACCAAACTTCAAGAGCTTACTCTCGACTCTACCAAAATCAGCAAGAGTATCAGCTTGGGTATTTACACTGACATCTATGGATCATTCAGTCTTAGTGGCTGGTGTATGAGCTGTGATCAGAACCAATTCCAGAGCGTCACTTTCCCAGCAATCTTGGCCGCTTTTCCCACCGCCGATACTAGCAGTGTTAAATCTCTAGGATGGACAGATGCTTTAGTCAGTGCAAACAATGGAGGGCAGCTTGAGGAACCATTGACTGGATATGCTGCTCACGATACATTTTACGCCAAATCTGTGGTTACGAAGAATGCAGAGCCGTTGACTACTGCTCAGTTGACCAGCTACTTCACCTACATTCTGAATGAAGGAAAGAGTGCACCTTCTCCTTGGTATACTATTATCGATTTGTATGGAGGTGCTGATAGTCAGATAAACGTGCCTTCTTCTGACTCTTCGGCATACTCTGATCGTGACGCTCATTGGGTCTTCCAGGTAAGACTCCCTTCCTTAAAAATAAGCGATTTGCATTCCGAACTAATATTTGACAGAACTACGGCTTCACATCCAACTCCTTACCACCATATGACGACGCTATAACACCCTTCGTCGATTCTCTCAACAGCGCTCTTTCAGCCGGTGCATCTAGCGATTTTGGGGTATATCTCAACTACGTCGACCCAGAACTAAGCGCAAACGATGCCGCAATGCTCGGCTACGGACAAACTGCCTACAACAAATTACTCGCCATCAAACAATCCATCGATCCCAACGAAGTGTTCTGGAACCCACAGAGCATCGGCGCTGCTGATGACAATACTGAAAATAATGGCAGTAGTGGAACTGCAAGCTCAGCTGCGTCCACATCTACACCCGCACCAACATCTACATCTGCGACATCAAAAGCTACTGCAACATCGTCGTTGGAAGTCTCAACCGATGGCTCCTGTGGTAATGGGTATAGATGCACGGGAAGCTCGTTTGGAGATTGCTGTTCGCAGTATGGATGGTGTGGCAGCACGAGTACGTATTGTGGAACTGGGTGTCAGAGTGGATTTGGAACTTGCTCGTGAGGAGAAAAGTTCTTGTGGGGTGATTGGATCGGCTTATAGAAGTAGAAGTAGAGATTGGGGTATTAATTATTCTATTGATATGACTTTGAATATTATAGAATTTGATTCTATCAATGTAGGGATATTACACTCAGATATCCTTTTTATTTCAAAAATAAGCGAGAGCATGCTATAAGATGTCTTTAGAACCTAGCTGAGCGCTCGTGAAGCGACTGCAAATACTAACCACGTATACGTGAGCGATGGCGATGCGATTGAGGCCGATCCGTGACAGTACCGAATTGCTTTTTCTCATGACATACAAATAGAAAAATTAATCACTTGATTTCATGTTGTATAACTTAAGTTATTCGAAAGAGTATAAATACTTCTTCCGTGTATTGCTTTTTGGGTTGTTTGATTGAAGCGGGGTAGGCACGTATCACGTGCTGGGTAGCTTTTGGAGTATTGATTGGACGGATACATACCCGAGAACCCCCACGAAACAAAAACAAAAATGGCAAGTAGCCCGAACTGCTGCATATATGAACGTCATGCTCGTTCTGGTATGTTGGGGTGATTTATGAGGGGTACTGTCAATAGATGGATCCATTTATATGGTTTCTAAAATGGGGAGTTTGGTAGGAGATCGTTCACAATGAATGAAGACTTCAAATTAACTACCCCTCTTCAAGTTTAAGTAGCATTTCCTCGATTCTTGCTCTTCCCGTTCTTCTATTGCTCATTCTTCATTGACAAACATGTCTTCATCTGATAAATCAGTCGTGGCCTTCATCGGTCTTGGAGCTATGGGTATGGGCATGGCTACAAACCTGCTCAAAACATTCTCCGTTACTGGCTTCGATGTCTACGGACCCACGCTCGAGAAATTCAGATCCGCGGGCGGAAACACAGCTACCACCCCTCGATCTGCCGTCGCCAATGCAAAATACATTGTGATCATGGTAGCGACAGCTGCTCAAACACTTGCCGTTCTTTTTGACGATGCCACTGGAGCTATTCACGAATTACAACCGAACGCTACGATAATATTAAGCTCTACCGCTTTTCCCGAACACGTACCGGAGGTTAGAGAATTACTCGATAATAAATATAACAGGAAAGATGTGGAATTGGTGGATGCACCTGTATCTGGAGGTACCAGTCGAGCCGCTCTTGGTACGCTTGTGGTTCTTGCTTCTGGGCCGGAGAAATCGCTGGAAGCTGCAACCCCGGTATTGGACGCTATGGCAGATCCACTGCATATAATACCTGGTGGCTTGGGGGCGGGTACCAAGGTTAAGATGGTACATCAAGCTCTCGCGGGAATACACATGATTATGGCATCGGAAGCCATGGGGTTTGCTGCATTCTTGGGTCTTAACACCAAGCAAGCTTTTGACTATCTTGTTAAATCATCTGGAGAAAGTTGGATGTTAGGAAATAGAGTACCGCATATGTTGGAGAATAATCTCCATCCGTTTTCGGCTTTAAACATTATTGTTAAAGATATGGGCATAGTGACAGCTGATGGCCGCAGAGTCAAATGTCCACTCTTTCTTTGCTCTGCAGCCGAGCAAGTATTGTCATCCGGTGTACGTTCCGGGTTCGGTCTAGATGATGATTCTGGACTTGTCAGAGCTTATATCCCTACCCAGCCAAGTCTTGTCTTCGAACAGACTACTACTTCTACTACAAGTGCGGATGTCCCGAAATTGAAGCTAGTTGAAGATATACTAGCAGGTGTACATTTAGTCGCAGCAGTAGAAGCAATGGCTTTTGGTCAGGCTATAGGTCTAGACACCGGGATGTTATATGAGATAGTAAAAGGGGCGGCTGGAGCAAGCGCCATGTTCGTGGATAGAGTGCCAGCTTTGTTGACTGGAAAGTGTGCCTCGAAATCTTCTATTGATGATGTTATTGCTCGTCTAGTAAGTAATTTCCAAGAACCCTTTTTAATCATGCCATGTGAGTATATGGTGCTCACGACCAAACAGAATATAGCAATCGAGGAAGCGAGCCGTCTCAAATACCCGTTACATCTCACAGCCACAGCGCTACAGATTTTACAGTTGGCAAGAGCTCGAGGTTCTGGTAATGAGCCTGATGTAGCAGCTGTGAGAGTATGGGATGGTATTATCACATTCCCCACACCTGGCTTTGCATGAGGAAGTAGATTTGTTAAGGTGCGATATTTGAGCTTTGACGCTACTCACAGAGATCATTTTTCTTGGATACTAACTTGAAGTTAATCTACATAGAATAAGGTTTGGAAGGCTGTAGATGTAGTTGAGTTAACTTGCTTCATTGACAAATATTACGCGGGAACTTCACCGCACTTTAACCGATATCCCTGTTACATGCACGACCCTATTATGTGCACGCTTTTCAATTTTAAAATAAAAATCGATTATAAATTCAAAAATCATTATAATGAAATGAATTTTGACTTGGAATATTAATATTATTGATGGTTTTGATTTTTGGAAAATTTGAAATAATTGATTGAGATTAGATTGAAAGATTGAAAATAAAAAATATTGATTATTTGTCACGGAGCCAAGTACTCTACCACAAAGCCACGTAACCCCAAAAGGGTATAAGTAGTTTGATCAACATCAAACCTACTATGTAGAGTTATAACCAATCCGTGACATTATTAATATATAATTTTGAAGGAAAAAGTATATTAGAATATATTTCTAAAATTGAAATATATTTCTAAATTTTTTTGAATATCAATATTATTATATAAATAATTGAAAAATCGAAAATATATCAAAATGAAAGTTTAATATTAATTATTAGATCTTTTAATTATTTCTAATATAATATCAAGAATTCAAAAATTGGGTTTAAAATGAATTTAGATTTTATAAAAGATATTAAAAATTGAAAAGATATTGGGAATTGTAATGAATCTAAAATTATCACGCTAAAAGTGATACCACCAATAGCATAAAGCTAATTGGGTTTATATATGTTGGGTGGACCTAGTAAGGTAGTGTATACATAAAAGCATATGGGTTAAAGGTATTGTAATTCTGTCTCCCCCTTTATATAAAGGGGCATTTCTAAGCTATATATACATTCTACCCTATATATGCATAAAGAGTGTAAGTGGAGGTAGAATGTGATATGTTCTTAGTCATGTATTCTAATACAAGCTTTACTTTTTTTTTTTTGTATAAAAACAATTCGTATAAACAAGACTGGTATATGGAACTTGTAACTAATAATTACTTTGTTGCTTAGTTTAATCCTTGTTCTTATAGTGAATCAAATAAATATGAAATCTTTTAATTTAAATCAATCAAATGTTATAATAAATTCCATCAAAACTATCAAAATCTATAGTCTTTTATTATGTATATACTCTTTAACTATATCAAACAATATACCTAGATTCAGAATTATACTAATCTGATCGAAATATAGAAAACTTGAATTTAACCAATCATTTGAAATATATATTTTTATTTTTATCAAAGAATTATTTGATTATACCAAGATTTACTTCATATTTGTTGTTAGCCTAATATTGTATATAATATACTAATATTTTTATACAAATAAAGCCCTTCAATTATACAATACAACAAATACAATAATAATACTAAATCAAAATCCTATTCTTCTCATTAATAAACAAATCCTTACTCAATATTATTACAATAATCTTCAATTCGCTTTTTTGGTAATACTGGGTAATAATATTATATATATCTGTGATCGAATTACAATTACTCAAGTTTGTATAATGTAATCTTTGTATATAATAATATATTAATACAAAGTCGGGGGATTCTTATTAAGGATTTTTGTAAAAAAATATTGTTAATATGAATTGATATCTTTTTCAAATTGTTATTATATATCTAATTATTTTAGCAATAGCTATAAAAATTGTAAATAGAGAGATTATAGAATTCAATGCGTACAATCCGATTGTTCACATACTAATCCTATCGGACAAAACTATTGTCCTTCACCTCCTCACATTTTTTCTAATCAAAGTTCTATTTCTTCTTTATCAGCCTGTCACGGATCGCACTCAATCGCATCGCGATCGGTCACGTGCTCTCGGGAGCGCACGTGCGCCCACGTGTACGTAGTTAGTATTTATAGCCGCTCTACGAGCGCTCAGCTCGTAGTTCCTTAGTTGTAGATTCTAAAGGCATCTTGTACCCTGCTTTCGCAGTTCTTCTACGGCAAAGTGTCACATTATCTACAACTCACTATACGATCGCACGGCCATCTGGTGGCCGTCCAAATAATACCTTATAACCATAATACCTTCTTGGGTGAATCGAGGACGTTCGATATCACTTATAGGAAGAGGGCTGATTCCGAGTAAAATCTACTCGACGGAGGACAACAACACCCCATCCATACCGAGTTACAAGTACCGCTACTATGTCCGACCCATTCACCAAGAGAGGACTCCAACGCACTCCTCCCCTCGTCGACCCGGCTTCTCAAGCCGACGATGACCGATCTCAACAGAGCGAGGAGCACCCCCCTTACGGTGCTGGTGTCAATACTGGTAGACGCGGAAAGAGCAAACAGCCTGGAAACGACTCCTCGATCGAGGTATTAACTCTCGAGGGCAGCATGCCTACGCGCCCCCTCTCCGTGCACGAAGAGCGAGCGCCGACAATGGACGACTTTAGAGAATTGCAGAACGAAAATGCAAGACTCAGAGACGAATTGCTACAGCGTAGTCTTAGTACCGCTGGCTCATCTCAACCTCTTAAACAGCGACCACAACATCACGCAGATTCCCAGCAGAATCGCGGAGTCCGGACTCCTGATGTTCCAGTTGCCTCTATTGAGAGGGCATCTCCTACTACCGGAAAAAAGAAGAACAAGAAAAACCCCCGATCGCGCAGCCAGTCTTCGCGACGATCTCTTCCGAGTCACGATAGTAGACCCCCCTCAAACCCAGTCGCCCCACCGGACGACCCACCTTCCCCTCGTGGACCCCACTTTCGCTCACCTACTACCGCAGTAGAGCGCCCGTACATTCCGAAGCCCACCAATCTCTCATCAAAACTCAAAGATGGTGTGGAACCGAAAGCAAGCCTCTGGCAGCTATTGGTCACCGAGCGTCTTGAACTTTACGAAAACTCGCTCACCTCGGAAGCGCAACGCCGATCCTACGTAGTAGACCAGACGGAAGGGGAAGCTCAAGAACACGTGTACTCCCTATATACACAAGTCCCTCGCCTGACGGGACAACAATTGATCGACGAGCTGGCAGCCATTTATAGGAACCCCGCTGAAGTCGATCACGCACGAACTGAGTACGAACACTGGACTATGCCCAACGGTGCCCAAAGAGGTAACTTTGTGGTATGGTACCGAAGATTCCGACTACTCGCTACGCAAGCGGAAATCATAGATGGCAGAACGCTTTTCCGCGATTTGGAAAGAAAGATATCCGATTTCCTCCGGCGAGCTATCGGCCTACACATCAAGGATTGTGCTAATGTCCAAGACCTTGCTAACAAGCTCACGGAGATTGACGAACTCGAGGTTACTATTCGAGAACGCAATCGGTATAGGCAAACCAAGGAAACACCGGTAAAAAAGGTAAACACCAACACCCATACACAAAGCGCTCCTCGGAATAATTTCCGAGCCCACGATGGTGCCAATCCATCTACCCAGTCCCGGACCAACTTTCCCCCCCGCAATGTTCCTACTGGCTACACTGGAAGCTTCAAACCAAGCCCTACCCCACCTCCAAATAGTAATTTCAATCGCAACTCTAGCACTCCCGCCCCGGGAGCTAATCGTGGCGCAACGCCGCGATCAGTCAGCTTTGCTGATGTAATTGAAATTCAAGAGGGTGGAGAAGGTGAAGACTTTTACGATGCAGAGGACGGTGCTGAGGATGACCTTAACTCAGAGGTCCAAGCGGAAGCTGTCGATGCCGCTCAACACGCTGAAGACCAACGTTTAAACACCGACGCTTAGGACGAAGTTCCCTCCTAAGTGCGATCCGGGACATGAGATTTCTCGATCTAACGAAACTGATGGGAGGTGACTCTTTGACCCTTTCATGTACAATATCGAAGAATGGTTATTCATACCAAACCCAATCTCTCATAGACTCCGGAGCGAATGGTCTTGCTTTCATCGACAACACACTCATTTCACAACTATTTCCTATGTTTAAACCCCGCTTTGTCCCGCTCGACTACCCTATCGAAGTCAAAGGTTACAATGGTGTCAAAGGCAAAGCTATCACTCATTATACATTTCTTAATTTCACTATCGACGCCCGACAACAGTCCTATCTACCATTCCTGATCACCGATTTGGGATCATACAGCGTGATCCTGGGTCGACTCTGGTTGGCAGAGACAAGAGTCAAGGTTGATTGTTTCAACCGCAGACTCGACTGGCCTGCCGAGCGTCCTCTCACCATTTCCTTATCAAAAAACATTCTTTTAACTAGGGAAAGCTTTCAAGACTCTAGAATAGACCGTCTGAGGCAGAAAGACGCCGATGAGCGGGATGCCCGATTAGACGAAATGCACAAGCAATTGGAAAGAAAGACTTATCGACTAGCCGAAATGACCCCAGAGATACGCCTAACGCCTCTTCGAGAAGTTAAAGCGGAACCTTCGGCGTTAATCGAAGCTCAGGTTCCAGTCAATCTGGAAAAGACGCATATCCTTAGGACCATTTCCATCCAAGCGGTGTACGAATCTTTACCGCTTCGCATTTCAGACACTTTCGACATTTACGCTCTTAAACCGTCCCAGTTCAACCTCACCTGTAAAAAGAGCAAGAATCATGAAATCTTCACAGTCACCTGTACAGAGATGGACGATGTTATCGCTATTCGAAAATCCACTCGAGAGAAAGAACACCGCATCTCGACCGCAGTTGCCGCTTTGAAAAGTTCCAACCCGCAAACCTTGGCCGCTCTCCACCATGTCCTAGCCGACATTGAGGCGGAACCACCGATTCCCGAAGCTTACCAGCAATACCACCGAGCGTTCTCCAAGCACGACTCGAACGTCTTACCCCCATCCCGATCGTACGATCATAGGATCATATTGGAAGGAGAGGGAGAGAAGGCACTCAAATACAGCCCCCTCTACAAGATGTCTCTTGAGCAGCTTGAAGTCGTTAAAGAATACATCACAGATAACCTGGCGAAAGGATTTATCGAACCCAGCCAAGCCCCATTCGCAGCTCCGATTCTCTTTGTGAGAAAGCCGAATGGAAGCTTAAGGTTCTGTATTGACTTCCGACTACTCAATTCTTTAACGCGCAAAGACAGGTACCCATTACCTCTCATTGATGAGACACTCGCACGACTCGCTGGTGCGAAGGTGTACACCAAACTAGATATTCGACAAGCGTTCCATCGCATACGCATGGATCCGGCTTCCGAGGAATACACCACCTTCCGCACCCGGTATGGTGCTTACAAATGCAAGGTTCTCCCTTTTGGACTGACAAACGGCCCAGCGACTTATCAAAGATACATGAATGATGTCTTATTTGACTATTTAGACGACTTCTGTACTGCCTACCTCGATGATATACTGATATATTCTGAAAACGAAGACGACCACGAGGAACACGTAAAGCGCGTCCTCGAGCGACTTGAATCTGCCGGACTCCAAGCAGACCTCAAGAAGTGCGAATTCAACGTCAAACGTACCAAATATTTAGGGTTCATCATTTCAACCGAAGGCGTACAAGTCGATCCAGAAAAGATCGAAGTGGTCGCTAGCTGGACATACCCCACCACTGTGAAAGGTATCCAGTCGTTCCTAGGGTTCTGTAACTTTTACCGCCGCTTCATAAAAGACTACGGTATAATAGCAAAACCTTTAGTCGAACTCACCAAAGTGAATATCAAATTCCACTTCGATACAATCTGTCAGAACGCTTTCGACATACTCAAAGACAGACTCATTTCTGCCCCTCTTTTACAGCATTACGACTATACGCTACCTTGTATGTTGGAAACCGACGCATCCGATGGCGTCGTCGCTAGCGTGCTCTCTCAGAAGCATAGCGACGAATGGCTACCAGTTGCCTACTTCTCGAAAACAATGGTTGCTGCTGAACTGAATTATGAGGTTCACGACAAGGAAATGTTAGCAATCATTCGATCGTTAGGTCACTGGAAAGCCGAACTTGCCGGTTCACCCCACCAGATCAAAGTTTACACCGACCATAAAGCGCTCGAGTACTTCATGTCAACTAAACAGTTGAATGCTCGACAAGCGCGATGGGCTGAGTTGCTCGCTGATTATAACTT
The DNA here is from genome assembly GCA_014898285.1 of Botrytis aclada. NCBI lineage: Eukaryota > Fungi > Ascomycota > Leotiomycetes > Helotiales > Sclerotiniaceae > Botrytis > Botrytis aclada. The sequence goes on along the minus strand of RCSV01000001.1, from coordinate 1,832,870 downwards.
CATTATCATGTATCGTGCTGGAAAGAATAATCCACTCGCAGATGCGCTTACCCGGCGTACCGACGAGTTGGACCAGCAGAACAGTACAAAGAAGAAGAATCGCCTCCAACAGCTCATAAAAGATGATCAGGTAGACTCAAAGATTATGCGGGAAGCCTTGCGCAAAGACCCGGATGTAGTCGCAAACCTCGATGTACATGCAATTTCCCCCCTTTTCGACATCGTCAATCGCATTATAGAAGCCAATAAGTCTAGCCCGAGTTTGGAGGCGTTGCGCGCTCAAGCCATGAAACCGCACAAGCATCTCGCCCTCGAAAAAGACCTCTTGCTTTATGACGAACGCCTATTCGTACCGGATATCGATAATTTGCGGACTTACCTGATTCGAGAAGCTCACGACTCAATCTCTACTGCACACCCTGGTGTGAAAAAGACCAACGCACTCTTGTCCAAACAATATTATTGGAAAGGAATGGAAAAGACCATCGACCAATATATTCGGAACTGTCACAAATGCAAGCGCAGCTCCGTACCCAGGGACAAGACCCCAGGCCTCCTGCATCCTCTTCCCGTTCCAGAAAGAGCATGGCAGCATGTCACCATGGACTATTGTAGTTTCAATAAGGACAAGTATGGTTATGACAACGTACTAGTCATCATCGACCGATTGACCAAACAAGCCATTACTATACCTTGTCACAAATCGATCGACGCCAGAGATCAAGCCCGTTTGTACCTATACCACGTATACCGTTACTACGGAGCCCCCGAGTCTATAATCTCTGATCGTGGTCCCCAATTCATTTCAAAGTTTTGGAAAGAATTCAGTCAAATCTTAGGAACGCAAGTAAAGCTCTCCACCGCTCACCACCCGCAAACGGATGGCCAAACTGAGATTTATAATCAGTATCTCCAACAGCGCTTGAGACCCTTTATTAGCTACTATCAAGATGACTGGTCCGAATTCTTACCAATGATGGACTACGCCCAGCTTACGCTCCCTCATGAGTCATTAGGTGGTCAAACCCCATATGAAACACTATATGGCCACCTACCCCGAAATTCCTGGGATTGGAAACCCGATCCAACCGCGCCCGTCGACGACCTGAATATCAACGATGCTAGAGAATATGCCAAACGCAACAAACTAGCACTCGATCGAGCTAAAGAGAATATCTTGCGTGCACAAGAAAAAATGGCCCGATCGGCAAATTCGCATCGCCGAGCGGTCGACTTCGACATTGGAGATCACGTATGGTTAAGCATGAAAGACTTCCCCACTCAACGACCTTCCAAGAAACTTGACTACCCTACTCAGGGCAGGTTTAAGATCATTGGTCGGGCCGGAGACTCTTTCCGCTTAGACTTGCCTCCAACTATGAAAATCCACCCCGTGTTTCCACCCAGCAAACTCCGTAAAGCGGCAGATGACCCACTCCCCGGTCAAATTCTCGAGCCACCGCCTCCCATAAATATCACTGGTGACATCGAATGGGAAGTGGAGAAAATTCTGGCCGTCAAGAAAGTACGAAACCGGCTGAAATACCGAGTCTCGTGGCTAAGCGCCGACGACGACCTTGACTGGTACCCCGCATCTGACCTAAAGACTGCCCCGCACCAACTTCGCGACTTTCACAAAGCTAATCCGAACTTACCGGGCCCGCCCGCGAGCCTACCCGATTGGATACGCCTTTATGAAAGTGGACACGACGATTATGATTTCGCAGACAATGATCAAGATATGAATACTAGAGATCGAAAAGCTTTCTTTAATTCATTAGCTTGACAAAGAAATCACAACCGCACAAAGCGCTAGTTACGACTGGATAAATATGTTCATCTCGACAAACACATAAACAAAGAACAACATTATCCCAGCCAGGCAGGTCTATAAACGCCCATGCGGGCACCAACCGTCACCGTCGGACGAGGAACAACAGCAAAGACTGGATGGTTTAAACCAAAGAACCAGCCTATGCCCCAGGAAAGAAAGACGACAAAGAGAGAAACAATCACCACCAGACGCCATAGGCGGCGACGACCAATTGCAATGCGAGCCGCAAGAAGCTCGAGCTCGCGCTCGGCAACTGCCAACCGCTCACGCACAAGGTTCGCCTCAAAACCCATCTGGTCCAAAGCCAACTGATGCTGCTGCTCTGCCTCTTCCCTCCGCTCTTTCTCCGCCGCAAGCAACTGTTCCCCCCGCTCACGAGCCAACAAGATCGGAAAACCATCTTTCGAGACCCTACCTTTGAGGGTTTCCCTCAAATCCGGCTGCCAAGACAAATCAGCTACACACGAGTCATTCGCACAGACTGTGACTTACCTCCGCCAAGACGCCCCATTCACCCACAGCCGCTCGATATTGCAAGAAGAGACGACGAGTCTCCCCAAAGTACAAGCGCTCGCACTTATGCTTGTTATTCAAGCAAAGCAGACAACGAGGAGTACCGACACTGTGGCCAGGGACCCGATAGCAGAAGCCATCACCCTTACCTGCTGTACAACTACGGATACAGCCCGCACAGACCCAGTCTTCCTCCCGAACGCACTCTTCTTTTCGAAGCGCTGCCTTTTTGGGTGACCTCTTGCTGGGAGATCTTCGATCGTCATCGTCGTCGAAGTGAACCTTTCGTTGAGACCCCGTATCGAAGTGGCGATGAGCCTGGCCACGTCGCAAATCCGTCATGATATCCTCCCCAGTTATAACCGTATCGGATTCCCCAAGCCCATTGAAGTAGTCTACTGCCTCAGCTAACTTGTCAGTAAACTTACTCCCATAGTCGCTAACCCTGTCGATCAGTGGATCGTATTCCTCCTCCGAGTTTTGCCTAGGCAAATGGTGGTATGGATACATCCACCCGGCATATCGAAGATCGATACCATCATCAATTATATCATCAAGATCTGTAAAATCGCACTTGTCAGACAAGCCGACTACGTCTTGATGATCAAAAAATAAAATTCTACTCACCATCATCGGACCGCTCTACATCTCCATCACTATTGTGATCGGAAACCTCAGCATCCCTTTCGTCCCTTTCATCCCCATCATCATCCTCCTCCACCGCCGCGACTTGTTTACCACGCGCTGTGGCCGACTGGGGACGACTCTTCGCAGCTTTCTGTCCAGACACATTAGCACCAAAAAGACTGGCAAACAAAGCATTCAAACTTACCGCCGCGCGAGCCGCTTCCAACTGCCGCACTCGCGCAGGCGACAACTTGCTCTTCTTTGCAGGACTCTTTGTTGGTGTGACAGGCATATTGACGACAGCCGAAGAAACGAGTAAAAAATTAAATGTAGAATTAAGATTGATGATGGACATATCGATAGACTATATGCCCCCAAAAGGATAAACTTGTTGCTAGGCAACAAGACCGACTGAACGGTTTCCTCCGCTCCACATGCGCCTTGCCGTCGTGAAAAAGAAAAATTCGCGCACGCGCTGAGATACCACGCCATTTCTTGTCAACAACAAACGGCGATTGATTGCGATCGGCAATGTAGGGTATCAAGTAAGGTAAATTGTAAAGCTCGAGGGCGAGCTTACTTGGAGGGGGGGGTAGTGTCACGGATCGCACTCAATCGCATCGCGATCGGTCACGTGCTCTCGGGAGCGCACGTGCGCCCACGTGTACGTAGTTAGTATTTATAGCCGCTCTACGAGCGCTCAGCTCGTAGTTCCTTAGTTGTAGATTCTAAAGGCATCTTGTACCCTGCTTTCGCAGTTCTTCTACGGCAAAGTGTCACATTTGCTTTTGTTTATTGCGATATCCGGAAACATTTCAAAAATATGTACTTTTAAATGCCACCAAATGTGTTCAATAGGATTGAGATTAGGATTATAAGGAGGCCAAAAATCGATTAAAGGAATACCCCTAGCTTTAAACTAATCTAATACCTTAATTACTTGATGTATAGGAGTATTATTCTATATAAATTGATATCTTTTATTCAATCCTTTTCAAATAGAAACTATTTCTTTATTCTATGCTTCTTGAGAATCCTCTTAATAGTATCCTTTTTACATTCAAATCTACAAACTATTAATATCTTCTGATAAATCGATTTAGGCCATAATCTTATATATTGTAGTAGCATTCATTTGTCTCCATCTGTATATAATCTATCTCTAGCGGCTTTAGATAAAATAGCTTCCTTATTGTGTATCATATCCATTTTGATAATATAAGAAATAATAATTGAAAGGATCCCAAGTTCCCTTACAATAGCAATGGGTCGTACACCCACCTCTGCCTTTCCTACTATTTTTCCGCGTATATATAGATTAAGATGAATATAAGGTACATTATTATAATCGATTCGACCTAAGGGAATACGTTGTAGTAGTATAATTAAATAAATCAATTAGTTGTAATAGAAAAGAATAAACTGAATTGACGCGTTTTTCGTGTTTCGGCAAACAGCTGTGCACGGTTACTGTAGTTATATTGATTCGGTTAGTAAGTTCGAATCAATAATCGGGACATAGCTTGAGGAGCTATAATGCAGAAACTTCCAGATTGAGGGTGTGCTGAGTTTTCATGCGCAAGCGACATTATATGTAATTTGGGCATATCCTAGTATAAAACCCGGATCTGGTGAGGAGATTAGTGAAACCGCTTTGTGATTGTAGGATACGGTTCTTGTATTGTAATAGGTTCTTCAACTTTATAACCTTTTTCCTTTTTTCTTTTGAATCGGATTGGATTAGATCTACTATTTCTAATAAGCAGACCTTTTTTTGATTTAATAGATATATAAAGGAGAGTGTTTTGTATTATAAAGTAAAGGAGGTTGGGTGATTGTTTTGATATAAAAAAGAATGTTTCGTTTTATAAAGAAAATGAGATTGAGCGGTTGTTTTTGATATAAAGGAGGATGTTTTGTTTTATAAAATGGAAAAGAAGGGTTTAATAAAAGGTTTCTAATAAGAGAAGGAGAAATAGAATAATTCTTTTTGTATAAAAAAGGGAAGTTCTGAATTCGAAAAGTGTATTAGGTTTTGAGTAGGATATGATGGATGCGAATTGAACTAATAATTTATTGAATTATATAAATATAATAATCTAATTTATAAAATTAATGATCTATTTAATTCTAAAGAAAACCAATTATAATCAGGGATTTCTTTTTAGTATATAATTCGAAAAAAATAGTATAAGGAATGTAGTATTCTAGTTCTTTTATATAAATTGTATGTAAACTCAATCTAATATGATCTTATTTGTTTTTTCAAAAGATATCTCTTCAAATGATTTCAATCACTATTTTCATCTTCATATAAATACCTTTATACAAATCCTTAGAATAGTAATCTAATTTGTGAATATTTTTAAATAAAGATAAACATTAATTAATATTAGATTTATTTAAGGAGGGTATTATCAACTCGAATTATTGTATATAGTATTGTATAGCCTATATAAAATTAATAATATGAATTAAAATGATTTAGAATAAGGTATGATTCTTCCCATTATATATAGTGGGAAGAATCATGTGATTCGCTTAAGGATGTGATCGTACGTTCCGACAATAAAAGGTATATAATTTGAATTTATAAGAATGGAAATAGACAATATATTTATATTAGTAGATTAAGAATTTATAAACTTTGAAAACAAAGAATTTAAGAGTACAGATATTAAAGCAAAACCTAATGAATATTTGATATACAATTTATCTTTAATCTTTAATGATTGTATTATACAATAAGATAAGAATAGTCTCATTCTTATATAAAAAGGATAAAAAAAGAAACTCACAAAAATTATTAATCCCGAGCAATATTGTAAATAACAAATATAGAGTATATATATTACTACAATTTGTTAATTAGAAGTATTTTATAATTTATTTATTATTGTATAATATTAAAATCTATTGAAGAATAATATCAAAATGTTTAATAAAAAACTTGATTAACAAATGAAAAACCTTGATTAAGGATTTTCGTTTATCCTTTTTATACAAAATTATATAAAACTATTTATTTTTGTTAATAAATTGTTTACAAATAATAAAGATTTGAATAATCAAATTAGATTTATTATTATATTAGCAAATAAGAATAACGTGGTTTATCGTCATGTGGGCCATATCATCATGTGGGCCACTTTCACCTCAATTATTGTATTCAAATCCATATTATTCCACAACTATTAAATCAATTGATTGAAACTATTAAGAATCTAATAATCTAGGATCTATTATATTGATTTGACAAGTTCTTGAATTATGATCTGATCTTCCACACTTACTACAGCATCTATTAGAAGATGCTTCCCCATTAGAATTTCCCTTATTTTGACGCTCGTCGCGTTGAATCTGTATATCAACCTCTTGCTGAGACAATATATCTATAGCTTCTTGTCCAGTAAGTACTCCTCCATTACGCAATTGAATCTTTTTAGCGCGTCGACGTTTGCTTAATGCCTCATTTGCTTTCCGAAGTGTACGAATCTCTGCATTCAAAAGTGTATTCTCATGTGCTAATCTCTCTGTACCTTTAGCTAAAGCTAGTACAGTTTCGAATATAGGTGTAGGGGAGCTTGATTGATGACGAGCTATTCGAGATTTTACTAGAGTTGATTGTGAAAGAGCTTCAGTTGGATTGTGAGGGGTTTGAGAGGTCCACAGATCTGGATTGAAAGAAGGGGGAGTAGGTGTACGAATTCGAATATCCAGTTTCGAGAGTACAGTTTCGGGATCAAATGGTATTAAACCTGTTCCTCGAAACCCAGCTTTTATATTCTGAATCGTGATTGATTCTTGATATGCAGCTTTGAAAGCTATTAAGAATTCAACCTTTGAAATATGGTTGATATGTGCCTTGATAAATCCATCAATTTGAGTACTATATGAACGTTTCAAATTACCAAAACAGCCAACATCAAGTGGTTGAGTTAAATGACTTGAATGTGATGGTAGCTTTAGACATATTATATCATTTGCTTTGCAATATGACTGAAAAGGTATTGATTCATGGCTTTCGTGTCCATCCAGCACCAGCATTCGATATTTGCCCTTTCTGCGATTCAGAGTATGCTTATCGAAGTGTTTCAACCATTCTAAACCTGTCTCATTGTTTGTCCATCCATTGGAAGTAGGTTTAATAACCCAATCCGCAGGGAAATCGGTTTCGGTATACCAATTGGAAAGATGAACCTGTCCTTGAACCACTAGAAATGGGGGTATAGTTTCACCCTCCCCATTACCACATATAATCGCTGTAGCCCATTCTTTATTGCCCGGTTGTATTTTCTTGCTTTTGCCATTTCGTTCAGCATTAGTTACAACCATTCCGGGGCATATTATACCCATCATAAAGCCGGTCTCGTCGAAGTTGTAGAAATCGCAGTCGAGAATACCGTATTTTGCTCGCATATTCGAAACTACTTGAAACCAGTCTCTAATAAGCTTAGGATCTTCGCAGAGAGCTCTTTGAAAGTCATAAACGCGATTAAAACGCGTCTTTAATTCTGTATGACGCTTTACGAATCGATGAGTCCAGAGCTTTCCAACCTTCTTCGCACCTCGCGTTTCGAGAATATAATTCGCCATATCTTCCACACCTTTGAGTTTAGGCGGAAACCCTCTGTTGTCCATATCAATTATATATTGAATAATCACTTCCTCTTCCAATTCTGTAATCTTATGGGTTTTGTGTCGATATTCTGTACGAGGGGTAAGACCGTCCATTCTGTGCTGGATCGTTGTACGCGGGACATTATACAGCTTAGCAGCTTTCCGAATGCTTAATTTTTTGTCTTTTTGAATAGCTTCAATAGCTAGAATGATTCGTGCTTCTTTATTAGTCGTTTCCATAATAGGTTGTTGATAAATCGCGTATTAAAGTAAAGAGATAATAATTGAGGTGAAAGTGGCCCACATGATGATATGGCCCACATGACGATAAACCACGTTAATATTCCTAATTAATTTGAAGATATTTTCATTTGATATAACGTGGTTTATCGTCATGTGGGCCATATCATCATGTGGGCCACTTTCACCTCAATTATTATCTCTTTACTTTAATACGCGATTTATCAACAACCTATTATGGAAACGACTAATAAAGAAGCACGAATCATTCTAGCTATTGAAGCTATTCAAAAAGACAAAAAATTAAGCATTCGGAAAGCTGCTAAGCTGTATAATGTCCCGCGTACAACGATCCAGCACAGAATGGACGGTCTTACCCCTCGTACAGAATATCGACACAAAACCCATAAGATTACAGAATTGGAAGAGGAAGTGATTATTCAATATATAATTGATATGGACAACAGAGGGTTTCCGCCTAAACTCAAAGGTGTGGAAGATATGGCGAATTATATTCTCGAAACGCGAGGTGCGAAGAAGGTTGGAAAGCTCTGGACTCATCGATTCGTAAAGCGTCATACAGAATTAAAGACGCGTTTTAATCGCGTTTATGACTTTCAAAGAGCTCTCTGCGAAGATCCTAAGCTTATTAGAGACTGGTTTCAAGTAGTTTCGAATATGCGAGCAAAATACGGTATTCTCGACTGCGATTTCTACAACTTCGACGAGACCGGCTTTATGATGGGTATAATATGCCCCGGAATGGTTGTAACTAATGCTGAACGAAATGGCAAAAGCAAGAAAATACAACCGGGCAATAAAGAATGGGCTACAGCGATTATATGTGGTAATGGGGAGGGTGAAACTATACCCCCATTTCTAGTGGTTCAAGGACAGGTTCATCTTTCCAATTGGTATACCGAAACCGATTTCCCTGCGGATTGGGTTATTAAACCTACTTCCAATGGATGGACAAACAATGAGACAGGTTTAGAATGGTTGAAACACTTCGATAAGCATACTCTGAATCGCAGAAAGGGCAAATATCGAATGCTGGTGCTGGATGGACACGAAAGCCATGAATCAATACCTTTTCAGTCATATTGCAAAGCAAATGATATAATATGTCTAAAGCTACCATCACATTCAAGTCATTTAACTCAACCACTTGATGTTGGCTGTTTTGGTAATTTGAAACGTTCATATAGTACTCAAATTGATGGATTTATCAAGGCACATATCAACCATATTTCAAAGGTTGAATTCTTAATAGCTTTCAAAGCTGCATATCAAGAATCAATCACGATTCAGAATATAAAAGCTGGGTTTCGAGGAACAGGTTTAATACCATTTGATCCCGAAACTGTACTCTCGAAACTGGATATTCGAATTCGTACACCTACTCCCCCTTCTTTCAATCCAGATCTGTGGACCTCTCAAACCCCTCACAATCCAACTGAAGCTCTTTCACAATCAACTCTAGTAAAATCTCGAATAGCTCGTCATCAATCAAGCTCCCCTACACCTATATTCGAAACTGTACTAGCTTTAGCTAAAGGTACAGAGAGATTAGCACATGAGAATACACTTTTGAATGCAGAGATTCGTACACTTCGGAAAGCAAATGAGGCATTAAGCAAACGTCGACGCGCTAAAAAGATTCAATTGCGTAATGGAGGAGTACTTACTGGACAAGAAGCTATAGATATATTGTCTCAGCAAGAGGTTGATATACAGATTCAACGCGACGAGCGTCAAAATAAGGGAAATTCTAATGGGGAAGCATCTTCTAATAGATGCTGTAGTAAGTGTGGAAGATCAGGTCATAATTCAAGAACTTGTCAAATCAATGTAATAGATCCTAGATTATTAGATTCCTAATAGTTTCAATCAATTGATTTAATAGTTGTGGAATAATATGGATTTGAATACAATAATTGAGGTGAAAGTGGCCCACATGATGATATGGCCCACATGACGATAAACCACGTTATATATTATAATAGTACAAAAAGCAAAAGAATTATATATAATATATTAACTTCTGAAATTTATAGTATAATAGAAGATATGGATATTGGCCTTGTAATAAAATCAACTTTGCAAACCATTATCTTTCAATTGAATCTATCTGATATTCTAGTTATTGTTTGTACAGATTCGTATTCATTATACGAATGCCTTGTCAAATTAGATATGACAAAAGAAAAGAGATTTATAATCAATATAATGATATTATGACAATTGTATGAAAGAAAAGAGCTTACAGAAATTCGATGGATTAATAAACTTAATAATATGGTCAATGTAATAACCAAAACTGACCCCAATAAGACATTGAAAGAATTCATTGATATAAATATTCTTGTTATACATATCGAAGGATGGGTAAAACAAAAAATTCATATAAAAGTCGATTAGATTATGTATGAACCAAATTGATAATTGGGATATGGAATTATTGATATTTCATTTTCATTTTTTTATTATTTGATATTTTTTCAAAAAAAGTTTTCAACAAACATTTCAATTCCAATCCATTTCCTTAAATTTCAAAAAGAAAAGAAAAGAAAAATAATCCAAACATCATACAAAGAATATATACAAATTAATCAACAATAAGAGGCTTCTCAGCAGAACCAGAATTAAATAAAAAAGGCCCTTTTCGGACATCAAAGGATTTTGGATTGGCTGTGTGACACTTTGCCGTAGAAGAACTGCGAAAGCAGGGTACAAGATGCCTTTAGAATCTACAACTAAGGAACTACGAGCTGAGCGCTCGTAGAGCGGCTATAAATACTAACTACGTACACGTGGGCGCACGTGCGCTCCCGAGAGCACGTGACCGATCGCGATGCGATTGAGTGCGATCCGTGACACTACCCCCCCCTCCAAGTAAGCTCGCCCTCGAGCTTTACAATTTACCTTACTTGATACCCTACATTGCCGATCGCAATCAATCGCCGTTTGTTGTTGACAAGAAATGGCGTGGTATCTCAGCGCGTGCGCGAATTTTTCTTTTTCACGACGGCAAGGCGCATGTGGAGCGGAGGAAACCGTTCAGTCGGTCTTGTTGCCTAGCAACAAGTTTATCCTTTTGGGGGCATATAGTCTATCGATATGTCCATCATCAATCTTAATTCTACATTTAATTTTTTACTCGTTTCTTCGGCTGTCGTCAATATGCCTGTCACACCAACAAAGAGTCCTGCAAAGAAGAGCAAGTTGTCGCCTGCGCGAGTGCGGCAGTTGGAAGCGGCTCGCGCGGCGGTAAGTTTGAATGCTTTGTTTGCCAGTCTTTTTGGTGCTAATGTGTCTGGACAGAAAGCTGCGAAGAGTCGTCCCCAGTCGGCCACAGCGCGTGGTAAACAAGTCGCGGCGGTGGAGGAGGATGATGATGGGGATGAAAGGGACGAAAGGGATGCTGAGGTTTCCGATCACAATAGTGATGGAGATGTAGAGCGGTCCGATGATGGTGAGTAGAATTTTATTTTTTGATCATCAAGACGTAGTCGGCTTGTCTGACAAGTGCGATTTTACAGATCTTGATGATATAATTGATGATGGTATCGATCTTCGATATGCCGGGTGGATGTATCCATACCACCATTTGCCTAGGCAAAACTCGGAGGAGGAATACGATCCACTGATCGACAGGGTTAGCGACTATGGGAGTAAGTTTACTGACAAGTTAGCTGAGGCAGTAGACTACTTCAATGGGCTTGGGGAATCCGATACGGTTATAACTGGGGAGGATATCATGACGGATTTGCGACGTGGCCAGGCTCATCGCCACTTCGATACGGGGTCTCAACGAAAGGTTCACTTCGACGACGATGACGATCGAAGATCTCCCAGCAAGAGGTCACCCAAAAAGGCAGCGCTTCGAAAAGAAGAGTGCGTTCGGGAGGAAGACTGGGTCTGTGCGGGCTGTATCCGTAGTTGTACAGCAGGTAAGGGTGATGGCTTCTGCTATCGGGTCCCTGGCCACAGTGTCGGTACTCCTCGTTGTCTGCTTTGCTTGAATAACAAGCATAAGTGCGAGCGCTTGTACTTTGGGGAGACTCGTCGTCTCTTCTTGCAATATCGAGCGGCTGTGGGTGAATGGGGCGTCTTGGCGGAGGTAAGTCACAGTCTGTGCGAATGACTCGTGTGTAGCTGATTTGTCTTGGCAGCCGGATTTGAGGGAAACCCTCAAAGGTAGGGTCTCGAAAGATGGTTTTCCGATCTTGTTGGCTCGTGAGCGGGGGGAACAGTTGCTTGCGGCGGAGAAAGAGCGGAGGGAAGAGGCAGAGCAGCAGCATCAGTTGGCTTTGGACCAGATGGGTTTTGAGGCGAACCTTGTGCGTGAGCGGTTGGCAGTTGCCGAGCGCGAGCTCGAGCTTCTTGCGGCTCGCATTGCAATTGGTCGTCGCCGCCTATGGCGTCTGGTGGTGATTGTTTCTCTCTTTGTCGTCTTTCTTTCCTGGGGCATAGGCTGGTTCTTTGGTTTAAACCATCCAGTCTTTGCTGTTGTTCCTCGTCCGACGGTGACGGTTGGTGCCCGCATGGGCGTTTATAGACCTGCCTGGCTGGGATAATGTTGTTCTTTGTTTATGTGTTTGTCGAGATGAACATATTTATCCAGTCGTAACTAGCGCTTTGTGCGGTTGTGATTTCTTTGTCAAGCTAATGAATTAAAGAAAGCTTTTCGATCTCTAGTATTCATATCTTGATCATTGTCTGCGAAATCATAATCGTCGTGTCCACTTTCATAAAGGCGTATCCAATCGGGTAGGCTCGCGGGCGGGCCCGGTAAGTTCGGATTAGCTTTGTGAAAGTCGCGAAGTTGGTGCGGGGCAGTCTTTAGGTCAGATGCGGGGTACCAGTCAAGGTCGTCGTCGGCGCTTAGCCACGAGACTCGGTATTTCAGCCGGTTTCGTACTTTCTTGACGGCCAGAATTTTCTCCACTTCCCATTCGATGTCACCAGTGATATTTATGGGAGGCGGTGGCTCGAGAATTTGACCGGGGAGTGGGTCATCTGCCGCTTTACGGAGTTTGCTGGGTGGAAACACGGGGTGGATTTTCATAGTTGGAGGCAAGTCTAAGCGGAAAGAGTCTCCGGCCCGACCAATGATCTTAAACCTGCCCTGAGTAGGGTAGTCAAGTTTCTTGGAAGGTCGTTGAGTGGGGAAGTCTTTCATGCTTAACCATACGTGATCTCCAATGTCGAAGTCGACCGCTCGGCGATGCGAATTTGCCGATCGGGCCATTTTTTCTTGTGCACGCAAGATATTCTCTTTAGCTCGATCGAGTGCTAGTTTGTTGCGTTTGGCATATTCTCTAGCATCGTTGATATTCAGGTCGTCGACGGGCGCGGTTGGATCGGGTTTCCAATCCCAGGAATTTCGGGGTAGGTGGCCATATAGTGTTTCATATGGGGTTTGACCACCTAATGACTCATGAGGGAGCGTAAGCTGGGCGTAGTCCATCATTGGTAAGAATTCGGACCAGTCATCTTGATAGTAGCTAATAAAGGGTCTCAAGCGCTGTTGGAGATACTGATTATAAATCTCAGTTTGGCCATCCGTTTGCGGGTGGTGAGCGGTGGAGAGCTTTACTTGCGTTCCTAAGATTTGACTGAATTCTTTCCAAAACTTTGAAATGAATTGGGGACCACGATCAGAGATTATAGACTCGGGGGCTCCGTAGTAACGGTATACGTGGTATAGGTACAAACGGGCTTGATCTCTGGCGTCGATCGATTTGTGACAAGGTATAGTAATGGCTTGTTTGGTCAATCGGTCGATGATGACTAGTACGTTGTCATAACCATACTTGTCCTTATTGAAACTACAATAGTCCATGGTGACATGCTGCCATGCTCTTTCTGGAACGGGAAGAGGATGCAGGAGGCCTGGGGTCTTGTCCCTGGGTACGGAGCTGCGCTTGCATTTGTGACAGTTCCGAATATATTGGTCGATGGTCTTTTCCATTCCTTTCCAATAATATTGTTTGGACAAGAGTGCGTTGGTCTTTTTCACACCAGGGTGTGCAGTAGAGATTGAGTCGTGAGCTTCTCGAATCAGGTAAGTCCGCAAATTATCGATATCCGGTACGAATAGGCGTTCGTCATAAAGCAAGAGGTCTTTTTCGAGGGCGAGATGCTTGTGCGGTTTCATGGCTTGAGCGCGCAACGCCTCCAAACTCGGGCTAGACTTATTGGCTTCTATAATGCGATTGACGATGTCGAAAAGGGGGGAAATTGCATGTACATCGAGGTTTGCGACTACATCCGGGTCTTTGCGCAAGGCTTCCCGCATAATCTTTGAGTCTACCTGATCATCTTTTATGAGCTGTTGGAGGCGATTCTTCTTCTTTGTACTGTTCTGCTGGTCCAACTCGTCGGTACGCCGGGTAAGCGCATCTGCGAGTGGATTATTCTTTCCAGCACGATACATGATAATGAAGTTATAATCAGCGAGCAACTCAGCCCATCGCGCTTGTCGAGCATTCAACTGTTTAGTTGACATGAAGTACTCGAGCGCTTTATGGTCGGTGTAAACTTTGATCTGGTGGGGTGAACCGGCAAGTTCGGCTTTCCAGTGACCTAACGATCGAATGATTGCTAACATTTCCTTGTCGTGAACCTCATAATTCAGTTCAGCAGCAACCATTGTTTTCGAGAAGTAGGCAACTGGTAGCCATTCGTCGCTATGCTTCTGAGAGAGCACGCTAGCGACGACGCCATCGGATGCGTCGGTTTCCAACATACAAGGTAGCGTATAGTCGTAATGCTGTAAAAGAGGGGCAGAAATGAGTCTGTCTTTGAGTATGTCGAAAGCGTTCTGACAGATTGTATCGAAGTGGAATTTGATATTCACTTTGGTGAGTTCGACTAAAGGTTTTGCTATTATACCGTAGTCTTTTATGAAGCGGCGGTAAAAGTTACAGAACCCTAGGAACGACTGGATACCTTTCACAGTGGTGGGGTATGTCCAGCTAGCGACCACTTCGATCTTTTCTGGATCGACTTGTACGCCTTCGGTTGAAATGATGAACCCTAAATATTTGGTACGTTTGACGTTGAATTCGCACTTCTTGAGGTCTGCTTGGAGTCCGGCAGATTCAAGTCGCTCGAGGACGCGCTTTACGTGTTCCTCGTGGTCGTCTTCGTTTTCAGAATATATCAGTATATCATCGAGGTAGGCAGTACAGAAGTCGTCTAAATAGTCAAATAAGACATCATTCATGTATCTTTGATAAGTCGCTGGGCCGTTTGTCAGTCCAAAAGGGAGAACCTTGCATTTGTAAGCACCATACCGGGTGCGGAAGGTGGTGTATTCCTCGGAAGCCGGATCCATGCGTATGCGATGGAACGCTTGTCGAATATCTAGTTTGGTGTACACCTTCGCACCAGCGAGTCGTGCGAGTGTCTCATCAATGAGAGGTAATGGGTACCTGTCTTTGCGCGTTAAAGAATTGAGTAGTCGGAAGTCAATACAGAACCTTAAGCTTCCATTCGGCTTTCTCACAAAGAGAATCGGAGCTGCGAATGGGGCTTGGCTGGGTTCGATAAATCCTTTCGCCAGGTTATCTGTGATGTATTCTTTAACGACTTCAAGCTGCTCAAGAGACATCTTGTAGAGGGGGCTGTATTTGAGTGCCTTCTCTCCCTCTCCTTCCAATATGATCCTATGATCGTACGATCGGGATGGGGGTAAGACGTTCGAGTCGTGCTTGGAGAACGCTCGGTGGTATTGCTGGTAAGCTTCGGGAATCGGTGGTTCCGCCTCAATGTCGGCTAGGACATGGTGGAGAGCGGCCAAGGTTTGCGGGTTGGAACTTTTCAAAGCGGCAACTGCGGTCGAGATGCGGTGTTCTTTCTCTCGAGTGGATTTTCGAATAGCGATAACATCGTCCATCTCTGTACAGGTGACTGTGAAGATTTCATGATTCTTGCTCTTTTTACAGGTGAGGTTGAACTGGGACGGTTTAAGAGCGTAAATGTCGAAAGTGTCTGAAATGCGAAGCGGTAAAGATTCGTACACCGCTTGGATGGAAATGGTCCTAAGGATATGCGTCTTTTCCAGATTGACTGGAACCTGAGCTTCGATTAACGCCGAAGGTTCCGCTTTAACTTCTCGAAGAGGCGTTAGGCGTATCTCTGGGGTCATTTCGGCTAGTCGATAAGTCTTTCTTTCCAATTGCTTGTGCATTTCGTCTAATCGGGCATCCCGCTCATCGGCGTCTTTCTGCCTCAGACGGTCTATTCTAGAGTCTTGAAAGCTTTCCCTAGTTAAAAGAATGTTTTTTGATAAGGAAATGGTGAGAGGACGCTCGGCAGGCCAGTCGAGTCTGCGGTTGAAACAATCAACCTTGACTCTTGTCTCTGCCAACCAGAGTCGACCCAGGATCACGCTGTATGATCCCAAATCGGTGATCAGGAATGGTAGATAGGACTGTTGTCGGGCGTCGATAGTGAAATTAAGAAATGTATAATGAGTGATAGCTTTGCCTTTGACACCATTGTAACCTTTGACTTCGATAGGGTAGTCGAGCGGGACAAAGCGGGGTTTAAACATAGGAAATAGTTGTGAAATGAGTGTGTTGTCGATGAAAGCAAGACCATTCGCTCCGGAGTCTATGAGAGATTGGGTTTGGTATGAATAACCATTCTTCGATATTGTACATGAAAGGGTCAAAGAGTCACCTCCCATCAGTTTCGTTAGATCGAGAAATCTCATGTCCCGGATCGCACTTAGGAGGGAACTTCGTCCTAAGCGTCGGTGTTTAAACGTTGGTCTTCAGCGTGTTGAGCGGCATCGACAGCTTCCGCTTGGACCTCTGAGTTAAGGTCATCCTCAGCACCGTCCTCTGCATCGTAAAAGTCTTCACCTTCTCCACCCTCTTGAATTTCAATTACATCAGCAAAGCTGACTGATCGCGGCGTTGCGCCACGATTAGCTCCCGGGGCGGGAGTGCTAGAGTTGCGATTGAAATTACTATTTGGAGGTGGGGTAGGGCTTGGTTTGAAGCTTCCAGTGTAGCCAGTAGGAACATTGCGGGGGGGAAAGTTGGTCCGGGACTGGGTAGATGGATTGGCACCATCGTGGGCTCGGAAATTATTCCGAGGAGCGCTTTGTGTATGGGTGTTGGTGTTTACCTTTTTTACCGGTGTTTCCTTGGTTTGCCTATACCGATTGCGTTCTCGAATAGTAACCTCGAGTTCGTCAATCTCCGTGAGCTTGTTAGCAAGGTCTTGGACATTAGCACAATCCTTGATGTGTAGGCCGATAGCTCGCCGGAGGAAATCGGATATCTTTCTTTCCAAATCGCGGAAAAGCGTTCTGCCATCTATGATTTCCGCTTGCGTAGCGAGTAGTCGGAATCTTCGGTACCATACCACAAAGTTACCTCTTTGGGCACCGTTGGGCATAGTCCAGTGTTCGTACTCAGTTCGTGCGTGATCGACTTCAGCGGGGTTCCTATAAATGGCTGCCAGCTCGTCGATCAATTGTTGTCCCGTCAGGCGAGGGACTTGTGTATATAGGGAGTACACGTGTTCTTGAGCTTCCCCTTCCGTCTGGTCTACTACGTAGGATCGGCGTTGCGCTTCCGAGGTGAGCGAGTTTTCGTAAAGTTCAAGACGCTCGGTGACCAATAGCTGCCAGAGGCTTGCTTTCGGTTCCACACCATCTTTGAGTTTTGATGAGAGATTGGTGGGCTTCGGAATGTACGGGCGCTCTACTGCGGTAGTAGGTGAGCGAAAGTGGGGTCCACGAGGGGAAGGTGGGTCGTCCGGTGGGGCGACTGGGTTTGAGGGGGGTCTACTATCGTGACTCGGAAGAGATCGTCGCGAAGACTGGCTGCGCGATCGGGGGTTTTTCTTGTTCTTCTTTTTTCCGGTAGTAGGAGATGCCCTCTCAATAGAGGCAACTGGAACATCAGGAGTCCGGACTCCGCGATTCTGCTGGGAATCTGCGTGATGTTGTGGTCGCTGTTTAAGAGGTTGAGATGAGCCAGCGGTACTAAGACTACGCTGTAGCAATTCGTCTCTGAGTCTTGCATTTTCGTTCTGCAATTCTCTAAAGTCGTCCATTGTCGGCGCTCGCTCTTCGTGCACGGAGAGGGGGCGCGTAGGCATGCTGCCCTCGAGAGTTAATACCTCGATCGAGGAGTCGTTTCCAGGCTGTTTGCTCTTTCCGCGTCTACCAGTATTGACACCAGCACCGTAAGGGGGGTGCTCCTCGCTCTGTTGAGATCGGTCATCGTCGGCTTGAGAAGCCGGGTCGACGAGGGGAGGAGTGCGTTGGAGTCCTCTCTTGGTGAATGGGTCGGACATAGTAGCGGTACTTGTAACTCGGTATGTATGGGGTGTTGTTGTCCTCCGTCGAGTAGATTTTACTCGGAATCAGCCCTCTTCCTATAAGTGATATCGAACGTCCTCGATTCACCCAAGAAGGTATTATGGTTATAAGGTATTATTTGGACGGCCACCAGATGGCCGTGCGATCGTATAGTGAGTTGTAGATAATGTGACACTTTGCCGTAGAAGAACTGCGAAAGCAGGGTACAAGATGCCTTTAGAATCTACAACTAAGGAACTACGAGCTGAGCGCTCGTAGAGCGGCTATAAATACTAACTACGTACACGTGGGCGCACGTGCGCTCCCGAGAGCACGTGACCGATCGCGATGCGATTGAGTGCGATCCGTGACAGCAAATCAGAATATGTTAGGCAAAGCTAAAGAGTGCATTGCAAACAGCTTGGAATACATTAGATAATCAATTATTTATAAATTTGGGAGCTAGTATGGGGAGTAGAATAGAGGCTTGTATTGCAGCAAATGGCTGGCATACTAAATATTGAGAGCTTAAACTATAGGATCATTATATAAATTAGTAACATTATTAAACATATATATATCAAGAGATTCTAAACATTTAATAATAAAATATTGAAGAATTGATTTAATAATTAGGATTGAATAAGGGGGTGGTGTTGGTGGATTCCCGGGTAAAACCCGGCCGACGAACAGCTGTGCCCTAGTACTGTATACCAATCTCGGCACAATTATCGAAACTCTATTATTACCCTCCGGCCCTGTAATACTCTACCTCAAACAACTAAAAACCCGCACCGACTCGTCATAAACACTACAAACACACTCCCAATCGATAGCGATCAGTCTAGTCACCCACCAACACCCGGATGACACACAAAACAAAGCCATAAACAATAAGGCTATAAATCATTAAACACTACAGCCACAGAATCGCTATAAGCAATACCGAGCGAGGGAACACCGGGAGCAGCAAGGCCCCTGATTAGCTAACATTATACTACTATGAGCGGTCGGGGCACTAGCGGCCCGTAGATCCGCTTTTTAGTATATCTAGAATACCTCTAGGGAGGTCAGATATTAGATGTTAATCACTATAAATAAATAAACCCACAAACCTGGACTACCCAGCATAAAATAAATTGAATAGTACCAACATTGTAAGCAGAAGACAAACAGCAGGAACGCGTACAGCGCTTCTGGCCACTTCTCCCCCAGCCTGCATCACAGCCGTAGAAAAACGGAATGTATAGCTATGCCAGCACCCCCACTAGCATAATCCATCCCTAGTACCCCCTGGGAGATCGTAGCGAGCCCCTACGGCTTGCCCCCCAGATGTAAATTAAAATAAATAAATAAATAAATAAATAAATAAATATTACAATACAAGCTATTTAATAAAATAGCTTTACAAATTCTATACGAATTCGATCTTTATTTATATTCTTAAAAAAATACACTACTTTAAAACCTTATAAACTTCAAACCACTTTCCCCTCATTAAAAAGAATTCAATTATTTATATATTTCAAGTTTTACAAAAAAATAAAAGAATAATCTACTTCTATTCATTTTTATACAATAATTAAATATCTCTCTCTCAATTCCATCTCAAATCTAACTAAATACAAAATTATCCCACTCAATCAAATTAATTCAATA
Source organism: Botrytis aclada (assembly GCA_014898285.1). Lineage (NCBI taxonomy): Eukaryota > Fungi > Ascomycota > Leotiomycetes > Helotiales > Sclerotiniaceae > Botrytis > Botrytis aclada. The sequence continues at coordinate 1,813,047 of RCSV01000001.1, read as the reverse complement.
TCCCCCCTTCTTAATCACCCCACTCTAACAAATAAGACTTTTCCCCATTTATACACAACTTTCAATTCGATTTATTCTTCGAACTCCACCTTTTAACTTGATTATAAAATAAAGAAGATAAAAAGAAAAAAAAGAAGAAATATTTTAATTTAAGGTTTTAGATTTCAAGGGATATAATTAATACAATTCATTTTTTATATCATACATTCCGAATTTTCATCAAAAAATAGAAATTTTGTCTGTATCGAAACATACAATCACATACTTAAACAAATCATATGATTTTTTTTATTATATAATAAAAAGAATCATACCTTATTCTAAATCATTTCAATTTATATTATTCATTTTATATAGGCTATACAATGCTATATACAGTGATTCGAGTCGACAATACCCCCCCCAAATGAATCCAACATTTATATTAATAATGAACAAACATAGGTCGTATAAAAATATGATTATATTAAGTTTTTCTTAATAATATTTCCAATACATTGCCCACCAATAGATTCCTGTTTTTGTAATGCTGTACAATGGTTTCTTAACAATCATAATTGTACTACATGAATACTTATCTTGAAGCTCTTTTGGAAGCTTTATTAGTACAATCCGATTAAGTAATGTTTTTAACTATACATACACTTATATAACCCACTGGGGCCGGCGGGAGCATATATGGAGTAGGAGGAGGGACGTTTTTAGCATCTTACCTCCGAGTGTGTGGGAGCGGCATAGCGGCGGAGGAGCTCCGGTACAGGAAGGACGCTTTTAGCAAGCCACACTCGACATTACTCGATCGGTATTACGGCGGCGGAGGATCTCAGGCAGAGGCCAATCCTACGATATACATGTGCAACGCGCTCCTAGCGCTCTACTTTCGACTACAAACTATACATTGGGGGAGTGGATTCTACAAGCAGAGCTTTGGTTAGTGGGTTGGAAACACTATGGAAAGGCTGCCTGGCTAGGGGTCTGAAATAGCAAGCCTGCGAGACATAGTCGGCCTTGTTGTGTAGGAGAGATCCGGCAAGGTAACGCGAAACGGCTACTAGCCGCGAGGCGTAGCATATAATGACAGCGACAGCGACACTGTCTATATGGCTCGAGAGGACGGATGCGTGTGTCGGTCTATAATCGGATACTATAGGGCAGAGGGCATGATGGAGGTATCAGATAGGCTTAAGGAGCAAACAGGAATGGAGGCGTGAAGGAATGGTTTTGGTCCTGGCCGGAACTTCCGAAGGTAATCACACAATAGGTGGTTTAATGTAGTCAGAAGATTCTACAGAAGCCTAGTACTAGTGGCTTTATCACAAGTGAGCCGGGAAAGCGTCTGTAGGTGTAGCGAACCTACTTTGTATTATAACATATTCTAGAAAGTAGTTATAATATAATTCATTTCTGCCAAGCGAGCAGCAATGGACCTAGTCACTTCGTTTGCACATGATGTCGAAGAGGCCTTCGCCCGCAAGCAAGAAGTCACAATGGTCACACTGGACGTACAAGGCGCGTTCGACGCACTCCTGCCGAATAGGCTACTGGAACGTATGCGCCAGCAAGGGTGGCCCCGCTCCCTTCTGCAACTAGTCCAAGCCTTTCTGAGCGACCGCTTAGTAAGAGTACGGCTGGAAAATGCAACTACAGAGTACAGCCGCGTCAAGTGCGGCACCCCGCAGGGCTCCCCGCTCTCACCCGTACTATACGTTCTATACCTCGCTGAGCTACTGAATCAAGACACCAAGCTGCGCTTCGGGTATGCTGATGACGTTTGCATCTACCGCGCATCCAAGAACGTACGCAAGAATATTGGCCTCCTCAAACGCGATCTTCGCCAGATCTTCCAGTGGGGTGAACGAAACCGCATAGTGTTTGCACCGGAAAAGCTAGAGATGATACACCTCTCCCGGAGGAGAGAGGCATACACCCCGCACCTGGAGGTGAACGACGAGATATCGATCCGCTCTATCAGTGAGTCGGGCGACGAGACTATTCAACCAGCCCTATGCTGGCTGGGAGTCTGGTTTGATCGGAAGCTATTCTTCAAAAGATATGTAGCAGAACGAGAAGCGAAAGCCTGCAAGGTTGCGAGGTATATCAAAGGACTCGCACAGATACGTTACGGCCTGTCAGCTGTGGTGCTGCGCAAGGCGGTAATCACCTGCGTCCTACCCTTTGCTTTCTATGGATCCGAGGTATGGTACACAGGCCGAACGAAGCCAAATCGGGCGGGGGGAGCTGCCTGTGGTACAATGGTGAGCACAAGGCTGGGCAGTCACATCACCAAGGTCGATCGAGCGATCGTCCTAGCAGCAAGAGGAGTTCTACCCGCTTGGCGCACGACTCCGACCATTGCGATCCTGAGAGACTCTGGACTACCGCCCGGCGAGCTAGCACTCGAACAAGCACGAATAAGATTCGCACTCCGACTTCGCAAGGTGGACGAAAACCACCCACTGGCGATTCGTTTAGTGCAGGCATCTCAACACAAGATGAACAACACCAACCTCCGTAGATTAGCTAGATTGATCCTGGAAGCACCGAGACCAATACTCTCCCCGCCGTACTTCTCCGCAGGGAGCCGCACCGACCCTACAGGAGGCGTGAAGAAAGAAGCAGCCGCGCTCGAATTCACGCAATGGTGGAATCGTCTGCCTGACAGCCATATCACAGTCTTCTCGGACGGCACTGAACAGTACCACCGAGGGCAAAAGATAGTCGGCTACGGCTACGCGATCTACCGGGGACAATTTCCAGTGGCATCCGGCCATGGGGCGATCAACCCGCTCTCGCATGTCTTCGACGCCGAGATAGTGGGTGCTCTAAAAGGTTTGGAGCGCGCTGTCCGACTGGAACCGGCTGGGCAGATCACTACGTGCATCGACAGCACCTCAGTCATTTGGTGCATCAGGGGCAACGCCTCCGACTCATCCCAATGGGCGTTTCTGCGCTGTCATGAGATCATGAGGAACAGACAAGTGGCGATCCGATGGTCGCCTGGACATACCGGAATCCTTGGAAACGAGAAGGCCGATCGGCTCGCCGATCTGGGCGCCCATAGCGGTCGCATCGAAAACGACAACTCATCGCTCCCCACTATCAGTGGTATAAGCTCAACGGCCAGAACCCTCAGACGAGAGGCAGAGCAGAGGTGGTGGAAGCGAAATGAGGTCTCCCTCGCTGGCCGATACCGTCGCTGGCACCTCAGCTACCAAGTCAAGGAACCTGAGGAACTTGCCCTCCCCCGCCCTATTCTTCAGCGATTGGTAGCGCTCAGGACCGGACACGGGGATTTTGCGTCCTACCACCGGCGCTTTCAGCACGACAACGCCACCTCAGAATGCTCCTGCGGATACAGCAAAGAGCCTAAGCATCTAATGCTCTGCCAACACTTCTGCACCCAATTCAACAACTAGCCAAACAAACCTGACTCAATTCCGCGAAATACAAAGAGTGCAATCGACTATTTCTCTCTTCTTTTGAAAACCCTAACAAACTTTGCAATCTTCCTAGCGATTATTAATCACTTCAAGCAACCATGCTTAGCTTCCCCGGAGAGCCTTTGATCTCCTACTTTCACATTGCTAACCAGAGCTGCACCCCTCTCTGGAGCCGTTCCCCCTCCTCCACTGCTGCGTACAAACTGCAACACACAAAAACTGACAATATAGGGCCCTATAGCCAGCCGCAAACCTGGACTACCCAGCATGAAGTGGGTTGAACAGCACCGACATTGCAAGCGAGAGACAAACGGCAGGAGCGCGCACAACGCCCCTGGCCGCTTCTCCCCCGACCTGCATCACAGCCGTAGAAGAACGGAACGCGTGGCTATGCCGGCACCCCCACTAGCATAGTCCATCCCTAGTACCCCCTGGGAGGTCGTGGCGAGCCCCTGCGGCTTGCCCCCCGGATGTAAATTAAAATAAATAAATAAATAAATTCATATATTTCTTTTATTACAAGGTGATATACAGATATTTGTTTTAAGATAAACGGAGATAGTGGGTTGTATAAAGTTATTCGAAGATAAGCTCCATATATAAAGAATATCGGTACAAGTCTATTTGGGCCAATAATATTGTTAACTATTTTCACTATTATTTACAAGATTGATTCTTTATCAAGTTTATTATTTTTAAATTCCTCCTTGAATATTTTGTACACATATTATATTAGAGTATAATATCTTTCAACTTTTCTAATTGTATTATAAGATTCTATAAAAACTTTTCGAATATCAATTTGAAATGATCTTATATTTTGTCTGAATTTGTTTAATACAAAGTTTGTATTAATGTTATGGGATATATAATCTAATAAATCCAAATATATATCAATCTAATATTTTCGAATCATATTCCATACGATTTTAATAGATATATTTTATATAAAAACTACAGTATTATATACAATTGCTTTATCAATGATATACAAAATAGGGTTTTTATCGATATAAAATATATCAAAAATAATAAAATAATTAAACTCGATATCATTTTTGATAATAAACTTAAAACACCCTAGGGATTTCGTATAAAGTTAACAATGCTTATAAAATTTATTAAGTTTTTTGATTATACGAGTATTAATATCAATATAACCAGCTCGATTTAAAAGATTTACAAATTTTCATATAAATAGATATCCAAATCTTTAATGAATTTGTCGAAGTTTCACTTCTATCAAATGATTGTACGTAATCGTTTTTTTCTTTTAATTCAAAAGTATAAAAGGGTGTCCCTATTTATATACAATAAGAATTATCTTATCTTTTTGTTTTAAAATATTAATAAGATTATTAAATAATATTTGCAAGCGATTTATATCCTGAATATATATAAAGAATAATATATTTATTAATACAATTAAAAAAGTAATAGTACTAAAAGATATATTGATTATAATATTATTTTGAGATTATATAGAACCTTTTCCGAACTTGATATTATATACAAAACTGTTAAAAGATTATGTAGAAGTTGGTGGAAAAGCCTTAATATTATTAAGTTCTACATAGAGATACGATATATATGTATAAACTCGATAGAGTTATATATAGGCTAATCCCGATATAGTATAGTGTGATATACAGTATAAGCACCTTTTCTAATACTTCTTTATGTTGATATTGTATATCTAAAGTTATGTAGCTTATCGAAAACTATGGGAAGGTTATAGAAGCTATATTGTAAATCAATGCTATAATTGATTTCAATTAAGTTAAGTGGTATAATCTATATTGTAAAGATGTGTGTGTAGTATTTGATTGCTTTTATTTGGTAAATCTTGAGAAATGCTAATAAGTGTTTTAAAGCTAGTGAGTTGATTTCAGAGTATATTGGAAAGTGTTTTGAGGTGATAGTGTTGATTTCAATAATCTTTAAAAAATGTTTTGGGATTAGTAAGTTAGATTTCAAAAGTTGTTAGGAAGTGTTCTGGGATTAGTAAATGATTGATAATGAAGATGCTGGTTGTTGATAATATTTTTTTTAGGAATTAATATTTTTAATCAATTTTTAAAGAAAATTGTCTCCTTTAGGGCTATTTAATATCTAGTGTAAATACTTCTCTAAAGGTGTAGGGATTATATTAATAGTATGATACCTATTGATCTATAGAGTATATATCTTTACAGCTTTTTTCTTTAAAAGAAGCTGGGATACAGTTTCCTATATGATTATTCTGATTATATAGAATCCCTTGATCCTTGTTTTCTTCTATAAGAGTATAGGAAATGTTGTACACCTTTTCTATATGGTGGAATGTCAGGGCGCTCCCTTATAGAGTGTATCCTATAACTCTTCCTTTTCCTTTTGGATATATTTAAAAGGGGATATAAGATTAACGGTGATATCCTTGATCATCTTGGTTTTGCTGATCTCTATTATAAGGAGTATAGGAGATGGTTCCACTATTTTCTATATGGTGGAATATTAAAGTGTTTTTTTAAGTATAGTAGTATACATTCTCCCATTATTGTAATCATTTACTCCTCCTTTACATATGGTTTTGAATTGCCTCCAATTCTCTTTGGAATCTTTAGCTTTTTATACTTAATGCTTTCGGATCCCTACAAACTTTTCGGCTTTTTATATACTTTTTTTCCTCTTCGATTGTTAGTGTAGCTATTGTTGATATAGAAGATCGAAATCGAAATTGTATGAAGATGGTAATCGAAAAGAAAATGAAGATTCTTTCGAAGGGGATTAGAAGAGGACCAAAATGATTGTATATGAGTAGAATACAAGTAAAATTCGATTGCTTATTGGAAAAAAATGAGATTGAGAGTTGAAATGTTGTAAAATGGCGGAACTGGTGAGCGAAATAAATTAAATATTATAAAAATCTATTAAATAAAATAATAATTTAATGATTATTATATTTATTAGATTGTAGGTGTGGATGATTGGAAAATTATCAAAGAAATGGGGGGGATAGCAAAAAATTTTTTGAAACAAAGAAAATCTTATTAAATTAAATGGGTTTTGTAGTTTTTCCAAAAACTATATTTAAAGTATTTTCAACTTCAAGATTTTTTATAGGTAATCCTTAATTATATAAAGTTTGATTGATTTGTAAAGTATTGTTGGTTGTTTATATCGTATCATTATTATTGATGTAGGACTTATGAAAATCGAAAAGAAAAGAATCGAAAGTGAGACAAGGGAATTTTGTTATAATTAAGATTTTCGAATTATCGAAAGAAGATAAAAATAGATAGCAATCATCTACCAAAACTTCATCACCTTTTTTAATCCTGTAGGTTGAATTGCTGTAATATCGCGTATTTGAGTATTTATTACAATCTCTATTGTCTTTAATCTTGAAGATTGAATTGTTATGGTACTGTGCATTTGAGTATTCATTACAGTCTTTATCGTTTTCAATTCTGAAGATTAGATTGTTGTGGTGCTGTGCATCTAAATATTTATTACGATTTCTATTATTTTCAATTCCGAAGATTGGATTGTTGTGGTGTTACACACCTGAGTATTTATTACAATCTTCATTGTGATAACACTGCATACTTTACAATATTATATAGGATGTTGGAATCTTATGACGGTATTGAAATCAGATTCATTTGTCAAACAAAGCCACACTTCCCCAATCGATTAGTTGGATTGGGCTAGATATCACCTAATCGTTTTTAAGATTTAATTTTGTTTATGAAGATGATAGTTTTCGGATTTGATAAAATCGCTACTGTTTATTGTAGTATTAATCAAATAACTCTGGAAAACTAATCTTAGCGCCGCGCGAACCCGGGTTTATAATCTGTTAAAAGATTATGTAGAAATTGGTGGAAAAGCCTTAATATTATTAAGTTCTATATAGAGATACAATATATATATATGGACTCGATAGAGTCACATATGAGCTAATCCCGATATAGTATAGCGTGATATGCGGTATAAGCACCTTTTCTAACAAAAACCATTTATACATTTCATATTCTTTTCCCTTTCCAATACCTAAACTTATAATTCGTTTGTTATCGAAACTTCTGATATATTTATATCAAAAATAATGCCTTGAAAAATATTAGTAGAATATTGATTTTCGAATTAGAAAACTTTAAATCCTTTCATTATCTATTCATACACTTATTGAAATTAATCTTGTTGTAAGTATATATGTATGAGGGATTGTCTATTGAAGAGTTCAGCTATATACACTTCATTAATTGATCCTATTTTAGCAAAGTGTATTTCATATTTCACTGATTGATTATTTGGGGAATCAATTTATTGATATTCAATAATATTTTATTTATTCAAAATTTCATCAAATTCAGATTTGATATTATTCAAATCGTTTTTGTATATAAGGAGAAATTAATGAAATTAGATTTCATTTATTTGATGTTTTATTATGAATTGATTGTATCAGTGTTGGATTCACTTGGGGGGGGGGGGGGGTGTCGTCGACTCGAATCACCATATACAGTACTGTATAGCCTATATAAAATGAATAATATAAATTGAAATGATTTAGAATAAGATATGATTCTTCCCATTATATATATAGTAGGAAGAATCATGTGATTCGCTTAAGCATGTGATCGTACATTCCGACAATCAGGTTTTTCGTTTTTTTATAAAATGATTTATCGATCAATAGCCTGATTACTTGTATATATAATATTTTAATGCTGTATAAGGATTGGATTGTTTTATTGATTGAGGTGTAAATCGTTTTTTTGGAAATCTTTCTCTATTTCTTGCTCTATGGTATCGGTTTTGATTATAAGGTGAATCTTAGCCTTTATATATACAATCCATCCAGTGAATTTCTATACTGAACAGGTCATTAATTATTTGATCAGTAATATAAATATTCGTTGTTCGTATTCACTTAGTTTGATTAATAATATTTCGAAGATTAGTATAAAGATCTTTATATATTAATATAGATCATAATAATACAAAATTGTATTCAGAAACTTTATAATATACATTTATAATCTAATCTCTCAATATCAATTCTGATTAATATAAATCTATCAATCCGTATTGTAATATACAAAAGGTTGAGTGCTCTAAAAGGTTTGGAGCATGCCGTCCGACTGGAATCAGCTGGGCAGATCATTACATGTATCGATAGCACCTCAATTATTTGATGTATCAGAAACAATACTTTCGACTTATTCTAATGAGTATTTCTGTACTATTATAAAATCATGAGGAACAAACAAATAACAATTCGATGATTGCCTGGATATATTGGAATCCTTGAAAATGAGAAGGCCGATTGGCTCGCCGATTTGAACACTTATAGTGATTGTATCGAAAATAATAACTTATTGTTCTCTACTATCAATAATATAAATTCAATAATTAGAACCTTTAGATAAAAGATAAAGTAAAGGTAATAAAAGTGAAATGAGATCTTTCTTGCTAATCAATATCATTATTAATATCTCAATTACTAAGTCAAGGAATCTAAGAAATTTGCCCTCCCCCGTTTTATTTTTTAGTGATTGATAATACTTAAAATCAAATACAAAGATTTTGTATTCTATTATCAATACTTTCAATATAACAATATTATTTCAGAATGCTTCTGTGGATACAACAAAGAGTTTGAGCATCTAATACTTTGTTAATACTTTTACACTCAATTCAACAATTGATCAAACAAATCCAACTCAATTTTGTAAGATATAAAGAATGTAATTGATTATCTTTCTTTTTTTCTAAAGATTTTAATAAACTTTGCAATCTTTCTAACAATTACTAATTACTTCGAGCAATTACATTTAACTTCCTCAAAAAACCTTTGATCTTTTACTTTCACATTACCAACCAGGGCTGCATCCCCTTTTGAAGCCGTTTCCCCTCCTCCATTACTATGTACAAATTGTAATACACAAAAACTAACAATATAAAACCCTATAACCAGCTACAAACCTAGATTACTTAATATAAAGTGGATTGAATAATATCAATATTACAAATGAGAAACAAGCGGCAGGAATATGTATAATGCCCTTAATTACTTCTCTTTCAATTTATATTATAATTATAGAAGAACGGAACATATAGCTATACTAGCATTTCTACTAATATAGTTTATTCTTAATATCTTCTAGAAGATTGTGGCGAGCCCCTGCGGCTTGCCCCCCGGATGTAAATTAAAATAAATAAATAAATAAATAAATATACAAAAGGTTTCGAAAAGCTTTTCCAATTATTCTGAAAATGTTTTATTAAGGTGTTTTCGTATAATCTATAGAAATGTTGTATTATATTATTCAATAAAATATTTCTAGCATTTCTCTTCGATTTCGAAATGTACTTTTATATATATAATCATTTTATCAAATCTTAATCTCTGATTACTGATTTTGTCAAAATAAAATAATAAAATAGAGTCTTGAAGTATTATCAAAAAAGCTGATTTGTATTGAATTTGATTAAGTTTGACTTTTTTATATAGTTTATAGAATATTTGAAGTTTCTTTTTTAAGAAATTGTACTCTCTATTACTATATTTGAATTCGCTGTTGTTATATATCTTTATCAAATCTAATAAAAGGTTTTGTATATAGTCTATATTTGGTGTTTCGTATGATATTAAGCGATCAGATAGTATAAGATTAGAAAAAGGTTAGTTTTGGAATTGTTGTTTTGATTCATTTTGTTATATTTGCTTGAAAGAATTTGGTGCAAATGATATTTAAATTTGAATCGATTTTTTTTGATATAATAATGTTGTATATATTTATATATTCTGTTTTTAATATTTTTACCTCTTCTTAGACCTCTTTTGTATATTTATCCGATATTTCTTTTGAGATAAATTCAGCAAGGACTTTAACATAACTAAAACTTCCTTTTATTTATTATACTTGAAAGCCATAAAGGATAAGCTGATTTTATACAAATTTGAAAGCTTTGTAATATATGATTTTGAAGATAATTTTTGTTTAACCTTTATACCACTCCTAAAATTCGTTCTATAAGCATTATTCTTTATATTATCTATATTATAAATTGATTATCTATATAACAATATCGGTATTCATTTGGGTTTCTATAAGATCTGAATTCTTTAGGTTTAATTGTTTTCCCCAGATTGTAGAATCTACTTTGTATAAAAGTATTTTAGGGATTGAAAAAACCATATTGAATAATAATATTCGATATTGTATTATATCAAATCGATTTGTTATATAATGTGTATAAGTGTGTGATAGATATAAATAGAATCGATATAAAATCAAATTATTCTAAAGAAAATATAATTGTGGTTAGGAATTTCTTTTTAGTATATAATTTGAAAAGATAGTATAGGGAATGTAGTATTTTAGTTCTTTCATATAGATCATACATAAACTCAGTCTAGTATGATCTTATTTGTTTTTTCAAAAGATATCTCTTTTTATTTGGTTTAATCTTTTTGTTTTATGATTGAGTCGTTCAATCACTGATCAATATTAAGTGGACCTAGTAAGATAGTGTATATACAAAAGTATATAGATTAAAGATATTATAATTCTGTTTGCCTTTTTTATATAAAGGGGTATCTCTAAATTATATATACATTCTATTTTATATATGTACGAAGAGCATAAGTGGGGGTAGAATGTGATATGTTCTCAGTCATGTGTTCCAATATTATCTTTTTGATGTTTCTAAAGAGGGAAAGTTGATCAGATATATATGAGGAAGTACTGGTATCTATATATCAATAAGAAGGGGTAGTTTTACGAATAAGTTTTTTAGAGATACGATACTTTTCGTTATCAGACTCTTTTTTGTTTTTTAATTAATCGAAATCAATTAGAAGACTTTTGCTGTTTACAAAATAAGCTTGATTACTTTTTCTTTTAGAAAATAATATTTTGATTGTCTTTTTGAATGTTGCTTTTTGTTGTTGAACTTTATAGTGTTTGCAGATCAAGGTTTGTACAAAGGTGAGATCTTTATAATTATATAAAAAGTGATCCTTTTATTTATAAAGATAGCAAATATAAGTATTAGCTATTTCTCCTCGGTTTTACTATATTGTTAGGCTTGATTTTTTACTATCTTTTTATTGGTTTAAGATTATATACTTTTTATTAATAATATAAGCTTATTTTATTTTTTGAATACTAAACTCTTTAATAATAAGATACTTAATCTTGTTTTTTATTATTAGTATATTTTAAATACTTATAATATTAATTGTTGTTTGGTATTCATTTGGAAGACTTTTAGTTAGAATTAAAAATAGAGCTTCGTCTCTATATGAATCCTTGAATGCAGGATTAATAACATCAAGCTTATATCAATATTCTTTCAATTTATTTTAGACTTCAATAATAATTATCTTTGAATAGCTAGTAGACTTGAAGGTGAATATTTGGATTATTATTAAATACGAATTGATTATAATATTACTAATTTTTGAATACTTTGTCTTCAGATAGTTCCACAATGTTCATACTGTATTATACTCATTAATAAATGTTTCATTATTGTTACTAAATGATTTATACATATATAAAAATATACTAATTTCATCTTTCAAGTATTTAGTCTTTTTGTTGAGATTGAACCTAATGTTTACAATTTTGCTTCCCACAAGGATTAAGAAAACTTTAGTATTATCAATTTTTATTCCGATTCCTTTAATCTTAGTATGCTTTTACAATATATATTTAATCGTATAGAATCAATCCTTTTGTCAGGGTTCAGTAGTAGGTAATATGCCGGGAAGGTACCGATTGGTATGTCAGAGGTTAGGTAATAAGGTGTATTGGATTCTAGTCAAAACTAATCTTATGCCCCGGCCAGTCCAGGGCATATCCGGTCCCTTATATATTACTCTTTATTGTAGGTCCTGATATCATAGATTCCTTTAGTCCTTTTCATTTCATCATAGATTACGGGCTTGTCGTAGGCCAAGCTGGTAGCCTTAAGGTTAAGGTTTACTACTACCAACTTCCCGATCCTTTGCCAAGGCCCGGGCCCTTGGTGGCCCCGGCACCTCCCAGGCTGACTAATCGTGTCCTGCGCTGACACAATACTCCCCCCCCTGTACCTTCGTCCCGAAGGTGTAGTTGTTGATATTCACTTCCTGGAAAGTTTGCTCAGTTCCTTATTGTGATACAGGCAGGGGCGCCTACGTTGCTACCCCGGCGTCCAGTGTCGTATCCTGTAGTCGTGTTTGTCGTGGCGTTTGTTTGTTATGGATGCGACTGGTGTTGTTGCTGGGGTCACGCGTGGCTGTCGCGGCAGCTTCCCGTGGCGTGACTACAGACCTCCTTTGTTTGTTTTTCTCTGTCGCTGCTAGGGGATAAAGCCGATCTGTATTCCCCCTTTCTGTCCCCTCTGTAATCCAATTCTCTTATCAGTATGGCGAATGTTAATGCTGCCAACCTCCCTACGATACTACAGCCTATCGTGTCCGCGGACCTCCCGACCCGTAACTACTGCCTTCGCTGTATAAAGCTTCTCTTCCTGAACCCTGAGCACGTATGCGTGGCTGGTCCGGGACGCGTCTGCACTTACTGCGTAAAGCAGAAGGCCTCCTGTGACAAGGTGAGATCTCGCGGTTTCCTTGCAACCTTAGTTCTAATGCGCTGGCTAACCACCGTGACTTTTCCGGTACAGATCCCTTTGGCTTTAGTGGCTCAGGTTCGTGATATTGTCTTGGCTGCGGATATGTTTAACAACTGGGTGGATGTAAACAACAATCTTCCGGATGCGCCCATACCCCCGGCCGTACCCGATCCGAATGCTGCGTACAAAAGCGAGTGGACTTTGACCATGCTAACCGGTCCTCGTACCAACAACCGCCCTCCTCTAATCTCTGCCAGCAAGCACCTCCCCAAACGCCCTAATGGCGACTGGAAGTTTTCTGCCGGAACCCCCCCGGAGTACCGGGATCTCTATACGGCTTCCCAGGATTTTCTCCGTGAGCTTCGTACCTTGGTTGCCCCGGCACAAGCCCTGGTCAAGGGTGTTACCGCCTTCGAGGCTGCATTGTTGGGTCGCATGGATGTCCTTACCCATGAGCTGCGGGTACAGAATGCATGGTCTCGTTGGAATGTAATTTCCCCTTTCCTGCTCCGGTGTTACCCCTTGGTTGTTGCTGACTCTGTCGTTTTTTAGTCGAATATGCCTCACACCGACGAAAGCTTTTTCGCCCGGGAGGCCTTGTCCTACTTCACCAAGGACTAGGGTTGATTGCTGTTGGAGGTTTTCATTTTGGGTTGTTTCGAGGTCTACCTCTCTTGCGTTTTGTGGGTGCGTTGTCGCCCCGGTTATGTTCCTGATTGTATTCTCTTAGGATTTCTTGTGCATTTTTCAGATTCGGAAATGCTGGCAACCATGTATTGTAATCTTCGGGCCACCCCCGCCACTTTATAAGATACTCGTCTCCTGCCTTTCTACTTCTGTGGCCGGTGATTTTCTCTACTTCCCATTCCTGTGTTTCCTCGTCCTCTAGTTCCGGGTATTCTCCGGCGGGGTAGCTGGAGGGGTCCATGTCTTTTGGTGCTTTGTATTTTTCCAATAGGGATACGTGGAATACATCATGCAGTCTTTTGTAGAGGCTGGGCAGCTCCAGCCTATAAGCGTATTCCCCTTTGATGTCTAATATCTTGAATGGTCCAATCATTCTTGGGCTTAGCTTTTTCTTTGTGTTCTTACCCTCCTGGGTTTCGCCGGTCCGGATCCGGATGTTCTTGGTTGACAATAGTACCCAGTCTCCTATAGCGAAATGCATCTGTTTGTGTTTTTTATTGTAATATCTTTGTTGTTCCTCCTGAGTCTTTATCCATAGTGCTCCGAGGTCGTCCCGGAGCCTTTTCAGTGCTTCTACCCTTTGTTTAGCGCTTGGTACCTCCCCCGATGAATCCATGGCCTCAGGATTCCATGGTAGCTCCGGGTTGTATCCGTAACATAGATAGAATGGTGAACAGTTTAAACTGGAGTGTGTTGAATTATTGTAAGTGAATTCTGCCATTGGCAGCTTTATCCCCCAATTCCCCTGCTCTGTCCCGGTGTATGCCCTGAGGTAGTGCTCTAGTGTCTGATTTTGCCTCTCTGTTTGTCCATCCGTTTGTGGGTGGAATGCGGTGCTGAGCCGACGCTTTACTTTTAGATAGAAGCAAAAAGTGGACCAAAAGTGACTCGTAAACACAGTTCCTCTATCCGATACGATCCCCCTCGGGATTCCGAATTTTGAAAATACCTCGGACCACACCAGGGATGCTAGCTCTATGGTATCGATCGTCTTGTGGCAGGGTATATATCGTGCCATCTTCGTGAATCGATCCACTACTACTAGGATACTGTCGAAGGGTCGTTTCTTGTTCTGTGGATTGCTCGTAGGTGGTAATCCCGTCACGAAATCCATGGAAATTTCGGCCCACGGGCGGGTAGGCCGCGGTAAGCTACCTAGTTCCCCGTAGGGCTTGTGGTGTCTGGATTTATTCCTTTGACAGGAATCGCATTCTTCCACATATGTGGCGGTGTCTTCCCGTAAGCTGCTCCATATATAATTCCTTGTTAGCAATTCTATGGTTTTATCTCGTCCAAAATGCCCCGCCAAGGGGTCGTCGTGATGCAGCCGGAGCAGTTCCGCCCTTAGTGCAGTGTCCCTAGGAATAAAAACCAGATTATTCAGATGCAATATACTATCTTTCAGGGTGTACTTCTCTTGACTATTTAAAGTTGCTCTTATCTTAATGCAATCCGGGTCCACTCCTTGAGCTACCCGGATCACTTCCATTAAAGCCTCTGTTTTGGCTTCATAAGCAGTCGCGGTTGCAGCGGCTATCCTTGCCCATACTCTGGGCATGGTGGGTACATCGCCTACTAAGTCTTGCAAGTTGTGACCGGTGGGGTCCCGGGCCTCATTCCCCTCGTTTGCCTGCTGTGGGCCGGGACTAGCCGCGACATCAATATGCTCCTTTTCTGCCTCCGTACCCCCGCTTGCGGCCCCCCTGGGCTCCGGACTCTTAGCATGATCTTTTGCATGACTAACGATCCCACCTGGGATCCATCGAGTTACTGCCCTAATGAATTTCACCATTCCCGGCTCCTCACCGGACTGGTTCTTCGTCCAATTAGCGACTCGGATTGCTAGGCTTCCCTTCATTTTCTCCTGAAATGTTGGGAGCCAGGTTATATCTTCATTTTTATCACTACCCATGTAGTCTGGCCTTCTACTGGGCCCATCCGCAGGATTGGCGGATCCTTTCCGGTAATGAATATTAAAATCATATTGTGATAGGTACATAGCTTGCCTTGCTTGTCTTTGGCTCAATTGTTGTGCTGAGGTAAAGTATTTGAGGTTATTATGGTCCGTAATCACCTCGACAGTGAACCGGGCCCCCTCCAAATACCTTCTCCATTCTTTGAAGCACTCAACAATAGCCAGTAGCTCTTGATCGTAGGTTGTATACCGACGCTCTGCCGGTTGCATCTTTCTTGACCAAAACGCTACTGGGTGCCAATGCATTTGAGTACCATCTCCCTTGGAATCATGCTGTTGGGATATCACCCCTCCCAGAGCCTCTCCGGAGGCGTCTGTTTCTACTCTCGAGGGTAGATTGGGGTCGAAATGCCGTAGCATAGGTGCTTCTTGAAACTTATTTTTTAGCGTCAAAAAACTGGCCAACGCAGCGGCAGTCAATTCAAAATGTCCTGACTTCTTTCCTTGCTTCATTCCTACTAGCATATCAGTGAGTCCGGACGCGACCCGGGAGTATTGATATATAAATCTCCTGTAGAAATTGGCGAATCCCAAGAATACTTGGATTTCCCTGAAGGTCTTGGGTTCTGGCCATTCTGCAATGGTTTGGGTCCTGCGCGGGTCCGCAACTACACCTCCGGTGGTTATAATAAACCCTAGAAACTCCGTTTCCGTAGTGTTGAATTCGCACTTGCTCAATTTCACAAAAAGCTTATACTGCCGGAGCCGTTCCAATACTTTGCGGACGTGCTCCGCGTGGTCCTGTTTTTTCTTTGAGTATACTAAGATGTCATCCAAATAAACAACCACAAAGTCGTCCAACAGGCCGGCCAATGCCCGGTTAATATATGATTGAAAGGTTGCAGGGGCGTTTGTCAATCCGAAAGGCATGACGCAGTATTCGAATAGGCCATATCTGGTGCGGAATGCAGTTTTCCATTCATCACCGGGCCTAATCCGGATCCGGTGATACGCATCCCTTACATCGAATTTTGTGAATATTTCCGCATTCATCAACTGGTCTAGAGTTTCATTGATCAAAGGGAGGGGGTGTCGGTCTTTCACTGTGACCTCGTTCAATCCCCTATAATCCACACATAGTCGTAGGGACCCATCCTTTTTAGGTACGAACAGGATGGGGGCCCCCGCCGGGCTATTGGAGTGTCTGATCCATCCTTTTTCTAGGGCATTCTCCAAGTATTCCCTTAGGGCTGCCAGTTGTGGTTCAGAAAGCCCATAAAGTGGCATAAACGGCGGTTCCCCGGTGGTGTTAATTGCATGTGTAAATTCTCCTACTTCCGCTAAGGTGTTGGCCCTCACGTCGTCGAATACATCTGCAAACTCCTGGTACTCCTCAGGAACCTTAGTTACCTCGTTCCTTACCATGGAAATCTTTCCTTTCCTTCGGCATGTGCATCCTTGCCAATTTCGAAGACATTCGCATTCGGAAGTGGGCCGGACATGCACCTGGCCGTTTTTGGACAACTTTACCATCATTACTGCCGGGGCATTTTCAGGTTCCTCTAGAACTACTTGCCCGAATTCCTCAGGAGTTAAGATGTCTACCTCTGCTTTACCAGCGTAGCTCCACCTGCCCTGCCCCCATTGGTATGTGCCTTTTCCCATTTGCCTCAGGAATGGCAAGCCTAGGATAAGACGTTGTCCGGTATTATAGCAGCCGTAGGCCGTGACCTGAAAGTCTCGTCTCACCCCTCCTGAGTCAAACACCTGCATTGGAATGATGTACTCCCCCTGGACTTGGAGCTCTTCGCCGGTGATGCCCCCAACAGAGTACGGTCGTTTCCCGGTATCCGCTAGTTCGTATTGCCTAGCGATGCTTTCGTCGATGATATTCAAGTCCGCTAACGAATCTACAGCACCTTCCTCGCGGTACCAGGCCGTATGCGTAGCGCTAAATATCTGGCACCGTGCCATCATTCGCTGTGTGTTAAGGTCAACAGGGCCAGCGTCGCCTATTGATCCATCCCATTTTTTGCTCTTTTGCCTACCCGGTCGTCCTCCTGGATTTCTACTGCGCTAATCCGCTTTTTATTGGCACAGCCATCGTCTGTAGCTATATGGCCCTTCTTGCCGCAAGAGAAACAGGTCAAATGTTCCTTGGAGTGGCCTCGGATCCCCGCCGGGGTGCTACTAGGCTTGAGGTGACTCCGGTCCGTTCCGGTAGGGGTTTGTCCCGTAGCCGGCGGTTCTAGCGAGGGTCGTTTGGGCCGAGGTGCTGCTGGGTGGTGCCCAGTACGCTCTTGGCTCCCTCTATGGTTCTTCCAGTTGTATTCAAACTGACTGGCCAGAGCTATGGCTTCTTCGATGGTCACCGGGAGGCTAGTTGCCTCCGTAACCTTGTTTCGCAGCGGGAGTTTGAGCCCCTGGACGAACTTATCCAGACGGATAGGAGCCGGGATACCTTCGAGTTCGCTCTCATACTCAGCCAAGGTAGCGGCGTACTCCTGTACGCTTTTCTGTCCTTGTTGAAGTTCAAACCACTTGAAGGAGGTTTCCCGGCGCCTAGCCTGGGGCGTTTGTATCAAGTTGTGCAGGAATTCCGTGAACTTCGCCCAAGTCAGGTTCACTATTCCTGACTTAGCATCGGCCCACCGCTTGGCCGGGGTTCCTCCAAGAAAGGTGGTTGCCCACAAGACCCTGTGGGGTTCTTCCTCGTAGGTCAATGGCATGATTTCGAACATGTTGTTGCAGCCCCGGATGAACTCATGGAGCTTCTCAATTGACTCCCCGGAGTACTCCTTGGGAGCTGCCGGTTTGCGATTTCTTTCCTGCTCCATCTTCTCCTTTTTCCTTTTTCCTTCTACGTCTTCCCCTACCCCTACATTGTGAATAGGCGGCAAGCCGGCCCGGATTCGGAGTTGGTCCACGCTCTTCTTTTTCTCGTGAAGTTCAACAGCGCGGAGAAGTTCCCGTTCCTGTCGTTCCAGCTCTTCGAGGTGGGTAGCCTCCGGATCTGGTGCGGGGTTCTCGGGAGGGGAACTTAAGGCATTGGACCTTGTGTATCTTCCTGTCATACTAACTACCTCCTTTGTCAAGGTGTGTGATAAGATTAGAATGTCAGGGTTCAGTA
The DNA here is from genome assembly GCA_014898285.1 of Botrytis aclada. Lineage (NCBI taxonomy): Eukaryota > Fungi > Ascomycota > Leotiomycetes > Helotiales > Sclerotiniaceae > Botrytis > Botrytis aclada. Next base: position 1,794,260 of record RCSV01000001.1, on the reverse strand, counting down.
GTAGGTAATATGCCGGGAAGGTACCGATTGGTATGTCAGAGGTTAGGTAATAAGGTGTATTGGATTCTAGTCAAAACTAATCTTATGCCCCGGCCAGTCCAGGGCATATCCGGTCCCTTATATATTACTCTTTATTGTAGGTCCTGATATCATAGATTCCTTTAGTCCTTTTCATTTCATCATAGATTACGGGCTTGTCGTAGGCCAAGCTGGTAGCCTTAAGGTTAAGGTTTACTACTACCAACTTCCCGATCCTTTGCCAAGGCCCGGGCCCTTGGTGGCCCCGGCACCTCCCAGGCTGACTAATCGTGTCCTGCGCTGACACCTTTCCTTTCAATTATATTTTCATTTATTGAAATCATTGCTTTTAGATTTCTTGAGTAAGATTTGGAATATTCTTAATTTGCTTTTTAATTTCATTTATTTTGATATCTATGTAGAGAATTTGCAAGGTTTTTTTTCCTCTTTTTTTGTATAAATAGAATCATACAGATTGTAAATATAAATATAGTTAGCATTGTATGCTTTTTGTCATACTGTGTACATTTTTATTTATAAATAGCATTGTGTGCTTTTTCAATTCCACAAATTGATGGTAATAGTAATTACAGTATCATATATTAATTATAAAGTAATATTGCGTACTCTTCAATTCCACAAATTGGTTTATAATAATGATCATATCAATTATATTTAAAGGTTGTATTAATCAGATTTTATAACCTTTTGAAAGATTGTATAAAAAAAACCTTTATATTGACTATATTGCGATATATATTAGTATATTATTTATTCTATAGTATTATATAAAAGTAACCAATATGCCTGTCTATGGTTCGTTTAATCTAGCCCGTTTAGGTAACCGTATTACTAATCACTACACGTGTTTAGCACCAGTAACTTCTATTCCTTTTAACACAGATTATTTTAAATTATTCTTTTTCGAAATCTAAAATCAAAATAATTATAAAATGATTTTTAAAATGATTTAAAAGAGTATTCTATATATTAATAAAAGCGTGCACATAATAGGGTCGTGCACGTAACAGGGATATCGGTTATGCATCATCTCGTTCCTGCAGAAACTAGTAAACTTAGCTCCTACCGTGAGTTGTTTCAACCAAGTATATCTCCGAAAGTTAATTTGCATCCCCAAATCTTCATGAACGTGGAAATTTTGCCCTGAAGAGGATATTAAATTTAGAAATGATGTAGTTGTGCTTGATAGTGTTAGGGGTCTAGCTCTTATGACATGTCATCCAATGTCTTTTCACCACGACTCAATACCACGATGCAAGGGCCAGTCCGTTCGCACACCCGAGCCCCCAAAATCTTTTCCCACCTCTTAGTCTACCACAAAAAACAGTAGATCATCATAGCCTGAGCACTACTTTTAGCAAAGCGTACATTAAGTTTCTGGGCACATGGGCTCAGGCACGCGCCAGGAACGAATTCTTGGAAATCATTAAATAGGTTAGTTATATTGTCCGGCCACGCTGCGGTAAGAAGATCCTCCCGTTTCGTTTCCTAGCTGAACAGCAACACGGGAATCTAACTCTGTGATCTTGGCTTCGTCCCTTCCACACTACAAATGTGGGTTAGCGCATTCGCAAAGACGTTCTTGGAACTAGAGTGGATATTTTTGGAGAGTCTTGGTATTGCAGCTAAGTATTACTATCGCTGCCCTTTCTCGGTTAATGCTGCTTGCTTTGTGAATAGTTTGCTCGCGGTTGGAAAGCGGGATCGCTTATTGGTAGATGGGACAATTAATTGTATCGCTTGTTTAGTTTAGTCTAGTCTCGTGTGGAGAGGAGAGTTCTTAGGATGGGAATGGGACTTCGGCTGCGAGCGAGTGCTGCGTCGTGCGACTTGGCGATGTATATAACTGGGGATTATCGCTCCTTGGATGTGCATTCGTCTCATCTGGAAAATTGTACGAAAATACACCACTCTCGTTAATCACAACCATGCATTTCCAGTCTTTTCTCTGTGCGGCCGCGGCATTCTCTCTGGGTATTGCGGCCCCTACAACTGATGGCCCGTTAAAGAGAGCAGATACTACGTTCGACTATGTAGTTGTTGGCGGGGGAACGGCAGGGTTGACAATAGCCTCGCGGTTATCTGAAGATCCTGGAACCACAGTTGCAGTTATTGAAGCTGGAACTTTCTACCAGGTACGTACAGACAAACAAACAAACATTCTCATCACGAGATCACATCATACCACACATCCACTAAACAGATTCCAGATCACCAATCCCGCACTCAGCTCCACACCCGCTGGAGATTCTTTCTGGGCGGGTTCAAGTCCCGCCGATACCAACCCGCTCGTAGATTGGAAATTCGTAACAACGCCTCAGGCTGGTGCAGCGGGCCGCTCGATTTCGTACGCCCGAGGAAAATGTCTCGGCGGAAGCTCCGCGAGGAACTTCATGATCTATCAGCGTGGAACCACGCAGTCGTATCAAAAATGGGCGGATGTGGTGGACGATCAATCGTATACTTTTGACGGGCTCTTTCCTTTCTTTCAAAAGAGTGTGCGCTTCACTCCTCCGGGATCGAGTCGCGCTTCCAACGCATCGGCAGAGTTTAGCGCCGTAGGTTACATATCTCTTAATGTTCAATCGCTTCGTGGAGAATACTGATTTCCATCATCATCTCTAGTCTGCATATTCGTCTTCGGGAGGACCGCTGGAAGTCTCGTATGCGAATTATGCACAACCTTTCTCGAGCTATATGGAGGGATCCCTCGGTGAAATCGGGATAAGCGATATTCAAGATTTCAACACGGGGTCGCTCATGGGTAAACAGTATTGCAGTTCCACCATTGATCCTTCCAGCCAAAAACGAGAGTCATCTCAAACAGCCTACTATGACTCGACGGTGCAGAAACGCTCCAATCTCAAAGTCTATTCGCTCACCACGGCGCAAAAGATCGTCTTTGATAACGACAAGAGAGCCACCGGGGTAAAAGTCACTTCACTCGGTTTCATCCCGTACACAATCCATGCCCGGAAAGAAGTCATCATGTCCGCCGGCGCCTTTCAAAGCCCTCAACTCCTCATGCTCTCGGGAATCGGCCCCAAAGATACCCTAGCGAAATGGAACATCCCCGCGATTTCCATCCTCGAGGGCGTGGGCCAAAACATGTGGGATCACGTTTTCTTCGGCCCTACCTATCGCGTCAAAGTGCAAACCTTGACCCGACTAGCCAACGACCTCCTCTACACCGCCGCTCAATTCATAGGTCCGTATCTGATTGAAAAAATCGGCCCCCTCACCAACCCCATCTGCGACTACCTCGGCTGGGAAAAACTCCCCAGCTCCCTCCGCAGCAGTTTCTCCTCCTCCACCCTCAACGATCTCTCTCAGTTCCCCCCCGACTGGCCCGAAATCGAATACCTCTCCGGCGCCGGCTACGTCGGCGACTTCGCCAGTCTCCCCACCACCCAGCCACGCGACGGCTACCAATACGCCACCATCCTCACCGCGCTCGTGGCGCCCCTCTCCCGCGGCACCGTCACCCTCGCCTCGACCTCCGCCTCCGACCTCCCCATCATCAACCCCTCCTGGCTCACCTCCCCCACCGACCAAGCCGTCGCAGTCGCAGCCTACAAACGCACCCGCGCTGCCTTCGCCTCCAAATTCATGGCCCCCGTCCTCATCGGACAGGAGTATTTCCCCGGTCCCGCCGTCTCCACCGATGCCCAGATCCTCGAGACCATTCAGAAAACTCTGCATACGGTATGGCACGCTGCGTGTACGTGCAAGATGGGGGTTCAGAGCGATCCCATGGCGGTGGTGGATAGTAAAGCGAGGGTTTTCGGTACCAAAGGCTTGAGAGTCGTGGATGCGAGTGCGTTTGCAATTTTGCCGCCGGGGCATCCGCAGAGTACGGTGTATGCGCTTGCGGAGAAGATTGCGGTGGGGATCAGGAATGGAGATTAGGGTAGGGTAGGGTGTGGTGATAGTGGAATGTAGGCGGTGGAGTAAGGGCGTATGGTTTCACGGGGTTATTTAAGAACCCTTTCGTATCCGCCTCTTTTATGTACAAGAGCTTATTCTACACCTGTGTATCTTACACGTCTGAGTAAAATCTTAGTTTCATGTATATATTATTTTACCATTATAATCCTAACTCCATGATACACATATTAAGATGTCCTATGAATTATCCAAGGACACAATTAACACACTAGGAATGTCTATCAAACTTTTAGAAAAGGAAATTACACATCTACCAATGCTTCTGCAAATTACAGCCGTCCTAAAAGATCCAGTATCTGGCACAAGGAATTGAGATTATCAAACTACCAATGATGGAGGAGAAGTAGAGTAAACCAGAAGTGAATGCTAAGGAAACAATAACCTAGTATTGAGATCCACCAGGCAAAGAAACCTCACACAGATGTGTTCTGCATAAGCAGACACTTGACTGTTATAATATTAAACCCTATTTCTAGTCTTGACGCAAGAGATGATCGGATGTGCAATAGTGTATGGATATCTTTGTTCAAGTACATTGTATGTTCTATTCATCATATATATTCCGTATGTCCAAATGCTATTGTTTCAACGAAGACATCCACCGTGCTAAAAGTCAGGTATGCCGCTATAATTTGCTGTCTATCATCTCCTCGCATATCAAAGTTTTCATAATTCTCTACTCATCATCATCTTCTATCGCCTGCTCTAATGGTTCTCCTGGCTTTGTGAATCTACCCGCTTATTAGTATACTTTCCTGAATCGCCCTTTGAATATCGGTGAAAACTTACTTATTAACTACTCTCTCGATACCATCCAATCCCATCTTCAAAGTTTCCATAGTTGGACCGTAGGAGAATCTGACAAAATGGTGGCAAGGACTATCAAACAAATCTCTTCTCTTACTTGGGTTCAAGTCGAAAAAGATACCTGGGACGACAATGACACGCTCCTCGAGACATGCTTGAAAGAAGTTAAGACCATCGGAAATTGCAGCCGGAAGTCCTTCAAGATCTGTAATTTCATTAGGTTAGCATTTTTGTGCCCGAAATATATCAGCGTATGTTGACTCACCCAACCACAAGTAGAAGGTACTGTCAGGTACTTCCTTGATCTTGAAACCCATTTTACGAAGACGGTTGATAACATAATCACGCTTATCACGGAAATGAGTTTGCAGAGCCTTCATTTCCTCCCTAACCTTGTTAGGCTCAAGCATAGGAATAGCAGCCTCTTGGAAAGGAACATTGGCACCACCATCAAGGTATGAACCACATGAGCCAATGGCTTTGATAAATTCCTATTTCACCATTAGTAAGGCTAGCGAGGTTTGATAGATATAGAGTAAGACAAACCTTTGGTCCAACAATCCACGCAATTCTCCATCCAGGTAATCTGAAGCGCTTGGTGAGACCATCAATGATCAAAACATCATCCTCATCGACATTTCCAACATTCTCAGCGGCACTGATTGTGGTACCATCACAATCACTGGTGTAGTTATAGCCTCCATAGAACTCATCCATAATGAGAGTGGCTCTGTCTCTGCAGATATCTTGAATTTCAGCAAGCTCAGGGTTCTTGACAACCTTTCCGGTAGGATTTCTGGGATTTGAAGTCAAGATAACGGAGGTACCACGAGCAATCTCCTCCTCAATTTTGTTGGGGTGAATGTGGTAACCATCTTCTCCAGAAAGAGGGGATGGAATTGCCGCAAACTAATTGAAGTAAGCTTCCAAGTCTTCTTTTCACTAACTGGGGAGAAAGGGGGGTAGGGGGGTGACTTACATTCTTGAATAATGACAACATCTCGTTGTATGCAGTATAATCAGGAATGAAGAATCCCAAATATGCATTATTCAATACTGCAGCAATTCTGATCAATCCAGCACGACCACCTGGAACAATGCACACATTCTCCCAAGTATATTGACTTTCTTTGCCCTCTCTATGATGCACATTGTACAAGTTTGCAACAGCAGCTCTCAAACTCTTGATACCAGCTGTAGGACCGTACTCTCTCCCTGCCATTGTAATATCGATACTCTCGGGACGCTTGAAACTGCCAGCGATTTCGTCATCGACTTCAGGAGCTCCCTGTCCAAGGTTCGCCCATTTCTCAGGCTCCTCAGCAAATCCATGCTCATAAGCTCTTTCAGTACACCAGACTACACCAGTAGAGGCACGGGTTGGATCGAGTCCTGCGTGAGTTTTGTGACCTTCGTGGGCATTACGGAATTGCTTATGAATCTTGGAGTCCATTTCTTCAGCCATGGTTAGTTAAGTTCTGGAAAGTAAGTGAATAAACAGTGCGGCCACCTATATATGCATAGAGAGACCTGGATATGATAGTTCATAGACATCTTTTGCAAGTTCTGCCCCGCAATCCCCGGCATTTTCTGAATCTCCCCCGAAATTGTGCCGTTCAAAAAGAGCTACTGCTCCAGAAGAAGAAGGCTATATCTCAGAGAGATGCAATGGCTCTCCCGAATTGTAGATGGGTTCTGTAAGAAACGTTGAGAAATCAAGTGAAGAACTTACCATTGGCAGAAGGATCGTGAGTAGAAAATCTTCTGTTTGGTTTGGACGACAGTCTTGGAGCTCCAGTGGACCTATTCATGGAAAACTTTCTGTTGTTAAACGCCATGTTGTCTATTGTTTCTTGTTTCTCTAATGTGGCGTTGTTGTGTTTGATTCAATCCAAGGCCGAAAGCTCTTCTGCAATCTTATAAACAGCGAGGTTGTATTCGTATGTACAAGTTGTTAGTACAAGGCTGAGGTGAAGTGAATGAACAAGAATGACTGAAGGGCACCGTTCTTCTCTTTTAGTAAAATGGAGGAAAACAAGCTCTTAAGAACAAGAGCGGAGAAAGGAGAAGGAAAGTGGGGTGTAGGGTTCCGTTGGAGAGAAAATGGAGCAAGTATATCAAAAAAGGATCAAAGTAATAAAAATTGGGCTGATTGGGTTCTCAATTCTGCCGTGATGTGTACAGAGTAACTCTGACCAAAAAATTAGTGGTCGCGGGGCGATGAACAGGGGATACAAGGGAAAAGCTTGTTTTCTTCCGCCTTATCGATTACGCAGCACAACCCGAAAAAAAGTGAGAATGAGCCATTTCTTTGGAATATCGGTGTAGATGATGTAGCGGTTCCCCCATACACCGTTCTTCATATACGATGCAAAGCATTGCAACAAATAACGATGCCATGGATGTCTCACTTATGACATACGAATTTAATATAAACGGTGCCGTCTTCAATCCAGGTACTCCTTCTCTCGAGCCTCGACAGCATTACCCCACTGTAAAAGCCCCCGAAGCCCCCCACGAGACTAGCAGACTTGGAATGATTGGTGCCACCAACAAATGAATCCACCTAGATGCTGCATCACGAGCCCGGGATTCTTTGGTATCTGGAATCTGGAACTTGAATACGACCTAAAGGCTAGTCTAGTCCTGCAAAGCGTAGCGAATCGCTTAGTGTAAATATCGCGTGCAAAGACGATCGTCACCGTTGGGAGAACGGCAAAAATATCGAAAATATCGGCCCCTTCATCAACTTTGTTATCAATTTAGAGCAATCAATAAGTTATATTGCGACAGGAATAGTAAAGTACATTTTGATTCTACAGGTGATCTACGAGGATAAGAAAAGAAACTAATAAAGACAAGGAACTATTCGACTCTTAAGAAATATCAGCTGCTGAAGCATCATCCTCTAGCATTTGCTTGAAGGAGAATGGTTCGAATGGTATGCCATCTCCCATGAAATGCTTGCTCATAGCTTCAACCCAATGCAAACGAAGACTGTGCAACATTGCACTAGTACCTTCCATAACAACCAATACGGCAATTGTGAGGATAAACCATGCGGTAAATGTTACCACGACCATGAAGACACCGGCAACACCGGTCATATGAAGACCAATGGAAAGGGTCATATCCCACAATACAACGGAAAGTTGTTGATGCGCAAGGGACAAGGCCCATAGACGAAGGTATGAGGCGGTGTGAGACACACAGTTCAAGCAGAATTCTGGAGAATGTTAGTAACGATCAAACTATGAGAGTAGGAAAACATACCAATGGTATGAATAACCTGATGAATCATGACTTCAGAAAACTCAAATTCTTCATGTTCTCCATCTCCAATATCTTGTGTAATCATAGCGACACCTTCGCCTTCGCTATTCATACTTATTCTACCGTCCAAAGTGTGGTCATCATCATCGTCGCCATCAAGTGCGCTAACTCGGGATGTTTCACCAATACCTCTGTAGCCTCTTCCTCGTGCTTTGTTGTGTTCCCATCGAAGATAGAGCGGTTTGAGTAGTAGTAAAACAGGCACTTGGACGATGGCAATGAGAACAAGGCAGACTTGAACAAATGCCTGACCAGAGTAAAGCTGCCCATCAATAGTTCCGGGCGACAAAAACATGTAGATCAGCATATTTAACAGGCCTGGAGGCGATTCGCCGATACCCTGCCAATCGATTGACCATTTGTAGACAATGGCAAAAACAAGGTAACCAAAAATAGCTTGGAAGAAAATCATACCTGGGACGAACACGCCCCAAATGTCAATAGGAGTCTTGAAGTGGCGGGCATTGATATAAGACAAGCACAATGAGTAGGTCATGTGGCACCAACCCATCAAGATACTCAACTTCATTTTGTAACTATTGGTAAACAGAAGGTCGTTGTCCGTGTCATGCCACATCCAGTCGAGGCCGAAAGGATATCGGTATCCTGTTGGATCTTTGAGATGAGCCTCAATGGAGTCGTCGGGGTAATTTGGTGACCAAGCCCAAGCACTTGGGAAGAATGAGAACGACTTTGAGAATACATCATTGTAGATAAGACCAGTGTACATAGAGAAGATACCCATCATCAGCATGATGTATCGACCATAGAAAGCCATTGAGAAAAGTTCATCGCGAACTTTCTTCAGTGATTTCTCCCAATAGATCATAGCCGAAGCCGCGCAAACCATGATAATACCATGTCCGAAATCACCAAACATGACGGCGAAGAGGAATGGGAAAGTAACGATAGTTGGGAGACCAGGATTGACTTCTTGGTACTTGGCTGTACCATAAGCATTGATAATCGTTTGAAAGCCTTCCGTGAATTTGTTAGTCTTCTGGTAGGTCGGAGGAGTCTTGTTCGTCCTGATCTCATTGATAATCGAGGGCACAGAAAGGCCTGCTCTATTGTTGACATCGTGAAGAGTTGACTTGATCAAAGGCAAAGAGTTGGAGGGGCACCAAGCCTCAGCAATCAACGTCTTCCTCGCATGGTCGTACGAGAAAAGGTTCAGTGTTTGATAGACAGCCTTCTCTTTCTTGATAATGACCATCCAGGCAGCCAAACTCCGTGCAATTTGAGTGAGTTCAGCGTCAAGTGTTTGCTTTGTGTTACGGAGAACGCTACCAAGATCGCTCAGGCGAGTGTTAACTTCATGGATCTGATCCCTACGAAGATCGCTATTCTCATCCACGCTGTAAAGATCCGCACCAAGAGATTCCGAGATCTTTCTAATCTTAGCAATGAGCTCCTTTCCATGTGCAAAAATGACGAACACGTTTTTGTTGATGGCCTCGTTGTTCGTGGGATCAACAATGGGTTCTGAGATCTCCGATTGATTCATGTAAAGATTGCCTCGGAGGGTTCTCCATAAGATACGCTCGAATGCTGCAATGCGGTCCCGGGGAATGACTCCGGACACGAACCCAATATTCATACCAGAAAACGACCGCTCGGCGTCCCCATTTTGGTGTGATTGTTCAATATCTTGGAGGAGAGGAGCGTCGTCATTATCGGTGGAAGCTCTAATTTCATCCACATTTCCGTGAGCTCGATCGAAGAATGACCCAGCCTCTCTTAAAACCCATCTCCATTCAGTAAGCTCTACCTCCCTCTTCTTTAAAGTTTCGTAGCTGTCATTCAATGATGCAATTCGTTGCTCGAGGCTCTGGCTGCGATCGGAAAGCTCGTCGATTTCGGTGGCGGAAGGAGCGGCTAAAGTTTCGATGTCGAGGTCTAGCTTTCTAAGAGGAATTCCTGCTTTACCCATTTGTGTGTGGAAGTATCCTGATTATCAATTAGTATCGACGAAACAAGAGATGGAGGTTGGCACATACGGAGCTGTCTTTCAACATTGTCGAGTCGTCTTATCTCCTGAGTGAAAGTCCGTTGAAAAGCAGTAACGTCAGAGTTGAGCTGCGAAATTCATTAGTAATTCATCATAATCTGATATAATTCAGACATACATCTCGAAACTGTATCTGCCCGAGCTCTCCCAATGCGTTTACAATCTCGCGTCCAATTTCGTTGGCGATGTAGAGTTGGACCAAACTCATGTCCGCTGAGCGGAACATGGTGTCCTGCGACGGTGCCATAATGAGAAACTTGGGAACGATCCCTAGATTCTGTTTTGGCAATTATGTGAAGCTTCCCAAGCAAGTTGAGGTAGGTTTGTAAATTGATTTTGGGTGTGCAAAATGTTGGAAGAGGCAAGCACATCATTAACGATATTAAGCTTCGATACCTAGCGCCCGACAATGTCCTGAGCTAGCCTATCACGTGACGATACTCAGCAATTTCAATTCGCTGCCCAACATATTCTCCAACTTGTTCATGATCTGGGCTGCGTATACAACATCTGGTCAAGTCTCTCGATACAACTATATGATACCTACTTGAGATTCCTTTTGCAAGAAAAGGTAAATTCCCCGGATTCATAGACAGTAACAAAGTCGTTTTGTTCTAAATCAATAAGACAATTCTTTCTATGCCACAATCTCTGCTACTATTACTATTATTATTATTGTTATTATTATCATCGTTCCTGTCATAATCGTCATTATCTACGTATATACATCTTATCCCTACTATTTAAAGGCTCAAATTGGGCCTATGTGCAAGCAAAGAAGAACATGACGAGAATTCGATCAACGGTGAATGAATCACAGAGCAAAGGTATAGGATTTATTACTAGTGATCAGAGCACCAACGACCATTGTACATTTGTGACCAAGTAATCGACAATTTGCCGTAGAAAAGGGATATGCCAGAATTGTCAGTGTTCATGATAAGCAAGGTACTCATGTTGATAAAGCAATCTTGTTGGTTGCAGATAGTTCTTTGAAATGTATGGTCAATTCGAAGATCGACAGCTCATTGCTTCTGCGTACGGAGCCAATAGCGCCATATTTGTCAAGTATCTTAATCATTATTGAACATTGGCGATGGTATCCCAAAGCCGTGTTCTGAAATGCATCAGAAATTCGGGCATCGCTTCCTTTTCCAAGTGAACATTCAGGCGCGTTCTGGAGCCTACCTAGTGACTGTAATTGTGACTGTAATTGATGCAATGCTCATTGTCAGAATCAAGACTTCAGATGTATACATACAGTACCGGTATCCCCATTCCTCGTTGTTATCGTGAGTATAGATTCCACCCGCTAAGTAGTTCCATTTTGATAGAACCGACATAGAAGCTAGACGGGCAATTGGAATAAATCCAAGCTGGAGTTGCTGAAGACTGCTCCGTAGGTACACATTAAGTCACATGCTAGGAAACCAGCCACAGCTTGACCCAAGCCCCAGATATTGTAGGAAAACGACATGACATACCCAAGACTCATTGCTTCTTGCTTGTGAGGTATTCCGAGGAAACTTTTGTATCAAGAATAAGAACTCCTCCACTACCCAAGCCTACCAGAATAACGACGAAGGCCAAAGAGTTCCATGAGGCCATGAGAGCAATGCGCGTGATACGATGCACGCTCGTGCACAGATGAAAGGCGAAGCGTCTAAAGCAAACCGCGGACCCAAGATATCTGCAGTCAGGCCCTAGTATAGAGCTGTTGTAGGCACATATCGTGCTAACAGACACTGCCATTGTCAACGCGCAGGAGTGTGCAGGACTACAGTTGTAGGCTGCATGCACAGCAATGGACTGCAAAAAGTAAGAGCAAACCATCGACAGCATAGCTGAATATCAATTTAGTCTCTCGTGGTGACTGTTATTTTCCCACTTCCAAACCCAAACGTTCTTGAGTTTGTGTTCTTGTCGAACTTTAAGTATACGGGTCGCACGGGAGCATACACGATAGCCGTGGCTCGACTCGGAGTAGACGGTGATCAACGGGAAACTCTTAAAATAGCAGCATCCAGTGCAAGATGCGAAAGCGTTTAAACATTTTCAATATATGCGATGGGCAGTGATAAAGCTCTTGCTTGTCTTTGGTTCCATCGTTGTTTTATACACCTCCTGCGTCCATAATAAGCAATATGTAGCTAAAAGTAAAAGAGGAACTCGCTAATCTCAGTACCTGCCTCGAGCATACAAAGGCTACTTTGAGAGCCAGGTACGTACTTTGATGTCCGTTACTTAACAAGGCCCACTTCCAATTTCCCTTTCATCGCAATTTTATCAACACTGTAACTGTAATCTTATTACATTCAACATCATCATTCAATCTTACCACCAAAATACATACCAACTACCGGATTACCTTTTAAGACCGGTATTGTTCATTCGTCGCATCTCATAATTGTGCCCTTTCTTGCAAGGAGGAGAGTATTGATTACACCATACATGATAGCTCCATACATATAGTTGCATAGCATACTTAGGTGGATAAGCCCCTCTTCTGTTAAGACCTGCAGGGAGCTTGATGCCCAAACAGACAATGTCGTCAACATGAAGCTGGATTTTCTGAAGCTGGGTACTTGGAAGCCGGGCACTTGGAAGCTGGGCTTTGTCGCATATGTTTTGACTTTCGTCATCCTCTACGTTATAATTGGAGCTCTACTCTTCGTTACTCCTGTCGATACCTTCCTCCAAGCCGACGCGAATCATCAATTATACAATTCCTTTGTAATCCTTTCATGCTATGGTGTCACTCTGTTTTCGGCCTTCGTGCTCTTCGCGACGAGGATTTACACAAACAAGGAAATCATAAAAGCGATACCAAAAACATGGATACCTATCGAAGAAGGCGATGTCGAGAAAAAAGTTCGAAAAATGATTGTGGCGAGCCTGGCGAGAAGTGCTACACTAGCATGGGATTCACGACCACGAATAGATCAGCATGCGACTACACTAGTATCGGCGCAAGACACGCTAGGTGAAGCGACAATAGCTGCTGCGAATAGTCACCCTGAGCGGGAAATGGACGAGAAAGGGTCTCATGGATCTACAACTGATGTGTCTACAAAGGAACCCGTTTGGGGCCAAATTTCCCACGATGGATGGTCTTCTCCAACGGCCGCGGTTCTGCCAAATTTACAGTACATCACTGTAATTCTCGAATTACCTCATTTGATCGAAGCAAAGGCCGTATCTTTAGCACCCCCTGACCCACAATCCACGTCTCAACCGCCCATGCCTGATCTCAGAGCAGTGGATGTTCTTCAACGACCCGCGGCTATGGGTTTGCGCGACTACATCGGTCATCTGTCTGGGTTCGGCGTTGTCAATGATTCCTCCATCGCTACATCTTTCCTGTCAGCTTACGAATACGCTCGATTTTCCTCTAACGCTATCAGCGAGATTGAATTTCGCGATCTAATGAACTATTTCGCAGAACTTCTTCGCGGTATGGAACCACTCAGTCCTGCGATAATGATGAGTCTAGCTATCGACGACCAGGAGAGCGATATTGACGGCGATGCGTCGTCTAGTCCCACTCCCATCACACCACGGAGTCGTTCCCTCGCTTCATCCTTGAGGAGTGTTAGTATACGTAGTGGCAGTGAAGGAACCATCCAAACAGCACGTTCTCATAGATTTGGTACGGATCATACAACGCCGAATCGATCACATGCTGGTACAGCTTTTGTTGCTCCCCGAACCACAAGGCCTAAACTACCTGGACCGCAAAGACGGACCAGGGGCTTTTACACTAGCAGCAGCTCAAGTTCCAGTTCCAGTATGAGGTCTATAAGCCAAACAAGCGTCATCAAGTTGAGCAAGGTTCAGACTGGAGAGTCATTACCTTATGAGTTAAATATACCCAGGGTGCGCTGATATATCGGTCACCTTTTCCTTATCTTTTTTGAATCATTATTAGCGTCGGAGTATGGTCAGGAATAAATGGTCTACAATAGGCATGGGAAACGTCTAGATATATTCCTCTAATCTTCAATGATAATGTACAATTACTGAATCACCACATGTGAACTCTCCAATTTGTCTCCGCCTATTTTAACGTCTTCCTAAATCTGACCATCACAGTAGAAAGCCTGTCATTTCTCCCTCATAGAAGGCAGATCCTCGTGGGATATGGAGAGGGTATCATGGCCACTCCTACCACCCGTCTCCGATTTCGACCAGAAAACTCTTGAGCACATAGCGATCAAATGCAGAACAAAATTGTCGGAAACGCGAATGATTGCTTGATGTAGCTTGCGGCCGCTGCATCACCGAGCTTGATTTTCATCGAATCTATTTCCAGATGTATTTCAGCCTCAAAAAGCACTCCAGCAATTATTATTTTCTGTCGATCTGGCTTCAGGGGCTGGCCATGTTTAGATAATCCGCAGCTGCAATCCTCAACGGCCTTGCATTGCGCATGCATGATGAAGCTTGCAAACAAAGCCATGTTAATATGGAATCAAATGGGACACTTATATTGGAGGGGGCGTTTCGTTGTGGAGGCAGAAGGATAATGTTGTGCTGCCTTGGGAACACGTGGGGTTAGGGGTACTTCGTGTTCCCCGCGAAAGTTCGTGCCAGCTGAAGGCAGTAATCCTGGATCCGTGGAGGCAAAGCCCCGATGTCCCGAGGGTAGTCAGCCTTATTGCTAACCATATCTATATGCATGATTGATGATATGGACGGATCAAAAAGCTATCATTTTTTGAGTGTTCTTGGCCGACGTTTCATGTGTGTGGTAATCGTGTTGCCTGGGGTAGAAGGGGTAAAACGTGGTGCAGTCGCAGTCGCAGTCGCAGTCGTATCCGATGATCTTCTGCAACCATGAAAGAAACATGGCAGCCATGTGGACTGAAGGTGTTATTGTATATCCGAACGCACTAAACAAGTTTCGACCAGTTTCCGATAGGCTGATAATTCGGCCCTTCTTCTAAATCCATCAGCACCGTTAAGTTTCCTGGGGTCATAACATACTTTCATCCCAACTTTCTGCGCCTCTTTCCCGCGCCTGCGTTTTAGTGCCATGCCTGATTATTGGGAGGCGCGGCTCCAGGTATCCTCGTAGCGTTCGAGATACTGTCTCATGTCGGCTTTATGAGCATCCATACTCTCCTTTGCTGACCAATGTTCGTAGCCTGGGTTAGGATTTATGGGGTCTGCGGTGTATCTTGACGCTCTTTCAGATGAGTAATATCCTTCATCAATGGGTTGCGAGGAGGAAGTGTCTTGTATTTCGTGATCAGGCGAACTGGATTTCATTCTCGATTGCGATTCCACTTTCTCCTTAGATGTCTTGGAACGAGAGCTACTTTGAGAAACGACGAACGTTAGTGAGTAACTCTCCTGTTATCTGATTCAACTAAATTTGGGAACGAACCTTTTGACAGATGGATGGTTGGTTTTGGTAGACCAAGTATCGGAGTGAGCCATTGTACTGGATGGAAGGCTTAACAAAGCTTATGGGTTCACGCACGTGAATAAAGACAAAACTCTAACAGTCGAAGTGTTTGTGTATTCTTCAGAGACTGGTTGTGAAGCAAGTATGGATGGCAAGAAAAAGTATCTCAATCAAGTGGGAAACGATCAGAATTTATACACTCCAGAGCCTCATAGCAAGACCAAATTCATACCGTTCATGGTTTCCAAAAACTCCATACGACCAGAACGAGACGTGCATCGAGTATCTGTAAGCAAAATAGAGATAGTTGAGATTCCACCACAACACATTTTGAACCCCAAGTTGAGCATGCATGCATGGTAGGTAGATTGATGATGATGAAACCAGTACTGAGTTCAAGGATTATGGTGGGGTCGGCATGTTAACAGCTCTCAAGTGAGTAATGGAGAGTAGAAGTTCTGAACCCTTTTACTCGAATCGACCGACCGTCGAAGGTTCCTCGCACTCATCAGCTAGGGTCGAAATAGAGACCGGCGATTGAAATGTCCCCTGACCTTGATATTACTTGCAGTAGTCGTCTCCGAGGATAGATTCCAGAATGCTTCAGGTGGTTAGGGGAGAACATGATCCTTCGGAAAGGACTTCCTTCTTTGGTAACACGAACGGTGGGTTTCTAATGTTCTCTACGATATTGTTCTTCTACATGGGTCAGATCTTCTATTGTTCTTCTAATGTTCTTTACATGGGTCAGATCTCGAATGTATTGATGCATATTATTCAACCAATCAATTCAGAAATAACCCTGCTGTATGATTAGCGTATCATCGATCCATACTACTACAGTGTCTCTACCGATGTATGTCAGGTACCGCCGTTTCTAGAGGCCTTCATGTTTCATTTCTGGTGGCATCACCCACTAAGATACATATCATCAAAATCTTTTTAATAAATCTCCTTGCCAGAGAACAGCAACTCGATTAACGAACCATCGCGATATCCGGCAGGGTTGGTGTTTCCAGACACATGGAGTTTGACTTCTACAATGATGTCGCGTTCACATCTTTTTGGGAAAAGCTAAAATTTACCAACTTTACGAGTATCAGTGCCAACTCTATACGAACTCTGCATCATCAAAGAACACCAACTGCAGCACGCAACCCTGGCCATCAAGCACCACAAATGGTACGCACCTACAGCAGCCGATAGCCGACTCCTGCATTTGCATGTGCGTAGATCAGCGACTGGGGCAATGTTATTTTAATCTAACTGACAATTGCAACCCTACAAAGTAGCTTCCATGCCAAAATGCTGATGCGCTATTTTGACACCTCTGACATAGGTTGACAGTAGTCAAGTGATGGAAAAGCTACCCAGGGTAACTTTGACCCCTGTGGGGGTTTGCATTGCTTGCTACCTATCCATTTCTTGGTAAGCAGACATGGGTATCGCATATATTGTTTGAGAATTCAGTCTTGATTTTCTGTTTCAAATCTGAAGGCTAGGATATGTTGGTCTATGTGTGTTGGCATGCTGTACTTACATTTATACGTATATCCTGGTTCTCGAAAGGCTATTGTTTTGTTACTGGTCTTTACATTTCAGGTCGCCATCCGAGTGGTTGGAATACTTCTATCTTGACGATATGTATGAAATTAGAGAGCATTTAGGCTTTGCCAACTTTACTCAAGAAAAGGGGGGGTCAAAACAAAGGTGCGAGGAAGATCAACCAAAGGCAGACTCCACAACTACGTTATAGACTTCGTAGTTCTAGATTCGAGGAGCTTTTGAGATTAACTCGATGGCTATTTATCGTCTCGAACGTTTGAACAGCTTTCTCCACGGAATATCTTCCAAATTAAGTAATCAATCTAGCTACCTGTCCCAGCGACTCAACAACCTAGGATTGACGTAGATTCCAGCCTAACATCACACAACCTTTAAGCCTCATGATCCTTCAAGTAATGGGCGACTTTCCTTGTAGATCTCCCAACAATACAAGGCCTTCCGGAATAATAATGGCTCGTCACACTACTTCTTCGCCATGCGACTCCCTCATGCACGATTACAGAATGACCCAATTTAGATTCATTAATTCACCACGCCAACCACACATACATCAACCCCTCAATATTGACGGCATCCCCGAGTCCCAACCTTTGCTGCTAAGATCCTTCGATTGCCTTGCCGGTTCTTCCTTGGGCCTCGGGGGTCGAACTCGGCTTCTCCCCATTCCTCTCCCTTGGTATCGACTCTCTACTAGCTAGCATCATTACTTTTCAGCTACACTCCCATCTCTCATTCATTCATTGCATATATCGTCGTTCCAGGCTCAACACTCACATCTTAAATATCCTTCATCGTCGATATCAAAAATGATCGCTCCTCCAGACAGAAGACACACTTTTCATCAAACCCCAAACCTCAATTCCGAACCCCCCAAAAACAATTGTACATCAGCGATCGCCTCGTGCGTGCAAGAGGAAAATCACCATCTGCGGTTAGTCTCTGATCCGAGGTTGGCATCGCATCCTCGTTTCAGCCTTACAGGTAGGTAGGTAGTGACGAACTTTGCTGTATCGTGCATAGAATACACACACGTTAGGTACACATACATATCATATTGCATACTAGGTACATGTACGAGCACATACAAATTATTCACGAACGACCTTCTCGAATGATTTTGGAACATTCAGTGATTAATCGAATTGAATCGGTTAGTTGGAACTTTTGGGTACAGTACATAGCTTTCTTTCATTTCACACAACCAATCAGGCATTGATCCTCATTTTCCGATTATAAGATCTGATCTGATCTGATCTATTGTTTGTTACTGAATACCTATTAGGTAGGATACTCCGTAGACAAGACAAGACAAGACAAGACAAGACATATGTACTGTACTGTACCTGCCATTCTAAAAATAACCCATCAGTATCAGTGTCATCTCATCTCATCTCATCTCATCTTTTACCGGTACACTTTCCTTACTTATCTCATCATCCATCGTTTTTGAAACATCATCTCTTATCCACAACACCTCGTTTGCGCGATACGGGCATCCTTCCATTTCACTCTCAAATCTTAGTAGGAACCCAGTTTTCTCATTCTCATTCTCATTCCCATTTGCGCCCCCATCCCGAGTATCCAAACATTCCATCCGTAAGTAAGGAAGATAGGCTATATATACATATATATACCCAGCACTACCGACTTTCAAGTTTCAAACCGTACCTGCATGCGGCGTACATGTATCCAAAAAAAAACAAAACCAAATCAGTGCGACCAGATTGTACCATGTAGCAAATCAAAGGTACTGTACATAGTAGGTGCAAAACAAAACTAAACAAAACAAAAAGATGCAAAAGGTTTAGGTTTATTAGTAGGTTCCCCATGATTAGCATCCATCCATCCATCCATCCATCTCACACCACTCCAACCCCCCACCACCCCATCTCAGAAACAAACCACAAACCACAAACCCCCACAACCACTCCATCAATCCACAATTCCTCCCCTCATTCGCTAGAACAACAGGATCCCGAATTTTCAATCCCGAATTCCATGTTATTTTTCTTTTCCCCCCCTTTCTTGAAACACAATATGTGTAATGTCATGTAATGTCATGTAATATAAGAAACAAGCCCGTTTGATACTTATGATATGCGCCGTAATTACCGTAGAAACGGGAATTGGGATTTCGGGGCCGTGAGATCTTGGACCCCGCCCTGCGTTCGGGTTCGGTAATGTGTTGTGTTGTATATATTCTGAGATACGGGGGAAAGGGAGGGGCGGTGGTATGCGTTTACGATGGTAGGTAGGGTAGGGTGGAGAGTTTTTATTATTATTTTTTATTTATTAAAAAAAAAAAATATTCTTTCTTACTTTTTTTTCTCTTTCTGGGGTTTGTTTTAGTCGGGATGGATGGAATTTTTCTTGTTTTGTTTGTTTGTTTGGGTTGTTTAGATTGGATTGAATCGAATCGAATCGGATTGAGATAACTCACAAGCGAGCAGAAGTTTGGACCCCAGCTTGTTTCGGAGTTGAAGAGTTGTAGGGTGAGATTTATAGATATATGGTCTTGATCGCACATACGGCTTTGATACATTTATTACATGTTTGCAGGTACGGTTTGGATGTTGGTAGTGCTGATAGTTTAGCTATCCTATCTTACTTGTGATGAAATGAAATGTTTAGATGAGTGAGCGGATGCGAGGATGCGAGGATGTGAGGATACTTGGATGTGTGGATACTTGGATGTGTGGTTGGGGCGAGGATGAGGATGAGGATGAGAATGAGAAATGGGAGGATGGATATGGAGTTGTTGATAATGTTTATGTTCATATTTAAATTATGCTGAGATCTGAGAGCGAGATTGGGAGTTAGAGTTAGAGTTGGATACCTATGCAGGTGGTATAGTATGGGATAGTTAAGTGAGATATGTTCACAGCAGACGAGTCATATTTATTCATAATCAATTAAATTTCACTATCTTCGTGACAAAACTCCAATGCGGATAATCAGATATTGTGATATGGTACATGGAAATCAGGCTACGAACTTATGGAATTGCGACGCTCTTTTTGGAGTTCTTTCCCCTGGGCATTCCTTTTGGCTTCTCGGGTGTTTTCTTCTCTGCGGGCTTCGTGGGTTCGGGCTTTTTCACTTCTTTTTCTTCCTCCTCCGCGGGCTTCTTAGGTTCTGGCTTTTTCACTTCTTCCTCCTCCTTCTCCTCCTCCTCTTCATCTACTTCCTCTTCATCTTCTTCTTCCTCCTCCTCATCCTCCTCCTCCTCCTCCGATGATTCTCTTGCGTCAGAAGAAGTTATCTCTTCGATTACATAGCCGTCATCATCCTCCTCGTCATCAGATTCCTCCTCGCTACTAGACTCTTCCTCCTGTACAAGTTGCTTTTTCGTTGGCTTTTGCTTCTTTCCCACCTCTTTCTTGGGGGGTTGTTGTTTTGGTGTCGCAACCTTACTCTTACTTCTCGTCGTCGTAGCGCTCTTTTTGCCTTTCGGTTTTTCTTCTACCTCTTCTTCTTCCTCCTCCTCCTCCTCCTCCTCTTCTTCCCCCTCGCTACTCGTATACTCTCCATTAGTGTACTCCTCACTATCAGTATATTCTTCCTCGCTATCTTCCTCGCTTTCCTCCTCACTCTCCCCACTCTCCACCTCCTGCACAATCCTCCCCTTTCCTCTACTCTCCAACGCATCATTTGCAACTCTCGCCATAATTCCATTCAACCAATTTTCCGTCCCCTTCCCCACCCCTCCTTTTCCAAAATTATTCCCCAATCCATTTCCATTTCCAACTACATTTTTACTCGGCTCACACGTCATTCCCAAAATAGTTCCCTTTCTCCTACTTCCCCCCTTATTCGTATTTTGAATTGGTTTCACAGTGGGGCCCTGGACTTGTACCCATCCTTTTCCCTTTCCATTCTTCTCATAGATACTTCCATCCTCCAGGACTCTCCTTCCCTTTCCATCCCATCGTCGTGTTTCTTCAACAATAGGCTCTCCAAGACGTTGAGTACGTTTCGTACGTGTAGTACCGTCTTTATTGATGGTTGTTTTTGTTTGATATGCGCGACCCCAATCATCTCCCGATGCTGTAGAGGAGGTAAGGGCAAATGATGCCGAGGTATTTAGTGTCAAGGGCATTGTGCGATAATGTTTCGACGAAAATTGTTTGTTATCTTTGTGTAAGTTTTGAGAAAGAAACTAGTAAGAAACTCAAAGACAGGACGATTATTTGCATCCTGATATATGAAATCATAATCAAAATCATATGTTGGTTTTTCTCGAAATCAAAAACAGGATGACGAGGGATTTGACGTCATAAAATTAATGTGAAGTCATGATCACGTGTCAGCTGCCACGTCTTCCTTCGCGATCATGAATCAGGTTCTGTTGCGTTAATGGCTTGATTTGATGTGTTTGATTTGTTGTTTGAAGAACATGTGAAGAATGTAGCAATACTTGGATACTTACTTCGTACTCGACTTTATTTGAAGTAAGAAATTAGTGCAGTGGTTAGACATTAGCTACGGAAACTATCAACCGACCCTTTATTTCATCGCGTGTACACTGTCTCGAGACTGTACTAAACTAATCAGAATAGTTTTCGACGATGGATCTTGGCATGTCACAGACAACAGGTACTGTGGGATAGTGCGAAAGACAATGCCGGTGGTTGCTTTTATCGGCTGCAGGAACCAAAATAAAAAGGTACGAAGATGCAAAAGGTACGAAAGTACTACCTGGGTAGGTACATCGATGCTTGTTAGATCCAGCAAACACTCGGTACATTTTCAGACGAGAATCGCGAAGCTTGAATCTCGAATCGATTTCCACAAGGAGGTCACTTTCAGGTGATTCTTGATGAAGTTTGTACTTGTTGTGCCTGTTGTTTCTCTGAGTTGTTTCTTGGCGCTCATTGGTCATACTCGGCATATATATTCTCCTAAAACGTCTAGATACCTCCCTCGTTCGTCTTTGCCGTCGGATCCGGGAATAGAAGTGATCGGGAATAGGGGGGAATAGAAGGCAAAGAGAGAGGAGAGAGAGAAGACGGATAAGACGGAGAAGGTAGGGCGTATGTATTAATCTGCAGAGTGGGGGATTTCGATGAGTCTAGACTGTGGTACTCGGTCTCGCAGTCTGCGGTTCAACCATGAGAGATTATCTATCATTGAATCCATATGCTGAGCTGAATCAATCTACTTGGCATACCGAATCTAATCAGAAGATCGAGTTCTAGATGGCAATCCGGATGTTTGAAATCCACATCGCGATGCCTTTGACATTACTTGAATGGGTCACCAAGGGCGGACCTCTAAGGCATTTTTTGTGAAGATTGTTCCAAACTCCAAGCCGGCAGTAGATTGAATGATAACCTTTCAACCCAGCGATGAGGGAACGAGTCTAGACCTTTGCAAAATTCTACAGGAACCGTGAGCTTACCACCCAGCTTCCTACGAGGGATTTAATCAACACCTATCAGCGGAACGGATAGCTGCAGTGGTCTAGAACGTTCCCTCCAGATACTGCGTTGCTCCTTAGATCTGAAAAGTTGAGAGAGAATTGACATGATTGGACAATCAGAAGAATAGGGCAAACGCAGATGCGCCGATGAAGAAAGGTGTGAGAGGTATGGGGAGAAGAGCATGATGGCTACGTGCAGACAAGCTAGTGAGGCGGTAAATGCATATGGAATTCTAAAAGAAGGTTAAGCCTCTTCGAGTCAACCATATTGTGTCCGTGCATCCAAGATCATCCAGTTTGCTGCAGACCCTGAAACTTTGGACGCAATACCGGATCTTATTAATTCATTCGATAATTCGAATGTTCTGGCCAAACGCCCATACAGTCAACACTTTGGTAATTTGATAATGGACTTTGGCTGGAACGAATAAGCAACCGACTTTGCGGGTTCATTTTATGTTTTACTGTAACCTGACGCACACAAATGTGGCTGATCAGATGAACACTTGATTAGATCTCTCATCGACAGCAATATCGTTTTTCCATAGCAAGGACTAGACGCTGAGGTGGATTGCTCCGAGGTTGCCTACCAGATGTTGTACAAGTGACTCTTTTCATTATTATATATTCGCGCACTTGGATGTACAGGTCACGCTCTCCACGGATGATCTACCCATGAGATTGTTGCATCAGGGCTTCGTCGTACAAATAGAAGTGCAGCAAATTACCCAGCCTTGTTTAAATCTCAAGGACTCGCAGATTCTGCGAATCAAAGTTTAACATACCCGGCAAACGCGCAACACACCGACCCAAATCCAGAAGCACGCGGCCCGAAGAACGAGGGCTTTTGGCTTGGTCGTAAGTAAGGTATCCTTTTCAATCAAATTTTAAAACACGCCCCGAATACTAAGGTGTTTTTTGGTGATTGGTTGCATTTCGCTGAAACGTTCACCAATTCGTCTAGAGCAGAGATATTCCTTGGCGCTCGCTCCATCTCAAATGCTGTATCGAGACGATGGAGCGGAGACGAAATGTAAAGGAACGACCCGTTGCCTTCCTTGCCGGCCAATGGCAAACGGTCAATTTTCTTTTGCAGTCTTTCATCAATACTGAATAGAGTCAGGGCAAAGAAAATGATGTCTGTCACCAGCCAAGTCATTCATTCCGCCGACTTGCGAAATGTCTATATATCAGTAGGCATCCCCCACGCCTTTTAAACAACATAATTGTTGAAACAATCGAGAAAAGCGACATTCAAATATCTTTATTTCCTGTTCTCTTATCTAGATACTCACTCGTGTGACCTGTATCACGCTTTAACACTTCTTTCCTTTCAATCATAATTCCTATCGGTCTTACTGAACCAAACATACTTGTCACTTGACAACCATGCCTCAATCTTTGTCATCTTCTATGCAAGGCTATCATGGATCGGAGAAGTAAGTCTTGAGTTCCCCGTTTGCACGATGGATTATCATTTAGCCGAATTTTGTCTAATGATTTTCATAGACTTGCCGATGAAGTCAAGTCACATGTTCCTGCCTCTATCGAGCAACAAAGACCTCCGCACACACCTTCATACAACCTTAGCCAATTCGAACATGTCAACGAAGCACCCCCGTTGGCCTTCCGGAAGCCAATCACGATCGCCGAACGTACTAGTAGTGCGAAAAATGCCATCAAGGATTTTGATGGAAAGATGAACAAAGGCTAGACCGGTTTTCTCCAAGGGAATCAAATAAGGACAAGGCTGATGCAATACCTTGTCATACGTTATTGTAATGTACAATTGCCGTCATTCAGCCTCAAATCGGTTGCTAATTATCATAGAAACCACCTGATCTTCTGACGCGTCATCGTCTCGATACGAACAAATCATCCTACTGCTGTTCTCAGAGTTACCAGATCCTCTTGAAGTTGGAAGAGTGCCTGCTTGAGGGTAATGAAGTCAGGTTTCGATACTCGCTCGATCATTTAAAAGGTGGTAGGCAATGGGCCTACGTGATTACAGTCCTCTGTCGATATTTACATTCTCGATAGATCAGACGAGGTATTGCTAATCGAAGCATTAAAGCATCAAACTTCGAGTGGAGTAATAGCCACAGATACCCCATTTGACACCGGAATCTACGTCCCCGAGATCTACAACTGAGGAGAGATATCTTCACAAGACGAAATGCGGGGTAACAGGGTGTTGAATTTATCCATACTGGACGGTTATTATATTCTATTTTGCCACAAGTAGTACGCTGTCGAACTTTATTTAGAGGTTGCGGGCCGTCAAGTTGTTTTGAATATGGAGAAAAGCTTATTTCGTCCAATACGTGGGATCCGAGTTTGGGTTAAAGTCGCCCCTGTAATAGGTCAATTTGTTCCCCACAATCGGTCAGATAGACGAGATCAATGCTAGGTCAGGGGTCTCCGTCGTCTTTGAAGTACTTTAATTTTATTCCACACTACCTAATTCATATCCGGTTCTCCACTATTCTTCGCATAAGCGCTCCGGATATATTAGATGTTCACCCAGAATGGAAAAATACCATGCCCCTTGGGTCATTTATCCGAAACAGGCAAATTTCATTTTGCCATGTTTCTTCAAAGCGATCCATAGAATGAGTTTATTCGACGGGGCGTTTATGTGCTCCTCGAAACTTCCAGGGCAAGCGAATATATATAACCGTTCTGTTCCCCCCAATTCCTTTTCTCATCACCATTCGCGAGTCAGGTTACTCGAAACTTACACTCTTTGTTATTCCTTTCTTATCATACCTTCCTGTTCAAAATGCATATTTCAAATCTTATAAACCTTGCTATCTTGCCTTTAGCTTATGGTCAGCTTGACACGCTCGCCAAGGCTGCTGGTCTCAAATACTTCGGTTCCGCCACAGACAACGGCGAACTTACTGACACTGAATATACCGCTATCTTGTCAAATAACAGTCAATTCGGGCAAATCACACCTGGAAACACACAAAAGTGGCAATACATAGAACCCACCCAGAACACGTTCAGCTATACTCAGGGAGATGTTGTTGTTGATTTCGCGGAGAAGAATGATCAACTTCTGAGATGTCATAACTTGTGTTGGTATAGCCAATTGCCATCATGGGTTACTTCGGGTACATGGACGAATGAGACTTTGATTGCAGTCTTGAAGAATCAGTTAGTGGTTTCGTGCAGCTCTTCATAGACATCGAAAGCTAATCATAGTGCAGCATCAAAAATGAAGTAACTTACTACAAGGGCAAATGCTACGCCTGGGATGTCGTCAATGAGGCATTTAACGATGATGGTACCTGGCGATCATTTATCGTAAGTTTTCATCACAATTCTTGTAACTTTCGAACAAATCCCCAGTATAGAAACTAACTCTTTTTTCAAGTTCTATGACACCATTGGTCCCGAATACATCCCAATTGCCTTCGAAACTGCCGCTCTCTACGACCCAGATGTCAAGCTCTACTACAACGATTACAACATCGAGTCTTCCGGTGCCAAGGCAACCTCAACCCTCAACCTCGTCAAATCTCTCAAAGCCCGCGGTATCAAAATCGACGGTGTCGGTCTCCAAGCCCACTTCATCGTCGGCTCCACCCCCAGCGAATCCGCCCTCGCCACCACCCTCCAATCCTTCACTGCCCTCGACGTCGAAGTCGCCTACACCGAACTCGACGTCCGCTTTAGCACTCTCCCTCCTACCGCCGCCGGGCTTGCCCAACAAGGTGTCGACTACGCTAACACTGTCAACGCCTGTCTCAGCGTCGACGGCTGCGTCGGTACCACCATCTGGGACTTCACAGATGCCTATTCGTGGATCCCATCGACCTTCACCGGCCAAGGCGATGCCTGTCTCTGGTACGCGAACTATACCGTTCACCCCGCCTACAACAGTGTGGTTGCTGCTCTCTCTGCCGCAGCAGGCACCGCCGCCCCCGTTACTTCCACTACTGTTTCAATTGTGCCTGCTACTTCTACTGCGAAAGTAAGTGTATCCAATGCGGTTTCTACTAGTAAATCTACGCCGGCCGTTTTGAGCTCTAGTCCTGATTCCGTTTCCGTACCCGCTTCTGCGGTTGTATCTTCCGTTTCTTCAGTTGTGCAAGTTGCCAGTTCTTCAGCAGCTGTTTCTTCCGCTGTCTCTACAACTGTTTCTTCACTTCCTCTTTCCTCGTCCCCTGTCCCCTCAAGCAGCACACTAAAAAAATGCACAAAGACCTCCACCTCCACCTCCGCTCCCTCCTCCACCATCATTTCCAGCACAAAAACAACTTCCACAGCCGCGGCTTCGGGAACAGGCGCCGCGGTCGCGCTTTACGGACAGTGTGGCGGCGCAACCTGGACTGGAAGTACAGTTTGTGCGTCGGGCGCAAAGTGTACCGTGCAGAATGATTGGTATTCGCAGTGTATTGTCGCATAAGGGGAGGTATGAGAGTATATGTATGGATAGGAATGGATGTGTATATAGGCGTGAGAAGTGGGATAGGATATTGTATATGCGAAGAAGGAAAGAAAGAAAGAAAGGGGAGATGTAGATATAAAGGAGGAGGATGTATGTTCTTTGTATATAGCTTTCAGTTCGCGAGATATAATTTAGGAGGGTATTGAGAGAGATGAGAAATAAGATGGCTGTTTTATCCTTCAATTCCTGGTTTGCATTGTGGCTTTTGAAATCATGTTTTTTGTGCTTTGGAAATGTAGCTTTATTGGTGGATGTGAATTTCTTGATTGCAAATGTTAAACTTTGTTTGATGGTTCGGTTTCTTTGGGAGTGTCTGAAAAGACTTTACATGCATGTTTCCCACGCTTCGATTTCGTTCGGTTTGGATCAAGATGATCGTAAATCCAATAGACAGCGTCGTCTTTAACTCAAGATCGAACCACTGATTCGCCTGGAAGTAGAGTGGGTATATTTATTCGATGCCATACGGGTATATTCAAATATAATACACGATGATAACCCCAAGCTACAGAAATCACTTCTCGATAGCCAAAGGAGGGAATAGCCCATCCCACGCACCCTTGCCCAACGGAGCCTGTGCATCACCATACGAAGGATCGGCGCCTAATATGGCAAAATCATACGTTCGACGCTCTGGTATCACACCAATCATATCGAGTAATAGCGATGCTTTTTGTGGCATATACGGTTGGAGGAGAATCCCAACGATGCGGATTGCCTCTGCGGAATGATATACGGCGCTTACGAGTCTTTCTTTCGCTTCTGGATCTTCGGATTTTGCGAGACTCCAGGGTGCTTCGTGTTGGATGTATTTGTTGGTCTATTGGTTTGTGATTAGTATTGTGGTTTGTGAAAATATGTAGATGATGTACTTACTTCATATACGGTATCCATGATAACATGCAAAGCTGCTCCTGCATTGAGCTCACGCATTTTCTCATTAGCCTTATTACGGACGCTATTCAGGAAATCAATCTGTCGACTAGTTGTACTGTTCGGATTGCTCGATCCTTTAGAGTGTGTGGTTTCCACGCAAGAACGAACATTCCACACTTTCGGTCTAGTTAATCGACTGACAAGATTGCCCAGACCTTGTTGCAGTCCTTTCTTGTATCGTTCAACAATATATTCATTGCCGTAGTCAGAGTCTTCTTTGATTCCACCATCATGCACAAGGTAGTATCGCATAACATCGACCCCAAATCGATCCATTGCAAAAAGTGGGTTGACAACATTTCCTATTGACTTGGACATCTTTTGATTATCCATTGTCCAGTGGGCATGAGTCAATATTTGCTTTGGTGGTGGTAGATTTAGAGCGAGAAGGAATGCTGGCCAGTATATGCAATGGAATCGAACAATATCCTTTCCAATAACTTGTACATCTGCAGGCCATCCTCCCGCACTTTCCTTCCCTGGAGCCCATGGATAGCCAGCCTTTGTAATATAGTTGACCAACGCATCAAGCCATACGTATATAGTCTGAGTTTCATCGTCTGGAACTCGAATACCCCAGCTTAAACGATCATAGGGGCGGGATATTGAAAGGTCTTCTAAACCCCTAGATACTTGGTTGACAACATCCTTCATTCGAGTCATTGGAACAACAAAATCGGGATTCTTCTCGTAGAACTCAAGCAGTTGATCCTTGAAAGCAGACAATCGAAAATGGTAATTCTTCTCCGATGTCCATTCAACCTCTTTACCAGTCTCTTGAGAAGCAATGAATGTCCTGCCAGTAAAGGGATCCAGCCTTTTCTCAATGGCTGATTCCGGATAGAAAGTTTCATCACTGACGCAGTACCACCCTTCGTGTTTTGACTCGTATATATATTCCCGCTCCCTTAGCATATACCAAATATATTCAACTGTCTCTTTGTGATCGGGATCAGTCGTGCGCACGAAATGATCGTTTGAAAGTCCTGCTCGCTGTGCCAATTCCTTAAAAGTCTCGGCACCAATATCACAAAATTCCTTGGGCAATGCTCCTGCTTGCGCTGCAGCTCGTTGGATTTTCATGCCATGTTCGTCTGTTCCTGTACATAGGATTGCCGTATCGCCCTTTAAAACCTGCCATCGTTTGAAGACGTCCGCGAGGACCATAGTATACAAGTGACCAACATGAGGTGCTGAAGATGAACCGATTAGCTCAGAATGCTGCGCTGGCGCAAAGTCATTCAGACTTACCAGCATTCACGTAGAAAATTGGCGTGGTCACATAGTATGGCTTCTTTGATTTTGTATCGACAGAATAGCTGGCTTTCGGTATGGGTCTTGCCCTACATGAGCTGCAAACCCAGCCAGCCCTCAATATTGATCTAGTCCTGGACCGCAGAGAGCCCCGCAGTAAAGGATTGAGGCCATACATTTGAACAAAATGCGCTGACCGAGACTCGATTTAGCATGATCCAAGACAAATAGTAAGGTTGCGGGAAAGCGGCGCTGCGGCCGCCTCTCCGCCCCCGCATTTTCTCAAAACTATAAATCCAAATTTCACTTCGTGCGTCATTCTTTACTGGGAATGACAAAGACGTGCCCTTGAGAATTGTCAAATTGGTATATTTTAAATAAAACTCTATTGTTATACTGTGATCTATCCTCTTTTCTTGGATATTCATAATTATATATTATTTGTACGGCTCATCATGTCTAATCCTACAAAGGATATCCAAGCCGAGCTGGCTACCAAAGGTAGGTAGTTTTGTACAATCTTTGATGAAACATTATGCTAACATACTCCAGCGGCGAACATTTTTGTTGAAAGTTTCTACGAAGCTTTGAATAAGCCCAATCTTCGCTCAACCATCACATCCTTCTACATCAAGCCTTCCGCTCTGGCCCCGGCAGAAGCATCCATAACCATTAATGGAAACATTGTACCAACACCCTCCGCCTTCCAAGAAACGTTCGAGAATAAAATAGGCAAAACTTTATATGAAGCACAAGCATATGACGCCCATGTTATAAACCCAAACTACAATATAGGGGTTGAGGAAAGTAAGCTTGGGCCGGATAAGGATGGGAGGAAGATTAGTATTGCCATTATGGTCAGCGGGCAAGTGAAATACACGTCGAAGAATGGGGATGAGGGTGAAGAGCGTGGTTTTATGGAGAATTTCGTCTTGGTGCCCAATGTGGAGGCTAGAAATCCAAAGGCGCCGAAGGGGATCAAGAAATGGCTGGTTCAGAGTCAGATATTTAGATTGGTACTTTGAGGTTTTGAATCCCGAGGGGTACGAAGGAAATATGGAAGATGGGACAGAGAACCCTATTCTGAACAGCAGTTTAGGCAGTGCTCTCTACGGGAAGCAGCATTGCTCAGCGAATCTAAGTAATGCCACCCTACGGAAACACTCATGGCCGATTCATTTGGGGACAAACCTCAAACGTCTCAAATCTATATCAAATCTGGTCAGATGACGAGACTGGGAGAGTGCTAGAGGTTCGGCCATGAGCAGGTTCATGTCCTCAGGCAAGATTATGTGTTGACCTCTTGGTAAAGACGCAGGTAGTATTCTTGAGAAGAATTGCAAATCTACAAGTTGACGCGCGCATTCGATGTTGAAGGCATAAGAGCAGTATGGTATTTATATGATAAAAGCTGCTAGTTATATCCCTGCACAATACTACTTTGAATAACAGTGATATGTGAGTGTATACCAAAAAAATCTTTGGTTCCTTCCCGAACATTCTTCGTAGGAAAAGATTGAAATTCAGTTGTCTTTTGAGAGTCTATGGAGAACGTTCTTCATACTAATAAGTATCCTGGTACCATATATCTAGTCATGATTTTAGAGCACCTGCAAAATTATCTAAATTGAACCCCTTCCCCAAACCATTCGAGTTGCATTCCCATGTCTTCATATTCACTTTTGGCTTCACTTTTCATCCTTTAACAAACTCTGCTCTCGGCTACTATCCATCCTCAGAACCTTCATCCCCACAACAACCACTTCCTTCTTTTACACCTATTGATCACTTTCCATCCAGATTCCTATCAAAATTTAAGAATTCAAATATCTTCAAGTCATTTCAACTACAATTGCTTCTTGCAAATTCGCACCTATTAGCACCTATCTACTATTCAAGTTCGTCCCCTCACGATCTCTTTACTTGTCAAGGCTTATTTAGCTCTTCTTCAACATCCGTCGATCTCATCAACTACCTTCAGACCCGACTTTCGATCCGACCTCACCAACAAAATCAACATCGCCCTTCTCACTAAGGGGTTTCAACACGTCAAAGCACAGAAATGAATTTATAAGGCTTTATCAATATCCATAAACATGAAGATCCCAACTGGCTTAACTGACTTCAATGGGAAAGCTCTTAAGGGAGAAGTCTACTTGACAAGCGGTAACTCAGGTACTCCGGGTAACCGGACGAAACTCCTTGAAAAGGGCATGAAGCAAGTAGGCAATCACTTCACCTGCTACGCTCTGACCGCAGAAGACGACGCCATTGCACCATGCTTCACCATCAATTCAGGTGTCAATGAGTTTGTTGACGTTGTCGTTGATGGCATCTTACGAGCTTCACACAGCAATGAGAGTGCGACTAAAAATTTCAGCAAGAAGTTTGAGTGGGCTGTTGGTCAAATTAAATCGAGCAACAGATACGTCGACAGGATTTATCAGCTACAAATAGCAAAGAGGAACCTTGAAAAGAGTTAGTCACTCTTCTTGATTGACGACTTATACTGACTTTGAAACAGCACGAAATGTCAAAGGTGGCGCACCTCATTCAGTCGGCAGCATCGAAATACAGATATTCCGCAAAGATCCCAACGCTCATAAGAACCACGCAAATGATTCTGATTCAGATGATTCCTCGTCATTATCAAAAGAAGGAATTTCAGATCTCGGCAATGCAGAACGTGCACCGACGTTTGAAGATCATGTTGAATGGTGGAATCTTAATCCATGCGTTGACGAAGACACCATTCCTTCTCCCCCCTTCGAAGTTGGCGGTGTTGGTTATAGGAAGTCTCAGGGGAACGCAAAAAGCCTCGTTCTGAAAAAATGGCCTGGTGATTATAAGGTTTGCGCTTCATTCAAATTTCTGCTCTTCTCTACCGCCGATTTCCACACGTTGGGTTACCTGGATACCCCAGAATACATCGGAACGCCATGGAACGGAACAAGGGAAACTTCAAGGAAGCCGACCGTAAATAATGTTTCACGAGTATCAAAGGCTACTTCGCTCATTGATCCCGATGATGTTGGCAGTGGTCATGATGATGATGATGTTGATGTTGATGCGGTTGAAAATATTGATAAGCCCACACCTGATACAAAGGCTAAGATTGACGAGCCAACAAAGACTACCAAAGGCAAAGAAGTTAATAGGAAGACCACTAAGAGCAACTTTTCTATAGAAACCGAAGTTCCTTCTCAAGCGGCCAAGTCGATGAAACAAGTGGGGAAACATACTAGGACCGTCGAAGATTCTCAATCCTCAGAAACCCTCGATGAAAGCCCTGCTGAAGTCAACAGAACTGTGCCAAAGCCTGCTCGTCTTTCAAAAGAATCTAAAGCTAGTGATCTTAGCGGTGAAGGTGCCAGCGAGCATACAGATACTGTGGTATTTGCACCAAGTATCAAGATCGAGAAAGATGAGTTCACAGGTAATGGCAGCAATCAAGGAAATGGAACTCATACAAACCGCAAGAGAAAGCCACTTTCTATGCCCGGTGTGGAAGGAGCTCCGGCAAGCAACGCCTGGGATGATCCTGATCGTTCTTTATGGTACCAACGCAGAAGCTTAAGCAACAACTTGGACGAATTTCTCACGCTCAATACTGATCAACCCCAAGCCGAGGGAAATCTTATCTCATCAGGCAAATCCAAAATTGTATCTTTGGATAAACCAGAGAGCTTGATTCGGCCCTATGTGCCATTTGTAATTGGAGGGGCAGCCGAGAAAGAGAATGTCACCCACTTTAAGCCACTTGGTACTCAGGCGGGTAGTTCATCCTGGGAGCCGTTGACCCCGCCAGCATCATCAAAGAAGTCAGGTACAAAGCACTTTAGCAATTTTGGAGCTGAAAGACGTGTTTTGTTTGAAGATTCTAATGGCACAATCCAAATCGAATCAGCAGCTCGTGCTATTGTCACTGAAGACAACTATAGTGACAATGATAGCCGCGAAGCGAGTCCCTCAGTCAAACACGACCAGAGAGTTCCAGTAAACAAAGCTGAAGAATCAAGCCGACACGGCCGAGAATTCACCTTTGAAACAAGAACTTCAAATTTTGAGATATCTGACAAGTCTTCAAACGTCAATAACATGGAAACAAATTTTGACGAGTTTAATAATACATCACCCCAACCTGGAGATACAGAAATGGTTAACGCCGTCGAAGCTGAACCTGAAACAGAGTTGACAGCACCAAGATCGCCATCCCCTGAGGCTGTTCCTCAATCTACAATCACAAACCAAGATCACAATCATGGTTCTGTGAATGAAACCGTACATCATCAATCTCAAGAATTGAACGCCTCACAAAATGGTCAAAATGACTCTGAGAAATCAACACAAGAAATACCTGAGAGCATTCTTGAAGGGATCGCGGAAGCTCAAAGGCTTCAGAGGGCCAAACGATTTCCATCAAGTGCTGTTCCTGAAGTGGAAACTGAAGAAGCTTTCGGGTTTCATGGAGCTGGAGTCTCATCAGACACCGAGATGACCAATTCCGACAAGAATAAACTGCCTTCCGAAGCCACAAAGTCTACCAGAAATTTCAATGATGCACCTGTCGACATTGGAAACCAACAAGATGGCCGACAAGACTCACCTGCCAAAGTCGACGAATCTACGATAACAGTCGCTAATACCAAGCCAGCCAAACAACCAAGAGCAAGAGCACAGGCTGCTGCCAAACCCTCCTCTACTCCAAAGACACAGCCTCCGTCGGTCTCCAAGACAACCACTGTCCAAAAGTCACCAGCTGTAAAAGTTGAAAGATCTTCCAATGTCTCCGCTCAACCCGAACAATCTCAAGCTAAGCCAAAGAAGCCCTCTCCAAAGACTACGAAAGCTACAAGCGTCCAAAAGACAAAGGCTCCAGCATCTGTTGTTCCTGAAGAGCCCATATCCAAACCCAAGGGCAAGGGCAGGGCTAAGGCTGGAGTAAATGATAAGCGCAAGGCTGATCAAATGACCTCCGCTAGCAGCAGTTCGGGACCAAACAAGACGAATATATCTCCCGCTTTGAAGCAAACATCTATCGTTGAAGGTGCGATTGCCATGGCAGAAGCACGAAAACAAGCTGCTATTGAGAAGAAGCAAGCTTTAGAAGAAAAGTTGAAGGCGATACAGGTAGCTAAGGTGGAGAAGGCGGAGAAGGAAGAGGTAAGATTGCGATGCTTCAATTTTTTTTTGGACAATTGACTGACCAATCGACAGGCTGATAGAATCAATAAAGAGGCACAAGCTTTTGAAGATGAAGTCGCTGAATTAGAGGTGAGCTTTCACTCTCCAGTGTGATCAACGTGTGCTAATCCATAATGTACTAGAAGAGAATTGCGATGGAGCAAATGGATGACGAATGAGCTTACTGCATCAATTTGATAGAAGTTGCTGAACTGGCGAGCTTGTGATGCAAAGGCCAATTTCAACATCTCTTACAATAACCATATTGCATATCCGGGAATGGCTCGCTGTCATACACCAACTCCCAATTACACAACCTTCTTGCATTTCTCGCACATTTGCTTTTTTCTTTATTCTGCAGGTTTCGAAAGAGTTTGTTTTTGCATGATCATTTCCTACTCTTTACTTTTTCTTTTGATTCTCATTTGATGCGGGCTGCAGCAAGCGCGGTATACATAGGCGTAGCTTTTGGCGGGATTTGATACCATTCTTCTTCATGGTGGTAGCATTGGGATATCAAACAAACGATGAAAATTTAAGAACAGAAAGATGAACCTGCATGACGAGAAAGTCATGAGGTCCAATGGGAACCATTAAACAGCCAGAAGCAAGTTCTTACTTTATGAAAATTTATCAATATCAATGCATGTTGAACTGAACTGAACATAAGTGACCTGACGCCTTCCCTAATCATAATCGTGATATCCGAAGTACTGACTTCAACGCCCTACCCCCCTGCCCCAAAAGACCCATACCTACTAGGTAACATGGCTTTCATGACTTTCTTGGCACTCGTAAGTTTGCCTTTACCCTCTCCAACAACTGCTCTTTGGTATCTTTGGGTTGTGGATGAAGATCTCTCTGTAGAGAATGTGGTTAATTTCGATAAGTGATATACTTGAAGGAAAGGAAGAGAAGAGCTCCAAGAGTACTAACAGCCGCCAACCATCTCCGTAATTCGTCTCTTGACCACGTTGCTGGATCTATTGCGAGTTAATATCGGTTCATCAGCTGATAATTGGGTCATACACACCACCACTAGGATCTTCTTCCTTTGGGAACATATCAGTACCCCAGATGGACCAAGCTGCGGCTGCAGTTACGATGCCTGTGAAGGCTAATACTGCATTCTATAAATCTGTCAGTGACTTGGTTGCGAAGTGATGGCGGACAAACTCACTTTGGAGCTAAGAGCTCTATCCAAAGGAGTAGGCATTGTTGATGGAGGGGGTGGCGTTGCTTGTTTGATTGATATGGACAACGTTGTACTTTCAAAAGTCTTTCTTTTCTTCAACACAACTTTTTGATCAAAGGAATGTGAAACAAATCTAGATGTCGAATATCAATTACCAAATTTCAAGAACTTTAAATAGATGATCAGTCACAGAGAAGTGCTTGCCTAATGATCAGAGACCTGTCCTCCTCACAAGCCACAAAGCCGTACGACAACTAACGCCACATTAATTGGCCCAAGCTCATGGATCTTATCAACCAAAACCCTTCCGTACAATCGTAACCGAGCTTGCTTACTAATCTCCACACAATCCCGATTTTCCACATCAACAACCTCATCATAACGAAGTTCCGATTCCTGTCATCAATTTCCGTATCTCACCAATTTTTGACTAATCAATCCGTCAAAATGCCTCGCGAAATCACCGACATCAAATCCGTGAGTTCAATCTCCTCTGAGACGGGTGGTGGAATGGAGAACTGGAAGAGTTTTGAGGACAAGTTTGGACAGAGGCTAATATTGAATCAAATAGTTCTTGGAGATTTGCAGACGCAAGGATGCTTCCTGTATGTGTTAATTCCTATTCTATCATCGCCTTGGACAATTTATGTACGATTTCGAATACGGGGAGAGCTTTGTCGGCATTTGAAATTGGGCTGTTGAAGGGAGGATGAATCTGCGAGATGGACTGCGCAACTTAAAAGGCTACGGAAGCGCTAACAGAGTACAAAATAGCTGCCCGCATAAAGAAGAATGTCGGAAAGACCAGCTCCATCAAGATCAAGGTCAGATGCCAAAAGTACTTGTACACCCTTGTCCTTAAGGATTTGGAGAAGGCCGAAAAGTTGAAGCAAAGTCTTCCACCTAGTATGATCCCCTTACTCTCTCCACTTTAGCTACAAAGATACTGACACAATCTTTAGACCTCACCATTGCCGATACCCCAAAGAAGAATCAAAAGGGAAAGAGAATCGCATAAATGGCTGAATATTGGGGTTAGATTATGGATTCAAGCAGTGGATGAGACAATACAAAATTGATTGCACAGTCAAGATATTTTGAGCATGGTCGGCGTTTGCAAAACTGCAATGTGATATCCTACTTTCGTTCTATGAAAATAAACGGAGTAGGTTGCGAAAATGAGATAAGCTTTCGGAATCCAATTTTTGTGTCGGGTTGTCCAAGACAACATGTGCATGGTTGATGAGATGTGAACTGGATACCTACAATGAACTGATTGTGAAGGTTTTCATTACAATTTTGTCCTCAAGTATCTGCGCACCACTTAAGTCAAGTTGGTATTGGGTAGTCTACATGTGTATCTTCGACTTTGGTTTCTTCCACAATCAGCATCATGATGGAAATATTTAGAGAGGAAAGTCTCAAATGCTTATGTTTGAGATCTCCATTCGCTCAATAACAGAAAGGCAGATCAAGGGCCGTCTGATTACTAAGTATCTGACTACCTAGATACAAATCCGACAGGAGATGAATTTTGAGATCGCTGGTTGGGATAGTTGATCCTCTCGTTGATTCTTTGTCATCTGTTCTTTCAAGGAACAATCAATCGCTTTGTTAAGACATCCTCCATAAAGAATTTTAAATATAGTAACATTTCATTCTTTGAACACTCACCAAGCTTGGTGCTCTCCCTTTCATCTCTTCATTCCTTTGTCCTCTTCAACATATATCCATCGACAATCCCATTGTCTTCCATTTCCCACCTGTTTCCACAAATATTTTTTGCTTGCCAATATTTTCCTTTTCTGCTCCCTCTTAATATCGTATTCTTGCATTCATTTTTAGTAGAAACATCCTACATTCAAGACGCCGGTCGTCATTATTACAAGCGAAATATTTAAGGAGACACATAACTCCTTTACAAATACAATTATCAAGTCAGTCAGTAACACATTTCCTATTCTTACAATCGAAATTGGGCAGGCCCAAAGTCATTATCCATTCAATTGAAAACCAGTAAGTTACATTTCCATTCTATTCCTCACAATGACAATTCACGAGTGTCATCTTAATCCCTACGCCGCCCGGCGCATACTCTGGGCCGGTGATCGCGCCCACATTCCCCTCCAGCCTCTCTGCTGTACCTACTCGCAAGCCGCCGATCTCATTGCCGATAACATAGCCAATGTTCTGCATGGCCCCACTGGCTATCCCCTCCACGACCCATTCTACAAAATCAAAGAAAACTGGAGACGCTCTAACCTCTCTGATCTCGCGGCCGTCATCAAAAGCCCCTGGTTAAAAGGTAAGAAAGAACAAGATCTTCTCGATCTCTATTTTTCCTATTTCAACGCTATGATTTTTGGAGGCGCGCTCAATGCCATGAGATGCATCATGAAACTCGAAGAGCCGAATGAGGATCAGAAGGCGAAAAATGTGTTAGGTACGACGGTTGATAAGAGAGGTGAAAAGACTACCACGAGACATAATGTTCGATGTTATATTAGTGTGTTTGTGCGGTCTCCGCCTCCCCAAAATGAGAAGGACAGTAAGAAGTTGTTGGAGAACTATCTGGGAACTATGTTGCATGAAATGGTTCATGCGTTTTTTAGTATCTATGTGTGTAAATGCAATACGAGCTGTAGGAGGAAGGTTCTGGAATTCGAACAATCGGGGATGACGGGGCATGGAATGCAATGGCAGCGAGCGGCGAGGAGTATTGAGAGTTTTGTTAGACAGGGGTTGAGATTGGATGTTCGGTTGGGGAGGGAAGAAGCGCTGGGATTGGAATTGGTGATTGCGGATAAGGAGATTTGGTATGTGGATTTGAAGGAGATGGGGATGGATAGAGAGGTTGTGGATCGGGAGATGGATTGGTTTGCGCAGGTTTTTATGGAGGAGTTGGAAGAAAGAAAAAGGATTGAGAAAGAGAAGGAAGATAGATTGGAGAAATTAGAACATGAAAGAGTGGAAAGAGAAGTACAGGAAGAACTAGCAAAGGAAGAATGGGAGAGAGAAAGACCCGAACGAGAAGCGAAGGAAAGAAAATCGCTAAAGATTCACGGATCACGCATTCATGCAAATTTACGCGAAATGAGCAGGAGAGCAAATGGGAAGATCTTCAAGAGG
The DNA here is from genome assembly GCA_014898285.1 of Botrytis aclada. NCBI lineage: Eukaryota > Fungi > Ascomycota > Leotiomycetes > Helotiales > Sclerotiniaceae > Botrytis > Botrytis aclada. Next base: position 1,755,567 of record RCSV01000001.1, on the reverse strand, counting down.
ATCGCGAAACCGGGGCGCAAACAGTTTGTGAAATCGACGATTCGACCAGATGATGGAGATGCGACTGCGTCTTCAGAGCCCTCCGTTCCCAACTTTCTCCTCGCGCGAAGAACGCATTTCGCGACTGGAAATGTAAAATTTAGTCCGGTTACGGATAATTATCTCATGAGCTCGAAACAGAGACAAGCGTATCCGTATATACGGAAAACGATCAATCCTAACATTGCTAGCGTAAATGGAAAGTATAAGATAGCGATGGAGGTAAGAAAACATACTTACGAGAACAGGGAAAGGAAAACAAAGAAATCGGCGAGAAGTGGATTGGCTAACACTAAGATTCTAGATCTGGAGAAATTTTGGAATCTGGATGGGTGTGCGGAGGAGGTTTTAAGGTGAGTTGTTAGATTTCTCTCTTTTTCTTTCTTTTCTTAGATGGCTTTCTTGGGGGAGCTGGATCGCTTGTAGAGATATATATACATAAACTTTTAATTGCTCGCCTTGGTTTCTGAATGTACTAAGTGAGTGTTGTCCTAATGTGTGGAAATATCATGTGAAACGGGAACTTGAAGAGTAGGAGAAGACGATCTAATCCATGTTTTGTAATTTAAGTTATAGCTCTTGGATGTGCTCTAAGTATTTTCTCTACTCGAGAGAAAATAACAAGTCCATTCTATAATAACGCGAATGTTCGAATACCCTTCCCTCCCCTCTCTTCCCCACACTCTCTCTTTTGGAGAGAAATGAGGCTGATACCATCACTAGAGCACCTATTGAGAGACACTACCTGCTTTCCTCTCCCCTCACCGGGCGCTCAAAGAATCCTCAAGAAATTTGTTTGTTGTTACCCCATCCCAAAAATAGAACATAAACATGCAGAAAAGAAAAGAAACGTGAAAGAAACAATTTACTCGAATCAATTTTTTCAAAGAGAGTTCACTAGAAAGAAACCGGCGTATTTCACCCAATTACATTATTAACACGAATATGCTCCACATATTCCGCATCACTACCTGATTTCCCATTCTCTCTTCCTCATCAAGAAAATTCACTCGCGTATCTTTCTCACTTCCAACCACTAACATCAAAACACTCAATAAAACTCTACAAGTTAGAGCCAACGTATTGATTATATACCAACTACACAACCATCTCCAAATGCCATTCCATTCCATTCCAGTCCCCCTCAAAACCCAATATAATTCCTATCCCTCGATGCAAATCCATTCCCCCTCGTTCCATCCATCCATCCATCCATCCATCCATTTATCGTGGACTTTTAGCGTGTACAGAAACCCATCATATCATAACCTCCAAACCAATTCCCTTCCCCATGAGAAGAACCCCCGCTGTAATGAACAATTCAACGCCTCTAAATGCACCCGTTGATGCTAGTTGCTCAAGTCAAACCAAAGCACCGAATCCCATCTTTCGCCGCGCTAAAGTGATGTGATGCACACGGAAAGAAAATGCTTCGAAAGACGGAAAGAGAAAAGAGAAGAAAAGAAAAAGAAAAATATACTCCAAAGCACAGAATAACGTAAGCCGCCGGCCGTCCCATCACGCACAGAAGCGAGATAGATTACCGAAACCCCTCGTCTCCAGCACTGGGAAGAAATGGAAAAGCATGGCGTGTATAACCCAATCCCCGATCCATTCCCGGGCCAGGACTCTGTCCGCATCCGTCATGGGGGTAATGACCATGATGATGTACTCCCCGAATCCTTTCGCGATGTCTCATTTCTCTCTCCGCCTGCTCCTCTACCCTCCACTCTCCCCCGCCCTGCCAGCCCGATCCATAAACTTCGCGCCTCACTTTGAAAAGCTCCAAGTTTGCCCTCATGCTACACAGCCTCAGCCAATCTCTTCCAATCCATCGCTCCACCCATCCATCAATCACACCCACCACCCTATGAAATCCATCCGTGTGTCCCCCCATCTCCTTTGCCCCCCATCCACATTTCACAAATAGATAACAATGCACCAACTCATGCAACAGCGCACTTAACATTAATCTCCGATCATATTTCGGATCTCTAAGAATGGGTTCGGATAGAACTATTAGAGTTTCGAAGCCCCCTAGGAAAAAAGGTCGGAGAGCAGTAGTACCGATAAGTTCTGACGAATAGCGCGGCTGGGAAGGCGAGGACCAGGAAAGTCGCACGCGGTTGTGCAGGGAGTTGTGGAAGAAGATCGTATCGACGAGGTAGATGATGCGGTCGATAGCGGGATCCGACAGGTGAGCTTTGAGAAGAAGATTTTGAAGTTCGATTTCGAGATAGTGATGGTCTGGAGGCCGGGTGTAGAGAAAGTGGTGCTCAACGATAGTGGCGGCTTGGTCATCGCTCAAAATCGTATGGTCGTGTGGAGCCGGAGACAGTATGGAGATGTTGTGATCAGAGACAATCGAATCACCGGAGAGAGTTCGTTCCATGACCGGAGCAGCGTAAACATTAAGAGGCGGTGACGGGGAGGTAAAACATGGAGAAGGTGTTTTCATTGGGGTAAGTATTCGTTGATGGTATTGCAAAGTTTGTCGTGGAGGAGGCCGATATTGTGAGGCATTCGGACTAGATCTTTCGCGTTGTAAACGAGGTTCCCTTTCGAGTTTCGCCTTGACCTTCTCATAACGATGCCGCGAGTTTGGCCTTTTACCATCCGTACTTGCACTTCTTTTGATCGAAGCAGTAGCCATGAGAAATAAAGAAAAACGACGTACGGAATACAAAATTTGTGACCTTGGGAGTGGAAGGTAAGCTGGTGTATATTGTTTTCGGACAAAGCTCACACTACTATGAGGAGCTGCATATGCCACACACAACGCATGCACAGTGCAGTGAGGCTTACTCGGGTTAATATTGAATTAGCCCTGTCACCGCTTCTAAGATGCAGAGCTGCCGAAGTACATAAGGAAAAGGGAATGACAGTATGGATTTGTTTTTTTCGCGATTTTGTTATTCCTAAAACAATAGCATGAGGCTGAAAGAATATCTTTTCCAAGTATCTAGGACTTTACTTGATAAAAGTTGACCATTTACCACATATATCTTCAATTGATAAGTGGGAGGAAACGTCAGATGCGGAGAACGGTTTTAACAACCATAATCCTTTTTAAATCTCAATGACTCTCTCACTTGCGAATCGTGGATCTTTGATGAACGGATTGAACGGATTATGCGGAAATTTTTACCAAGGTTGTAAATTTAGTTGGGGTTTCTGGGATTTCTAAGGTTCCTAAGTGTGCGTGTGCTGTGTGTGCAGTGACAGCGGGCGGTCCGAAACCCCCAAGCAGAGCAATTGGAAGGCTACACACCGCCTCGCCTCATGTGTGAGATTCAAGAAGGGAAAAAGAAAAGATACGTTTCGTACCGTTAACGGATTGAACAAGGTCAATCAAATGTAAGGTAAGAAGTTGAAACTTAGAGCCGGGCCCACAGGATCAACTAGAACAAAGTAGCAACATGTGTGTGGACATGTATGTACAAAGAATGGATGTATCTGGGTTCTTAGCATCATCGTGGCCATTTTGCTTGGATCCACATGTTCCTCATCAACTTTCAAGCTTGGGTTGCAAGACAAGTGTCTAATTCGTCTAATTGTCTGCATGTGTGATTGTCTGAGTGTCTAATTGTCTATTTGTACCAAAAGTACTTTGGATTAAGAGATTAATAAACATTAATAACTTAATAACAATACTATTCCTTACTACTTAGTAAGATGGTAAGCTAGTAAATTAATATTGTATAATTAAATACCAAGCTTGGCTTGGTACGCTTCAGGGTCTCAACATATACACTGTCGTATTCAAAGATATCACAGTATCAAGCAATCTCCCTGACGCTAATGTAACTTTAATCTGATCTTGGTTGCCGCATTTCGCCCGCCTTGTTTGAAATGATAGGTCGAAAATTAATCTGACATTTCCTTAAATCTTCGAATCCATCTTTTACAGACCACAAACTTTACATGCCAATGCTAGACAAAATGTCCATTTAATTGCGAGATTGCCACACATTTCGGATCAACCCTCTTAAAATTGATCATCAAGTTGTACCGCCCTGTAAAAATTGATATGTGAGTACGAAGTGAGAAGCTAGTCACAACAGTCCAATAAGTTCAACGTATACAAATGTATAACCTTACTACCGCATATCTGAAGTAACAAGGCTACCATTCAGATTCATACAAAAATGACCCGAAAAATCTCAAGGTTGTAAGGTACATGATCTTCGTCCCAAAATGTCTCAATTGGTCCAGAATCTTCGATTGCTACATGGGATACCAAGATGGAGATGCTTGAAATCCGACTCCATTAAAAATTCATCTAGGGAGTACCCCAGCGGCCCCAGCGTCACTCGATTAGTATAAATGTACCTTCATCTCACCATTTGGAATGAGATTAAGTTCCGTTGAACGAGGTTCCGTGGAATCGTACAGCCTTATTCTCCGATCGGCATACAAATACTGTCAATCTTCTACCTTTTAGTAGATAAAGCCTTTGGAGAAAGCTGTGGTCAACATTTCACAAAAATGTGGTCCTGGGAACTTAGCCCGGTGTCACAGGGTGTATCGCGGATTCCCTGCTGTGCTGACAGAATATCGGCTGACCATATCAAATGGTCTGAAAATCGAGCATAATCTGTATGTACAATGCCCATTTCGTTGTTGTGCAGCAAGAATATACAGACCATTGACCCTGACTACGTCTCAAATGTCCGGCTTGAGTGTGAACATGTATTGAGAAAATTCTTGGGGAGAGTAACCGGCTAAAGACGTTACACAAATCCCATTCCTAAACCTCTCACGTACCTGACCTCGTTCGCCTGCATCTCTAATGCTCTTCTCATAGTTTCTGAATGGGTATGTTCTTCCTTTTCCCGCAGAGCCTCCTCGGCAGTCTTGGGGGTTTCTTCAAAGGAGTCTGCCGTAAACCCAGCTTTGTTAGAGAAATTCAATAGCCCTATTTTGTCTCCCGTCCACAAAACAAGATCATTCTCGTTGACCGATCGATCATGGAGCCCAGAGTCAGTTGTCAAAATCTTGAGCGCAATGTCTCCGGATCCAGAATCCATGTAAGAATCGCCCAATGTGCCGAATATGCCCCTCGTAGCTTCAACGGAACCATGAGCAATGTTCCATCTTCGTGACTCGGTAAACCCATCCCTCTCAAACCATTTCAGATTGCCCCCACCGTCAGAAACAACAATGCGGGTACCATGATTGGCAACAGATAAGAGTTTTGAGCTGGATGATGTTTGTCGATTCTTCATGGTAGACTCTTGCAGACGCCCCGCAGAAAATTGGGAAGATATATTGGAGAGATTCGGGTCAGGTGATAAGCCGTACATCTCCAAAGAACCTTTACTGTTGTACTCACCGCAAGCAATCAACGTTTTCCCTGGTCTAGTCTTTGCTTGCCATACTTGCTCGACAGACAATTCACCCCGACGGGCAAGGTCTTTCTCCATGGAAGCAAAAGGATATGGAAGACTAGCAATTTGAGATAAGCGTGCACCGGAATGAATAGTTCCGCGGAGCTTGGGGAAATTTCTACGATCATAATTGAGAATGCTGGGAAACCGACCAGCAACGTATATGTCTCCATTGCCATTCCATTCACTTCCTGCACTGGGTAGATGAACAATACTGAGCGGGCCCGGTTGGTATAGATGAGCGTACTCGGCGCTTGGTTCTGGATCTAGCAAGCTTTTGAAACTAAAATGATTGCTAGCAGAGCCAGATATGCCGCTAAAAGAATCAAGTTGCTCAGCCCGACTAGGCGATCCAACATTTGCTCTTTGGCGAGAATCATGAAGGTAGAGAGATAGATTGGTTCCGACAGTGAGAGGTGTTGGATGTTTTGCCTCGGAAAGAGCAGTGATAGAGAATGGATATCTTTCATGGTTTACTGTCTGTAAGGTCTCAAGATCCACTTCAACAAGACCTGTAGTAATGTCAGTAGCTATTGGAAGAAGGGTAATGAACTCCATCTTCCAGATAGATTTAACATGAGATTGAATGATCGAGAACCCTTGTCATCAGATCACCATTTCAAGTAATCGAAGTGTTTCTCCAAGGTATTGTAGGTATTGAAGGAAAAGTTTTGCATACCACTTTGAACAGCAACATAGGCTCTCTTTAAAGTGCTGTCAACACTGATACATTCTGTGACACCTGTACTTATCATCTTTGATCTTGACTTGAGATCTTTTGGATTCTCATCCACCGACAAAATCCCTGACTTGCTTCTTGCAATAATGCTACCCTTTTTGGGGGCATTATTACTGATATCCCAGATACAAATGGAACCATCATCAAGAGGTCTATGGCATGGCATTTAGTACAATTCTTATCTCATAGTATATGCCAATGAGAAACTAAAAAACTTACGCAACCACCATCGTGGTTTTAGTTTCTCCCATCGGTGTATACAACGCCATTCCTCGTACCTCCAAATGTTCATGACTAGCACTCTCGCGATGACGAGGCTGTTGCACCCAACTTGTTGAAATGGGCGCATGCCTCGCTATGTACTCATCATACCATTTAACCTTCTCAGTTGGATAACTCGGATCCCAATTTGCCAATATCCTAACTCGCTCATTGGATTGAGCTTTGAGGTCGCGAGCTTCATGACGAGGTTTGTGTAGTCTCGAATCGCCTGTTCCATTGTTTGTGGCAAGAGCTATCGCTAAATCACGCATACCCGAATCGTCCTCTGATTCTGTAGATATTAATTCTTGACGTCTGCGAAGCCTTTCGAGAAAGGAAGAATGGGTAAAACATTGATCCCGCCAGAGGGTATCATCGCGACCTAGTTCCAGGTACCGTTTGGAAACAAACTGCAGTTTGACGATGTCTGAAGGCTCTAGATCTATTAAAATGAACAATGTTAGCATTCGATTCTCGACAAGAGGACGCGAGAGAAGATTCACATGAAGTGATGTTCAGAACGGTCTCTGAAGGAAGGTCATCCATTTTGGTCATTTTTTAATAATTAAATTCTAATAAGTATATACTCGTATTGAAAGAAAGAAGGAATGGTAAGAATATTAAACATTGAAAGACTGACCTTGACATCGAGATCACAATCGATCAATCATCAATCAACCTTGAGCTTCTAGCCGATCCGATAAGGCCGATTATGCAAGGGTCGGCGAATGATCTGTGCACAAAATAAACCTCACAGACCTCATAGACCTCTCGAGCTTCTCACGTGCTTCTCTCTCGAGTCTCTTTAACCCCACGAGCCCCACCAAACAACACGTTAACGATATTTTCTGATATGGCGGAACCTTGGTGTATATACGATACCTTTGTTCATAAATCAGGCTTATTCAACGTCCTGTAGTAATGTTTGAGCAATAAGATCAAGTATTCCATAGTCAGGCGGATGGAAGTCAATGGAAACTGCCTTCTATCAAGCTTGCCGGCTTTACGGTATGTTTTAACAAGCACATTGTTTCCTCCGAGACCAAACGACGCTGGGACACAGGTTTGAAGGAGCGCTTCCATTGGCTTGGAAGTTACGGAAACAAGGAATACTTTTCTTCTCGCATACATTTCCCGGTCTGGAGTCTCAGCGAAGCACGATCGGGAGGGGAGGAGGAGGAGTGAATCTCTGGGTTTTCTTTCATTCGATTGGAAAGGGCGGAAGGGATTGCGGTTAGAATCGTATCGTTTGGATTCTTGATGTTGATGCATATATATATATTTATGGAGATCTATCTACGGAGAACTGGTATTGGCACGAAGGGTATGCGATTATGAGGGCTTGGGAGTGGGAGTAGGTTATTAGGTGTGGATGGAGCTTGAAATTCGATGGGTTATAAGGTGTGGTGCTTGGTTGGGGGGGAGTTGAAAGAGAGGGGGCAGAGGAGAGGAGAGGAGAGGAGAGGAGAGGAGAGGAGAGGAGAGTGGGTTTATTATGTGTGTGTTCTATTTTTTTGTTTTTTGTTTTATCTAACCTATCGGTTAAAAAAGGGACAGCAGTAAGTCATGAAAACCTAAACTAACTAGGAGATTGTGAGATCAATGAAAGAAGGTAGAACTGAAAAGATTCAAGACTAAATTAAATCGACTACTGAAATACTAAACCCCTTAAATCCCTTGCACCCCCAAATCACAAAATCTGGCAAACCCTCGCCAAAAGCACCGAAAGAAACAGCGACCCGACCAGCGCACACCCTTGCAAAACCGCTATCCGTCGCTCGATTTCCCTCTGCAGCCGAAGATGCCGGGAATAGTTTGCTTGGACTCTCTCGGCTAGCGCGAGAAGCTGCGGATCACCGTGGTCGAAGATTTGTTGGGCTTCGCGTTCTCGGCCTGCGAGTTGGGCGAGGAGAATTTCGATGTCCATGAGCTCTTGCAGGAGATCAAACATGCTGCTCAGGAACTCGTTGTGTCGGGGTGTGTCGGTCATGTTTGTGGGTTTGTGGGTTGGTTTGGTTTGTTTTGGGGAGCGGGGGTTTGAGTTAGTTCTGGTGTGGAGAACTTGGAGGGCTTGAGAGAGAGAAGAATGGGATTGTGGGGGAGGGGGAGAGGATTTAAGTATTGCTTTTTTGGCTTTGTTCGATCGTTGTTGCTATCGTTGTTCTTGTTGTTGAACGATGTAAAATTGATTGTATTGGCAGTTGGTTCGAGATTTTCTCTGTACGGCCATAATTATCATTGTTGTTGAATAGTACAGACATAGTTGTGCTAGAACTCAAGCTTGATTTGCAGTGTGTAGGGTGTAGGTAGTAGCAGTACTGAACTTCATACGAGGTTGCAATATGAATTAATGAACCGTATTAGCACATACCAGCTTCAGGGTCAGACTTCTTTTCTGCCTCATTCCATCTTGCGGTTGATTAGAACTGGCGCTACTTGAATAATGGGCGAGAAGCGGCAATTGTTTTCTTAGGAAGAGCTCACCTACAAGATTGGATTTTCTTGATAGTAAAAAACATGGAACTTTAAAACTGCGATATATCCGCTCGAGAAGAATGTTCGAAATCGCAAGGTCGAAAGGCCTTCGAAACAACAAGCTCAACATCCTCGTACAAGTTCAACATCTTCGAAACATGATTCCATTGAAGCTCTGCCAGTCTTCCTCTATCAGTAGATTACAAAGATCTGTGTTTTCTTTTCCATACCTACATGCAACAGTTCCGAGAGCTTTCTACATACCTTGAGTCCCAATGCTTGAACTGCTATGTCATGAAAGTCAAATTCCTATTCCAGGTGATATCGCTTATTTGACAAAATCACTAGACTATTATTATAAAGATAGAAGCATGAGATAGTTTAAAAGTTGGAGTTTCACGAGTGTTTATTCGGTTTTCATATGCGCATAGAGATTTGGGATTGATCAAATCGGATTTGTATAAAGATTCACTCACTGCCTATCTATACATGAAGAAACAACACAAAGAAAAGTCGCATACTCCCGCATTAGGAAAGCTGAAACCTCCTCTGTGTATCACGAAGGCCGTTTTCACATTCCGTACGCTTTTGCTTATCGCACCACTATTTCCTTTCTCCTCCGGATCGATCATTTCTCGCTCTCTCAAGACTCACATCTCACGTAGGAAAATACACAGGACCGACCTATAAGTCCCCGAGCAAGCACCGCGCAGGACTGTGCCCGAAACAGGTAATGAATGAGTTCTTGGATAAGTAATCTTACGATAGACCAAGAGAATGAGAAACTTTCTCATAGCTATGGCCGAAATGAGGGAAGAGCTTTTTACTATTCCAGAATATTCTTTCTTCACTCCTCGGTAGTCGATGCATGACACATGAGACCTGTATATACTGCGGCAGGATGAAAAAAACACTATGAGCATGTACTTACCTGCTGGACAAATCAAGAGCGCCAGACTAGACGGAGATCGTCAAGATCCACCTGTGATATCTGAGCCATCGAGAGGTTCGACAGTATCCAACATACACAAGCTCTAGACAGCTGTCCGCGAGACCAACATCATATGAAAATTAAAGTCCTTGTCCTTGAGTAGACTCATCCGTGCTCATCCGCCAAACTCTTCCAAGTTCGATCCATAGGAATGTCGAAAATTTCAATCCGCAGAATCATCATTATCCAATCAGCTGAATCGTTGCCTGTTGATATATATCCCAGTGTAAATCTAACCGATGTATCAAAAATCCCAAATCGCTTTTGTGCTAAGATATCGGAGTGCTAGAGGGACATGCCCAAATTACGTCTCACGCTTTCTTTGCTTTTTCCAACCAACTGAGCCAGCCATTCCGCCTCTGCAAATCAATCTCGGCCCCAAAAGCATGTGGTCGCGCGTTACAAACTACACATAAATGTACCTGTATAGCGACTTACATAGGTATGCATATATACCAGTAATTCAATCTCAAGCTACGCAGTCTACCCAAATCAATACAAATCCACGCGAGCAGGCAGGCATAGCATAGCATAGCAAAGTATGTCTCGAATTTTCATCTATATTTTCGCCCTCGAGCTCCCAAACAATCTTCCCATGTTCAAATATTTTCATCTCGGCAATCAATCAATCAAAAGAAAGAAAGAAAAAGAACTTCGTCTCAATTCACAATGCAATGTCGACCAAAAAGCTGAACGGAGCTCGCCGAGGAAGAGCTTCTCCATGAATGGGAAAAAGCGGTGGATAGATATATTGGAAAGTGCAAATGGTTGCTGCGGTTGTAGCATTCCGATCGCAGCTCCTGACGATTCGTCTCCGAACCAGAAACAGTTGACAGAGGGCATGTAATCTCTTTCCTGTCCAGATCCTACTTCCTTTATCTGTAGACAAATTGAACCCTGTTCCCGATTAGATTTCGGCCAATCTTTTCAGCAACATGTACCCTTCCAATTCCCTCCCAATACTTTCCTTCCAACCTCAGATAATATCCTATAACATCGATTTTCAAGCCAAGCAAAAGGCTCATAGATGCATTTAGAAAAAAAAAGCAAAGGAAAGAAAACATTAACATTAATTAATTTTCAGAAATAAAACATGTACTAAGAATCTATCCATCTAAGTACCAACGTAAAGTCATCATCGTCTCGGTTCGCTTCGCTTCAAATGGGATATCATGCGTGGTCTGTGTTCCTTTCCTTTCCTAACCTGCTATCAGGGTATCCAAATCCCTACCTTGATCAGCTTCCCCAATCCTGTAATCCAGATATCATATCATATCATAGCTCGTGAGTACCTCCATTTCATATCCAACCTATCCCACCATCCAATCATCGGACCATACTCCAGACCCCCTCCCCACCTTCAACTTCACACTCCTATACATCTTCAACATCCGGTACGTAAACTCCCTCCTTACACGCCACCACCACTCTCTTAAAGAATCGTCTCCACTCCAATGGATCCCCCTTTACCTTCACAAACCTCACTTCCACCAACTCAATCTCTTCCGTCTCATAAGAATCCAAAACGATTTCTCCATTCATCCCACATCTTCTACTATCTACTGCGCGTACCTTGATCCAAGCTGCATGTAATTGACTATTCTGCAACTGTGCTAAGGGTGGTACTGGTATATTCATCGCGTGCAAAGATTCAGACAGAAGAGTCAGCAATTGAGGAACGGGGAGATGGGAAAAGAATCGCGTGAGCGAGTAATTCGGGAGAATATCTTGAAATTGACGAGCATGTTGTGTGAGACGAAGGGAGACGGTAGGATTGGATGAGAATTGAGACATGGAAGGTTCATCCGCGAGTGTGGCATCTCCATGATTCGATGCCACTGGTGATGGAAGTTGAAAATTACAGGTAGTCTCGGCGGGTTGAGATGTGGGTAATACACGGGGTGGTCGTTCCCAGTCAAATTGCATATCCATGACTGGAGCTTCTGGTTGCGTGAATGCAAAGTTATGACTATCGAGCTGCATTGCATCTTGACTAAGTTGTGATGCACTTGGCTTTTGCTTGAAGTCGATACGAAGATTTGCTAACATCTGTGTAGCAAGACCCAACGGATCGCTCATCTTGCCATCTGTGGTGAGAAGTGGATTCTTGCGTGTATACCATGGATGGCGTTTAATATGTTCAAAGTTAAAGCGTTTGGATACATCGACATTCATCATACCTCTTAGTAATGATAGGACCGCAGTCGGCAATCTTCGCCATAACTCATCTGAACTTCGTCCATTGGATTTTACGTATTCATCGAATTCCCAGCTTTCAGAAGTAGGTTGGTCCCAAGGTGTATTGCCGACCAAGAGCACAAATAAGACGACCCCGCATGACCAAATATCCACCATATTTGCAGCGTATCCTGCACCCTTCACTTTGGTTTGAGTACTCCTAGAGCAAGAAATGACTTCCGGTGCAATGTATGGAGGACTACCACACATAGTCGTACTAAGTTTTCTCGCTCCATTATATTCAAATAGTGTTGCCAATCCAAAATCCGCAATTTTCAAATCACCACTACTCGATAGTAATATATTCTCAGGCTTGATATCTCGATGACCCACACCTTTCTGATGCATATAATTCACTCCCCCAATCAATTGTGTAAAGTAGAAATGTGCAATATCTTCTTTGACTCCGACATCTGCTTCGATTTTGTCGAAGAGGTCTCCTCCCTCTGCATACTCCATAGCAATCCATTTCCAAACCGCATCTTCGCCTGTCGCAAACCACTCTATAATATTTGGATGTCGTCCAATATGGGAATGCAACGAAACCTCCATTGCGATTTGCTTCGACGAAATCCGGCCATGTTTGACTGCATACGCTTTATGAATGAATTTGACTGCGAATACTGGCGTGGATTCAGTTGGAGGAATGGCTTTCTTGATTCTATATATTTATTAGCATACACACATATATATATTATGTAATTCCGAGTATAGCATAGAGCACCGAGCTGGCATTGTAATATTGTCGACTTACGATGCATAGGCACCGCGACCTATTGTTTTCGAAATGATTCGAAAAGGTAGGTCGCGGGGCAGCGGGTCCATCTGTGACATCTGCATTGCCATAACTTTTAGATTGAGAAGAACGACGTTAAAAATGGACGAACGCGGGATGGATGTCTTTCAAAACCCCACCACCTGATTCAAAACGTATAGAAGGAAAGCGAATGAAGCTACGTGGGTGCCAATGGAAGAACCTTGGGAGAATAGGTACTAGAGTAAGAACTTATCCAATTAAGCATCCCATGCGTGGGAATGATTGAGTTCTAACAAACCAATTGAATTATTTGTTACAGACAGTATTTGAATGTAAGAAGCGCGTCTTGGTTTCAATTAACACTTTAAGTCGCGAATCGCGAAAATGGGTGACTGCTTGCTAGATGGGTATTGGAGAGGAGAGGCAGAACTCGTACTAACAAATACCCAATACAGTCCGTTCGCGTTTCTATGGCTACCCTGCCTAAAAAAAGAGAAAGTCGAAATCAACAAAGTCCAAAGTCCAACCTCCAATCCTTCTTCATTGATAAAACATCAACCTTTCGTGCCTACATAGTAAAACACACTTTTCTTATTTCTTCCTTCACTTCACTTTACATCACAACACTTTGGTACATTCACCACACATATACACCAAACATTCAAATCGAAAAACTTCCAAAAGGTTCCCAAAGGAATTTCTTTGTTCCTCTTCTCTTCTTCCAGAATTCCCTACCGTTTGCTTCTTTCCACACAGTTGCCAATTGCTTTCAGATTGGCATTTCTTTTTATACATTCCCCATCGACTAAACCACCTTTGTCCGCTTCTGTCTCTCCTTTACACTAATCTTAGTACTGATCAATTTCTTAGTTACAAATACTTCACTTACTTAATTGGATTGCATTTCCTATTCTTCCTCAAAAAAGACCATCATCATGAATTACGCTATGGAGGATACACAGAACACTTCCCCAGGCGACGTGCCACCTGCTCAAGCTGCCAAACTTGCTCCTCGCAAAGGTCCCGATGCTCAAAGTACCACCAAACGGTTTGTTCTCCCCTTACATACCCTGACCGCTTCCCAGTTCTAAATCGGCATTCCAAAAACCCAATACTAATCCCTCGTTCTATCCCTCCAGTCTCCAAACCGAATTGATGCAACTCATGACCTCTGCCGCCCCTGGTATCTCCGCCTTCCCTTCCGCAGATGGCAATCTTCTTTCCTGGACCGCCACAATCGATGGACCAGATGATACCCCATATGCATCTAAGAAATTCAAATTATCCTTTGCATTCCCATCCAACTATCCCTATGCACCACCAACCGTCCTCTTCAAGACTCCTATCTATCATCCCAATGTCGATTTCTCTGGTAGAATTTGCTTGGATATTTTGAAGGATAAGTGGACAGCCGCTTATAACATCCAGACGGTTTTGTTGAGTTTGCAGAGTCTCTTGGGCGAACCTAATAAGTATGTTTGATGAATCTCGACATGAGTGAGTGACTATAAGATCGGGCTAATATAAATCGACAGTGCATCGCCATTGAACGGCGAAGCCGCAGAGTTATGGGACAAAAACCCCGAGGAGTTCCAAAAGAAAGTTAATGGCCGTCACCAAGACATTGATGACGAATAGGTTTTAGGGGAAGGAGGAGTAGAGAACATCGTCATTCAGATACCCGGCGTCAATATGTTTATGAATTGGAGATTGTGCATAATGGACTTTGGTCTATGTCTTGGCTCGGGCATTGGGTTATTTCTGCATTCTCAGGATAGTACAGGAGGGCGTAGTCCTATCAGGACTTCGAAGGTTGTATCCTTATATTGGACCTTCAATCAATACAAACGAACGCATTGTTAAATATTCTTCAACTCTACTTGATGTGCATGAACTATGACGTGAGACTTACTTCATGCAACCTATTTCCGATTGACGATTTCGACCTAGTCTAATAGTCACTTTTTACGAAAGGGCATAGCGACAGGGAAAACTTCCAGAGGACCTGCCTAGGCCAATGCCCAAGGTAGTTTTCTTACCTTACCGTTCATTGTAAACTCAGTCCTTCAACCATTCGTTCACTGGCCATATCCATGTTGATTTTACATGAGCAGCTCATTTTTGGGTTTCCAAGATTCTTCGCCTTCGCTCAAGGTCGCAAACGTAGTGAGATATCGCTGTGGGCTATGCATGATGCGTGATGGAGTGGAACAAGAAACAAAATATTCAGGTATTCTGCAGGAAAGTCTGGCAATGTGGTATCAAGATTTGAAGATTTCTATGCTCAATGAAATATGTGAACTGCAAAGCTCGCAGAAATTATGTCGAAGGGATTTTCTGATGCATCACTTGTTTGCATGCTTCGATGGCCCAAAAGTAACCTCACACTATTTCCACTGCGCATTTGCATGGCATGGAGAAGCATTACTTCCCCAACCCCTCGGGAAAAGACCCCATCTGCCTTTTCCCAGCCTCATAGCACATACCAATATCACAAGTGCATGAAAATGTTCCCACAACAATTGACTGCATTCAGGTATCGAAAGTTAGACCTTTTCATTTTCCGCTACCTTAGCAAGCAGAAATGCAGCAACTCCAGAAGTATCCCCCATGCCATTTGATTTTTATCATTTATGCATCCTCAACAACAACGGTGTGGAGACCCTTGGGGTTTTGGACATTGACGGCTTGGACGTAACTGTACAACTTCTCCTTGGCGCCCTCCTCGTCGTTACGCTTTCTCGAGATTCGTACGCGGAGTCTGAATGGAACACCCTTGATACCAGCTTCCCAGACCTTCTTGTTCAATTGGGGATCGAGACGAACATCGGTGGTACCCTATAAATTAATGAAATACCAACATCAGTATTATTTCCTTGTATCCTCCTGCCGATCCTTCTAGATGGAAATCCATACCATTGACAAAGTAGCGAATGCCTTAATCTCCTTGATGGCCTTTGGGGCACGCTTCTTGAAAGAAACACCATGTAACTAAAACAAAAGTATCAGTCTTCTGCCTCTTTTCGACGCCCTATTTTTCGCAATTTCGACATACTCTCTTGTGGAGGTGGATGGTGTACTCGCGCGCAACAACATCAGCGATGGCGGATCTTTGGGCCTTGCCGCCGGTCTTCTTGGTGGTCGTCGACATTTCTGAGATATTTGTTAGAATTTAGAGATTTCGATTTTCGATCTTCGATTGATTCGGCTGGGAGGTATATTAACGTACTGAAGGATTTGTCGCGAGATTGGTCGTGAAAAGTTGTCTTGTCTAAGCTTCAGTAATGCAGTCTTAGAATTTCGAAATTCCTTCAGTGTGGAAGGCGCTAGTTAACCGAAAAGTTCAGTAAATTGTTGGTGCCTCGTTGCTGATTACATAATTTGGTAAGGCCACAATCGCAAACCTCAGTTTGTCCATGGATTCAGTGCGACGCCGATAACATAACGTTTATGACTTCAATTTTAATTTGGACTGAGCGTCGCAAACTTTAAAACTCTCCTCAGGTTCTAAATTCTTTAACAGATCCTATTCACTCTTTTAGTTTATCCCGACTTTCGACGTTCTTTCCGATCTTTTCTTTTCATTACCACGACAACAACAACTTCACAACAATCCTGCAATTTGCGACAACACCTGAGGACTCCTTGCAGAAGCAGAGCCAATAGTTCGAACAATACCTTTCAATCTAATACCCCTCGCTTTCCAATCAACCCAGCTCTGGTCTCCTCTCTATCAAGATGTCAGGAATCAGCTCCCCTCAACCCGATCTAAATCGGAATCGGCTTCCAACTCTATTCGAGGTACTCAGCCGAAGAACTTTACCCCCAGTGGATTTGTTCTCCTTCTATATTTATATGAGAGATCAGCAGCGCTCTGTTGATTACCTTGATTTTTGGTTTGTCTTTCTTGCATTGAATTGTGTAAATCAAACACTAATTTGAGGGTAGGCTTGATGTTGCTCAACACATGTCATTATGCCGACACTATGTTCGCGAATTGCGACGATCTGTAATGATTGGTACACCTAAAGGCGACGATGCCCAATCCAAACGATCCTCTGGTGTTCTAGAAAATCTTGGTGATGTGACAAATCCCGCCGGCCCATCCATGTTCACCACAGAAAAGGAGAAGAACCAAGATGCCCAGATGTCCGCCTTTCTTAGAGAACAATCTGATACTGGAGAGGTTGTTGCTCCCCAAGGACACTCTCCTTCTCATAGTCTGGGATCCAGTGCTTCCGTTCACAATCTGGGAGCGATGTCTAGCGAAAGGCCTAGACCAAGTTTCATGAGCAGCCCTATGGATTTGACGTCAGAGTCAAACTCTCCTGCGCACACTGTCGCAAGAGCCGACGTCCGAGCTTCTGCTGAGAAGATCCTCTATACTTTCCTCCTTCCAGGTGCCGAGCGTGAGATCATTCTCCCACACGCCATTACCCAAGACATTACCATTTCTATTGAAGAAAGAGGACGTGACGACCCGGAAGTGTTTGATGCAGCCAAGGATTATGTTTTCCAAGCAATGGAAAGAGATGCTTTCCCCGGCTTTTTGAGAATGAAGGCTTTAGGCAACTTAGTTCCTCCCTCGATGATGTTGAGATTGATTGTTGGCCTACTTTCAATGTTCGCCGCATTCTGGGTTGGATTCATTCTAATCTTCCTCAACTATCCCCACCATACTCGTGTTTGGGTACGTATCTCACGTTTATCTTCACACTCTTCATCTCCGTACTAACATGATCTTAGCTCCTCCTTCCCTTCACCATTGGTGTCTATGCACTCTCTTCCCACCAATATGCCCTTGATCCCATTCTTGCCCTAGCCGGATACAGTGAATACACATTCATGTCTTTCTCCAAAATTCGAGAACCATTCGTTCGAAGGCTTCTCCACAAACGTGCACTCATGGTCCTAATGGTCACAGCTATCACCGATGCAGCACTAGTCTTAATATTTGCGTTGGTGCCCGGAAAGAGATTGTAAATATGAGGATTGATAGATGAAGGCTAAATGCAAAAGTATAACAACTACATGAAACGTAAACAAAGCACTTCATAGAACTGGGATGGAAAGGAAGGGAGTTTTGGGAGTTCTGTTTATAGAGCGAGGTGTTCTGGGGACAAATTTCTCTTTCATGTTACGTGATTTGGGATTTTGTACACAGGGTTGGCAGACAGGCAGGATGATATCACAGGTTGATTTGATGGCGTTGAGTTGATTTGCTTTCATCATTTTGGAGGAACTTTATTTGCTTTTATATTCTTCTTTTCGAAAAAGACTAGATGTCTCTACAAAGAGGATGGACGACTCGAAGTTCCTTTCGATGGCACCTCTTTTCTGTTTTTCCCCTTAACTTATCTATTTGTATGCGTGGGAGCTAATAGCATGTGATTTTGATATCCTCTTCCCTTCATACATTTAATGCATGATTATTTTCACATAAAAACCGCACAACCTGACTGAATCAATGTGAAAATGTATGTATTGCTTTCTCCCTTTTCATACGCCATTTTGTAGTTTTATCATTGGTTCCTGCTTTCACGCCCGAAAATGAATTGGGGTATATCTCAGCCACAACATAACAAACCTCCATACGTATTGAACTAAGATTTTCTATTGGAAATTAACATTTCGAGGATAGCAGGACTTTTTTCCGAGCCTTCTGGGCTTGCTGAATTCGTTGAAGAAGCTAAGTTTGCTGTGCTAAAGAATTGGTCAGTGAAGAGTCCTACTGGTCACAAGCTCGAAGCTGCGACAGCAAAACAACTCACTTCCCAAATCCTAAGCCAAAACCTCTCTTCTTCGAACTTCGTGTATCCTTATGCTGACCACCCATTGGATCTACATCGTCCATCTCCTCATCACTAGACTGTCCCTCTAATCGGTTATGGCGCTTTCCCGAAGATCTCGTCATTCTGCCTGTTAGACTTTGAATATTACCTATGATTCCAGTCGGTCCTGGCGAATTCTCGGGGGGAGGAGTGGGTTCGAGGAGAGATTCGACGTGGGCGTTCCAATCCTGTTCGTCGCGGTGACGGCGCTGGGCATCGGCTTTGATGGAGGCGATTTGAGATTCGAGGGAGGAGAGGGTAGTGGTGCAACGAGCGGACCAGGCGGAGAGAGTGGAGAGCATAGATGGAATTGTGGAATGGGGAAGATCGCGGAGGGGTGAAACGGAGGAGACAAGCACAGTTTGATTGTATGGGTCCAATGTACAAGTAATGAGACCGGCGTATATAGCACTAATTACAAGATCTTCGAGTTCGCGGGGGGTGGAGAGAGCGAGGGCAGATTGGAGTTTGGGGTAAGTCAGATCGGAGGGGTTTTTGGCGAGGGTGAGGAAGGAAAGCTGGCGGAGTTTGAGAGTTTGAGTCGCGGAAAGGGTGGGGAGAGATGGATCGCTTGTATAGTCGGCGTATGTGCCATAACTGAAGATCTTGAGGAGGGAGAGATAGGCTGCTTGCTCTGGAGGGGCGGTAGAAAGAGCTTGAATTTGGGGAGTGAGGAGAAGTTCGGTGAATATGTAGGTTCCTGGAGCATCAGTTGCTCGAGTGATCAGGTCGATGGCAGCGCGGGGTGATGTCGCAGATTTGGTAAGAGCTAGGAAGGGCTTGATACAGTCAGTAAGTACATTGAAGTCAATTTTGAGTAGATCCAATTGAAAATCATAAATACCTCCAAAGCATTCAGAGCCTTGATTTGCTCCATCTTATATTTATGAGTATTGGTATGGTTTGTATGAGCTTGTTGCCTGTTGAAGAAGAGCTTCGAATACTAAAGAGTCGAGGAATGTCTTAACCTGGCTTTCGGAATAGACAGGCAATACTTTCGACTGTAGAATTGCCCTGTGTATTGTATTGAAGTAGGGAAAATGAAATCTTGTTCACTGTCCGAATATAAGTAATATTGTGGAGTGGTAGGGTGTGAATTGATGGAGATGTAGCGTTTGCTATCTAATCGAGACTATCCGAGCTCGAGGCGCTAGTATGGTTAAGGTATGGTTGTCTCCACTTTAATTGCACTCTATATTCTCGTCAACGACAACGACAGTGACCATGACTACAGAAAAACGACAACATTCAATAGGTCCAAACTGGAACTATAATGCCAAACTCTCGAAATCTATGGCATTTTAAAGTCCAATTCAGCCTAGGAGTTGTTTCATTGATGATACTTTATGATGAGTATAAGTAAACTGTTCCTGCTGTTCTCCAATGAGGCTACGTCTAGAGGATATTCAAACTCGGAGCTGGATCAAGAGGGTGGGGGCATCTAGACGTTCGTAGATTCTATTAAGAGTATGACTCGGTGTTGGTATTCCAGAAAAGGGGGAAAACGCCTATCGAGTGAGTGGTTTGAGTAGAGTGAAGGCAGGAATAACTTCTGTGCGATGCGAGCGAAAGGTCGAGGATGTAGCAATAAGCCATCTTCATTAGCTTCTCAAAGCTCAGTGAAGCCTTTCCATTCTCTTGAAAGGAATTTTGGCTCAAATGAGTGATGGAGGAGCTTCCAAACAATCTGGGTAGAAGTCTGAGAAATCTGGCGAGGGAATAATGATGTGGTAGTAAATTATCATTATAAGCTTCCAAGATCTACTCACAATCTGGTAAAGCCTCTCAATAGATTTCAAGGAGTCGATACACACCTAGTACACAATTGGCGATTAAATGAATCCACCAATGTTGGTAAGTCATGGGGTATGAAACAGGAAGGCTGTGAGTTCCCTCCTTTTAAGTCTGAAAATGGAAGGAACGATGTCGGGCCATGATTTCAACCTGATTATTCGTAGTTCAAAGAACTAAATAGCTGTTCCCTCACAGATGAATCTATCACTCCAACTTACAATCCTCAAGGTCTCATATGTATCATAAATTTCTTTAATTGCCTGTCATCTCTTCGTTATATACTTCTGGTATTAGCCAGAGGTCTCCAGTGAATTATCAAAGGCGTAATATATACAAGAACCCACAAACTAAGAGGCCGCATATAGTGAAGCTTGCTTAATCTGAGAATCTTTCCTCACTTCGTTCGCTTGGGAAAAACATGATTTGTTTATGCCGGCGGACCGATCGCGTTTTCAGAATTACCTAAAATATAAACACAACAACAAAAAACAACAACAACAACAACAACAACATCATACGACAAACCTCTTGAGAGTCGATTCACTCGCAGCTACCAACTTCATTCCTTCTTTTGTTGCAAAATCTCTTGTCTCTTATATAACGCGCTGAAAAAGATAAGATCGCATTTTTCCCTTCATTTTCAACTCGACTACAACTCGAGGGAATTTAAATCATCAACGATACACGCGATTTCGACTAATAGATCCCTCGTCCGACGCCTACATCTTCATCTGATATTAAGGACCATGAATTGTTTCTTTTTTTAGTTTGCCTTCTCTCAAACGTTTATTGAGTTGTTTTTCTACTTTCTCCACTGAATCGTGTGTTAGTATTCGACCACAAGTCGAGCTACCATCAACATCAACACGGTGAATACTTTAAGAATAAGTCCTCGCATTTCTGTCAATCGATGATTGTCAATACACAGTCAATTTTAACATAATGTCTCATTCTATGGCTGGGTTTGCAGACCTACCAAGTTCCAAAAACCTATCCAAGAACCCATATCGTCAACAACCAGACTCATCTGATTACCCCAGATCTAGATCAACTTCTCAAGATGTCGAGTTTCCTCCCTCTTCCAATAAACCAACACCAGTCAGGGCAGTCTTTGATGATCTGCATACTGCCCACTCCTCAATCACGTCAGGGAATAAAAGAACCTTTAGTGGACGGCGTGCAATCTCACATAATCTCTTCGAACCACCCGAAAGATCTGATTCAATTCCACTCCAGAAGATAGAGAGAAAGCGCGGTACCAATGTCGAGTCATTTCTTCAAAACATACCACTTCCCCCACCTCCTGCTGCCTTGTTCGGAGGGCGTTATGGGTCTGATACTGAGAATTCCACACCAGTTCCTCGCTCCAGATCACAACGTCTTCCATCAACAGTCAAGGGTGAACCTGGCTCTTTACTTGGCAACATGAGAACCGCTCTTACAAGTATACCATCACCCAATACACAGAACATAATAGATGAAAAAGATCAAGCTCCGCATCGTCCATCAGAAAATTTCAACATTGCAAAGGGCACTTTTGGGAAGAAAGCGTCAGGTTACATGCCGCTTGTCAAAGAAAATGGTGAGAAGAATCCATCTACCCCGGAAGCTCGACAATCACATCATGTTGAAAATGCCAGAGACAAATCAAACATTCAATTTCAAGATCATGGCCTTTCTACTTATCATCCTCCTCTCGATGAAGCACCCTCTAGCTCCTCACCGTCAAGTAGTGATGAAGGTGGGAGTTTGGGTGATCTGACACGTACAAAGCCTCACAATCCGACACGGCATTCTTTGTATACACCAAATCAAGGAGGAGTTCAGTCACCAATACGCAAGAGTTCTTCCGACACAACTCCTCATAGATACAGCTATGATTTCCATCGAGCTACTAGCACTGTTGGCAATATCTATAATCATTATCTTCACTCCAGCGGAAGAGGGGCTGATACCGATAGTGAAGAAGAGATGAACGAGGAAAGTCCTCTACGAGGAGATATTACCACTCAAGATTCAAATCATCAAAATTACATTCGCGAATTCGACCTAAACGTGGAATTGGACTCTAAACAAATGTTACCCACCGCTCTTAATATAAACAAACAGCGCAAAGTTGTTGGGGTAGCCGAAGAGCCCAATAGCCAGCCACCAACTCGTACTTTACCCGACATACCAATCCTTGACGTGCCGACAATTGCTCTGAGTATACCTCAAGAAACAGGCCAACCTTCCTACGGCGATACACACAAACTGCCTGATCCCATTCAAACAACTAAAGATGTATCTCGAAAAGTTTTACAGCAAAGAACCAACGACACGCATTCCGATGTAGATGACTCTGAAGCAGAAGTCGACGCGCAACTACATATACCCTCGTTTCCCTTCGCCACACCAAGAACTCAACCCACGCCAACAGTCATAATCTCTCCAGCAGATGACCCTTCGGTATATGGAGATGATCCTCATTGGACGGACCCAGTTATCTTGCGACAGCCATTGGAGAGAGAAGTCAGCAAAGCCCTCCGTCGTGCTAGTGGCTATAGTGTTTATAGTATGGAAAGCGCATCGACTTCATTGGCGCGCCGGAATGAGCATCCTCGACCCCAAAGGTCTGGATTAAATTTCTCAAGGAAAATCAACGTCGAGGATACACCTCCATCTGACTCCGGAAGTCTTAGCACTGAGCAGAGAGATTTTATAGCACAGGCACAAGCCTTTTATGACCGTGGGGCAATTGCACCAAATTGGGTTACTGCTCACCATCAGAATGTTGTTCGTATTCCGATTAGTCACAGTGCTAACCTTCCAGATTCTCCTCCAGAATCCCCTAATGATCGACCTCATGAATCGTCCGAGAAACAAACCACACTTACTGAGGCCGAAGATTGGGAAACTGTGGCAGATAGTGCTGGAGGACCTTTTGGCCGCTCCAAACCAAACGAACCAATGATGATGGGAGGTCTTGTGAATAGAGCTGGAAGTAGCATTGCAGACAATTCGGATGATGGCACAGATAGTACGGAGCCACTGCATATCGATGAGTATGGATCTTCGGACCGTATTCCGCATCACCCAGGCAACGTTGAATACTATGGAGGTTATCGTCAAAGAGATCTAAAGAAGACTCACATTCCTGTGTTTTTGCCTGTTTTCAGAGAACATAAGGTCAACGGATATCTTGCAGATTCAAATAGGACACGGCCACCTCCTAATTATTACAACTACAATCCACAACCTCTTCTCAAAACTCATACCAATCCATTCAAATCTCCTCCGCCAAAGATGAAACCGCCTCGTGATCAAAACCTCAATTTCTTTCCGCCATCTTTACACACAAGTGAGGAAAGTGCAGACTTTACAAATTCAAACCAAGGTCAGCAAAATCCTTCTGGAAATCAAGGCCATGTAGATGATCGCTTGAGATTTGACTGGACAGGTGAATTGGAGCCAGGAATCGCTTTGGGCGGTTCTATTGATAATATACCACCATTGAACAAAAAGCGTTCCAGTTCGTGGCAATATGTATTGGCCCTTGGTGAGAAGATTTCTAGTCCGAAGAAAGATTTATTTGCGACAACGTCAACTACCAGTAGCAAACAAAAGGAAATCAACATAGAACTAAAGGCTACCGGTAATACAATGCCTCAAAGTCAAAAGCCTTTCATCAAAGGTCCTCCAGGTGCCTTCTATAGGGATTTACATTTGAACTCGAAGCATGAACCAAGGCGTGTTAGTTTGACCCAAGCAAATAGACCTGCTAAAATACCTGCTCAAAATAATAAAACAAAGGAGTACCCAACAAATACCCTTCGGCCTTTCGCACTATTGGCATCTGCTACTAATACCCCTTCAAACATCGAAAAACGTCCGATTGTTAAGCAACCTTCAACACCAATACGTAGCAATAAGAACCGGGGTGCTGAAAGTGATAGTCCGAATGACTTCATTTATCGATCACCTCTTGCTCCTCCCAAGCGTCCAAGCTGGCAAGATTTGTACAGTCCTCGTCAATTGGAGGAAATTCGAAATGCTGCAATATCCGATGGTTTCTTTGAATCCCAGCCTGCACTTGGTGGTAACCCTCGTGACTCCAAAGGAAATACATGGAAGCATCTATTCGAAAATCCCAAGTTATCTCCTTGGTCTCAAAATCCTGCTTATATCATTATTGAAGCTCGTCGCAAGAGAAACATTTCAATCATGGTGTTGGTCTTGTGTAATCTATTTCCTCCAATTTTATTATTGTATGCAACTGGTCGAATGGATGGAATCATTGTGTGGTGGACAAATGGAGATTTTTCGTCTTTTGCATTAAAGCAAAAGAGATATGCATGGTTACTATTGGCCTGTTGGATGTGTGTTATTGCTATTGGTCTTGTCGCGTTTTTGATTATTTTCTTTACAAAATTGCGTTGACAATAGGGCAGTTTTGATTCGGATGATAGTACGAAGTAGGGAATGCAGAGGAGGGGAGAGAAGGGGAGAGAAGGGGAGAGAAGGGGAGAGGAGGAGGTAGAGGGGAGGGGGGTAAAGAAGTCAATGGATTGATTCAAGTGTGGTTGGTGATTTTAAAGGGATGAGCAATTGCATGTTATTATATGTGCTTTATGTTTGGCAAGAGATAAGAAGAACATTCTGAGGTACGAGATCTTGAGTTGAGATTCTATAAATTTGATACGAAGGAACATTCAAAGGAATGGATAATGAAGGTCAAACAACCGGCCATGGAGATAATCGGGAAGATGTCAGAAAGTGTGTAGTGTGTAAATTACCCTGAGCTATGGACAATATGGGAGAGTATAATGGAAATGGAGTCTTTATTCAATGTTTTGATTTTCAATATGCTACATATACTACTATGTGCGTGAACGACAAATACAAAAGATCGCAACCACTACTAGATGTCTCAAAAGACATAAGTCAAGAAAAGGCACAACTCAAAAGCTGGAATCGGGAAGTATGCCGACAAAAATTGTGATATTACTTCCTCCGTAATGAGCAACAGTTTTCTTTTTGAACTAGTAAAGATTTTCAAAGAATAGTGTACGTGAAGGTCTTTCTCGTCTTGATTCTCGAAGCAATATCCAGAAATTGAGGTTAAAATCTGTCAATAATGGCTTGAAGAGAGGAATTTTGAATTATGATTATATGAGATTCTATATTTCCATTCCCTCTTGTTTTAATAATAGAATAGAATGGATACGGTCTTGTATAGTGATGATGATATATATATCTCCCCTTCAACCCCAACAATCAAAAATAAAAGGAGACCCTCAACCACAAGCGAAAAGCCTACTGGCCCCACAAAAATCCATCAATGTTTACCCCACATCCACCCACGCAACGCAAGGGAAGATTATTCCCGACCTCGCCCTCATCAAAAAAAACCCAATCTTCAAACTCACACATCAACCTCGAAACAAAACATAATTCGATCGGAAAAAATGGGAAATGAAGAGGGTGGATGAGGGGATCTTGGGGATCTTGGGGATGCAAAAAAAAATGCAAAAGTGTATTGGACTAGCGGCGAATCGAACGCCGGACCTCTCCCATGCTAAGGGAACATTATACCACTAAACCACAAGCCCGTTTGTTGATATTC
Source organism: Botrytis aclada (assembly GCA_014898285.1). NCBI lineage: Eukaryota > Fungi > Ascomycota > Leotiomycetes > Helotiales > Sclerotiniaceae > Botrytis > Botrytis aclada. Next base: position 1,729,447 of record RCSV01000001.1, on the reverse strand, counting down.
TGGTGTCGGAAAAAAATATATGTACTCCCGATAACCGCTGCTTTTGAAATCGTTTTTCGTAAACCGTTTTCCGTAAACGAATATAATATATCATTATTTTTGTAACATAATTTTTTTAAAAGATATTTTCTTTTTTCTAAAATAATTCAAAATCCGAAAAAAGGATTTTGTTGTTTTATAAGAAGATAACAATCAATCACCTTCTATTCTAATCATATTGGAAATGCGGATATGTAGTATAGTATCCTATATCCTATTATTATTTAAATATTTTCCTTTCCTTTATTTTATATTCGAATTCACAATTTTCATAACATTACAATATCGGACTGATTCTTTCAAACAAATTTTCTCTCTTTTTTTTATTTTATTCTCTTTCTCAAATTAATACTACGAAAATGATATAAGCTTTTTCACTTAAGGATTTACTCACAGATTTTGAAATTAAGGATTTTGAAAAGGAGCCACTATTATCTATCCCTTTAATATTACATAACTATAATATAATCTGGAAACATTAAAAGAAATAAGTTATAGATATCAATTATTTTTAAAATTATTTACTAATATTTTATATTAAGTTACTTTGTACAATTTAATAATATTAATGTGAAACCAATTCTAAGAATTCTTAAAGGATTTTTTATTATATTTGTAAAGGAATAGTTAGGTTTGTTAAGCAAATGTTTTTTTATAAAGATATTAATTCAATATTTAATTCGGTTTAAATCAATATATAAGCAAAAATATAATAAAAAGCTTGAATCAATATAAGAGCTTTGTACTATAAGTTCAGTCAAATCATATTTTCAGATTATAATTGTATTAATAAGTCTTAGTTCATAAAGACTAATCTAACAAAAAGTCTAGATTTGAATATAAAAACCTGTCCAAAGTCTATCACTAGTTTTAACAATTTACAAAATATATTTGACTATCTTTGAATAAACAATCCTTTCAACTTTCTATACAAATATACTAGAGTTCAGATTGTTTTATTAATCTTGATATTTGTATACACGGCATTATATTCTAATACTTTTATTAAGTTATATATTTATTATATAATTGGATAGTCTATGTGATATAAGATACAATAGATTATAATTCTAAGGAAACTATTAGTAGCTAATCTTATTTAAAGGATATAAAGTTCATTTTATAATAAAATCTAAACAGTGATCGCTTATTGATAAGCATTTTATTTATATTCAATTTTAGGAAAAATGAATGGAATAATAAAAGAAAGATATAAGTAAAATCCTATTTTTGAAATATATCTTCTGATATGTTCTTTAATTATAAGCAATAGTTATTTGAGGATCTGATATCTAGAGATATATATCCAATCACACTGTTTCTTGCTCTAGCTTTTGCCAATAATACGTTTGAAATAGTAAAGAATATTGAGGAATTATATAATCCGATTAGATGATAAAGAGACAGGAAAAGAGTTAAGCAGATCAGTCGTTAAATAATGAAAGCGAAATTTCAGCTAAGTATTATGATACCTAAGTAACTTCAGCGTCTTTGACATGTATCTAGTATCAAGTAGTATTAGATCTTTAATTAATACTGATTCTAAGTAAGAAGTACTAGCTTCTTTATGCCAAGACTGATATGATGTGGCCTGCCAGCCACCACTCGGTAGTCATACTAAAAAATCTTCATACATAGGTATAGGGTTAGTGATGCTTGACTGGGAGGTTCTTTTGACATCTAGTGTTAGTCTAGAGCTATAGAGACTAGCTAAGGGAAGAAACTTTTCGCGTTTTTTATAGGGTAGCTATACTACATGAACTACCTGCAAAATCTCGAGGTGAAAGACAACACTCAATAGCTGTCCTTGAATCAAAATTTTAAAAAGCTTCCATTGTGTTTAGTTTTTAATTCACCAAGGTATTCCTCCTCGCTTCGTCACTCCCGAAAGTACCACTCACAAACTCATCACTGTAATGATCAATACTTGTCGCAAGTCATAAGACTGTCCAACCTTGACATGGATAATTACTGAAGCCCCAAGAAGGGTGCTCAAAGTATCATTGAAAGTATCTTAACAAAAAATCAGAAATCGTATTTGAGAGTAATAATAAAGGTTTGCACATCACCTAGATACTCATTTTAAGGGCATAATCGATACTAGCACCAGAGAAATTCCCCTTCCCCGGAACATAAATCCATTGATAAATCTGTTGGTATCACCATGGGGATGGTGAAGTCAATATTTAGTACTAATGGTTCACACTGTTGTTATATTGCTTAAGGATCTAAAAGCTAAGACTATGAAACCTATCTGGTGTAGTGTGCCGAGGCACTAGCGTGCGCGCTAGTGCGGTCATGTGATCACAGTCCCGACAAAATCATTATATTTTATATTCCTTTATATTTTCGTTTAATTCCACGCCCTCATTAATATTCACAATCCTTATAGGCTCTTTTTCTTTTTATACAAACATTATTTTCTTCCGACGTGAAAATCTTGCAAGGCACTCCAGAGGAGTCAATCGTCATGTTGATAGTCCTACGGAGCACTAAGTCGTACGACTAGCAAGGACGCGTGGTGGCTTTGTTGCTAATTGTCGTTATCGCAGTATGGTCCTCTGTTCTGGTCGCTGTTGTTTAGTGAAGTGAAGTGAAGTGAAATATCTCAGATTTCGACCTTCTATTCCAGTAAAGTAACCACAGAGTCCTCCCTGTTTCTTTTTTCAGCTAAGGGGTTCAATTCCTATAACACAACTTCCTCTACTGTTTACATGATGACGGAGTCCCGATTACCAAGTACAAATTTGTGTCTAATTTCCCTATTCCAAAATACAGTTTTCGAGGTAATTCATACTCCTAATATGGATTACAATTTTAGGAATCGAGTGACTGGTTTTAAGCGGCATTTATAGCAATGAGACCTTCAAAGTAATGGCGGATTTATACCACTAAATGACAAGCCCGTTTTGGATCTCTTGGGGAGATGTTTTTTGATAGAGGGGGGAGGTAGAATGGGGAATATATTGGGAGTTTTTTGGGGCTTGTGAAAGCATGGATTAAGTGGACATATGATTTATATGTTTATTGATTGTGAGTTCATTGGTGATTTCGAGATGATGTTGAAATATTAACAAATATGTATTAAAGTATACTTTTTCGAATGACATGGTTGTTGTCAATACTATATAATCCATTTTCTATATAGTCAAGTGTTATCTGAACAAAATTGTTTATCGATTTTGAGCAATTTAGAGAATCATGTGAGGTTTAATATCGCAAGTGAATAAGTTTAAATTGAGACGAAGGTAATGATGTATACAGATAGCGTATAAATATTGTTGTTTCTATCGATTTATATGGGAATTGAAAGCATTGATGTTATTGTTGATGTTATTGTTATTATCGCTATTAATGTTATATTAAAGAATAGGAAGTCATATAGTCATTGATAGACAGCAAAAAGGGATTGAATAGGAAGGGATTGAATTGAGAGGGGGTTACACCTCGTAAAGTGCCTACTAGTTCGGACTATAGGTTAGGAATAAAGATTATTAAATCCTCAGATCATTTGCGATGTTGAATTTGATTGGAGTACTGAACTATTTTTAAATTTCTAATTGCTTTTAGATATTCAAATCTTGATGTTGTTGGACTGTAGTTCTGACAATTGGATGCCCTTGCATTACCTCGTTATTGCTGTCAATTCGATCTGAAGGGTATCGTCGTTATGTTATTGATTCATATCAGAAATTAGTTATTGTCAAGATGTGCGGACAACTAGGGCTCGAGTAATGATATATAGAATTCTATAAAGAACTAAAATTAATCTGGAGGATTTCTGGACTAATATCGAATTGGTTTCTGGAATCACATGATCTGAGAGCATCGCTCCTTCACACTTTGATGGAAATTCTGGAAATACAATCTAGTCTCTAAAGATAATAAATTGAACCCAAACCATCCCTTCCGCTCCTTTTCAATCATCACTGCGTAATTGAACCTCCTCACATTCTACTTTCCACTAAATTGTGCCAGGTTAGATCAGTCATCCAAAGCTACCGATATACAAATATTTGCGGAAAACTCACTTTTGTGCCAGTCGCCTCGCTTACCTCGTCCCACATCTTTCGAAAGCTCTCCGCGTTATGTATAAACATCTTGTTCTCTTCATGAAGGGGAAATATTACTTCTTTTGCAACTTTGCCTCCACCCTGCCTTCCCATAAGCACACTTCCTTCTTTCTTCATAACCCTTGTCAATATCTTGCATATCTTGACCTGATCCTCCCATCCATACATATGGAGAAAACTGCCGGCATAGATTATGTCAATATCTCCCTCAAGCCTTTTCATATCCACATTGTCTCCATCGAATATATCTGCTTTGAAGAGCCTACTCTTCAAATTATGTTTATCCTTAAAGAGATCATAGCCAAGTTCAAAAAACTCAGTTCGCAAGTCGCAACCATAAAGATTTTCTGGCAGAGCACCATCGTAGACGAGTCGTCGAATGACTTGTCCAAAGCAACAACCAAGATCGAGGAACTTGGTACCTGGAGAGGCTAACCGGGAGACGAGTGTAGTATAGTATGGGAAGGATGTGATAACAACGTCGAGGAATTGGAAAGCCCCTATGCAAGGATAGGGGAAGATACTCCAGGCTCGATTACGCTATGAATAGAATCGTTAATTTTCCAGAAATCACAAAAGAGAGGAAGTTCTGACAATATTGTAAACATGAGGCTCGACTTCGGAAGGTGGGAACCCCGCGTAGTCTTCGAGCAACTCGCGAATTGCTCCATCGAGTTTCGTAGACGGAATAGTAAGTTGATACCATGGAAGATGTGTACTTCATTCTTCGATTTTGGCTTCAATGCTCGAGTTATTCGTATTAGCCATTGCGTAATACTGGTTGCAATATGAAATTTGAGTAGTAAGTAACAAACGAATCAAGAACAATGCTTCTCCACCAGCAGTTATGAGTTCATGAAGCAAAGTAAAACTTCCAGAAATAAGCTGCGAGTGTAAAGGGACAAAGTAGAAGGTTGTGAATGTCTTACATTAAACTCAAAACTGAAAAGTGAAGAGAGAAGAAAAAGAAAAAAGAGCTCCCTTGGGTCCAGACTCTTGAAACTGTACCACACTCTCAGTCTTTTATGGGATGATGTCGACCCTGCATAATTCCTGCATGAGAGGAACAGCACCCTAAATCTTCCCGTTGATGATTTCGTTTGCTTCTACACCTATAACGCATGTGATCATGTACGTGATCCTTTCCATTCTATCCTATCACAGTGGGATACATGACGCGATAAATCCACCAGCAAAAGAGGCACAATAGGATAAGTAGCTGAGGAGGCGTCGTCGAGACTGCCGGCTGGAACTGACAACTGTGGAACGTGGTTAGGCAAACAGATCCAAGCATATCCTAAGGACCCAATCAGGTTTTCAGCTCCAAGGCTCGATGTGAGTGCCAATACTTCAAGGTAGACAAGTGAAGTAGTACTTACAGGTCTATGCGTTAGAATTGAATTGTGAATTTGATAATGTAAGTTGTGGCGCAACGCCACTAACTGAGGGGTGCCGCCCCACAAAAACTTGAGCTGAATATCGCGGACATCAAGTGGCTGAAATAAATACGACCTTTGCGTTCTTCTGCTTGATTCCCCACTCTTGAACCACATTTCAGCACGCGGCAAACCACACGCCAAGTAATTCTTTTATTGCTCTGGCCATTCACATAGATTCAATTCAATACCCTATACCAAGAGCCAGTCTGAGATATGGATATCGTGGAACAAATCGTGAAATTGAATTCTGGCCAGAAGTATGTTGTGGTGACGGCTCAAAAGCGATGAGCAACACAAACTTCTTCAGCTACTTTGTTGAATATCCTGGGGGATAACTACTGATTGTCAGTTTTTCAAATCCATTCGAGAATTACATTATATCATGTTATATGGGCGATAGTTTTTAATGTTGGTGGCGCGCTTGATATTGCGATAAGTCCATTGACGCGACGCGCTATAATTTCCGCACAAAACTCTGGTCTTTTTTACTTTCCAATCTGAGCTCTTGATACTCTTTCACAAATTCAAGTTGAATTTATTCAATTTCTAAATTGGTTTGAAGCACCGTGGTTGTGTAGTTCAACTTTCGACGGGGTGGTCCCCCTCAATTAGCGGCGTTGCGTCACGACTTATGTTATTGTTCTTTGCTTTCTGAAGTTGTACTAAGAGTAAATGATGCAATTATATTGGTTGGCTGTAGATATGTCAATACTTTTGGATGTATTCGAATATCCAGGAAAAAAGGAATAGTATTCCACTGCATATGCCCGGGTAGGATCATTACTCCGCAAAGAAAAAGGTATGCGGATGGATTAGGAATCCTCTCTGATATTGGCTTGCTGAAAGTAAGCCAAGGGTGTACAGAGAGTGCGCTAGAAAACAAAATTCCGCTTCAAAAGTTTCGAAATATTGGACACACGATATTCTAGATCCCTACGAATGAGACACACTGCCGCAGCTACTGGATAGGAATCCAAATAGCTTACCAGGCCTCTGGCATACACCTTTACGATATTGCTTACCTCAATGTGAGATATCATGTTCATTGTGATAACTCGGGATATTGCATAGGAATACATATCGCATAGTGACTTTCTGCTATTCAAGACTGAGCTGGAGATAATGTGTATCATCCCGTCGTATGTCGAACAGATTACTGAATGCAGGGCACTAGGCTAATGGAATAAGATACCTGACGGTGACACTACGCAAGCTTTTGACGCTAAAGACGGCGCTCAAGAAAGTTTTTACAACCCGTGCAGTAGAATGTCTACCCTTCCTCAAAAAAGCCTACTGAGCAGAATCTGTGTTTTTCTCGTAGAATTACATGGTGTTGTAATTTTTTTCAGTCAGCCAGCCTATTCCAATCCCAGCTCACACCCTCGATCCTATATCCTCCTAAATTATCTCTGTCTTTTAAAGAACAGTGTAGAAGGGAATCAGAATTCCATGTTCTCGTTCAAGAAAACAACTGAAAGCTGGGGAAGAAAGCAACAGGAGCAGGCGCCTCCTCGCCACTCCATGTACAATCGTCTTGGTTAATGAAGCAAAACCTTTCCCAATGGAATCACCGGAACTTCTGTAAACTCAGACTCCACTATTACCACTGTCCTTTCACTCTGGAGTTCCCTTTTGCAAACAGAGTGCTCGCTTGACTACCCCCCACCCGACCCCGCACCGTCCCCTCTAACACAGTCTCCATTCCTCAAATATCACTCCATTCTCTTCTCCTCCCGTAAAGAAACTATACCCATCTATAAACCATGGCCCCTGCACACCAAATCTTCCTCTTTGGAGATGTACACGTTGACAAGCTCTCCGCTCTCAAAACACTTTTCTCTCACTCCAAGACTCACCCACAGCTGAGAGACTTCCTAAGATCTGCCTGTGATGTCATACAATGTCAACTTTTTACCTTGCTGCCAGAAGAACGAGGAGTATTTGGAAATTTTGACGATCTTCTCGAGTTAGGCGAGCGATATGCTAAAGAAGAATTCCCAGATGAGATGATTGGCTATGTTCTCATCACCATCATACAAGTTGGTGACTTACTCTTTCAAAAATCAATTGGATATAACAATAATACATATCTTCTTGGTCTTTGCATCGGTCTTCTTGCAACTTCAGTGGCAGCGGTAGCGAGCGATACATGTGAAATTGCCAAGCTGGGCACTGAAATCATAGCAATAAGTCTGCGACTAGGTGTTGCTGTACGCCGGCGATCGCGATGTATCGAAGACACGCACAGATCATGGGGCTGTACGTTTTTTGGTCTTGAGTCTTGGGACCTGGAGAAGAAGTTGGAGGAGTTTAACAAGGTAAGCCAAAATTGTAAATTTCAGGCTGACAATAACGATACTGATCTTTGGTCTTTGTTGTAGAGTTTCCCAGAGCCAAGATGGGCATACGCAGGCGTATCCACAAAATCGTGGACTACTGTCTTCGGGCCTCCATCTACACTGCGAAATTTATGCACTGCACTTGACGTACCACACAAATTACTCACCTCAGCGCTTGCGGTTCACGCATCGCACCTCGTACAGCTAGATATCTCCTTAATTCTTGGAGATTCGCCTATTCTCGGCTCCGCGCTCCCATGCACATCATCGCTCGTCTTAATAAGCACCGGATCGCCATATCCAGCAGCATCGCTACGCGAACTTCTCCACGCGATTGTGGATGATATAGCACATAAACCGATGTGGATCGACGAGACAGTCGAGAGCCTTGCTTCAATTGTCAGTCCTGATAGGAATTCGGAAATTAAATTAATGACTCTAGGACCGAGTGGTCATACGGGGATGGTGCAGAAGATATTAGCACCTTTTTTCTCCGCCGTTCACATCAGCGCTCACACCGGGTCTCATGAAGGTTCAGACACCTCAAACTCACGTGGTAGATCGAGTGATATCGCTGTAATCGGAATGTCCGGGCGCTTTCCATTGGCGGAAGATGTAAAAGAATTCTGGGAGGTGCTACAAGCTGGACAGGCATTATACGAAATGGTAAATTTCTCCTACACGCACACAAGTCTCTTAAAAACAGATACTTACTAAACAGATTCCTCCCTCTCGCTTCTCCATCTCCGACTTCCATGACCCCACCGGCGAAACCAAAAACTCTCTCCTCACCACCCATGGCGTCTTCCTCAGCCACCCCGGCCTCTTCGACAACAAACTTTTCAACATCTCCCCCAAAGAAGCCCTCCAGATGGATCCCATGCAACGACTCCTCCTCTGCACCTATGAAGCCCTCGAAAAAGCAGGGTATGCGCGTAACTCCAGCACTTCTACTCACCCCTCTAAAATCGGCACATATTTTGGCCAAACAGTCGATGACTGGAAAGACATCAATGCCCAGATGGGAATCAACACTCATTACCTATCCTCTGTAGACCGGGCATTTCATCCTGGCCGAGTAGCGCATTATTTTAAATGGGGCGGAGGCTTTTACAGTGTTGATACAGCCTGTTCGTCTAGTTTGACCTGTGCACATCTCGCCTGTGAAGCTCTCAATAATCGTGAACTCGATATGGCAATTGTAGGCGGAGGATCACTACTCGAGGCCCCAGAGATGTTCTGCGGGTTGGGCAAAGGTGGGTTTTTATCCGCGACTGGCGGGTGCAAAACTTTCCACGATGACGCGGATGGGTACTGTCGGGGCGAAGCGCTTGGCGTTGTGGTTTTGAAAAGACTGGAAGATGCAGTGAGAGAGAATGATAACGTTCTTGCTGTGATTAAGGGGACGGAAAGAAACTCAAATGCGGGCGCGGCCTCGATTACGTATCCGGGGAAAGAGGCGCAGGAAAAATTGTTTGGGAGGCTGTTGAGAAAGGCTAGTGTGGATCCACATGATGTAGGGTTTGTGGAAATGCATGGGACAGGGACGCAGGCCGGGGATTATGTCGAGACTAATTCGGTGAGGAACGTGTTTGCGCAGAATCGGGCCAGGGATAACCCGCTGCACATTGGGGCTGTAAAGGCGATTATCGGACATAGTGAAGCGGCGGCGGGAATTACTTCACTCATCAAATCAGTAATGATTTTGAGGAAAGGAAGTATTCCAACGCAGCCGGAGTGGCCCTTCAAGCTTAATCACAAGTTGCCTGATTTGGAAGTGTCGAATATCATTATTGCAGATGGCAAAGGCAGACTGGTTCCAAGACCGAATGGTGACGGCAAGAGAAGAATCGTGGTTAATCCTTTTGATGCTGCGGGGGGTAATACTAGTCTCCTAATTGAAGACGCACCTCGGAGAGTGTCGAAAAGCCCTGATCCACGATCCTACCACGTTATCACAGTTTCCGCTCGTACCTTAGCCTCCCATGCAGCAAACAAGAAGCGACTAATAGAGTACCTGAAGATGAACCCAGATACTGTGATAGCTGATTTGGCTTATACAACAACTGCTCGTCGCGAACATGAGCTCTACCGAGTAGCAATTGTATGCGAGTACATTAGCGAATTAACGAGGCAACTCGAGTCAAGCACAGAGCCAGAACTACCACCAAAGTCTGGCTCATCACTTATATTCGTATTCACAGGACAAAGCGCGCAATACACTGGAATGGGCAGAATACTATATGAAACTTCACCAAGATTTAAGCACACCCTCGATACGTACCAATCTCTCTGTGACAGTGAAGGCCTTGCTTTCTTCATTGACATCATACGCGGAACGCAAGATGTGAAAAATGCGACAGCTGCTCGAACTCAACTAGCTATTGTCGCGTTAGAGATTGCTTTAGCCCATTACTGGGAGTCTATAGGCCTCAAACCACGCTTGGTAATCGGACATAGTCTTGGCGAGTACGCCGCGTTGTGCATTGCTGGTGTGTTATCCATCAGCGATACCCTGTCTCTAGTCAACAAGCGGGCCACATTAATGGAGAAGCAGTGTGGACATGAAACTTCGCTTATGCTAGCCATTGCATTGCCGAAAGACGAAGTCTTGGAAGTTCTGAAGACTCGGCTATTTTGTGAAATATCCTCTTTGAATGGTCCTTCTAGCACGGTTGTAAGTGGCCCAACAGAGGAGATACAATTGCTTCAAACTGAGCTTAAGGAGAAGAAAATCCAATCCTCGCTCCTTCCAACTAAATTCGGATTTCATTCTCAAGCGATGGATCCTATTCTTGATGATTTCGAGATGGCATCGAAGAGAGCACACTTTATGACACCTAAAATTCCAGTCGCTTCAACTTTGACTGGTGATGTGATTACTTCTGAAGGAGTATTCAATGCCAATTATCTGCGACGGCAAATTCGTGAACCAGTCACATTCATGAAAGCCGTGCGAGCATGTGAATCCGAGGGATTGATCAGCAATAGCGACGTCATTCTCGAAATAGGTCCACATCCAGTGTGTATCGGACTTATCACACAGAGTCTATCAGATGCACGACCAACTGGTCTCCCATCACTGCATCGCAGCAAAGATAACTGGAAAACAGTTTCAGAGGCAATTTCTGCTGCACATGTTGCCAAGCTTCCTGTACTTTGGCATGAGTTCCATGCCGATTATCTCAATAGCGTCAGACTATTAGATCTACCCACATATGCTTTCGACTTGAAGGACTACTGGGTACCATACCGAGCGCAATTGCCAGCAGTTCTTCAAACCCAAGCTAAGCCTACTCTATCAACAACATGTCTGCAGAAAGTAGAATCCCTTGACATCAATAACGCTGACGTATCAGCTATTTTCACATCTCAGGTCTCCGAGCCAAATCTCTACAAAGCCATTCGCGGCCACATTGTAGATGATGTTGCAATCTGTCCCGCTAGCGTGTTCTGCGATATGGCATATACAGCTGCGAAATTCCTTCTCGAGCAAGCTGATATTGGAGCAGATTTAGCTAATCTGGAACTGGTTGGTCTTAATATGACGCATGCGCTTGTTGTTCATTCCAAAGATACGGAACGAATAGTTCATATCTCTGCCGATCTTGACTCCACGCAAAAGGTCATATCTATTACTTTTAGCTCTATTGGAAACTCGAGCAGTATGGCAGAACATGGTACATGTCGTATTTTTGTCAACGAAGGAAATGTTGTTCAGGAAGCAGAATGGTCACGGATGCAACGGCTCGTCAAAAGTAGGGTCAGCAGCTTGGAGAAGTCCAAAACTGCACACCACATGACTAAACCCCTGATCTACAAGCTCTTTTCAACCCTAGTCGACTACGATAAATCTTACCAGGCATTATCAGAAATCTCCATAGAGGAAAACTTCGAGGATGCCGCAGCCACTATGATTTTTAAACAGGATCCAGAGCTAGGCTCATTTACGCACAGTCCGTACATTGTAGATGCACTCGTACATCTCGCAGGACTGTTGCTAAATGTCGATCCCACGAAATCCAAAACAGAACTGTATATCGCAGGAAATATTGGACACATGAGCATCATGGGCGATTTGTCAAAGAATCGACAGTGTACAGCCTATGCAACCATCCGAGAGCGAACCAGCAAAGGCGTTTGCTTGTGTGACGTGTATGTCTTTGCAGACACGAAACTCGTGGCGATAAGCACCGACATCAAATTCCAGCGATTAAGCAGAGATACTTTTGGCATGATGCTAGGGAAAGAACAACCTTTTGATCCTTATCCAGCTCCTCGCAAAAGTCAGTTCCCGCATAAGGACAAGGAAGATGCCGCTTCTTCGGTAGGTGATTCGTCGGAAAACTCTTGGGTTCCGACGCTAGTATCAAGTGCTAGCTCGCAAACCTCAGTCGAGGCTCTCGATCTATCTTCCATCTTGCTCAATACCGTCGCTGCAAAAATAGGTATTAGTATATTAGAGATAGAAGATAACTCAAGCTTTGCGAATCTGGGAATAGATTCACAAATGAGCATCTCTATCATTGCATATTTTAGGAAAAGGACTGAGGTTGAGCTGCCCGCCGCTTTCTTCTCGAATTTCCCCGCTGTTGTAGAAGCGAAGAGGGAACTTGGCGGTTTCTCTGAGACTATACCAATAGCACCGTCAAAATCAATGCTTAAACAAGAACAAAAGCAAAATCTAGCAGCTAAGCGTCAAAGATCATCCAGCCAAACGCAAGCTCAGAATAACAAGGAATCAAAAAGCAAATCTGAAACTACTCTAAGTATTGCTTTATTCAAGATCATCGCAGCAGAATTAGGACTAGATATCACCGGGTTAGTACTGAATTCGCTGAGATAGGAGTTGATTCCATGCTCAGTATCAAAATTCTCTCAATCTTCAAAAAGCAATCAGGAACCGAGCTCCCAGCGGCATTCTTCAACAGCAATTCAACCATCACCTCAGCACGGGAAGAACTCGACGGACCCCCGTTCTCTCAATCAAACCACACTGTCACCTCAGAATTTCAACCCAAACTTCCCAAATCCCGCGCAATCCTCATCCAAGGCAAATCCCACTCCAAAGCCACCCCCCTTTTCCTCGCTACTGACGGATCCGGCGCTGTAACACCCTACATTTACTTCCCCGCTCTCCCTCAAGGTCGCAAGATCTACGCCCTGGAATCGCCATTCCTAGAAACTCCAGACGAATACACTCTTTCCATCCAAGAGATGGCCGATATCTTCATCACCGCCATCCGCACCATCCAGCCCCACGGCCCATATATAATCGGTGGCTGGTCTGCAGGCGGCATCTACGCATACGAAATTGCACATCGCTTAGCTATGGTTGGGGAGACGATCACTGGGCTCATAATGATAGATACACGTATCAATGTCTCTGTTCCTATGGCAAATGTAACCATAGAATTTATCGAGCGTTTCGGGATATTCACTGGCGTGGGGCGCGGAAACCTATTATCGGGATTATCGGTGCAGCAAAAACAACATCTGACATCCACCGTTCGTGCTCTCTGTAAATACGATGCAGTGCCTTTTCCGACTGGGAGGGCACCACGCAAAACGCATATTATTTGGGCGAGTAAGGGGCTGAATGACAGTACGAATCCGGACGAAAGGAATGATCAGATTACTGGAGAGGCGGCAATGAGGCCGGGGAGCGGGGGAAAGAATATGAGTGAGATGGAGCTGGGAGATTTTGAGGAGGACTTTAAGAGTTGGTTTTTTGGGAAGAGGAGGGATTTTGGGACGAACGGGTGGGAGGAGTTATTGTTGAAGGGAGATGTTAAGGTTCATAAGGTTGATGCTGGTGAGCTGTTGATTTGAGTTTGAATTTAAAATATGCTAACGCTTGGTTCTAGATCATTTTTCGATGGTTGTGCCGCCTCGTGTGAAAGAGTTGGGTTTGGTGTTGTTGGAGAGTATTGAAGATTTTGCGAGAATTGAGGCCGAGGAAGAATAGAGTAGATTGGTGATACTGATTCTATGCATAGAAGTCTAGAAGGGAATAAATTTGCAGTTAGAGTTAGAAATTCGTCTGATCGTGTTGAAAAGAATACACACAAACAACCCCGCATATATATATATAGATATGTCTGATATTCGATCATCTGAATCCTGGTGCTACCACCTCGCCCTCGTCACCAACTTAACACGAAAATAGATGGTCAAGCTTGAAACAATCAGGCAGATTGGCTGTTTCAGATCTCGACATTCGCCCAGTGTATCAAGGTTCAAGATTGACGGCTTCAAATTCCCATACTGCACGATATTCTTCAAGGCCCCGGATAGTGTTACCCAGGCGTTGACGTCTTTGAACAAGCACTCTCCCAATTTCTCATATCGTTTTTGAAATTGCGTGAGTAAGGCAGGTATCACAAAGAGAAGAAAGAAAAAAGAAATTACATTATGAAGACAATAGTGTTGAAGCCGTTATAGGTATATTAGAACTATTACTTTTGTAATATCAGAAACGAAAGCTCCCGGACAGCGTCGTCTATTCTCCGATCTTTTATTGTTCAACTTTGTGAGGACCTGCGATCCTATAAAAAGCTTCCAAACCGCTTCCAAGTTAAGGTCAAAAAGAAGGATTTTTTGAAGAATCCCTCGATTATCTTTGAAGGGTCTTCCTCAATTTGACTTCCACAGATATATATACTCGGATTTATTGCATCATCGATGGACTCGATGCTTATGGTATAGAAATGAAGAGCCTCCTTGAATATTTTAACGAACACCTTAAAAAAATTAGCATCGGACAACCAATTCTGAAAACTACTTTGTACAAGTAGACCGGAAAAGTTTGCAATGGATATTTGATTTTTCCCCTCAAAAATTCTTCATGCTTCGGAGAAGGACTTGAGGTAATAATATTAATATTAGAGAACCTAGGGACAGAGATATCAATTACAAAAAAGGTGGCAAAGGCAGCAACTGGGAATCAAATGAGTGGAAAGGAGGTGATAGTGGTATTGTTAGAGAACCAAGGGGCAGACATGGTAATTACAGAAACGGTCGTGGAGGAGAAGATTCTGACAGTCGACCAGACCTTTTAAAAGCTGGTGAACTACCTGACGAAAACGATTCTGATGACATCCAGTAAATAGTTTCAGTCCCAGATCATATACAGTCACAAATCTCCACCCATCGAACACCACAACAGATTTCTGCGAGCAGGCATTTAGGGGGGCTCTTGGCACGGCATGAGGAGCTAAGCCCTCTATATGAGATTGCCCTTTCGAAAATGAGTAAAGAGCGACTGGTTAATAATCTACGGAGAATACTTAAGCAATACTACCTTGATCTTGCTAACATTGCTCGGACTAACCTAGATAAAGCTGCTGCTGCTCTTCGGCTGCTACGCAGTCGCTGGGAAAGAATGAGGATATCACAGCAAATCACAAACATTATACAACCAGACACGGCCAAAGAAGCAAAGCCTAAAGTCCCAGAAATTCAAGACAACGCTGCTGACCTCGAGTCTTGGCTTCCGAAAAATCGTGGCTTTCGAGAGTCTGATGGCACTCAGCCGGATTTGCCTGAGCTCAACACTTCATTATATCAAAAAGACGACCACGGTTCCGTTAGTTCAGGCACCAATAATGATTACGGCGATGATTCGGGCAGTGATTTGGGTGAACAGTACGGCAATATAGATTCTATAAAGCTCTTCTTTACAGGAGGTGACTCTTTTCTAAAACTGTCAATGAATCTACAGAGATTTCTTCTGCCAACCAGTATGTCTCCACTGATTCATATGCTGATAGCTGTGCCAAATGAAAGCATTTGGTTCTCGGATGAAAACGACAATTCGATCTTGAATTTATGCAAGATCATGATTGAGGATCTCACAGAGGAGAACTGGCACTGGTGGCCTTTCAGGCACAAAATGCGCAAGCTACGAGAAAACGAAACCCGTATTCATTGGAAATGTGTAAGTCTCATTATAAGAAAATCGATCCGTCAAAAGCTGACTATCTTCAAGCAGTGTGGAACTCATTTATGGACAGAGTTGTCGAAATCACATGCTGAAATTTATAAGATGTGGTTAGTACGAAGAGTAAGAAACCCAGAACAAGAAATGTACGTGTGTACTTCAAGGCGCCGCAAAAACCTGATAGAGGCATGGAAATCATGGAGAAGCAAACTTGCTAGACCCAGCAGATTGTCAAGTATTCGGATTCAAGCATCTGGAGTACCTTTACAGCAACAATCTCTCACTAGTAGTCCACCAAGTCAGGCCAATAAGAACATTCCAGCAAAGAGTAACACTCCTCTAGGGAGTTTCTTATCGACGCCTTCTCCCATATCAGCCACTAGTCAAATTATCCAAATGCCGATAGCGTCCACAAATGACTCATTTGTATTCTTCACTGTCCAAGGATCGCGGCGTACTTTGGAACTTGCACAGATCCACGTGGGGCAGCAAGTTGATGACGAAGCCTTCTTCGAGGAAGTCCGCATCCAGTACAAGAAAAAGCGAGGATTCCTTAGATATTGGTTATCTGTATGGCAGCTCAAAGACTGTGATTTGGTAAAGGTATGTTTCTCTCTATATTCGAAAGACACGATGCTGATGAATAATAGTTTATGAAAGTATGGGGAGACGAGGTCTTCATTGCTAAGAATGATTTACCTGTCGATCCTCTTTACGAGTATGCTCCAAGACCTCCAATGACAGAACTACCACACATCTATCCCTACGTGTTCCAAATGGCACTACTTCCTCGTTGCAAGGATTCGTGCCTTCTCTCATCTTTCCACAATTGCGTGGAGATTCGCGGTGGAACCACGATATTGGACCGCATTCCCAAACGAAAGGAACCTTTGCAGTTGAAACTCAATGATCGCGAGGAAGCTTGGGGACTCAATGCTCACCATAGCCCTCATTTTATGAGAGTGGTCATGTATCATTGTTCAGTGCTGGCTGGTACGTTTGCATTTTGGACTTGGTGGCAAGTCACCCATCCAAACGACCTTCAAAATGCTTCAGTCCCGTTCACTTTCGCGGCTGCAATTATTGCTCTGTTCTGGAGTTCTTTGGCCCCTGTCAAAGAACTTGAATAGACATCTGAGCCAACTCGACTAGACATAATTTACGAAGCTCAAAGAGCAGTCATGGTAGAGTGTTGTGATAACCTGCTAGCGATTTCCAACGCTCGATCTTTCGCACGGCAGCGTATTCATCGACAATATTGATATCACGCGACTTCCCCGAGAACAAATACGCTTATGTTTGAACGCTACACCACAAGAGCCCTTTTTCTTGAAAGGTACACTCAGAGATACTCTTGTCCCGCATGGAAGATCAAAAGATGGTACCCTGATAGAAGCATTGGAAATGGTATCGTTGAAGTCTATCATACCGAGCACTGGCAATCAAGGTAGCGAAATGGACGTTAAGGTTCTAGGTCACGGCCAACAACAACTTTTCTGCCTCGCCCGTGCGATAGTCCGCCCTGTCAAATGTTGATTGAGGACGAAGCTACAAGCAAGGAAGTGCATATTCAATGAAGTATTCCTGAAACCGAATTTAACAACGTGAAGTGTGAATCAAGATACTGATGCTTTGATGCAAGACATCATTAGAGATGTATTTGGGAGTTGCACAATCATAGCTGTAGCGCGTCGTTTGAATACCATTGTAGATTTCGACCGTATTGCGGTATTTGATTATGGGGAGCTAATGGAATCAGATTGAGCTTGCCTCCTCTTGTGTACAGCTCTACTTGACCACTCACTCCACGGCAACATATACACAGCTTATCTTGCGCCCAAGTACAATTAATAATAAAGAACATTTAGTTTCATGTTTTCGACTTGAGCTTTAAGGTGTTTGCATATGCTTGAACCACTTTTGATTGGAATTAATTGGCAGTGGAACTGTCATGAAAGCACATGATCAAATCCCGACCACCTTGCCAAGTCTACTGTTGAGGCAACAAGTCCAATGTTCCAAGCCAACCTCACAGTTTGAATCTCATTAAGAAAACACCTCAATTTAATTGATCACTATCATCATCCCAAGAATCCCCAAAATTCCAATCTTATATCAACCCTTGTATGATCATCATTCCATCAATCGATTCATATTGTACTAAAATCTCTCAGAATTCCAGCCTTCAACAACCAGAAGCAAATCTATTCGGACAACCAAGCAGGTCTATACCGGTTAAAAACTCCTTCAGATCATCCTGAACAGGCATGTCAAATAAGAGCAATTAAAGCAGCTGAGATCATTAAAGAAAAAGGAGCTGAAATCTCGCTAAATTAGATCCCTGGATACACCTCAGTTGAAGGAAATGAACTAGCAGATAAACTAGCAAAAGAAGCAACTACAATACAATCTACCACGAATGAAACAAGCTTTGGATTATTAGGTATGATTGTTAAAGAATATATTTCAAATCAATAGCTTGATATTCTCAATCAATACAAACTCAAATCAAACCAATCCCTATCAATTTATTCGAAACTATTTCCATGGAAAATAGGTTCCAAAATCAAACTACTAAACAAAACCAATTGAAATATTACTAATACATTCTTTCAATTCAAATTAGGTTATAGATATATCAAATCCTATTTACATTGCTTTAAACTTATCAACAATAAATACAGATGTAGTAATATTAAGGCATTACAATATCTCTTTATTAGCTACTCTATATACAAAACCAAAAGAAAAGAAATCTTTAAGAAAATTCTATTATTCAAAATCATTATACAATTTCTATTGTATACAAAAATAGGTATCGAATTAGCTATCAAATTTATCAATATTATCAAAATCGTTATAAAGGTATGGCATTTAGTAAGGACTTTTGAAAAAGAAGTAATAGAGGAAGGAGTAATAGTGGAAGAGGAGAGAGGAAAAGAGAATAAAGAAGAAGTAGCTAAGGAAATAAGAGAGGGGTTTGATTTTCTTACAATTTCTTGATTTTCAAAATTTTCCTATTATATGCAATGCGTATAATGAGCAGGCATTGTTCCCCAGCATTCGTTTTCACTTCCCCAATTAGATTATATCCAATATTGTAAATTAAAAAGCTACCCGTTAGGCCCTTAGGGCCTAGCCGTTCTATATAGTCTTGGACTGAAGATGGACATTAATAAAAAAAAAAAAAAATAAAAATAAAAAAACAACCAGAAGCCAATTGCCTTAGATATTGCTACTTACAGGTTTCCAGTAATTTCATGTTTGCTTCTTTTCATCTGTTTCAACAGCAATGTTCTCCCACTCTTTCTCATTCCATCTCACATTGGGATTTTTTATTTGGGGTCCTGAGAAACTTGATCTGCGGCTTGCTTCCGTTCCGTTTTTGATAATAAAAGCATTTCGCTCAGTGCGATCGGTAAACGTGGCTACTTGTCGCCCAAGATCCGAATCACGCAGAATCATATATAGTGTTTGAGTTGTGGGATCCTGACATCCATATGCATTTGTCATTCCTTTTTTATTTTCGTTTGACATGTTGACTGCTGCTTGAATGTGGACGAATAGGTGAAATAAAATGTAGTCGTAGCGGAATAAAATGGCACAATATTTTGAATTGAGCATCGTATAACTTATGTACCTTGGAATAGCTGGAATGGCTAGTTACGTCATAAGATTCCTTGTTTCTTTTGCACTTTTGAAAGATGCCAGAGGAAAGTATTTCTATCACAGCACTCCGATTCGCTCGCCTGTATAGTGTCCTAAATATATGTCACATGATGAACAATTAGTATATGATCAGGACGAAGGCGATTTAAGTGTGCGATTGTCAAACTTGATAGTCTTTTCACTGTAAAGACTGGCTACAATTATCTGGCCAGGTGACACATTGTAACCTGGAAAGAAAGAATTGGTGTGTGTGGTGTGTTGGATTATTTTCATTTTGTAGGTACTGCAAGGTGCCGTGTAAGTGCATATAAATCAGCTCCGCCCTCGCCCTTCAACTGTTTTAGTCAGCATATGCATCTAAGGCCACTGGACTGCTCTAGGGCTGGCATCCAAGTAGTGTGCCAGCAGTGTGGTAACCAATTAGAAATAGCGATAAATTAACCACCTTCAATTGAGCATGTCGATGGAGTACTTCCGTATCACCAAAGTGACCAGAAGCAGAAAGCCTGCGCCGTACGCTTACTGAAGCTGAGAAAAACTTCTGCTTGAAAGACTGAATAGATCACGGCATGCTCAAAGCAATAATGGCAAGTAATTGATGACAGGTACTTAATAGGCACCCAGATTATTGAAGCTTCCAATGTATCTTGACTAATACTATACCTTTCCTTGAAAACATGAGCGCATCTGCAGGTAAATTAGGTGTATCAATCTCAAGTGCGTACCACATACTTGATGTTCATGTACATCGTATCACACGAAACTACTCACCAACACCGAACAACTGCGACGACATTTGTGGCTGGATTCGTCAGCGAATAACTGTTACAACACTACCAATCAAGTTTTCGAAAGGAAAGCTGCAAACGCGCCGCTTCCTCGCACTCGCAAGTTAAAGCACACGTGCCAAGATAATCAGAATCATGTTCCTCTTAAGGGTCCATTTGTATCCTGACTTACGTTCTATCCCATACCAAAGCTAATTTCTACACTGATCCCTATCTTTCACTATCACCCGTCTCCAAAAGTCTCCAACTAGAGATCATGTCTGAAGCAATCACCGCTCTGGGGCATGCGTTTCCAAAACCACAGCTTGTCGTGCGTAACACAACTGAGTTTGAAGAACTGAATGGTTCCTACCTCCCAGCCTTAGAAAGCGATATCACACCAGCTTGCATTTTCCTCCCCGAGACAAAAGACGAGGTTAAAGCCTTCGTCCAAATAGTCAGGCCATTTGTAGCAAGCGGTAATATCGCGTTTGCTATCCGTGGTGCTGGACAAGTTCCACTTCCAGGCAGTGCCAAGATCGAGAATGGTATTACCCTCGACCTCCGTAAGCTGGTTGGAGTGGATTGCAAAGATGGTATTGTTTCAATCGGAGCAGGTGAGCGATGGAGCACAGTTTACCAGAAGCTGGCAGCTGAAGGGCTCGGTGTGACTGGCAGCCGATCTGGAAACGGTGGTATTGGAGGCTTGGCCTTGGAAGGTACGTGTACACTTACGTGATTATAATGAACACCTACTAAGATTTTCTGCAGGCGGCCTTTCCTTTTTTTCGTCTCGCGAAGGCTTTGTGAGCGACAATGTTGTCAACTATGAGGTCGTTCTAGCATCTGGTGAAATTATCAGTGCCAACGCTTCTGAGAATTCCGAACTCTGGATCGCACTTCGAGGCGGCTCCAATAACTTTGGTATCGTTACGAGATTTGATATGACGACATTCAAACAAGGGCCGTTCTGGGGTGGCAGTGTATGCTATTTCTCAGCAAGCTTCCCTAGTCAAATCGAGGCTCTAGTCAACGAGATCAAGAAACCGGATGCTTCAGAAGAGACACAGCTCATGATTATTATTGGCTATGCTGCTGCCTTTGGTATGATAGCATGTCAGAACCAGGTATACTACACGAAGGAAGCCACTGAAACACCTCCTGTTCTTGAGCCATTCACCACAATACAGCCGTAAATTGATGCGCTAAATAGTTTGCGCGTACTCGATCTGACATCCGCTGCTTCGGAGCAAGCTGCTGATGGCCAAACTAGCCAAAGGTAAACTCCTCGTCCCCAAACTCCCTTTGAGTTACTCACGAAATCCGCTGGCCGGGATTGAGGTTCGCTGCTCTCAAACTGAATTGTATCAGGGTGTCGTACATGAACACAGTGATTAAAGCAGATAGTGCTACCTTACAAGAGGCATCCACGATCTATACAACTTCCCTGTCGAAGATCACGTCCATCGCAGGATTGATCGGATCTTTGACTCTCCAACTATATCCTATATTATTGCTTCAAAAGTCTGTTGCACATAATAAAAACTTGTTGGGGTTGATACCCTCTGATGGATTATTAGTCTCGATTTTACTTCTTATAATCTGACAAAACAAGAGCGATGATAAAACAATTTTCAAAACAATAAGAAGTGTACTTGAAAATATTAAAGAAGTAATAACTGCAAAGAATATTTCGATTCCTTATGTGTTTATAAACTACACCACAGGTTTTCAAGACCCTATTTTATTATACAGTGCTAAGAACAAGAGAAAATTGTAGAATATAAGTAAGAAGTATAATCCAAAGGGTTTGTTCCAACAAGTTGTCCCAAAAGGGTTCAAACTTTTCGTTTGATTTCACATAAGAATTATCTCTCGGATAACAACAGCATTGCCATTTTTAAACATCAGATAAATTATCACACTCAAATACCCGTAGTGAATTTGATTACTTGACATGTTTGCTGAAGGTAACCTGTGGACATATTAGTAAGATGAAGAATATATGAACTAAAGGACTAAGGAAATTACCAATAAGAGCGTCTTCATATACTCCACCAGTGTTCGTGAAGCATTAGCGTTTAACCCCCCGACACTCTATACTCAAAATTAGCAATCTACACTAAAAAATTGAATATTGTCACTATTTGTCTCAAGAAGACGTTGACTTATACCAGAGTACTTTCCAAATATACCATGTCATTCCCAATAAGTACACATCAAAGCCCGGTACTCTCCCATTAACCATTCATTACCATCTTTCCTAATCCAGAATTACTCGAAAGTCTACAATTAGTAATATGAAAACCCCATTACAGAAAAGTCCATACAAACGCAATACTCATCTTACCACTTATCCGAACCTCTACAATTCAATAACCCTCCCTACATAATAAGCAGACCGCGCTAAATGAACGAATCAGATGAAATCGATAGCGAGGTAGAATATCCATAGATTGTGAACAACATTATAACGACAATTCTCTACAAGAGAAGATTGAACTGAACGGCAAAGGTAGGAACTCGACACTTGTCCACCCTTCCTTCATTAAACGAAATAGGATTCTATTCTGGGTTCAGTGTGCATTAGTAATATGTGGATGTAATTTAATCAAGATACTAGGATCCTGACATTCATCTTGATTGATAAATAGATAGATAGATAGATAGATAGATAGATAGATAGATAGATAGATAGATAGATAGATAGATAGATAAATAAATAAATAAACAAATAGATAGATAAATAAATAAATAAATAGATAGATAAATAAATAGATAGATAAATAAATAGATAGATAAATAAATAGATAGATAAATAAATAGATAGATAAATAAATAGATAGATAAATAAATAGATAGATAGATATAACAATTTAAGCCTCGGAAGTCCGAAAAACATAGGACTATGTAAAATGACATACAAAGCTCAATCAATCAATGAGTTGACAACGAAGTATTGACATCGCATTCAACCAACCAACCATGAGTATGTTCTCGATACCGACTTTATTTTTCCTAGAAGTTCCAAGAAAGATCCCTACAATAAAATTCCACATAAAGCGGAAGATAACTAGGAAACAGAAAGTCCCCCATCTCACCTAGAGAATCGACTACATAGAACCGATTTTCGACAGCGCCTTCGCTGACGCTTTCGCTAGAGACGGACTAAGAGGAATGAAGATCGGGTATGGGGTCTTGTACTCAATACCTAGATGAATTCTGTAAGCTAGATGGCGTATGCGATCAGGACAAGAGAATCTGCTTGCTCTCGAAGTAGTCGAGATCTAGAGGAGTGTAGATGTAATTTAGGGAGTGGGGGGTTTGGGAACATAAAGATTAAAGATTTGAAAGGAAGAGCTAGTATTCCAAAGTAGAACAGTTTCAACGATTCAAAGAAAGTCAGGTACTCCTCGGAAGATTGTTGACTGCATTAATGCGAAGAAATTGTAGGGATGATGAATCCAAGATGCATAATACAAGTCTCAAAAACGAATATATTCTTAGTGATTCATTCACTTGTATATTTAACTATCTGTCTCTGTACCAACATCAAGAAATCAAAAGGCAGATATGGAATACAGTACATGTACATCTTCTCGCAAGCTATCAAAATCTTTGATTATCTTCCCTTTTGCACCTTCTTCAGCAGTTAACTAGAGATACATCACCAAATGAAATAGGTAATCGAAGCACATGGGGTATCACTCCCTTTCTCACTAAAAATTATACTCGACAAGAGTTCGATTCGCAGCTGTATTTTCCACGGTGAATTATGTAATCCACCTCGTTTAATAAGGCCTCAATATTTGTCGATACGATAGTTATTCCTAGAGATGCCACATTTTGTATGTTCATAGTCTCCACGAACTCTGGCCGCTGCAATTTCCAGTGCTTGAGAGGATGAGAAGGGAAATAAGATGGGAGAAATCGTGAGTGGTCGCTGCAATAAGAGAGGCTGGAAATAGTAGTGTTGGTATCACCTCGGTGGTGATTATGACGTCTTCATAATAGATATAATGCATTGATTGATATTGTGTCTGATCTATTCTAGGTTCTAGAGCTACGAGAGATATATGCAATACGTCCGTACGCTAGTGGAACTGGCGTGCTCACGTGCATATATTCACTCGTATCGCAACAAGTAATGCCTCTGATGACTTTTGTATAGTGAAGGATAGGAATGCGTGTAGAGGGGCTTTTTAGATAGTTTGACGAGTATTATGAGTATTGAGATAGAACTGATTTATGCAGAGAATTTCAAAAATTCAACAACAATAGATTTAACAGGAGATCACAAGCTGACTTGCAGAATGGCAATTCAAGAAGTGAGCCGTGGGTATCAGAGAAGAAGAACTGAAGAGTTGAGAAATAGGAGGCTCAACTCTGTTTTTGGACCAGATTCAAATCTGATGCTTAAATGTTCGTGGCTAGGATATTGAAGGCCTCCTTGGACCTTAGCTGACTTGTGTGGAGTGAAATGAAAACCGACAGAGAAAAGTTCACAGAGGAGTGCGTGATGTTCTGGGAACACGGAGTAATTTTCAATTGCACTCTATTGTCCTTGCTACTCAACCAAGCATATATTTCTCCTGAGTAGCCAAATTTCGAAGATTCCCGACATCGCACTGGTTTCTAAATTTGATCGATATAAACCCCCGTTTTAGATTTAGTGTATCCATGAAGGAACAACTATTACTAAAAAAGACAACATAATCTAAGACAGCACACCACAGAAACTTTGTAGTTATAAAAATCTTGTATATCAGTACCAGATTAAACCGCTCAGAGCATTCTGAAAACTAAGAGCACAAGATCATAACCCGGCCCCTAGATACCTTCATATAGACCATCAACCTGGGCGATGAATAATCCACGAAAACACATTTGCGCCCCCAAAATACTTAGTACTTCCGGCAAACAGGTACAAAAAACTAAGCAGATCTTCAAAAATACATTTTTGCACTTGCAAAATATCGACTAAGATATCA
The DNA here is from genome assembly GCA_014898285.1 of Botrytis aclada. Taxonomy (NCBI): domain Eukaryota; kingdom Fungi; phylum Ascomycota; class Leotiomycetes; order Helotiales; family Sclerotiniaceae; genus Botrytis; species Botrytis aclada. Next base: position 1,704,188 of record RCSV01000001.1, on the reverse strand, counting down.
CATAAGCATACCAAGACCCAATCCAAATCTCACCATGTCTCCATCCATCTTACCCCACCCAATGAAATTATAGTAATCATCATAATTTATTTCAAGACAAATCATTTCAGGTTCTTGGATTGAGGGATTGCTCAAGTGCTTATTATGTACAGTACTAGTACCGAAATTCTGGGAATCGGAGCCGGACGAATTTTTTCCCCATTGGTATTTGTGTAAGGTACCGCGATCGATTCAAGAATGATCTGGAATAAGCCTAAAATTCCACGTGGGAATGCGAGACAATATGATGGAGAAAATGATAGTACCAACTATGGTGGCGTGGTTGGACTTTGTTTGATTTGTAGAAGTAGAACTAGTTCAGCCTTGATCATGATGTGGGGCAATGGATTTTCATCACCAACAAGTTGGGATCGGAACCGCTAGCCCGGGACAACTTCGTACTCGAGACGCCCGGTAAGTCTACTGTTGGAAATGAAGATTCAAATTACCACGATATGTTTCTAAATGGGCCGGTCAATTGCTATTAGCTATTACAAAATTCAAGAACGACTGATGAAAAGATGGAAGCGCGGATTGTTTCGCCCAACTTTAATGTAAGTCGCACACCCTACTTTTGGGCCACCCCCCTTTTGGGCCACCTTTTTACACCAAAACTAATCATTTTGATATATTAATATTTTCTTCAAAACTAAATATATTTTAATGAAACTTCATATATATAATCTTTATATAGATATCAATCAATTATAAAAGTTTTAGATTTTTTATAATTTTTTTGATTGAAATTCAAAAGATTGAAATATTGGTTTTTGTTAGAAAAGGTGCTTATACCGCATATCACGCTATGCTATATCGGGATTAGCCCACATGTGACTCTATCGAGTCCATACATATATATCGTATCTCTATGTAGAACTTAATAATATTAAGGCTTTTCCACCAACTTCTACATGATCTTTTAACAGGTTATGAGCCCGGGTTCGCGCGGCGCTAGGATTAGTCTTCCGGAGTCACTTGATTAATGCTACAACAGACAGTAGCGACTTCGTCAAATCCGGAGACTGTCGTCTTCGTAAACAAGGTTAAATCCCAAAGACGACCAGGTGGCATCTGGCCCAATCCAACTGATCGATTGGGGGAGCGCGGCTCCGCTCGGCGAATGAATCTGGCTTCGGTGCCGTCGTGAGATTCCGGCATCCTGTGTGGTGTCGTAAAGCGCGCGGCGCTATCACGGTGGAGACCGTAATGAATACTCAGGTGCGCAGCACCACAGCGATCCAATCTTCGGGATTGAAGACGGTGGAGACCGTAATGAATACTCAGGTGCGCGGCACCATAGCGATCCAATCTTCGGGGTTGAAGACGGTGGAGACCGTAACAAATACTCAGGTACGCGGTATCACAGCGATCCAACCTACGGGGTTGAAGAGGGCGACGAAGCTCTGGCAGACGACTGCCACCCACTCTTATCTTCTTTCGACAATTCGAGAATCTTAGTTACAGCAAGATTCCCTCGTCTCACTTTCGATTCTTTTCTTTTCGATCCCCGTAAGCCCTACATCGATGGCAACGATGCGATATAAGCAACCGGCAGTGCTTTACGAATCGATCAAACTTTATACAGTTGAGGGTTACCTGTAGAAAACCTTGAAGTTGAGAATGCTTTGGATATAGTTTTTGGGGGAGCTACGAAACCCATCTAATTTAATAAGATTTTCTTCGTCTCAGAAATTTCCCCGCCATCCCCCCCATTTCTTCGACAGTTTTCCGATCATCCACACCTACGATCTGATGAGTGTAATGATCATTGGATTATTGTTTTATTTAATAGATTTTTATGGTGTTTAATTTATTTCGCTCACCAGTTCCGCCATTTTACGACATTTCAACTCTCAATCTCATCTCCTTCCGATAAGCGATCGAATTTTACTTGTATTCTACTCGTATACAATCATTTTGGTCCTCTCCTGGTCCCCTCCGAGGGGATCTTCGTTTTCTTTTCGATCACCGTCTTCATACGATTTCGACTTCGATCTTCTATGTCGACAATGGCTACACTGGCGATCGAGGGGGAGGGAGAGTATATAGGGAGCCGGAGGGTCTGTAGGGACCCGAAGGCATTGAGTGTAGGGAGCCGGAGGTCCCAAAGGGAACCGGAGGCGATCCGAAACCATATGTGGAGGAGGAGCGGATGACTACGGTAGTGGGAGAACGCGTACTACTATACTTGGGGGAACACTCTGGTGTTCCACCATGTAGGAGATGGTGGGACCATCTCCTACACTCCTTATGGTAGAGACCAGCAAGACCAAGGTGATCAAGGGTATCACCGTCAGTCTTGTGTCCCCTCTTGGATATATCCAAGAGGGAGAGGAAGAGTTGTAGGATACACTCTGTGGGGGAGCGCCCTGGCGTTCCACCATATAGGAGAGGTGTACGACATCTCCTATACTCTTATAGAGGAGAGCAAGGATCAAGGGATTCTATATGATCAGGGTGATCATGTAGGAGACTGTATCCCAGCTCCTCTTAGAGGGAAGAGCTGTAGAGGTATATGCTCTATAGGTCAGTAGGTATCGTACTATCAGTACGATCCCTACGCCCTTAGAGAAGCGTCTACACTAGGTATTGGGTAGCCCTAGAGGAGACGATTTTCTTTAAAAATTGGTTAAAAACATTGGTTCCTGGAAGAGGTATTATCAGCGACCAGCGTCTTCATTGTCAATCACTTGCTGATCCCAGAACGCTTCCTGGCGGCTTTTGAGATCTGACTTACTGATCCCAGAGCGCTCCTTGAAGACTATTGAGATCAACACTATCACCTCAAAGCGCTTTCCAGTGTACTCTGAAGTCAACTCGCTAGCTTCAGAGCACTTATTAGCGCCTCTCGAGATTCACCGAATGAGAGCGATCGGATGCTGCACACACATCTTTACGATATAGATCATACCGCTTAGCTTGATTGAGATCAACTATAGCACCGATTTACAATATAGCTTCCATAACCTTCCCATAGCTTTCGATAGGCTACATAACTTCAGATATACGATATCAGCATGGGGGAGTGTTAGAAAAGGTGCTTATACCGCATATCACGCTATGCTATATCGGGATTAGCCCACATGTGACTCTATCGAGTCCATACATATATATCGTATCTCTATGTAGAACTTAATAATATTAAGGCTTTTCCACCAACTTCTACATGATCTTTTAACAGTTTTCGAATTTGTATAGGAATTACATACAAATTTGAAATCTTATTAAAAACAATAATAACTTTTCAACAAAAATTACTAAAAATAAATTGTAAAATTTTATAAAATTTTTCAAATATTTGTTATAACAAAATACAAAAAAAGATTATAAAAAATGAGTGAATATCGACTTATAAAGAAATCATTGATTTCTAATCCCTGTAAATTTTAAAATCTCAAATAGAATCTTAATACAAGATGATAAAATTTCAGAGCTTAGACTTTTATATACAAATATATAAAAGAATATAATAAAATTTTATATTTTATTTTTAGTAATTTTTGTTGAAAAGTTATTAATGTTTTTATCAAAATTTCGAATTTGTATGTGATTCTCATATAAATTTGAAAATCAATATTTCAATTATTTATATCTTATTACAAAAAATTACTAAAAATCTGAAAATCTCAAAATTAGCTTATATTTAAATAAAGAATCTATGTTCCAAATTTCAATTAATAATATCAATAAATGAAGAAATTAAAAATCGTGATTTTCTTTGTTTTTGGTGTGAAAAAGTGGCCCAAAAGGGGGGTGGCCCAAAAGTAGGGTGTGCGACTTAGTATTTTATGTTAACACGAGGATATAGCCTACAACTATGCCCCCGAATATAATGCTAGAATATGAGTTGGAAACGATAATTTAAACGCAGAAAAGATTGTCTTGAATGAGCACTGCCGAACCCTGGCCGACTAGGCTACAATCCTGCCAAATAGCGAGGAGTAGGTATATAAAGACCTCCCGTTGGCTATATTAGACAACGATATTTTCGTAGTATTAATAGTAGGTAATATCTCTGCAAAGCCACTTGTGACAAGAGACAACATGAAGATTGTAGCCAGCCAAGTCTAAAACAAAACAGTTTGTCTAGGAATGACAACGTGTAGGTACAAAGAGTAGAGGTGCGCGTAAGTTTTTGATCTAGCATTGAACTCTCCCACATGTACTACTGTGTAGAGAGGAAGCAGAGATAAGCGTTTCATGTTGTTGGATTGCCATTATCAAGAAATCCTATGATTCGAATACAGACACATTTGAGGGGGGAGATATAATGTGGTACTTCGCTTTTGCTCCGAGGAGATAGTGTCTTTAAACTCCCTAGCGCTGGAATCCCAAAATTGAGAGAGGATCCGAAATGCCATGCTTTGAATCCTCCAAGTTGAAGCTAGAAGTTTCATTATTGCTAAAGGCTGGATTTCCATAGAAGTTTGCTAGACGCTTATGTCGGCATTTTGTGAACAGAAACTGTTGCAGATATGGGTTGATTGGATAAGTTCTTGAAGCTCGTGTTTATTTGTTTGAGACACACGTGGATGATCTACGGGCGATGTGCCATAAGGTGATGGATTCGAAATCCAGGATACCATAGTCAAAATAGCCTTGCAGGATTGATCGCAAGGCGGAGGGATAAATGAGACTGTGCCGTTTTGATATGAACGAGATTACCAAGGGCCGTTTTACGATGAAATTGTGCAACCGTAAGAGATGCTGTGTAATGGATTTTTGTGGAAGGATTGAAAATTCAATTGAATCGTGATAATGACGAATTGTTGACGAAACCCTCTATACTACTGACCTGTTTAAAAAATGTGTCAACCCTTCAAAATGAGCAATTGATTTGTGTCGTCTCTTGGCAAGTGTCTTTTTTGGCATGGCTTTGCTGAAAGATACCATGGTGGTATTCTGTGCCTCTGGATAAAGGCAGACAACAACTCCTTGGGCAAATCAGCACTTTGATTTTGCCGGAGTCATTGATGAGATGGAGAACGCCGGGTAAGCAAATCCATTACACATACACTCGCGGGGTAATCCTGCATACAAAATTATTCCATTTTGTTTCAGCTGGTCGATTTTGTCTGAGGCCAAAACTTTCAATGAATTTTCTACTTTTTCCCAGTTCTACTTGAACCGATTGTGTTGAATACTACCTTCCCAAACTTGAGGCTTAGCTCATCAAGGTAACATTGAGGGGAATGTGCCAACGGGGGTTGATAACTTGATCGTAACCACGGCTTGGGAAGGATTTGATCGTCAAGTCAAAATCCGAATGCACATTGTGCAGGACAAAGGAAGACGTAGATTGAAGTTCATCCATTTTCTGTGCGTCCTATGTCCCGTGTAGGTATGGTAGGCAACTAACCAGTGGGCTAGAGTTTGCCGTGCGTGAAGAAAGAAAAAATAATCTAAATATACTTCTGTGGGTAAACTTATCTAGATTAGGTAATCAGACACAACAGCAATGATGTGGCGCAGACTCGATAATTGCTAGAATTGTACATGGTACGGACGGCAATGCATAAGCCAGACCTGTCAGCCAACCACAACTGTATATCTTAGCTAAATATGAAAGCTGCAGGACCAGCAGGTACATTGATATCATGTACATGATGTATGAACTCGGCATATACCTACTGACTTGGCTGTATACGACGAAGTGTAAGTTTTATTGTTTGTCCTTTGGTCTGGCCTTGTCGTTTGCGATGTTTATAGATTTAGCTTGTCTATTCACTTTGCTGCCTTAGCTTTAGTCCTGCCAATTGTTTCCTCGCATTCCTTGGAATTTTGGATTGCAGCATGTTAAATTGCAACTTTGTTGGCATGTTCGTTCGTCTAGCAGATCCAGGGTCACGAAGTTCCACTTTGTGAGCTTGGTGATGTGATCACCGAAAAGTAGGAGCCTAGAAAGAGAGATCAGTCCTGTTCGTATTCATTGACGTCCTGGAGAATATCAAAAAGCCTGGGCTGTGATTGTGGTGGGTGTGGGTGTGGGTGTGGGTGCGGTTGTGGTTGCAACAGTTTGTTATTAGTGTTGCTATTCTGTTGCTTGCCTCTTGCTAAATGGCTTAGGTGGGGTACTCGCAGCCGCCCGGGACGGGGACTTTTGGGGAAAAAGCGCCACTATCACGTGCACCGCATGCATGTTTGTATCTTACTCTAGCCTATTTGCGTAAACACTCACCCAGGCAATAGGCAATATCAATTCATTTTTGGTATTGCATTTCATTGGATGGTTCTATTTACTCAGTCAATATGAAGAACCCCTAGACCGGCTGTCATCGTCGTCGTCGTCGTCGCCGCCGCCGCTGCCTTTCCCATGAAGAGGAACATGGCCGTAGAGTAGAAAGATACATTCTAGCAAAACTCTTTCCTTTCTCTCGCGGTCGTATAAGTTCGAAAAGAGCAGACCAATGCAAAAGAGACTGCAATTAGAATAAGTGAGTGTTGAAATGGGTAGAGCGAACTCGTCACACATGGAATTCTCCACTCTTAATTTATTCCAACTGCCGCTAAGTTACCAGTGCACACCGCGCACAACACTACCACGTTTTTCTCCACTACATACTGATACCGATTGCACATCTCATTTGGAAACCTTGGATATCGAAATTTGTTTCTCTGCTACCTAATATCTCTTCACCAATTCCATTCTTCGTGTCAATTCCGTTCTTCGTGTCAATTCCGTTCTTCTTGTCAGTATCAACATCAACTCCGGCCATGAAGATTTGGTGAAAGTCTCCGAATCCCCGAATGCCGGAACGAACAAACTCCTTTTGAACACAACTTCACACGGCTTCTTGCACTTGTGTACAGATTCCTCCCCTCCTTCAGACCATGAACCATCCCATCCTTTATGCAAACTACTAGTCAATGTCATCCTCGCTAGATAAGCATCTTCAAATACTGTACATAATCACGTCACTAGCATCTAAATTTAGCGCAGTGCCTCGGTCACGAACATGTTTATGCGCTTATCCGTCGTTGTGGGAGTCTTTGGAGTTCTCGGGGACGACCCTTGCCGCTACTGTAATATTTCAAATCCCCGCAATCAAGTTCAGTAAGTGGATGTCTCTGAGGTTTGCCACAAGGAAGTCAACTCCACCCTTCCTTCTGTTGCATGATTCGAATGTATAGCCTATCACTTATTTGTTATGAAAGCTGTTGGTATTCTGCGTTTGTCATGGGCGGCGCTTGTCACTTAAAGGAATCTGGCCTTTGGAATCCAGTACCACCAGGTCGGTGTGGATGTGCTATCCGGCATGCTTGATGTTGATCTGTTAACCACGCGAGTTTTGTGATATATCGTCAAGCGGTGCACTAGCAGGCTATCTTTAATATATTCTTTGAGCTAGATCTTTAACTCTAAAGATGAGCCCCAATGCTACAAGTGGATGCGGAATCCATTCCCATCAGATGTTTGTAGATATACATTAGGTATCCGAGTGTATCCCTTGTTGAAGTGTTGTGCCAATGTCGTACAGATGATTGCGCCGTGTATCAAGTTGTATTGTGCATCATCTCGAAACTGTAAACCCACCCCAATTCGTTCAATCGATATACACGGCGGGCTTAGAATCGAATTTTGTTTCCGTCATACTTTCCATTGAATACTCTGCGACTATGCCATTTCAGAAGTCAGGGTCGCGTCCTAAACAGATGATCTTTCATCGAGAGAGTAACAGTGCTGATGGATTTTTCGAATACGATCGTAATACCGGCAATAGGCAACCAGAAAGCCTTTTCTGGATATCAGAAAATCCAAAATCCGACAAACTTGCGGTTAGAAGGAATACAGCTATTATGGCACGAAAACCTCCTGAGATCCGGATTGATTCCAGCCAAACGGCACAGTCACCATTAAGTCCTTTACATTTCGATTGGGGATTTAACGATAACTCAGCGAGCGGAAGTACGGATAAAGGTGTGGATGGAAGTATGGGTGGCCAAGGGAATAAGAGTACACCGAACCTAACAAAGGTAGAATCGACACCAATTGAGGACGATGTTGGTTCTTTGTCTCCAACTATATCCAAGTCCCAAAGTTGTGTTTCATTAAGAAGTGCGACTCGTACCTTGCAACCAAGTCCGATTAATGATAATAATCAGCATCATAACCGTCAGCCCCGCTATCATTATTTCCCCCAAACCCTGGCGCCCCCAAAATTGGACTCAGGTGATGCACCATTAGCAACACAAGCGCAGACTTGCAGCAATACTGGCATGGTATTTTCAGAAAAAGAAATTCCGCAGCAGGCACAAGGAAATTCTAAGTTGAGGTTACATTCTTATAAAAGAGAGGCGCAAGCTACCTCGTCAGATAAGCTTATGGAAGAGGAAGGGAAAGAGGAAGGATCGAATATTAATCTCTTCCATAATCCAAATACTTCATCGTTGTTAAATCATCTTATTAATGATAAAGGAAATCCAACTCCTACTATTACTAGTATCCCTAGTATTCCCAAAACTCCTACTACCACCAAGAAATTAATACGATCAACCAAGTCATACGACAGATTTATTCTCAGATCAAAAGAAAAATCTTTCTTTCATTTTCATTCTCACCAGAATACTTCTCATCAGCAACACGATCAGCAACAAAAACAGTCCAGTCATAACCAGACATCGATATCAACATCTGCTTCATGTTCGAATCTACAAAAGATGGTCGAATTTACCGATAACGTCGAACAATTAATTCGAGAAACGGATGAAGCGTTTCAAGCAGTTGGATTCGCTTTGGGTGATGCAAAAGCTGCCACTCGAGGATTTCAGCAATTCGAAAATAGCAAAGCAGCCAGAATAACCGGTATGAGTGTTAATGATTTGAACAATATGAATGTCAAGAATATCAACAATACCATCGTTACCCGCCAAAATCGATCGACATACTCGAGTAAACCTCTCGCACGGACCAATTCAATCTCGAAGCGCAATCAAATGCAGAATTCCAACTTTTTGAAAGAACGTCCATCTTCAACCAGTCTTTCGGGAAAATCCCCTGTACCAAAATCATCCTTCAATTCAAAAGCGAAGAAGTCGATTTCTCCTAAACAAAAGAAAATAACTACTTCGGATAAAGCTTCGAGGAAGAGTTTACCGCACCCACATTCAAGCGCAAGATGGAACTTGGGAGATGTAACAGCCAGTATGGCTGATGTTTTCAAAGGGAAATTCACCAGACTGGAAGCCGATGAAATGTTGACTCCGGATAGATTGCAACAACTAGAGGAAAAGGCAGAAAAAGCAAAGTTGGATAATGAACGGAAAGCTTCATTGGAAAATGCTCAAAACGAAGCCGCTCGCAATGCCGACACGGTCAAAGATGCGGAGGAGATGATGGGACATTCACAGAAAATGGATATGGATAAGAAGCTTGATACGAACATTGTATCGTCGGATAGCCCAAGCAATGTATCACCTACCGAACCATTTCACTTGGAACATTTGTTACCTCGCATCAACAATGACAAGGACAAATTATCCAATTCCACACAAATTCGTGGTTCTTCACCACTGCCATTTACATCGTTAGATGTCTCCGACTCTTCGGAAAATGACCAACAAAGAGGTCGAAAAGCATCATCCAACATACCAAATCCTGATTATGCCGAAATCGATGCTATCGAACAAGCATTTGAAGATCTCAACTTCCCCTCTCCACCCCGCGATTCTCCACATTCTCCACCCAGACTCCCACGAAGTCGTTCCAACACAGGAATGACAAGTCTCCTACCCACCATTCCCGAAATCTCTCCCCTGAACATCTTAGCCCCACGAACCCCCAAACGAAGCTTTTCGCAAGATTCGGAATATTCCCAAGACTCAAGCACATCCTCTGTAGACTATATTGAATTACCCTCCACACCATATACCCTCACATCTCCACTTTTCCGCCACGGCCCCATCCGTCTCGAACATGTCTACCATCGCTCTAATCGCGATTCTCTTTCCGCGCCCGAGTTTGAAGAAGCACTCGATTGGACCGCATTCCAGATGGCAATTTCAGGCACAATGGACGATGGTACATTAGGCGCTAGCGAAGAAAGTATCTGGGAAGCAGATGAAGCGGAAGTCGATAGCATTTTTGATTGGTGGAGCGGATTCGGATATCCTGGAATTGGTCGTCTAGTTAAAGAGGCGCCTGTTTCTCGACGCAAGAGAGGAAAGTCACTCGCGGCTACCGATGCGGAAAAAAGTCCCCGGAAAATAAAAGACGGAAGGGATAATCGCACGACGACTATCGGACTTGGGCTCGGCTTTGGTATTACTAGTGAAAGCAGCAGTGGCAGACCTAGAACCCCAGAATATCAAGGCGGGCTATGGGTAGAAACGATTCGGGATAGTGTGCCACAAGTAGTGGAGTCCGTGTCTGGACCTACATTTGGAACTAGAAGAGATGTGGCGCTCAAAGTGAATGTTCCAGAGCCGAGAATCGATGATGATGATAATGATTCGCTACCACCTTCGCCAATTAACTTGGTGAAAATTAAGGATGAATATATCCCCATGGGATACAATTTAGGACATGATTTGGGGGATTTTTTGAATTGGGAAACATATCATGTTCAGAGTCTGTTTGGAGAGGACGAGGGAAGAAATTATATGTAATTTCTGGATGTTTAAAGAGAGAGAAGAAGGGCGCTACAGATGTGGATTTAATGGCTGAATGTTTAACGGCCTTGGAGTTATAATTTGGGACACGGAAATGGAAATGGAACACGGAAAGAAAATACATGGTATTGGGTATTTGGATTGGATCATATATATATTGCAATGCATATATGGCTTATGAGAAACGGACGGAAATGGACATGAGAAAGGAATTTCATGTGGAAATGGATGGAGAATGTTTAGTAATCTTGAAATAGTACATTAATATCAAAAATCAGAAATATCTTACATATACAATATTTTCGAAGAGCATTTTTTTATTGAGTGCCCAGAGGTTTAAGATGAAGTGGTGTGTACCATGATTACGTGGAAATAACGGAAGAGTGAAAGTACACTTTACCTGAGGTAAAAGCAAAAGAGTTTTCGGTCGTGTATTCGCGTGATACATACATCGACAGATGAACCAGAGCATGATAGTTTTGTTCTCGACAGAGATCGAATTTGGTCACCCGTCATCTGAATGTGTCTTGGAAGTGGGTGAATTCTGAAATATGCATTTGTATTTCTCGGTTCCTAGAATATACGGCAATGTACGAGGAAGTTTGGGGGGGAAGGAGGCACCTGTAGAGGGAATTAGGATGGGAATAAATACTTCCTCCTCTCGAACTTGCGATATCCTGCTGGAATCGTTGGGATCTCTTACTTACTTGATACTGCCTCCTTATTCACACTCCTGTTTGCCTTTACTTCGAAAGCTTCTGCTGATTTTCCTCCTCTTAGATCTGCAGATATGGACGAGTAGTTTTGGGTTTCAAAAGGGCAGGAGAATAAAGCTTGAGATTAGTGGAGATATCGTGGGATATGGATGATCAATGGTATAGCTTTTATTATATGTCTATCTATCTATCTATTTATCTATTCAAACATATGATGGTTCGATTCGGGGAGTAATGATAGGGAATCATCCATGGATAATAACACATCTCTCCTGTATCCGAACCATGTGATATAAATGCGAGAACTGATGTAATTGTCAACAAAAACTTATATTCTCGAAGCTCTGAACGATGAATAGAGAAGATTTCGTACGGGAACGAAAGATTGGTATATCTTGTCCTCCTGCGACGACTGGATGAGTATCTGGAAGATGATGGTTGCAAAGTACTTGGCTAGTATTTTAAGCTGACGATGCAGAAATTCCAACTTCAATTTAAATAAGCAGATATTGTCATTTGATGCTTGACTATGAGAAAGTTTTACAAAGAGTTAAATGTATATATATCATGAAGACTATCAATGAATCTAAATAGACAACCGTTCGATGATGATTATTTAGGTGCATGTCACGTGGCCATCACATAAAGCAGATGCATGAATACAGACGCGATCAACTTAATTTTATTCTCTTCTACGTAGAGAGAACGACGACACAAAGAATTCTTTCATGTCTGGGGGAGCATAATGTTTTACAAGAAAACTTTCCACCGAATCCGGAGGGAAAAAAAAGTGAAAAAATTCAGATAAAGTGGCCCAACAAATGGATCTGACTCGCGTCAAAAATAACGATCATTTGCCGGATAGCAGAACTCTCCGAAGCGGGGCAATTCATGTACCGATGCATTGAAAGTACCTACTACAGTACCTGAAAATCTGTTTGAAGCTTAGAGATGTTTTCGATCTTGTAAGCGTCTCGAATTTCGGGATCTCTACTCGTATGTCTCGGAAGTTGGTGATTTGGATTTTAAGGGGTGAATAGCGAAGTCACAGATGAAGGGGTAAAGAATCTCTCTTTCTCAATAACATCGGTTACCTAATACTTGTCGGAAGCTGCCAAGCGTGGATCTACGCATACGATAGGATATAAGGTTGAATCAGCCGAGTCAAGCTTAACTCCTACGTCGTAAGTAGAGACGGATGTTTTTCCTCAAGTAGCTATTTTATGGTAATGTGTGGAACATTTTCTTTCTTCGTTGTCAAGGTGGCGGCTTTGGCGGGGTGTTTTGTTGAACAGTGATATAGTCCGACAACCTCGGCATAGAAAATGATGGGCAAAACAGAATCTCGTATCCACATTCTTCGACAAAAGCTTACCAATTCACATCAATTCGAAGTTGATGTCTCGTTCACGCAATCAAAAACGGAGATTCTGTTTCAATGGAGAGAAGATGTCCTTGAAGGCGACGAATAGGAAGCTGTATCTGATAGAGTGACCCTGAATGGTAGGTAGTCTTTAGAATGTTCTACAAAACTTGCATGGTTTGAGCTTGGATGAAGACGTTTACTAGCAGGAACGTCATACCTAAGGAAAATTCGGTCACAAAGGCTATTCATATATAGCTATCTCTCCCTCCCCCTTCATTCCCTTTGGCTATACTCAATTGCTTTTTCTTTGACAATCTCACATTACAATAATATATCTACATCTCCATAATTTCAAACCGCAAAAATGGTTCAAAACAAAGGTCTTATCTTCAAGCAAGTTCCTCAGGGAGTTCCTGTTGCAGGAAAGGACTTGGTAGTTGAGACTCGTGAATTCGATCTTGACCAAGCACCACCGGCTGGAGGTATCACCACCAAGAACTTCTATGCCTCCTTCGATCCTTACCAACGTGGACGCATGAGAGCTGCAGAAGCCAAGTCCTACTCCCCCGCTTTCCCATTGGGACAACCCATTAACAACAACACTGTTGCCAAAGTCATCAAGTCAGACAACCCTAAATTCCAGCCAGGAGACCTCCTCACCGGTTTCATCTGGACTGAAGAGTACTCTGCTCTCCCAAAACCACTCGCAGATGGCGCAACCAAAATCGAGAACCCATACAACTTGGACGTAAAGCATTTCCTTGGAGCATTAGGCAGTAAGTTATTTCGACGCCCTTCACATCCCGAAGCATACTAATGTTCTCCTCACCCAGTGCCCGGATTGACCGCATACTCCTCATTCTACGAAATCGGCAAGCCTGTCAAGGGCGAGACCATCTTCATCTCTTCCGCATCAGGAGCTGTTGGAGCCCTCGTCGGACAACTCGCCAAGCACGAAGGCCTCACCGTCATCGGATCCGTTGGTTCTGACGACAAACTCGACTACATCACCAACGAACTGAAGTTCGATGGCGGTTTCAACTACAAGACCGAGAAGCCAGCAGATGCTCTCAAGCGTCTCGCACCGAACGGCATCGACATCTACTACGAGAACGTCGGAGGAGAACAATTAGAAGCTGCGATCAACGCCATGAACGATTACGGCAGAATCGTCGCGTGCGGCATGATTAGCGAGTACAACAAACCCGAAGCTGAGAGACACCCAATCAAGAACTTGATGAACATTGTTGCAAAGAGAATCACAATGAGAGGTTTCATTGTGTCTGATGCTAACATGGGTCCCTTACATGTCGAGGCAAGAAATAAGAATGTTGCCAAGTGGTTGGCCGATGGAAGCTTCAAGGCTTCTTTGAGCGTTACCGAGGGCATCGATAATGGACCAGAGGGATTCGTTGGTATGCTTGCAGGAAAGAACTTCGGAAAGGCGGTTCTGAAGATTGCTGATATCGAGGTGAGTTTTCTTGCTTGAGTGTGAGACATTCGTGAAAGAAGTGCGGTGCTAATATCTTTCACAGTAAACAAACAACAATCGACATATGAATTGGCTAGAAAAGCTATGAAATAATAAGTGAAAAAATAAAATATATACCCAAATACAATTATTGATTAAGAACCTTCATTCCCGCAAAACATTGTTCGAGAAGCTCGTGAAGTTCCACAAACCTTTGTCTTCTTGTGCTTGCTTCCATGTGCCCACGTCTGTTGAAAAGGTATTCATTCGCGCAATACATACTTACTCGGAGTCGTAAAGACAAACAAACACTTGATTGATACTCTCGTCGAAGCCGAATATGACCTCGACTTCGACGCCTTGCGACCTACCTCCCACCACAAATCAAATCCTCGCAACACAAAATTGTTGAAAGTAAAGTTGCATATATGCATGCATCTCTTTACCATCTCAAAATTGATTGATAGACAAATTGTCTGCAATGAAGTTGAGTAGCATCTATCTATTCGAGTGTCTGACTGAATGCGATGAATATACTGATTGGGCCAATCACACCCATTCATTTATTTATTCATAATCCTTTTCTACTAAGTTATATCGTCTTAGCAATCAATTGAATTAGTTAATACTCCTCCTTCCTATCTGTAATTGCAATGCCATTCCTTCCTTCCTTCATTCATTCACTCTCCACCAAACCACGATGCACAAAATTCTCACCGCTCGGACTACACATTTCCACCCATCCACCACCCCACAGCCCTAAATTATCCATCGCCTACCCACCCACTACCTATCCACCCAATACCCACCACACTCACTGTCTAATTACCTCATAAAAAAAATTGGGCGTGGAACACCTTTTCCAGCCAGCCAGTGCTTTGTTCCTCTCTCTCTTGAATTAATTGTCTTTCATACACGCTCGATTACTCGAAATTAAGTATTTCGAGGAAGCTGGCAAAAAGTTTTATTTGGCAAAACGAAACACAATAATGTATATCGAAGTTTGCCCGTTCTAGGAATCGAACCTAGGATCTCATCATGTACAGGTACTAGTGATGCGCTTTACCGCTAAGCCAAACGGGCGTTTTTGGTGATGGTTGTTGAAGATGCATGTGCCAGTGGGAATATCAATGTGGAAGTGTGGGTGCGTCATAGGTTTTGCTATCTGTGATGGGATGTTGGGATCTTTGTTGTATGGTTCTAGTAAATCAATATGCTGGATTTTATCTTTTTGCTGTTTAGAATGGTAATTGTTGCTGTACTGTATGTAAGTGAGAATGAGGCATTTTCTGGTGATCGAGAAATCGAAACTAGCTCGGATGGAAAGTTTGAATTTTTCTTCGCGGCTTGATCGAAGAGATGTCTCAGGATCGAAATCGTCGTCGATGACGATATAAACCCAATATATCACTGCCTTCAGGTAAGATTCTGTCGTAAGAAATCGTGCTAACGAGTACTCGAAGATTTTAGTACGATTATGTCTGTTCTGTTCCTAGAGCAATTCATCTTGTTTCGATGCATAGCTGAGATCCAAGTAAGATTTTGGTTCGACTCATCGTTCACATTGCCCAATTTCAAACCATATGAGGTGCCGTCATTGCTCCTTTCTGACTTGTGGTCTTATATCGTACCCTCATTTGTTAAGGTTGACTGGCACAGTATATGTTGTTGCCCGGCCCTAACGCATACAACCAACCCCTATTATCCAGTTCCTAGAAGATACAGCTTAGTCTATCCAAGATTGCATTTCTCTTTCATTCGCGCAAGAGTTTATGTGGAAATCAAAATGTTGTTGTCTTGTCAATATATTCCTAATTTGATGAAAATTATTCATCTCCAGTGTAGCAGGCTCCGAACAATTTCTTTTCGGGTAGAAATTGAAGTGGTCTTATTGTTTGTGGTGAATCTAACCCACGTTTGATAATTGCTAGCTCGTTCCTCTTCACGAAAATAAATTCGTCCTTAGCGGACAAGTAAAACTGCATTTCGTCTGTAGGATGAATCCAATCGGCCGGAATGAAAAAATGACGTTTGACATCCGGGGACAACCAGAACTTTTCCATATTTAGACTACAGACCCAAAGATCGGTTGCTAAGAAGAACAAATTTGTGCCGCTCAAACCAATGATGTGGTAGATATATGGACCAAGAAATTCAAGTCCATTAAATGCTTTTATGGTAGTCGAGTGGCGGTCAATAGTGGACGTGTCCCAACATCGAAGTTGAGAAGGTGTTTGCTCAAGTCGATTTTTCGTTAGTATGACCATGGTATATTGGCTTTCGACCGACTCGGTTATTGTCGCTGGGAATGACGCCAAATCAGAGACCTCAAGATTGATGCCACCAGGGGCTGATAGTTCTTTCAAACTTCCCCATTCGAATATTCTGGCACAATTGGGATAAAATGTAATGAACGCATCTGGCATTTGGGTATGGGTATTTATCTTGTAGTTTTGAAAATTGTGGCCAGTGGGCACACGATGATGAATATCTCCGCTTTCGCTTGTCCAAATGTACATGAAGCTGGCAGTAGTGATGAGAAGGATATTGTTCCCAGGGTTAAACAATAACCCTGTGACAGGATCAGGGAAGCGGTAGTCGAGAATTGTTTCAAAAAGTGACCACATATCGCCAGAATTCATGAGTCTTTGTACAAGCATACGACCAGACTCGTCTCCTGTAGCTAGAATGCTGGTATTGTCTCCCCACGCAATTCTAGTAATTGAGATGTTCGTAGCATGTTGGTAGAGACACGTGTTCTCGAGGCCATCGTGCGTATTGTAGACAGTAACAGAGCCATCCTCCCTGCCACAGAAGACCCATTCCCCATTCGAATCTACAGCGATTGCTGTTATATCAGGCTTCAAAATTCCTTCAATCATTCCCACGGTCTTAACTAACGCTCTTTCTGGCGCACTTATCTCGATGTTGTTACCGTCACTCAATGGCTTTCTAACGAGTGCAGAGGGCTCCCATACTCTGCAGTGAGAACCACGGATGTCAATGAAACGTAAGCTATCACCACTAAATACTAGCGATCGGATTCCTTCGTCGTATGCATTGATGCGGTATATTAGAGATAGATTTGCATCTTCTGTACCGTCAAATTCAAAGATCTGAATTGTACCGAAGGGACTACCTGTTGCCAATGTCCTGCCATCGGGTGAGCATGCTAATGTTTGGGCATTGACTTCTGGGATACGATACTTGAGCTCGGTTGTTCTGAGGTCAAATACAACAAGCTCTCCGTCTCCATAAGAGACGACTAGTAGATTAACATCGGGATTTGGATTGAAAGACATGGCTGATGCGTGATAGTGTGTACCACCCGCACTTTCCATGAGGCCTCGATCTCGAACAAGTTCACCACACATCACTTCGCTAAACAAATCAAAGAGAAATATAGGACTTGCCCTGGAGCTAATTGCTATCATCTCTAGATCCGGTGCGATGACAACCTCGATTGGCGGTTGTTGAATTATCTCTCTTCTATCGCGATGAGTTTCATGCCAGAATATGCGATCCTTTTCCTCCTCTTTTGATATATTCAACCAAGAAACAAAATTCTCAGATGTTGCCACTACTAACCCATGGTTTTCAGGGGTGAATTTAAGGGCTACTGTTCGGTAACCAAGTTGGAATGAACATCTCATGCCACCTGTTTCGAGATTCCAAATTCGTATCGACCGTATTCCAGCGGATGCAAGCAGTTTATCTTTGGCTCCAAACGCAAAGAGCTTCACTTTCTCCCCGTGATCGAAAGTGCATTTAACTTGAGTTGTTGCAGTGTCATACACTAGTATTTGACCTCCCGATAACCCAACAGCAAATGTATATTCCCCGTGTGCAAGTGTGATAGCTTGGAGACCCTGCCCCTTATAGTCGATTTGAGCCAAGCAGTCATCCCATATTCCCCTAGATAGCCCTACCACTTTCAAGCTGTGCTTTAGCTGCTTATTCTTTGTAGCAATGATTGATTGTGAAGGGCACATTGATGGAATTTGGCTATGGATTGACGAAGGCGATGCTAGAAGGATGTTTCGAAATTTTGTACCGATATGAATGATATCCATGATCCAGGATTCCGTATCACGGAACTTCTCACCGATAGGAAGGGAATCTATCTGAAGGCGAGCGAGGTAAGCTTTCATATTCTTGGCAGCACGGCTTATATAGTTGACGTTCCCTGACCTTGCAACGGTCTCAATCCACCATAAAACGTTCGTATCAAGGAATTTGTAGAGTTTCTGAAATAACTCAACACACGATGACAAGGATTCATATAGATGCTCAGAGAAGAAATTGTAAGCGTAGTCAAGTAACATGGCTTCTTGACTTGCTGAAGATGTTGATATTTCGAAGCTTTTTAATCGAAAGGCCCGTATATAGCCTTTACTCAAGACATCAAGCAACAGAGAAGCAAGACGGTAATGTCCTTCCCTTCTGTCTACAAAGAAATCGGAACAGAGATCTTCTTGGAGGAGAAAATCTTTGGCGCTCTGATGAATTAGGTGTATACGTGATTGTTGATCGACGAACACAAGCTGTCCGCAGATAGAGCTGATGTCTCTTCGTAAGTTGTTTACTGTGCTTTTTGAATCTAGCTTCAAAGCGCATTGCATTTCAGTAACAGTCAATGGCCGATACGAGCAAACGATCCACGTGAAGATGACCTTAGCCAATTTCGCCCCTCTCCGATCGTTTGACAAATTTTTCAGAATTTTTGTATAGAACTGATTCATATCGGCCGGTATATCTAGGAGAACAGTCTCAATATCTTCTTCGGTGTAAATTTCAGAAAGCTCTTGCATGACAAGTCGCACCCAAAGAAAAGACCCAGAAGACATAGCCAGTATCCGTTCGGTCAACTCCTCCTGTTGGTGGAGCGTATCCAAAGGAAGGCTATCCAAATGAGCTTCCAGAAATAGTTTAATATCTCCCATCGTATCTGAGACACAGATTTCCTGACTGATTAGATTTCTACCAAAGCCGAGAAAGCCCTTATCCAAAGCCTGGCTATGACGGCTCGTAATGAAAATCCGAAGCCGAGATCTTGGAGAATTGATGAGCTTGGTTAACATAGGAAGGAGAGCTTGGGAACAAGCACACTCATCGAGTGCATCGAGAACCCAATATTGGTGTACCTTCGTCGAAAGTTGAAAAAACCCATTAATGAATAGTCTGTTCCAAATCACAATTTCATCGTTGTTATTGATCGTAGTCCCATTTGATTCCATATCTAAGAGAAATCTACGAATTTCAGGACTATGTAAGGCCATTTGGTACGCAAGATTACGCAAACAATAGCCAACCGATGACTTAGCAGCAACTTCGTCCTTAAAGAAAAAGTAACTACATGCAAGATTACTTTGACACAATTGGTCAATAACGTGCCCAGCAAGAACCGATTTTCCCGAGGCAGGGTTTCCACTCAGCCAAAATACTGAAGGTGTGTCTGAAGTAGGATCTTGCCAGCTGGTAAACTTTGGAGTCATGATCAGCCACTTGCACGATCCTCCAATCTTTGCATCGCGGGCCGCTATTAGATCGTCTTCTGGAACATCGCGGATGCCCAATAGGCTATGAAGACAATGTCGCTCGGCTGATGTAGTCTCACACTGAATTTTTGATACTTCAATCATAAATCAGTAAGATGAAAGTGTATCAATATGGGCTAGCTTACTCTCCGCCGTGGCATGATCGATGGTTGAACTGAATGCATTCTTAAGCGTCTTAAAATTGGGATCTGAAGGTAAATCAAACTTGCATATTCCTCGATGATCAGCATTAATGTAAGCAATTCTTTCCTTTGGCCATTCCAGCGTCGCAGATTCCTTCTCGACAATTCTTGCATTTATGAATTTCGTCTCTTGAGTCTCATAAAAGGACCATATATGCAAGTTTTCAGAGCAATGCCGGAAGCTTTGGTTGATACTTGCTATCATCTTACTATTCATCTCCAAGTCGATCGTAAATTGTTTGGTTCCAAACGATATCCGCAATATATTGTTGAGTGTCGCAGCAAGATTTGATCCTCGGTGTGGAGTGGCCAGAAAATACATGGTGTCAATTCGTTGAACAAGGTCGTGCATGGCTGGATCCTCCATGGCCATCAAATATGCCTGAGTTAGTTAGTCAATGGAAAGCTATAGCGGCAGATATTGTTATTTGCCTTCTTTATGACCAAGCCACCCATGCTGTGACCAACAAAAACAATCTTTGTCTGGAAAAAAGTATCAGCAAAGTATTTTAGGTCAGTTCAAAAGATCCTACCTTGCTTCTACGTATGTCTGGACTTGTGTTGAGTTCGCCCAGGAGCGATTGCGCGAAATCGCTAATATCAAGCGCATTCTTGCTTCTCACTGCCCAATCTGCACTGTATCCAAATGAAAAAATTCTGACGTTCTCGAAGTCTGGATCTCTAGGTAGCCATTCTTTTGGCCAGTAATGGTATACGTCCTCTGATTTTGACCACGTTTTCCTTGATCCGCCACCCAACCCATGGACAAATATGAAATCTATCAGCGGCTCTGAGGGTTCATAGAGTAGATTGAGTCCCAAGGGACCCTTCAGGTCAGTCGCTGCCTCACGGGATGTTTTGCTACTATGGCGAAATGACACCCCTCTCAAAGCTCGGTCTATGTTATTTGAGCCATGACTGCTCGTGCGATGTTTCCGGAGCTGCCAAAAGGTTGTGAATGGTGGATCGAATTGGTATTTTGCGGGATTGCTCACAAACCTGGTCCATTTCGCTTTGAATCAACTTTACACGTTCGATATTGCTAGCACTTCATGTGTTGGATCATTCAGCAGGAGGCTAGAACGATATTCCGGAGAACAAGGGCTTATTGAATGATCCAATACCACTCGTTATGATCTATCAGTAGGGTCAAATGTGTTCATTTTTTATTTTTTTTCGAACTGTGCAATGCTCGAGTGCAACACAGTTACTCGATACCACTACTGCGTTTGTTGATTTGAAAGCAATATAAAACGCAGGAAGATTATGAGCAAGAATCTGAATGCTTGACGATTGAGGCTCAGATAGTCTTGATTGCCATGATAGTAATGCAGTAATCATCAAATGTGGTCCAGTCCCACACGCGCCGGCCCATGATTGGGTGGTCAGCAAGTAGCACCCTCAACTGGCAGATATCCATTCGTTCTCAGCGAACGAGACTAAAACATGAGGCGGTACCAGAGCTAGTGCTGCGGGTAAATGCATAGTAAGTATTCTTACTTGTGATTTTCAAGAGATCGGATGCTTGCTTAAAGCCTTTCCGGATAGGAGGTTCTCTATCCACCCCGGCCAACAAATTTGAGTGGGAAAAGCAAAGAAGGCATTCTGCTAAAGCCCTACTAGTATAGTCCTTTCAGTTCTCAAATTGGCGGCTATATCTATCTGCATTATGTTTATCGTGGTCATACAGAGGTTTCACGCTTCGTGATTTTTTGCCTTTGCCCTACGGGTAGAAAGAAGGTTATTGTCGTATTATGTCGCGGTCTTTCGAACATGCATGGAATATCTTATAAAGGAGAAATGATATCGAAATTCGATACGGTATTTGTATTTGAATTGAAGTTTAGAATGTCTATCAATACCTCGTAATCAGAGTTGAGGAGAGAAGCGGGGTAATTGGGAGGGACTGGACTGGCGCTTGGCGCTGGCGTTGGGGAAGTGAGTGGGAAGCCTCACACTTCCTTCCTTCCTCCTCTTGTGATTGATGCTTATCATCAACGACTTGTTATTGAATCTCGCCATTTGTCTTCCAACCCTAAAGCCTTGTATCAAAGAAAATTTTGCCGCACATTGTCTCAAGAGGTTGCGAATTCACTGCGCGGCTTAAATGCGCAGCCAGGAATACGATTGGCTGTCAAATTGGCTGTGCCTCCCATGGAGTTGTGTCAAGTGGAAATTAGAATGCATGTAACCGCCAACCATGATCATTCTTGCTGTTTAGCACACACCTCGATTTTCAGTGGATCAAGTAAAATAAATCGAGAAGAAACTTTGGAAGTTAGTTGATTGCTTGCATCTTGATTGCATCTTTACCCTCGCGACCAAAATGGAACCCACTTTAGATCCTGAGAATGTTCTCGATCCAAATATTCTTGCTGGTATGTTCATTGTGCATTTGATTATAGGTTATAGACTGGGAACCAGGCAGAAAGCAACTACGACATATCAGTTAACATACCGCGCAGAAATTCCTGATGTCGAGAAAGTGCTTCAGATATTTGTCTTGAGTGTTTCCCTTGGGCAACCAAATCAAGGGTTTCAACGAGACTAAAAGACGGGAAGGATCGAGACTATTATCTGAAGGTATTCGGGCAAATCTTAATATTTTGAAGATGCTAATATGCCAGTTCAGACAGCAGTTGGCGATTTAGGTCGAGCTTCTATTATTGGAGAGTTTGAGTCGATGAGGGCTATACAAAAAGTCACTCCAGAATTTGTAGCTCCACCAATCGCCGAAGGATCAATGAAGGACAAGCCAGACTGTCACTTTTACCTTGGCCAATATCTACCAATTGTAGATCAATTGGTGGAACCCGCATTTTTCTGTGAACAGATTGCTAAGCTCCATAGAAATTCTGTTTCACCAAACAGCAAATATGGCTTTCACACTGTGACATTCAATGGTGACCTCCCGCCAAAAAATGACTATTCTGATAATTGGGAATCTTTCTTCGCAGCTGGCTTCCGCCATATGTTGGAGATGAATATAGCACGTGCAGGGCCGAGTGAGGAGCTAGGCGCTCTGCTTTCTCCCTTTTTCGAAAAAGTTATTCCTCGATTGCTTAGACCTTTGGAGGGAAATATCAAACCAAGTCTAATTCGTAAGTCAACCTGCCTTCACATATAACTGTTTCAACACCTTATTCGTGAACTTCTAATAAGCCGCAATTCATATAGATGGAGATCTGTGGTATGGAAATGCTGGTGTCAACACTCTCGAAGGTAAAGCTGTAATATTCGATCCTGGATGCTTCTATGCTCATAACGAATGTAAGTCCCTACCAATTGCAGGCTCTCGTGAAGACCTTATTAACAACAGTCAAGTTGCTAACTGATGTGTCAATATAGATGAACTAGGCAATTGGCGACCAGAGCGTAACAAGTTCTCGAAGTCATATTTTGATGCTTATCATGCCTATATTCCAAAGGCTTCGCCCAAAGAAGATTATGAAGATCGCATTATTCTCTACTCCATGCGCTTTAATCTGCATGCTGCAAGTCTTTTCCCGAAAATTTTGGGATTTCGAGAGTCGTGAGTATATATTCTTTGGTCTCGCTTCAGCGACTCTTGATGATCAAACTCTAATGAATGACATAGACTTATACAAGATATGAAGTATTTGGCAGAAAAATACCCTGGAGGATTGTCGTCTGATTTCGAAGCTTGACATAGTTTGACACTTGTGTTTGTTTTGGAAAGTTCACAGTCATTATGCCTGTAACACAGTATTAGACCATGAGGTTTTGATATCTCGCGTCTAGCATTACTTAACATATTAATAGATCACTCCAGCGTTTCACCTGTTATTCATTCAAATCCCCAGACAGCTGACGCCGTATCGTTAATGTACCAATCCTGTGTCGCCTTCGAATGCACCAACAGAGTACAAGCATCGATCTACCATCGCACCAGGTTGACTTAGAGATTCATGTCATAATTCCCTTCCAAACGCGCTTGACTAGTGAGACCTCTTCAAATATGGATATTCTACGAGTTTCGATTCTATACCAATTCGAATGGTGCCAACAATTTTGAACATCGGTCTCTGATGCTTCTCGGTGTCTCCGACTGATTCAATGAGTGCCATCAAAACGAGAATCTACCAGAGTTTACACTCTATTCCCATATTTATGTCAAATCATTTTCGAACTGCGAAGGCTTTCACACCAACACCCAGCTAGAAAGATTTACAGTACTGGGACAATTACCATCCGGCGAATTTTATCCAGGCTGAGATCAAATAAAGCGCTTGACACTTTTCAGGAAATAACAGTCAAGATAATTGCAACTGATTCTGTAATAAATTCCAGCTACAATTCTCAGCTAGTCAATAAATAGGTTCTCACGTGAAGAGCTGAGCCTCTAGGGTATCACTTCATGTACTATATTTTGTGTCATGAAAAACAGCGTATCCAATTCGCCGGCACAATCCTCGAAAAAGGGCTGTCTCTCGTCTCTTCTGGTCGAGGAGAGGAGGAGATATTGTACACGCTAGGAACAAAGAACGGGGGTATTCACGCGTCTTCGTATGTGGAAAGAGAGTTAAACTATATTTGAGTTTCACATCAATGTGCAGATACCTCTAATTCCATCCTTGTTGAATTTCATCAAAGTTCTGGCTATTCAATTAACACGCCGCCGTTATCACCTTCACTCTAGAGTCTAAAGATCTCATGAACTTCAACTCTAGACAGAGCTCACGAAGTATTTCGCGAATAGTAGAGGAGTATCTTTACAGTTTTCCAATCATCCTCCCATTAATCCCAAGGAGCTTGATTGTCTACCGGCTGATCGAGTTCCTCGTCAAAAACGTCAAATCCCAAATAGTTGCGTGGGTCTAAATATCTCACAGGTCCACTATCAATGGTTGTCGCCAAACCATCAATGATCGCAAAGTGCTCCTCACTTAATGGCGCAATGCGAAAATTCTCAGGGAGTCGGCTCTCATTGGAAGTCTTTGGAATTATTGATGTGCCACGCTGGACCGCCCAAGACAGGATGACTTGTGCCGGAGTCATATTAGTCTGAGCGGCTATCTGCGCAATCTATTATCGTTAGATCTATCATATTCAAGCAAAGTTCGGCTCAATATTCACCTTTTTATCAAAAAGAGGTCCAGGGATATCTGCATGAGGAGCCACTACTCCAACAGGCTTTCCTCCGAGTGGCTGGTGGGCCATAAAATGAATGTGCTCTTTTTTGCAGAATTCAAGCAGCTCATGCTGGGGAAAGTAGCTAAGCATGAACAGCGTTAGTGCTCGACTGTCGTTGATGGAAAGCTTGAAGTCGCTGATGGAAAGCTTGAAAACTTACGGATGCGCCTCGACTTGATTCACCGCAGGACGAATTCTCGCAACCTCCAAGATTCGTTTGGTCTTGAGAATGTTGAAATTGGACAAGCCTAGTAAAGTTGTCAGTTTCATTCCGATTAACCAGAAGGATCTATATCATACCAATAGCTTTCGCTTTACCACTATCCACTAGCTTCTCCATTGCTTGCCAAGTTTCTGTGTATTTGCGAGATCGCTCATAATCGATTACTGGCTTGGATCCGTTTAGTAGTCATCCATTATCATGGTAATGCGATGAACTTTACCTTTCCGTTGCCGCTGGGATGTCGAATTGTACTATTATTTGGGCCTGGGAGGTAGGCATGGGGGACTGAATATCAACCGTCAGTCTATGGTTCCTAGTCTGAGGGACTTGATAATCACTGACAATGCATAAGATATAAATCAACTATTGTAACATTAGCACCCAACCCAGTTGCGCTTTCGATATGCATCACTTACCATATTCCAAGCCCAGAGCTTTCAAACTCAAATCCAACGCACGCTCGACGTCTTTTGGATCATGCCAGGGTTGAGCCCTTTACAATATCAGCAGGTGTTGTTCTTGTTTCGATTACTATGGGCCTACAATTTAGTCGTGACAAACAACTCATCTCTCGAGATACCGCTTTCTTTGATCGCATCTCCAATAGCGTTCTCATTTTCATACGCTGCTGCGCCATCGATATGACGATATCCGGTCTGGATTGCCGCCTTCACGATGTTCTTTACTTTCTCATTTCCATCATCGCCTTGGAAGGTTCCTAGGCCAATAGCTGGCAAGGTGCTACCATTTACCAAACGGAAACCAGTCATAGGTGTTGTCATGATTCAACTAGCAAGAGAGATGTTGTGTTTCAAGGTTGTTAGATGTGGATGATATTTGGACAAGGTTCCATCAGCAGGTAGGTATGCTGAGCAATTAATCGATCGGCCTTGCATGCATTCACCACACCTGCCCATTGCAGCTATTCACTGTAACTGTATGGTACGGACCTCGATGTTTGGTTTGAATCAGCTTGTGCTTTGTAGACTTGATACGTCATTACCGAAGACTAGGAACATTTGATGATGCAAAATTACCAATCCATTTCGAATTTGACGCTTCGTTGGCCGATTTATCTCAAGTATTTAGACTTCATTCTTCATTGTCCATTCCAACATCAAGCATTTCAGCTCTATTGTCCAGCCCGATCCTAAACCATGAACTTTTATCTTACATTTCCCTTACCTAGGTATACAGGTATATCTCGTCATCTTTTAAGGTTCATATTCATGATTTTTCAATGAACTGATGAACATGTGTCTACCTATATGTGAAAAATGTATGGAAAGTGTACTTCGATTTGATATGATCATCCTTTACATGCAATCATCAACTGGTGATCCCGAGGATATCTCAAGCTCATCAAAGACGACATCAGTTCAACCCCATCAAGACCAGTGATAACAACAAACAATGGAGAAAAACAAGAAAAAGAGATATTCAACTTTTGATATTGAAGTTACCGAATGACTCCAGACCCGCTTAGTAATCCCGTCTAATTATTGGCTGCATGACAAGGCGCGATTTTTTATTTTATCAATTCTAGCCTCGTCTATCGTCCCCCTCCAAAAATAATTTATTTCCCTCGAGAACAACCTTTCTACCATTCCACCACCCAAACAGCACCACCGATTCCCTACATAATTCCTCAATGTTACGACAACACCGGTAGCACAATCTCCAATTTCCCATTCGCACAACCATAACCCGTTATGTCTTCACGAGCAGCGACCGCGGCGTCAGCGCCCGATGATAAAATCGCAGCCTTGAAAAAAGTCCTCTATGACGAGTGTTTTGAATCTTTCGAAGACAATCCTACGTTTTTCCAAGAAGATTTGTTCGAACTCAAGGTTCTACCTAATGATGATGTGGCTATGCTGTTGGCCGTCACCCAGGGCCTCACAAATGATAAATTGTTCAAGGTGGTTCAGGATTCGCAGAGGGGAATTGGATGGAAATTGCGTACTCAAGAGGAAGCTAAGAAGTAGGAATTCCCTTTGCCCTTCACGCCTGATCTTGCGATCAATCAAATCCAGAATCGCCAGTTTATGATGTACATACAATGCTAATTCGTCACCGAACAATAGTTATCGCAGTCTTTCCTCGGAACAAGAGATTGTCTACGCTCTCATCGACGAAGCCGGTCAAGAAGGAATATGGACCAAAACCATCAAGGCTCGGTCCAATCTTCACGATGCAGTTTTCCGCACGGCGCTCAAGCATCTCGAGACCAAACACTTGATCTCAGAAATGAAATCTGTAGAGGCACGTAATAGGAAAATGTACATCAAATCCAGTCTGCAACCTTCCGATCGAGCCACGGGTGGAGCATGGTATACCGACAATGAACTAGACGAGGAGTTCATCACACAGATCTCGCACATTTTATTTGATCACATCCACAGGAAATCTTTTTATAAATCTAGTTCGGCGAGTTTGAGGAGGCCAAAGAAGGTTATGGGAAAGAAAATGTCCACGGACGAAGCAAAAGCATTGAGAGACAAAACTTTGGGATCCCGAGTCAAAATCGAAGATGTTACTGAGGACGATGCTATAGATGGAGCTAGAAGACACTACGATGCTCTATTACCTATGCCACCCGGCTACCAAGGATATCCAACCCTCAATGAACTCACATCGTTTATTGAGAATTCAGGAGCTACAGCTATGACTTTAACTGCCCAGGACATTCAGCAATTACTGGACATATTGATTTTTGATAATAAAATTGAGAGGGTTCTTGCGGGTCCAGAAGGTGTTTGTTATAGGGCTGTGAGGAAAGGATTTAGAGAGGAACAGGAAGGTGGCCCATTTAGTGCCTTGACGGATGTTCCGTGTGGACACTGTCCGGTTGCCGATCTGTGTGAAGAGGGTGGGCCTGTAGGACCAAGTACTTGCGAATACTTTCAAACATGGTTGAATATTTAGGGCGAAAATGGTTATTTGGGATAGGAATCTATTACATAGCATAGCGACGGTCGGCTTGGGAGTTCAGGAAAGATACCAGAAAAGGGAGACATCAAAAATGCAGGCCTCTAATCACATAGGTAGATATCACATTCAGAAACAGAATAATTTAGTAAAATCCGTTGCATTACTTTTCGTCATTCATTCCGCCAGATAGCTAATCATAATGAAGATTACCGAACGATGTCGGACTCAAAAACCACCTGCCACCGATAAACTCGCTAGTAAATGCATTTATAGTTCGCCAGACTTGACAATGGTTGGCTTCTTGTTGTATTGAACCTTTCCACTGCCGGATCCGGTGGCCTCGAGAGCCTTGACGATTTTCAAGGACTCCTCATCGGCGACCTCACCAAAGACGACGTGCTTGCCATCCAACCAGCTGGTAACAACGGTGGTAACGAAGAATTGGGAGCCGTTGCTATATAGATATTAGTTGATTGATCTATTGTAAAGGCTCGGAAGAGATGTAAACATACGTGTTTGGTCCAGCGTTGGCCATGGAGAGGAGACCTGGGCGGGTGTGCTTTCGCTCGAAGTTCTCATCGGCGAACTTCTCACCGTAGATTGACTTTCCACCGGTACCCTGTATTATTCTTAGCTTCGCGGGTGGTAAGATGTTTTGATCGAGTATTTGTAACGTACGTTGCCACGGGTGAAGTCACCTCCTTGAAGCATGAATTGAGGAATGATTCTGTGGAAGGAAGAACCCTCATATCCGAAACCCTTCTCACCAGTGCAGAGAGCACGGAAGTTCTCGGCGGTCTTTGGGACTACATCATCGTAAAGGGTGAACTTGATTCTTCCGGCTTGCTCTGTAATAAAGAAAGTATGTCAGCTCCGGAAACCGAGAGGGGAAGGGGAAGGTGGGGCAATGATGACGACAATCAAAATAAACAAGAGGTGTCTTTGGAGCTCAACAAAAGCTCAATTGGCGCCATGACAGACGCTCAGAGTCATGTTATGATGGAAAGTGGTTGAAATTGTAATGAAATTGATAGAAAATATATCAATGAGATGGCGATTGTATCACTTGCCTTGGACGGTAGAGGTTGGCTTTCCGGAAGCGTCAAGGACTGGACCTTCCCAGGTGACATCGAAGAAACTATTGATATGTGAACTTCCATGAAGTTATGGTGATGAAAGTTTTAATGTGAGAACGTACGTTGAAATGGCCATATTTGATTTAGATGCGTGAAATTGTCTTGAAGAGATAGAGTTGAAAGAGTTGTTGATGAAGGTGTTGCGAAGGAGGGGCAGCGAAGTGCTTTTCAACGCAGAAGCAGTGCGGGGCACGAATAGCATTTTTAGCGAAGTTGTTCAGAGCTCCCTAATTGGTTGGATTAGTTTTCTGGTGGGGCAGGGTAAAAAAAGGTGAATATGAGGCGTGCGTGGGCGTGGGAATGTGTGTGAGTGTGAGTGAAGCAAGGCAAGGGAAGGTGAGGTAAGGTAAGGTAAGGTAGTAGCAGTCGCCGTAGCACGAATGATAGCAATCGGGGGCGAGTGAGAGTGAGCGTACTAATACCACAGCAAATCAAGAAAACAAGGTGAATTGTTCCGGGATATTCTTCGGGTTGTAACAGGAAAGGATTGGTTAGAATGAATAGAAGGGAAAGAGAAGGAATCGATCGGAAGGAGGGGGAAAAGAAAACAAGTAATGCAGGTGGGGTAGGTGGTAGGGTGAGCTCAGCAAAGGTAGGGATGTGAGGTTTATTCCTGCGTAAGGTTTGATAGCTCGTAGTATGGACCTAGGTAGCTACGACGAGTACGCGAGGAGAGAAAGAGTATGTGCAGTGTGAAATAGATACATAGAAGTATATAAACAAAGAGAGACTATCGTGAGACTGGTGATTCCAGTAGATGTTCTTCCAAAGAGGAATGTCTTTCTGGTTTCCTTCTCGATCTCTGCTCCTTCATTCTACATACCTACCTATCTAGCTACAGTAGTCCTTTCCAAAGGGTAATCATCGAGGCTAATCTTGGTCCCAGTTAATGTATCGCCAGGTACATATTAAATGTCCCGGGACGTATTGCAACTTATTAGACTCAAGGGTGGCCTTTCATAGCCACTTTTCAGACGCATCATATCATCATCACATCCATATTCATCGGCGTTTTGCAGCTGCTGGAGATAGAGAGTCTAGATGATCCGAACTTGCTCGGTCTAGTGTTTGGGTCAATTTGGAATGTGCCATTGCGGAAAATCCAATCAGGAGACGCCGCGCATTTGGTTGATAGTGACATGACGCCTTCAGCTATTCTGTTCTCGGGTGGAGGGGAGGCAAAAACCGCAGCACACAAGAGGCGGGAAGCGGGTTACTTTGCAAACTCAATGACCCCATGCCCCAATCATTCAAAAGCGTGCAATGGAATACGAAAGATGTGCTTAACCTGCAGGTCTCACTCCTGCAAGTCTGCTCGGGGTATCTCAGCGACATACAATGTACGTACCTTATTTGGTTTGGTGAAGGATGCTTCTCTCTTATACCGAAGAAAACACGGCCAGATGCAATTGATCGGGGGAAGGGGAGGGGGAGGGGGAGGAAAGAGAAGATTGGCGAATACTACACTGGTTGTACAACGTTGTAGTCTATGTATGATTTGTCTAGAGTAGAGAGTAACCTTTGAAGATATTTTTGACTTATTCTTTTTCCCTTGTAGCGAATTTCCCCCGATTTGATACGACTGATGAAATGCGACCAAGGGTTCTTCACCGCTTCCTTACGTATTTCTGCCATGATTCTTTCAGTAAAACCATTGCTGGAGGCACCAGACATTCAGGTCTCGACATTGAAATGAAAGAGCCGGATATGTCAAGAGTATAATGAGGAGCTGTGCCCATCACACAGCCAAATACAATTTTGTAATTCTCCTGGATCGCCACACTGTCAACTTGGGACATGGTCACGTGATCGTCGTCTCTCCCAAGGTTAGTGTCAACTTAGCTTACGTTCTAGGACACATGGGACTTCTGCATCTCCATACAGTATCCAGATAATTTCCCCCGCGTCTATAACTCCATATCATCAATTAATTACATTAATTCTATTAAACTACTCCAGCCATGGATCTTGCCAGTTTGAAGGAGGCCGCGTCCAATTTGACGTTGTACGATTTGAAGGCGGGTGTGCGAAAAGTACAAAATGGTGAGGGCTCCGTATAGACAGCTGGCCGAGTTGAGCATCTACTAACAATCATGTAGCTGTGATGAATTATACTGAGATGGAGGCCAAAGTCAGAGAGGCTACAAACAATGAGCCATGGGGTGCTAGTTCTTCATGTTAGTCGCAAGATCTTTTCATCTCGAATGCTGAAACTGGCAATCCTAATGTCGTATTACAGTGATGCAGGAGATCGCCAATGGCACATATAACTAGTAAGTCATTTTGGTCAAAAAGTAACTTCGCACACTAACCCAGCTCCAGTCAACTACTCAATGAGATTATGCCTATGATTTACAAGAGATTTACAGAGAAAGCTGCCGAGGAATGGAGACAAATATACAAAGGATTGCAGTTACTCGAGTTCTTAATCAAAAATGGCTCGGAGCGTGTCATTGACGATGCGCGATCGCATTTGACACTCCTCAAGATGTTGCGCCAATTTCACTTCATCGACCAGAATGGCAAAGATCAAGGTGTAAACGTTAGAAACAGAGCTAAGGAATTGGCTGAATTACTTAGTGATGTCGACCGGATTCGGGCGGAACGAAAGAAAGCACGAGCTACCCGAAATAAATATACTGGAGTTGAAGGTGGTGCAGGATTGGGTGGTGGAATGTCCAGTTCCAGTAGATATGGAGGATTCGGAAGTGAGGAACAAGGTGGTTATGGCGGGTATAGTGGTGGTGTATATGGAGATGGTGGTGGATTTGGGGGCCAGACCAGTGATTTCCAAGATTCCGGTAATCAAGGGGATTTTGGTGGCAGCAGTAGCCGCAGAGACAAGTTTGAGGAATACGATGAATATGACGAGGGTGCAGCTCCTTCATCGTCACGAAGACAGGCCGAAAGCTCTTCGGCATCATCCAATCGCAAAAGAGCTGGAACCGAGCGATCGACGAAAAAGGTTGAGCCACCAAAGAAAAAGGAACCAGAAGTCGATTTATTCTCTTTCGATGACCCAATACCGGTATCTACACCAGCAGTTGCGCCTACAGCATCTACCGCTTTGGCCGATGATGATGACTTCGATGATTTCCAGTCGGCGACACCCGCACAACCAGCTGCGCCGGCAGCATTCTCCGCAGTCTTACAACATTCCGCTACTACAACCAGTAACATACAATATGCCGCACCTCAACCAGTCTCGGCACCAAAAGCTGCAAATTTGAGTGATCTAGTTGGGTTCTCTTCAATTTCACCAGCAGCAAGCACCAACACTACTCCAGCCAATTATTCTGCATTTTCTCCGCCTGCAATGGCCCAACAGCCACGCCCAGTTCAGACAGGTTATCAAAGTACGCAACCGAATTACTTTACATCCGTTCAAGCCCCCAACACACAATCAAATCCTATGTCGGCCACGTCCTCCGTCAAATCACCTGCAGCTGCCAAGTCGTCTGGAGGAGATGCTTTTGGATCTTTATGGTCTAGTGCCAGTGCTGGTATCAAGAAGACTAGCACTCCTACAACTTCAGGTCCAGCTTTAGGACAATTGGCCAAGGAGAAAGCGAGTGCTGGTATTTGGGGCGCTTCACCAATAGGATCAGCCCCTCCACAAACTTCACAACAAAAACTGGGAGGGGGATTAGATGATCTATTGGGTTGAAATTTTTATTTATGTGTTAGGATGAGGCTATTTCTGCGGAGGAGCACATATGGTTAGTAGGTATGCGGACGGGCGTTAGTAGATATGATAATCAGGCGCAAAATTTTTAAATCAGATTTCCATTCAATGTTCTTGGCCTTGGCCAAATGTATTACTGTTCAAGCTATAAGTCTGTCACACCATGATTACGGTTTGTCATACAAGTGTACTCGACTATGTTAAAATCAAATCAAAACTTTAAACCAACGTCTCACTTAGATACTGGCTTGCTTTTAACACAACATATATATTTGGAAATAAGATATAGCGGTTAATTAACCTCGATGATATTCCCACTTGTCATCGGGAGATGATTTTCTAGCTGAAGTTGAAGGAGGATCAGAATGCCTGTTTGTACCTTTGCTCGTGTTCAAGCTTACGGGAGATAATGGGAGGCTAACTTTGGACCCCAACTCCGGAAGTGGATGTCAAGGATCCTTTCGCAATCTTTATTAATCCTGCCAATTCAAGAATCTGTTATCCAGTGGAAATTCTTTTTTGGCTTTGTCATTTGCTCCAGGGCAATATCAAGCAATTGTTTCGAGAAGAAACTGCTTGCCCTTGCGACTAATTCATGCCTTCACTGTCGGAATATAGCCACGCGCTTATCAATATACCCACCCTCTCTAATTATCTGCCCCTCGTTGATCTATCTTACCTGCTTTTACTCAGCAGTGGCAGAGACAAAAGAAATCTGATCGACATTCGGCCTCCAACGAACACGAATACAGGCTTGAACGCACTCACTTATAAATCCTGGAGTATTGCGCACATAGTTTGATCACGTTACTTACACATTGCACGTTGGATTTGCAAGGTGTGATTTATGACCTTGCACAATATAATACCATACACTGCAGCCATTCTTCTCGTTTTTGAAATTCAGGTTCTACTCGACAATGCAAGAAGAGAGGATAGAAATGTATCTCGAGAATGGACCAAAGATTATGCCAGTCGGTACGCTACTGCAAAATTATGTTGATAAGCTACAATCAGCAGGCAAACATTCCTTGGGTGCGAATGTCGAAGATCTGATGAAAGAAATCGAATTGCTTGAAAACTATTATCCATCGAATGATAACTCACAATGCTTCGGTCAAAAAATCTCTCCTTTAATAGACTTTCTTACCGGGTGCGGACCGGCTGTGGATATGATGATTCAATGCTATCCTGCTCCGTCTGCTTTAGTGTGGAGCGCAACGAAAGCCTTATTGGAGGTGAGCATGTATACATTTTGATTTACCGGGAATCAGTGCTAAATAACAATTAGATTGGACGCACGTCGATTCGTTACTATCAATTGGTTTCGAGGATCATATTGAAAATTACCGATATCGTGGACATCTCTGTCCATTATGAAGTCATCTTTGGGAGCGAGCCCCGAGTATCCAGTGCTCTTGCGAATGTGTATTTCGAGATCCTTGTTTTCTTAGAAACTGTTCGCTCAGCCTTATCCAAAGAGAGTAGGTTGCCTTACATCTATAGCCCGTAAAGATGTCGGCTGACCAGTCTAAGCATTTAAGCTTGAACGCACAGTTCTAAAGTCTCTCGATGCGGAGTTCACTAACCACGTTCAACGGCTTTCCAAAGCCACCCAGATGTTATCCCAGGAAGCCACGCTTGCATATGAACAGTATACGGAAATTTATGCCGTGAAGCAACCTCAGACGAGCGAAAATGGCGTCGTGGAAATCTCGTTTCCTCTAGAGAACCAGGGTCGGTAGAGTCCACTTGATGATTCATGCCAACTACCGAGGTTAAAGCTGATGAATAATCCAGATGCAGATATTCGATCACAAGTATTGACTTGGTTATACCCAGGCGACCACTACGAGAGTCTACATCAAGCTTGCGTCAAAAGATCGGCAAACACGGGTCAATGGCTACTTACCGATATAAGCTTTCAAAATTGGCTTACTGGACTGTCAGACCCGATACTATGGTGCTATGGCTCCCCAGGCTGCGGGAAAACAATTCTCAGTGCCACTGCAATCCAGTATCTACAAGATTACTATGGGTCCACTCCCACAGTATACTTTCACTGCAGCTCAACAGACAGATTGAAGCAGTCTCAGGAATCCATATATATCAGCCTTCTAGGTCAAATTACAGCACAGGCAAACGTTACTCCACAAGCACTGATATCTGCATATCTCTTTGCCGAAAGATATGGACGATGCCGCATCTCCTTTGCTGACAGGATCCCAGAATTGCTTACAGAGGTGCTTCGTGAACTACCAGCACTGAACATCATCATAGATGGAGTTGACGAATGTGAATCCGAAGACATGTCAGGTATGTTGCGCTTCTTGAATGGCATTTCCAGAGAGCGCAACTCTATTCGTCTATTATTCTTTTCCCGGGACATTTTACCAGTGCGAAAAGAATTGGGCTTGTTGCCTTCTATCCACATCAATGCGAATTCTGTCCAGTCAGACATCGACCAGTACTTGAGAGAGGCCATTGAAACCCTTCCTTGTACGGAATCGCACTTGAAACAGTATGTCTATAATGTATTATCCCAGAAAGCAGCAGGCATGTTTTTGTTCGCACGACTAGGAATGGAAACACTGCAAGCAACCTTCAGTACCCAGGATATGCTGGCTTCGTTGGACAGGCTTCCAACAGGACTCTACAATGTATACGGACAGATTCTGGAACGTTTGGCATCAAAACCGATTGTACATCAATCTTTAGCTCGTCGGATATTCAATTGGGTATGTAGAACTTCAAGACCTCTCAATTGGCTTGAATTACAGTGTGCATTATCCTGGGACGAGGAAAGGATGATTTTCGATGGGAATATTGCACCTTCTAAAGACTCAGTACTGGAAGCTTGTTGTCCTTTGGTTGAGTACAGGACTGAATCAGATACATTTCATCTTGGCCATTTATCAGTCTATGAATATCTTCATGACCAGTCAAACTTTATCCTACTATCACCTCAAGCAAGTGGGTTCCTTCTCGAAGAAAAATACTCCCACTTCGGGCTAGCACAAGCAACATTGACGTACCTAAGCAAATCGGGAATTGCCGAGTCGATCAACCTGAATTCGCAGCAATATCCCTTGGCAAAATATGCCACCGAAAACTGGTGCTATCATTTGTCACTATCTGTATACGACTCAAAGTTGCATCGACAATACGAAAAGTTCGTTGCATCCGAAACAAGACGATCGGCTTGGATCACTAGATCATTACTATCAGAAGATCTACCCTTTCCCATGCATCGAATAGCAAAACTCCAAAGACTAGTCCAAACTTGGAAAAACCAATCTGGTACCCTTGGAAAACAAAGTGCAGACGATTTGATGGATATACAAAAGGCTTTGTTTAGGTTGGACGACTTCATACAATCGCAACGTCGAGGAGGGCCGGGTAATATTAATATCATCTCCAATTTTGAAAGATCAATGATTATCCGAGATTTGGCGAGACTGTATACAATGAGCGGACAAATAGATATGGGAGTTCGGGTGTTTGAAGAGGAAATCACAAAAACTGGAGGTACCAATTCAGGAAAAGCTTCAAAGACATGGCTATTGAATAGTCTTGGAATTCTCTACGATCAGCAAGGACGCTTTCGTCTCGCGGAAGCTATCCAGCGTCAAGCTCTCGCCGTACAACTTCGGTAATTCTTTCACCCCTCTTATCAAACATACCAAAAGCTAACCTTCCTCCGCAGTTTCCTCCCCCACGATCACCTCGACATAATAATCACCATCAACGAACTCGGCCGCGTCTGTCGCCACCTGCACAAGCACTCCGAAGCGGAATCTCTCCACCTCCGCGCTCTCCGAACTCTCGAGCCCCTCTTCCCCCCAACAGACCACCACATAATCTGGACCCAAAACGCCCTCGCCCGCTGCTACCGCTCTCCCCACCGCACCCCCTGTCTCCCCAACGAAGCCCTCGCCCTGCATACCCTCGCCTACAACTCCATGGTTCGCACCCTCGGGCCTCTCCATCCCCACGCCATCTGGACCCTCTCCGATACCGCGCGCTGTCTGGCCCAGCTGGGACGAATAGACGAGGCATTTGAGACGCGTCAAAGGGTTCTCGAACAGAGAATTCAGGTCCATGGACGCATGCACGCGGATACGTTGTGGGCGATGAATTCGCTCGCGCTGTGCTACGAAGCGAGAGGAGAGGTGGCGGATGCCGCGACTTGGCATACGCAGGCCTATGAGGGACAGGTCAAACTTTTGGGGGATCAGCATGCCCATGCGAAATGGAGCTTGCAGGCTTTGGTTCGCACGGGGTTTTTGTGTTAAGGTGTGAGTGGGTAGTTTGGGAATGGGGGCTTCTTGGGTTTCTTCTTCTTCTCCTCTTGTCGCTTTTACTTCATTTTTGACTTCATTTCTTCTTTCTTCATCAATTTCTTTCTTTTCTTCTTCTCCATAGGGTATCTCGGGGTTATAAGTTAGATCACAGGACCAGGAAATAAATGAATGTATTCACGACGACTTTAGCTTCTGGTTAACTTCCAACGCATCTGATAGATTTCTTCTCCTTCTCCTTCTCCTTCTCTTTCTCTTATGTAGCAATATTTCCTTGGATAACTTATCTAATCATTATGGAGTTAAGAATATTGTAGTTCGTCACTAATGGTTAGGAATTGTAATAGGCAATGCTTTCTTTCTTTCTTTCTGTCTCTCTTTCTCTCTGTAAAAGTCCTGAAAAATTAATTGGATTTAATATTTGGATATTATTCACGAATTTGTTTTCGGGATTGAAATTTCATGTGCTTTTCTTCTTTTTGTTTGATTTCTATCAGGTGAGGATCAGGTGGGTGGGTAGTTCTTTGTACCTGTTTGGATTTGTTGCAGTTCGATTTATTCCGGTTCGATTTATTCCGGTTCGGTCCAAATCCAAATCCAAACCCAAATCCAAACCCAAATCCAAACCCAAATCCAAATCCAAATCCCATCCCCATACCCACCCCCCTCCCAATTTCCATCCAACCCATCTTATTCTACAACCCCCCACCCATCTCCTCAGTGTCCTCGCTATCCAAACAACCTAGTACCTACCAATCCAAACTATTGCAAAGCATTCAAAACCCAATCCACAGACTCATATTCAAACCCCGTACCAATCATCCCTATCTCGTATCCCACACACCATTTCCAACTCCGCAACGCGAATCCAGTAAGTACTGTTCTCCGCGTATCAAAACTAAGTAAGTAAGTAACTAACTAACCAACTAACCGATAATTAACTCTTCCATCTACTATCAACTATCTAAAGAACAGAACAGAAGAGAAGAGAAGAGAAGAGAAGAGAAGAGAAGAGAAGCCCCTCCCCAACATCCCCATCTCCATCTCGTAATATTTCTACGAGCAATTGTTAGCTTATTGATTACGATTACAGGCTGGTAACAAGTAAGTACATAAGTAAGTGAGGTTGCTTACCTACTTACATACATACACATACATCCAGGTATGCAAGAGAGATATACTTATGTACACAATAAGCATAAGCGTTACGATTAATGAATTCTCCACCGCGTGTCTGTTTCGGAATTAATAACCTACGCATATATACATACAGATTTACAAAGTTACATACATACACTCAGCCCTCACCTCATCACCTCATCACCTCATCAGCAATTCTCAATACCGTAATCATACATACATACATATCCACCCATCCATCCATCCACACACACCCATCCACACAGAAACATGCAGGAAGCACACCCATCCTCCTTTTGCGCACAAACCCGGAGTACGCGAAGTCTGTGAGATGAGATTCATATGATATCGTGTATTAAATTCACATGTATGTGTACAAGTACTCTGTATGTATTTCCTCCCACCCCCGGTCCCCGTACTATATTTGGTTTGGGGGCGATGGTGTGGAGACCCCTGGGTGTGGATACGGTATGGTAC
This sequence comes from Botrytis aclada, assembly GCA_014898285.1. Classification (NCBI taxonomy): domain Eukaryota; kingdom Fungi; phylum Ascomycota; class Leotiomycetes; order Helotiales; family Sclerotiniaceae; genus Botrytis; species Botrytis aclada. Next base: position 1,665,198 of record RCSV01000001.1, on the reverse strand, counting down.
GGTACAGTCAGCTGGGATACGGAGGACAGGGGTGGGATGAGGTGGTAGGCGCTTATTTTGAAAGGGGGGGTTAAGTTTGGGGGTGAGTTTGGGTTGGGGTTTGGGTTTGAATTTGGATTCGAATGCTTCGTACTCGTTATGATTGTTGCGTGGGTTTGCGGTGACCTCATGAGGAAAGAATGGAAAAGTTTACAAATATGTAATGGGCACCACATTGTCGGATGGGACCATTTGCTTCTTTGGGCAAATATACATAGACTACATAAAGTTAACATAGCATCTCCAGCCCTATGATTGATCTACGCGTAGTTGATTCAAAGGATGGAGGAACAACAGTGGAACTGAATGATTCCATCTCATATTTGGAAGTAAATGACGATAGAGCTGTTATAATAATCTGTAACTAACTCTTCGAAGTACAGACAGTGTGGCGACATCCGAGTCTTGAGATATAAAACGTTACAAGGTAGGATCGGCAATACCCAGTGTAAGCATTGTGAGCCCTAGATCGCCCGCAATGGTAAACTTGGCATGCCGTGTTTGTTTCATCTTGAGAAGATGGTGCAAATTAAGCGCGAATTTATTCATCTAATGTGTAGCTTTATTGATCCCTCGATGTGATACCTTATCAGCTTGATCCTTGCCAAGTACCACGTGGGATTATTGGTGAGAATGTTAATTTCAGCCGAATGAGGGAATTTTTCGAGTTTTGGTAACGAGATGCTAACATCGGAAGGATCTCGATAAGCAGGGTACTTTCCGTTTTTGGAGTTTCACCTACAGGGGCCGAATACCAGGCCAAAATAATTCCAGTGATTGCAAGTTGACAGTTCGAAACAATTTGATTCAACTGAAGTCGACATCATCGCTCTCCTGTGTGTCAATTTCCTGGGACTTTTCTTCAAAGATGGGTCGTACAGGCTACCGAGTGGAGGGACTACCCCATGATACAACACTCAAAAATGTTCATAATTATTTACAATTCGATCCTGCGGTGGACATGCAGCTGGTTGCTAGATCTGTTGCACCACTTATTGATGGTCAGCCGAACGAATTAAAAGTCGCTACTGTAGACTTCATACCACCGCCGGGTTGGAATTCATCGGTCCCATTACCGGCTTTGAAAGGCCGTGGCGGAGACAGAGTTGTTGTTGATCAAACTTTCTATGGATTCACTCCTCTAAATGAGCCACAAGACCCAGTAGCCCTTGAGTAAGTTTCCCTAATTTCGCATTTGTTCCTGCTAAAAGATGATATAGCATTATTGCTGTCACGGGACTAGCTGGTAATGCCTTTGGTTCATGGGCATCAGAACCAACACATATGTGGTTGCGAGACAAACTGGCGGTGGACTTCCCTAATGCGAGGGTGATGAGCTATGGATTCGACTCTCACTTGAAAGGTAGCCACTCAGAAGCTGTTATTTCCGTATTCAGTTCTCGTTTCCGTAGCGACGTGGAAGAGATACGCAGACATGCATCAGTAAGTCAGGTTATTTATGTTTTGGTGAGATAGATATTGACCATAGCAGGATCGACCTCTAGTATTTGTCGGACATAGTTTGGGGGGCTTGGTTATTAAAAAAGTATGCAACTATCCGTGTCGTATAATTTTCTTTCTCACAGCTTTACCTAGGCCATGTTAGGGCGATGGAAAATAATGCCTTCGATTCCTTTGATGATATTCATGGGAACACCTCATCGAGGATTAGATACGGAAGCTCTACTTGAACTCGTTAAGCATGATGCGACAGCACCCTTAATTCGACAAATATCTTTTCGGTCTCATGAACTCAACGAGTTGAACTCTGATTTTTGTCACTTTTTATCCACGGCGCCCGATATCGCGATACTATCAGTCTATGAGACCACTCGAACCAAAACTCTGGTTGAGGTTAGTAGAAATCTCATACTTATGAAACTAATGGCTCACTCATGCATTAGATGCCAGATGGAACATGGGCCAGGCAAGGACTAGAAAAGATGATGGTACCTCCAGGTAAGCACGGTTTGAAGAATTTCACAATATCCCCAATACTGTATTCATAGAATTCGCAGCCGCTAATAGGAATATAGACTCAGCTGTACTTGGTGTTGGTACGAGGGAGGTAGAAGTTCCGTGCATCACAGATCACTCCAAATTAGCAAAATTTCCCGCTACAAGCCAGGGCACTGCGTACCCGCAAGTCCATGGAGCAATCATGAAATCCATACGAACAACACCTTTAGGACATGAGGAACTAATAGACGCAATACGGATGCAAGCCCTGAAGAGGGTCGAGTCACTCGTCAAGTCAGGAGATTTTAATCTGGATCGATTTGCTCAAAATGGCGATACTGCTTTGGTGCTTGCTGCTAAGTGGGGCTCAAAGACTGCTATAAAGTGTTTGTTAGCCTATGGCGCCAAACCGAACCAACGTGATGAAGCGGGGTGTACGCCTCTATTTGCGGCCGTCGGCCAATACGAAGCATCGATCGATGTAGTCAAGTTACTCGTTGAGAATCGTGCCGACATTAATTTGGTCTCAGGTGATCTGAAATGCACACCATTGCATGGGGCTGCTCAAGTGCCCTCGAATTCCCATATTGTTCAATTCTTGTTAAGCCATGGTGCAGCGACGGAGGTTCAGAATGCACATGGGCTGACACCACTTTATATCGCCTCGCGTCAGAATTGTGTCTTTTCGGTGAAATTGTTACTGCAGTATGATGCAGTTGTTGATTCCTGCAATTGGGACGTCAAAGATAGGAAATATGGAGAAACACCGTTGATAGCAGCAGTTTACTTCGATAAAGGGATCGCTCACAACACACACGTGATAGAACTACTGGTTCAGGCTGGCGCTGATATCAATATGCGAGCCGGTGATTCGAAGCATACAGCTTTAATGATCGCTTGTTCAAAGGGCTATGATCGGGGAGTAAAGTGCTTACTAGAACAGGGTGCTAATGAAGGCATACGAGACGTCAACGATAACAATGCTCTTATGTACGCTGCAAAAGTAGGGAACGTACATACAATCATGACACTGGCAGAATATGGCCGCTCCAGCATTGACACACAGTCTGCACAGAGACGGGTTTTAGATTGGGCCATCTATTACGGAAAGGTGGAAATAGTGAAATATCTCACGGCGTTGGATCCTGGGTATCAGCCAATAGGTCTTGATGAGAGATTCGCAAGTAGCATAGATGATCTGACAAGAGAGGAAATTGAGATGTATCTGCCGAAACATGGCAACCATGGTATATCCGTCAAAGGGTTAACATTTTGGGATCGAGTCAAATGGAAGAAAAAACCAAAGCAGATAGACTAGATATCATTTGTCAATACCAAACATCGCTGAAAGATGCATAAGAATATGACATTTTCAGTTACAACTGAAGTTGTATTCTTCACAACTGCCATGCTGGTCGAGGCTGAGATACGGAGATCTTCGGTATGAAGTTGACGGCGTGTGTTAGTGTGAAATTCCAGTTAGACCGTGCATTTCTTGTGATTTCACGTGATCGTCAGCTGCGCGTCTGAATCTCTTGGTCTCCCGTATTTCGCAGCTGTTTATCTCGATCCTCATTTGGGGGCTGATGTATAAATATAAATCAGTTCCACTCTCGTTAACGCAACCCCCTGGCACTATTCTAAGAAAGATGAGGTAGCCGCAATCCTTCTACCATCGAATGCAACCGCCGAATCCTTTGCCATGCAGGCACAGCATGTGTTCCTGTCTTCGATATAAATGCTTGTGAGGCTTCTGTGAGCTCATTGGACAAGCAAGTGGTATCTAGCATTTTCCCTACCTCTTTTGCCATATCCTGGTGTGCCGGTTTTGAAAGTTCTTGGCTGGCAATCTTAAAAAAGTCTAGGTCTCTTTATCTAGCAAGATGCGACTGTCAGGCCTCCGCCACTCTCCATTTGGTGGATCGATCTTTGCTCGTACTATAGAAGTCTATACCCGGGACATGGTCTCTTTGTGAAACCCTTCTCCCTCCAGCTTCTTGACATGATTTTTTTCTCTCCTTGACTAATGAATCTTGTACTTGTCCACACGCCTATTGATTTTTGATGACTTCGTCATATTCCGCATCTGGATACCTTCGTGCTAGTGACTCGAAAATACGTGTTTGAAGAATATCAAAGAGTCGATGAGGATAGAGGGAAATCTGGAAATTTTGCGATATATACGGCGCACTGTCACGGATACTCTGGTGCATAAGAATGATAAGATGCAAAGGAGGGATGGGATGAAGGCTCTCGAGATGCTGCGTCGTGCGCAGAATGATATTCCATCAGGCTTAAATCCTGTCAAAAATATGTGCCAAAGGTGGTATCATTCGTCAGTATTAAAAAATGAAATTCTGTACATTTATGGGGGCTATGAAACTTTCGTTGAATCTAACAATCATGGTGGAATAACCGGGAATATCACTATGGGTACAAGTAAGTTAACAGACTTCAATTCGAGGCTCAGCTGATTAAGTGATAGATAATTACATGATAGGTGTTGGAATGAACGAATCCTGGAATTGGACAAAGGCTTCCGCAAGTCTGCCACGGGTATCGGAGCAGGTATTTCTCTCGGATTCCGAAGCATCCAATGCCTTCTCCTCTGTAGTGCTCAACGGTGCTCTTTTTTCTGGAACTCCCGGTGGCAATGAAATATATTTATATGGTGGGACTGAGCAAAGCATGAACACGAGCTTTTATGGCTACACCGGCCCTACGTCGCCAAATCAGACCCTTCTATCTTATGATGTAGTGCAAAACCAATGGGCCTCGATTGGCGTAGACTCTACGATACCCGAGAAACCTAGTTTCGGGGCGAGCGCTGACATTCCAGATCAAGGCCTTGGGTTCTACTTCAATGGCGAGATCAATAACGGGTCGAGCACAGAAACGACCTCGATTCCTGCGGGAAGTTCGGTGCCCCTGGAGGGCATGGTTATGTTGAATATGACGGACAACACGACGAGGAATATCTCTACTGCAGCCATCGACACAAATTCGAGAACAGGCGGTCTTTTACAATACATACCTGGGATAGGAGAGAATGGCAAAGGCATACTAATACAATTTGGTGGGATGTATCGCCAAGCTGGTGAATTGTCAGATGAACTAGGAGGTACTCTGGTAGGCTACAACCAGCCCTTAATAGCATCAAAAGTCTTTCTAACCAGTCTCACTAGGCTCCAATGGATCAAATCAATATTTTTGATATTAACAGTGCATATAACGGAGGGAACGGGTCCTGGTTTACTCAACAAGCCTCAGGAAACATTCCGCCAAGGAGAATGGATTCTTGTACCGTTTTCGCCACTGCCCCTGACAATTCGAGTTACAATATATACCTTTATGGTGGGCAAGATGGAGGTTCTGTGTCTTTTGACGATGTATTTGTGCTCTCATTACCTTCATTCACGTGGATACAAGTCTATGAGTCTGTACCAGGCAGTCCACGTTTTGGACACACTTGCCATCTAGTCGGAAATAGACAGATGTTAACAGTTGGTGGGGCTCAAAAGAAGTACTCATCTTATTGTGATTGGGAAAGTTCGGGGGTGGCTATTTACGATATGTACACGTTATCATGGACATCAACGTTCTATCATGACGCCAACAGATATATCGTTCCGGGTAACATTACTGATGTTATTGGTGGGAAGTAAGTATTCTTTAATGCTTCAAATAATATTCACGACTAACCAATAAACAGTTCCAGTGGCTTTGCACAACTTACTCGGCCTTCTGAGGACTTTACTAATGCGAATGTTGCCTCAATATTCAATCAAGCTCTATTGGCCACAAGCACAAACACCTCCAGCAGTACCAATACTACTGGCAGTACTACGACCAATTCATCTGCTACAGCTTCGACAGCAAACAACAACGTAAGCCATGGTGTAAGCACTGGTGTGATAGCCGGTGCTACAATTGGAGTTGTCGTTGCTGTTCTTATCATTTCTTCTCTGGTATGGGTATGGCGCAGATCATCTGCTGCTGGTCGAATCAAAAATCAAGAAGGATCAAGGACTGATTCGCGCCAGTCTCTCATTGTGGAGGATGGAAAAGCCCAGAATCGGCTCCGAGCAAATGTAATGAGTATGGCTTACGATCCTAGCAATCCTTGTCGTGTACCTGGAATAGAGGCATCCAAGGAACAGGCCCATGAGAAATTAGCGTCTTGAATTTCTTCTCATTGGAAGAAGTATTCAAAAGTAAATATTTAATTAGTTTAATCTCGGTGTGCATATACCACAAGTATCTAATCTTACCGCTTTCACGCAACCTTTCTCATTACTACCTTGCCAGCGTTGTATATCTTATAAGTGAAGAAGAAAATTTGTCGTTCACCTGAGAATTGGATAGTGTAAAAAAGGTGAGGTCTCAACCAGTTTGCTGGTTGATGTTTGGCAATCGTCCCATCCCCACCACAGTCCGCATCTCCCAGATCATGGGGCATTCGTGGCAACCAAAATTAGGGGGCGATTATCTCAGATCCAAAATAGTGAGCATTTGAGGATTAAAGCGACTTGAACTAAAGCAGATCAATCTTGTTAAAAATTCTTGCGTTAGATCATTGAAGATTCTAGTACGTCTTCGAAATCTGAGAAAAAAGGGCTTGCCCCTGTGTTTTAATGGGGATCGGCTGTGGCATCATAAAATAAGAAGGATGAATGCGTTTCTCCTTCCATGAAATGCTAGCAAGCATGAGTATACCTGTCTAATCGATACATTTTTGCATAGAAATTGATCCGGATTTCTAGTTCGTGGCTTTAGCGAGCATCAAAGGGGTTTGGTTGCGTCATCAGATGGTGAAATGAAATTTTGTCGCAAAAAGAAACATGCACAATCATAAGATGGGAATTTTTGTATCACTTGAATAGCTCGTAATAGTTTGTACTATCACGCCGTCGGTTTCGTGTGTTTTTTCGGTTTGCATTCAAAATCATGCGGAGTATAGAGGGTTAAAAGACGCTTCAGGAAAACCTCAGGAATTGGTATATAACTATGGATGTAAGGTATCTAATGCGTCGTGTGTGACTAGATTCTACCATCTCTAGATTTTTTCATTTTTGTGTAGCTATCAGGTAGTGCCCTACGTCACTATTCAAAAACTCTGTCGCTAAAGTTTTTTCTTTTCCAGTACATCTCGATACAATCAGTCATTCATTCTAGCCAATAAATATGTTGGATTGATCTGACACAGCGATATAAATTGGTGTACACTAGTTAGAACGTCCAAGGACCCAATGGACTCTCAAAGCATTCGGGTTTGTCAAGACAGAAAGACATGCCTTTCCAAGTCTCGTAGCGAACTCTAGGCACAAGATAGAAAAGCAAAGAAATACAATCTCCGATATCACTACCGTATCTTAAGATCTTTCTGACGCAGTGCTGTTGAATCAATCATATCTACGGCTATGAAAGATATTTCAGGGAAAAATGTACCACGCGATAAGCAATATCACTGATTTTTAGTATTTCAGCTCGCTCTGATCGGGGGGCACTTCATAATCAGCGGCATCGTGGCGAACTTCCAATACAGAGCTTCTAGTTCATTGCCAAAATCAAAAACTTCATCAGAAAAAGGACAAATATCTATTGATTCGATCGCAGAAACGGAATGTGCCAACGCTTTCCGTTCCGGAGCACAATTACCCAGAACTCATTGATACGGCCAGCATGAAATTACAGATATTCCACTGCGTGTATACACTGAACAATGCCAGCATAGTCATTTGGGCCGTATTTGAGGACAACGATACAACTAGCTACTATGGAAGTGTTGGTAGGCACTAGAACCACAGTACACTGACAGCTAATTCAGTCTTGGCCACCTACAATTGGCTTACAAGCTATGAAACGGTTTGGTGCGGTTCACAAAGTGTTATAAAAGATATCAAGTGACATGGAAAATTACGGCATTATCAATAGGCTCATTCCTGATTGTGAGAAACCGACATGCAACTGCATTACAAGTTGAATATGATTTATGTTACGGCACAATGTTCGGTATAATTGATGATCAGCTTCACTAAATGTACATATACATCGGTGCATCGATAGTGTCACAAGATGTGACTAGGTAGCCGTACTATCAGCTGTGCTATACAATTTGATACTTTGATGCTTGAACGGAGTACTGCTACTTTGATGGCACAGATACATGAGCTCGCTTTGGGAGCAGTAGGAGAGCTTGCTACAGTTGGTAAAGTGGTATACAAGGATTCTTATTTCTCCAGAGTCCAGAATCTTGATACATTTTCCAAACTTTCAATAAAACTCTTCACATTCAAAACGAAGAACAACAACTTTCAGTCTCTCAGACTTTTTCAACACATTCTTCGAATGCAAGAACTTTCGCAGTTCTTACTGCATACTCATTCAAACCTTCAAGGTCACTTCAAACTTCACGATGGGTGCCAAGAACGCCCGCGGTCAAGCACCAGTCAAGCGTGCAGCTCAAATGTATGCCGAACAGAAGTCAGCAGAGAAGCTTGCTACTGAACATCAGAAATCAGCCGAGAAGCTCGCTACTGAACAGCAGAAGGAAGCACAGAAGCAACAAGCTCAGCAAGCCAAGGTCCAACAGTTGGCACAAGAGAAGGCCTTGGCTCTTCAATTTATCTTTAACTTTGACTACAATACTTTACCTAAGCACACTGCGCTCAAGGTAGTTAGAGATGCCAGCACCGGAACTGTCAAGTTGCACATCAACATTGACATCATTCATCACCAAAAGACAGACAACGAGGCCAATCTCAATACTGTTCTTCCCAAGTATGTGGATCTTATCACAAAGGTTGAGCTCAGACTAGTCGCTCCTACATATCATGAATCCTCTGAGGTTTACAACCTTAGGGTCAAGAACATGATGCAGACTATCAACTGCCTTAACAAATTCAAGATCGACGAGTTCCAATTCGTAGTCTCACTCAACAACGCTTTTAATTTCAATCAAATGAAGCTCGTCGCTGCGGCATTCGGCTTGAACTTTAAGGACTGGACAATGGTTACGGAGATTCTTCGTGTCAAGGGTAGATTCAATGTCAATATCGGTAGTCGATGGGATCATAGATTGGCTGGTCTGTACAAGACCGAATTCAGAATTCACAAGGAGAAGCGAGGCAGAGTCAGGAGGCAAGGAGTAGAGATGGCAGTTTTACTTTTGGTATGGATTACTATAGTGATGCGGGAAGGCATGAATAGGGCCGTCATGTTTTCGGAAGAGATCGCGAAAGCCTTTCTGGCCTTCTACAAAGATAGCATCATCTAATACAAAAAATTCAATATTTGAAATTGATGTGTAATTAATGAAGTTTGAGTTCGTGACTAATCAAATTGCTTAACGAGCTGGGAAGCTAATAGAATTTTAACCCATAGTACAATCTCCGGATACTCGATATTATGATTCTCTCTTCGTAAATTCCAATTAAAATGAATTATATATATGAAATGCAATTACTATGTTCTCATACATTGAAACCTTTGAGGAGAGAAGAGGAAAGACATTACGGTTTCACCTGGGTCAAGTTAGTACGCAGATTGCATATTTTCGGGATATGGGTTGAGCATCGCATTGTGTTGTTGATCATAAGGTGTTATAAAATCTCTACTTAGACTCTCAGCTCTAACCAAACACTAAAAAATCTTTAAACCTTCAGAATAACTAATTTTTTTCGAAATTATTCGAAAGTTGACAGCTAGTAATACGCTGCTCTAGGAATATCTTAAGATTACACAGTAGTACATCGAAGACTTATCATGTTGTTTCTAAATTTGTTGAGCAACGTTGTGTGATTCACTATCTATAATCACTAATTCTGCAGTTGGGAACTTATTAATCTTACTGTGGGCAACTTCTTTCATGTGTTTTGCAGATAAATTTAACGATTCTGAAGGTGTATCTATGAACTTTCTAATAACCACATTGTCTGGTTCATGATTAAATTTATTCTATCAATGAGAACAATCAGTCTAGCTTCGAGCTTTAGTGTGAATCAATAAGTTCACTAAAGTAACTCTAATAAACACTTCTTTCTGTGAATGTCTCTCTATCAGGATATCGGTATATTGTAATGGAGGTAAATATTAAGGGAGCCCCAGCTGGTGCATAGCAATTGAGAGTTTAATCAATAAAATAACTCTCAAACTACAGAAAATAATAGCACAAAGAGCATGTAATGCTCTCCTTATAGGCTAGTTCCACTTACATATGGGAAATGAACATTATGTGAAATCATTTGATAACATAATCGTCTTACCAATGTGACTGTACCAAATTGTATAAGCTGTAGTTAATCATCCCAAAGTGAATATATTTATATATAGGAAATGAACCACGTCATAGTGTATGTAGCCTTCTCGTTACCAATGATCTAGTTAGATACGGCTCAAATACGGCTCGGGTACGGTGCAATTACATGACTCGCCTAGTTTGGAAGAATGAATCACTCGCTAGAGACACTAGCTCCATTCTACAGAGGAGCCGCTGTACCACATTATCTACATAAGGATTGCTTTCGACCCCAGAATTATAATCTTTTTTTGAGAGGTATCTTTCTTACAACATTCGATCTCCATACCGAAACAAACAACACTTCCAACAAATTACAACTTTCACACAACTTTCATACAACTCCACAAAGCTTCCGTCACTTCATACTCTTTTCTCGAAGGTAACAACTTTTCCACACTCTAGCTATCTGTTTATTTCAAAGACTAACTCAAGCACACAGGTTCTTCAACTTTCAGACACATCCTCAACCAACACTTAAAACACCTTCTCCATCACATTCTTCCGTTACTTGAATCCAAAATGGGTAACAAGAACAATCGCAATCAGGGAAAGTTCGTCCCTATGTCTGTACAGATTGCCCAACAGCAAATGGCGCAGAAGGAGCAACTTTCCGAAAATAAGGAGGTTGAGAACAAGAAGTGGGCTGCCCAGAAGGAAGCCCAACACAAGCAGTGGGCCGAGAAGCGAGCTGAGTGGAAGCAGAGACAGCTTGAGAAAAAGCAGGCTGAGGAATTGAAGTTGGCTGAGCAGAAGATCAAGGAAGAGAGTGCCAGAAAGGTTGCTGCGACCATTCAGTTTGAATGTATCCAAAAGCATTACGCCTTGGTTCTCAAGCAGAACGGAGATGATAGGCAACTCTGCATCGACCTTAATTTCCTCGCCGATCCCCCTACAGATATGTTGGCTTTGTTGAAAGTTTTGCCTGAATATTCTGAGGCCATCACTAAGGTCCAAGTCAAGTTAGTGCAGCCTGTGCAACACGGCTCCCGAGCAATCTATACTCAACGTGTTCAGAATATGAACAAGTTGATCGAACAGCTCAACAATTTCCCGCTCACCGAGCTTAACGTTCTTGTTGATGTCGACAGTTACGACAACTTCCACCAATTCAAGCTGGCTGCAGCATTCAACGGACTTAATTTCGATGATTGGACCATGGATTTTCAGATCATGGCCAGTTCTGACCGCTATCCTATCGATCGATACAGCTCGTACGGAAAGCGTCTCCGTGGTGTTTACCGCGCTGAGTTCTGCAACCAGTAAGGGGCAGATCTATGGTGATGGTAGTTTGGGGACGGATATAGAGAGTGATATGATCTTTGTTTACTCTTGCATAACAAGGGTATGGGGCATATTTGGGGAGAACTAGCTAGTGGGATAAGATGTCATCATGTGGGATTGGATGACACAGTGCTAGCTGGTTGATATACATTTGATTCTAATGGTTGTGGGGTGGATTTTGGAGGCAAAAATACCTCTAGTGCTATGTCCCGAAGAGTTCGAACTTCTAGCTTATATCATAGCAATGACCACCACCTTTCACCTGATAATATGTGTCATTTGATCCTGCCAACCAGTGATATTCCCTAAAACATTGAAGCGCTAAAATGCATTGCGTATTTGTAGAATAATTTTTGAAACATTGGTGACACTCAAGTTGTGGAGATGTATGCACTCATTTGCATAGTTTGTGTATTAGCTTGTACCACTGAAGTGATAAAACTGCATGATTGATGACTTAAAATGTGATAATATCATTGATTTGATGCTCTGATAGAGTAAGAAACTAGCTCTAGTTTTAACATGAGGTACTTTGGAGTAAGTGACGTTAGTTCACATAGTTCCCATTAGATGGGGTTAAAATTTCTATTTAGAGGCAGAAAATTCAACATTTAGTTGCCACGGAATTGATTCATTAATTTGTAACTATCATGTCTAGCAACTCCATCATCTGCCTGGTTTGGTTTCTGCTCTACAATGCGATACTTGTAGGTCTAAAAATTGATAATGAACATGTGATTGATGTTTGAGAGCTTACTTAGAACCGAGGTTTCAATCTCCATACTTCCAAGGGGCGTATATCTTCCAACCAAGGCTTAGAAGTAATTAATGATGCTAAAACCATCTAAAATACTCAAGAGGCAGTGGTGAATACGTATATGTTACGATTCTGCTTATAAATCAGACCTTTGATTTGATCGAATCCTACGGCCCCTGCCATAGGTTGCTGTATCCATTTGTGTATTTCACTCTGAAATGTAAATCACAATACACCCCACCGTAGCGAATAATTCTATAAGAATATCCAAATCCATCAGTTGGGGGGTAAAAAATCTCATACATCTTCCCAAACTCAAGATACTCCCCATTTTAGAATTACTTCGACCTAAACCTTTAATTTTTTAATTGCCGACCAGCTCTCTGCAAGTAAATATGACTAAGAGCAATCCCATTGATGTTGGACAGCCCATCCAAGGAGAGCAGGATGACAACACTCACGGCGATAGCAGTCAATCTATGCAACTTGAGCAGGCTAATAGCAGCCACGGCGATGGCAGCCAATTCACCCAAGAAAAGCAACCTGACAGCAAGGAAGACAATGATAGTCAACCCATCCAAGGAGAGCAGGCTAATAGCAATCATGACGATAGCAGTCAATATATTCATGTAGAGCAATCCGACAACAAGCAAGATGATGGCAGCCAATCGGTCGAAGAAGAGCAGGCTGATAGCAAGCAAGGCGATGGCAGTCAATCTATTCAAGGAGAGCAACTTGACAGCATGCAAGGCAATAATAGCCAATCCATCCAAAAAAAGCAGCCTGGCAGCAAGCAAGATGATGGCAGCCAATCCGTCCAAGAAGACCAACCTGCCCAACAAAATCTACCTGTTGCCTCCGGATCTGGTATTGTAGATTTCGACTTTTCGACCCTTCGTCAACACCCCGCCTTGACCATTAAGAAGACCGGTGATAACGTTCAATTGATTATCGACCTTGATTTCTCTCACTCGAGGTCGCCATCAGATATTGCAGGTCTCATAAAAGCTCTTACGGGCTACGCTGCGGTCATTCACGACGTCAAGATTCTCATCAAGGCCCGCAAACAGCATCACCATGTCGCAATGTGCAACTGTAGACTTATTTACGTCTCCACGGTCATAAACTTTTTGAACGACTTCAATCTCACAAAGGTACAGGTCATTGCCTGTCTCGACGACCACGATAGTTTCGAGCAATTCGGTCTTACTATTCCCGCATATCAGCTAAACTTTCAGAATTGGACCTTGGCATACAAGATTCGGGGTGTTGATGGCAAGAAGTGGAATATCCCTGTGGGCAGCGAGCTTGAATTAAGACTTCGTCATCTTTATAGAAGGGTTTTCTTAAAGAAACGTTAAATCATTCGGTGGGAGCCAGGTTTTCGTCTGCTAGAATCACGTAGGATCCATTTGTTGTGATATGAATTGTGACAGCAAGACATTCATAGGGGGTGGAACAGGATACTTAGGGGAAATAACAGTTCTTTTATTGCGGTGTTCAGTATCACATTGCATTGGTGCGACAGAGTAGCTGGTGTTATGGGAAAAATGTAGCTGGGTAAAGATATTATCACTGGAGTGATTCATATGTTCCGTGATATGGTACTATAACAATGAAAAGAAATCCTGTTACACAGATTAAACATTTATGAAAGTCTATACCAGTCAAAGAAAGGCACAACTTTCTCCAGATGTGACTGAAACTAAATTAAACATGATGATGAAGACATTGTGGCAAGCATCTGACATTTTTTATGTGACTTGAACGATTCACAACGTAGATACAGGCAAGAAAGCAAAAGATAAACTGCAAACTAACAAGGTACTTAGATAATACAGAAGGCCTGCGAGAACTAACTTTGAAAAAGAATTGTTCGAAAATAAGTGATGATGAAACGATTGACCCTTTCTAAACGCTGCTCGTTCTCTACGCTATTTATCGGCCTCGTCCACTGCAATCCACTACGACTTTGTCGCCATGTGAAAATGGATAAAGATAAGACGTCATGATCTCATTACTTTCTCATCGCGAAGGCAACGCTAATTCACTAACGTCACGGGCGGGTGTGGGCGGGTATGGGCTGGATAGAATGGAGGTTATCTCACGGAGACAGCCCAGAATAATTCTCTACAGACGATGGTATCACTACGAAAATCCATCAGAAACGCTGCGAATCCTATCGAAGAATGCAGAATTCCTCGGGGAGAGCAGGAATAATCGCCCTCCTCCAGTCATACCATTTCCAGGAAGTGACGAAGATTGCGTGTGTGTGAATTCTAGGCTCGTTTCGCTTTCGGGTCTAAGCCCTCCATCTACACTTTCAATTGTGGCAGCAGCACACACGAAGCCAATTTTCATGTCTCTGCCAGCCGTCGGACGGGGCTCGGAGGACCTCTCGATATTCCCTTTAGTATCTTGGTATTGGAATGTTCACTGATTCTTCAAGTCCGAGATTCTTACATACAGCATGGTAGATGGCAGAGAATATGGAGGTTCTACTGATTGGATACCACTCAGGTCGATTCAAGCTTTCGACGACTTTACTTAGTGCTTCTTGAGCCCTACAACTGTGTAACCTAGATTCATGCTGCCAAGTTATTGTAAAAGTTTCAGAACCCTTGGAAAAATGAATGATGCCAAGCTATGCAACAATATTTTGGCGCAACGATATTAGGATCTGTCATTTTTCTTGCTGTTGCATGTACTGTTGTGGGAAATGGAAAGTTCTCCCATCGAGAACAAGATTAGTGGAAGTATGACGGCTTGCTGTCGTCTCAAGATACAAGTACCTTGAGTGTAATGATTGGTTAACACAGACTCTTGGTGTACTATCCTGTTACTTTATTTGTCATCCAAATGTGCTGAAGCAACTTCATGTGTGTCGATGCTTTTTGTAAAAAATTCTAGCTCACTAATCAACTACTCTGTGTATAAAATTTCTTTTCACTCCCCTCCAAAATTAATTCTTTGACCCTGCACTAATTCCACCCTTTATATATCTAGATTGCAACCCCGAAATATCAAATCAATCAAACAACCAATCAAAAGATCTCGTTGGGCTAGTGGTCATGCCATCTGTCTCACAAAATTCTCACATGAGTTTTCAAAGAACACAGAAGATCGCAGGTTCAAACCCTGCACGGGATATTGTTGTAATTTTTTTAATAGAGCTTTTGCAGGTATGAGTGAGTGAGACAGATTCTGAAAGAGGTGATGTGAATTTTGAGGTGTTTGTTGTTTACAAGTGTTTGTACTGGAAAGAAGTGGGGCAAATGAGGGGCCTTCGCTTAAGGGGAGTATATAAATCGTTGCTAAAAGTGACTCGAAAAATGAAAGCTGAAAACTGAAACTCGGGTCATGTATCCAGTGACTGTTTTGTTTTGCGATTGCTTTCTTATACATCGGATCTTTATTGTTCCACACAATGATTGCAATTTAATTCGATAATCTTGAGGTTAGATGTCACTGCTTTGAGTTTGGCAGATATTGCTGCTTTACAACTGTAGGTAAGATAATCTAGATTTCCTTGGGTTTCTTATAGATTCTCTTTTACTTGACTCAGCTTAGGTATGAATGAAATGTACCTGGCTGGCCTCCTTTAATATTCAGGGGTCAACCCGCGTTCACTAATGGCATAAGATCAAGCAAGGCTTTTTGTACGTTATACTTTGTTGGTAAGGCCAGGGAGAGTAATTTTTCAAGATATTCATCGTCTAGGTAGGTACCTAAACTCAACCGACTCTCTAAAAATGCCATCAACATCTGACATGAAATTTCGAGAGAGTCTTGGAAACCCTTTTTTTTCGCTTGTCAAAAGTGGATCCCTGGGTCATTCTGTGGATTGACTTTCACGTTATACACGATCCAATGGGTACGCCTTTACTTCATAGGCATTTTGTGTATTTAAAGCGTACTCGTCTTTACCCGTAAGACTGTTAGGGCGATCATATGCTCACTAGGAAAGACATCTCAGTTCACAGAAGTACTGGGAATTATTCTTGAATGAAAGGGTCTGGAGGACAAAAGACCTGATCCTAATTTTAGGTGTGGTCCGAAACTAACAAGTTACCACAACATGTTTATAATTATCTTATTCTCTGGGATCACCACTACTGTCGTGCACTGTTCTTGCCATCATCGACTGCATCTACTGCATCACTAATAACTGTGCTAATAATAAATTTGTAATGTACCGTCTCTCGATTATTTTGTGAGATTAATCTTAAGCAGAGTCAGTAAGATTGCCCATCTTTGGAACTATACGCTTGCAACATGCAACCTCAGTGAAATATGATCTCGGTATCAAACGATGAATCCTAGCCACTTGCTCCTTCGCTTTAAATACACTTCTCTTGATTTGAATATCTGGACACTGGATTTTTACCGCTCTTTCCAATCCTTACCCAAATTTTTGTTCACATAAGTACCTCGAGACTCGAGTGCGCCTACAATAAGTAAAGCATGTTATGCTGCCGATGACAATATTTGAGGACTTGGTTTGTAGCAAGGGTTTGTGTTTTTGAGGCTTTCTTCTTCTTCTTTTGTCTTCGGAGTCTAGGTCGAAGATCCAAACTTCTGTCTTTTAGTGGCAGGACTTTGTTCAGTTTTTCTGTTGTTACTAACAAAAATTTGTTGCTGTCAAAACCCCTTGAGTGATCTCATGCTAGATTACCTTTGACGGCGGTAAATGTACTCGTGCAATGCGTCTTGAACCTTTTGGGACGAAAAGAAAACGAGTTCTTGTCGGAGACTATAATAGATAGCCTTCTCAACTCTGTTCCCTTTCTCCAAAGGTCTCCGTTCTTCTAGTGAACAATATCATTTGCAGACGTCTTTTCTGAGAATATATAGTGAGCCCATCAGGTTTTTTCAACTACGAGTTTACAGATTATTATGACTTTATTCCGCACCAAATTCCACGAAAATTGGAAGCCGCTATCATAAAGGCAGAATATTCTTATCTTGGAATCTACAACACAACATAATTACGATAACTCGCCTCCTCATGTTGCACTTTCATAACTCACAAATTAAGATCTGGCTCTCAGCCAGACTTCTGTTGAGCTATGTTTGCTTACAGAGTCCGTATTCAGACCCTCGACTGTCATTGTTTATCGTTCAAAGCTTACCATTGCCAAAATTCCATGAAGTATCTTGAGCTTGAGAGTATCGCCAGAACTCTCTTCTTGTTGTCGCACGATGCACTTAGTATATACCCGCTTCCTACGATATGGTATTCATACTAACACTAGGTTGAGAGATAGTATACAATTCCAATACAAAGTTTAAATTGTGATAGTCAATACATTTATTTGGACAGGCCTCAAACAATTTTCTCCTCTTCAACACCGCCTTATTATCGAACGAAATTGGCTCTTCTTCTTTTTTTATACTCCCACATGCCACTGCAAAACCTGCTATTTCTTTAGCCCAGAGAACTCAATACAAACAAATTCCCATGAGATTTGGAACTATCATTCTTGTCTAGCATCCTAGCCTTCCTGACCTGTGAAATGCTCTATTTATCGTCCTGCTCAAGCTTTTCTAGTGGATCCCATATACCAATTCACTTTCAGAAATCTTTCGAAATCAACACGAAATAAACTCCAAGATTATATAAATACTCGTACATCATCATTCTTCCATCTACTGTACAAAACTTCCACCTATATACAGGCTTGACGATGATGACTGCTTGTGATATAATTCCAATAACCATCATGAAATACATAAATGGAGGAGAATACTTCAGATCAAAGACATTATTACTATTGCCGATCAGTCACATCTACTTGTTATTCATCGCCGGGACCGAAGACTGTGCTCAATATTTATTGTCAAAGTTTTTACCGTCGAAATTCTTACCGGTGAAGTCCATTGCATCGACAACAATTTCTAGATACAGTTTCAATCAGATCTTCAACTTTCCATCTCCTTCTGTGAAGATCCTGAGACGATACTATCTTTACTCCCTATTCATCCCGCCATATCTTCATTGTGAAAATCTTCCTCTTCACTTTAGGATATTTAAATTAGTCAATAAACAATCCATGATATTTATATCCCCAAGCATATTTTCCTGAAAAGCCTAATCAGGAAAGATTTCTTTCCATGTTCGTGAGTATAGAGATGTGGACAGTGAATCAATTCACTATCAATCAACCTCCTCGTTGGATTTTCAAAAACCACAGGTATAAAAATAATCTTCCAATTCTCGCTTGAATCCTCATAATGTTGAAGAATCTATGATGATTGACCTCATGTTGATTTGGCGTGTTGACATGCCCTTCTTTTGCTCCGAGCTTCTAAGGATAAACTCAAGCCAAGCTTAAAGTCCATCCCACGCATTGGTTTACTCCACTTCCACCTGATGTTTTGTGAGTTTTACTGTCACTCGCTAGCGAATACAACAGTATCTAATGACAGCAGTGATGTGATACATTCTTTCCACGTCGAAATCGAGATAGTATCTATGCCCTTCAATTCTTTTGCAATTGAATATATACTATTTATCGCGTTGTAAAACGACAATCTCTCTCTCTTTCTCCCTACGAGCTTGTAGAGCATCAGTTTTCGCGTCCTACAAGGAAAAAAACATATCTCAGCCCATTAAGAATATATAAATACTGTGCCTATGGTTCAATGGAGTTTCCATTCAAAGACCATAGAAGTCGTGAATGAAGAATATTCCTTGTTTCTTATAGTGGAGCTCTTGAGCCATATTACTGTGCATAGCTCATAACTATAATCCCAGTATAAATGGAGAAAATTATGATAATTTAATACCATGATACCAGATATACAATTTCTCACCTGTATACTTTCCATCTCTCTACAAATCAGAATTCAATCTATCATCTCTTGGAAGCTCAACGCAATAACCAATTCGAAATCAAACACAGCAGAACCACAGACTCCATATCCTTCTATCTCAAACCTTAGCAAAAGCCAGTCCTTTTTTTCGCAAGTAACCTATTTCCATCCCTATCTTTTCAGAAAACAGCCACTAGTTTTTCGCTTACCTAGATCGATCCACTTCCACCGCAGTAAACTACTGTAGTTACTCCCCACCTCAATCCCAATCCCTATCTTCTAGTCTAATCCCCTTCCCGGCGCCTCTAATCTTCCTACTCATCGCCTACTTACCCCTCAAATTGGCATCACAATCAATCCTCCATTTCCTGTAACATAAAATGAAAATTAACAAGTCCACACCTCACCAACTTTCACATTATCAAAACCGACACCCCAAACCCCACACATCAAACCACCCGTTCCGTACTCAGATCAAGCTTAATCGTCCACAATCAAATATCAAAAAATCAAACATCAAACGATCCAAACCATTTCTTTCGACTAATTTTCGCTTACCCAAACGAATCGAATCCAATCCACAAGAATGAATGCTATATCCTCGGTTATATACAAATCGACAAGCGAGTAGCCAAGAACAATCCCGGATATAGCTAGCACTTTAGAGAAACTGCCAAGCTGTCAAACCAAATTATTCTGCTATATAAAAGACCCCTAATTGAGTGAAACATTAGAAACGTCGCTTAAAAAATCAAATCCGACGATCATCAGGGCGACTCAATCATTTATCCTAGAAGAATCGAAGATGACAAAGACAACCAGTGAAGCAGCTTTCTTCTCGGGTCACGAAATCGCAACTCAAGTAGATTGATTGTATGAGACTTATATCTGGATTTTTTACCCGCATGCTGATATTCTACGGAATGAGTGATCATCAGCTTCAGCGGCTTAATGTAGTAAGCAAACATGAAGTGCAAAAGCCAGGATTATCAGGCATTCCAGAATGAATCTATACCTATTGGCTTTCCTACAGATAATTAATCACCTTCTGCTTTCCGTTCTTTCAAACAGCGGATTAGAATATAGAATTTGGCGAAACGAGTCTGAGTCTCGGTGCCCAAATTTGTTATTAACCTGTCGATATTTCACGAAGCTTCTAGCGATAATCAATCAAGCACGGTTATTTCAACAATGATTCGACGAATCATAAGCTGAGTGAACTTGAATTCCTATGCCAAAACTACACCAATTATCAAAAGATCTTGATGATAAATTTGCCGTCGTCCTGTAATCCAAATTCAGACGATTCAATTCTCTGACTGCCGCTGAACGATCTACATTGAGACATCAAAACATCGTGATCCTCCATAGTATTATAGAGAAACATACCGCACCTTCGGAACTCCCACCTCTCTCTGTGAGTCGGGAATAGTATGAGACCCCTAGCCTCCCAACCACTATGGTCATAGGAGAATCTACAGACAGGAAGAAGATAAACTTCCTGCCGGTCAATTTCCGTCATATCTTCAAAGTCATAATAAACGACTGTTGTGCCAAGACTTTCCAATTCTGTACTATCTCGTCCGAAGTGAATCTCAAAATCTTTATCCGTATGCCACCAGGCGGGAATTTTTGGGCGATAACAAGTAGCGGAGGCGATATCTCCATTGAGTTTGATATATCCACCACATGCTTTCCCAAATGGATTTTCAATTGCCAAATCCACATGTGTTTCCAAGATCTGAAGAAATGGCTCAATATCTTTCGCACCAATCCTTAGAGGAAAATCTATTCTTGAATTGAAAGAGGCCCAAGACCAGCTGGGCGCGGTGAATTCTTGCGGTTTTAGGGGATCTCGAGTGAATTTGGAAAGATTGGGCGGGAAACCCGTCCAAAGAATACCAGGTAGTAGGTGCTCTTCCCATACTCCCGCTAAGTATTTACCCCCCTATGTTTTTAGACGCTGCGCTTGCCATTCCTCCTATTGCAACAAGTCTGTCCGTTTTGAAAGTTAGATCGCCTTTCATATACAACATTACGATTTCCTCCCAGGTTTGTCCACCATGGAAAGATACGTCTGATTGGCATTTGTCGATGCCATTAACAAGCACTTTGACATCGGATTTTACACTGGAGCTTCCCATGAAATGTCGTGGAATGCCTTTGGGAAATGTTTCAGAAGCCTCATGATCTAGACATTCCCAAAATAATTGTCTAGATCCAAAGTGAAGATTCCGTCTAGATAATAGGCGTTCTTGGCAGACCCAAGCCCTAGAGGATAATATGCCTTTTTCCACCTCTTTTTCCCATGCATATTCGTCAATGAAACAGTAGTTATCCTCACCGCTAGCGGGTTGAAACCAACCTTGCTGTGCCTGTAATGGCTCTCTATCACGGAACATCCTTTCACTGCCATCTCTTGCAGCCGTGGCACAGATATTGCAGTAACTATTCGAGTAGACATCGCACATACTAGCGGATTCTACTAACCAATCAATCTCGGAATCTTGCACAATGCATAACGAATCAATCCAGATATATCGTCCTCCTAATTTCCGGACTACCCATAATGCGTCCTGGAAGTTATTCGAAAGTTGTGAAAAGTTTATCTCGCGAAGCATAAACTCGATGTTTGATTGAAGCAGAGTAATTTTTGGCATAATTTTTCCCCAACAATGACTTAAAGTGAAGTAGACTGAATTTAACGGAATCTCTTTTCTTAAACGAAGCCGTGGAGTAATCGCTGATTCTTCTATTCCGATATCAATGAGACGAGTAGGGAGGAAACGTGGGTACGTGGTAGTTTTGCGTGAGCAGGAAACATGGCTTTCATTGCAGTTCTGTAACCATTGTTTTGCAAGATTCAGACTGCCATCAGAGCCTGTAGAAGAAGCTACTGAGTCAAAATTATCTAAGCCAGCGAGTTCTGAGAGGAGTGTTATCAGCATTCATAGATATTTAATAGATATGTTTTTGTCAACAACCTTCTTGCGAAAATACACCAAGTACTAGCTGCTGCGGCAACGAAATGTTGGGCATGTTTCCACATTCTTCTTCGGTAGGATCATAGCTAGGAAGATGTCTAGTGAACGTATGATTCTCTAAGGTATAATAAATTGTCTTGCACTGAGATACATCATCCAAAACGTGTTGAAGATTGAGTCTCTGAGCTTCAATACAATTGACTTGATCCGTAAGCTCAAACAGGTACAAGCCCAGAAATTGTGAGCATAAAAAGCAGTTTTCCACAATATAAGGTGTCGGTAGCTGAAGTCTATAGTAATGTTCAGAAGCGGATAGTCGTGTCAAATCGCATGAATCCAGAAACTCCTGGCATCCCGGACAAATTGGAGAAGGCGACGGAACATTCTTTCTGCAAGGTGCGAGATCTAACTGTAGAGACCCAGAAGTCGACGAAAGAGACATATTAACAATGCTCAAACTGAAATAGAAAGTCTTCACGATTGATCCAAATGTTGAATGCCGTCTGATCTTGATGCGACGACACAAAAATATCTATTCATTTCATGCCGACGGTAAACGTCGAGGCTGTGCGTTGTAATATGTAGTCAATTCTCAACGTCGTATTCGCACACCATTGGCCTCTTCTCGATTTCGTCTTTCAATTGGACGAGCGCTTCGATAACCAATCCAAACTCCCCGAGAAATGGCAGACAGACATGCATGTCTGCTTACTTACCACCGCAGAAGACTCGTCGAATTCGAAACCCTCAGGCATTTCACGATCAACGAGCTGGTATCCCCTAGCTTTTCAACTCAAGGCACTTTCGATCAAGGTGCGCGGACAATGAGGGTTCGAGTAATGAGGTGGAGAATTCTATGATGAACTCATACGAACCTAGAGGATTCTTGAACTAACATAAAATGATACATGGCGTCACGTGGTCTGAGAGTATCGCTCCTCCCTCACATTTTCGATTAATAGAACCTTAACCGATATTATCAGGATTTGAGAAATTTGATTGGATTTTGAAAATTCAAAGTTCAATACAAAATCCCATCCTATTCCATTCCATTCTATCGCATGAAATTTTCCTACACACACACATCAAAAAAAAGTAATCAAATATCTCAATTTTCAATCATATCTCAACTCATCATATCTCAATACAATCAAATATGTATTCTCAATCTTCATTCTCAATCTTCATTCTCATTCCTACTCAAACACTCTCAAACACCATCTGCAAATTTATCTGCACCTCAAAACTCAATCTCAATTACTGGTATCTAAACATCATCCCCTCTCATTTTCTCTTCACTCCTCTTCTCCTATCTTAATATCTCACCCCACAACCCCTCCTCTATTTATCTTCTCATTATCCACTTCCTTGAAAACCGACAATCACAATATAATCAACTCATACCCACTCCCGCAAATCTCCACACGCATCTTTGCAAATCTAAATCCAGATCCAGATTACAAGCAATCTTTCCCCTTCCCTTATCCGCCTTGCTTCTATCTCCCAATCTTTTATCTCCTGCCCCCCAAACCCTATCCCCTCACTTAACAACTCGCAAAAATGCGCAAAATGCAGAACAGAAATCATGAATGGTATCTCAAAAAAAAAAGTGTAGAAGAAAGAATCCGCGAATAAACAACAAAAATGAAAGGTTCGAAACATCGAACAAAATCGATCGGATCATATTATATGCGCTGCAATAAACAAGATCAGATCGGAATGGAATATCGAGGAAAAAAGTTAATTTGCGTCGGTGTGTGAGTGTGTAATTATCGGATAATAGAATATGAATGTGTAGGAATTCTCTTAACATATGTAAATAGAAGCCAAGGCGATTGAAAGGGAGAGGCATCAATCTACGAGTAATGTGTTGATCGTAGTTGAGTTATGATGAGAGTAGATTTCGATATCGGTATTGGTATCGGTATGGATATCGACATAGATGTAAAAGAATCTATAGAGCCTTTCTTCGAATAGGTGGAGGAGCAGACGAATTATTGTTTTCCATATTACCCGTAAGTTCAGCTACACGAGCTTTAATACGTGCAACACGAGATTCAATTGCTGGATCCATTAGTATATCACCCCAGGAAGAAGCTTTGGAAGGAGGGGAATACTCACTCTCTTCACCTGAAGTTTCATCATCATTATCAGTAGATGGACGATGTCCAATTTTAGATTGTTCTTCGAGTTCTCTATTTCTAGCCTTCTGCTCGGCAACGTTCTTACGGATTTGTGCCCACTTGTCTTGAGGAGAAATTTGTTGTGTGAGTGGCTCTTCTTGAGGTTCCTCGTTAGGTTCCTCGTTGGCTTCCTCATATTGACTTCGTGCATTGTTTGATGGTGATCCAGAATCTTCACTTACTCTTGGCGTATCGGATTCAGCAGCTGGGACAAATGCTGGGAAATCTTCGAGAGGTCCTTGGTCGAATTTGGAGAATTCTTGACGAGCTTCCCTAGCATCAACAGTATCAACTCTGGAGAGATCATCTGCAATGGAATGTCCGTATGAAGGACGGCGAGGAGTTGCGGGAGTCATTGGAGTGACTGGAGTGATAGGAGTAGGTTCATCAGATGCAACTGGGGGAGCTGGTGAAACTGATCCATCTCCTCTCTCACTAGTAGGTGACTTGAGGGAATTCTTCTTTCTCGAAAATCGTCTAGTCAGACTGTGCTTCTTTCCTTCTGGTTTAAGTCCATCTTTGCCATTCATGGCCATTTGAGAAGCATTTGGTGGAGCAGGCTTCGTTTGCTTCTTTCTACCAAACATACCTCTAAATCCACCAGTAGCAGCTGGAGCAGCTGGATTATTCTTCTTCAATTTGTTATGCGTATCGAGAGTTTCCGGACTCGAGGGTGCATGGTCCTTAGAAGCTCTTGGAATATCCATACTTGGCTTGTTTTGATTCAAAGGGGATAGTGGAACGGGTTTCCTTTCAAGCGGATGGATATTACTAGGTGAAACTGGAACTCGTGGCTCTTGAGCTTGATCTTCGCCAGCTGGTAGAGGCGGTAAAGGCGAATGACGTCCAGTTGGAGTAGTTGGAGTGAGGGGTAGATCTCTGTTACTGTTAAGACCTGGTGACAGAGTTGCTTGACGGTCATATGAGTTTCCATTTGACTGCATAGTACCTTCTCCAATACCTCGTCCCATGAAGTTACTGCCTAGATATGCTTCTCGAACAGCATCTTTATCGTATTTATTGGCCCACTTCATTGCCGGAGAAGCTTCCGATTTGAGCATTGGTTGAAGTGTTAAGACACTGTTTGTTTTTAGAGAAGCTGCCTCAAAGTCGTTTCTTCCACGTCGCGCTGCGAGACCTTTCTCTTCCTCTTGCTTTTTCTGTCTTTGTTGTAATTGAATTGCTGCTGCTTGAATTCGAGCATGTTGATCAAGCCCAATGGTAGTCTTACTTGCGCTCGTACTTTGATTGTATCCTGGTTTCAAGTTGCCGGGTTTCTCCATCTCAGTTTTGCCTGTCGATCCTCGTCGCTTTGCGCTGTTCTTATTTTTCTTAGTTCTTCCCCAAAAGCTCTTCTTCTCCGCAATGTAAGCACCTGCCTCAGGCTCCGGTGCAGCGCCTTTGACCATCTCCTCCATTACCAACCAACGACCACCTTTGATGGTTGTCTCAATCAAAGCGCATCGTCCAAATGAAGCCTTTCGGTCCACCGTCTCTTCGCCGGCCAAACTACTAATCCAAACCCACCAGAAAGAATCATCCAAGTCAAATCGAGTAATACTCGCAAGCTCACCAGGTTGCAAATCCTTGTTTGACTCGAGTCGAGGTTGATGTGATTGCGAACTTCCTGCTCTCATATTGATAGGTGGTAGAATCTTATCCGGGGGCAATAGCAAAGGCGGAGGACTACTTGGTCCATCATCAATAAATCCCGAAGAAAGGAAATCCGCCCAGGAAGGAGTGGTTGGTCTGTCACCAGCCTTAGATCCACCATTTGCCGGAGTGGTTCTCAGCCCTTGTAATGGTTTTGGCTTCTTTGGTCCTAAGAAGGTACTTTCATCATCCGCCATGTCATCATCAAAAGAAGCAGAAAATCCAATATCTTCAAATCGTGACCAAGAGGCATCTCGTAAACCCGTGGATTCTGTAGAATTAGATACCTGGGATTGGTTCGTAGAAGAAATTGATCTCAAAACCCGACGACATTCATCAGTCAAAGCTCTTACCGGATCCTCATATTCGGAGAATTGTTGTAGAGCGCGGTCATCATCTCGATATTGGAAGTGATTTGCTCTTCTTAATAATGCAAATGGCGTAGGTGAAACGGAATTTACTATCATCACCACCTTTGTCGTCGATTGTTGTAATAACGAAGGTCTTTCTGGTGGATATTCTGTTTCCTGGACCAGCTTCTGTAGGGACATAGGTAATTTCGATATACCGTTTGTGCCCGAGACGGAATCAGGAGAGAGTGATCGTAGATAGGCGAAGAATAGATGACTTGCAGCATCAGCCGCACTAGATAATGGTAAGCACATTTATAAATCTGACGGATGGATTTAACCCACGTTGACCATCCTTTATATCCACCTTCAAATCCATTGCCGGTATCATTATGTTCGAAAGCCCACCATCCCGCATATCTCGATAATTTGCGACCAGCTAAACCATTCGTTTTCCCATGCGCAGCAATTGCTGATAAGAGATCGAAGAAATCAAAAATGATATCTCTTCTCGCATCCGAATCTACACTGAGAGGTATAAAAGTTACAAAAGCGTCGCGGGCATATCTCGAGTCTGATCAAAGTTAGCCATGATTTCCTTCTCTATGAATCCCAAATCTCCTACCATTTTCTCCCACTTTAAATAATTCATAGGCATCCCATGAAACTACACCACCGGCCAATCGACTCCAACACCATTTCAGCACACTACATAGAACCTAATTTGAGATCAGTTATTGATCCCACTCTCAAGTTCAATCTGCCACCTCACCATAGGTTCCGTAAGTCTCAACTCTTGTGCCAGCATTTCCCGACTCAATTGTCTCTTATCGAAGAAATTCCTAATGAATGATCTTGCCGCACTTGGATCTGACGTAGGTCGGAATGGAAGTAGAAGGAATGGGGTATCCAAAGCTGCAAAGACCGACACAAATTAGCACCTGTTTCGCACTGTGTAACATAGGCAGACTCCATAGTAAATTCCCCTCCTCCCCCTCCCCCCTTAGGCTTCGTGCATAATCGATAACGGGGGAGATCATGACCGAGTCTGAATCAGATTGCATACCTCTTGATTTTAATTCCACGGTACATCCCCTCACCAGATTTTGAATTTCTTCTGGTTCGACGGTGGTTCGTGTCCATGCATCTGTCCATGTTGGCTTCGCTGGGACTTGATCATTCGCATCGTCCTCTCCCTTCTTCTTGGATGCTTTCGTTGGGCCATCTTTACCCTTTAACCTGGAGAAGAAATTGGGCATGATTGCGAAAATCGGTCGAGGATATTATCGAGATATCGCTGATCATGAAATTCTTTTGTTGCTAGTTATGTAAAACCAAGGACATTCGAAGGGTGAAATTGAAATTGTTGCTTTGAAAATTAATGGATGGAGATGGGAATATGATGTCTTGTATCAGATTCGCGCTCCTTCGGATAAGAAATTAATTAGAGGGATAGACGTTATGAGTGGATAGATGGAGATGTAAGGGTCGACTTTTGGGATTGCGGTTGATGGTCAGTCAACTTTTGCAGAGTGAAGAGTGAATGTAGAGTGAAGAGTGAAAAATGAATGAATGAATGGATGACTAAGTGAATGAATGAATGAATGAATGAAGAAATGAGTGAGTGAGTGAGTGAGTGAAGAAATGAGTGAGTGAGCGAGGAAAAAGAATGAGTGAGGATTGAGTTGAGTTGAGTTGAGTTGAGTCGTGTTCGGTTTATCTCTTAATTTTTTGAACCACCGTTCTTTGCGCGGCGGGAGGGGAAGAGGAATTATGTTTTTCTTTCGAGGAATTGCTATTTTGTTTTCCCCCAAAAAGCAAAGCAAGGCTTCCTAATACATTCAATATCAAATGTCGTACAGTGCATTTCATGTGTGAATGAATGGATCAATGGATGGTCCGAATGGAGCTGAATGGGCTGATGTGCGATATATGGGACATGTGGGATATACTATGTATGTTATGCTGTTATGCCATTCTCTGCGGTCCATGTCGACCAGGTGCATTCGATCAATCAATTTTTGAAATTGAAATTGAAATTGAAGATCGGGTATCCCAATTAAACCCCTTAAAGCCAGGTCAAATACACCCAGCGTACCAGCAGGACCTTTCGTAACCCAATCCCATTCATTCATTCCCTTTTTCCTTTTTTTTTCTGACCCAAACCATACCTTTCCCCCCGTCCGGAAGAGACCAAGCTGAGCCAGACCTGGGTAGTTTGATGTCCGGTAGTTTAAGTTTCCTTTGCTCAGGACGAGTTGGGTTAGTGGTGGGAGATGGATATCTAGGGTATCTTAGGGATCTCTGACCCAGGTACGAGTAGTTGAAAAGGTGCGATAGGAGGTGGATAGGAAGGATGCTAGGGAAATGGTCGATGCCAGGGACATACAGTACTAGGGAAATAGTAGATACTAGGTCAATACCAATTACTACGTAGATATAGTACCTACTAGGTCAATACCACATACCAAGTAACCTCCGTCCTCAATCAATCCTAGGGACGGAGGTTTCTATCAATTAAAATTTCAGGGGAGGGCAAAGGTCTACCAGGGCATTCTCCCGTCTGTAATTGGTTTACCCAATGAATCCGTGCATTGAACATTCTCACACTCTCCCATTTTCCTGCTCTGTGGTCACTGGTCTGTCCGTACGGAGTATTATTCATTCATTAGCTTTCTTTCCATGTTCTTAGCTTGGGATCTTAGTACGAAGGGATCTTATATTAGCGTTGCGTGTAGTGGATCGGGGACCGTCAATCCAATGAAAATCTTCGGTCCATGATATGGTGCTACACGGAGTTAAAGCCTTATTAGAGGATATGATTGATATCTGGCTTGTGGATGCTGGATGGGGTGTTTTGCTTTTGAGAAGAAAGTTGGGCTTGGGGATTCGATTTGTTCTCGTCGTCTGTGTATTTTACTTGGGATAGATGGTTTCACAGAATCCTTTGTAGATTCGGTGGAGAGGGAAAGATTGTTTGGAAGAGTGTAGACTTGGCTGGTTGGCTGGTCTGGTGGTCTGTTGGATTGTGTGTCTGATTGTCTGGCTGTCTAATTGTCTGATTGTCTGTGTGGTTGTCTGGTTGTCTGTGTGGCTTCTGTCTGGTTGTCTGGTTGTCTGTGTGGCTTCTGTCTGGCTTCTGTCTGGTTATCTGTCTGTCTGAGTGACTGTCTATCTATCTAGCTGGCTATCTATCTGTCTGTCTATCTATCTAGCTAGCTGGCTGTCTGATTGTCTGTCTATCTATTTATCTCTCTGGCTGTCTAGCTGGCTGGCTGTATCAAGCCCTTCATTCCTCTTAATAAAATCTCACATTGATTAAATCGTCATACAAGTAATAGGGCGACACTCTTCATTCTCTAGTGCATGCATGGTAAGGCGATAACCGTAAATATATAAAAAGCCACGGTAACTCTAGAAGGAAGAGAGCTTCGAAGATGGATTGAGAGATTCACATATTACTAATAGCATTTATTACAATCTCATCTGTATATTACGAACAAATTGTACCGTACATATATATTCTTTCAATACCACCATACAAACATAACACAATAGAATAGTAAAGGTTTACCTTACCTAATCATCAATATACAACCTGGTGAACACACAAATAACTTACATACATCAATGAGTTAAGTCTGAAGGTTTAATTATTCTCATCAACATCATCATGCATCGAAAACTACTAGAACAAAAAAGTAACAGAGGGGCAAATAAAAGTATATATAGCACATATAGCTATCATATATACATACATACATACCCATCATTCCTATCCAAAGACTCTGTTCTCAATAGCCTCGAACAAGCCATCCTCCCTCTTATTCAATTATCTATATCTCCTTTATCTCCTCCATCCAATCAACCCACCAATTCCATCCATCTATCTATCCCATCCTCCCCACATCGCCAACTCAACTCCCGCATACAGTACTCCATACATCCCAAGCTCCTACCTGACGTCGCTGACCTGCATTTGCCAACGCATGTACCAGTACCAATACCAGTAAGTGGGATTTTGATTTGACCATTCATATTCGAGAAGCTTAATTTTCTTGATGATCTTGAGATGACTTCTGGTTTATGATATGGAGATGTATAATGATGATGTAATGTCAAAAATAATGATGATATCAAAAATGATAAGTTAACATCAATCAATCTCTACTTTATTGATGATCTCACTACCTTTAGTATTGACAACAGTTCTAGTATTATTATCATTATCAGTATAATATTAATATCAATATCAAAAACTCAATCGATAACAACAAATTTATATATACTCTCTATCTTCATAACTTACATCTAGGTAAAAATTACACTCTTCTTACCTAGGTAGACAAGATTATATACTAATAAACTATCAAGATAGATAGGTAGGTAGGTAGGTAGCTAATAATCCATCCCATTCAATACAATCATCAATTTACTCACCCACTCACTATCTATCCACCCCCCACCGATACAAACTCCAGTATCCATTCCATTATTCAGTATCCATCATGTACATTCAGTATTCACTATTCATCCCCCCTAATAAAACCCACCCACCCACACACACAAACACATCCTCCCCAAACCCCAAAACCCAAAATCCAAACCCCATCCCTCACACCATCCCCAACCACGCACAGCCACACCCACCGCACGCGCCCCAAACCACACCACACCAGATCCACCAAGCCACCCAATCCACCAAGCTAAAATAAAATAAACTCACAGCATAGCATAACTAGTTATAGCATGCATAGCATGAGCGCATAAACAACTCAATCTCATGAATCTCATCATTTCATGCACTCACTTAAAGTTATTACTTACTTACTACACGCATTACATACATCATATATACATCATACATTACATCAACCCCCCTCTCCTAAAAATATCAAAAACGAAAGAAAAAATTATAGGTTAAGTTGAGAATGATAAGTTAACTTTTACTCGATTGTTGTTATTCCTTGTCTATTCTTTTCTTGCTTTGTTAGTTTAGATTGAATTGGATTGAATCAGATCAGATCAGATGAAAAATACAACATAATATACAGAGTATAGAGTATAAAATCAGAGTGTGTAAAACAAGAGTTTTGTGATTCTTGATTGATAGGATAGGATAGATAGATAGATATATTATTAGTATTAGTATTAACATTGACAATAATAATAAGAATATCGAGCACATGGAGAATATCTACTCATCAACCTATTCAGTGAGTAGAAGTAGTAATTAAGACTGAAGTATAGATTTAGATTAGATTAGATTGGATTGAATTGGATCAGATGAGATTAGATTAGATTCCTTATAAGCAAATAAATAAAGGAATAAATGAAGAAATAAATAGATAAATTTATAAATTTTGAGTTTTGGTATAAGATATGTGTCACGGCGCCAACTACATGATCTGTAGTTGCCTTTGTGCCTCAGGCACAGAACACTAGCGCGCCCTACTTCCTATAAGTAAGGCTTCACTCTTCCATAGCTCTTCCACCCTTATGGTACAATATAAGTCTTCACCCGTACCTTGACAATATGAGATATAGAAGAATTTCCAACTGTGGATTTGTTTGAATCTTTCTTTCTTTCTTTCTTTCTTTCTTTCTTTCTTTCTATTTGTTGATGTCACGCAGGAAATAAGCCTATATAAACCCAATTAGCTATACGCTGTTGGTGGTATCACTTTTAGCGTGATAGTTGATGTAAGTAGATTGGTAGATAGATAGGCAAATTGAAGTTTCTTTTACTTTTCTTTTTCTAAACTTCACTTCACTTCACTTCTCTGTTGGGGTATTTATCTATCTGCTTCTCCCTCTCCCTCTCCCTCTCCCTCTCTCTCCATCTGCCTCTATCTTTATCTTTATCTCATAATAATCATTCATCTTTATATCTCTCCAGCTATCTTGCATCATTATTCAAACAACAAAATCGAATCGAGTCTTGCGCAACGCAATTATAATGCGCTATGTATAAATACCCCTACCTCCTCAAATTTCTATTTCTTAAAAGAAATCTGAGAGAGGAAAGGAAAGGAAAGGAAAGGGAAGGGAAGAAGGAAAGTAATGTAATATATAATATACTTGATTTAATATATTATATCAAGATATCAAAATGTTAGAAGTTATATTACTAACTATTGAAACACTTCAAGTTCTAAGTCTCTTCATATATTATTCAGTTAAATAGATAGAGAGAGAAAGAAGTATGCATACTAATACCTATTTGATAATCGATGAATAGATAGATAATATAATATATATTATAATTACAACCTCATTATAACTTACCTCGCCTATCAACTCGTCTATCTACTTGCCTACCTACTAGGTAGAGAGTAGAGAGTAAAGAGATATAAATGGTATGATTAGTCTCTTTTATTATTTCTCTTACTATTTTATTCTTTATTTTATCTTTATTCTCATTCTCATTCTCTCTCTCTACAACACAATCTTACAAGCTTACAACTATTTAAATCCCCATCCCCATCCCTAGCCCTAGAATTAAATCATAACCCATACACAAATATATGAATACAAATAGAGATAGAAGTACACACATACACTTATCTAAACACCACATCTCGAATCCCAATATAATATAATACGAAAAGATACTTCCCTCCTTCCCCTTCTATAAAACTTATCCCTTTCACCCCTCTTCACCCCTCAACCAATCCGCCCTTCCCACTTCCTCTTTCCCCAACCCTCAATCCTCATCCCTCAATCCTTATCTCTTTCCACCAACCCATCTATTCCATCTTCATCCTCTCACACAACACTCCCCCCCCCCCCCCCTCAAATAAACCCTAATCACTCCCCCATCCCAACCTCCAATCTCTCAAACTTCCCTACAAAAAAAGAACTTCTCCACTCCCCCTCCAAAAAATCCCCTCCCCAAACATCCCATCCATAAAGCCCCCCTCAAAAATAAAGTAATTCTACTATATCACAATACTCTTGTAATACAATACAATACAATATAATACAATATAAAAAGAACAAATATATATATATTATCCTGCTTTCCTTCTTTCCTATCCTTTCATCGACATTCCTTTCCTATTTGATCTCTTATTTGATCCTTTTTCCTTTCCTTTCCTTTCCTTTCCTTCACTTCCCATTTCAACTTCAAATACATCCATCTCCTCCATCTCCACACCTCTCCATCCCCACATCCCAAACACCCACCTCTCCATCTCCACATCCACATCCCCATCCACCCCCCTCCCTCTTTCCACCTACCAATCCCAACCTCAAAATCTCACCCCAACAATCACAATCCCACAATCACAATCCCAGAATCCCATACTACCATACTACGATACTATACTACACCTCACTCTGATACTACCCACCAGTCCACCGCAGGCATGATATTTAACATGATATTTAACATAATATTTAACATGATATGACATGATATTTGATAGTACAGTTTGACTACACGAGGTAAAGGGATAGGAATGAAAATTCGACCTGCAAGAGGAAGAGGGGATGAAGAATATGGAAGAGTGATATTGACGTAACTTTGACTTCAGAAGGAATGTGAGAATGATATCTTTGTTTTATGAGTATGCGATAAATCGACTTTTATTTTCTTTCTTTGCTGCTTTCTCCAATCTACCTATTTTTTTTATCATGTTATATCATCACATCATATACATCCCCTCCACTCAGCAGCACATCCCATCATCTCCTCTCCTCCTCACAAGCCACCACCTAATTAAAAACCACCGTCTTATGACCATTCAACAAAACTCTTCTTTCGGTAACCCACTTCACCGCCGTCGCCAAAACATTACTCTCCACATTACTACCCTCGACCGTCAACTCCTTGGGACTCAATCCATGACCGACCCTCACAACATTCTGCTCAATAATCGGACCCTCATCCAAATCGCTCGTGACAAAATGTGCCGTGGCCCCAATAATCTTGACACCCCTATCATACGCCTGATGGTATGGTTTGGCGCCCTTAAACGACGGCAGGAACGAATGATGGATGTTGATAATCTTACCGCTCATGGCCGTGCAAAGCGTCGGACTCAAGACCTGCATGTATCGCGCCAGGACAATCAAATCGATGTTATTCTCCTTGACCAATTCCAAGATTTTGCCCTCCTGCTCGGCCTTGGTAGCCGCGGTGACAGGGAGATGATGGAACGGAATCTTGTACGTGTTGGCCAGGGGTTCGAAATCCGGATGATTGGATACGATAAGTGGGACTTCGATACCCAATTGTTGGATACTCTGACGGAACAGCAAATCGTTCAGACAGTGACCGATTTTCGACACCATGATCAGAACGCGAGGTTTGGTAGCCAGAGACGAGAGTTGGAAATCCATACTCATTTCCTGGGCGATGCTTTCGAATGCACCTTTTAATTCCTCGAGACTCAGTTTCGTGGCCGAGGCGTCCGAGCTGGATGATGCGGGAGGTCCAAAATGCACTCGCATGAAGAAGCGGAGGGATGTAGGATCTCCATATTGTTGCGAATCAACAATGTTGAGATTGTGCTGGGTGAGGAATCCCGTGACTGCGTGGACGATACCTGGACGATCGGGGCAGGAGAGAGTAAGGATGTATTCATCTGCTTTAACCATCTTGACTGATTTCTTCGTGGGAGCCTTTGCGAAAGATGAATGTGGAGAGCTTGAGAAATTTCGGACCGAAGGTTGGATTTGGAGTTGGGAGAGTTTGGAGATTGAGGCCAGATGGCGATGTGGTGGAGGATTGAAATTTTTTACAGGCTCGGTTGTGGTGGAGGAAAGGGAGAAGACCCTTGTTTGGGAGATGACCTCGCGAGCGGAGCAAATGGATGATCGGATTGAGTGTACAGATTTGGGATTCAACAATAAAGTCGACTTAGTAGATAACCTGCTCGCCATTAAAATACCTTCAATCTTTCTCAAGCCGATGACTCTTTTCGACCACTTTTATGCTCACTGCCATTAGTGGGTCTTTGGGGAAGTTTGTAGTCATAGCGACACGTGATTCCTTTATCCGGCGATGATTCGGAGAAATCGCTTCATAAAGCGAGTGAGAGCAAGCACGAGGCACGTTCGAGGCACGTTCGAGGCTCGATATCCATTGTTCTAAACTTGATAAAGTTTGGAGAATTTGTCTGGGCGGAGACAGTTTACTGGTGGAGATGAGATGGGGTTAAACCGTTAAGTCACAAAATTGGTTCTGGTGAGATTTTGAGAATTGATCATTAATTGGTACTGGTGTTCCATACTGACTTGAATATGCATACGCATTGTACTCCTTGAATATGCAATTGTGCTTGGCAGAAGTCTATATGTCATGAAAACAAGACTCAACACTCACAACCGACTGATATCGCTTTCTATTTTCTGTTTCTGTTTCTGTTTCTGTTTCTGTTTCTGTTTCTGTACATATTCTATTCTGTTCATCTCCAGTATCATAATCATTACTCATCTGGGTCATGTCATATTATTGTAATATCAGCATCTTGTTATGAGTTGATACTCATTCCGAAACCGACCGCAATATCTAATCATTGTCTTTCTCTTATCCAACTCGCTCTTGTAAAAATCATAAAAATTGCGTTCAATATCTTCAACGCGTTATGCGCCCATTCCATAGCTCTTTACTCTACTCCAAAAGAAAGCTTTATCGTTCCTCAATGTAAACTCTCCCCAGTCATCCGTTAGGCGATTATAATTCCAGAATCCGTTCCATGCCAATTTGTTATTTTTGACCGTCTTCCCTGCACTAGTCATCTTCAACTCCATTCTATAGAAATATTTCTCATGAACTCCTTCTGTTTCCACATATAATGTACCCTCTAACCCTCCAACTTTGGAAGAGGGTTCAGTATCTACATCTGGAGAAGGAGAATCATTGATAGAGGATAGGCGCCAACGTCCACGACGAGCATCGCTCATCACAGAAGAAGGGAGATGGGAAGATTGGTTTCTCCTGTGATATTCGAGAAGTTCCTTTGTCAAGTGATGAACAACGTCACTAGGTTCGGTGGTGGTTAAAAGAGAGATTAATGTGCCATCACGATAGAAACGAAGGTAGCGGTAATAGGTAACAATATGGACTGGAGAATTCCAAGCTACTGCTGAAGGGGAGGCTTGCCCAGGTCGAATGTAGTTCACGGTGCTTATGTAGCAGCCATTGAAACGAATGCGGGGACGTAAGCGGAACATTTGTTTCCAGGATGAAGAATAAGTTGATTGTAGTAGGGAATGGGTGACGGCATCGTTACTGAGAGGCATTGATGGAATAGACTCTTCACCTGAGTCTTCTGAAGGCAAAAGTAATTCAGGCTCGATTTCGAGAAGCTCTCCTGTGACTTCTGTTTGCCATTGATAATGCATTGCTTCGAATCCGAATTCCGAGCCAAGAGATATTCTTTTCCAAATTTGTTCTCCCGTTGTTACAAGATATGCCATGCGTTTGCATACTTGTGTTACTCGTGCAAGGTCAGCCACATCCCTAATTGCTACTTCTTTGAATATTTGTAATAGGATTTCATCAGGTATATCTGCAATTGGACATGGAGGAGCCGGTGTCCCTTCAATTTCCGGTGGCGATGGCTCAATTGATAAATCTGAGAAACTTTCTATCAATTGTTTGATAGTTTGTGGGGGCCCATCTGGTGATTGGTGTGCGGTATTGGGTACTGTGGCAGATGCATTGGATGGATGTAGATTTGTAGGTTTTAGTGGGAAGGCAGAAGGTGGGAAATGTTTGTTCTTATATTTTCGATCAACTTGATCATCAAGCTTATGATAATTAGCAAAAGTCTCGTAGGTTGAATTCGATTGGAAGCAAACATACCCGAAATGCTTTGCGGTAGAGATCAAGACTGTCTCCTAAACTACCTTGACCCTCTTTCTCTACCGCTTTTTCATAGTGTTCCAAAGCTGATTGTGGCTCACTGTTGCCATTCCTCTTACCGTATGGATAGAATTCATCTTCTTCTCCTGCACCAACGGCGCCACTTGGTCCGTCAAAGTGTAACGATTGAGGCTCAACGATGTCCTCATCTCCAGTTTTAGTATTTTCATGAATATGATTTGTCCGTGGAGCTTTCTGTGGTACATTGGAAGGCCCAGCCGCTTGGGTACTTGGAGGGTGTGCCTGGGCAACATTTGCCCGTCTGGTCACTTCTTCCTGCCATTGCTTGCGGAAAGTTTCCAATTCGGGATTGGAGTCTTGCATACTGTACAATTTAGAATGATGAGTATATGGTGTTCAGGAAACAGAGAGTGAAATGAATACGTATGAGGGGAAAAATCTTGCTATTCACCATATATTCATATATTGGTATGAGATGGAGCAAATAGTTACCTTGTAATTCTTCGGTCTGACGCGACGCTATCGATCGCCGCTGACATAATTGTCACCTTCTTATCGCCGCAAGATCCGTTATCGCTCCCAATTTTTTCTTTGATCAGTGGAGAACTCTATGATCGAAGGCGGGAGGATTTAAGTTTTCGGTCTGTTCCAATTCGACCGTTCTAACTTATATACCTGGAAGCAAAAAAATGAACTACCGTACTCATTAGGTATTCACTTTACATCATGATGAGCCGTAGAACTTAAGCCATCTTCCCCTCTCTTGGAAGTTATACAACTACAACAACCGTACATGATTCAATAAACGTTAACAATTGATTATCGTCTTCATACGCCTACTCTTCCCTCGCAATTGCTCAAGATTACTCGTCAATTCGACGTCATTCCACTCACACAAAAGCTTTTATGTCCGGCCTTTGGGATAGTCGCCCTGCATCTGTGGGGGACCGAATCCCAACAACTTATGAATCAGAACATTTAGGTCATGACAGAATCCACGGAGATGATCCAATACCTGGAGAATTAGGAACTGTAGCCATGACAGGCGATAATGATGATGTCGATATTGAGATCACGGCATCTCAAAAGATGATCTCGGCAATGTCTGGAAGTCTATTGACATCATTGTTAGGTACGCTCGCCACCCAGCATTTGAAATCTACAACAACTTCATACTAATACTTCTGTTATAGTTACTCCTTTAGATGTTGTTCGAGTTCGTCTACAGTCACAACCTTCCCAATCTCCTTTGACAGCAATTCGAAAAGCTGCTCTGGCCTCCCCTCAAACTTTCGGCACATTACCACCAAACCTAGGAATAACAGCATGTTGTCGAGAAGTTTTCTTTACCAGCGGCACAACGAGCGATGCTTGCATGGCTGCGCCTAGAATAAGCGCAATGGAGGGTGTTGGATGTGCCGTCGAAGAAACACAAAAGAAAACCTTTAATTCAACTTTTGATGGGATAAGGAAGATCGCGCGGAATGAAGGGGTTACGACTTTATGGCGAGGTCTATCGCCTACTTTGGTCATGACAGTTCCTTCGAACATTATTTACTTTACGGGATACGACTGGTTACGATTCAACAACCAAAGTCCTATCAATCGATTGTTCAATGACAACTACGCCCCTCTTGCTGCCGGCGCATCTGCCAGGACTATAGCCGCTGCAGTTGTCAGCCCGATCGAAATGTTCAGAACGAGAATGCAAGCTAGTCAGGCAACTGGAGGAGCACATTTTTCGGAAACTGTGAAGAGTGTCGGCGAAATGGTCTCACTTCACGGCTATACATCTCTGTGGCGAGGATTAACTCTAACACTTTGGAGGGATGTTCCATTTTCTGGAATCTACTGGTGGGGTTATGAATCCATAAGAGGGGCTTTGACAGATGCACGAGAGCGGGGTCGTGGGAGAACATATGATCGGAATACTTCTAGAGGTCAAATACGTACCAGATCGCAAAGTCGTGAAAACCACTCGGCGACATTCCTGGATAGTTTTATTGCTGGAGCGTCATCTGGAGCAGTTGCTTCTATCTTGACTATGCCTTTCGATGTTGGAAAAACCCGCCAACAAATCTTTCAGGAACCAGTGAAAACACCTGCTGGAGTTCAAAGGATTTTAGCACCCGAAGAACAATCCATGCCAAGGTTTCTTATGCACATCTTCAAAGCGGAAGGTCTCGGAGGCTTATGGAAAGGATGGGTTGCCAGAACCCTCAAGGTTGCTCCAGCATGTGCAATTATGATAAGTTGTTATGAAGTAGGGAAGAGAGCATTCAGGAGTGTGAATGAGAAAGCGGAATTAAAGCGAGGAACCGAGTGATGACATGAATTCTCCCCTCTTCTGGACGGACGGAAGGTTGGTTTGGCGCATAAAAGGAACACGGAATTGTAATACCAAGCGTTTAGAAGCATAGCGATTTCCAGCAGGTATCTGGACTCAGGTGTCTGGAATTTTGTATTGTATTAGAGATCCTAGAAAATAAGATAGCTTGAGCGAGATTAATATACCCAAAGTTTGAAAACCGAAGATTAGGAAGAAAGATCAATCCATGATTTTAGTGAAAGAGTGATTGAGAGAATGAGTGAGGACTACGACCGACTCGACCCGTATTTACCCCAGACTTTCGTTTGGCTCTCAGACCGCTGATGTCGGATGTCGCGTACCCCAGCAAAGCAACTTTACGCGTCTGTAGGTGCTCTGACGTGAAACTTGCATCATAGATTTGGGAAATTCAATCTGTCCCAATATTCAAGATTCCATAAATCCGACTTTCTCTTTCGTATATTCTATTCAAACGAACCTTTATCTACTGACTGCCTCTATCAGAGTGTCTATACTACTCCTCTTTCGCCATCAACCGTTTTCTCCAATTCCCATCATGTCTCTCAAACGCAAAGCGACTACAAATCCTACCAACGACGCCAAAAAGCCCAAAGCAAACGGATCAATCACTTCATTCTTCGGTCCACCCAAAACCGTTTCTTCAACTACCAAAGGAACCGGTAACTCTGCAGATTCTACCGCACCAGCACCAGCAGCATTCAAATTCAATAAGGAAAAATGGATAGCTACATTGACAGAAGAACAAAAAGACTTGTTGAAATTGGAGATTGAAACACTACATGAGAGCTGGTTGGCGGTATTAAAAGATGAGATTGTAGGAAAAGAATTCCTCGAATTGAAGAAGTTTTTGAAGAAGGAATTGGAGGGGAAGGATAAGATATTTCCACCAATGGAGGATGTTTACTCTTGGTATTTACATTCTTACCTTTATTTAATTGTTGTACTTGAGTAATAAATGGCTAATCAACAGAATGAACAGGTCAAGGCATACACCCTTTAACACTGTCAAAGCCGTGATAATCGGCCAAGATCCATACCATAACTTCAATCAAGCTCACGGTCTCTGTTTCTCCGTCCGCGCTCCTACACCGGCTCCACCTTCACTCAAGAATATTTTCAAGGCCCTCGCAAAAGATTATCCAGACTTCAAGCCCCCTCCAAATAACGGTGGGCTCCTTACTCCCTGGGCAGACCGTGGTGTCCTTCTCATCAATACATGTCTTACAGTCCGAGCTCACCAAGCCAATTCCCATGCAAACCATGGCTGGGAGAGATTTACACAAAAAGTTATCGATACCGTTGCTCAAAAGAGAACTAAAGGAGTGGTTTTTTTGGCGTGGGGAAGTCCTGCAGGAAAAAGAGTCGCGAAAGTGGATAGAAAGAAACATTGTGTTTTGATGAGTGTACATCCTAGTCCTTTGAGTGCGAGTAGGGGATGGTTTGACTGTGGGCATTTTAAGAAGACGAATGAGTGGTTGACTGAGCATCATGGAGAAGATGCAGTCATCGATTGGAGTTTGGATATTCCTGCTGCTAAAGCGGGTGTTTGAGGTGATGAATTGTTTTGTGGGAGATGATCTGTAGAGGGGAAATTGGCTAGCAATGTCAGGTGTTGACAAGCTCTTATTCTCAAAATGGGTTTGCACGAAAAGGGAGTTTGGATCTAAGCGTTGGGTACTGAACATTATTGCAGTGGTTTATATCATGATGGAGCTTACTTGGCTATATGAGTACAATCCTTCTTTTATGAAATTGATGACAGAGGATTCATTTTGTCTATTAACGGCGCAGGGTATTGAGAGAATCGGAATTTAATCAATTAGCCCATCTCAATACCCGGGTAACTAAGGTCATACATTTTTACCGTATAACATAGAATATACATTAAGATCCCTCTCACCCCTCCACAGACTCTCGATGGCTTGTAGGTAGAATATGAACGGAAAGACTGGGCATTGGCAGGCTTGTATTTGGTGTTTCTGGTCGCTGAATTTCTCTCAGTGAAAATGCGATCTCCAACCAGGTGTTTTTGGTCAACAACCTTGGGTAGCAAATGGAGATGATGTGGGTTCAAGCCTCCTTCCTACTTCAATAACTGATAATAGATAACTGGCGTCAGATCCCAGTGTAGGTACTCAGACAGCTTTACCTCTATGTGAAATAACGGCGCGGTTTCTGCTGTCTTTACATCTGTATCTGTTTCATGGAAAGGAATTGAATGCCTGAAGTTGCTTCGCAGAGCGTTTGTCTAGTGATGAATGCCTATTACATGGTTGCATTTTCAGAGAGGGAGTATAGGAACAGGAGAGTGGCTCGAGATGCTAGAATGTGAGGCGGGGTTGAAGAGTGTGGTGATGTTGTCCTATCATGTACTGGCTAAGTGATCTATTCATCTAGTGATATCTAGTGATCGGACAAGATAATAGGACGTAGCCGCGCTTGATGAAGTCTTGGAGGGATAGATGCGGATGTTTGTTGATTAAGTTTACTGGGCGAGTTTAAATGGGACGACAAAAATCTACGATGTGGCATTCATAAGTACAAGATTCTTGCTTCGAATTGAGGTCATTTTTACGGTTCTTGCTCTCAATTTACTCATCTTTCAGATTACTCTGATATCTGTCTCTGACAATCCTTACATGTTTTAAAAGTTATGCTTATCGAAAACTTGAATCTAGTCCCGAGGATTCCAATACACTCCTATTTCTAGAATAGGTTGGTGTACGGTCTTAAAAGCCGCATGGTGCGGTAAAGAGGATTTGTAGGATAGATAGGTAGTCTTTTCAAACAGTTTTGTGTAACGAGTGTTGATGAGATATTTCATTATCTGTTATGTTCATTGCATAAAATCATAACAGCCGCCCGCGTGTACATCCGAGTACCGTAAAGTTTCACAAAGCTAATCCCAAGGTCACTTCATTCCCGCATCCGGTATTTCTCCATGGCGATCGCGTCAAACACTGAACAGAAAGTTTAACTACATACATGTCATTTTCCACTACGCGCATACCAATTCGTCTTCGAGGGCATCCCAATTTGCCGCTTGTCAATCTCCCTTAAACATCCTTCACCTGCACATAGTCATGATTTCTGACAATCAAATCATCTTCCCACCACATCAACGTACAGCCCACCAACTTCTGCATCTCTGTCTTGTCTTTCGGCAGTCGCTCGCCTGTCTGTGGAGATATTGCTGGTCTGCATGTGATTTCCCAGTCCCACGCTGTGAAATCTTTGTGTCCGTGTACTGAAGCAGTGGTTATTGTGAGGTCGTAGAAGTCGGAGAAGGTGTGGGAATAGTGTGACGCGACTTCCGAGAGACCCATGAGTTGACTGTTGGTTGTGCCTAAGGGAAGAGGTGTTTTTAGTGAGGTTCGAATGATAGGGAATGGGAG
The DNA here is from genome assembly GCA_014898285.1 of Botrytis aclada. Taxonomy (NCBI): domain Eukaryota; kingdom Fungi; phylum Ascomycota; class Leotiomycetes; order Helotiales; family Sclerotiniaceae; genus Botrytis; species Botrytis aclada. Next base: position 1,622,295 of record RCSV01000001.1, on the reverse strand, counting down.
AACAGGCTGAAATCTGTGTAGACAAAGTTGGTCGGATGGTAGTATTTCATGATGGCTTCCGTGTCTCCTTTCTTGTATGCTTTGATGTATGCATCCATGCGTTTCATGATATGGTCATGATCGCCATGCTTCTTGTGCTGTATGTGGAGGGGGTGTTTGTTGTGAGGGGCTATTTCTGACTTTTTTCTTAGAGTTGAGGGTCACTATTGTGAGATCGTTCAAGAAGTCTTGAATCTTTTGGCGAAGAACTTGGGAAAAGAGTAAAAAGTACGAAAGTGGCTTATCCTATTCAGAAAAACAGATGCAATATGAATGGGTTCACGATTTTGTATCTCGGTTTTGATCAATTGAAGCTTGCGAAAAAGGGCATCAATGCTAAATTTATGTGGCCTACTCAATTGAGGATTGCGAAAGAGGGGTTTTAATCTCATTATCAGCCCACCTCTGCCCCTACACATTGAGTGTCTTTCGGAACTGAGGATTTACACCCGTAACCCACCTACATATCCAACTTTTCTTGTTTCTTTCAATGTTTCGTTCATTTTGATCACACTCAATCAGAAATTTGAAGATGAAAATTAGGCGAGCACAGCCAAGCATAGCTGATAACACAAATTACATGCAGGACTTGCCAAATGCATTACTGCTCCGTTTCATCCTTGCGATTGATAATCCAGCTGAACAACAGTCTTGGTGGGGTTGAAGCAAAGATAATATGCAATGATAATATTTGATATGTGATTATAATTGGACACTAGACGACGGCTGTTAGGCGACGCATCCGGTTGGCTTGTCAAGCGTATTGTTCCAAGATTCATGCTTAGATCGATCTGCATCACCTTCTTCATTCGGTATATCCTCCAGAGGCTGAGTGAGATCTATGATTGAAGTGGGGTTAAAGTTTATGACTCTTGCGATGTTCGATATTGCTAATGCGGGGCAAATAAGAGAAGAGGGGTTTAAACACAGTATGTAAATTTATCTTCCTCACAACATTAAAAATCGAGTGAATTACAAGCACGTCTGTTTCGATTCTCTTTCCACACTAGCAATCAGCCATGAAAGTTCTCGAAACGGATACTTCTATCGGTGAGTTCGCCGCTCAGAACGACGAGAGAAAAAAGATTGTCACCAGTCAGCCCTTCACAAAGAAGGAGGGCGTAGATGGTCGACTTCTCTTCACATCGGTGATGGGAGATAACAACTCCAATGTATGGGCTCAATCACTTCCTGCGAACGCTGTTTCTGTCAACTTGAATCCTAATTACTCTGCTCTCAAGTTGTGCGCCGCTAGGAATGATGTTGGAGAAAAAATTGATAACGATCCATCCTCAGTGAACGGCGAGGACGGGCCACTTCTTTTGGGACTCTTGTTGAACTATCAGAACAACAATTTACGGGCCGCAGATGCTCCAGGGTATGCTATTCCCGACACTTTGGATCCTAGGAGCGTCACCTTAGAGTTGAAGCCTGCAGTGTCCAATGGTGATGTAGATGTCAATGAGTCACATGTCGAGGTCGGCAGTGATGGACCACTTCTATTTGCATTGTTGTTGAACAATCAAAACAACAACAATAACAAAATCAGATTCCCGAAACAAACGAAAACAGCGCGATTTCCGATACTTTAGATCCCAGGAGTGTCACCTTAGAACTGCACCCGTTTAAAGATACTATTGCCGACGCTATCCCTAATGTTTTGGAAATGAAGACTCAACTGCTAGGGTTGCATTCGCCTGGAAATGACAAGGCTAATAACATCCCCGTCATTTTAAAGATCAACTCTCAAGCTCAAAAAGCCCAGGTACTCTCAATGCTTCAAGGTCGTTCAATCCCAAAAGCCACAGCTCCGAATGGTACCAGAAACAGTTTTGCAAATGGAACACTTGACAGAGCGCAAGTCACCGCTGCCAATTTACGGTCCACACCCCACGTTGCTCTCAACGAGGCTAAAAATGGTAATTTGAGCAACGAGCAACTGCAGTTTTGGAGAGAAAATGAATATCTCGTCATTCCAAATATAATACCAGAGAGCCAAAAAGACAACTTGCTTGAGACCGTGCATGAAGCAGCACAATTACTTGCTAGCGGTGGCGAGAGTACAAAAACATTCTTATCTCCCAGGACAGAGTTCTTACGTGAGTCCTGTGGATCGAGCAATCGCCACGTTAAGTGAACGTAAGTTGCACACACCCTAGTCACTGTTATATAATACTAACCTCGAATTTCCCCTCAAGACGGCTTCAATCCCGACGTCGAACCCCTTAAACGCATTCAACGTATCGGCTGCGGAATCCACCGCGTCATGCCCCCATTTCGGAAAGTCATCCTCAGTCCCTTCCACTCCACACTTGCCAAATCCCTCGGCTACAAAGACCCTTGCATATACCAAAGTCTGATCATCGTGAAAGCCGCCGAGGTTGGCGCGCGCGTGGTTCCTCACCAAGATGGCTGTTCGGGATTCACAAATCCATCGAGCTGCACGACTTTCTGGTATGCGCTCGAAGATTGCTCGACGGAGAATGGATGTTTGGTGGTCGCGCCGGGTAGTCATCGTGTACAACCCATTACGAGACGTTGTATCGCTAATAGAAATGGACAGCCGGTATTTGTTGATTTGGAAGAGCCGGTTTATGCGGACATTGTGGGGGTTGATGATTCGACTCTGCCAAAGAAGAATGAGAAAGGGGGATTTGAGTATAAGAAGTTGGAAGTGAAAGCAGGGACCTTAGTATTGATGCATGGTAATTTGATGCACAAAAGCGAAGCGAATCAAAGTAGTAAAAGTCGTATTGCGTTTAACTTTGGGGTTGTGGAAAATGAACACGGATGGCTGGAAGATAACTATCTTCAGCCTTATGAAGGAACGACGGAGTTTGAGAAATTGTAAAACAGTTGCATGGTTTTGACCTTGTGTTATGAATTTTTGGAATGAACGTTGATAGCAAATGAAGAGTTTGAATTAATTCAGGACAATCATTTCACCAACTTTAGTGAAAAAGGCGAATACACAAAAATTTAAAGCTTTCAAGGTGTCTTCAAACAAATAGTTGTGAACATATAAAATGTAAAATTTATACATGAATTGCAACAACGCTATCAAGAACTATGTGGATATATATACAAAGAAACCTTTCCTCCTCCTTCTTTCTTTATTCTTTTAATTAGAACGCTTGAATTTCTACAACATTCTATTCGTCAAGCTCATAACCGAATGGGCAGGTATCATCGTCATCATCACCAGAGGCAGCACTAGCAGCTGCTGAGGAAGCAGATGTAGTAGCTCCCGAAACAGCCGATGCAGATGCAGCGGCGCTTGAAACCACTGGAGCTGAAGCAGCGCTGCTTCCTGAAGAAGCTGAAGAAGAAGTGGTGGTCGAGGCAGTAGAGGAGATGGTCTTTCCAGCCAATGCCAAGATCTTCTGTGCAGCTTGCTCAGCAGCAACCATGATGATAGCTTGAGTGTTACCAGTTGGCATATCGGGATGCATAGAAGCATCCACAACGAACAAGTTATCAGTTCCCCAGACTTGGGTGTTGGTATCAACAACTGAGCTTCCATCGTTGGTCTCGCCCATAATAGCAGTACCGGTGAAATGATCACCAGTAACGTAAGTACCGGCGGAGACCAAAGAAGCACCAGTGATGGTGCTGTCGGATGGTGTAAGCATGGTGCTGTTTTTGGCGGCATTGAGGAAGTAGTCGATAATACTTTCCATGGAAGATTGATCATCGGCGGTGTTCATCCATGGATTAGTAGTGAATTCTGTAGCACCGGAACTGGTAATACCGAGAACACCGGTGGATGTCAAACCGTGCGTGAGGTAGAGCTTGATGCGGATTTGACCACTAGCAGGAGAGTTGCAGGTTCCTTGGAAGTATTTGGTTCCACCGGTAGTGTTGAGGGAGGTCCAGAAGTTCAATCTTTGACCAGATTGAACAAGTGGTCCAGTTTGTTGGGCGAAGAGATCGATGTTTTCAGTACTTGGGGAGGTGAAATCAGTTGACTTCAACGAGGTGGAGTTGCTGGCCATGGCCCCGGTAACGTTGAAAGTGAGGGTGAAGATTGGGTGATCCTTGAGGTTCTTTCCGACCGGAAGGTTAATCCAGTCAGATTCAGCTGGGAGAGTAACACAGCTGCTTCCGCTCTTCACAGTTGTGATTTGATCGGTGGGACCAATTCCACTGTTCATCAAGATACGAGGGGTAGACATGGTTCCAGCAGCGAGAATAAGCTTACCACCTGCGTTGAGATTGATGATTTGACGAAGACCAGTGCTAGAATTTTCAACTTCAACACCAGAGAATGTGGTACTGTTTGTGGTGCTTCGGATACCTCTTACGACCTTAGTGTTGAATTGGGCTTTGAAGTTGTTCATGGCAGTAGCGAGAGGGTAGTAAGACTTTACTGGACCAGCACGGAGACCATCTTGGATATCCCATGGTGGATGAGAGTAAGCTAGAGTCTTCGAGTTTGGTGATTTGATAGCATCAACTTCGGACCATCCAAGGTTACCCAAAAATGAAGAGAGAACGTTCCATACGCTTTGATCGTATCTTTGCGAGTTTGAGGTAGGGTTGGTAGTACCAGGGTTACGCTTATAGAGTCTGTCGGCGGATGCGCTGACATCGGTCCATTTCCATCCAGTTGGCCATTTGTCATCAAAATCGGCTTCTTGTGGACGAACGAACATCAAGGCATTGACCATAGTACCACCTCCAAGAATACATCCAGCCATTGAAGCAGTGTCTGTGCAGTATTCGTCGGAGACAGAAGCACTGGTGAGATAGTATGCCATGGAAGGAACGTCATATTGGGTAACGGTGTCGTTCCATGAAACAGTGGATCTACCACCAGTAGCATAGGTGGAAACGTTTCCTCTTTCTAACATCAAGACAGATGCACCGCTCTCGGCAAGACGCTCTGCAACGATGATACCAGCTGGACCTGCACCTGCGATAATGTAATCGTAGGTTGAGTTAAAAGTTGATACGGTAGTGTTTGAGCAAGTGGTAGTAGTGGTAGATGCGGTTGTGTTGCTGGCAGTGGCAGTGGCAGCGCTGGCCATAGCAGCCCATGTGGCGTAGTTATCGTTTGCAGCACTGGCAGTTTGAATTCCGAAATCACCATATCCAGTACCGTGATAACTGAAAGTCGCATCTGTAGCAGAGGCAGCATTTGTGACTGTGCCGTTACCAAGAGCCCATCCAATAACGACCTGACTAGCACCTGCCGCCAGAGTATAAGTGTTTCCAATACAAGCTTGGCAAAGGAAAGTGTATGACATGTGGGTTGAGTTGACAAAGGTACCATTTGCAATTGGCAACAATTGTGCCGTGGCATTTGCATAGGCACCTGGCGAAGTGTATCCACTGGTCTCACGCAACGATGCGATGACATCAGTTCCACTGGGCCAAGCAACAATCAACATACTGCCCACCATACTACCAGTTAATGAAACACCTCCATATCCTGAACCAGCTGTACTTGGGAAGACCTAATCCAGGTTAGCATACTTTGTAGTCACCATGTAATGAATAGATTCCTACAATTTGTCCGATGAAGTCGGATGTGGCATTGGCCTCCATGACCATACCGAACTGAAATCCTGTGGTGTCTGTTACACCCTCGAATGTGATCCCAGTGTTGGCATCCACATATGAGGCAGCTGTTTGAGCAAGAGCTCTGGCGGCAAAGCCAAGAGTGAGTAAAGAAGTACGCATTTTGAGATTTTGTGATGTGTTTCTTGCGATAATTGAATTTGAATGAATGTGTATATGAAGTTGTTACTTTCAGAAAATGGTCACCAGACCTGTCAATGAGAGTTTAAGAAAAGAATGAATTTGAAAAAGAATGTATACCGTCAAGGCAACTACTCAAAGGAAGGAATAAGAGAAGGAACGGAAGAGAAGAAAGAAACAGTTCTTGCGATACAGAGGAAAACTCAAATGTTGCGCAGACGCAAACCTTTTTGTACTTCCAAGAGCTCGAAGCACTCCTAACCTTATTGAATCCATTGTAAAAAACAAAAAGCTTCAATCATCGAATTCATCTATTCGAGCCTCGACTGTGTCCACTGTCCCGGTAAATTTTGGTTTATGCTTAATTGAAGTTCCTAATCCCTTCTCTCTCATTTGTTTCGTTTTATATCGTCTATCTACTTCATTCAAAAGTGGATAGATCAATAGAGGGGAAGGTACGCCATGAGGCTGTTATTAGATGAATTTATATTGAGGGGTAAATTGGATAGTCGTCATCTAGACAATTCGCTATGGAAAGCCCCTGTTCGCACGTTTCAAAAGCTTTTTTTCGCCTATTTTGACGTTTCAGGATCTTGCCGGTTCAGGGAGTTCTGGGGGATATTGATCCACTCGGATTCCCATTTTTGGCCTATAGTTTGATCGTTCATCCGAGTATGTTCTAGAAACGGCAAAATCATGCCGGGATGAAATTCCTGCACGTAAAAGCTTGGTAGATGTGATGGTTTCATGACAAAAATTGAACAAAATCAAGAACATAGCAATACAGCAATTCAAGCAACCAAGACCAACCAAGCCACACTTTTCACCATCGAATTCATGCACAGTGGCTGTGGATTCTCTCTATAACATTCTAACCAAATTAAGCATCTAGCCCAATTTTCACATGATTCGGGCCTATCTTGGAAATTAAAGGGAAAGAAAGAAAAGGAATCTGCTTTCATGAGGATTGTATGAATCAATAATGTTATTATTGGGTGTGGTAAACCATTTTTTCATTCGTTGACTACACGCGAATAATGTGATGAGACCCCCATACTGAAAGAAGCGTGTTTCCAACGTTCCATCTGAACTTTCAACAGGATCTGGTGGATAAGAAGCTCAAATGCGCATGGAGTCCTCGGTATATAAAATTAACTTTTCCCAGAGACTGTCCAATTGATGACATTGAGTGTGTAAGGCTTTGATAATCGGAAAAGTCCTTATCCACCATTGTTTTCTTTACAAAACAATTCTTTTTGCTCTGCGTTATCGAACAATAGGAGAGACCTGAAGACCTTGCCCGTTTCAAATGAGATTTAGAGTATCGTCAATGACGCACAAACAGGAGGTGCAGAGAAGAGATGAAATCTATAGGTCGGATGCTCATACTGCCACGTTCTTTGAGCCATAAGTGTCGAAACTCCAACCACGAGAGGGAAATTCACCAGCCCCAAGACGGGAAACATTCCACAAAGTCCAGATGCGGTCTATGATTGTATCAGTGGAATCTTATTTCATCGGCTCCATATCGGCTCCACTTGCAAGTATTCTTCGGTCGATGTCAGTCAGTATTTTGACGATTGATCTAAGCGTTGAAAACCCGAAACTATTGAAAGCCTTTGGCCATTATTGTCATTACCGGACTTTGTATCTCGGGATCATGACTCGCAAGTTTCCCAGTTACTTTCGTAGGTATAGATTGGGCTGATTCCACCGATCTTTCCTCATGGTAGCGAAATTGTGCAGGATGAAATGAGATATTGCATTTGGAAGCAGACTATCCAGTTGATATTTACTGGCTTCTAACTGATGTGGCTGATATCGATCTAAGGTCCGGCCGCATTGTGGCTCAATATTGTCATCACATGACTTGAAACATCATGGCAATTCTTAATCTCAATAGATTTGTTGATTTATAGGACAAATCAGACAATCTTTGTCAATCCAGCTGATTATGTCTAATTTCTCAATACTTGATCTCATTTTCTATACATATATGGGCTCTTCGCTTTGTTATCCATGAGTCTGTTAATATACTACACCAATTCGATTGAATACAAACGAGGAACGGAAACGCTCACACTCAGGTTTTTGACATCATCGCAACATTCTTTGCGTGACTTTGGGCGGTCATTGTGAACCATGGAAGATTTGTTCATTCAGTGGGGATAATAGAATATCCGACTTAAAGGTACAAAAACCCGATACAAACGCTCATTCATCCACCTTCGGTGCAATCACGTTAAGCGCGTCAAAATTGCGGGCAATCGATATGTTTAAAGGCCAAGCTGAGACAAAATATGATGATGGCGGGATCTATCAGCCATTTGTCATTTCTCGGCGCCTTGTACATACTTAAAATACCCAGTACCAAGTGGTGAAAGCCTGAAGGTTAACGTGGAATCATACTGGAATGCTTCGTCTAACCTGACAGCCTGGAACCGCCGTTTACAACTGATGTGAATCTTCACTATCTATATTTATTGAGTTGATTCCGTCGTTGTGAGGGTGGTAAAGCCTCGCCATCCTCTAGCTCTTATTTCACTCAATATTTGACCGACTTAGTTAGCATCAAAAAGTATAGAGACGCGGCTATCTTTCTCGGCGGGTCTTATGAGTCCCCTCAAGCTTGCTCAATGCTGTTGATTTCAAATTCGTATGACTTACATATCTTCCAAACCCTTTCTTCCTTCTTAAATGAATAAGAGAAGCAGGTAATCAAATGACTGAGATGGTCATCATATCCCCTTCCTTTTGCCTAGTTACTTTTGGCCATGAGTTTTGGGAATCCACTGCAGCTCTTTGCGCCACAACGTCAATAATACTTTTTCACTGTTATTACGAATTATAAACTCATAATTGTCATACAAGTCTTGTTGGTGATTCGCATTTTTATCAATTATGTTCTTACTAATAAGAATTCACTCATCCCCATGCCCAACAGTTTCGATAATACTTAAAAACAGGAAGACTGGATAGATACGTTTTCGAATCAAAGAAGCGAGTAAATCCTATCCTGATCATTTAACTCTCTGTTGAAGTTGTTCTATGATCCTGTTTTAATTGAATTATGTATCCTCCCTCGTGGATTTATATAACCAAAAAATATCTTCTCAAGTACATTGACCACTGGAATACACGTGCAACCTCTCAGAACATGGTAGTACAGCCAAGCAGGATGGCATTCATTACACTTCACGGAGCCTACACAAATGTCGATTTTAAGCTCCCCTCTACTCGTGGAATCAAGATCTGAAACTTCCCCGTAGAGAGTTGTAGCAAATTTCTCTCTAGCATTCCTTAAAAGCGGGAAAGATCCCGTGCTTTTTCGTCAACTAAAGCTATCGACCAGGTACATTGGGACCATGAGTTCCATAAGATCATTTCTCGGATATTTATATCGACAAATTTAAGGCAGTAGCACGGAACACGGCATCTGATAGCCTCATGCTGATCGAAGCCGGAAAACCACCCACTTAACTGTCAATGATCTAAGATAATTATCGCTTGATAGTTTTTGATCCCTGCTGTTGCTGAAGACACCTTCTGGTATGATTGTTGTTGTCAGTCAACAACAGCTGTTGCTAAGTTTAGTTTTCATCTTATCCTCAAGACGCTTACCAAGTGATAAAACTGAATTAACGGTAGTCGGACAGCCACAAATTTCTAAACACAGGAAAAGACGCTCAAAACACAAAGTCATTTCCAATATTAGACTTCTTGATCGCTCCCTGCGAGGAAGGCACTAATAACTCTATAGCTTTAAGCTTAACTCCGAACTGCCCAGATCTGCTCTTTCTGGTTCCGACATCAAATGGGCTATCGCCTCTTGCTGGATGTCATGGAAGTAAATGACATCGGTTAGGTCGGAGAACTTCAGCGACGAGCCGTTTTAAATGTTGTGAGTTCGATACGAACGAGAGAAAAGTGGGAAGGAGTGAATAATCTGAAGCCTGAGCATTAACGAAGTTAGTCCTTGCATTGTTATCTTGCCTGCTGATATGCAGAGAAACCTAGAGTACAAGAGATCCAAACTGGAACACTACGCTCTCAAGAAGCTCGATACTTGACACCGCATGTTAATCTTCAGAGGGCTTACTCAATCAGTAAAGCTCACAGTCCCATAATTCTTTGAGAACTTCGTCTCATTTGGACAACTTTTCCGCGCTGAATATCTACCACACATACCCAGAAGCTGACTATAAATCGAAGGATGACAAAAACCACCTACTCTTCTCGTCTGATATATCCAACAATAACAATCTGGCCAAACTCCTATCGTCTCTTGCACATGAGCAGACAAACTTTCTTACTCATAGGATGATAGCATGTTTAAGCTCCTTGAAAAATTCCACCTTCTGACTGCTCTCTGTTTCTCAAATGCTTCGGAGATAGGTCAAAAAGCACCTTAAACCTCACACTCTCCATGCAATTGCAGCCACTCTCTTTCGATTCAAAAGTAGTTCTCCAGGGGAGATACTTGTAAATATATTAGGGGAACTTCCCCTAATATATTCATAAACTCATCCTCGTCGGAAATCTCCACTTATCAATCACTTTTTGAAATGGCACATGATGTGAACCAAAAACCTAAAGCCCACTCATTTACCCCTCAATTTAGACAACCTCATGAGACTGAACGCCATGTACGATCTACAAAACCACTTCTCTAGCTGTGCACAGCTGATTCTCTCTACAACAGCCACAGGCCCCCTACGCCCAGACCTGTGCAGGGTAATCTTTCTCCGTCTCATAATATCTCACACTGATGCCAAAATGCAAATCAAGCACCACACGATCCCCGAGTCTCTGTACCAGGGCTCCGCTTCTGTTATCGGGGAAAATTTCATTATCTCTATGCCGTCGGTAGTATAGACCCTTGCGACGTATGACAGCGACAAGGCTTACTCCAGCTTCTACTTACTGTCTACGACCCATCTCATCATCTCTGACCCTCGAATTATCATCAAAGCTCTGAAAATAGATACTCAGTCCTTTTCATCTCATCTCATTCTATCTCATCCACCTGTCCAAGTAATCAACACCACAATAAACCTCCCTTTCTTTATACATACATACCACTCACACAACGACTCTCCCCTCCCCACGTATACCCCGACAATCCTCATAAACCTCACACCACATCACCTCCTTCCCCTCGCCAAGATCGATAGCCATAGCCAAACGAGCACTCACAGAGGGAGTCCCGCTTCGACCCAACTCTTCAATATCTTCGACCCAGCTCTCCAAACCTCTTCATTATAAAAGACAAGAGACACCCTTTCTCAAAAATCAAACGAACTTGCCATGCCATACCATACCTCTTCTTAATCTATCCAGGAGACAGATTCTAGTCTACAAATCCCACATCCCACATCACCCATCATCCATCCCAGTTTTTACCCCCAGACAATACAAGACAATAAAATACATTATTCCCCTCAAATTTCAATACAACCTACCTGTATTATAAAAGCTATATAATATTTCCCTCAAATCTATATATACTATAAGAAATAAGAAATATTCGTATCATATCATGTGGTATCCTATTCCATCAGGCTATCGCATCACAAATATCACACATGTCTGAAGACCCTCAAAAAACAGCATCAGGATATATATATCATATCATTAAGATACCCCATCTCCAGACTCGAGGTCTTTTCTCCTATCTTCTCTGCAAAAACTATCTCATCTCATCTCTCCCCCTTCCCGGTTTCTAGTTTCTGCGCAAGCCCAGGAGTTTTAAATAACTCATCCACCCACCCACTTAATCGATCAACCAATCAATATACCTCCTCCGCCCCCTACCATTCAACAGCTATAGAAAAGCTCAGTATGCCCCAACCAAAACACCATCGCTATACGAACTCCATATGATAAAACATCACCTATATCCTGGCTCCTATCTCATCTCGAAAAGCGATGGACCATTTGAAATTCCAACAATAGAACAGAATCAAAAAATAAAACTACATATGCAGAATGGGTATCATTGCACAGAAAACAAAAGAAAAATGCACGCTCGCTATGCTCATCAAGCTCTCTCTATCTAATCCCTTGAGGTTGGGGTAACCTTTTACCATCTAGAAATTGCCTTGGAGGTCTCTGTTCATAATAAGGATCAGGTTCTTGTCTCCTTTTCCTTTCTTCGTATTCTGCTCTCTCTTCTTCGCTTAGACTGAATGCCTTCTTCAGCCATCCGAATGCACTTCTCTTCTTTTTGACTTTCTTTCCATCTTCCATTGTGACAGTCGTCATATCGCTCATCACACTCATTCCCATACGACTCGGTGCCATTGATCTTGATAAACCGCTCGGTACGCGCTCATGGTGATGCATCGGGGCTGCAGTCCATGGTCTTTGCAATGGTGAATGTGGAGATGCGTTAACAGGACGAAAGAATTGTTTTTCGGAGTGAGGGGATGGGATGTAATCTCTTGTTAAAATAGGTGGCGGGATCTCACGTTCTCGACTTGTAAACACCGGCGCTGAAATTGCCGAAGAAGGAGAGTGAAATGCTGGTGATGGGAGATGTTCTTGTATCGAACGAATCGCAATTGGAGGATCTGATTCGGAACAGTATGCCGAATCGACTCCACGAGATGGGGGTGTATCCTTCGCTAGTTCGGGGTGCCTAGGAATGCTTAAAGATTCTGACCCATTGCGCTCTTCTCGTTTGCGGGTTTCATAATCACGATCTCTGCTCTTCTCAGCTCTATTTCTTCGTTCCTCTCTGTTTGAATCCCTGCTGCGTTCTTCTCTACGTTCTTCTCTACGACGCGCATCCCTGCTACGTTCTCGGCTACGCTCTTCTCTAAGTTGCTTTTCTCTTTGACGCTCCTCTCTATCAGCTGATAAATCCAAAGGCTCAATACGACGCTGCTCAGATCGCTCACGGGGACGAACCACCGCATTGGGCTTCAAGTACAAATATGGATCTATTACTGATTCCGCAACCGAAGTAATTCGTGGGGCGGAGAGTAATTTTGTAGGTTTCAAAGTATCGGTTTCGGTTTCGGTTTCCTTATTCTTGAGAGAAAAGCGCTTTCGAAGAGAAGGTTTTCTCTTGCCTTCCGGGGCAGATCGGAGGACAAATTCTTTGTGAACTTCTTTTCTTGGAGTAGTTCTTGGAGAAGTTTCAGGAGAAGTTTTGGGCGAGGTTTTGGGCGAGGTTTTGGGTGAGGTGTTGATCGAAGCCTTGGGCGAGGGCTTCGGTGAAGGTCTTGGTGATGGATTTGGGGAATAGGTGGTCGGCAAAAGTAATGGGGAATAAGTTGTCGGAGGGAGCATCGGAGAATAAGTCGTTGGAGGAGGTATTGGGGAATAAGTGGTGGCGGGAAGGACTGGTGTCGTTGTAGTAAGGGTTGGTGTCGCTGCGGGAGGGACTGGGGAGTAAATCGTTGGAGCAAGAATTGGAGAATATGTTGTTGGAAGAAGAAGAGGTGAATATGTGATAGGTTTGAGAGTATATAACAGCTCAGGTTGAGGTTCAGGTTCGGCTTCGCTCTCAGATTCTGGCTCTGGTTCTGGTTCCGACTCTGGCTCTGGGCTTTGTTCTCGGTCTTGTTCCCAGGTAATTGCTGGTAATATAGCTGAAATTGCTGGAGTTGTAGAATGCGGATCGCTGGGGAGCTCTTTTATCATGGAAGCTCGAAGATTGCGAGATACTAGAGCAGCTGGTGCTTGTGTAGGAGAAGAATTACTGAACTACACATCGTTAACCAAGAATGACATAATTGACCTTGCGAGCTTACTCTTGACTCCCGACTTATCCTGCCAGCTCTGCGATCCATTTCCGCCACAATACTTCCCAGTTGGCCGAGAGAGACCCCCAGATGATTACCTTTGGTTTGTAATGAGACGTAGGCTTTATGCCAACCCTCTACATTTCCACACATTGCATCAAAGACTCTCTCCATGTTGGGTCGTTTTTTTTGCCACGACCGATTGCCTCTCTGTCCTGTCAAGTATATTGTGAATTCCTTACAAGCATCTATTCCTTGTTGCGCATCGAGAATAGTGTCCTTCGTAGCTGCCGCGGTACGTGCAATAACGTGCTCGATACGTTCGTTGCCACTGACGATTTGCGACCTAAAAGCTCGATCCTCCAACATAGAATCGAAAATGGCGAGATTTTGTAATGGAAGTTTCAAATGCTTTAATCTCTCCTCAATATCACTTTGTGCCAGGTCGAAATCCTCCAGCGTCATCTCTAAAAACCCATCTACCTCATTCACATGTCCCTGTAATATTGACATGACCTGTTCTTCATCTCGGGCGATTCCATTGAGGAGTAGATAAATCCCGAAGGATATCTGTGCCATTAATTTCCACAGTTCATGATATTTTTGACCTGGTTGCCTCTGCCATCGCAGAGGATGTGTATCTTCGGAAACATCTTGTTCAATTAAGATCTTTCGTCGGGTCGCTGCGTCGCCGATTTTGGGTGCTGTTCGAGCTGTGTCGCTAGCCTCTTGCATCGACTCTGCAAAAGCACCTTGCATAGAACTTATTGGATGTTTTGGTACCATGGCATTTTTTGCAACTTCGTTGACTTTTTTGACTTCCTTAACATGGTGCACTTCCTTCATTGTATCGTTATTTAACCTCGTATCGTCTAAACGCATTTTGAAAAGTGAATCATCATCAGGCTCGAGAATAATCGGAAAACCGACTTCTTGATCAGAAGAGGAGTCGTAAAAGGCCATGATTGCCGCAGCCTGCCTACTTGAAGACTTATGCAAGAATTGATAGTCCTACATGGATTGATTGAACGTAGCGAGCGCCTCTTAGCTGCATGTGAATATTGACCGGATTCTTGGTATCCACGGTATTGTAGATGAGGTAATGTACTTTTGATGCAGTGCGCACCACTGATGGTGTACAACAGCGCTTCCAGAAGTCCACAATTTGGATTATACGAATGATCAAAAGTTTCCGGTATGTTCAAGACAAGGAAGATAGAGACAAGGCAGCTTTCCTCAGTTGTGAACAATCCAAATCAGTCGTAATCGAGTCTGCCCTCCCCCCCTACAAATGGTCCCTAGTCCACCGAGGAGGTGTCTGTGTCAGAGTCCACTGTCTACTTGTTGCAGTAGCGTCGAGAAACGGGTGGGAAACGAAAAGGCTATCGATAATAATCGCACAAGGCTTTTGAGGGAAGCGAAGAAGACTTTAGTTCGAATTTGGGTTCATCCTTTCACTATTTATTTTAAGTCAAGGGGACCATGCGCGGGACGAGATCGACTTTGATTGCGGAGGTTTTTCGTTTCAAGTCTTGATGTCGCGAATTAAAACAAAATATACAATGTGATTCGGAATAGGACAGAGGGGAGAAGAGCAAGGAATGTAAAATTTGAGGACTGGTGGATGGATGGATGGATGGATGGATGGGATGGTAAATGGTGGGTGGTGGATGGTGTTGTATTCGTCGTCCTGGGACCGGTACCGCGAATATAATATCTCTTTTCACAAGGTGGGATAAGAGAGGCGGGTGACGGTGATGACAGGGTGGATAGATTGAAAAAAGTAAAGAAGCTTGTGAGAAAAAGGAAAGCTTGAATGAATTGATTGATTGCGATTTGTGCAGGATGAAGCACTCTTCACTATGTGACAATGCTCCGTACACAGTTACAAGGAGAAGATCTTGGAGGGGAGAGAGAAGGAGGGGAAGAGGAAGAGAGGATGAATCTAGATGTCGTATTTATTACCAAGTTCATAACTATTAGCTTTACTTTTCCAGTTTTTCTGTTGTCTATTGTCTGTTTTCTATTTTCTATTTTCTATTCCCTCTTTTCCATTTCCATTCTTTTCCAATTGATTGAACCATGGCGTAGATCTTTGGGTTGGCTAGCGACATAAACCGTTTGAATGCGGGATTCTCGAATGATTGAGTTGCTTGATGGGGGGAAGTAATAATATCAAAATCAATAAAATGATTTTCCCATCGACGTATGCGATATAGTGAGAAAATCATTTGCCATCCATTTCAACGGTTCCCCTGGGTGAATGGCTTGGCAATGGGCTCCAGTCTCTTCTTCCCTTGGATACTACAAATGCTTCGACCCATAATATCTCCTTCGCACATACACCACCTAGGTCTATTCATTTATACAAATCATCTATGCTCTCTGGATTCTAGATCAAAAATTTCAATTGATCAATCCAGGGGATTGACGATTTATTTACGACATAGCCGATCTGTTCTTTGCTGCATGGAGAATTGATCGGGTCTGCGTGCTCATCGACACATCGACACATACATCGACACACACATCGACCGAAAGAGAAGATGGAAATGAAATTAAAGTTTTGGCTATGTTCATCGCTCATCGCTCATCGCTCCTCGCCCCATCTATCTTGTCTGGTCTCCCACTCTGCATTGAATTGTCCAATGCCCGCCCACGCGAAATCTACATGGCGCGTTCCTAAGAGATTCCGGCTTATTTTTTGGGTGGAGAAGCTGATCGGTTAATGTGCCCAATTCAGCATTGGCAGAGAGTCTATTGGATGAGATGAGGAGAAGTTGCTTTCTTTGGGAGAGACAAACGCTCACGGGTAAGCCACATGCCACATCGTTTCTCTCTTACTCTTTCCTTGTTATCCACGGAGTCTAGCACTTACGACCTAGCTACGTCCAAAATTCGCGACTCGATATTGCTCGTGTACGACGTAGATCATTGAAAATCGCGGAGAGGAGACGGAGACAAGGATACGGCGTACATCGTTCTTCCCTCACAGTGTTATATGAGTGTTATGGCGTACGTACTCTCAGATGTCCATTATTCATGGAAATTTTTGAGGTTCATCCACTCATGAAAAGCTCATCTACCTATGACATCTTTACCACGAACATCCATCACTTGCCGAGGTAGACTCACATGAATGTGTGACAAGAAATAGGAGGCGCTGAATCCTACTCTACCATAAGCTTTTGTGACTGATATCTTCAAGTCTCCACCCAAATCGAAAATTCATGCACACACAGACCATTCACAGACATCCCAATTTGGATGATCCCCCGGACAGCATCCTTGATAGGTTACTCGATTCGGATGAAGACCCATGTGCATTTCTATCTATAGCATCACTGGCATGACCCTTTTGAGGATTTCCAACCTTTACCGAGTGTCTAGTCGTCAAAACCTTGGACACAAAGCATGAGTCGGAAGAAGATGAAAAGGAAGGTCGTATCTCAAGGTCCAATTCGTTTTCAAATGCTTGTTCTCGAATCTGCCTGTCTTGAACCTGAGAGAAATCAGAATTACCTGCACGAGGCACAGCAAGTTTCATCAAATCCTTCATACAGCTGATTTCACATAGACTTTCAAAAGTAATATCGTGGATATGCTCATTAACGATTTAGAAATTTAAGATCGTAGCCAGTCAGCAAGACCTTATTGATTATCGTCTTTCGGAGATGATATAAAAAAAGCTAACAGTAATCTGCCCCTTATTCGTCTTCACTTACTGACACGGTGGATTAGTGCTCATTCCAAATTCTCCGAATATCATCTACCAGTCGATATTGACGTTCAATTGAATTTCGGATATTGAAAGATCTATGTACTTGCTTTCATCTCGGCAATGAATTGGACCTCCAATATTGCGCAGCAGAAACAAGACATATAAACATTTATTCTCCGAAGATATTGGGCTTGGGTTGGCGAGAGCCAGATTTGAAGGGCAGTCAGTCATGGGAATCACGGGCCAAATACCGACCATGTCTCGCATTTGAAGGCAGATGGCACAACTACCACTTTTCCAAAATCCACAACTTCTTATACGGAACAAGTCTTAGAGAAGCAGAATGATATGGACATCAGGAGCTCTGTCACCCTATTAACATACGAGAGTCCACGTCGTGGGATACTCAAGGTCATTGTAGCCCCAAAATTCCACCTTTCAAGCTCAATACTTGCTTGAGCTTTCGGTGGACTTTGAAGAGAAGAAAGTTGTGGAATCCTTTCACAAGCTCTCCGTGGCATGCTAGTGGGTCGATGTCTTCGAGATCTCTTGAGCCGTCATGAAGCATCATTCCCCCACATACCTCCGTTGAAGTCGACCTTCCTCGACTTTTCATATTCATCTCGGAACGTTTGCCTTAATCCTAGCCAGTGCGAAAGATATAAAGCTACATCCACACAAAAATCTCTTAATGCGGAGAGGAATGCGCTCTCTGGATGACAACGCGAGATAAGGTTTATCAAAATTACTCCCTTGTTACGTACTTGGAAGCAACGCAATCTGGACTTCGAGATATCAAACTGCATTAATGATAATTCCTTAGCCTGACCGTCTGGCATGCCGAATTTTGCACTATAAACATTTGGTAAGTGGGATTTTAGTTGTTCTTTTCCCAGTATTTCTTAAAGCCATTCTTATTCAATGGATCAACTCAGGAAGAATGTCGGAAGAGAGGTAAGATTCTCGAACTATTCTCAATTATTCAAACTATTGGTAAATCCTCACTCGATATTTGGACGAAAAATGGCCGAATATCCATTCAAAACGATACGGTGTCAAATCACACAGCTTACCGACTGATGAGTACTTGGAACTGATGCTATCTCATCATACAGCTGCAGAACAGAAGCACAGGTCTAGATGTCAAAACTGCGGACACCAAGACAGGTAGCTGGGCTATAGTATGGGGAACATACACCACCTGTGACCTGAGTGCACACAACCGAATTCTGCTTCCTTAAACCAAGATACTAGTAGTAGTTTTAGTTCAGCCACTCTGATTTAGTACCCAACTTAAAAAATCACACACAGAAAACCCTTTCCATCTCATTTCTATTCTATTTTTTCTATCATCAAAACATACCTCACAAATTCTACAATACAACAATTTACCAATTTACCAATACTTTACATTGATATTTTCTCTGTTACTGTACCTGTCCAGGTGCTTTGTCTGTACCTGTTAGTACACATTAAAAAGCATTCTCACCCCAATCTTAAATCCACCGGCACATCTCCACTATCATCGGCATTGAATACCTATCTTGTCACCCATACAGGGATCGAAAGTGGGCGCTCCAACCCCGAATTTTATCAATCTGTACCTGTCCTGCAGGGGTTTCCGAAACAAAATTCATCACCACATTTCGCGAATATTTTGTCTTGAAGATCGAATTTGCTTTTTGGGGGAATTGAGGAAAGGACACGGATTTTTATATATTCTCATTTCAATTTCATAACGACAAGAAGGTTGTGGGAGATTGGAACCAATTGATCAAATCGCACACGGGACAATTGGCTTGCATTATTGTTTTGTACATTTGTTACGATTTTGCACGAGCGGAATTCCATTCTGCTTGTATCTGTATCTCGTATCGTGTCTAGACTGTGCTGATAGTCTGATTTCCTTACTTGCAACCGAATCATTCCCTGTCAACTCGGTATTTACAGATATCGTCCATTTGCCAGTCTCGCCAATTACTCATCATGACGACCAACAAACTTCACGTATTCAAATTTGGTGACGGGGTCTGGGACCCGAGTCATCGGTTTGTTACTTCGTGGTTGTTGTCTCCATGGGCGCTTTTTGCTGTTAGAGCTTCAATTGTAAGTTACTTACTTCTTCTGAAAAAAGAGAAAGAAAGCGAGGGAGGAATAGTGAAATAAAGTAAAGTAAAGTATACATATAAATTGCAATAACTAATCCCTTCAACCTAGTCGCTCTATGCATTTTTCGTCCTTCTCTTCGCTATCTTTTGGGAAATCGCTCGTTTACCCAATGGAGGCGCAACCGCCCGATTCAGCTTCTCTTATTTCACCAGTACGTTTCCCTCTCCCCTCCCCTCACCACCAGAAACCCCTCCATACTAACCACCCCACAGTCCTCTGCTACTGGGGCATATCCTTCTACTTTCTCTTCGCCGCCCTGCACACCTTCACCTACGCGCGCAGCGGCATCCCCCTACTCTCGCGCTTTCCGCGCCCCCTCCAAGCCCTGCACTCCCTCTACTACAGCAGCATCATCTGCTACCCCATCCTCGTCACCATCGTCTTCTGGGGCGTCATCTTCCGGGTCTCGGTCCCCGTCGGCTGGTTCCCCACCCCCTTCGACGCCTGGTCTAACATCTCCGAACACGGTCTCAACTCCCTCTTCGCCCTCTTCGAAATCTGTATTCCGCGTACCGCTTCCCCGCCGTGGATTCACCTCCTCTGGTTAATCGTCATTCTGGCTTGTTATCTGGGGCTGGCGTATGTCACGGTGGCCACAAAACATCAATATGTGTATTCGTTTTTGAATCCGAAGGTTGCGCAGCATGGCATGGTGGCCGCGTATGTGTTTGGGATTGCGGTGGGTATTTGTTTGATTTTTGCGGTGGTGAAGGGGGTGGTTAGTTTGAGGGTTTGGGTGACGGAGACGAGGGGGGGGAGGAGGGGAAAGTTTGCGAAGGTTGGGGAGCTGCAGCTTGCGGATGTGGAAATGCAGAGGTTTGAGGAGAAGGCTTGAGTTGAGTATCGGAGATGAGTATCGTGAATGAGATGAATGAACTATACCCGATTAAGTATCCAAGCGACGATACGATGCAGAATACGCAGAATGAGTATACGATAGACATGCAACTAAGTAATACCCGGATGGATGGATAAATGAATAAGAAACACTACACTACACTACACTACACTACACTATACTACACTATACTACACTACACTATATTATACTATACTACATTACATTATACTACACTACATTACATTATACTACATTACATTACATTACACTATACTACACTACACTACACTATACTACATTACATTATACTACACTACCTACCTATCTACCTACCTACTACCCACCCACCCATCCAAACAAACATGAAAACACCACGGCCTCGAGAACAGATACATACATACCTATTCAAATTTGGCGTTTTGGGAGGAGAAAGAACAGGAGGGAAGGAAGCATAGCGATAGCGATAGCGATACCCATGGTCATATCATACTTATTATGCTTGTATTTGTATTTACATTCTTATTTACATTCTTATTCATATGCATATTCAGGTGTATTTGAAGATACAGTGAGATGTGATGAGATGAGCGAGCGAGCGAGCGAGCAGATCAAATCAGACTAGATTAGGTTAGATTACATGAATGAGATTTATTTACATACACTGTATAGATATTTGTTTAATACATGACATGACATGACATTACATTTATATAAACTATTGAGTAAAAGTCGGTATAGAAAAGAGATGGAGATGGATAATCTGAATGTGTGTAATTGTGTTTATCTCCGGTATGTATTTTCTTCCCAAATGTCAAGAAATGCGATTCCTATAAATCCATCCATCCATCCATCCATTCATTTATTGAAGAAGAAAAAATAATTCTATAAGTTTGTCTCATCATCCCAACTCATCCCATCTCACCTCTTGCCAACCCACCCACCCATCCGATTATTTTCCCCGTGTCCCCAAACTCCAAGAATACAAGATCCATAGCATCCCTACTGGTATCAATTAATCAATTAATCAAGCGAAGCGAAGCGCAAGCCGCAGACCTCACAAAACAACATCTCTATCTCCATCTCCGCACCGCAACATTAAATTTTATATCTCGACCTGTCCGAACTCAGAAACATATTACTCAGCTTCGTCTTCATATTCCTCCAACCCCTGATCTTCCTCTTCATCATATGCTTCCTCTTGACCCAATTGTGAATCGTGATCTGATGAATCTCCATCTTCCGATTTTGGATCTACAATCTTCATCCTGTCGTCTTGAAATTCTACGCTTTTTCTTGGCTTGGGAAGTTGTTCTTTTTCCACAACGGGAGCTGGGGCTGGGGCTGGGGCTGGGGCTTCAATAACAACATCTCCACTCCAAGCTCTGCATCCCTTGACATCTTCTCCACATCTTAAACATGTCCATCCTTCTCCTTCTTCTGCTTCCAGTTTACTGGCTATGCATACGAAACAATATATACATCCGCATTCTACCGTTTCGTATGGATTTGTGATGTCCGTTTGTGCACTCCCGATTACACCGGTGCTAGCTGCAGCAGCCATAACGCCTTCTTCTGTTGCTTGTAGCGCATTTTGATCATGGTAACATATAGCACAAGTGCGTTCGGGTAGGAAAGAAAGTTCACCTTTCTTTTCATTAATGGAAAGATCATCAGGGGATGATGTGTTAAAAACTGATTTCGTACGTCTCCAAATACGAGAGAGTAAGCGTCTCCAGCGAGAAATGCCGACCAGGGGAAGTACGAAAAGGAGAAACTCGGTAAATGCGTGCCATACAAGTTGGCGATTGAGATATTCGAATGATACTTCTCGACTGACTTGGCTTGTTGGGGGTGCTAGTCGAAGTCGTAGAATTCGATCGAGCAAAGTACGATATCTGCCGTTAACAAGGAAAACGAGGAAGGATGCGAAAGCGGCGGTGGAGTGAACGTTTGTTAAGAGGTCTGTGATTCGGGAGAGTCGACTCATAAGGGGTGAGGGGGTGCTATACCCATTGTCTGAATCGACTAGGTAATTCTCCCAACGTGTCCAGACATACTTGCCGCCTACAGTGAAGAGGCCGTATAAGCTCTTCTGCCATTTTGATGGCGATACCAAAACAGGTCCAGAATGTCGCGCATCTGTGAATTTTAAATTCTGCAATGTAGCTCCATACGTAGCATCATGATCCCATATACTGAGCTTAAAAAGAATCGCTCTCAGAGCCAGCATTATTTCCGCAGACCAATCATCCTGTATATGAGTTCCGAAATACTTTAAGCCTTCTCCCACTTGCCCTTTCAAGAGGTCTAATAATTCTTCATCCAATAACTCTGCATCAACTTGACCGACCCGAAAAGCAGGACGAGTTCCTTCGCGTCCAGAGATCGTATCCCATGTCGTAAGACCTGCAGTCCCTAATCGAGAGAAGGGAAAAGGAAGAGAGGAAACTCGTTGGGAGATGGCGGTGTTACGTCGTCGATTAAGATGGGTTTGGGCCGCTACTTCGCGAGCTTGACGACGAGCGGCAAGGCGCTGTTGGGCGAGGATAAAATCGTTGGATGTCATCGAGAGGGCATTGAATGGGTGTATGTATTTTATATATCTAGTAGTTTTGAGGAGGTTATTCGCTGATTTGGAAGAAGGTATGAATTGCAATGTGGAATTGTGAGAATGCAGGCTTGTGTTGACGTAGATACCGAGGTTAGTCTCCGTCCTTCCGTTTTGGGATCATTGCGCTAATGCCAAATATAGATTAGCGTCAGAAGCCACTGTGGATTTCTAGAACTTTACTACATTAGTCATTTTGTGTCACGTCACGTGGAATTCGAGAAGTGTTCTGTTTCTCTTAAGCTTCTTAATTTTCAATAGCGATCACCAGAGGTTATGTCTGTCTGGATGTCTGTCTGGATGTCTTCTCTTTCTTCCGAATTGCTGTCAGCAGTGTGCTATGCTGTGTGACTACCAGGTAATCTATGAATGCGTACGCTTGTACATACATATACATGCTTGCTGTGCACCCTTCCAAGTATTCAGTTCGCTCATCCGTACTCGATACCTTTCAAAGATGGCCTTTCTACCTTACTTGATCGATGTGTATCTTCTTGCTAGAACAATAACGGCCAGTGCCGAAGGGTTTCTCAGCTACGATCTTTCGAGTCCTATTAAAGGAGTGCGCAGCTCTGATATGTATGCGCTCGTCTTAATTTTATTGGCGTCAAGGATCCCGTCATGAGCTTCCCTCACAATTTCCGAAGCTTGAGTTGGGGATCACCGTCGTCGTGGATCACCTATCTTTGGGTCAACTTTGGGATCATTACAAATTGCAAAATCGATTAGTAAAATACAAAAGTGTAAGCTGACCGTTGTACCAGCAGCCACATACCGGCATTAATATTTCACCATACACTTCGTCTTCAAGAACTCAGCCCGGTCCCAAGAAGGAACTCACAAATTCGTAAGGATTCGTCAAATAAGATCTTACACATCTCGTTATCTTCCGATTTGGTGGAATTTCTTCCCTGGCAATGTTTTATCTTTTACCAAGTTACTCGTTTCCCGCTCTATTAAGGTTCATCTCGTTCTTCAACGAATCTTCGTTCTACAAACTTTGCCAATATTCCTGCATTATATGCAATGTGCTTACATTTCTCAGAAAACATTTCACCGCTTGTAGCGTTGCTGCTTGGTTTTTCTTCTCCCACTTTTCTTTTAGTAGTCTTAAAACAAGGTCTTAAAACAAGGTATCTCTAACTTGCATTTGAGGAAAGTCTCGCGTGAATAGTGAAACTCCGATTGAGTTTACAGTTCACATGTCATGCATAGCACCCTTGGAACTTTTTTCCAGCGGCCCCGCCTTCGAGTCTTCCACAAGGCTGAAGCCTGAAGAATCCACCCGGAAGAAGTTCTTGTTGTAGTCAATGGTCAGCCAAGTGGTGTATCTTCAGATGTTTTTAAAGTGGCTCAGACCGATATATGCTATTTTTCATACTTAGACTTACGAGATATCATTCTCTACAATTTGAACAGCCTGAAAAGAGGCCAAAATCTGGTCTATCAACGCCACAGCTCATTCTTTCAGATACATTATCGAAATAAATGGTCATTAGCCAACTTTCTGCAATCTCCTTCCGCGGAAAAAGATATTACTGCTATAATCAAAAACGGTGCCCCAAATCAACGTCTCCCCAGCACTTCAATGTT
The DNA here is from genome assembly GCA_014898285.1 of Botrytis aclada. Lineage (NCBI taxonomy): Eukaryota > Fungi > Ascomycota > Leotiomycetes > Helotiales > Sclerotiniaceae > Botrytis > Botrytis aclada. The sequence continues at coordinate 1,597,870 of RCSV01000001.1, read as the reverse complement.
TGTAAAGCTGTATCATCATTGGTGCGTATGTATCAATCGCATGATAGAAGAATGGACCCATGACTACTTAGAGCGGTGATCGCGGCCGTGGGATACCAAGTTATCGCCCGATCTTCTACCGCAAAACGGGTTTTACTGTTCTTTTCAAATCCCTTTGGGTGATAAAATGCATGTTTTATGCATGGCAGAATGACAAGAGTTGACCTTATTGGCCTGTGGAGCGATGTTGCAAGCAATCATCACGTATAGCCAATCGCTAATGGTGGCTTGCATCTCAATGCAATGTACCAAGCTCAGAATCACCAATGAATTGTTGATGGTATTCCTTCTACTTCCTTGCCTAATTTTGATCCATCCGATTCCTCAAACTTTTCGCTGACATGAGCTTCGCTCTGCTGACATTTAAAAGATGCTTACTTCTAGACAAGGAAATAGAGCAGGGTTTAACTCAATATCGCGGATTACAATATACAAAACCAATCCTTTATCAACTATGAGATGATCTCGAGACTACCTCACGGTCTAGCTATCAGGATCATCAGCTTGCCACAATAGCTGTCACATCTTGAATAGCGTACAATATTACGATTTGTATAGCTTGTAATGCTGTATTTAATACTTTCATTTCTCAAATTGTAGAGGTTTATTTATCAAAGTTACACTAAAATCCGAACATCCGACTATTCGCCCCGATACCAGACGTCATGGATCCTCAGGGATTTAGATCTCAGTTTCCATCCCCGAGAGTTCTAGAAGATCCGGACTCAATGTTCTTTGATTATGGAACACCGGTTCAAGAAGTTCAGAATCAACATCAAATAACTCAGAGCCGCGAGTCTAGAGGCGGTATTAGGGTCTCGTTAGCATGTGTACCGGTATTATCTTTGAGTCATCAATTGCTGTCATATATTTACTAATAAATGAACAGTGTCGAAGTCGTCATGTAAAATGCGGAGCAGAAATACCTTCATGCAGTCGTTGTCAGCAAGACGACAAGCCGTGCTTTTATGCAAAGTCAAGAAGAGGCATGAGAGACAAGAATGCTACCAGAATAAAAAACTCGACAAAACAGCATATTAGAGATAGGTATATGGTAAAAGACCAAGCAGAATATTCTACTTCAGCAAGGAGTCACGCTGGGAACTCATCTAGTGAATCGTGGACTGGAGCAGTTTCTGATGCATCACCGAGCCCTAGTAGCTCTTCATCCAGATTGAACAGTGTTAAGCCCATGGACTCAAAAAGGCTGATTGATCTTTACTACAAGTCTGTCAACCTGGATTTGCTTTAATATTTATCACTAACGGGTAGCTAGTTTCTTTCACAAAGCCCATCCATATATCATGCCAAAACCTCATTTTCTGAGCAGGCTAGAATCCGACTCAGATTCTTTGAACAGCCTTATGTCAGTAATGCAATATATCGGATCGCTATATGCACCTGATTTGCCATCAGCAGAGTTTAGGGCTATAGCTGTTAGTCAACTAGATCTAGTCAATTTACCACAAAACGGCTTTAGCGTTCAAACTCTACTTCTACTTGCCATTACCGTCCATGCCGAAGATGAACGACAACAAGCACGTGCTATCTTGGATAGAAACATATGCATAGCGTTAGAGCTCGGTATGAATCATCGAGCTTTTGCTGAAATGGAAAGAGACCCGGTATTAGCTGAGAGCTGGAGGAGAACCTTTTGGGGACTGTACGTTTTTGATGGGGTATTTTCTGGCATTGCTTGTGCATCCAGTTTTATGTGAGTGCCATGGAAGGAGAATTACCAGAGTCAATTTATATACTGACTCATTCTAGCTTATCCGCAATTGAAACACACGTGGATCTGCCCTGTGAGGACTACGAATATGAGAGCGGAGTGAGTCATTCCACTTTCTTAATGTTGTCTATTACACTTGTAAGGATTGAAGATTCTAAACTTCTTAGCGTATTCCGCGACCTCGTACTCTCTCAGATTATGACTCTCGTGATTTTGAAGACGAAATCCCAGTCTTCTCCTCTTTTACATATCTCATCGACCTTATTCGCATCATTGGAACAATTCTTAGCATCAATGACATCACAGGCAAAAACCTAGAGCCTGCTGTCACAAATGCCGATGCTATGCTTGTGAATTGGAGACTTCATTTACCGGTGGAGAAACAAGGGGTAGTAGATAAGCATGAGGAAGTCGACGAGCTGTTATTTCAGGCACAAAATTTACTGCAGACGTATGTTGATTTCACTTCCATAAAGCTCTGCTCGCCAATTGATTATGTGTGGAAGCACCATTTTAACCAATAATACAGACTTCTAGTAGTTATCCACCGTCCACTGTCTCGTCTCTACCACTCACCACTCGAAAAAATCTCCCGCTGCGCACCACCACCACTCACCTCTCCACAAACCGGGAACGAAGATCTCACCCGTTGGCTCCATACAAAGAAAACCATCGAAGCAGCCCAAACAGCCTTGAATCTTTACGCACTTCCTGGTTCAATATTATCGCACACGCCTCTCGGCATTTGTGGGATTACAAAAGCAACGCTGGCGAATCTTAGTGCTTGTGCTTATGTGTATGATAATGGAAGAGATGACAATGAAATGGGAGGAAATTTCGAAAGATCGAGTGAGTGGAAGATGGCTAGGGATAGGGTTAGATTGGGATTGGGCGCTACGAAGGTGTTGGCGGGGGTTTGGGAGGGTGCGCGGGGGACAGAAAGAGAATTGAAGGCTATTGCCAGAGGCGTTCTTGCGAACGGTGCGGGGAGAGAAGGAAGTAGAGAGGAGATAACTGGGACGAATGAGGCGGGAGAAGAAGGGGGTAATGGAAGATATATGGGGATGGGGACGAGGACAGGAACGGGGTTAGAAGGGATTGACCGAGGAAACGGACATGCAACGGGTGATAATTTTGAGGAGAATTTTAGAATGGGCGAGTTAGATTACTTGGGAATTTTGAATGATTTAGCTGTGGGGACGAATATTGGAATGGTGGGGAGTGGTGGAGCTTCGAATGGTAGTTGAAGGAAGGAGAAGATTCATTGAAGTCAACGCTGGTAGAAACAGGCGATTGGTTTATATGAGAGAATGAAAGACTTTGGATGAATCGTGGGTTGAAGAAGGCGTTGTTTACATCAATCAGGGGAGTGGAGCTCGCTCCACTGTATTTTGTGTTTGTTAGAACCTGCTGGGTTCTTGGTCTGTAGTATCATTTCACAGTGGACGGAAGGGTTTATTTAGATAGCTCTCATTGATATTTCGAAATTAGTGTAGAAAAGAATAGATATTGCAAGAAAGAAGTTAGATCTACGAAGTTGGGATTTGTAGTCTTTCATTGTGATGAAAGATTTAATTAAAACACTGTTCTAATTATTACACGGTGTAGGTCCGAGACTATGGTAGACTATTATTCTATAGAGAAAACCTAGACTGTGGGCTATATATATATCTTGCCAATCATTATAATTCATCTACATCGATGCTTTGTGGTGCGAGAGATTCTTCGGAGAATTATATGTCATGCGATTTGAAATATTTCTGGGGTGAATAGAAACGAAATTGTAGCAGTGACATGAGTTTCTTTTCGTGTACTCGGGAACAGGAAATTGAAGGGTTGTCTGCAAATACGTTCTGCTGTATAATATGGCAGGACTCGTGTATTTAACTTTATACAGCAAGCCTTTGGTGTTGTGGATATGGAGATAGGTTTGCAATGGCTGGCCTGCTGGTCTTTTGTAGGATTGTTACTTTTGACGCGGGTTTCTCGGCTGTTATCTATGTGGGTGAATCATCCATCGTTCTTCGTTTTACTTTGGTCACTGGTACTATATTCTATCGCTCTTGGATTGTTTCGTCTGGGAAGCTGGTGTTCTGGTCCTCGTCACAAGTGTCGCATGGGTGAGGAGACTGTGTGTTAAAAGTCGGAAACTCTTCGTCGATAATTTTTCGTGTGGAGAGAAATTAGGCGACGGAGGGTATAAGTGACTCAATATGAGATACCTGAGGTTTTGAGGTAGAAAAGGAATCCGAGACAATAGAGTCTAGTCTGTGGGTAGTCGGGAGATGCTGTGTGTATCTCCAAGGATACCCGGAAAGATCCTGTACGCTTCGAAGAAAGAAGACAGATATGAACAAAATGACTTTGTTATTACATTAACACATCTATAGATATCGTTGATGATTATTATTGAAAGAGAAATTGGGCAACTGAGGCGATTGGTCTATTATCGTACACGATGCTTAGATTCCCATAGATTCGTCTTTGGCGTGATTATAAGTCTCGATTGTGACACCTCGCTCAACGATAATACCTCTTTCCTCATCGTCTGTGTCGGCAAGTTCGTGCGAGTTGTTTCGATCTTGTTTGGATCCGGATTTGGAGCTCCAGAATTTACTCGATTTGGAGGTGTTTTGTTCGGAACGGTTGAAAGTACCAATGAGCTTGGGGTAGTAGAGTTTCCAGAAACCTACACTTGGTGGCATGCATGCGCAAAACTGAATGTTGAGTTAGGGAGATATTCAGTTAATTGACTTTGAAAGTTCTGGACTTACGAGGCCGAGATAAAGTTCTACGGAGCTCCATATGAATACGGGATATGCGGTCCAGGTTCTATCATAGTTTGATGTAGAGTACCATACGTAAACCGTTCGAATGATACTTGCAGTAGAGGCGATGAAGCCAATTGCAAAAAGCATGCAGAGAGATATTCTTTGCTTGAAGGGCAGCTGCAATTTCGATACTGTATGCATTGGTAGAATCACAACTATGTAATCGCTGATTCCGTTACAGATGGCAGTGAAGAGGAGATGGACTTCTTGGTTAATACAATTTGGCTGGGGTTTGAAGGAAACCGTCCAGTAATCAGAGACTGGTCTTTAAGATAGTTAGTCAAATAAGATTAAACTAAGTATGGTGATCGATGCTTACCTGCACTGGAACGTTAAAGTGATAGCAAAAATAGAGCCGTGCAAGAGCATGTATATCATAACTCCTTGTGCAACGCGTCGAAGTTTAGGAGCTCCGTTTTCGAATAGCCGAGCAATAAGCCACAGCATGGAAATTCTTATAGGAGTAAGCGCTAGAGTAAACAGAATCTGCGTTGTGTAGATGCATTTAAGACCGAGGGTAAGCGAATCGTAGGGAACATCCCAAGCGTGGACATCCCATCCAACATATGTTTCAACAAAAATGCTCATGACAGCAAAACCAGTGATGGGTATCTGATATTCTACGTTAGTATCTCTTGAGACGTGTGAAAGACTTGGAGAAACTAACCATGCTAAAGAGAGCCAGATAATCATCTAAACCAAAACATTTTGATATGTACAAGCGAGTATAGATGCGAATTCCCAACATCGCCAACACTATCGGGTAAAGTACTCCATGGACAATGAAGATAGATGGTCCATATCTTTCGGGGTTAACATAATTAGGAACGGGCCAGTCTAATGTGGCTGTGATGTCGATATACATGATGAAAGAAAGTTGCACTGGTACAACGGAACCGCGAAAAAGAGAAAAACAGCATCACAACAGATTTTGAGGACCTCAGTCCTGTTATATGAAAAGACATGATGCGACTTACTTGCCCGCGAGTCAATGAAGCGGCTGGATGGGATCCAAAATCTATCGCACACATCCCTCCTTTGTTGAGAGCTTCAAATGAGGATTTTCGGACATAAGCATTGTGGATAGCACATCAATGATATTTATCAATGGATAAACAGATGTCAGTATTGGTCTTTGGGATCCACGTTACGGTCGTAGGGCCAGCCATGGAAGTTCCACCGAGCTGGTAGGCGAAATTCTCCATAATATAAAGAACAAACAGGCGATCCGTCAAAGTAAGGCCATCAAATCAACAACTACTGACACGCAGAAGAAGACGTGCGTTAAGACCCCACTTACTAGTTGCTGATCGTCCGAAAATCAGATCAAGCTACGGAGGAAGGTGCCCAGTGCGCAGTGCATTTCTGGATGGACGCCGGCGCTACAGAAAACCAGGCACGGCCATTTTCTCCATTGTGATTTTTCTGAAATGGTGGCCGAGACCATAAAAGCTACTCTCCTGATCTTTGTTCTGATGCTGTTAAGCGATTTTATAATTCCTATCAGTGCAACCCGACCCGATTTTGTCGTTTAATGCCGCGAGGTGATGTTTTTCATGCCATGACTCGAGTGTTTGTGAGCTCCGGGCTAGGAAACCTCAAGAGAAAGGATATGAAAAAACCAGAGGTTTTTGACGTTGCTTGGCAAAAGGGGCGAAAGCGGTTTCGGAGCCTATCCAATTTTAAATGAATTGAAGGGAAGGATGTGAAAAATAGTCGAAACAGGAATCAAGTGTCCAATTCAAAAAGATCTTATTAGTACGTAGAATACTATTTCGTACTTGGGGGAAAGCATTAATATTTAAAAGAATCAATATAAGGCTTGATGAAGGTCGAGCACTCGGAATGTTTACAATAGAGTTCAAACTTGAACCTTTCAAGTGTTAAGTTTGTGGCAACTGATTCTAGGAACTCATGAATGCGCCAGCCTTAGACATACTCACGCGGCTAATACATTGGCCAGACAGGGCAAGACTATTTTGACTACCGACATCGAGGTGCCCTGGTCTAGCCCTGTCAATGTTTCGTCCTTACAGGACTAATGCTCCAGGCATAGCACAATGAGGTGGGATTAACAGAGCAGAGTTGAGGTTCAAGAGTCACATTTGGAGAGCTCAAGCTCATCGCCACAACTTATGAGGCGTAAAAAAACAACCTGTGGAAACTCTCAGTCAAATGATTATACAATCATAGCAAGCTCACTTATAGCATACATTACATTGAGAGTTATATTCACTTGGTACATCTCCATCGTGCCTTTTGGCGGTGAATTCTTTATCAGTTCAAAGTGTTCTAATGTTCCTGACATCTTTGGAAGTCTTTCAACTGCTCCGGCAGTCCATGGAGAAAATGAGAAGATTGAACATTTCAAAATAAATAGAGAGCTGAAAAGACAATATGATTGACGTATTGTAAGAGAAGGAGACAGAAATTGCACTTTCGCTCGCAATTGTTTGTCGGTACCGGCACGTGATAGCGCGGCTTGCTTCTTATTCACTACCACCCCTCACTTTGATCCCCGAGAAACTTTTGAAAGACATATTCACCTCCATTATCTTTATCCCGATTTAAAAGGCTTCCCCGGCCATAAGTGTGTGTTTTATTCTTTGTACCTCAATAAATCTTGACCTTGACCTCAAACTTCAATCGAACAACACGCCAAAGTATCCCACCAGTCGGCGTTACTGATAAAGTCAGAAGACTTGAACTTTGCTTTCTCCGAAAAGTAAAAGTATCAGCTATGACGGTTCTCGAGGCTGTTCGTGGAATTGAAGTCACAGTTTGCGTGGATGAGCAAGCTCTTCAAGAGTACGATGACGATGAAGTCGAGGTTGTTTCTGCAGATGTCGAGGAATATCAAGCTTCTAGAACAGTGGCTAAATATATCGAATCGCATACTGGTCACGAATTCATGATCAAAATTCAGACACTCGATACATACAAACCAGATTCCCCAATTCTCTCTTTCAAGATATATGTGGATGGAATGAATGTTTCATCACCCAATATAAACCCCCACAGCGGACTTTTCAAGTAAGATCATCCACCCTTCAACACCTCAAAAGATATAATAGCGATTCTTTATTGTCAAGATGCTAAACTTTGATTGTTTATACAAAAGCCAAACATTATGGGCTATTGTCCTCTATACACCCTAAAGGCTCACATATTTAATAGTACCAGAACAATAAGAGGAATCGAAACTATATTGGAAAATGGAAATGCATTCGTGGAGCCATTCTTATTCAAAACAATTACCACGAGTTAGTCAAAGATTATTAAGAAAATGAAGTAATGATTCGTTTACACTGACTTTGTTGAAGGCGCCGACGATGAAAAGCTCGCGTCCGTGAAAGAGGATGCAAAGCGTCTAAGTGACGTTGGAGAGATAGTGGTAAAAGTACACCGAAGAGGTGAAAGAATTCGTTCGCAGAAACAATCAAAAAGGCTCCGCGCTTCCAAAAAGCTAGCTGCCGATTCATCAGCATCGGTGCATGAGAAGGCGCTCAAAGGACAAGCAATGTCTCATAGTACCACGTGAGCCATCATCTTTGTATCTCCAATTCTAGACTATCATATGTTTCTAACCATTGAATCCGCTTCAGATTAGGAGCACCTCAAGCCACGACAGCAAGTAATGTTTCGAAGATGAGCTACGTAGACGGAAAAGACAAACCAATCGCTATCTATCGATTCAAATACAGATCTAAAGGTCAGAAACACCCTACAGCAAGTCTATAGAAGTTTCTAACAGTCGCAGAATCACTCAAGTCTCTCTTGATACTCAAAAGAACCCCAGAGCCATCCCCTTCCCCTTCTCCCTCTCCTGCTCCAATTCCTAATGGTGCTTCGGGATCTTTTGACCTTGAGAGCCTTGATGCAACCCAGAAGGCTAAGCTTCAAGAGTTTCTGGGGAATTTAATGGTATGTAAAATCTCTCGTCTCCCGCACCATCGCTAACTTTGTTATTATTAGGGAGATGAAGCCCAACCTAATGGAGAGAGGAAGATTAAGCGGGAAAGAGAGAAAACTGAATCCAAGGCCAACAAGCGACCAAAGAGAGGCGAACGTGTTGAGGTCGATTTGACAGGAGATGATTCGGGTTGAACTATGAGCCAATATTCGCAGGGTTTTCTGAGTTACCGTGGGACAACAAGGGATACATTTTGCAACTTTTCTAGGGCTTTTATGGATCATCTGGGGTGTTCATGACGGGGTTTTCATGGTGCAACTTTCAATTTGACATAGTGCGGGGACGATTCAGCTCCAAGGATAATAAATTTGCATTTAAATCAAGAAAAGGTAACACAGAGATGGGTTAGTAGTTCAGGTATACGAGCTAGCCAAGGTATAGACAAAAGTTCTTTTCTTCGATAATTCTACACAGCCGTTCGGAAATTGCACATTTCTTCTGGCATTGACAGTGATCCTAGAGATGATGACTTGCGCATCTAGTGCAGGCGGTGAAGTATCCCCTGATGATCATGTACCATGTTGAAAAGAAAAAACCCGTTATGTGTAAAATCCTGTCCCAAACTCCCATGAGAAGTCCTCTTACCTACGTTACTCAATCTCGATAAGTAAACCAAGGCAGTACAACCTCTATAATCATCTGCTTCACTACATATATATATACCAGCCTTAGACAACATCTCCTGCTGGTTATTTTAAACATCATCAGAGCAGCAGTATATCCGGATATACAAGTATCGATTACCTCTCCCAGTCTTCACAGATACCCGTGCAATTTGCCGACCAGGTTTCTATCTAGCGATCATTTCGATGTAGAAACAGACCGGGTTTAAATCTAATAGTAGGTCAATATAGTTGTGAATACAAGGGTCTTCATTATTCATTAATGTGGGCTGAAACATGGAAATAGCCGATTATGATGGAGTAAATTATCATAATGTAAACGAGAGAAACAATAGCATTTCTGAGAGCTGCTATGTAGCGTCATTATATTGCGAAGCCTTTGAAGTAGCATCTAATGCTGTAGCTTCACAAATCATGGGAGTCGCAGGCAGACATGTTTACCGTATGTTTATTTTCTGATATGGATAAGTAAACTCGTTATCTAGGAGCTTGCAAGAGCAAATAAGACATAGCTTTTGAATTGAGTTGTTGTGACGCCGTTGAACCATTGCGCCATTGAAATAATTAACTTTCCATCCCCTTCGTTACGTCATTAAACCCGTCTAATATCTTCCCATGCCCAATAAATTACCAGGGTATATTTGTCGAATAAAAGATTGACTAGCAAACTGAGAACGCCCCCGAGCAAAATGAAAATGATCTCCCCGCCGTCCTAAATTTGTAGATGTGTGGCTCTACTATTAAGCATCTTCGTCAGAATCTGCAGTAAGATCAACGACCTCTGTAGTTCTGGATTTCTTTCGTCGTGTCTGGTTTGAGCTGCTTCCGTCGTTATCCCGCTCACGCTTGACTTTTCTCTCGGGTGTGTTAGACGCGCGACTCGCCTACAAAAACATTAGCTCATGTAAGCCTTGGCATTACTGTACTACTTACAGCAATCCCTTCGTTACGTAGAAATGCCTTGAGGCGCTCCTTTTGAGCCGCGGTCAAATGATTGAGATCAATATCAGGCGCTGGAACTGGTAATGGGCTATCTTCTGGCTCGGGGGTGCGCTCAATAATCAATAATTGCTTGAGAGATTCTATGTCGATATCAGCAATGCCTTCCAATTCCGTCGCAGTCTAATGTACCATTGGACCGATATTTAAACTCAAAAATGGCTATGGGGTAATCTTCGCCATCAAGTTTTGTTACATTGACAAAATTCTGTGCAGAAGTAGTCGTACCGGGTGAAAATCTAAGATCGTAAGTTAACTGGTGAGTGCATGATCATGGCCTAACATACGAAACACTGTGGGATTTTGCTTGGCCTTTCAGCGCTTTCTCATGAAACTTGCTGGAGCTGGAGCTGGCCTGGGGTTCATAGTTCATATATGTTGATGGTTTGGATGCAGATGCACGCCAGATTTTGACCTCAATAGTGCCGACCTTTTCCGCCTCCGCCTTGTCTTTGCTGAGGCTTGAGAGCCGAGCTTCATCATTTGCTTCTCATCTTTAGCAACTACATCGATAGAATTGACAAGATAGTAAGAGAACGTACAGATATCAAGTTCAGAAAACCTGTAACTTTGCATCGTATGCCGTTCTGCGCTGTCTCTTGACATAGGATGAAAACTATGTGGTCCGTTGAAACAAATGGTAGATCCTATATAACGTGGTCCGACTACCTTCCCTTCAGAAAACTTGCCGTCCACAAACACGTGCATCGTGAGGTTTGGTGAATTCATTTCGAATCCAGATGAAACAGAGCACTTGATGCTGAAAGTGGCACCAGTAACAGCCTCGATGTATTTAACCACTGTTCTTGAACTTTGATATTCGCCGACCGGACCTGGTTTAGTTTCTACCTCCTCGTTGTCATCATATTCATCAACTCTCTCTCCATTAACCTCAAAATGAAATTCCAGACCTGGAAGTTTGTCGTGGAAGACCATCTTGAAAGTTGCGATTTTACAATTTGTGTATTTTCAGGAGTGAGATGCTAGGAACAAAACATGAAATTGATTAGTCCTCTGCAGCAAGTAGCAAAGCTTATAGAGGCAAAGTGAGCAGAATGATGAACTTACTGAACGATTTGTGATCCTGAGTATCAATTTGAGGATGCGTCGCACGATTCAAATGTGTAACTTGAATACTTGAATACGGGCAAAAGCGTAGAGTTTTCGTTTACCAGACACTTCTCTATGATTATTCCATGATTATTCTTGTTAAGGAAAGCTTTCGCGAAATCTCGACGATGCTTCCTGTGGCATTCATCCGGTACTTTTGTTTCAAACACTGATGTGCCAAAAGATGAGAAGTCCTACTACACGTGACTTGCCCCACATTAGACATCAATCCCGAGTGCATTTGCCTCATGTCGCCCAACAATTGCTGAATTCAACCAACTAATTATGTTCAAGTATTCACCTGCTTTAGGATATTTGCTCTACGGTCGATGTGCATATATTCTTTTGGTAGGTTATTTCCTCCGACTTTGATTAACATTTGGAAGTGATAAATAAGGTAAATGTCGGCATGCTTGAGTCGTTTGCATTGAATATGCGCATCCAAAGCAAACAGAAAACAACTCCCATAAACTCACTACTAGTATAGAGCTCAACCATCCTTCTCAATTCTATCTTGGTGATGACATAAGCTTTTCTACTAGCTACTTTTTCGAAGCTCCTCTTCCGTCAACCTCCATCAAAAAACCACAAAACATGGCTTCTACCACCGATGCCGATGCGAGCTCGCCCCTACTGACATCGACCTGTACCATCTGCAATCTCCCAGCAAAAGACTGTGCACGCTGCAAGTCCGCCGCCTACTGTTCTTCCGAATGTCAAATCCTTGATTGGCCTCTTCACAAAACCCTTTGCAAGAAGATCACCAAAATGCCTTCCCGGCCAAGTCCCACCCACAAGCTTGGCGTTTTGTTTCCACCCGACAGTAAAAGCCCAGACTTGGTATGGGTAAACTTCAAGAAGATCGAAATTCCTGGTGTCGAAGGGCAATTTAACCTGCCGGATGTCAATAGATTCCTCACTTACAGCTCAGGCGATTCTTTTGATCCCGAACAACTTCTTATCAAGCCTCAGGGGATCATGCGAGCACGACACATCAAACATACTCTTGCTGTTTTTATGCGGGATAATTTTGGATCTGACGGATCAAAGATGACGCAGTCTGCAAGCTCAATTACGGCCGGCAAGATGAAGCATAATTGGAAAGGCCCTCTCATTGTTGTTGCTACGGAGGGGCAGTCTGCTCCTCAGAGTACAACGTTGAAGATAGGCGGAGTGTCTGTTGACTTTGGGTCTTCTTTTGTTTTCCAGAGGAGCATTGACATTACATTAAGAGATTTCAGGGTTGTTCATGATTATTTTCTGGCTTATCCACATGAATCGGAGAGTAAGCTCATGCTGAAGGATCAACACGGAAACACTGTGATATAATTATCACATGGAGAAACCCTTTCATGAATTGAGATATTCCCCGAAGAAGAATTTCGTAGAAAATGCCAAGATGATAACATACAACTTTCATGCTTTGAGTGAGTTCCCACGGCTTTCTTCATTAATGGTTCTTACTAGCTCAATGTGAAGGTTTATTCTAAGATCGGTATTGCCTCTCCATAGATGCCCATATATCAGCTTCCAGAGTCTCACGAGGTACATGTGTGACTGCCGTTGATGTTCGTGAAGGCCCAGGATCGTTGAAAACTTCCACTTTCCTCGTTACTTTGCCAACTTCGAGAATTGTACCCCCAGGATATTCTTCGCTCACGATAAGTTCTAACATTGCTTCGGCAACAAACTCTGGCGTTACCCAATCCGGGTTATCTTTAGGGATAAATGCCATCTTTTCGGGATTTTCTGTCCATAATGGGGTTTTTATGAGACCGGGTGCTACTGCACTTATCCGTACTTTGGGAATATCGGAGGGAGGGAATTCCAGCTGTGCTAATGTACGAACAAAACCCGATATAGCATGTTTTGAAGCTACATACATTGGCGTTGGAAAGAATGGAACTTGGCCAGCAATACTGGATATATGAATAACAGTACCAGACTTCTTCCGCTTCATGAAGTGCTCAATGGCCATTTGGGTTGCGCGTATCGGATGAGTGATGTTGATATCAAGTAATTTGTATCGTGACTCGGAGCTTTTGTCGACTGAAGGGGGGGTACCAGGAGGGATCCAGAAATTCGAAAATGGCTTGGTTATCAATTAGCTACTATTCTCAATCCTGGTTTGGAGAAACTGACTGGTTCAAACACGCCAGCTCCTGGGCACACAATATCAGCACCACCAAAATGCTCCGTTGCTACCTCGAACATCTTCTCCAACTGAACCCATTCCGTTACGTCCGTTTTCAGAAACACGGCTTTTGGACCATTCGAAGAATCAGAATATTTCGATATCAATTCCTCGGCTTCTGGGCGCAGAGCGAGATCTGCAATGACAACATTGCAACCTTTGCTGAGTAGCAATTTTGCAAAACAAAAATTGATACCAGAGCCAGCTCCTGTGACAATGGCAGTCTTGGATTCAACGTTCATCGCCATGTTTGTGCAATATCAGGTATTATTTGTGATCTCGAATGGAAAGTGTGTTCCAGTTGACATGAATGTGTTTATATCAAGAAAAAGGCTCGAGATACGTGGACTGTCCTACGTGGGTGACCAAAGACGTGTCGACACAAGGTAGGTGCGACGATCGGAGCTAGGTAAAAGGAATGGCTTGATGAGCCAACCATGAATATCTGGTTCAATAATGCAAAAAAGAAGCGATTGTTCAACTCATCGTGAAACATTCCTTCAGACGATTAACACATTGATCTCACCCCGCCATTTTGACCGCCATGTGTATCCCAGTCACTTGGCGAGAACACCACGTAGGAAAGGAAGGTTGAGCGAGGTCAAAAAGCCAAAAAAAATTGTATGATTTTGCTACAGAGGGAAGGTTATCCGGATTAGCTTCTAGCTTACATGCTTGGATCATAAGTGAGTGCACGGACTGACGGAACACTTCGAAAATTGACTCAGCAATATCTCTTAAAGAATCGCTTCAGATACTTCGAAGTTCAATTAAGAGGATTGTTACAGATCAAGAAATGGGAGTAGGAATTCTAGAATCAAACAATTGAAGGATGGATTTATTATATATTTTGAAAGTTGGGAAGTGTCCCATCAGTCCACACACCGACTAATGGATGCGAATTTCGAAACTTCAAGAGAACCATACCCCGCTTGCTTCCCGCGAATCCACCGGAATCTGGGGTCCCCACGATTTTGCTGATATCAAATAGAAAACGATGACTCCTCCCGCTGTCTTGGCCGCAGCCATGGCTGTCAAACTCGTTCCAAATGAAGTCATCTATCTCTTCTATCGTCAAAAGTTCAAATCTGGTAATCATCGGCACGGTGCATCCTCGTGTGGGAGTACGACTGTCCAAGGGATGCCATGCGAGTACATCCTGGTGATTGTCAAGTATAAAGATATCAGAAGTCCTCCAGTCTTTGTGCAGTTGCGATATGCAAGATTGCAAGTCTTGCAGCTAGTTCTTATATCTAAATCAATTTCTCACAATGGCTCGGAAGTACCTTGGAGGTTCTGGTGAGGCACTGACAGTTTGGATATCTATTGCTGCTTCAACGGTTTTGGTTTTCTATGGCTACGACCAAGTAAGTACTTTAACAGAATTTTCAAAGATAACCTAAAGTGCTAAACAAATTAGGGCGTCTTTGGAAATGTCTTAGTTGGCGATGACTTTCTTCGAACTATGGGATATCCAACAACAAGTGTTCAAGGAACTTTAACTTCTGTCTATAATCTGGGCTGCTTCTTTGGAGCGCTCTCGACTATTTGGACTGGGGATCTTCTTGGCCGACCTAAAGTGATACTCCTAGGAAGTACCATCATTGCCTTGGGTGCACTCATTCAAACTGCTAGCTACGGTGTTGCGCAAATGATGGTGGGAAGAATAGTTGCGGGATTGGGAACGGGTATGAACACCGCAACTGCAGGTGTTTGGCAAGCTGAGACTAGCAAAATGAGAAGCCGTGGAAAACTTGTCATTATTCAGATGGCTAATTGCATCACCGGATTCTCGATCTCTAATTGGCTTACACTTGGATTTTCATTCACCAAGGGTAGTGTGGCATGGAGATTTCCTCTGGCTTTTCAAATATGTGAATTTTCTAAATACTCGAACATGATTTTATACTAACAGTAAATAGTCTTCACTGCTGTAATCTGGGCCTTGTGTCCATTCTTACCAGATTCGCCTCGTCTGCTCATTAGAAAAGGGCGGCATCAAGAAGCATACGAAGTTCTCGCAGCACTTGAAGGTCATGGCGCAACCATCGACTCTCCATCTGTGAAACAACAGTTTAATATCATCAAAGACGTCTTGGACAGAGAACATATGAACACATATACTTGGTTTCAACTGCTGTCTGGCAATGGTCCATCTGGAGTTTTGAGACGTATGGTTCTAGGAGCTTGGATGCAAGCAATGAATCAGATCAGTGGTATCAATGTCACTAGTTATTACATGACATATGTCTTCATTCATGCACTAGGAATATCCGAATTGAGGTAAGAGTGCTTTAGCTTTCAGGTCGCTCGCAACTAACATATAATCAGAGCACGCATTCTTGCAGCCGCAGGATCTGTCGACTATCTTATTTTCGCTATTTTAGCCTACTTTGTTATTGAGCGGTATGGTCGTCGACGTGTGATGATGGTTTCTGCATTTACATGTTCTACTTGCTGGGTCATCATCACCATCGTACTTGCCTTGACTGTCTCTGATCCAGCACATAGCTATCAATACGGAGCTGTGGCAGTCTCATTCTTCTTTACATTCTTTGCATCTTTTGGTATGGGTGTTTTGGGAGTTCCATGGCTCTATCCTACTGAAATCAATGCCCTTGAAATGCGTACCAAGGGTGCATCTCTAGCCATGGCTACCAATTGGATTATGAACTATATGGTTGCCGAAGTGACTCCATCAGGAATTGCAAATCTTGGATGGAGATTCTGGATTATTTGGGCAGTCATTTGCGCGAGTTTTGTCCCAATTACATATTTCTTCTATCCAGAGACTGCGAACAGAAGCTTAGAGGATATTGATCGCTTCTTTGAGAGTAAACCTGGACTCTTTATCCACCGAAATAAGATTGCTACTCAGCTACAGAGACCACAAATATACGAAGAGAAAGATTTGAGACTCGGGAAAGTTGCAGAAGAAAAAGAGTTGCAAAAATCGAGCTCTGGCCCAGAAAACGGCATTCAGGTTATGGAAGTGGAACACAAACTAGCATAAACGGGGGTCTTGTTGCTAACATAGTTGTTTGACTTGAATTCACAGCCCGTTGTTTGATTTTAGTTTATATTTTAAAGCTATCGATATTTTTCCTGTGTACTCGGTTCATGACCTGCTTGTAATTATGGTGTTTTAACTTTGATTCCAACATAGATGAAAGGCTATCTTTCCCTCTACACTCTAGTTGTTCTTTCATATAGCGTCTTTCTACCACATCAAATATTTTGGATCATAGGTTTTTGGTGACATTGTTCCTTTGATAGATTTCTGCCCGAGTGGCTGGGCAGGTACTTCAAGTGATACTACCGTCCCTTGATTGAATCATCTGTCTATGGGGCTCTAGCAAATTCCTACCAACAATAAGATGCGAGTCGTCTGCGTGGTTAGAATTGCACATAACATAAATCAGGGAGTACAATAATTATATTTGAGGAAGAAGCAAGAACAACTTAGAGTAGGCTGCAGATCCTATGAATAATAAACGTTTATCACTCATTCAAAATGGTGCAGGCATCCTCGACTTCATGTAAGATAAATTTCAGAAATATTGGAATGAATGGAGTCTCAGAACATTTATGAAGTTGCATGTAGAGGTTGCTTTTTCTTCCCATGGTCTATGCACCTTGTGACACTTGGTCGAGATCTTTGACTCAAGAAATGTTGGCTCACAAGGAATATCATTCATTATGATTTCATTGTCATAATCACCCACGTAGAGTCATTCCCCCAAAAGACAAAAGGCTTGAAGTTTTATTGCTTTCTTCAACTTTCCGTATCTACACAGAGTACTCGCGTGGACACTGACACATATATTCCCAAATCAATTTCATCACATTGAATCATCAATGATAATTACATCTTCAGCAGCAAGTGACGGACTAGAGGTGCCACTTATTCGCACCCATTCACTCTACGGCGCTCACGATGAATATTGTAATCTTCCATCGCTAGGAAAATTCACGACTTTAGATACGGCTCATTTAGTATGGCATATCAGGGAGGGAGGTCTCCAACAAAAACATTTATATAAACTGACCTAGCTCAATCATATATGTACAGTTTCTTTGGAAGAATCCCAAGACTCTCAACACACATTCCAAACTCAACCATAATACTTATCTCTCCCAACAATGAGGGCTATCTCCCCTAGCCACCAGTCACCCATCATCATCTCAACCCTACCAGACTACTGCGTCAGAGTAGCCTTCAAATGTCAGAGTTGCACTGAGCCCGATCTCTTCGAAATCAAACGATGTGACAAAGCAGTACTATCCAACACATGGTACCATCCCTGCGAGCACGCCATCACTATCAAAGTAGCAAGTCAGACCAGTATGTGTAAAGACTGCTGGGGTCTAGCAGCTGACTTGAGAGTTCCAATCTGGAAAGCCATGTACCACGAAGGACAAAAAATCAGCAATGCTTTTCTTGAGACTTTTGAAAATCCGGGACGCTTGGGATATAGGATCAGAGGAGAAAAGCATGAAGATATTCGAGTAAAGGGGACGGCTGTGTGGATTAATAGGTTGACGGATGAAATATTAGGGGTGGAGGATTACTTCCCCTGGCGCCCATCGCTGGATAGTCTTTCCGACGAGATTTTAATGCCAAAATATCTTTTTGGTGGCCAGATGAGCATTGCGAGTGCGTTGGGGGATCTTCCGGAATTTGTGAAGATTATAAGACAGAATGTCTTTAATATCAAGAAGAAAACTGACGCAGCTCGGAGATTTCTGGAAGAAAGGGGATTTATGATAGAAGGCGAGTTTCTCGGGCTAGCTTCTGAGTCACATAGTGACGCGCAGGCTGATAAACAGCAATGGGGCTTTCTTCAAGGAAATGAAGTAGCTCAATCTGAGGATGATGATTCGATCTTGGTATGGAATTTGAGAACTGGGAAGGCGGTGGAAGTTGAGGGGGTAGGAAAATAGGGGTACGCTACTAGGCGTACGAGATGATTTGATGCTCGAGATGGGAAGCTTGTGAACAATTGAGATTTCGCTCAAGCCTGGATCTTATGCTTCTAGCCGTGTAATTATGTCTGAAATATTCCAGGTCTCTTGAAGTTTAGATTCTTTTTTTCCCAAGATCGTCTTTTTTGATACCTCCCACTAAGGTTATGCACCCACACTAATGCACGAAATGAATAGCCGAGAACAGGAGAGAAAAAATCAGCCAAAATCGATCTTCCCAATAAATTCTGTAAGGAATCTATCATGAATAAAACACTGAACTTTATAATACTAAATAACTCCTGAACAGCCTTCAGTCCTAAAATTCAAAATATCAATTTCTTGAATTGAATTGTAATCCGAAATTTTGCATTTTTGAAGGATTTTGCAAATAGTTAACTCCTGTCTATTTTTTCCCTGCAGATAGACAGGCTGTGAATCTATAATAAAATTCCAGGACAAAAGTGATATAGCTATTTCATAGAAACTATTTAGGAATACAGGATTTAGATGATTTTAGGGAACTTGACACGTAGTGTTCTATAGGTATTGATGATATCATAAATCAATGATGTAATTGATGGGTAAAGTTGCGCTGTTTTGGAATTCACTTGATCGTTATTACTTTTTTTGGAACTTATTGAGTATACTAACTCGTATAGACGTGATAGACATTAAGATGCATTGATAATGAGGAGTCTGCGAATTGATTACTGAAGTTACTCTTTTGAAAATAGAATAAGATGGTATGCGGGCAGATTCTACCACAGACCTCGGCGATATTTTCCCAGCTATTTTTACTGAAAAACGACGAATAATAGTAGATCTTTTAGTTTTCTGGTTGTAAGGGACTTGAGGAAAAGGAATTATTGATTTGACGTAATTCAACTTCGGGGGCAGCAAGATTTCAGACACATAAAAACAGTAGATTTAACTTCAAGTGAACATGAATGGAAGAAAGAAAGACGACGACAAGTAGAATGGGGTTTTCTAAAGTGGTGTTCAAAAGATCAAAAAGGTAACGTATTTTTGCATGCATCATCATCATCATCATCATCATCATCATCGTAAAAATCAATTATAGATAATATTTTTATTGGTTATACTCAAAGTATAAGTTTTGAATCTTAAGTTCTATCCTAAGTTCTATAACAGTGAAAACACAGCTTCTGAAACTCACTGTTTGTCCCTGTCAAAGCCGCATAAGTTCTAGACACAAAAGTCTCTGCCGACACACAATCATTCGCATCATCCTATCCCTCGATGTTTCACAAGTATCTGTGTCATTAAACACTTAGTAAGACACAGCAAAGATAGTAATAATGCATGATGTAATCTCCCAGAATTTCAGTTTCCAACCAACTTAACTCTGCATGGAAGCCCCTCGCTTGGATGAGCAGCTCCAGACAAAATCTGATAAGCTCTATCTCCCTCGACTGTTCTCGGACTAGTCTTTGAATGCAGACTATCCCACTCCTCATACACACTCCTAATTTCAAACTCTCTCGAAGTCAAAACAAGAAAAATCTTCATCTCCAACATCGCAAGCTCCTGCCCAATGCATTTGCGTGGTCCAAATTCAAATGGTCGAAAGGTGCCTTTCTTGGGGTATAAATAGTGGCCTTCTTCAACGATCCAGCGCTCGGGAAGAAATTCGCTTGGTTGGGGCCAGTAGAGAGGATCACGTTGAATAGCGTGCGAGTTTGACCATACCATGAATCCTTCGGTGGGATATTGAAGTCCATCGATTCCTGACATAAAGTAGCCGGGCTCACCGCTACGAGCAGTTGAAGCAGAGGGGTACAATCGAAGGGTTTCTTTTGCGACGGCCATTGTATAAGGAAGTCGGTTCAAAATATACGGATCTTCGGTGATTTTTCTTGCTGCTTCTTTGTGATCTGGGCCCAGAATCGTATCATGCTCGGCAATCAACAGCTGGCGGGTCTTGGGATTAGTCCAGAGCAAATGAAGGGCATAGCACATGGTACTGCTTGTCGTATCGTGGCCGGCAAAAATAAAAACTCTTAATTGAGATGTAGCGATGTCTCTGAAGGCAGTGTCCATGGCGTTAATGTTGTTGTCTCTAGACTTGCTAGCAAGGTAATTATCCAAAGCGAGGTCGATGATTGATCTACTGCGAGTGCTTTGGGTGCCTTTATTGTCAATGTTTCTGCGTTTCAGGCGCATATCCAACTCTCTCCAAATATATTTAACCATTTGGCGACCATTCCACCAGTTGACAAGAGGGCGAATAGGATTATATCTTTGAAATGGATTGACTTCGTGTCCAAATGATAACCAATCGAGCTGGCTGAGCAATGCAGAAACGAAATCATTTGTTTCAAGCTGTGAGTTCAAGTGTGTGTCCCTGATTGTTGTTATAAACTAGTCCGAAGACATCAACTTCTAGGGGTCAACTTACAACGCCATCCTGCTGATGATATCCAGATTCAACCTAGTCGTCAAATGATCCATAATGACAATATCCGAGTTTGTAGCCGCTTTTCTCAGAATCTCGCAGAATATGGACATGTCTTTCATCAAATCAGGAACCAGAGTCATGAGATGACCAGCGGCAAAGCCCGGATTGAAGATAGTTCTCCATTTTCTCCACTCTTTGCCTTCCATTGAGACCAGATCATTTCCGCCTGTCATCGGCTTCAAATATTCCTTCATGGCATCGAACTTGGGCAATGGGTGTGCTTGAGTCATCTGGTAAGCTGAATCCGGACCTACAGCAACCAAGATCTCACCACCAAAAGGCCATGTATCGAGGTAGAACAACGGGCCCAGATTAGGATAGAGGAGCTTGATCTGGTGTGGGAGAACGTGACGATGGACATCCTTGGGTAATCGAGATACAATTTCGCCAACCAATTTCAAATGGCCAAAGATCGGGTGATGTGGAGGCATTGGCTTTGAGATTTGATTAACTATGAGATCATTAAAAGTGGTTTGGATATCAGCAATAACTTACCAGGCCATCCCTCTGCATACGTTGAAACTTGCTACGAATGTGGTATAGGTCGATAAAGAATTTGATAATTTTAATGCCAATGGCCATGAAGCAAGCAAGAATAAGAAGACGCCAGCCCGAAAGCTTCGTAACGAAGTTATCATTGAGGAAAGCCATCTTTCCACCAGGCCAGATAAGAAGATTTGTAAAGTATCAAACAAAGTGCAAAGAAATGAGTAATTGTAAAAGTTGTATGCGAACTAAATGAGTGTGGAGTAATCTGAAAATAAATAAAAGGTAGAGACAGGAAAGAATTGAAGATGGGGCAGTCAGTTGGCGCTAAGGAAGGGATTCCTGGAATCATATAGAGCGTGTCTAGGTATTAATGTAGCCCGCTGGAGGCTCCGTATCATGAGCCGATGGCCCTAATCCCGTGTTAAGATTACTACCCGAAATGTGAAATGAGCTAGCTTATACGACTGCAGTGAATACGTCGAAATTTTCCACGCTAAGAGCAAATGAATGGCGCTAGTACCAATTCATATAGGACCCTAGCCCTTCAAAACATAGGGATTCTTTTCAGAGGATCAAATCTAGCCAACCAAGTATCTCTGTATCCAGAATAGAGAACTTCGAGAGTCCTTTTGCAAATGTCCAATGGCCTAGGGATAATAGCATACTCAATGCAGGCTAGCTTTAGCCAATAAGCGAAGCAGTACTATACGATCGAAGCAATACTGTGCAATATTAATTAATAAGCGAACTAATATGCCCAGATTACTAATCTCATCTGTTGGAAATTAAAAACTTCTCAAAATTCATCTCTCTCACACATGATGTGAAAATGTTAGACAAATGTAAATGGCAATATCTGAATCAAAGTAAAGGAATCCTGATATTCATTCATTTGAGGGGAAGTGATATTCTCTTTTATTTCATTTCATTGAACCTAGGCTCAAGTAGAATTGTCCAAAGTCAATAGAGAAGTCATTTTTCCAGGAATCTAGGTAATCTCCGAGAGATCATACTTGTGAAGATTCACGATGAAAGTTGGGTGAATAGAACTCGTTGGCCACCTAGGTATTGGTAATATGGCTAACCATTGAAGGTGAGAGAAAAGGACTGACGGTCCACTTGGAGGTCATATGACACATGGTGACCCAAGGCTTAGGATTTCTGCCAAGCAACGTCGAATGGACCGTCTGATCACTTGCCCTTGGGACTAGTTAAAATGAGAAGAATGCATTGAATGACAGAAAAGCCAAGACTTGCAGAAGGAAATGAATGTGAAAGTCAGCAAGTTTACTCAAGGAGATTTGCGATTGACGGAATGTCTGCATATATATCTGGCAAGATTCATCCAATGATTCGAATCGTTGAAAAAACATACTTCAAATCGTAAAGAAAACTTCAACACAACATTTTCATTAACCCAAGCCAGATGGTTGCTAGCAAGAAAGATACTTTGTTATATCTCATCGACAGTCTCATTTCCAAGAGGAAGTGATGTACATCTGTAAACAACTATTACAGCCCATTCTTCCAGCTCGGAATACTTCTAGAAATCTTCATGTTTGTGATTAGGTCGACGATACCTATTATAAGAAGGGTCTTGAGACGATGAGTGACCGATGTCTAAGCATTGGTTGAGATGTGAGATTGAATGTTGAAACGGGTTCGGGAAATCCTTACTATTATCTTATATGCTTGAGATTTTTCAACAATCGATCATCCGCTAGTTAGTGATAAATAAATAAGTACCAAATATGAGTATAGGCGCAATTCCATAGCTTTCTTGAGCTTGATACTCCTGTTTGTCTGCCACTTTGCCAACCACACACGGTTGATTAAGACAGTCATGAAAAAAACACCCATCAAGCCTGAATTTTGCAACCAGAATCACTCAGGACACTCTTATTGGCTGTTTCCAAAGATGAACTCCCGAAGCATTCAGCAACTTTGTCTCCAGTGACATGGATGATAGTCTCTGTCTGCGACGTGTAGTCTTTGGCACAAATATTTATTCCAAAGCATAGGTTAGACTGTCCGGCTGGCGGGTGGTTTATTCATGTGTTCCGAAATTCGAAGGCTGGAAATATATTTTACAGTACCTGGCATGTAAAGTGACAGCATTAACCTTAAATGGGGCCGAAACAAGCTGTCGATACCTAAAGACCTTGGAAGCACCTTGACTGTGACATAGGTATGTATAGGTAGGTACCTATGGTATGTGTCCCAACCTTGAAAATCAAGGGCAGATAAATTTCCCACTAGTATATGTAAGCAACGTTGATTGGCCGTTGGCATACCCCACAACACGTTACGCGCTACGCGATGTCGGGAGCTTCAGCTCAACGAACACTTGTCACTTCACTTGTCATTTCTGATCTCAATTACATGCGTTCAACTAAGACTTCACGACTAATAAACGAGTAACCTCCATATCATAGGATGGTCAACTGTCTATTAATAACATACGCAGATGTCAAGGGTCGATCTGTGTGCGCAGAATGATCTGCTTAGTGGTAGATCAAAGGCGGTGTGCTAACATTTACCTCCGTCGATGCCATGTTCGTGTATCAAAGGAATTATTGAAACACATACCAAGTCTATTGCGGGGAAAAATCGCAGCAGATCTAGAAGAACCATCTGAAAATCTGATACAACTACGCTGGAGTGAGATCGAATGGGCCAGTGCACATGTATTCCGAATGATAACACAAACAAAAACACATTCAAATTTAGATGAGATAAACTGAAACCACGGAAGGGTTTTATAATAGTATGAACACATTGCTCGGGAAGTTATGAGGTCGAGAAATGAATATCTAAATCGAATCATCCAGTGCTATATTTGAAATCGCAAGCTTTCAATTTCCTTCTGATTTCGACTTTGCTCAGTCCAATCAATTTCTTCCCTTCAATTGTAATCCGCAACATCATCGTCTCGCTTATAGTCTCCACTGTCGTTACGTTTGTAGTCTCAATTGTTCCTCTTCTCTTTTGTGATAGCTTCCTCCAGCTCGGTGATATCCTCCTCCCGTTTGGTGATATCTTCGTCTCGCTTGATGTCTCCATCATATCTCTTGGTATCAATGACATTAAGAGCTCTCTCGTAGGCCAGGGCCTCATCAACTAGCCTGGCGTCTAGGGCCTCATTGTCTCTCTTGGCGTATACGATATCATAACCTCTCTCGGAGTTTGAAAAATCATCGCCTCTCTTAGAGAGAGAGAAGAAGGATTCTCGAGTACTGTTCTGAGTCTTAGAGTATGTTCAAGTTTTGAGAGTGTTTTTATATATACTTACGAATCGCACGTCCTGAGGCATAACCAACGAAAGCAATGATCATGAGCTTCGAGTAATGCATGGTGAGTAGTGGTGGACTTGGTTGGGGAGATATGAGAATTGGAAATGGTATTTGGGATTGGACTAAAGTGTTCGATTTGAATAAGTGAATCTTAGAAGTTTCGTTGGTCAGTTTAAATCAAGGCGTTTATCTTGAATGAAATGTGTTATTATCTCAATTGCAGTTCGAAGAGAGCTCTATATATCATAGATCAGGCGGTTTAAAATTGGCGATCAGCTGGAAGAAGTCTTTCCGTGCCGCATCTCTGCAAGACAGCATGCTGCTAGTCAACATTTTTCTCTGTTTATCATACAATGAATCGATTTGCTACTGTTCTGACATTCTGGGAAAACTTGGATTATCAAATTTCTGTATTTTGCGAGGGTTTACGTATTGGAACAAATGCAATACAACAGCTAATGTCTTGATGCTCGTGTCTTACGATACCGAGACCTTGGTCGGTCTCTCCTGTCAGAAAGTACAGCAAAGCCTTGATGTGCATCTTTTCTTTTTAACAAATATGGGAGTCTACCGCTTCTCGCTAAAGAGAAACATTTACTTCACAGATCCCGATCCCGATCCCGATCCCGGATCCTAGGGAGACACGGTACCAAACTGAATTGTCTACCCACTCTAGTCCTACTGATAATAATATAAGATAAGTCTAGCACCCAGAGCGCTTATCATAATGTATCAACTCCCCCAAAACCCCCAACTCATGCTTACTGAGTTCTCAAGTTCTTACCTCCCAGAAATATTGTCAAGATTCAATATATGCACTCAAAATGCAATTCTCGCGATCATCTTCAAAAGATGGGGCACCCTATTTGCAGAGTTTGATTGCAGATAATTATGGGGAAGTCGTTCATATCATTTATATCTTGGAACAGGGGGAAGTTTGCGGTTGATCATACCGACAGGGTGTCACATTTGTGATTGCTGCTAGTTACAGAAATGATGCATGCAAGGTAATTGAAACACACGGACTACAATTTATGATGCAATGTGTGTGATGATCTCTCACTCGAAGACTTGGTCACGTGTGAAGAGAGAATGAAGTAGGCGAAAAAGGTAGGAAAAACCTCTTGATCGACACATTCGAAAGTTATCAAAAGTAACAAAAAATAACAGCAAGCTGAAACGTCGATATGCGTGAGCTGTTGGTATGCAGCGACTATTGAATTTCATTATATCGCAGTGACACTTCAAATTGCCCCATCCCCGAAAGAGTCGATCAATTACATCATGTTAGGAAAGTCCTTCCACACTTTGAACTGGAGCAAAGATCTCAGTATACTCTCATGATCAAGAAATTTTTAGAACCTTGCAGTAAATTTCGTATCAGTGTCTAATTCATTTATCCGTTCAGTCCGATAATTTAATCCAAGTAATGCCACATCTCGGCATTCGAACCCAAATATGCTGAATCCCTTTCGACAAAGTCAATATTCACCGGTCCTCTCTGACATCGAGTCTGAGGGAAAAAATGAGAGGGCTCTACAAAGTCGACAACATCAACCTCCAAGACTACTTTGCGCGGAAGTTCTTGGGGCTTTAGTTTTGGGGATATCGTTTTTCAGTGGTGTTATTTTTGAGAACAACTTCCTTCGAAACCAGGGTCTAGACCCGTATCAAAACAGAGAGCGTTGTAGCAATCCTTTGACGCGCAGAGAGTGGCGTTCATTCAGTGCGGCAGAGAAAGTAAATTATCTGGATGCTGTCCAGTGTCTGAGAGAGACGCCATCGAGATTGCATTCAGATTATTCATTGTATGATGATTTTCCGTGGGTTCATACCAACATCGGAAACTACTGTAAGTTCCAATTGGATTCTGCTTCAATTGAACCAAGAACGCAATCGCTGATGGTTTCTGGAGCCCACAACGCCGCTGCGTTTGTTGCGTGGCACAGATACTTTTTGCATGGCTATGAAAGAGCTTTGAGAGAAGACTGCCACTACACGGGATACATAAGGTATGTGTAATAGCATCAATGCAAGTTTCTTTAAAAGCAAAAAAGCATTGATGTTTACTTGTGCTGCAGCTATTGGGATTGGTCCCTTGATTGGGAAAATATAACCAACTCCCCTATATGGGACAACGAACTTGGTTTTGGCGGCAATGGAAATTCAAACGCAGAAGGTATTGACTCACGTGGAATCGGCCAATGTGTTGTTGACGGTCCTTTTGCTCTACTATCCGTCCCATACGTTGGTTCTAAACAAGCGCCGCACTGTTTGTCGCGCTCTTTCAACACAGCCGATAGTTCGGAATCATTGAAACTCCAGCCTTACATGCTGGATCAGTTGATGGATACGGATAACTACGAGGAATTTAACCTGGGTCTTGAGGATGCTGCACATGCTTCAATTCCCCATATGATTCGAGGGGACTTCTCGATGTTTACTGCTCCGTATGGTGAGTGATCTTTCGGTTTTGAAACCTTTCATTGAATCAATACACTTGCTCACTACTGACCAGATCCTGTTTTCTTTCCTCATCATACGCAGCTTGATCGACTTTGGTGGTCATGGCAGCAGAAAGATATACAGAATCGTTTATATCAGTACCGAGGTGCTGCAACGTTTAAATCGCCTGAGCAGGCCTCAGTCAAGGATCTTCTTCTTATGGGAGAATTGATTGCTGATATTGAAGCCAAGGACATTCTTGATACGGAATCGGGAGTATTATGTTATAATTACTAGCTTAAGCAAATAATATCTATCGACTTTGAGAAATGCACTACTTGCTGTGCCCAATTTCATTTCTAGAAGTAGCATTGACATGTTTGTAAAAGGTTTCCAGAAGCCTATCTCTGAGCATGATTGTCCAAAAATCTCCTTTATATGTTATGGTGGAGTAAGTACTCCCAGCTTGCTGCTCTAAGATGCCTGCTTCTACTCTCTATCCGGAGAAACAGTATGGTATGGAAATCATTAGTTTTGTGCAAGTTACAGTTGTTTTCCTGGCCAGACAACTAGATGAAAAGATAAGATAATAGAGCAAGGTCGACAACGTAAAGGTTGGACTCGCTTGCAGTGCTAAGAGAAGATTGTATTTTCCGCGACTGGAATAGTAGCAGTAGCGCTGAAGTGAGAAATAGTCATTACCCGAAAGGTTTACAGTATAAGGAGAAAGTGAGAGATTGTTTTGCATGCGGAAAAAAATAGAAAACGGGTTGTTATCATCATGGTAGACATGGTGCTGGATTGTGTAACTGGATCAAAAGGCGGGGAGTGGAGCCATATATTGTTTGTTATTACTTTGAATCAAAAATACATTGCCCTGGAACATTGTCGAGAAGTTCTCCAGATGTAGGAAACTTCCATGGAAAAAGATCGCCAAAGTGCTATCATAAGCACTTATGAAGGATTCCGGAAATACGAAACTACGAGCGCCCTAAGTTGTACGAATCAGCTTTGCATATCGGTACATGGGGTCAATTTGGTAAGCATGCGGCACAGGAGAAACCCCGCACCCCTGACTATTTCATTCTGGACATCAGAACTCTTCTGCACAATTGGTTTCCATTACTCTTACAAGTATATTATGAATCAGAAGTAACATGTCTTGACAATTGCTACCCAGATAGGGATATGACACTCAAAAACCCACACCATCACAAAGTTGGAAGCCAAAACACAACGAGTTGGTCATATCTCCCAAGTTCCGAGCTCTATTCATGCGAGAAACCGGCACAGCTGCAGGTATTTGGCATAAAAACCCACAGTGGCCAGAAAAACCAACAGTCGATAGATTTCTTGGTTGTGTTATTCCACAGTTGCGATTGCGTGTTATGTCATTCCACTTAGAGCTTATCGATGCAACACGTTGTATTCAATCCCTATCGTGTTCTTCCATCTTAAAGCTGCTTTATCCCCTATATTCCTCTTCTCCTCTTTATCAAACAATACCAAGACCTCAAGCATAAGATGGCGCATCAAGAGAGCTCCGTCGTTAACGAGACTTATGATTACATCGTTTGCGGGTTTGTTTTCTCCTCTTACATCTCAAAAATCATAGAACTTTCAATAACTCGCACAGTGGTGGAACCTCCGGCTGTGTAATCGCAGCTCGACTTGCAGACAATTCTACTGTATCTATTCTTCTTGTTGAAGCCGGGGCTAGCAATGATACATATCCCGCGACTACAATCCCAGCTGCGTAAGAAGAAAGCCACAATAAACCCATGATAATTTTACAAGTGACATGATCTGATTGGGTACCTAGAGTTTCACAGATACTTGGGACCGAGGCCGACTGGAATATCAAGAGTGAGCCTTGTGAAGAGCTCGAAAATCGTCGGTTGCATCTTGCAAGGGGAAAGTAAGTTTGTGAATGTTCTAGTGTTGACCTGTGAGATCTGATTTTGAAGTAAAGGTTTCTCAGTGGAAGCAGCGGTTGTAATGGTACATTGGCTATTTGTGGTAATCGACAAGACTATGATAATTGGGGTCTTGAAGGGTGGAGTGGAGATGAGATGTTTCAATACATGTCAAAGATGCGGACTTATCAATCATTCATTGTAGTTTATTTATTCATACTTGGAAATCTTATTCGCATTTATCTTGTTTCCTCGAGCAACGGGGTCATAATCAGCTATCATTAACACGCACCTAGGCCGAAACATTCCGCAACAAGTCATGGTTCAAAGCCGAAAAAGACGCACATGGATACAATGGTCCTCTCATCACATCTCCCCACGATCCAGCACCAATCTCAAAACTCGTGCTTGAATCATATCAATCAATGGGATTGCCCTTGATTCCAGATATGTTTAGTACCGGCAACAGTGCTCATGGCTGCGGGCACGCTGTTCGAACAGTCTCCCAAGGCACTTGTACTATGTCTACAGATTATATCACGAGTTCCACGAGAAACTCAGGCATATTAATCAGAACGAACACTTATATCGATCGGATTAGTCTCGAAACTGATATTACTGGTGCGCCACGTGCCAATGGTGTCTTCCTGCAAGACATCACTGGAAAGAAGTCTTTCGTGAAAGCTCGCGAAGAAGTAATCATCTCAGCAGGAACATATGGAAGCCCAGCAATTCTCCTCCGATCTGGAATCGGTGCCAGACAAGAAGTTGAAAAGCTTGGAATCCAGAGCCAAGTTGATCTCCCAGGTGTCGGAAAGAACTTGATGGATCATTTGGTAAGTATACTTTTCTATTTATTCGATACATCCGGCCATATTCACTTGTGAATCACTCAGGAAACCTCTTCTTTCCTCACAAGACGTGCTTTGCATCTATTCAAACTAGGTCGTTCTCTCATTCTACAAAGTCTCCAAGCCAGCTCTCACCAACGACCATCTTATCTGGCACCCCGGCGGAAAAGAAAAATCACTAGCACAGTACCAAACCGACAAAACCGGATTTGTCTCTCAATTCCCATTTGGAACCTTTGCATTTGCACGTCTCGACACCAGACTCGCCGATTCTCCCCTCTGGAACTCCGCTGCCCACGCCAAAGGACTCGATCCCATGGGTCTCTCATCTACACAACCGCACGTCGAATTCTGGAACACAGAATGCTACAGTCCAAAATACATGTTCCGGGATATCCCCCCAGATGGCAAGTATGCGTTTGCAATGGCCACTGAATTCTTCGCGCCACGATCACGAGGTGAAGTGAGTCTCAAGTCAAGCGACCCTACGGAAAACCCTATCGTCAATCATCGCTATCTCGAAGATCCCTTGGATATGCTCGTCTTCAGCGAAGGGTGTCGCATGGCGAACGAAATTGCAACGAGGGGCGTAGGGACCAAGGATATTGTGATTGGATCCTGGCCACGCACTCGAAATCATCACACGTTTACTACTCGTGAAGAGTGGGTACCTATTATCAGATCCAACGCAGATACATGTAAATCTCCTTTTTCCCAAAACTCACACCATCTCCTTTCAACACCCATCCATCCATCTCATTTCCATCCACCCCACATTCCCAATCCGCAAACTCTAATTCCCACCCCTAGGCTACCATCCCGCCGGAACATGCAAGATGGGCCGAGCAGACGATGCTCTCGCCGTGCTCGACGAAAAACTCAACGTGCGCGGGATCCGCGGTCTTCGAGTCGCAGACGCAAGCGTAATACCCTCGCTCATCGGAGGACATCCCCAAATGCCCGTTTATGGAATCGCGGAAAAAGCGGCGGAGCTGATTCTTTCCGACATGTGATTGATGGGTTGTGCGTAGTGGGATTTCGGGACACAATGGCGAGCATGTTTTTTTTCGTATACTAGTTGGTGCACGAATGGATGGGACATGGCCGATACTGACTTATTCAAGCTTCGCAATGTCGTCTCTTGAAGTAGCGGTTTAAATAATTGGAGACTGGATAATGAAGATATTCAAAGATTATACTGTCAAACAATAGAGAATCCAATTTGCTATCAATTTTGAAGTTGAGAAGTAATCTGTTAGTTCATATATCCATCAGTATGCCTGAAACTACCATGTTAGTACGAAGTACTATGAGTAGTAGTGGAAGACTTTCAGGGCATCGTCCATATATACCTCACTTCTTCAATGGCTTGACTTAATTCTCAAATCCTACATATAGCTAGGTAGCTCATCTCATCTCATCCCATCTCCACATGGGCACAAACCTCTTCCCAACCCAACCCAAGTCAACCCACGTCAGCCCAATCACATAACATCACATAACATCGCATTCCTCAAACATAATCCAGTTCAAACAATCCATACAGGTAAAATACATACACACATAAAAATACAATTTCCATTCTCCCCCAAGAAAGAACACGAACGCGAACACGCACGCAGTCCTCTCTTCCTCTTCTTCTCATTCTCATTCTCCGCACCGAACGACAACAACAACAACAACAAAAATACCACGAATATGATAATACAATAAATATAGCGAGCGAGCGAGCAAGCAAGCAACAAATAACGTATAAAGTATAAACAACCCAACAAGATAGATAGCTAGCTAGTAAGCCCCATGCAATCTCCTCGAGTAAAATTTTTCCACAAAGACCCAAAAACGCCCGGATTCCCCTCGTAGTGTAGTGTAGTGCTTAGACTATGCATGCGGATATACATTTCCTTCCAAGGATGCGATGTGATGTGATGTGATGTGATATTCCTGGTGTTCTGAGTATGAATTTCCATTTCTCCATCTATCCATCCATCCATTCATCCATCCATCCAACATTCAGTCATTCATTCATCCATTTATCATAAATGCCTCCCAAACAAACATGTCAGCCACAGCCCGAAGAATAAGTTTTTTCTATATTCTGTTCCCTTTGTGATGCGAGTCCACCGAGACTTCCATTATTCAGCGCGTAGTATCATCGGAAATTCTCGATTTGAAAGATCCCCATATCACGGGGCTTATGGATGACGGGTTCCTGGATTTTTCGGGCGGAGTGACATTTCGTCAGATGCATTTATCCTATTATCGTGATATCCATTTCCGGATCGCACGTCCATTAGGCTCCAAGTACAAAATAATAACATACAAAAATAGACCAAAACGCCCGTAATAATCATAGCAAGGCTGTGTCAGAGCAGGAACGGATCCGTCCGCCTAAAATTTTGCCTAAAGATAGCCAGCCAACGCCTAAATGTGGGTAACATACAACATAAAAGTCGTCAAGTCATTAGCCGAGGCAAAATCCCCCCGGTATGAAATCAAGGACGAAAGCGGCTTGCACTCCTTTCCTGAATCTGCTGTTCTGTCGTAACGTATAATCGGTCTAGGTAAGACATAGCTTCCGCGTCCTTCAAAATTTTAGCTACCTGAATCCCGGCGGAAATTAGCTGGAGGATATTCCTATCATCCTTTAATGGGCGTGATTGATGCTTTGCAGCATGTCTCATTTCCAGGCTGTTCTCCAAGATGGTAACAAATTGTTTTATCTGGCCATTGTATAAAACCCGGGCGGGTATGCGTCTCTTCGTTGCGAGACGTTTGAGAAGGTACACCCACTCCGTCCATTCACGATCTTGGGGTCGTTCCACAGGTCGACAGCTGTCACTTAGAGGAATAGGAAACTGATACTTGGCCACAAAGTCAAAAGCACACTGTGACAACCGGTCATTGACTCTATTTAGGACACTATCCTGTTCCTGTACCACAAGGTTTGTGGGAAGATGCGGCAAATCTCTCTCCTGCTGGGCAATGTATTCCGGGGGTGGTCGTTGTAAGAATTGATGCGGTCCATCAAATTCATCCCTATTAGATGGTCGTCTTTGAGAATGGCCTTTTCCATCACTTCTTGCTTTTCCGGATGACCGAGCGACGGAGTCTAGCGTGTAATCCGTTGGGCTGGAAGATGCAGCATAATCGTCCATATACGTCTCGGGCGAGACTCTGCCTTGAGGCTCCCAACTTGGACCTTGGCTTGCGTAAGAACCATAACTTGGTCCTGCGGTTCCATATACATTTGATGAAGGGCCAACGCTATAAGCATTCGATCCATAAATCGAGTCCGGGCGGGCTAGAGGACTCGAGGTCATGGGTGCAGTGATAGGGTTGTAAGACGAGCCACTTAGATCCGGGGCATATGATGCGCTTTGAGGTTGATTTTCAGCTTCCTTAGTTCCAAATCTGGGATACATGCGTCCTTACCTGGTGTTTGGATAAAAGCCACCATCGAAACTCGCGCGATTGCCGGTGGAATATGTGGTCCTTGCTGGTTAGCTCTCGAACATGTAAATTTGCAAATTCGTCGCATACCTTCTCGACGCATCTGGAAGACTCGTAGGAATCGTACGTCCATAACTATAATCCGGTTGGATGTGAATACTTCTTCTGGATGCCATCATTTTGAGATATCAAGTTTGAATTCCAGGTCCAAATCCCAAGTCAAGAGGAAACTTGATACTTGTACGATACTATATGAAAAAGAAATGAGATGGAAATTAGAGATAGGTCCTTCTTTGTCGGATGACAATTAAATGCAAAATGGCTCCAATATTGGTATGATAGATTGATTGTCCACGATTTAATTAATGGGTCCAGCAAGGATATCCAGATCCAGGAACAGGGGCGGTGAGTATGCCAGGTGATCCAAGGGTTTTATAATTTTTGAAACAACAAAGCTTTTATGCTATCAATTGATCTGATCTGGTGGGAAAAATGGAAGAAGAGGTAGGAGGGAAGTGGATTATTATATAGACAAAAATTCATGGTTTCGACAGCTGAAGCTCACTCGAAGCTTTACCGTAAACATTCGACATATCAAAACAATAAAACTCCGAGACCCTCCAAGCACTGATAGGGCAATCAAGAAAAATACCTGGTAGGAATCAGGAAGCTATGACCTAGGATGAACAATGATTTGAACTGCATTGAGGATTCTTGTGCTCCCAATAATCTTGAATCTTCGAATCTTTGCATCTTGGAGAATGGTTGAGAATCTCCCGTCTGCCAGGAAAGCCAGTTTCCAGATGGAAGATTGGGATTTTTGGCCCGCGAGAAGTGCATTGTCAAGAATGTGGTAAGGATGCTCCCTCAAAACAAAGTTACTCGGTGCTCAGAGATCGACGTCGCTCATTCTCTTTCCGCAAAGGCTACATTAGAAATCTTATCGCGAAATGCGATGCGACAAGCCAGATAGCATTGGCAAGGACAGACCTCGGAGCCAGTGGGATGTTGTCCGCTGTGCTGTTCGGTATACGGAGTACTTTGTGGCTGCATTAGGCATTATTGGGCAATTTATATCCTTCGTGATCTCGAACAAGGTGTGACGAGAGCATAAAGTAAAATTATAAGTATGTAACAGGTACCTGGACGAGAACCAATACCGACACCAACCACCGATCTCAAGCGTGGCAAGCGCCAAAAAAAAGTAGATAGAAATTCGAATGGCATAAAAAGTATGGGGAGTTCGGAGAGTGGGTGGAAGATGGGACAAGGAAAGCCCTTGGTATGTATGGAGAAGAAGAGATCTCCGGGGCGGTGACGGGGCGTCTATCAATGATGGTATGATCGTATGAGGCTTTCTCGGCCCCCACGGGCGACGAATGGTAAGGGAGAGGATGGAAACACTGGAGTCCATTCTATCGTTTGAATGATTGGTATTGGTGTTGTTGGTATTGGGACTGTTCTTGATTGGTGCTGCTAGTAGCTGCTGTGCTAGGGAACGAATTTGTTGGTGCATTCTTCTCTGATTCGATATAAATCATATAATAATCGATATACTCTCTTACCGAGTGGCTGGTTGGGCATAAACGCGTTAAAAAAAGCCCAATCAATGCATTACGGCCTGTTCGTACAATATTAATATTGAACCATAACAACCTTATTAAAGGCCCATAGTACATAGGGAGGAGGTATTAATAGTCATTTTATACTTGATTTACACCGAGACTGGGCGTAAAATAAGAAAGCTTCGGTCGATGTGTTGTAGATTTTGGTCTAGACATATTACTCGAGTAGACAGTGGCGACATGCATGGAATATCAATATGAGGATTGACTCTGTTACTGCCTATCCGAGTAATTGTGAGACCTTTGATGTAACATCCCATTCATACCACCTTCTACATTGCGATATCCAGCATCAAACATTCAGGGGCGGACTATTTTTGACATGTAATTGAGTTTCGTGAAGAATCCCGTGGGGTGCTGAGGGGTACTTTGGGTACTTTGGAGGGACATCAACTGTACGTACGATACGATATGAATTATGGTAACGTCGAGGAGGGTGAGCAAGGAATCTCCTTTTGACCTGAGGGGGACAATGCGATGCTGAGCTCCAGTTTTCCTTCTAGAAGGGAAAAAGAGATGGATGATGTTTCTAGTGCTTTACGAAGGAAGTACTTTACCTTTACATTGTACGAAGTCCTTCGATGAATTGGTACTGTGATGAGTGATGTTAAACTCAGCGAATATCTTACTAAAAGCACGCCTCGCCATTTGACTTTGACCCTGCTCACTGCTCTAATCTCACACCCTATTCATTTTAATACCAACAACGACCTAGACACCGGTACTTGTCATCAGCTCTAAGGATTCCCAAAAAGATGGTGAATACTAATTAATGCTTCCAACCCTCGAAACCTTCTAGTGCTTTACATTCGCATCTCCGAAATCTGCCAGAGAATCCTTGGGGTCATGAAAGTTGAGTTGTTAATTGATTTTGACGTCAAATTACTCGTCGTCTGATAAGGAACAACGATTCTCCTGGGAACTTTTCTGAAAATTCATATACGTTGCAAAGGCATTGCGATACTGTCATACTTGGTGATGATAATGTGAAATGTCTGCCAATTTTCCCTTCTCCTAGTCAGAACTTACAACATAAACTGCTGTCAATACTGGGATGATCTACGATAGAAGAATTTGAGTCTTGCAAGTTACCTCTATCTCGTCCCTATCAGTGGGCATTTGATTACTGTCACGGTTCATCCATCATTTCGAAAGATATACGTGGCACTAATTTCATCCTCCTTATTTCACGAAACTTGTCGATTAACTACCCGAACCTACGACCTCCGTATGTTCAACGACAGACGAAACCTAAAGGGCATCTTTCTTGTACGATTGATCGACGTTGGGAGCAATTGCGCGACATCGCATTCACAATGATCGGCTAGCTTCCCATCATTTCACTGTGGCGAATGTTACCTCGGCATTCGTATTTGGATAGTTGTCATTGTCCTAGAGCGGGAAACCCCAGTATTGTGCCCACCCAGACTCACCAAGCTGCAACCGCTTCATTCCAAGTTCCAACAAGGGCACAAGGGGTCTTCTCGTACTAGGTCACTGCATCAAATGACATTTCAAGGCTACCTGCGTTGAACGAGACGACGCGCAATCGAGGAGCTTCACCGCAAGCACCATCCGATTCCAAGCATCCCAACCCAAACGGTCAATCGGCCATTCTCGGATCGCCCACAAATTATAATACCTAGAATTGAATAGTATGTCTCTCGGCAGGGAGGAATTGAGAAAAGCAGCCGTTGCATTCTGTCAGGCTTTTGTCGACGGAATCTCGCCTGAAATTATCCTATCTTCATACTTCTCTTCAACACCTCGAATCACAGAACATGGTCCTAAGAACTCAGAACTTCCATTTCTAGGAAAGACATTCTCGGGCCGTAAATGCGATTCCTCTGATAATCAAACATGCGACGATTACTTCAACATTCTATCTCGAACCCTTGAGTTTCAACCCTCACCATCTACATTTCCTTCACCAAAGTCTTTTATCGTCGATGAGACGTGCGAAATCCGTGAAAAGAAAGGTGTCGTTAGTGTTGTTGGAAGTGCCACTTTCAAAAGTTTGAAGACGGGAAAAAGTTGGGATGAACAATTTATGTATCGATTGAGTGAATTTGATGAGGAGGGAAAGATTGGTCACTGGGAGATTTGGGCTGATACTCTGTCTGCTTGGAATGCTGTTCACAGTTGAGTTCATGATGATAAGTTGTAGGTGTTCACTGCATGGTATATTCAACGCCTTGGACTTAATGACTAGGAAACTAGAATACAGTATCTTTTGTCAAATCAGCGACAAGTGACACTTTTGGTACTTCTGAGGAACTAGTGTTGTCAAGCCAGCATACTACTTGCCAGGTCATTTACTCCACACCCAATTAATCGTAGTACGGTCAATTGAGTCAAAGGCCAACCTCCTATCGATGATGATTCATTCATCAATTACCGAGTTATATACCGTCACGAGAATAAGACAAGTATCAAGAGCAGTTTATTACATAGACGTTAAGCCAGAAGTCTTATTCTTTCACTCTGTACTCCAATAGCCCTTTGGTTTATGTGAATAAAGCGTCCTCGGGAGTTTACACATTTTCTCGAGCATTCCTTGTGCGTGACGTTTTTACATGAATCCTTACAGATTTTGAAAATTATCAATATTACCTCATTGTGAATCTTTCTCAACTCCACTACCTGCTTTCTCTTAAAGGCTTCCAAAATAATGGAATTCTTCACGAGATTCAGAGATGTCGGATTTGAACAATTAAGACTCGATGAGAGGAAACATGTCACGGAAACAACTGTTCTGTGTTTATAGTACCACATTTACATCACGGGCTGCGGTGGGAGGCGGGATTCAAGCCCTGCTTGATTTCAAACTGTTTGTTCTCATGCACCGTGTTAAAAGAGACGTGAGATATCTATCGAAAGAAATAATTTGGATTCCAACTCCAAATCTTTCCATCTTCTGAATGGTAAATTTGAGAAAATCTTATGAGAAACAGACAGCATGGTTCTTAACGTGTTATAAATCATGAAGATGATATTGACCTAGCATTCTTTGCGATAGTATTAAGAGCCGAGAAAGAAGATTTGTCTGAGTATCCTAACTTTTGTTTGTTCGTCGCGGTTTTATACATATCTCTAGGGTGTGATTGTAAGGGGGCTCAAGCTTCTTATTCTGCGGTATCCAAAGTACAGATCCATCGCGATTTGGAAATTCTACATTAATGGCAAAAAAAAACTTTGATATTAGAATTTGTTGAATGGATTCACTGTCCTCAGACACACTAGCTTAGCATAAGTCATCAAGAGATATATCCTCTCTTGATTCCATAGTCTGGTTACGATAGTCATAACATTGCTAGCCTCCGTATACCTACAATAGAATTCAACTGCATATTCAACTACATACTCAACCACTCTAAAGTCCAAATCAAACTTCAACCCCAGAACCCCAGAACCCCAAGCAAATATCCAAATCCAACTCTCATAGCACAATATTGAAACTTAAATCAACACCTACAAGCGACTGTTTACCTTTACAAATTTATGAGCTTCTCAACTCTTATATGCATATACATATGTATATGGATAATACATAATCTGCGTTGTGTATGTATGGATTGTTCGTGGTATGTATGTATGTATATTGAAGGAAGGAAACTATACTTACTACAATAGACTATTTGCCTGATATATACTCGTGACTCATGACGTGACTCGTCGGGTAGGCAGATAGATATATATAGATATTCTATCTGGATATTTATTTCATGGAGAAGAGAAGAGAAGTGAAGATGGGGATTAATCGATCGATCGATCGATCAATATTGGGATGGGGGTAAGAATAATAGTAATGCAAATTTGGAACTGTGAGGAAGGTTTGATGAGATGTTGATGAGGGCTGATGGGATATGATAGGATGTGATGTGATAAGATGTGATTTATTTTGCTGAGAGACAGATGGATGGGTAGTTGGTAGGATGGGTAAGTAAGTAGGGTAAATAAGTAAGTAATAATAAATCCTTTATAAAAATTCCTCTTCTCTTCTCTTCTTAGAGATCGAGATGGGGATGGGGGGGATGGGGATCAGTAATTACTGGTATTGAATAATGATGATATGCGTATAGTAGATATATCTAGATGGGTAGTTTGATTTTTGATTCCGCAAATGGATTGAGTTTAATTTAACTAAAATATGTAATTATGTAATTATGAATTTGGTTCTATGTTCTGATTCTGATTCTGATTCTGATTCTGATTCTGATTCCGATTCCGATTCTGATTCTGATTCTGATTCTGATGCGTTGTATACACATATTCTTCGGTGCTTGGATTTGGAGGAGGGGAATTATTGGAGGGGATATGGGTAGATAATGGATGGAATTTCGATTCAACCATAGCATATATGAACGGTTTGTAACAACTATTTTCTTTCTTCGAAGTGAGGATATTTCTCACAGTAAAGTTCACAATTGAAGGATTCGAGAATATGATTTGAAAGAGGGGAGATGATTGATAGTAGGCTGGCTTGCTGTTTATTGTGTTATGTTGTGTTGAGTGAAGGTGAATAAATGAGAGAGATGTGATTGAATTATATAAGTTAGTCGCGGTAGTTATTGTTGAAGTTTTGGATTGAGATTATTGAGATTGAGATTGAGATTGAGATTGAGATTGAAATTATATAAGATTATCTGTGTTATATACTTGAGTAACGAAAGATGTATAGTTTAGTTAGTTGATGCTGAAGTTATGTACAGATGTATATACATATCAACTTTTACATTTAAAAAACTTATTCGAACCAGTACATACAAAGTTCAAACCAGCAAATTTCACCCCGTGAAGTATCTCGATACATCATGTTATTTGACGAATTTAAAGATGGAAAATGATTTTACATACATGGCAGTAAATACTGTCTGTCAATACGATATCGCAAATTCATCTACCTTAAGTCCTGCTTATAGACCATCAACTATAACTTAAGCCTTCTTTTCCGATACACTATGTTACACTGCTTAAAATCATCGATGAAGGGGTCCAAGAGACGGGGGAATTTTGCTGATAAAAGCTATTTAAAGCACAATATTCTTGCCAGTGTGCTAGGAAATCCCACTTCCTATCTATCTATTAATACTCATACACATGCCATACTCAACTAATCCCACCAGCACCTCTGTCTTTATTCCTAGCCTTCTTCCGGCCAAAAAGCCGACCCAAAAATGTAAATCTCTTCTTTTTTGATTTTCCGCTTTTACTATTATTGTTGTGGATCTTATTTTCCTCCTCTCCTTCCTCTTCATCTTCATCATCTGCTCCTCTGATCTCTTCTCCCATACCTCCACCATCAGTCCCAGACGTAGACACAGCTTCCCGTAAAGCGCTTTTCGTCAAACTAGATTTTCCCTCTACCTCCCCCTCCGCTCCCAGAACCAAAGCACTCGATCCATCTTCTTCATCCGAACTTGGACTACCGACACTACAATAAAAAGCTGCGTCTGAGCCGGAACTATGTTCGCTGGGGGTTTGAGATGCAGATTCAAAGCTTGGTTCTGGGAGGTCAGGAGCTGTGGAGTTGGGTTTGTGGGGAATGGGTTTTGGAGATAAATTGGATGATCTACTTTTGCTCTTCCTGAGCGGATGGGATTCTTTTTCGAGATGAGGAGGTGATAGTTCTCCTGTGGAATTTATGGTATTTTCTGCAGGTTTTGATGGCTCGCTGGTTCGACTGGTAATACAAGGCTCCGAAAAAGGAGTGTGTTGCATATTTTCGTCGTTTAGATGATTAGATATGGGTGCAAGGATGTTGGGGGATAAGTCGATCGCTTAGAGATCACTGGAAAGTAGTAGGAGAGATCTTTCAGTATCCAAAAGTTAGGGCACGTTAATGTGATTTTCTATACTGAGCTGCTGGGAAGAGAGTATCCTCTGATTGACAAATTGTGGAGGTGATTTAAATCTGATCTGGAAAGTTGTTTGGGCTTCAATTTGGAATATGAAGGTTGCGGATACTAGATGAGTTGATGATTTGGCTTTTTGTAAGATTTAGGAAGGAGGGATGAGATTGGTTTTGGTGTTTCATGTGATCAGTTGCTGAGGCTTGTCATTATTGCTCTTGCTTATGATCAGAAAGTTAAATTTGACTTGTTTAGATATTTTGACTGTTTAATTATTTGTTGAGTTTGCTTGAACTTTATAGTCATACCACTTCTTACACTGCTTATGGTGAATTTCACTATCCCGGAGTTCATTATACCGAAGAGTAGACTGGCATTTACGAATCCAGACCGAGATATTTGGTGAATCTTGGGTGTTCTTTGATGCGTCTTATTGACTATCTACAAGCGGATTGTTGTTTTGAATAGAGGAAGGAGAAAACACTTCCGGGTCGCTTTCGACTACTACTACAAGGAACAGATTATAGATAGTGATTGGGCTACCAATCAGAGTGAAGTCATGATGTCCATGAGAGGAGCACTATGGTCCATCGTAGGCTAATCGAACAACAAAACTTTGCATATAAGGTGTATATAAACAAACTAAAGTTTGTCTCGATACGAGGACTGATGTATAGAACAGGAATTCCAGGAATTTGACTAAGGGATAAATCCGTGAGTCTTGTCAATAATTATCCCCCATTATCTTGACACGAGAGGAGAGTGATCTTCCCTCAGATGTGTCTAACAAGCATGAGGTCCTATGCATGAAATCTAATCTCCAGTAGAACATGAACACAGAATACATATTCCAAATGGAGAAAACTAAATCTAATAAAGCCATTATCACAGACCAATGATAATAACAAAATTTCGCTCGTGATGATGCGGTTGGAGTTTTGCTCTAGACCTAACTTTGCACTTTATATACTGCTTCGCTTCACGGACTTGATTACAACTAACGATTCGTGACTACCTTTAATTATCAACTATTACATCGTGCTTGTGGAGCTAAAGTACTCTTAGTGATGTCAAGTTATCATACAATGATTACAGTAATTAGAAAAGAACATCAATTGAGCCTGAGCAAGTGCTCTCCAAGAATTAATTGAGATTTCACTACTTGCGAGTCTTATATGACAGAACATATAAGAGAAGCTTTGAAAAGTACAATATTATGCGTGTAGAATAGGAAGATTAGTGGCAATACTTGTCTTTCGAACAATCATTAATATTGATGGAAGTGTTTAAAAATAACTAACTGTCTTTGATGTGTACTCCTCACTTCACTTGAAAGACAGAACGAATCAAGTTTAAATACTATATACTAATAAATAGAAATTTGAAATATGGTAAAATTCACGCTTGGAACAAGAAATTAAATATCATGTAAGTCGAAATAATCTTTCTCCAGTAAACAAGCACATCCAAGTGTAAAAAAAGATGTAGTCAGACTTTGACAGCAATTCCTATGGGAACAGAACCTAATAAGGCAGGCGGAATTGAGGAAGCTAGAATGAGAAATTTTCGGTGAAGAGCTTTCAATCCTTAATTTAAGCTTTCCACAGGAGAATGTCTAAAACAGAAAATTGAGGAGAAAAGAGCTCTGGAGAGCCAATTAATATTACTATGTTCAATTTGCAAAACTGCTGCATAGTATCCCACAGCTGATAAATAAAAGAAAGCAAAATGCAAACATAAATGTAACAAAGTCATGTCAACACTTGACAATATCTATGAGTAATTATCTATCACAACAGACCACAACAAAACTCTCATGCGTGACGTTACTACAGCACAGCCACTTATTATACACAAGCCCCATACCCGGATCAAAATTAATCCGTCTACCTATGCTTCGACAATCCCATCAACTCACCCATCCATCTCAACTCCCCATCTCATCTCCAACCACAACTCCCAAACACAACATGCCCGACGACTACTCCTTCACCGGCGGGGGTCTAAAACTCAAAGGCGCCGGCATTACCAAAAAGAAAAAGAAGAAGAAGGTCGCTCCCCCCACGACTTCAACTTCAACATCTCCATCCACCACCACAACACTTCAAAAAGCCCTAAAAGACGAAGATGCCGCGAAGCCCACTTCCCAAGAACCAGAAATGAGCGAAGAACAGCTGAAATCCCTCGATCCCCTTGACGCATCAGGGAAAACCGCATCGGAGCGCGCGCATGAGGAGATGAGGAGGAAGAGGGTACGTCATTCCTTATTTCTTTTCAATTTCGACTTTTCAATCACATTCACATTCGCATCACCATCTATATTTCCCCGTCTCCCAATCCCAT
The DNA here is from genome assembly GCA_014898285.1 of Botrytis aclada. Lineage (NCBI taxonomy): Eukaryota > Fungi > Ascomycota > Leotiomycetes > Helotiales > Sclerotiniaceae > Botrytis > Botrytis aclada. Next base: position 1,554,655 of record RCSV01000001.1, on the reverse strand, counting down.
AAAATTCCACATTCGAAATCCACTTCCTTTAAGCAATACACTAATCCCCCTCCCCACAGCTCAACGACCGGCTCAAGCGCGAAGGCGTCAAAACCCACAAGGAGCGCGTCGAAGAACTAAACAGATATCTCAGCACTCTAAGTGAACATCACGATATGCCGAAGATTGGACCCGGATAATGCGTTTGTCGTCTTCAAAACACACACACACACATCATTTGCGAATTTGCGAATCGCAAAGGAAGAAAGAACGAAAGAAGGAAGTGGAGTCTTTGGAGTTTAACAGAGGTCCCCTCGAGCACTCATTATCAGCGACTATACGATTTCATTTTATTTAATTTGACTTTGTTTGACTTTACTTCACTTACCAATATTCCAATTTGATTTCCCTCCAAACTCGCAAGCATCACGTCACATTACATCGAACAAGGAATCAGATAGATGCAAGCAAAAAGACTAAGCTAAAGACCAAACCTAAGTCTTCAGAACCACGAACTCAACCAATCCCAATCCTAATGTCCAATATACTGTTTCAATACTCAATCATATGGCACAACCGGAAATAATGGATGGATCGCGCGAAAGGGAGAGAGAGAGAGAGAGAGAGATGCGCATATACCCCAACTAATGAAAATTAATGAACATTACACACAGACATATACCAATATAAATCAAGATTTCTACTAGCTAGCTATAACGACTCCGTTACGGGAAGAATTGATTCAACTTTCTCTGCACGATCACGTCGCTCTTGTGATTATATCAGCATGGCAACAGGAAGACGTCAAGCGTCCTCTAGTGAAACATTTTGACAAATGGGAGAAAGATTGGGAGTCCTAGAAATTGACCTCTCATAATGAAGAATCAAGATGAGCAATGAAGACGTGAAGACGATATAAAAAGACCGAAACCACCAAATAATTACACGAATTGCTATACAGCTAGGATAAATGCAACGAGCAATACAAAAACTATTCGATTACGGGAAACATAAAAATCCACGAGTATCATTTTACTTCTTCACATTTGACAATCGATTTTTAAACGCAAGAGAGCACCAGTGTTATGTATGTAATTGTGTATATTTCCATATTTCTCCACAAGCTCCTATCACGTTATTTTGCCACTTCCACCGTATTAACCATAATGCATTTCGTCCACCCCTTACTATCAATAGAAATCCCCATGAATTTCCCATGCAATGTACAATAACCGTATTTGATCCTTAACCAATTTCTCCCAGCAATTATGCGAAGCAAAGCACATATCCCGTGATGGGCTATTCCAATCTATGCGCCGATCCAAAGTCCGTTTCTAAAAGAGTGATGATAAATTCGTGCCAAGTCATTACGATCGATCGTAAGAATGAGAGACTGATAGTTAAATAAAACTTGTGACCGTAAAAACCCGACACCAACGCTATGCAAATGTGTAAATATCAAAAGAGTCCTGGTTCGATTTCTTGTATTCGTCCCAACTACTTGGCTTATAATGCACCAACAACCACCATTCCCACGGCACCAAGAATCATGTTGATACCCAAGTTATTCTTTCCAGCACTGTTGGTTTGCAATGATGCACTTCCAGTAGCGGTCTTAGAAGAACTAGCGGGAGATCCTGTGACTACAGCAGGCACGACAGTGACAGATGTGACAGTCGATAGAGCTCCATTGGGTAGTGTTGTGGTAAAAACTCTGGTAGAGGTACTGCTGGTTGTTCTCCTGCTGGTCGCTTCAGCGGCTTGTGTAGTAGTATCGTCTGAAGGGGCTGTGGATTCGGCCATGTTAGTAGATGTTGAAGTTACAGCCACAATAGAAGTAGAAGAAGAATCAGTAGCGAGAGAGCTCGCAGAACTAGTCAATGTAGACATAACACTATCACTGGAAGCCTCTGTAGTAGAACTTGAGGTAGCAGCAGAGGTAGTAGCTCCAGAGGCAGTGGCCTGAGAAGTCGATACCCGGGTAGAGATGGAGGCCTCACTTGTAGAAGCTCCTGTAGTCACGGGGACGGAGGTAGTGGTACCTGAAGATGTTTCAGTAGTTTGAGGAGCGGAAGTTGAAGCTTCTGTTGCAGATGTAGAAACTTGAGAAGTCTCAGAGCTTTGAGACTGAGATTGAGATTGAGCACTAGTGGTAGAAGTCGATCCTGAATCCGAGTATAAGTTTAAGCCAGAAACTGATAAAGAAAAAATATTGCTAGGAAGGTTGACCAAAGAACTGGAAATTGATGTTGCGGAGCTACCCTGAGATCCAATGGAAGTGGAAATAGGCAGCGGCAATTCAAGAGAGAGAGTATCATGTCCAACTAAACTAGAAGTGGACTCCAAAATCAAGGAAGTGCCGTGGTTTCCAGAACTAGAACCAGGACCAGACACGGGGATCGATGAAGGGGTAAGATATCCAACAGAAGTGGAACCAAAATCAGGGACTTCTGTAGAAGAGTATCCAACAGAAGTGGAATCAAAAACAAGGACTCCCGAAAAAGATCCAACAGAAGTGGAACCGAAAACAGGGACTCCTGTAGAAGAATATTCAAGAGAAGTAAAACTAGAAATTAAAACATTAAGAAATATGGGAAGACCTTCCAGGGATATCGTTGAACTTGCAGATTTGGAAATCGCAGACGATACCGTGGAACTAGACCCCAAAGACGTCGACGTGACAGAGTGCGATTCTGTAGTCGAGGTCGAGGAATAGTGAGGTGTCTTGGTAGGCAAGAAAGCAGAAAAAGTAGAATTCACGAAAAAGAAGACGGGTAATGCAAAAGTAGAAGTAGAAGTAGAAGAGAAAGAACGCGAGGTCGACTCGATTTTGAACATACCCGAAGTTGAAGATGCAGCAGATTCTGGTGTGCTTGTTGTCACCGGGACCACTGCACTTGTGGTAGTTCCATCACTTGTAATAACCTGGGTCGATGATGCGGTGGTTGGCGCTGTAGTTGGCGCTGTAGTTGGAGCTGTAGTTGGAGCAGTGGTTGGCGCGGTAGTTGGTGTCGCGGTCGAAGCTGGAGCTGTGGTGGTAGGTGAAACTGCTTGCGTGGTGGACGGGGTAGTAGCGGTTGTTGCCACAGATGTAGGAGAGGCCTGTGTGGAAGATGGAGTCGCTGGGGCCGAAGTTGTGGCAGCAGAAGTTGTGGCAGCAGAAGTTGTGGCAGCAGAAGTTGTGGCCGGTTCGGAAGTTGTGGCAGCAGAAATTGTGGCAGCAGAAGTTGTGGCCGGTTCGGAAGTAACAACAGTATTCGAAGTAGCAGCCGGTGTTGTACTTGGAGCCGGAGTAGCTGTCGAGTTCGATCCAACTTGTCTCTTAGCCAATTCAATCATAGCATTTGCCTTTGCTGCCTCAACCAATGCATGTGCCACTGCGGGTTCCTGTCTGTAAACAGCTTCCAAAGCATCCTTGTCGTCTTCATAAACGCCATGTTGATATTTCTCGGTCATATGTTGGTGAAGCACATCATGTAACATGGCAGGTTCAACAGTATCCAGCAATTCTCTAAAGGCTTGCTGATCTTCCATACAAGGAGGTGATACATTTCTTGGATTTCGGTTCGTGGTAGCGGCAGAAACGATTGTGATAGTGAGGAGAGAAAAGACCAGAAGAGTCAATAAGAATTGTCGAATTGAAGGCATGTTTTCCGACTTTCGAGGTTTATTCGCTTCGATATCTTGTTTCTCGTTGATGTATGACTCGGTCTCTGACATCAAAGGACTATCGACACTTGAATCGAGCTTTTGCTCAAGATCTTGGATCTTTCGTTCATTAGCTGTTGAACTCATGATTGCTCAACTCTCCAGGTATTTCTGGCCAGAAGAACAATTTTTCAAGGATTATATTAGGGGTTTGAACGAAAGTCAATGCAATGCAGCTGTAAAATAGGTGCAGTAGTGAGCTGTAATGCCACTTAAAGGTAAAACGAACGAGGAGAGATCAAGAAACGAGAAACGAAGGATGATGATGGATGAATTGTCAGACAACTGGAATGTATGACAAGTTTTATTATGAGGGGACAATTTGGCAATTGATTTGTTATTAGAGAGGAAGAGAGAAGATGGGAGTTTTGTGTGAAACAAGAGAGGCAAAAAAGGTTTTAGCTCCTTTTCTCGTTCAGGACATCACTTGCCCTTTATGTTGTGGCTGGGTATAAAGCAAGGTAGCTAGCTAGCTAGCTATCAATTACCATGAGTCTGGTACGATGAACGATGTACTCAGGACTATATTGTTATTGCGGAGAAAGGAAGGAAAGACTGGGAAAGAAGGGCATGGGGGGGAAGTGGGAAGTGGTTCGCAATGTTTTGGATGAGTGGATGAGTGGATGAGTGGATGAGTGGATGAGTGGATGAGCGGTGCTTAGAATCTTGGAATCTTAGAATCGATACTAATAATAAGGTGCTGTAAGAACTTCGGGTGGATTGATGGAGGAAGAAAAAAAGGAAACATGCATTATTTTGGGAGTGATACAGCGCAAGGCTATAGGGCAATGTCAGGGTATCAAGGGTAAATGCTGAAAAAAAAGGTGGCATTTATCAAAGCGACCACTTCGCGAACAAGCAACGCTTTCTCCTTCTATGGAGAATTTGCGATCATAGTTCATATGAGACTGGGAACATTCGGAATTGCCATATGAATACGAGAAGTTTGATATGGATGATAAGGTGTGATGTGCAACAGTAGAGTAGGATTAAGAAAACCTGGTCCCGTTAACGTACCTTGTTCCGTTAATGAAAACCGATCCTCGATATTTATAATACTGGATGGTAGGTATGAGAACTCTAGCTAACAATCGTGCCAGTTCGCTTTGCTATGCTTTTCGCTCGTCCGTCGAAGGCAAAGAATGAATGTCAATAAAGTATTCGTCGCTAGCGAGTGAGGATTTGGAGTGTTTGAGTGAGTGAGCGAGTGACTCGATATACGAATTGTGAAGGAAGCAAGTAAGCAATTGGATTGGAAAGCTATCCTTCGCATCAACACACAACGAGGGGTATCAGAGACAATATACGTTTCTGGTTGAGTACCTACATGTGATGGCGATGATCTTCTGGAAATAATACGAGGCTAAAGAGATCTTGGAAAAGTATATGCACCTACATGCAACTAATTGTATGCATTGACATTGACTCTTCACTGTCGACTCACGTTTTCTTTCTAGTTTGGTTCAAATGGTGAAGAATCCCCCGAATGTCCATCCATCCATGCCAGGATCCATACTTACCGCCGCCAGAGAATGACGATGCCAGTTTTCCACTCACCCAATTGTTGTATTTCCATGTCAAATCGCGCATTGTTCAGACCAGAACCTCACAATCTACCATTCCATCCAAGACCAACCATCTTGCAATCCTCACTCCACTTGATACTTCGGTCCCCACCAAAGATTACTCCGTGTATCCGAATATCCTCACAATCAAGAGCAAGCCAGGAGCGAAGAGCAACGCTACCGTATTTGTATCCGAATGCTTCGAGAAGTATCTACAATCGACAAGCTAATTGTATGCAGCCGACCAGACTACGCTCTCATTTTTCTGTCTTCGGACGGCGTCATGTATTACCTCCAGTCGACCCACTTTCCACCGTATCTCGAGAGGAGAAACAGCCAATATGTAAGACCGTCCGGAGTACGTAAGGACAAGAAGCTCCAAAAATCGCTCAAAAGCAATTCGCGTATATCGCTGGCGACGTCACCCTACTTCTACTTATAACGGGTATCCATCATCGGCATGTGTTTCTGATATTGATTCACCCCAATCACATTCATATCTCTGATTCTACCTTTAATTTTCACACCATCCTATTCATTTCATCTAACCCCATTGCGTTTCTCTCCAATACCAACACCAATACCAACTCAACAAAAACCTTTAACAACACCAAACCATCAAATCCCCAATACCATCAGATCATCTATGCTGTACCACCTTTGTAAAAACCTGAAGCAAATCACCACCCACCTAACCACACTACCCATTTGACAAACCCCCAAGCCCCGTACCCATCCATAAATAGCAGCCTGCATAAAGATATGCACTGCTTGTTCATCAACCCCCAGTCGTCTCAACCCAACCAATCAACAGAAGAACCCAAGCCGCGTCTCTCGATCCTCGCTTGACCTAGCCCCCGAGCACTCACCCTGCTTGGTTAACGTCGACCAAACGCAGGCAGTCCAGTGTCTTGGACCTTAAACTAGTGGCGAGGTATACCCGTTACACCCTCCGAACCTTTTCTTGAGTTCAGGAGAATTGTGATCACGAGCTCTGTCAAAGAATAGGGGTCCAGAATATCAAAATCTTCAAGGAGCTAGTGAGTCGTGACTGATCAAATCTTCATCTCGATTCTCTTCCATACTCCGTACATACATACATATATACATACATAGAGAATAAAGCCGCGATACCAAACTTTCATACCCATACACAATTCGTATAAAAAGTCCGAAGAAGCAGCCCTCTAAAGTCCACAACCCTTCCACACACACACATACCTACCCCTTCGTATCCGGCAACGCCATACTCCCCATCCCCGGTACCCGCCCGCAGTCGCAGTCGTATCGCAGCGCAGATCCGAGTTTAGAACTTTTGAGCTCTTACCTACCACCTAGGAGCAAGGCTATTCCTTCTAGAAAGAAAGAAAAGAGAAAGAAAAAAAAAATAACATGTCCGTGTTGTGCATAGCATAGCATACATGCTAACTAATATGCTACGCTACGCAGTTATACGAAGTTTGAAAACCCACTTCGTACCGCTCTTCACCATCTGTAGACAGTCGGTATTCACCAAAGACAAAAGTAGGGAACAAAACTCAAACTCCGTTTGTTTTCGAATGTATAATTCATAATAAATACATACATACACTACATATCCTTTCTGCCTGTTATTACACCATCGTTATTATCATCATCATCATCATCATCATCATCATCATCATCATCTACCAATACATAGTACAAACTCGTATCTACGACAAACAAAACACAGATCAAATACATCCATCCAATCATCTCACACCAAACCAAATCCAGTCCAAACCAAATCCAATCCAATTCTCCATTACCAAGCCTCTACTTTTTATTCTCTTCTCTCTTCAGCATCCAACACAATACTCAATTTTCGAAATTCAAATTCAACAAACCCAAACCCCTCCCCAAAGCCACACACATCCCGCCACAAGGCAGTGCACACTCACTTACTCACTACCACACTCACTACTCACTACCAGACCACCACACGCAAGCCATCCATCTTCTCCATCCATCACCTCCATCCATCCATCTCCCTTCTTTCTTCCATCCATCTCCCTTCTTTCCACCTTTCCACCTTTCCACCCCTTCCACCCTCCACTTCCCCTTCCCCTCCCCAAACACTAACACACCACCCAGCAATTCGCAATTCGCAATCCATCATCCATCATCCATCATCCATCATCCATCATCCATCACATCATCCATCTCCAAACCCTTCCTCCAACACAGCATCCAAAGAATGTGCCACTCAACGAATTCCGTTCATTAATTACACACGGGCTAGAATGACGCTGGAGAGCCGGTTGATAGATAGATACACGGGTTGCGTTGCGTTGCGTCTTACTATTGGCCCTCCCTCCTCCCTCGAGCGCAAGCTAACTACCTACCTACCCACCTACCTACCTAATAAAAGTATCTGCTATGACGATTTGGGCTGCAAACATACATACGTAGACTATTTATCTCAATCTCAATCTCAATCTCATTCTCCATCTCATTCTCCATCTCATTCAGCCCCTCAAAAGTTAAGCCATCATATACATATACATATATATATTGATCAAAAGTCCCATCTTTCATTTACTCATTCACAATTACTTCAAAATACATACAAAAGAATTGAACATGTCGTCCCATCTTAGACTTCTCAACTTCACTTTCTTGATCTCTCCTCACCACCACCAAACGGTCAAAGCTATCACACAAAAAAAAGGGTAGGAACTGTAAAGTCTCTATCCATCATTTCCCCATTCCCGTTATATTCATAATACCCTATCCATTCTTTCCCAAACCCAGCCGAACCTTCATCCGATCCATCCCAATCATAAGAGTCGTATCAAGCTTATCCTTATGGATTCATGTTTTCGTCGCATCCTAATGATCCCAAAAGGATATGCCTTGCTCCCCTAAAGCCCGGATAATTGAAGACCTGATTCGTTTTGATTTTCATAAAACCATTCAAGAAAAAACAAACTCCCTTGCCAGTACCAGTAATTCATCAGATCATCGAATTCGTGATTGTCACAGTTCGCCCATTTATACCCTTCCTCTTTTCTTCTTTATACCATCCTTCTATATAGAACATGGGAGGGTGAAATTTCGACGACAAATGATAAATCCTTAATTCCACGAGGCAATGCACTCAAAATAAACCCCAATCCTCAAATTCAACTTCTCCAACCACAGCCATGATTTTACGGAAAATTCCTATCATTTTTATTAAGATGGGTTTCCATGGAAGCGCAAAAAAACAAGGGACAAATGCACGCATGTAACAGAAATTGGGTGGGAAAGACGCGTCGTGATCGGGGACACCGATCTTTATAACCAATAGACAGCGAGACTATTAGAGCTGTCGTAGATTGGACTCTGAGTAAATGAAATGTGCTTTGAAATGCTGAAAATAACCTGATAACCATCTCGCCATTTCGCTGAATTATAGTTGGGATACGTTATGCTCTCTCCCATTGAGACGCTCAGATTCTTCTCCTCTATTGATGTCTATGCTCTTGCCCCGCGGGGCTAGGGCCGAAGAACTGATGTTAGATGGGCGGTCGCCGGGCGGACTTTTATTACGTTCTCGCTCAGCGTCCTTCTCTCTACTCTCATCCCGCTTCTCTCGCATCTTGCTTTTAATCCACCCCAAGGGTCCTCTTCTCTCCTCGGGTGCGACAGATCCGCTATCATTGCTGGACATGATTTGAGCGTGGGGTAATCCTGAGTCAGGGCCGACAGGTACAGTATCGCCAGTGAAACTCTTTCGAGGTCTGCCTGAGCTGCCTACAGAACTTGAACTCGCACCGGCACCACTATCTGACCCGTTTTTGTTTGGACTTAATGTAGCTCCCAGTGTGTTTGAATCATCCCTGCGCCGCGAAAGACGCCACATTGAACGTCTTTCCCTTGCCTCGGCGAGAGCAGGATCTTCTCCATGATCAAGATCCGATTGATCATTGAAAGATGAGTGAGAGTGTAATGAGGATACAGGTGATATGACCGGGCGCAAGGTTCTATCAGATGGATGGTGAGGATCCTCTGGTCGCATAGGTGTAAAATGAGGAGGTTGTTCAGCACGCGGGGTTTCTGTAGCGGGAGGTGTAGCTTGAGTATTAGACAATATCGGGTTTAATGTAGACAAATTTTCCAGATGAGGATGCTCTGCATGATCCGAGTTGCCGCGAGATGCATGGAGGCCCGGGGAGATTGAAGATGATCGCCCATTTAAAGAATTTGTCGAGCTCTGAGCGCTAAGATTTGAGCTCTCTGGAACACGTTTTTTCCTTAGCTTGTTAGGTTGTCGTCTATCGGTACTTTCAGTAGGTGATCGCTGAAACAGGTTTGAGACAATTCTCGATGGAGTAGAGACCTCAGGAGAGCGCTCATTTGATTCGGGAATCAGCCGCTCTTGGCTGGTTACAGTATGGCCCGAATCGGCGAGACTTGGTTCGGTAGTCGTATTGAGTGCTAAAGCTGGAGATGACGGCGATAGACAACCAGCAGATGGAGGAGGTGCAGGTGAAAGACCTCGAGGTCCTTTAGAACGATTGGCAGTTAGGCCAACTGGAGATGGTGATGGTGGGCCAGAATTTTTATTCATTCGAGATGATGGCAATCCAGGAGATTTCTTCGAAGGTACAGTATTGCTTCGATGAACACCACCGCTGGATGTAGAAGTAAGTGCCATGCCATATGCTGGACTTGCCGGGCTGGGTGCACCATTTGATTGTCGCGAATGACGGGACGAGACAGACACATTACGTCGAATGCCACCGAACTTGCGCACACTATCGGCTCCAGCGCTAGCATTTGAGCCGGATCTTCCGATTGCGGTCTTCGATCTACCAGGTGTAGTGGGAGTTCCTGGGGGAGGAGTGCCGTGCTCAACCTCATTTAAAGTCTGCTCATCCGCTGCTGTACCTCTCATCCCAATTAGGAAATGATCTTGATTCTCAATCAAGAAAATTAGTACATCTTGACTTAGACGATATTCTGCAGGTGCCATGTCATGTTCCGGGTGTGAAAGCATCCCGGGCTGGAAGATGGCTGCGAGATTGACTGCTGTCATTCTATTTTCATCCGATTTTGAGGCAAAAACCGCTAGAAGATCGAGAATGTATAATAATAGCTGACGATTCAATGGGGGTAATTCGGTGATCAGTTGCTGATAAGTAATGATGGCCTTATTGACATCAAAATTGTCAGAAAACTGGGGGCTACCATCACTGTCGCCAACTGCTGCCATAGTATGACCTCTTAAAGGCTCTCTAAATCGCGCATACAAATCAAGCGGGACAATTGGTTCTGGTAGTAAATTAAGATATCTTCGTAGCACGTTTGCCGCATCATGAACTGTGTACCCAGCCCAATCAAGACCTTTTCCATAACGATCAGGAGAGTCAAAAATTGTTTTTAGTTCTTTAATGCGCTTTTCCGAGCCACTGAGCCGGAAGATTCCCTCAACATTGGTTGCTGTTCGAATAGTCGTCAGTCAGACATCAAAACAACACTTCAATTCAGGAAACATGCCTTTCTCTTTCAAATAAACTCCACACTTTGCAACCACTATTGGTACATAACCATATATATAGCTTTGTCCTTGGGCATCGACGAGGGAGATAGCGACATTTGCATATGCGATACTCTGTCGCAAAGGTACACCAAATATGCCTGTTGGTTGGGATTCTGGAGTTTCTTTTGTCAGTTTTGATTTAATCATTGTTACCAATCTTAACAAGCTGAATTTTATGTGATGATAACGACAGAAGTTTAGCAATTGTTGACTTCTGCTTAGAGAGTTGGTGCTTTGCTGCTTTATATGATGGCTATGATTGTTTTGAACACGGATTTTGGAACGCTGCTTAGCTGCTATATCCTTGGACAGTTTTTTGCTGAAAGAACTTCTCTTTCTTCGTTTTATGCCACTTGTTGATTGGGGGTGTCTGGTTTCATAGTTGGAATTGAGCTGAGAATTGTCCATCAAAATATGTTTTCCAGACACTAAACTGGAAGATGACGGCCAGAGAAGACTCCTAGATTTGTACTCATAAAGAGACTGTGCATGCCCTGTGAAAGTTGTTGTGCTTGATTGTGTCTTTGTCGCTAATTCGTCTGCTTCTGTTATTACATCTGTCGCAAACTCTGGAATGCCGTCTATTATGGATGCATTGTTGTCCATTGGATTCTCCTTGAATACAGGATCCAAATTCCTTGGCAGATTGGAAACAAAATTGGTGTAGAGAGAATGGCCCAGATCCTCACTCTGTTTCTGGGCCTTCAACAAAAGAAACTTTGGGGGTCTTTACCAGTACTGGGTTCCTGAGTCCTAGCAGGAGGCCGAAATGTCTTCCACCAGCTCTTCAAACTCTGCTTTGTTGGGGGCGATGCGGCTTGTTGTATGGGGGCTGGCTGGGGGCTCGAAAAGGGCTGTTGTGTAGTCGAAGAAGTTGGATGATCAGACAGCATACTGGAGTTGTTCAATCAGATCTGCTGATCGTCCAGACAATTCCAGGAAAGATAGCTCCAGCGATAATTGTTGTCGCAAAGGACCTCGAGGCCCAGCAAGTCTGGGGGGAGACACTGGCAGCAGAATTCACTTTTCGCACGAAGTGGAAATATCTATACTGTTGATTCGGATGGGACAAGAGAATAGAGAAAGTCTTCTGATTAGGTTCTGGTCGGTCGTAATTGAGAATGAAGGTGCATGCGACAGCAATGATAGGTATTGTTGATGTGGGTACAGTGATTGTTTGTGGGGATTGTGTTGCTGGAGGGGCTTATTTCTATTTGCGACGCGACCGGGTCTCTGAGCAAGTGTAGTTGGTAATGTAAGGTTTTGGGCTCTGCAAAGCAAGAGGAATTAAAGTCGGAGTTGAAGGGACTGTTTATTAGCAAAACAATGAAGTTGTTGTGAGACGATAAATCCGGAGAGTTGCTGATAATGGTTGCAAATATCAAGGAACAGTAGAGGTGGTGGTTGATTTGGAGTGAAAGAGTTCGGACAGTAGAAACTTAACGAGTGGAGAGTGACGCTAAGAAGTGCAGTACATTGGAATTTAAAGTACATTGGATTTGTATGGTCTATGGTCTAGTCGTGTAAATAGTGGTACAGTAGTGGTATTGCAAGCTTTCACTCAAACTCTGCCCTGCTGACCCATGAAAAGAGAGGACAGTACAGTACAATATGGGAGACAACGTCAGACTTTCAAATTGCTTGTTTATTTGTTTAATAAAGTTTCCAATGTTGTGGAAAGTTTGAAATTTGTAATTTATACGAGAGGGAATCCCAAGTTCAAGAATCACGAGTCAAAGCCAACTACAACTACCGTCCCATTTTGATGAATACTTACTGAGGTAGGTACCGGGAGTTGCTTTGAAGATCTATAATTAAATGAAATACTTGATCACTGCCCTGGTACGCTCTTCAGATACCTATGAACAACGGGAATACATGAGCTGGCAAAACATCGTTAATATCACGTCCCCAGTCCTCTGTATACCTCCCTCTATATCCAGGGCAACGAAAACAAAGTGATTGGCAAAGATGGATGAACCCTTAATGCAATAAAGGTATAGGAGTTCCCGTATCAGTTCCTGCACGTATGTATCTATCTGTGAATAAACTTTTGTATTCTTCTTCTTTCAGGCGGGGCAGTATTGAAGTCAGTACCTTAATAAGTCATGGAATGAAGACAAACCCTACCTACCTAGGTACCTGTAGTCATTACCCCCATGGTTCCCCCATCGCTTCAGTTGCTTGGTCCTTTTGCATTGTACTCTCATGCATCAATTTAGGATGCAATGCGAAATGACTTGGTGATTGTTTAGGTATAGTGACCTGCTTCTAGCTTCTCACAAGATGATCTTCATTTCATGTATAAAGAGAGAAGAGGACATGGCAAAAGTACAGTTCTTGCACTCCTTTATCAATGGACTAACAAATGTACCATGCTTTGTCTGCGTGTTGTACCTATTCTCTCTTTCGAGGAGAATGAATTAAATATAGTTAGTATTCGAATGTCAATAAGTGAAGAAAGGAAATTGTAAGATCACATCAAAAAGTTACTGTGGGTCAACAAGGAAATTCGTGCAGGGGCCACGATCAACTTCGGATAAAAGTTATCAGCCTCCGACATTAACCGACCCAATGAACAGAGCTCTAACTATTTACCTTGCTAAAAGCCTTTCAATTTGGATAGCTTCCAAGAACATATACAGAAGAGTCTATCAGCCTCATCCATCAGCCTTGACAAGTCTTTCGAACAAATTTAAACATCCCAATAAATCTATCAAACTTCTCAATCTCTCTCACATATACTTCAAATAATCATCATGGAAGGGTGAGTAATAGAGCTCTTCAGCTCTTCAAAAATTCCACCAACCCAATCCACTAACTATGAACAAATAGACTCACCCCCTCAGAGCAAAGAGAATTCCAAAGCCGTATGGAAAGAAAGCAAATGAAGGAATTCATGGGCGTAAGTTAAGATCTTCTATGTATTTCCACTTCTACATGGTCGAATACGAAACCTTCCAAATATTCCAAGCGGGGGAAACGCCGCAGAGATAAAACGAGAATTGTTCATCATACCCCGCGTCGCACTTTATCATCCTGCGCAGCCCACCCAGTAGAACAAAATTCTTCGAATTCCAATTGGACTTGTGCCGAGCATGCTACAGCCGAAAATCCTCTCTCAATCTCGAGTAGTAGCCCGCCTGTACCTTTCGCTCGAGCATCTTCAATCCGCTGGCGCGCTAGATCAATCACCACAGCTCTCATTGAGATCCCGTTACTTACGCGAATCACAATGGAATTTTGGAACCTACATTAGAGCAGCCATACCTTTTCCAATCTTACTATTCACACTCTACGATATCCACGAGGAATGCAAAGAGTCATAGCATTGCTGGCATGGCAATCGGCTAGCACTCAGCCAACAAGTTTCGCAGTAGCATATTTGGAGAGTTCCAAATCCTCTATCCCCAATACCTCGCGCATCCCTTCACCCCCCCATCTCCATCCCTTCTCCAGAACTCACCCATCCCAAACTCCCCAACTAACATCCCCAACCCCTCCACAGATGTTCTCCAACCTCGTAACCCACTGCTTCGATTCCTGCGTCGACGACTTCTCCACCAAATCCCTCATCGCCCGCGAAACCGGTTGCGTCTCCCGCTGCGTCCAAAAATTCATGGCGGGAAGTGAACGTATCGGTCAGAGATTCCAAGAACAACAAGCACAGATGATGAGTCAACCTCCTCCTGGGTCGAGGTAAATCGATTCTTCAGGTCTGGCGATATAGGTAGTGGGAAGGGGAGGTAGAAAAATGGGGTTGTACGATAGATATTTGAGGATGGAGTCGATATTAAAGAAAAATATCGACACGAATATGAATGCCTGCATTACGGATGGTGGGAATGAAAATTGATGAGAAACTTATTGTCTATAAAAGGACAATGTGTGGATAGTACATGAAGGATAAAAACTCGGAAATCTACTCTTGAATCAGTCGGAAATTTTCCCCTGAACTTTCAACGAAGATCACTCTACGATGCAGAAGGTTGTCAATCTATAGACGCCATATCCTGATCATTCTTCTCGTTGATACAAAAAAAATTAATTGTGCATGTTCTAGTATTCAGTTTATCTCTCCAAAACAGAAATAACGCCACTCTCATACATCATTTACATCTTGTCCCTCCCCTTTCACTCACGGATCACCCCCACTAATCACATCCCTGATTCCCATCATCTCAAACACCACCTTTTCCTCCAACCGATCCAAACATCCCATTGCCCCCGCCTTCTCGGCCTCTATCTTCTTCCCCCTCCATTCTAAATCCTTATCACCCATCGGCACTATCCTCTCTCTCAAGACCGCTCGACTTCCTAACCAAAACTCAACATTCTCTGCCACCGCGCCCAAATCCCAATCCACTTCAGGAACCACCTGTATTCCCTGTAACTGTTCTCTAAACCCATTCAAAATGTAGACGATAAGAGCTAGAGAGTGAACTTCGGAAGCTGTAGCCAGACAAAGATGTTTTGGGATTGATATCGAAGTGGTGCGCAAGGATTCGGGTGCATCAAACGCAGCCGCCGATTGAGCGAGGAGATGAGGGAATTGGTTTAGAAAGAGTGCGACTTCTGTGGCGATAGAAGCACCGACTGAATGGAGAAGATTGAGGATTAAAGGAAGGATGCCACGGACCCAAATGTTGTAGCAGCGTTGGATACCGGCGCCGTCAGCGAATGGAGATACATTTCCACGACGCAAATAAGTGGTTATGCTTGCGGAGCTGACCTGGCCGAGAACGCCATCGACGGCTAGCTGTTCGGCCATGGTTGGCATACTTGAGAGTTCCAAGAGGAAAATAATGCTCAGTTCACCATAGATGGGATCACCATTTATCGCAATTTGGTCAGCCCAGGAGAAGAGTGTACTAGCAATGCGGGGGGTCTTGCAATTAGCCATAATGGTCACAATTTGTGAGTGATGAAACTCGATGCCTGGTATCCGGAGACAGGCTTGCAAAAGACCTGTGATTAGGGCGATGTCCTCTGGGGATGACTCTTCATGATTGTCATGAATGATATGAGCCAGATCACTGAAGCCACCAGCAATTACACGTTCTATAACGTCGACAATCATATAGATATCTGCTGTCGATTCCGATTCCAGTTGTTGTTTTCGTGTGGAAACCCTGGGGTCAATATTTCCGACGTTATCTTCAGAATGGACTCGCAAAGCCAAGAATAAGATTTTGAGCAGTAGTCTATAATATGGACCATCTCCTGTTGCAATTGCCATCGCAAAGCTTTTGTCCAAGGTCCGGACTGTTTCCCATACTATTTTGAGAAGCTCCTTCATCTTGGGGCACCTTGGATTTGCTTCTATCAACCGTTGACAGGCAACAAGCGCAAAGTCTGCACGTGTTTGAAGCAATCGCGAGAATATCTTTTCTGTTTGCGGACTTTGTGCGTTTGAGGCAAGGCACTTAAGAGCAGCATCGACGAGGGTCTCTTGGTGATCAGATTCCTTAGTTATATTGCTAGTTAATTCAACCGCAAGAATCTTCCAAGCGTTCAATAAAGCCTAAGATTATTAGATTTGACCTTAGAGTTTGAGCATAGCTTACTTACCACTTGAGCGTCAACCAAAGACAAGTTGATATTAGCACTTGCAAGCTCGAATTTATAACCATCATTTCTACGTCCTATCCAAGCTACGTCAGAACGAAGCATCTGGTCAAGTAGTTGTAGATCGTAAAAATAGTTCTCGCCAAATTTGCGATCCTCTAGATCAGTCTTCTTGAAATTCTGGAGACTAGTTCTAGCATACTTGGCATCGAAGTTCTTCTTGAGGTTTCCATGGAGAGAAGCATTGTAGGTAGGAAGCCCCCCTGCATTCTCATAATAATAGTTGAGCTTGGGCATAAGGTCTTTGGCAATTGAAGGTTTGCCAGTTTGTCTAGAATGGAAAAGGTGCATTGCAAGAATTTCGGCAATGTAAGCGGCGATTCGGGTACGATAGCATGCCTTAATTGCTGGCTCACTCCTAGACGAGACTTGAATAGGTTTCAGGGTGCTAATGTAATTTGAGAGATAATTGATGAAGCCTGTACTAGATTCTAACTCGTGCATAGTCCAAGGCCAGAAATTCTGTGCCAATGAGACGAATTCCAACATCATCAAAGCTTCTGAATCCGGAATGTCTCCTATTTGTGAGAGGTTGTCAAGGGCTGTGAGAAGAAGAGGTTTGGGGGATGAAGATTTGGCGACATCGGGGTTTTTCTTTTTTAATGCGTCTCTCGGCGTTTTGCCTGTGAGAACATAATTCGCGAACCATTGTTGTCGACTGCTCATGATCATCGACAGGAAATGCCAAATTGATCCAACATTTTCATCTCTGTTTAAGGGTGTATCCAAATCTGACACGACATTGAGGAAATTCTTGGAAGTCTTCGCGCCAAGATAACCTAGGAGGGAAGGTGGTTCTGAGGTACTACTCGAAGCGCTGACTATCATCGCCTCGAACAATTTTATAACGGGAGTACGATAGCTATCATTTACAGCATATAGTCGTGCGATGAGTGGTGCAGCGGTGAATAGCTGTGTCTCTAGGTGTGATGGCCTCTCTAATAAAGCACCTATTCGAAGAAGTTGTCTGGAGAATTTAAGTGCTGCTTTCACACCCCCAGCTACTAATAGTGATCTATTTGTGTACATTGTCGTAGAACGGGTGTTGAAGCCGTAGAATAAGGTGCGAAGAATTGGTCCGAATCTCATGGGGCCAGAAGACTTAGACAGATAGCTATCAACAATATGCATGGCAGCCGGACTTAAAGCACTCATGATTGCGAGAGCGGGATCTTGATGATCTCTAGAATCTTTACCGAGATCTGACTTTGAACGAGAATCCGATTGTGGCAGTTCTTCTGGATCACCCTGGATTCCGAAAGAATATGTAAGCATTTTTTCGAAAGAGGACATAATGGTCTTTGTGAGTTGGAGTTGATCGCTGGGCTGATCAAATTGCCAGGTGTACGAGCTTTCTAGTACCTCCGTCAGGTATCGAGTAAAGTGAAGAAGAACTTCAGAAAGAACTTTATCAGCAACGCGAACATTATGTTCCTCGACCTCGCTAAACCGAGCTGGAGCCATAGTTACTTTGCGGTTTCTCGCGATAGCATTTACTGCGAAATCATTGACAAGTGCCTCAAAGAGTCGAGTGCACGATACGAGGAATGAGTACCTCCCTGATATAACTTCGACCCTGCCAACGATACTAGCGAGCTTACCGCCGCCACCGCGGCCATCAGATAGAAGTCCACTGCGACCAATAAGAGGCCACACTCTTCCAGGCGAAAACAAAAGTAAGGCGTGTAGATATTGTATACAGCTGATTAATACATCGAGGGAGGCGTCAGAGCTAGATTCGCTCGATTGCCTTTGCAATTCTTGTTCGAAGATAGCAGATATAACGAGAGTAATATCTCTGTTCCTATTCAACGCCGAACTTGCAACCTGAAAAAATTCAGTAGCATCATTCTGAATTTGCTCTGCCTCTTTGTCTGACCTAGATAATGCTAGAAGGCCGGTCGCAAATGTTCCAATGATGTCAGCAACAGTCTCAGAGTCCGCTCCCATGCCGGTAGTAGCGTCATATTCTTCGCCTGCAACTAGATATGTTTCTAGCAATTTCCCAAAATACCTCATACCGCGATAATGGTGGGCAAGGTGAACTACTTTTGGATCATTCTCGACTATCACAACACCAGGCGTGCCGGCTGGAATTTGTAGATCGCTGTTGGCTGCTGCCAGTACTAAAGCCTGTCCCTGATTCCCATTTTCTATCAGAAGTCTTCTGCTGACACCGCGTCCTCGAGGCTCAAACATGGAAAGACCCCTTGTCAGTTGAATAGAATTATTGTTATGCTCCTCTTGGACTGTCTCATAATCGGCGTATTGATATGGCAATAGGTATGTAAAGGTTGGTCGAGAGTCCAGTAATGGAAAGATAGACTCATGGACTCCTCCATCAGCGTCATGCAAATATGCTAAAGAGCGAACAAGGGTTTGAAAAGGAGGAGCTTCCCAAGGATAGCGCATACTAGCATTTTGCCAAAACTCGCGAACCAATCCTACGTCGGTGACAAAATAGGATATTGGCTCAAACTCGCTTTCAACATTTCGTAGATCAACAAAATCCCAATATTGCTGTCCCCCATCCATGACAGAAACCACAGTTTGCAGTGTTTGGGCATTGTAACCAACGTCAGGCGCACTTGCCTTCATGAGTTCTAATATTGCGATTCTCAAGCTCGAACCAAGTTGAGGCATGAAAGCTGCATCATAAGTGTCACCAAGAGTCCGTGAAATGTTTGCTAGTACTTCGAAAACACGGCACTCGTTTACAGCGCTCAAAGCTAGATAATCGACAAGTTCGTCCGTGACTTTGATTGTTGTAAGTACTCCTTCATAGGCATCGAGGGCGAGTATAGGCTCCGATCCAATCGGCAATGGTTCATCGTTATATTCATCGTTATCACTGAGACCCTCATGTCGTCGGCGCTGAAGTTTCTCTCGAAGATCGACACGAACTTTGATATGCTTTAAAATAACGCTCCAGGTAAGAACTGCAGGGCCAGCCGTGATATAGTTCGCGGACGCTGCCTCAGTGAGTATTTGGTGAAGTTTAATAATTGCAGTTTGGTTTAATAACCATGGCTTGTTCGGACCCTCAGCCAAATCAGCAGGTGCTAAATCTTTCGATGGTCTCTCGAGAAATATCAAACAACTATCGACGTTAAGTATAGAAAATGTTATGATGGCGCTAATGGTCTGTAAGGGTAGAGCAACAGCTTGAAGGGTCGGGTGAAGCTGTGGTGTTTGGTCAGTAATGAGCATGTAAGAGAGTTTGAATCACAAACGTACCATTCCCATCTCGTCCAAGAACTTAAACTTGCTAATAAATTCAAACCATTCAAGCACCAGGTCTGAGTGAGAGATGTCAAGCGCTGTATCAGAAGAGAATATGTAATAGAATATAGTCTCCATCATGTGGGTTGCCTCAATGATCTGGTTACTTGCCCAATCAAGCTCAAGTTCATCTCGTCCATCACCCTCCAAGGACCACCCGCTACCTTGACTTTTCGCATCGAATAACTTTGTAAGTCCTGCATCAATAGATTTCACCAGTTCCACCATACGATTCTGAGATGCGCCCGAACTTTTCCAGCTGCCTAACAATTCTATATGCAGACCCTCGTACCAGTCGTCTAATGGGGTAATCGGTGTGGGTGAAAGTCTGGGTCGCTGAATTATCAATGTAAGGCATTTCCAGAAAAAGCGTCGTTCTGATAGGTAAATGCTGAGCATTCGCATACGTCGATTTCTCCGACTTTCTTCTTCTGATGGCGCAACCTCTGCTTGTGTGCCAATGAAAGATCCAGCAGAGAGCAAATTTGTAGATTTTTTGTTGCCAAAGGCATCTTGGAGACTGATCAACTCTTCTTCTGAAAGTTTCCCCAAAAGTTGCGCATATGCTCGCGATTGATGTTCTTGCACAACGAGTCTTAGAGCGGTAACCTCGTCGATTTTAACCATTCCACTCAACCATAGCGCATCTTCAGATACTTTGCTAACGTCGTAATGTGCGGAAGAATGGTCGGCATTTATTGGTTTAAGCTTTGAATCGAAATCGGTTTTCGTCTCGTTGGTGGGTTCTGCAAAGGCAGTCACAGGATTGGAAAGTAAAGATAGTACTTTGGGCTCTTTGAAGAACTTCTCAAGTGTTATTTGGGCTCCATTTTCTTCAATATCTAAAAGGGCAAAGAATGCCGTTTCCCAAGAGCTGTTGAAAGATTAGTAGAATGTCAATTGGGATCGATACTCCGGATAATAAACTTACATCAGTACTTCTTCTCCCTTCATACATTGACCCAGATCAGGAAAATAGCTAGCCTCTGGAATTGGCACCATATCTACTACCTACCCAAGCTCAATGAGCCAAGATTTGTGGTGAAGTGTTGTTCGAAGCATAAAGCATGAGAAAGCTCAAATTTTCATACCGTGGTTGAATCGTTTCCTGCTATGAGAAAATGCGATATCAACAATCAATAAATCGTCAAGAAAGTTTTGGTTGACGCGCCTTGTCGGCCTTGTCGCGGTCAACCTTCTTCATTCGCTAGATAAATTATTCTTATTATGAGCACCGTGCCGTAACCATTCTTTCAGGTGAAGCTTTTTTTATTTTGCAGGGTTTGTTATCCTAGCCATCCAGCACCGGGGCTGTTTCATTCATTTATTTCTATGCTCCCCACCATCCATCACTCAATCCATTAATCATCCATCCAAAAAAAGGAAGGACCTTGGATCTTTGACTCACTCATGGATATCTAGAATCACAAAGGAAATACAACTTCAAATCTTCTCCTTCTTTAACCCAAAAAGAAATACACTCATTTTCATAGCTTCTTCTATTACACAGCATATAAATTGTTCAAACAATAAGGAAGTTTCAAGATGCCTTCTGCAGAGTTGATCGATTATTCTCCGCACCAGCCAGAGCCAGCTCCCCCACTAGCATCTGCTTCAAATGTTATCTTAATCGACAACTTCGACTCATTCTCTTGGAACATTTACCAATATCTCGTTCTCGAAGGGGCGACTGTAACCGTCTACCGAAACAATGAACTTAGTGTTGAGGAACTTATTGCGCTCAAACCTACTCAATTGGTCATAAGTCCTGGTCCAGGTCATCCGAAGACCGATTCTGGTGTTAGTAGAGATGCTATCAAACGTTTCGCAGGCAAGATACCTGTCTTTGGAGTCTGCATGGGACAGTGAGTCTTAAGGAGCTGATCGCGTAGGACATTACTGACTCAATACTTAGGCAGTGCATATTGGACGTATATGGAGGAGAGGTTGTATTTGCCGGAGAAATCTTACACGGAAAAACATCTCGATTGCGACATGATTCCAAAGGAGTCTATGCCGGTCTATCACAAGACTTACCAGTAACACGTTATCACTCGCTTGCTGGCACACATCCAACTATACCTGAATGTCTCGAAGTATCATCCTGGATCGAGGCCGGTGTTGATGGGGGAAAAGGTGTGATCATGGGCGTTCGACACAAAGAATATGTTCTAGAAGGTGTACAATACCATCCTGAGAGTATCTTGACTGCTGAAGGTCGAGTAATGCTCAAGAACTTTTTGAAGATGCGAGGTGGCACTTGGGCGGAGAATGAGCGTTTGCAAAAAGAGGATTCAAGCAGCACAGCGCAAGCGTCCAAATCTGGTTCCACAAGTGCCAAAAAGGAGAATATACTGGATAAAATCTTCGCGCATCGCAAAGCCGCAGTTGCCGCACAAAAAGAAATTCCTTCCCTACGACCCTCCGATCTCCAGGCCGCCTATGAACTCGATATTGCTCCCCCTCTCGTCCCATTTGTCCAACGTCTTCGCAAGTCTCCATTTCCATTGTCGCTCATGGCCGAGATCAAACGAGCATCTCCCTCGAAAGGTGTCATTTCTTTATCAACGTGCGCTCCAGCTCAAGCTAGGACATATGCCCTGGCTGGTGCAAGCGTGATTTCTGTTTTAACAGAGCCAGAGTGGTTCAAGGGAAGCATTGATGACTTGCGAGCTGTAAGACAGGCTCTCGAAGGCATGCCAAATCGACCTGCCGTCCTACGAAAAGAATTTATCTTTGAAGAATATCAAATTCTGGAGGCTAGATTAGCTGGTGCCGATACGGTTTTACTCATTGTCAAGATGCTAGATGAAGAAACCTTGTATCGCTTATACCATTACTCCGTATCGCTTGGAATGGAGCCTTTGGTGGAAGTCAATACATCAGAAGAAATGACTATAGCCGTCAACCTTGGTGCAAAAGCTATTGGTGTAAACAACCGAAATCTAACCAGTTTTGAGGTAGACCTAGATACTACAAGTCGTCTCCTCAGTCAAGTTCCGAAAGAAACTATCGTATGTGCTCTCAGTGGTATCTCTGGCCCCAAGGATGTAGAAGCCTATCAAAAGAATGGCGTAGGTGCGGTTCTTGTGGGTGAAGCGCTTATGCGAGCCAAAGATACCGCTCTCTTCATTCGAGAATTACTAGGCGGTTCAACTACTCAATCAAAACCCGCAAGTGGCAGTTTACTTGTGAAAATTTGCGGGACAAGAAATGCTGAGACTGCCACGGAAGCTATCAAAGCTGGTGCGGATTTGATCGGGATGATTCTCGTTCCCGGTAGAGGTCGACATGTTCCATACAAAGATGCAATTGCTATTTCGAAAGCTGTTCATCAAGCTCAACAAACGACAGGAACGGTTGTTAGTGATCGCGTGAGCAATCAAGCATCAGATTTTTTCAGCAACGCAGCCTCCAATATTTCGAGTCATCGTCCTTTATTGGTTGGTGTCTTTCAAAATCAACCTATAGAAGAGATTCTAGAGTTGCAAAAGGCATATGATTTGGATATAGTACAGTTACACGGCGACGAACCATTGGAATGGGCAAACATAATACCAGTTCCTGTCATTCGAAGCTTCAAACCTGGTCAGGTTGGTCTTGGGAGAAGAGGTTACCATACCATTCCTCTACTAGACTCCGCATCAGGTGGCTCTGGACAAAAACTAGATATTACAGAAGTCAAAGCTACTTTGACCAAAGATCAAGGTCTCAGAGTCATTCTTGCTGGTGGACTAAATCCTGAGAACGTGGCAGAGGCTGTGCTATCAGCGGGGGATGTTGGTGATCGGGTAATTGGTGTTGATGTCAGTAGTGGCGTAGAAGAGAATGGTGCTCAGAGTATCGAGAAGATCAAAGCTTTCATCAAGGCAGCTAAGAGCGTCAGATAGATATGGCTGGGTATCATGAATGAATTTTGATGGCAAATAATGACTAATGACTCGTTTTTATGAGAAGTCGATTTATTAGTTGAGATCTTTTGAATCGTCCTTTGAAATGTGAAATTGCAATACACGATCTATCAATTCAAACATGTTTCATTTTCTTGGTCGAAATGTTGGTTACTTGGGCTAGCATCGGTTTCTTTAGTGACATTTCGCATGAACATCGGTTGCCCCCTTTTCATCCTCGCCTCGACCGAAAACATTCTCACTTTCAAAATTTGGGTATCTTTGATATGAAAATTCACTTCCATTAATCACTTCAAGCTACTATTTCAAGTACCTACTTATAATAACTATTGTAGTTGACACTTGAGAGGTAGACTAGCTTTATTTATCACGTCTCTCAATTATTACCCCTCAATCGTCAAGAAAAATCCTCGTCCTTACTAGTGTTAGGACAAATCAATTTTCCCATCCACAGTCGCAATTACCTCTCTAGTCTCGAAATATATTCAATATCTTTTGTCCTACCCCACTCCATATCAATTTCTCCAATAACTCCAAAGTTATAACCGAATCCTTTCTTCCTTCTTTTCACACTACTATTTTGTGTCTCATACTCTTTACATTACTTTCTCGATCGCGTTGGTCTCATTATTACTTTCTTAGTTTATCCTACATTGATCCTCCTTCTGTTTTCTTTCCAGACTTCACTTACTTCCCATCTAATTTCTTGCCTGGAAGTTGGAATCCGTCCGGATATCATATCGTATCATCAAACTTACGGCTTTACTTCATCCATCGTCAGCTCGACCATTTTATCAAGAACTACATGTTCCTAAAATCCAAGATCCAATATCTTCGTAAGTTTTTATTTCGTGTTTTGTCTTTTCTGTTCAAGTGTCTCTTCACAGATTCACCCTTCGAATCACTTCCGTGGCTTGGTGTCTGCTCTAAGTTTTTGTCTTTCATCTGTTAAGATTTTCGGTTCATCATGTTTGGTTTTGGAGCAGATTTTGTCATCTTTCTTTAAGCGAGATATTCATTTTCATGGAAGTATGGAGTGAGACTTCGTTGAGATAATGGGTTTGTTATATCTTATATTATTGACATTGTGTTATATGATATAATATTGTGTTTCTGGATTTGATCTTGGGCTACATCTAGTCTGCTTTCTTGCTGAGCATACTCACATTCCCCGTCGTCAATTCCAAGGATGGGAAACTTCATTGTCGATTTGTTAGCAATTGCTATTTATCCTACCTTAGACCTTTACTGCCATATCCCACATCACATTGAGCTGATATCCTCTAGACCATCTCACGTCTCACCACCAACCACAACCATGCCACGCATCAAGGCCCCCACACACAAGACCCCCTCCAAATCTAAATCCAAATCCCACAAACCCTCTCTTCCCACACCCCCCAAACCCAAACGAAACAAAAGTTCCTACAGCAACGGTGCTCTCAAACCCATTTTCAGCGGCTGCAAAATGTCACTCGCGGGCGACTTCATCGCCGAGCATCCCGGCCCCAACGCGGAATCCCAATGGAACTATGAGAAAATCGGTAAATGGATTACTGCCCATGGGGGCGAGTATGTGAGGGAAGTGGATGAGTATACGACGCATTTGATTGTGACTGTTAAGGAGTATAAGAAGAAGGGGGCTCAGGGTATGTTTTATTCTTCACATCTTTCATATTTGCATCTGTATTTGTGTCATTGGAGAGATGTGCTAATTCAGAGTCTATGTAATAGTCCGCAAAGCAATGGCTATGGGGAAACGATGCCACATAGTTGTCATTGATTGGCTAGTCGATTGCCTGACTCTCAAAACTAACAAGAAGAAGAAACTCGTTGTCACGGGATATACACTTGGTCGTGTAATTCGTCGTTTACATCATACTGAAGATCAGAAGATCAAGTATCGACAGAGATTCGAGGAGAATGTGAAAGCGAGTAAGGAATTGTGTGACGATCGTATGTGCTTTTTATTCCTGATGAATCCTTGTTTTACAACGCCCCAAGATTCTTGCTTCACTTGGAGCTTGGTATCTGGAGTCTGAGATTTGAGGAAGAATAATCTAATATAAGAATAGGACTCAATCACGTTTATATCGATCAGACGAATTTCGAATATAAAGTCGTCCTCACCCGTGTTCTTCTGCATGGCAAAAATAAAAATCAGAAATACACAGTCTATCTCTTCGAATCTAATGCTCAGCCGCATACCTATATGGCTGGAGCAAAACTAACAACTGCCTACCAAAGTCCCTCTTATCTTCGAGAAGATTGTCGTCGTAAGTCTTTTCTCCCCGCATTCCCTCTCCTCCACACCTCCAAACTAATCCTACATCCCCTTCCCCAGCCAAAATCTTCGCATCCGCCTTCCTCGACTTCAAGAACATTTTCAAATCCAAAACCGGCATCGAATGGGACGATCGGTACGAACCTCTTCCCGAAAAGCATCCCGAAGATTTATTCCGTTTTCAAAGACCCACCCTAGGACGACCAATGGGCTTGCTACCTTCCTGGCGCAAGGCGCCCAGCTGGAAAGATGTGGAATCTGATTCGATCCCTCACGAAACGGGAGTTGATTCCTGCGGCGAGGAAATCCAAGATCGAGATTCCTCCACCTCAGACGAAATCCACGAAGTGGAGAAAAAAGAACGCGAAAACGAGAGGAGAAAGGAGAGAATGATGATGGAGATGGAGAAAACACGGGTGCTCGAGGAGAGAAAGAGAAAAGAAGAATTCGAATATGATAGTGATAGCGAGGTGGATGAGGACGAGGCATTCGATGAGTTGATGAGAAATTCGGTATCGGCTCCTGTATCTACATCTACACATCGTCACGCACATCTTGCGCATCTTTCCCGATCGCAAAAGTCGATGCATACGCAGCAGAAGGAAAATGTAATCGTGATTTCGGATTCGGACACCGAGATGAATAGTAGTGATCCGAATACTGAGGATGAGGAAATGGAAAAGGAAAAGTAAGTTCTTTCTTCTCATCTCCCTCTCCGACTCACAAACCAAATCCCTCTCTAACATCTCCCAAGTGCAACTTCTCCTCCCCGAACCCCCACCACCAACCGCGTCTTTTCCGCCAAGGGAAATTCGGTCGACGATGCTATCATTTTATAGATTTCGATGTTTTGACAAAAATCTCTCTCTCTCCATCTCCAGAAGACTCGCACCATCTTGCATCTTATATCTTATATCACATTTCATTTGTACTCGGTTTCAGTCGCAATCACATCACATCATCAATTTGAAATCTAAACACGCGAATACCCAATAATACATACATACATACATACATACATACATACACATATACTCAACAACAACTAGACCACATCGCCACACATCACCACGTCACCCGCGAATACACAACCACACACATCAAATTATCATTCAAAAACGAGACGAGATCTCTCCTCTCATCATTCATATCATTCACATCTCCATATCTCCATTCCTCCCTTTCTCCCTTTCAAATTTCAAATCTTTCAAACCCAGAACTGTCATACCAGTTGGGTTTCAAAATGGAGGATTTTTTTTTTCTTTTCTTTTTTTCGATTTTCGATATTCTATCATTATTCGAATTGATTTGTTTTGATTTCATTTTCGGATCTTTTTTTATCATTCATTAGGGTATTATTTTATGTATTGATTAGGTGGTTAATTGGTTTCTTTCTTTCCTTTCTGCATTTTCTTAAAAAAAAAAGGAGAGATGGGAGATATGAGGTAGAGAGATGAGAGAGGTGTGGGAGATGGGAGACGTGGGAGATGTGGGAGATGGCATATGGTATATGGCATCTGATATTCAGAATGTGAGGAATGGAAAATGGTCTATGATCTATGAGGGATGAGAAATGAGAAATGGGGAAAGCATACAGTAATCTGACATGGGGAAAAGAATCGAGCTGAGCTGAGCTGAGCTGAAATGGATTGGGTTGGATTGGATTCGATGAACTAGTTGAATATATACATTCCTCTCTCCCTCTCCCTCTTTCCTTCCCCTCTCTCTCTTTTCTTTCCTTCCCTATCTACCCACCCAGACAAACATCAAAATCACCATCACCATCACCATCCAATTCCAGCCGCAAGAAAGTAAGAAAGCAAGCAAGTAAGCAAGTCAAAAGATCTATATCCAGCAAAGTTATTTCCTTCCAGCATAATCATAATTAGTTCTCTACAATAGAAAAATGTCGATAATTTATCAATTACCATCCATTCCCAACGTTAAACTAACAACCCATTCTCCATCATCATCATCATCATCATCATCCATCATCCCCACCCTCATTATCATCTTCTTCACAAAGCCAAACCAAACCAAACCAAACCAAACTAGCAATATGATGCCGATGCAATCAATACAACGTGACGACGCAATATAATATAATATAATATATATAATATGGCACAATACCAAAGTACCAAAAGACATGATACACGACAAACACAGCACAATACATCAACTCTCCTCCTCCCAATTTCCACTGTTTGTAAGATGCAAAAAAAAAAAAAAAAAAAAAAAAAGGATACATCATACATAAGATAGCTCCGTTCAATACGCGAACAAACATGCTAGAATCAAGATATCAAGACAGAAGAAATCATGCCACTATTTATGGTATTTCCCAAGCACCTCGAACACCGCCAAACTCCCCCTTCCATCAATTACCTATTTTGCTCAAAACGCCAGCCCATTTTTTCTCGACTCCCTCTACTCTCTTCAAATGACCCTCTACGTAACCCCCCTCTCCACCTCCCTTTACATCTTTCTGCTGCCCCAACTCAAAACCTCAACTTCGGCATAACAAACACCACCAACACGGCCAGGAACGCCAACCCCGTAATCCACGCATACATCAACATGCGACCCCACCAGCCCCTCCCCTCCGTCATACTCCTCAAATAACCCATTCTCTTTGACGCCGCTTCCAATCCAAGCTCATTCTTATTGATGCCCGCGATTGCAGAATCGAGCACCGAGGAATCGCTTGCGAGGGTGCTGGCGAAGGTTTGGGAGCGAGCGCGGAGTTCCTGGGCCATGGAGAGGAGAGAATTCGTGAGATCTTCTTGTTCGGTGCGGTGGTGAGTCAGGAGTGTTTCGGTGGTGGCGGTGGTGGTGCTCGAGGGGGTAGGAGCTGGTCGGTAGGTAGAGGTAGAGGTAGATGTTGTGTAAGCTTGATTCGAGGATTTCTCGAATAGCTCGGCGCGGGGATTACGAGACCGGAGAGTAGATGGTTCGGGAATCTGAGAGGTTTGAGTTTGAATTTGTGGTGGCGCAGAATCTGACTCCGTTTGTACGATGGGAGAAGATGTATAATCAGTCGGAGAAGGTGTTGATCGTTCTTCGCTCGTGTTCATCATTTCCTCAGTCGTTTCCGAAGGAGTATCTTGTGCCATTCCCAACAAATCTTCTCCCTCAGAAGAATCCTCGCCCTCTTCTTCATAACTTGCAAGCTGTGATTAGACTATTAGCACGTATCCCAATTCTCCGCAGATCAAACAATCTACACACCTCACGTAACTCCTCCAATCTCTCGCCAAGTCTCTGTATCAAATGTCTTTTGCGCACCAAATCCGCCTGTATCTCCTGTTTTCTCGACAACACTTTGATATTCTGCGCATCCTGCTCTACATGTACCAGTAAACCCCGCGCATGTTCCAGATTCTATAGCATTGCACAATCAGCCTCATCCTTTCCCAAAGGAAAAAAGCAAGAGATTCTTACCGCGCCCATCTTCACCCACTCAGCATAGCTTTGCGAACTGGCCGACGTATCTGGACCCAAGATTATTTTCTGTAACCTCACCAACATGCGATCCAAATTCGTAGCTGTCGGATCCCTCGCCGGAACAGGTACTGTATTAAGTCTTGCCATAATCCCTTGGTGCAAAGATCCGAAATTAAATTAACAAATCATGAAATGTGTGTGTTCTTCATCACAATCATATCATCAAATATATTTCAATGATGCCATTCATTCCACTACCATTGTGGCTTAACCCCCTGCGAATTCCGCTTCCAAACAAAACTGTGGCTGGTGGAAATAAAGAACTCGCTGACCTGAAAGGTCCCGGCGAGCTTGGACTAAGTTTAGTGAACTTGAATAAGTTTGAGAAAACCTTAAACTTACCGATAAGCTCCCGGTGAGCTCCCTATGCCCTATCCTTCAGGGCAGCGAAATAAGTGGCCGGATTAAAGTACTTCAATCTCACTGATTAATTGACACCACAAAACAACCGCAAATAAAATTATAAAATTGGAAAAGATAAAATGGAAATTCAACCTCTAAAACAGAACAAATTCAACCCAAATCCCAAAAGAACTCCTCCATCCACAAAGATTTTCCACAGGTCTCCCCATTTAGCCCTTGACAAATTTCGATTCGCTTACCCCGAGGACCTTCCTTACACACAGCACAGATCAGATAGATGTAACAACCCCAAAGCGCCTCCAGCTCGGCCACCTCAGCAAGCCATCCCAAAGCGGCCTGAAAACCCAAGGTCGGCGAACATGCAAAAATTCAGACGTGCAACAAAACCCCCATTGTCGATCTTTTGCGCATGACACTCACTCCTTAGTATACACAATGTGGGTTCCCGAGTCGAATTACGGTCTCGGATAGATATTGATGGGGACTTGGGGAGGGGCTAGATTCGAAATGGGGTGTGGTGTGGATGGATGGATGGATTGGCTGGCTGGCTTGGGGTTTGCGGATGGGATGGGATGGGATGGGATGGTGCTTGTGGATTTAGATAGATACTCTTTGTACTTAGGTAGTGGAGGCTGTTTGGGTTAGTGGGATTTGAGGATTTGGGGAGTCGGGGTGGATTGAGGGGAAATTCTCGTAGGTAGTTATTAGGATTATTGGTGCGGATGGAGGAACGATGTCACTGGTAGTGGTTTTTTGACTGGTGAGTCGGGTTGGATAGCATGCCTGATCAGTGTTTTCTGACTACATCACATGAAGTCAAGAATATGAGGCATCGTACTGGTAAGCATTAGAGTTTAGAGTAGTTTCCAAGAGCCAAGGTAGAGAGCAAGAATATGCATGCCTCATGATCAGCTTGTTCTCGCCATGTCGTTGTGTAGAGTGTGTTGGGCGGGGCTGTGGGAGGGAGCGTCCATGGAGAGTATATGTAAAGTACGCATAACAATGCTTCAAACTCGCTGGGGGGTCCATTTAGTTCAGGATACATTTTTGAACAATATAATTGCTACACATATGGGGGGATTGAAACAAAATGTAAGAAAGTGTCATTCTGTCCCAATACTGACTGATCCTCCATTGTACTCCTGCCCATTGCTGAATGATATATGCACTACTCATACAAAATAAAACATTACAACATTACAGGCTATTGCCAATCCGAATGATGCATCCTCCATGCTCGTTCTATTGTCAATTTCGCCATTATCAATTCTCTCTTCCATTAACTCCTCATCCACTTCCTGACTCATTCTCCTATTAAACAATCTTGCATCCCCTTTCAATGAATTTACTCTCCGCATCTTTCAATCCCATCATACCAAACCTAACCACCCCGTCATCATCCATCTCTTGGGTTTCCTCTGCCTCCCTCTCCACCTCTAGCCCCCATCCCATCATGGAAACATCTCAATCAAATCATTCAAATACTCCACAATCTCAATATCCTTCCTCAAAACCTCATCATTCACCTTCTCAAAACATTCCGTGCTCTTATATAACTCCAATTGCTGTTCAATAAAACTCCTATCTTGTGAATTCTGTCATCGTCAGTTATAAGTCCCGTCTCCAATTCCACACTTCCACCACACCACTTCCTGGTGATCGATTCCCCAACTGTCCAAACCCTCATACAAAGACTCCCAACACCCAACTCACAGGATTACAAAACAGAAAAATCAAACAGTCCCAA
The DNA here is from genome assembly GCA_014898285.1 of Botrytis aclada. NCBI lineage: Eukaryota > Fungi > Ascomycota > Leotiomycetes > Helotiales > Sclerotiniaceae > Botrytis > Botrytis aclada. The sequence continues at coordinate 1,523,133 of RCSV01000001.1, read as the reverse complement.
AGAGGAAGAAAAAACACAACTCACACTCCTCCTACTAGCCCACAAACCCTGCAACCACACTACCCCCTCCTGAACCGCGCTCCCCCTCGCCCACCTCCACACCATCTGACGTTCCTGCACCTGATACAAAAACCACGTTGTTTCCCTCAGTAAACCATCAAAATCCGTTTTCACCAGAGTACAATTTACTTCTCCCTATTTCTCATCAGCTAAGATCTTTATCGTACAGAGGAGAGAATTACATACCTTTGTATCTTCGAAAGGAGCAGATCCAGAGAAGAATGAAGGAGAAGGAGAAGAAGAAGAAGAAGAAGAAGAAGAAGAAGAAGAAGAAGAAGAAGAAGAAGAAGAAGAAGAAGAAGAAGAAGAAGAAGAAGAAGAAGAAGAAGAAGAAGAAGAAGAAGAAGAAGAAACCAAAAGAGGTTTCTCCAACTCAATCAATAGATCCGAGCAGAGCATATGCAGAGCTGCTGTTACCGTCTGTGAGAAACGAAGAATTAGTGATTATCAGTCATTTGTCTTCTTTGATCACAATATCGCGTTGTCTCCATTGAATTACTGTCATTACCCTGTCCTGTTCATCATATCTCAGCCATCAAGCCCTTTCTTCTTTTTCCGTCTCCCGATATCCATGACGGTATTTTCTACCAACAATGGCCCCCAGCCCCTTTCCTTTCCCCAAAGTTACAGAATCAAAGAATCTAGGCAAGAAAGCAAACTCACATTCTCAATCTCATCTCTATCTCCATCACCATTCCCAGCCCCCATAATCACCTGTCCTCCCTCCCACTTCCCCTTTCCCTTGCCCTCTCCCCGCCCCTCCACCTCTCTCCTCCCCCCCTCGATTCCCATCCCCATCCTCATCTCCGCCACATTCACATTCAGATTCCCAACACCACCACCACCCCCCTCACCCCACCCCACCCTCTCCCTCCCCTCTCTCGTAACCCCCGTAATCCCCCTCACACTCTCCAACGTGATTTTCCCCCAAACACCTTCCACTCCCATCCCCATAACTAGATACCCCAGCACCAGCCACCTGCAGCTTTCCACGATCCCAACGTTGAATCTTTTGCGTGATGAAAATATCATCTTTATCACGTTGCTTGTGTAATTAGAGATCAAATATAAGTGGAAAGACAATAATTAATGTTCGAGGTTCAAATATGGTGTTACAATTATTGCAGTGTAGTGTTGAAAAGGATACAATCATGTGTTATTTATTGCAGGTTTTAGTTGCCACGAGGTTACCTGCCTAAGTTACAAAACTTTACCATAGCTGGTCATAAATGTCTTAGCCTATCATTTCCCAACTCGAAATACATATCAATGATCACAAAAAGTAAACACAAGTACGTAGGTAGATCAATATGAACCTTTTAATTAATTGACTATGGTATCAATGCCTAACGTGAATAAGCAGTTGCTTCGATTTGGCCAACCAATCAGCCTAGAGATCCACCACTACCATCATCTTAAGCCCAACGAGCCATCCAACAATCACCTATCTTCGTGTTTATACACCTGCAACTTTCTAACCAGCTAAAAGCTTCATCTTATTCATCTCACTCTCGACTTACTGCACAACTTCCCCACCCTCATCAAAAAAAAGAACACGGCAAACCGCAAACCGTGCGACATCATCAGTTGCTGGCATTAAAACCAACCACATCCCGAACGGTGTTACGTCGTCGCTATTAATATGACAAACAGGATTTAAAACAAAACTTAAGTAATAAGAGAAAATAGTCTCGGTCCATGCTACCCCCTAAAACGTAGAAGGGATATAATAGATGGCACATCGAAGCGGACGTCAAGTAGAACATCCCATGAAGTGCTCCGATACAACCGTACCCTCGACACCCCCTTCGAAGAAAAACAATGGTTCTATAGCAAAAAAAGGTTGCAAGACCGAAAGTGACTGTGCAAGAAGATGTTGGTATTGGAAAAATGAGACCCCAGTTTTGTGATTAACGCCATGCTGAATTAAGGAGATTTCTGTCGTCGATATTGTTCGACTGCAGTTGGGTATTGCATGATTATATCAGACCACACAAGCGGAGATTTTCTTGTATGATGATGTCTAGAAAAAGTTAGAAACGGTACAAAACACTTGAGAGTTATGAAGCTTACCATTAACAGCCGCCATGACGAATCTAATTTGCGTAGTGTCGGTAGCGCAGGTGAAATGGGTGTAGATTTGTTTGGTCTCGTGCTGGTTGAGACTGACGAATCTGTTCAGGATGTAGTCACATGCGAGAGCGTAATCATCTCCACCTTCATAGTCTGGGAAGTAGTTCTTCATAGGACTAACGGGAAGCTTCTCCTTGAATCTATCGATCTTGTTCAAGAACAAAATAATTGAGGTCTTGATAAACCATCTTGAGTTGCAAATCGAGTCGAAAAGTGTAAGCGCTTCTTGCATACGATTGACAGTTTCATCTTCGAAGAGCAATTGATCGTACTCGGAGATGGCGACCAAGAAGAGGATTGTGGTGACATTCTCAAAGCAATGGATCCACTTCTTTCGCTCGGAACGTTGTCCTCCAACGTCGAACATACGGTAGGTAAGGTCTCCAATGATGAAGGTGGTTTCGGTGATACCCGTGGTCTTGACACGAGAGCGAAGAACATCTTGATCGTTTGGCATGTAATCATGTTGAGCGATTCTTTCGATGTTATCAAAGTAGCTAGACAAAGAGTGTTAGGATCAGCTTTGTTCACAAGAAATTTGGACAGGTATCCAAATTCTCTCCACAATTAAATACTTACTATCTAGCGGAGTCGTTCAATTGATATTCTCTTGATCGCTTGAAACAGTCTTGAACACCTGCATCCTTCCATAAAGCTGCAATAGCACTTCCGACCTCGGGTGGTAAGTTGTCTCCTTCAATTTGTTGTGGCTGCATGAAGATGGTTTGAACATGGTATTCTGCTCTTTGATCATCAAGAGGTAATTCCAGGGACTCCATAGCTTCGAGGATAACGCGCATTGATTGGACTGTATTGCTGAAAATAATTTCCTTGAATGATTCTCGCTCGTCGCGCGAGTAACCTCCCTCGTGGATAAGTTTCATCTGTTTCAAGATAGTAGACTTTCCGGATTCACCAGCTCCTACGAAGGTGTTAGACTAACTAACTGATGATAGACAATGATACTTACCAAGGAGAAGCATCTTGATCTCATTTCGCTGCAACATTTTGTCCCTCTTGAGCTGGTTCTCAATCTCCTCATTCCTCGCCTTTCCCTCCTTCTCCTCAGTGCTCATACCGCAACCCATCTTGAGAGATTATTGAGGTTTTTAATTATTAAAAGTCGTAAAAAAGGGTCGTAAGGTGAGTGTAAATTCGTCGCAGAACCGGCCGCAAGATAGAGTGCGGTCTGTGAAAGGTAAATGATTAGCGGAAATCAAACAATGAATAAACTGCGGCTGAATGATTGAGATGTTGCTGATGGTAAGCAGGGGCGACAATCAGCAGTGAGATGCTGGATTGAAGTTGAATTGAACTCGGTCGGGTTGGTGAATAGGGGAGGGGTGTTCGAATGCAATGCAAGATGCAATGCTTCTTTCCGAGATTGATATGGTTGGTATTCCAGATGGTGTAAAAGAGTTCGAGTCGTAAATGATTTTTTAGGATGGATATGTGTGTCGCAGTCGGTCGGTCTTCCCGACAAGACAAGACAATTTGCGTCGTGAGTGTGTATGGATGCAATTTGATTTGCTACTATTTATTCTCCTTCGATTGCGATGCGATGGGGAATGGTGCAATCCCAATGGGAACAAAGAAAGTCAGACTTAGTTGCTTACCAGTATTAACAATACACTCTTGCTATCCTTAATCCCTAAGAAAGTAAAGAAAGTAAGGTCGAGGTTCTTGGTCAACCAGATAGATGGGACAGAAATCTCCTTCAGGTTTGAATGGAACGGAATGAAAAACAATTATGTGAACCAAAGTTGATCTTTGGTAGATGGATCGATGGGTAGGTGATGGGTAGGTAGGGAGGCAGTTTGTCGGGAAGGAAATGGTTGGATGAAGAGATGGTTGAATGAACGAACGAACAGAGAAAGAGTCTTTTGATTTGATTTCCCTCTTGTTCTGGGATTATTTAGCCTTCTACTTGGGTCAGTTTATACTACCTAGTCCGTAGTTATAATTGCTAGTCACTAGTAGTCGGGAAAGAATAATCAATTATCATCGGAAGAGGGAAGGGGTGAAAGGTCGACGGAGCAAATTCTCGGCTGGCTGTGCGCTAATGTCTTTCCCAATTTGGATTCTGGGAGGGGGAATGTATGAGAGTGGATATTAATAAGTGGAGTGAGATCAGGGTTTTATTATCATTTGGGTGGTATTATGATTTTTGCTCGAGTATTATTTTTGTGAATGCGAGAGAGGAGACTGAGTCTCTCATATCATAGGTCTGCCAGACAAAGAAGATGAGCTCGAGATGAGTAATGGAGTGAATAAGTATGCAATACAGTCAGTCATAATATACAATCGCTAACATATGGATCCCTCGAGATTTGATATCACAACCAAAAATTAATGTAATTTGCCATAGTAATAAACGTGGGCAGGTGGCTGGCGGTAGATGATGGAGTGAACATCATGATAAGAATCTTCTTCTATGACCTGTTACTGCCTCCTGACTACACACTACAACATACTTTCCCCTCATGTGTGATAGTGAAGCTCAAAAACTCAATTGCTCAGTTGCTCAATGATCAGTGTCATTATTCATCAGAAGACTGTCCATCTTAATCAATGACGGCCATCTGCAACCAGTGAAAGGTTTATCAGAAAAAAGAATGAAGTTTGGTAGATGTTAATGGTTAATGAATCCGATCTAATTGACTAGTGAATGTCTTGACATAACGGGGACGTGTACTCTGACTGGCTGCCGTTACCTACCCAGACGTGTCTGCTCTTTGATGAATAGCTGGATATATCCTTCCTCGGTATGTCGATACATCTATAAAATAAGGAAGAAGTCCGTTGTGGATGTCTCCATACCTACAGAGGAGATTGTGAGGAGCCTATAGCTAAGTATATATACTCCGCAGGCTGGGTATCGTCCAGCACTCATCCATCATGTCATATTTCGATATCGATGTTACAAGTTTGATTCATCTAAATTGATACTGTAGGTTTGAAGCAGCAAGCATACTGTTGGAACTCTATTGTCTAGTGAAAGGAAGTGTGGTGAGCTGAAGGCTTATTAGTCAAAAGACATGAAGATTTAATCCAGTAACTATCAAGCTATGAGAACAGCCCTTCATAAAGTTTGTCATCTCGATCATATGTAGAGTATACCAACATCATTACCTAGTGTTACCAGTTGGATGGGTGTAGGCTTTCTTTGGTGATTCACATTCTATAAATTGAATGCTGCACATTAATGGAAGGCTAACAAAGGGCTCGGAAGATTTTAACTGCAGTCTGCAGCATAGACTACCTACCGATGGCAAAGCAACTAGGATAAAACATCACCGTCCACAAGGAATGAACCAGGGGGTAATTCCATTCTGCAGATGAAAACAAGGATGAATCGACATATCAGAGAGGGAGCTCCGTACTTTAAGATTAATGGAAGCATGGGAAGAAGGATGGTTTGGTTAGAGCGTCAATTGAAGAAGAAAGAAAGAAAGGAAGAAAGAAAGGAAGAGAAAAAGAAGAAGCAAAAAAATCAAGTCAGATAGATACATGTAGCCAATAGCCAATGATAACTAATGTCTCAGGAGAACCATCACTTCTCTTGACTCTCTTGAAGAAAAAGATTGATCGGTGCCATCTTTAGATTCTTCAACTATACCAGAGCCTCGGTACTCGTTCTTGAGGAGGAAGTAGGAGGAAGTTATGTAATTAAGTGATGGTGCTATCATACATTCTCAAAGAAAAGTCAATTGGTTCCAGATTACAGCTTGCTCATACACAATACACAACACAGATCACAGATCACACATTACACCATTCATTCATTCTCGCCTCTTCTTTGCATCATCTTTCCCCATCAGCCTTAAGGAATGGGAACTGTTCATGCGAGTATTTTGGAGTCCCTGAGTACGGACATACTGCCTACACACTACACTACATTCTCCGGTAAATGTTGGGGCAGACACGAACTGCCTGCATGAGAAAGAAGGGGCTTCATAAAACGCCACATATTCCACTCTAAACCAATGAAACTTGATGAATTATATAAAAATGGTTTGAATTATCCTCAAGTTATCTGATGTGGAAAGCTTTGATGGAACCGTTTGACTGCTCGCGGATTCACATCACAATTCCAGGTCTGCCAGCGGGCCAGCACACCTTAGTTAGGATTGATAGTCACAGCAGAACATGATCTTTTTCGTATTGCACGGGGTATATTTCAACTGCGGAGTATATTTCAACTGCAACAACTACTATCCGATGATCACAATACAACTTTGGATGAGAAGATATCAATCCAAATGTTCCAAGGCTCTCGATTCCTGTTTTTCTGCAAGACTGTCCCGCTTCTCCCGCCGCTCAAACCTTTCTTTTTGCATAAGATGGATGAAACAAATCAAGTCCGAATTCTTCAACAACCACCACCAGGCCAGCCAGACCAGCCATTTCAACACTCATGACACCCCACAGACTACTCAATTGATTCAAAAATCGGTATTACATGGTGCCATGGTGGATTCAAGATTGCATATGTCCTGATCTACCTACAATTAACTGGGGGCTCGCTTTTCATCTTATGATTCTTATCTTGCTCCGTATGTCTTGAACTTTTGACGAGCCTCCAAATCCATCAACCGAATCAATCGAGTACTGCTTAGGTAAAAAGGACTTCTTGAAACTATCGTAATAATTGGATACATCATTTCAAAACAAAATGCTTGAACCTTACCGCCGTCCTCAGTATCCATGTCCGCCATGCAGTAAGTGGATCACCGATAGCCGCCAAAAAGGGGTTAATCTGCTGGAAATTCCTTCCAATTTCCTTCCAGAAGCTTTGAAAATTCCTTCTCAGATGGATGGGGATCGGTCCTTTGTGATAATTATTAATCTTTACGTCTTGCCATCAGAAGGACTAGGATATAAATCATTTCATTGTGTATAGCCTTGATCTTACCCAGGGCAAGAGACTTTCTAATGAGGAAGATCATCGCTGAAAGGTACGATTATACTATGCTAGGCTTTATGTAAGCTTATTGTTACTATACCTGGCGATACTTATCCCATCCCCTCTTTGAGTTATGGGCGATATGTGAACCTGGTCGATGGCCAGATATTGGTACGCTCGATAGCCTAAACATGACCAAGAGGCGGGCAATATTAAAGTTTCCAAAGCTTATGATCACGAGCTCATCACGAATCAAAATCCAGATATCCTTCTCCTTGAGGCTTGACCAGCTTTTCAATCTTGGTAATCCCGACTCAGATGTCGAAACCTTCAGGCTTCAGATCGGGAAAGGGAAAGGGAAAGGGATTGAGATTGCAATTTGTGACCCGATCCAGAACCTTCGAAAATAGATTTATAGGATTCTCATGTTTCCTGTTTGTTGTTGCTTGTGGTGGTACAAGCTGGATCACATTTCATATTCAAGCTGAACCAAGTTTTGAATTTGCAAGACAGCTAAGCATACCTTCTTTACTCAGCTCTGTATTAATTAGGATGCTTCTTTATACGAAATCCTTACTCAGAAACGCAGAGTGTTGACAAACCTCGGGTGGTGTAACAGGTTGTTGAAAGGCTGTCCTTCCTACCTCTATTTATGTTCCACTGTCATTCTATCTGGCCTAGTGTGGATCATGCGAAGTCGTTGAGTATACTATTGCAGTCATGTTGTCTTCCCAAACAATGTTTCTCATCTGCTTTGCTTACCCGAAGACCCCGAATCCTTACCCCTTATACTAAGCACTCAAACCGATAACAGATAACTTTAATCGTTCTTCTTTGCGAAACACATTCCTAGGTATCATTCTTCCTTATCTAAGCAGAGTTGCTGACTATTCAGTAGTCGTTTGTTCTTACCAAATTTGAGACTCATGCTACCTTGAGCCATACTCATATGACAAGTTCGGGGAGGGAACTTGACCTATCTACCTACACTCGGTATTTCTACGGAACTCGAATCAATGTTTCTATATATGTGACCGAAGAAATTTAGCAAACTACTTGAACACGAGAAATGCAGTCAATCAGTGTTGCCTATTCTTTGAGTAACATAGCATTGCTTTGAATGCTATCCACGGCACCTTATTTGACAAGCAAAGTTCCTGAAATCATCAAAGTTGGAAAGACCAACCCACAATCTATATCTGCCCTTCAAACAATGTTTCCTTCATATACACTCCATCAAGGCAAGCATGCTAAAGATCCTCAGCGCTATTTGCATTTTCGTTTCTTAACCTAAGTTTATCATTTCCTTTCCCAAATTGTTTCGTTTGAGAAGATACATTATCAATCTCTAAGCCAATTGGAACAATATCCTAAACAACACTCACCACCCAGTCGTTCATAGCTACGCAAGTCTTTCTAATGTCTTACGCCCAGAACCAACAACAGCAACAACGACCATACAATGTTCGTCGCCATAGACAAATCGTTGCATACCGCTCTCCGCCATCCTCTAAATCCGCACCCAATGTACTAAGTCGACCACATGCAATGCATCCCAATCTTCAAAAATTAAGAATCGATCCTCCGGTCCTCCTATTACTCATCCTCTGCATTGTCGCCTTACTTCTCTGGCTCTCCTACGGAATCTACATGCTTGTGAACTGGTACATTCAAAGATTAAGGGCCGTCAAATATGGCTTGGAAGACAATACAAATAGGGACATTCTTATGGCCAAGCTTCGCGGAAGAACATATTCGAATGAAGAGGATGGGAGAAGGGATTTCGGGCACGCAGTGAAATGGTCTCATCCTTCTCCAATAGAAACGGGAGATGTCAAGTTAGAACATACCTGGACGGCAAAAATGGCGGATTTATCCAGGCATCAGAGTATATCGAGTGGAAGTGCATGTGCTGTGTTGGGAGACGGCTGCAAGAGGTCTCCAAGCCTTGGGGGTCGAAGGAAGAGCGCTATTTGAGAAAGATAAATCGAGTCTGTGACCAACTCGGATGGAGTTCTGACTTGGAATATACATGTTTGTATCAATTTGATGAATGTTGAAATACCGTTATTCGCCGAAGGGGGGGGGGAGATAAATTAGCTATGAAGCAACAACAGGAGCCAGAACTTCAACAGTCTTTAATTCAACCAATTAACGCTTGTGGGTAGCTGATTGTCCTCGAGATCATGAGATGAAAGGAGGAAACAATCAAGTTCTGCATGGCCTTTGTCTGGCTCCTAGAGCTTCACATTACTAATGGAATAACTCCTCGATGAACGCAACATTAAAAGGTTATGTGAATCAAGCATAACCTCATGAATCAAAATCAATATGAGACATAAACTTAAACCGATTGTCAACCCTGAATGTGTAGGAAATGAATGCTTGAATAAACAACTGTGATCACGCAATACCGATTTCACAAGCCAATTGAACATTTGTGCTACAGTACGGAGAAGTGAGCCAGCCCAGAATTACTTGAAGTACTGTCTTCATATAATCATACACACTCCAAAGTGTTCAAGCTTCCCATCCACGTTTATGTACTCCAAGACCACCCCCCAATAAAACCATTATCCACTCAAGGTCTCTGTACTCTAATACCATCCTTTCCCACCCTTCTAAATGAGGTGTTGCACTCTTCATAAGCTCTTCCGGCACCGAATCCAACACCAACAAATGCAGGCCATGCTCTTCGCTTGAATATCAAGACTGAGGCGACAACACCAAATCCGAGTCCGACGGAGGATCGTATGAGCATCGAGGAAAGACAGTGGTCCCACTAGATGATTGCTGGGTTAGCAGTGTATTTCTTATATAACAATTCATAGGTATGGTAGGTGCGGATTTGAGATAATGTGCTATTTACCTTCTCGTTCAAAAGAGCTTCCGAAACGGGTTTGCTTGGGCGTGTGACGGCCGGTGGGGAAATTGATGTTTCTGGCATGATTGCTATTGTATCGCTAGAGCAGGATATCAGTAAATGTTCCCTGTGCCAGTGGCTTAATTAACATACCGTGATGTGAGGATTGGCGTACGATTGAAGAGCTCTGAGCTGTGTTGTAAATTTATTCTGAAGTCCCGGTTCCATCCACTTTGGCGTTGTTGATTGGATGCAAAAGGAAGGCGGTGGCGGGGCATCCAGTGGCAGAATTCGAAAAATAAATTGTTCATCCCGCGCGAAAATATAGCTAGCTAACTTTGCGATATTTTGAACAGCGCTCAATATTGAAAAATTCGACAATTTGCAGCAATGGATATTCTAAGGTTACTTTCTAGGTCGTCGAAGCAATCGGGGCAAAATGGATCGCAAAAAGTAGGAGGCATTGCTTCGAAATTGCCTTCGAGTGGAACATCTGCAAATCCTCAATTGTACCACGATCCGATTCCCGAATCGAGAGGCAAGAAAAGAAAGAGAGGAGGACCATCTCAAGAGGTTGATACTACGGAACAAAAAGATGGGGATCTCAATTTCTTCTCATCTGAACCTGCGGCACAGAAATCCAAGAAAGCCACTTCCACAGACGATGCGCCAAAACCTGCACCTTCGAATCAATTCTCAGAACCAGAGGCACTTCTAGATGAGGGAGAATGTCGACAGATATTAAAATCGCATCGATTGAAGGTTACCCTGCTGCCTGGCGCGAAACCGCAAAAAAAGATCAAGAAATCAAAGAAGTCTAAGCCTGCCAAAAGTACGAAGGAAGAAATCAAGCAGTTATACCCACAACCATTGATGGCGTTTGAGGATTTACGAGCTACATACAAGATATCAGGCAGACTATCGGAAAATCTGAAGGATCAAGGATACAAGATTCCCACCGAAGTTCAAATGGGAAGTTTGCCCCTACTTTTGAAACCCTCAGTTGCATTGAGTAGTTCAACGGTAGAGACTGATGAGCTGTCGAGTACTCTGGATTTATTGGCTGTTGCGCCTACTGGAAGTGGAAAGACTTTGGCATTTTTAATACCGGTTATTAATGAGATTGTACAAAGACGCAGAACTTCTGATAAGAATCATGATTTGGAGGCTGTTATAATAGCACCCACGAAGGAACTCGCTAGTCAGATTGTTAACGAGGGAAAGAAGCTTAGCATTGGAACTGGAGTCAAGATTTTGGGAATGAAGAAAGGAATGAAGATAATACCAAGTGCCAATACCGAGGAAAAGGACCAATCAGACAATGATGAGGACGATGACGAATTTGTCGATGGAACTACTTCAACTAGTCAGCCACTTACCAAGACTGATATATTGGTTACGACACCTTTGATCTTCCTTCATGCCTTATCCTTAGGATCTTCCGATAGCCATGCTCCGTTACCGACTGTTCGTACATTAGTCTTCGATGAAGCAGATGTTCTTCTAGACCCATTATTCAGAGAACAAACATTAGGTATCTGGAATTCATGTATCAATCCTGATCTACGAGTTACCCTTTGGTCAGCAACAATGGGATCAAATATCGAAACTCTCGCCTCGGCCACGATACAAGCCAGACAAGAAAAACTAGGCCTCGAGAAACATTCAAATCTTGTTCGTCTTGTAGTCGGACTTAAAGATTCTGCAATTCCTAATATTACACATCGTTTGATCTACGCTGCGACAGAACCTGGCAAACTTATTGCTCTTCGACAATTGCTTCGTCCCACGGCAAAAACTACGGATGGAACAGAATCTTTACGACCTCCATTCCTCGTCTTCACACAAACGATACCCAGAGCTATTGCTTTACATGCTGAACTTCTGTATGATATCCCCGCTGAAGCAGGTGGTTCTACCAGAATCGCAGTACTACATTCAGATCTTTCCGACTCGGTTAGAGATCAAGTCATGACACGATTCCGTAATGGTGAGATCTGGATCTTGATTACCACGGACATTTTGTCCCGAGGTGTCGATTTCAAGGGTATCAATGGTGTTGTCAACTATGATGTTCCAAATTCAGGAGCATCTTATATTCATCGTGTGGGACGTACTGGGCGAGCTGGTCGTGATGGTGGTATTGCAGTGACATTTTATACCAAAGAGGATATCCCATATGTTAAGAACGTCGCAAATATCATTGCAGCATCCGAAAAACAAGCTGGTAAACCAGCAAGTGAAGCTAGTATGCAGAAATGGTTATTAGATGCGTTACCGACGCCTAGCAAGGAAGAAAAGAAAAAATTGAAGAAATATGGTGTTGAGGCGAGACGAGGAGGTTTGGGTAATGCAAAGGATGGGAAGGATGGAAAAGATAAGGGAGGGAAGTCCAAATCGAGAATGCAGATTAGTACGAAGAGTGGTTATGAGAGGAAATTGGAGAATAATAGGAAAGGAGCTATCCAAGGAAGTAAGAGACGAAAGCAGGAAAATGGTGGAGGCAGTGGGGAAGTGGATGGTGATGTATTTGAGGGTATTGAGGATTAAGTGTATAGTTAATTAATGGGTAGTTTGATGAAATTCACAATATCAATTGATGGAATCACAATTCGTGAAACTTTATGATCTAACATTGGTCTGATGTTCAAATCCAGGCTAAGGGTTAGTAAGGATCTATGAGACTTCTTCTTCCCTTATGATTTCCATGACTTTTCACTGCAACTTCGCGAACTCGATTGAGGAATATAATCTATCTCACTATCAAGAAAGAGAAAGACAAAGATACACTTCCATCTCAATCTTCATCTCTATCAACATCCCTATCCACCTCCCCACCTCTTGTCGATAGATACATCGATCAATCCACTTGAGAAAACGAAAAAAAAATCCCTCAAACCCCCAAACCCCCCATCACCTCTTTGTTGTGTATGTAAACCTCGACACAAAGCCTCTCCTTCCCTGCCTCGCCTATTTCCCTTCAATTATTCTCCTTTCTTCAAAGAATCTAAAGTTAGACTTTGTGGATCGAATGGTCAATCGTTATTCTCCAGGTTATTATTACCCATTAATCCTTTGTGTATGTAGACTTCGAATGGAAATCCCTTTCTTCCTTTTCTTTCCCTTCTTCCCTTGACTGCCTTTATTCTCTCTTCAAAATTCAAATAGTCTAAAGTTAGACTCCACTGCTTCATTGTCGAGGACATTGTTACTCGATATTACCTTGTGTGTAAAGACCTCGAATCAGATCCAACGAACCATGTAGTTATCTTCTAATGGGAGTATAAATTCACGAGATATTCGTGAGAGTTTGGTGTTTATTATGTTCATCAGTATCACCGTCTCGTCCTATACTATATTCTGTTCTCACCAAACCAAATCATCATATCATATCATATTCATCACATCCACTCCATCACCCATCACCCAATCCAATCAAAACCCAACTAAACAAAACCGAACATGACATTCTCCTACGTCTGCTGTTCCTGCGCCGAAACCAACGAAACCGCTTCTGTAAGCGACACTGGCTTTTCCAAGATCTGTAAAAAATGCAATACGCATTATCGGTGTATTAAGTGTTACTTTTTCTTGATGGGGAAGATGACGTATCAGTTGGGGCATTGGGGGGCGAAGTATACTTAGAGGTCTTTAGAGGGAGGGAGGGGAAGAGGAGAGGAGGGAGGAGAAGGAGTTAGAGCTGGACTCTTTGATGATGAGTCTTTTTTTCTTTTTCTTTTTTTCGAGGATGGATTATGAGGTTCTGGTAGAGCTGGAATGGAGATAGGAATAGAAATTGGAATTGGAATAGAAAAGAATCTTTCTGGATATAAGGTGTTTCTTTGTTTAAAAAAAATGAGAGTGAAGTACAGTGAAGTGAAATAATTGGGAATGTGAGAAATGTGAATATCTCAATTGTAGAAGGAAAATTTAAGCGAGTATTATTGATTACATGTTTTCCGATGAGGATTTCATATCATGATATACTCAATGGTTAATTTTGAGTAGATGCATATAAATATATGGAAATATTAGGAAATTAAATCAGAGGGAGTGTGATCCCTTAGAGGTGGATGGTGGGTATTAAACAATGTCTTCGCATGTAGAGATTTGAGATTTGATGTAAACATAAATATAAATATTCAAATTCCAATCCAAGACGTGGAAAAAGAGCAAGCTCATCACTCCCCATCCATCTCTACTCCCCATCTCATTTATCTAGATAAACCAAAAAAAAACACATCATCGAAAGAAACCATCTAATCCATCAAAACTCAGCAAATCCAAATCCGGAAATCCAGAAAAAAAGGGGTACCCAGCACACACCTCGGTAAAAACAACCCCCCCTCCCCCCTCTCTATAACATTTTTTCTCCCTCCTCCATTAAGCAAAATCAAACCTATGACTAGAAATTCACATACATACATGATCAATAATCTCATACAAAACCCTACAAACAAAACTACACATACACCTACACCACCAACTCACCCCCCTCCCCACGATCTAAGCGCCACGCCACCAACCCCTCCTCCCATTTTCGCTTCCTTCAAAAATTCCCAACTTACATACATACCTACCTAGTAGGCACCACATTATTCCGTCCCGCTCAAGAGGCGATATCGGGTGTGCTTATTGTAGATACCTACCACCTAGATATATCCGCAGCAGAAGAAAAGAATGCCTAGCAGGAACCGTATCGTACGGCTAGAAGGTCTTTGAGCTTTACATCCGTGTCCTGTGTGTTTATTTGCAGGTAGGTAGGTAGGTCGGTAAATAATAGGTAACTATTTTTATATTCTAGGTAGTAAGCGGGGGAGCAAAGGAGGGGTAATCCCTTTTTTTTTTTTTTTTTTTTTTACGCTTTCTTTTTAGATGAGGATGGAGATGTGTATATGCATTTTTCTTTTTATCTATTTATCTATCCATAATAAATCTCATCAAGAAAGACATTAAACAGTATATTATTCAAGAAACAACTAACTTAAAATACTAATACACAAGCAAGGTAAATAAAAGACAGTGCCCCTTCATAAAATTGATTATGTTCAAAAACACGAAATTCTACCACATACACGCATGTGAATCTCCATGTAGTATTTTTAGAATAGCAAAAAGAGATATGCAACATTCAAAAAGTTCACCATTTTTTTTTCGCTGCTGCTGCCCTGCAGGTGGCAGAAGGTCGATTTTTGAGTCCGGGGCACACCGTTGACTTTGAGCGTAAGGCTTTCTTCTTTTTCTTTCTTTCTTTCTTTCTTTCTTTCTTTCTTTCTTGTGAGGATCGAAGGCCGGATTTTGGGAATTGAATATTGCATATCTGCCTAGAGTCTAGAGTTTAGAGTCTAGATGTGCATCTAGATATGGTTTTTGAAGTATTTTTAGATTTTGAGAGAGAGATGTGCAACACAAGTTTTTGAGAGCGTAAGAGAGGGTTAGGTTTTAGGTTGGGGATTGGATAGATAGAGGGTTTCAAAGTTAGTTGTCTGATAGTTTGGAAACAACTATTTGTGTGTTGAAGGGTGTCTGTTGTAGTTTTAGCCGTTGAGGAAAGATGTGTAATGGTTTGTTGGCTGTAGAGGTTGTTGTTAGGTTCGTGATATCTGAAAGATAGAGATGGGGATCGAGACTTTTATGATTCGAATACGATTGAGACCTAGATGGAATGGTAACAGAACGAAGTGGTGGTCTCGAGAAGATGTGGTAGAGAATTCTGGAGATGATTAGGGGGGAATGGTAATGAAGAAAGAAACCGAATGGAGATTTAGAAGGGAGCCCCAGTGAAGATTAGACTCCGAGATTTCTTCATTTGTGACGTGTACATTCTGTATGAAATCTTCCCCCTTCATTGATATAGACAGCGTCTTGCTGTATGATGCATGGCTGAAAAAATGAATCATACACTTATCCTTTCCCAAATCACTTGGCCATCTACCACTCATCACTGCTTCAGAATCAGACACCTAAGGAATAGACTAAAAAACAGGTATTCATTATCATTAAGATTAAAAATAGTATCCACTAGCTCTGGCTTTAATTCGACGCAGAGCACAAGAGGAGCTCCGCTCCAATCACCAAAGAGAACTTTTCGATTTTGATAATCCCAAAAGATTTCTTTGCTTCCCCTTCATCATCAACAACAACCACCTCTTCTTCTTCTCTGACCTGTCAGCGTAAAAACCTCCTCCCACTCCCTCATTCCCCCAAGTCCCCAATTCTGCCCCCTCTTCCCCTTCCTCCTCCTCCTCGTAATCCCATCTTCAATCGTCATTCCACTTTTCACGCTGGCCCCATCACTAGCATTTGTATCCCATCTCCCTCCATCCCCATACTGTATTCCACTCATTGGATCATCGGGATCAATTTCTCCCAACTCAATCTTCGTCAAAATCATCCTCGCCAATCTATTAAAAACCTCCTCAACATTGTCACCCGATAATGCAGAGACCTCAACTGAAACCGGTATATTTGCAGAACTAGCCCATCTAGATGCTTCTTCCGCACTAACATCTCTTCCATCCGGCGCTATACTTGCTTTTAATTGTGATCCGATCCCCGCATATCCCGAATTCGAATTCACAGACCCGCCCGCCGAAAAAGGAAACGAGGAATTCTTGCTATTAATACTAGATGGTGTTGCGGGCGGCACAGATGTATCTATCAAATCTGCATTTGAATCCGCCAGATCCGTCTTATTGCCCACGAGTAGTAGTGTAAGGTTTGGAGAAGCAAGAGCTCGCGCGTCATTAAGAAAGGTAGGGAGTCCGGTAAAGGAATTATGGTTCGTTATATCGTAACATAGAACTGCGCCAGCGGCGCCACG
This sequence comes from Botrytis aclada, assembly GCA_014898285.1. Classification (NCBI taxonomy): domain Eukaryota; kingdom Fungi; phylum Ascomycota; class Leotiomycetes; order Helotiales; family Sclerotiniaceae; genus Botrytis; species Botrytis aclada. The sequence goes on along the minus strand of RCSV01000001.1, from coordinate 1,506,348 downwards.
GTAGTAAGAGCGTGATACAGAGCGGAATCGTTCTGTTCCTGCCGTATCCCATAGCTTTTAGACGATTAGCTCTTAGCTTGGAGGGGGGAGCAAGAAGAGGAGGGGAATGGGATTACCTGAAGTTTAATGCGCTTCCGTCGAGAACCACTACCCACTTTTATAATCTTGCTTGCGAATTCCACGCCGATAGTATGGGATGACAAGATCCTCCATTCGTTCTTGACAAAGCGATGCAATAGACATGATCTGTGCGACATCAATTTCATATTCATATCAATCCATCCATAAACATCCCACTCATCACAAACAAATAGAAAATGTAACATACTTGCCGCTTCCACTTGGTCCTAAGAGTATAATCTTAGCCAAATAATCGTACATACTACCTAATTCCTGAAGGTCCATTAGTATTCGTAAGAAATGTCTTTCATTTTGTCTCAAACTTGGTATATCTTCATGTTGGTTCAGCAATGAAGGTAGGGAAAACAAACCTGATCTCTGGTAGTACTGGCACTCTCATCACTTGCGGCGGATGAACGCCTTGGTCGCACCATCTTCACCTATGGGTGGGAGTACGATAACGGGTTCAATTTTTTGTTGTTCAAGGCACAGAAGATCGAGATTTTTGGAAAGTTGTCTAATATTTTTATAAATTGGAATTTCTTGATTTCCTTTGGTAAATAGAGACTACAATAGGACGTGACATCAAAGTTGTCGCAAGTCTTATCGCATCGGTGTTGAGCCAATCAATTCCCGACGCTAGACGAGTTGGGATTGGCTAACCAGTGGCCTTATATAGATTAGAGGGATTTGATAAGCCGAGGCATGTGATGAGTGAGGAAGAAGAATGGTTTCGTGAATGTTCAGAAATCTTCTTCAATATTTATTATTCAAATATTATCAAAATGAAGGTTGAAGGTAGAACATTCATTGTATCAGGCGGGTAAGTGAAACTATGTAACCATCAATGAATCAAACATTACTAATAAGATATCTAGAGCTTCAGGCTTAGGCCGAGCATGTGTTGTTGATATCTGCCAAGCTGGAGGATATGCAGCTGTTCTAGATATGAATGAAGAACTGGCTGAAGAGTTGGTTAAGGAAGTAGGCGGGGGAAAGGTCAAGTTCTTTCAAACAGATGTATTGGAAACAGATAGTATTACCAATGCTGTTAAAGGTGCTTTGGAATGGGTGAAAGAAACTGGAAAGGAGGTTGGTGGAGTTATTGCAGCTGCTGGTGTAGCTACTCCTGCTAAGGTATGTTATCAATCTTTGGTTTTTGAAACAACATTCTATTGAAATAAGATTGCCTTTCAAGTGTTACTGGCTCTATACCTTTCGCGTTATGGTAGTTCCCCGTGAGTGCTCTCCCGTGGGCCATACACAACCTCCCAGCGAAGATTTCTTGAACTTCCTCTTAACACACATACCCTTTGAATATTGTCCTTCCCTAAATCTCTCCAAGATTCCCTTCTCATCCCTCAAACCTCTCCGTTGCGGTCCCCTTTTATTCGGATTGCAGGTTTACTAACACACTAACCTCCTCAACCTCAGATCCTCGACCGCAACCTCAATCCCTTTTCTCTCTCAGACTTTGACTTCGTAATGAATGTCAACGTCCGCGGTACTATCGATTTGATTCGTCAATGTCTTCCCCACATGGCTCGTTCCACTCCTTTAAATGAAGATGGTGAGCGCGGTGTCATCATTATGGTTGCTTCATCTGCTGCTTTTGACGGCCAACCTGGTCAAGGTACTTCTTCTTTCATCATGTTCTCCCATTCCTCATATCACTCTCAATTTGAGAGAGGTTCAAGATACTGATAGACAAATAGTCGCCTACTCCGCTTCAAAGGGCGCAATAGTCTCCTTAACCCTCCCCTTAACCCGTGATGTCGCAAAACATGGTATTCGCGTCGTAACCATAGCACCAAGTCTTTTTGATTCAAGAATGACGGCTATGATGAGTGATAAAGTGCGAGCGAGTTTGACTAGAGTTATGGAGTTTCCACGTAAGTTTTTCTACATGTTTCTCTATATCGAGAATATCTCCCTCTCATGTGTTGTGTCCCATACATTGTTTTTCCCCCAATATCAAAACTAGAACAAATGAGTTAATCATAAGAAAACAAATAGTACGACCGGGCAAACCCCACGAATTTGCACAACTGGTGAGACAAAGTATTGAGAATGTGATGTTGAACGGAGTAGTTTTGAGATTAGATGGAGGAATGAGAATGCCGAGTAAGATGTGAGAACTGGGAGATTTTGCATGTGGTCTCTGAGGTCCTATCATGGGTCTGGTTTTGGAAGTTTGACAGAAAGTTGCAAAGGTATAATTTTGACGGAATATAATTTGTAGTACGTAGTAATCGTAAACTGTATTGCATCTATCTAGATGGCCTATGAAAGTTGAGGTACAGAGAAAGTATCTTGCCTGGATGGCCAACAGTCCAAAAGTCTGAGGTGAAATATACAATTACCATATGGAGATTGCAGTATACCTGAATCAAGAATCCACGTATAATAATGGAGTAGATTGGAACCGTCCCGCGAATTTGTGAATCATCATTAGTGAGAAAAGGAGTAAGAAATTTGTAGAGGTAGATTCAAGATGCAGGATAAACTCAGATAGAGATATGTGAAGTATGCTATCGTAATATATAATATACTCGCAGATAGTAGCTAGTAAAAGTTCTCCTTACTGACATAGTCTTCGCGCTTCTAATAAGCTTTACAGTATATTGCATGCAGTATTAAGTAGTCGTTTCAAAAGTATTGATTGAAGAATGACGTAATGTATCAACATCTGATTCGAGATCCGTGCGATGGGCTAGCAAAAGAAATATAAGGTAATGACACCAGCAAGTCACACATAAATTCACATACAAATTCATATCAATATAATCAAGCTTCTATTGTAGCAAAATCCCAAAAAATCATCATCTCATCTAAAACTTCATCATCCCCTGTCGTGTTTCATCCCATCCGCGTCTGTACCCATGATCCTAGTACCAGCCTACCAATCGCACACACAAGACTCCACAATTCCAACCAACGTACATAATGAATGGGGAAACTCATCCGAGTGAACTTGGGTTTGCAGTTTGAAGTATATTAATTGGCGGTTCCTCAATTTCAACGAAGGGGACTCCTGAACGTTTTCTTTCGTTTTCTCCCACGGAATTATTGATTTTTGATTGGTTTGATTGTTTTCGCATACACGCCGTTAGTAGTTCAAACTTGGCGTGACGCTTTGCTTTCCCTTTAGCCACTCTATCCGGATCTCGTAGTTCGTTTTGGTGATAGAGCCTCAGTCTTCGTTCGGGTGACGGGGGTGGTGCGTCCACAAAGATTGGTTAGTGCATGGATGGAGAGGAAGTCGGAAGTGAAGGTTAATATATCTGCATCCAGACCTTTCGTCTTTTTGGGTTTGGTTTCTGTCCCAATAGTGGTTTATTGCAGGAGTTTTGAGATGAACAGGATTGAGTCAATGGGTCTACGCTGTATTGAGTTGAACACACGTGGTGATGGTCCACTGTACACTCCTCTTTTCAATAAACGAAATTTCGATGGCTTGCATTGATTGTTTTGGGATTTGATAAATGGGAGGGGAAGATTTCATATAAGTAGGTTTTCTTTCCGATAGAGAGGAGGAAGTCTTACTCTCTTGTTTCTTCAACACGTCTTTCCTCGTTCATATCTTCTATCGCAAATACATTCTTTTCTGGTGCAAAGTCGCCTCTCACATTCATTCAAATCAAATTTTATACATTCATTCATCCAGCTAGTTCTGGTAGATTTTGCTCCATTCATCTTCATCGATTCATATCCCAAACTTCCAATCCTCTCCCAATCAAGAAACTTTTTTTTATCTCGACGATAAACAATACCTTTTTCAAAATGCAATACACATCCGCAATCCTCATGGCCGCTGGCCTCATCACCTCCGTCTCTGCCCACGGTCGTATCCTCACCCCCACTCCCCGTAACCCCGGTGCCGCCATGGCATCCGCATGCGGGCAACAAGTCGAGGTAAACCAAGCTTCCGACCCCAACGGAAACATCCAAGGCATGCTTCAAGTCGCCGCCAGTCAAAGCGACTACGATGCCGCCGCATGCAACATCTGGCAATGCAAGGGTTACAAATACGCCGACAACACTGATCTCGTGCAAAGCTGGACTGCAGGCCAAGTCGTTCCTTTCACATTCAATGTCGCGGCTCCTCACACCGGTACCGCCAACATCTCGATTGTGGACACGGCCTCCAACACCGTCATCAAACAATTGCTGTACTATGATGTCTTCGCAAGCACCGCCACCGGCGTCACCTCCAACGAAACCAGCTTCAGCATCACCATTCCGGATGATCTCCCCAGCACCTGTGCTACCGCTGGTGGATGTGTAGTCCAACATTGGTGGGACGCCGCTTCCATCGACCAAACCTACGAGTCGTGCGTTGATTTCACCGTCGGGTCCGCATCCGGATCGGGATCCGCCCCTGCCTCTTCCGCAGTCGCTTCTTCGGCTGTCCCAGCCTCCTCCACCGCCGCTGCTTCGTCCGCGGTTGTCGCGTCCTCTTCTTCCGTCGCGGTCGTAGCATCCAGCTCCGTCGTCGCTTCGTCCGTTAGCTCCGTTGCTGCTATTGCTACTTCGTCCGCTGCTGTTTCCAGCGCGGTCCAATCGACTACTTTTGCAGCTCTCCCCACTACCTTGGCTACTGTCACAAAGGCAAGCAGCACTTCCAGTGCCGCTACTGTAGCTACTTCCGCTGCCCCAGAGGCAGATGACGATTCTTGTGATGCTTAAGCCTTGAGTTTTGTTTGAGTAGAGTCGTAGAATTGCAGTTATGTTTTTGTATATTTAGATGAGGAGAGGTAGATGATCGATGAAAGGAGGGAGCTCAAATTTTTTCTTGTACATAGATAGATGTTGATCAATGAAAGATGTTACAATTGCAGTTACAGTAACTTATTGTGTTTTACGTTTTGATGTGATGTGACATCCCTTTCTTGCATGTGTGATAATATCGCGGTATCTTATTCCCCCAACTAGTATAAGATCTAAATGGCTCGAATCTATCGATACGAGCATAGAATCTAAGGGGCATGAGAGTCATTTGCTGTATGATTTATCTCAATGCCATTTTTGAACAAACAAATAGAAAAGAGTCGGAAAATAATTAGCACCAGAAACATAGAGCTCATGATTCGATATGATTCGATATGATATGATATGATACGATACGATACGATACATCTCTGACGATTCTCCTAATACAATACTGGAAGATCAAGAATATAATCACAAATCAGGAATCAGAAATCAGAAAATATGTATGGTCATAACTGAGTAGTAAACATCCCCATCCCATAAATACAACATAATAAACACAACACATCCTCCTCAAATCCAAATCCAAATCCAAGTCCCAAAATCCATCAATAAAACAAAAATAAAAAGAAAGACCATCCATCATTCCCAAATCCCCAGATCGTCTAACATCAAATCCAATCCAATCCAGTCCCATCCCATCCCCTCATCCATTGCATTTCTTACTCTACTTACTCTACTTACTCTACTCATTTATTTATCTATTTAACTCATTGCTCTATAATCTATAATGTAGTGTAGTTCTCAATTGATTGGGGTTTATGTAATTTATATAATATATAAATATAAACAGAGCGTGTGAATGTTTCATTGGATTGGATGATGTGAATGTGTATATTTATTTATTTATTTATCTATCTATCTATCTATTTATCTATCTGTATGCAATGATGCAATGAATTTTGTAATGAATTGTAGGATACTAGGTAAGGTAATTAGGCGCTAGGAGTTGGTTTCGAAGAGGTGTTGGATTTTTGGATTTGGGGGTTGTAGTGATGGTATGATGGTTCTTGCGAGGGCGGGGGTTGGGGGTTGGGGGTTGGGAGTTGGGAAGGCGGAAGCTGGGGGGGAGGGAGGAATGGGAGAGGGAGAGGGAATATAGAGATAGATTTCTGCTTGGAGGTTGGCTTTGATTTGAGGATTCGAAAATATTTACTAGGTCATCGTACTCTTACGCTCTTGATTTGAAAATCGGAATAATCTTCGGGGGAAAAAAAAGGATTTAGAGAAATCGAATCTTGGGGTTTGACTCACTATCGCAGTAGATATATCAACGAGTAAGATTGAGTTATTCTCTGTGTGTGTGTATGTATATATCTATTCTCCAAAAAATTATTTAAATACTCCTCAAGATAATACCATATTATCTTTTCATCCAGTTACAGAGTAGAAATCGATAAATATTCTTGTAACTATTACATATTGCATTAATCACATCTCCTCTATTTTTTACAGGTAACTTGTATCATCGGATCTAGACCATGAATACCTGACTACCTAGTGCACGAGCAGCGAGCGGTAAGCCGGGCCCAAATAGCTTGGATGCTCGGATATTGTTGGATCTGCAAACCGCCGAGGTCAGCTGCTGCGATTGAATACTAGTGAGTAATCAATCATAGATGATTCACGATGATGAAATGCAGAGGACTTCCCACGTACCTAATCATGTATCTAGGATAGATAGATATCTAGGATACAAACACACCGGAGAAATTCAACAATAGGGGCACCCACCACATCACAGCACACCAGCCACGCCAGCCACACCCCAAATCCCGAGGTAAGAACGGATTCAGCCCTGTTTTATTGGTTGGTTCTGGTATGGCTTGGAATGTTCCATGGGTGGATAGGCACTAGGAATCTGGGTGCGGAATGACTAGGTGTGTGGGCCGCTAGCTTACGTATGTGGCTGTGCGGAGTTGTGGCGGATGTGCTAGGGGTGTTGGTTTATTGATGTGATTGATGCGTATGTTGGCGTTTCGCTGCGTGGAGTCTGGATGGATGGATGGATGGATGGATGGATGGTGGGATGGATGGTGGGATGGCGGGATGGATGGTGGGATGGCGGGATGGATGGTGGGATGGCGGGATGTATGCAAGCGCTGATTGATCTTTTGATGTTGTTTTCTTGGTGATGAGTGAGATGAGATAAGATGAGATGAGATAGTGGATTAGAAGAGGGAATTTTGATTGAAGGGTCTATTTAGATAGAGGGATGTGGTTTATGGAAAAATGGGGGATGGATAATTAGTATGGTTATTCTGAGATGTGATGTTGCACTTTGAGCATGCCGGATTTGGAAGGACGTTGAGTACCTGATGTATCATATTCGAAGTATATGGAACATGAGCTACATTGATACTTGGCAACGAGCATAATCGTCCATGCTTCGAAAATGTCTGATTGTTGACGTGACTTGGCGCGGGGGATGGGCTGGGCTGGGCTTCAGATATGGTTATATGCTTGCCTGCTTGCTTGCTTGCTTGCTTTCAAATGGGTAGGTACGAATCTTATGTGTGCTTTCCTGGATAGACATGAGATTGATGAGGTGTGAGAGTTGTATGGGATTTGATGATGGTGAATTACGAGATTCCCGTCAATCAACAAGAGCATCGATTGTCATACATCACCTATGAAAATATTTCATCGACTACGACTTTAATCGGCATCCAAGTACCTGTGCCTGATCTACGTGCGTAACTTAACTGCCGGCAGTTAGTCACTCAAAGGCAATCAACGGATCAACCGCGTGTATCAGTCCGGAGGTTTAATTGTACGACGAATATTAAAGTCTTCGGGAAGGGAGCGAGGACGAATCATGCATCATCAAAGTATGAATAAGGAGAATCGACAAAGTATGTATTGATTGTTTTTTATGTCTCTTTTTCTATTTCTGTATGTTGTCAAGTGATTCCCTATTGATATCCATGTGTTTTCTTTTTCCATGTATATCTATGTGTCTCGAACATCATCACATCCATTCGTCTTGATAAAGGCAGTACCTCGGTACGTCCTACATCAGAGTGACACCAAACCAAGCTTTCATCCACGCATGGGGAAAGAGATAGAAGATGACAAGCAGTGGCCAGTCACTCCAGAGATAAGATAGGAGGATATATGAATCAGGAGAAGTCTGAGTGGTAGTTGGACAATCGATGATGAAGGTTTGAGTAACGAAAGATCTTCGTTGGAACTAATCGGCGTTGAGTAAACCTTTGGGATTCTCCATTGAGTAATTGATCGAGTGACACAGATACATGATCGCTTTCCATATATCCTTACAAATCATATACTCATTATTAATGATGCAAGTCTTCCTTCCCACTTTTGCGAATGGAAACCTCTTCACTGCTAGGTATCATGGATCATGAGGCACAGCACATACAATAAAATCCATCCATTCATCACATCAAGTTCAAGCTCAACTTCAAGGTTCAACTTCAATATCAAATTACTGCGCCACATCTATTTATTCCCATAATTCACACATCGAGCAAACCCTCACAGATGCCCAGCTCATCCAATTATACAAGAGAGAATATGCAATAAAAAACGAATGACATCCAATCATATCATCTTCTCTTCTACCAAGATCTTTCTCCGCTACTTGGCAAATCCACTACTTGGAAAGTTCAGCCTTGGCGAACAGCAAACCTTGAATAATCCCTGGAAATCTTCGCCTTATCAACTTACAGGGAGAGAGGGAGTGAACTTTCACCGTATCCCAAATTCCCAATTCCCCACCCCCCCCCCCAATCTTTCCCAGTCATTATTACCCTTTGGTTACAAATAACGTTACACCTACGGGTATATTAACAAACCTCCTCTTCCTTTTTTTGATATCTTTCATCATCCAAACATCTTTTGTTTTTGCTCTTACGTGTTTTTCTCTCTTCAAATAAAACACGCTCTCACACCTCTCTTCACTCTATCTCCCTAATTTGATAGCGAATCCATCTTGGTCTTTTCCTCCAACCCACCCATATCGAAATTTGTTTCTCAGATAAACAAATTATTCCTCAACTCTATTCCTCTGATTCTACATCGATGAAGGAAACTTCGTCTAATTCGCCGTCATTTCTAGATCGTGTGAGCTTTTGGGATAAATCCAAGGCACATGGCAACCCTACGACCTCGTCAGATCTGAGTGGACCAACTCTTCCCTTGAGCAATCCTCCTACTACCAACGCGCAGAATAACAGCAACGACAACACTGCTACCTCCGTCCTTCACAATGCAACCAATATCCCCAGAAATAATGCAAATCATAATGGCCTCAAGAACCAACGTTCAAATCCCACAAGAAACAATGTGGCAGACAATACATCCAACGTCCATCCGCCACCAGCTCCACCTCCGCAAGTTGATGGAGAGGGGAATATCATAGAATCGAGCGAATCCGATAAACCTAAGAAGAAGAATGTCGCCATTCGATTTTGGCTTACCGGCAAACATATCATACTTTCAAGTATTATCAACATTTTATTGGTATTTGTACCGGTTGGCATCATTTCCTATGCGATTGGGCTCAGTCCAGGTATCATCTTTGCGATGAATGCTATTGCTATTATACCTTTGGCAGGGTTACTCAGTCATGCTACGGAAAGTGTGGCGAAGAGGATGGGTGATACTATTGGTGCTTTGATGAATGTTACTTTTGGTAATGCTGTTGAGCTTATCATTTTGTAAGTTTTCCCCTCTGCACCTCCATTTGAATATATAGAATCAAGCTAACAATCTTCAACAGTATGTATGTCTACCTCGTGGGAGATCAAGACAAGAAAGTGCGAGAAGCCCTCTTAAAGGCATTATCATATCAATCGCGTCCCATATCATTATGCCCTTTCCATTTCCTTTTGTCTCATGCAAGTCCCTTGTGAAATATTCGTTCAAAACACATGCTCACCTGTTTATCTTTAACCCTATAGCATTGCATTGCAAAAGGTTTGTAAATTTCCCTCCCCCGTGCGAATTGTTCTAACTGTCAATAGAATGAAATCCGTATCGTCCAAGCCTCCTTGCTCGGTTCGATTCTTGCAAATCTACTCTTGATTCTAGGAATGTGTTTTTTGGTTGGTGGACTTCGCTTCCGTGAACAGGTAATTGATTCTGCGCTGAAAAACTGTGAGCAGTGCTGATATCTATAGATCTATAATAGTACTGTCACGCAAATGAGTGCTTGTCTTTTAAGTTTGAGCGTCATGAGTTTATTGCTTCCAGTACGCATTTGTCTTTCCCTAGTCTAAACTGTTAACTGACAAATATAGACTGCTTTCCATGCATCGTTCAATACTACGACTGCTGCAGATAAGGCTAACACCAAAGTTTTGCAAGTTAGTCGTGGTACTAGTGTCGTAAGTTCTCAATCATTATGTTTGTGAGACCTCGTTATACTAATTTCTCTCAGGTTCTCCTTTTGGTTTATGCCATGTACCTCTTGTTTCAGTTGAAGTCCCACGCATATATGTATGAAAGTACTCCTCAGCATATCATTGATGAGGAATTAGCTCCTGGACCGGTTGCAGCTTGGATGGACTCATCATCTGATGATTCATCCTCCTCCAGCTCTGACTCTGATGGCTCCAGCGGTTCCAATACTACTGCCAAACGTGTAAAGAGACTCATCAGAGGTGGTAGACGTCGCAAGTCAAGCTCAGCATCGAAAGATACTGTTGAAGTTGAGGCTCTTCGTACACCATCTTTTGGTAACAGCAGTCTCAATCATGCAGCTGAAGGTATTGGGTCCGCTGGTGATGAACACCGTACAGGCGCTATTGACTTTGCAGAGGATGGTGATGATGAACGTCCTAGAAGAAGTCGCACTGGTTCATTCACAAATTATGTTATGACCAAAAAGGAGCATAAGAAAGAACGCAAGCTACAGAAAAAGGAACAGAAAGCTCGCAAGAGAGCTCTCAGACATCAAGAAACCATCAAAGAAGGTGTTGTACCTGAAGTCATCAATGAGAAATCGGCTGAAGCGGTACCAAATGACTCTGATCCCCGACGTGTTGATTTTGCCATTATGGAAAATCCTGAAAATCAACAAGATAACGGTCAAAAACGACCATTCACTCTTCGTGGTATAACCTCTGGCATTCGACCTCAAATTCCGAAAACATTTTCCCAAAATGTCTTTACCAACCCTGCACCTACCGGTACTCCACCCCCTGGAAATATTCCTCGCGTTCGTATGGGAATTCGTCGCACGAATTCTTTACCTGATCGTCTCAATCAAACCGTATCAAATCCAGCAAATCCTACCCCATCAAATCTTGCACCTATTCGGATTAACAGCACAGCTGTTGCAGTCAACAAGGTTCCTATGAATGATGAGGATGAAAATATCTCTCGTACTACAGCCGTCGTCTTACTTCTTCTTTCTACTGGTCTTGTAGCCTGTTGTGCCGAATTCATGGTTGATAGTATTAATGCTGTCGTTGAAGGTAACTCTGGTTTGAGTGAGGCTTTTATTGGTCTCATTATTTTACCTATTGTTGGTAATGCTGCCGAGCACGTTACAGCCGTTACGGTCGCTAGTAAGAATAAAATGGATTTGGCAATTGGTGTAGCCGTTGGTTCTTCTATTCAAATCGGTATGTTTTTCCACTACAATATTTAATACAATTGAACTAACTCATCCTAATAGCTCTTTTCGTCACTCCCTTCATCGTTCTTCTCGGCTGGTGTATGTCCAGAGAAATGACATTATACTTCACGCTCTTCGAAACCGTCTGTCTCTTCGTCTCGGCCTTTATTGTCAATTTCTTGGTTCTGGATGGTCGATCCAATTACCTCGAAGGTGCACTCCTTTGCGCAGCTTATGTCATTATCGCCGTTGCGGCTTTCTTCTATCCAGCAGAAGATGATCAGAGTAACTTGGGTGGAAATTCTGATGCGGCTAAGATATTGGTTAGGAGTATTGTGGGAATTTAATCTTGATGATTGTTATGATGATGATGTATGGAGATGGAATGGAATGGAATGGGTGATGATTTTATGGTGGGATGAGATGAGATGACTTTTTTTTAATGCGGACGGTTTCATATTATGATTGAGATTCAGATGTTATGATGGATGGTGGTGGTGGATAGTGATTGATCCACCAGATCGAATGATACTTTTTTTCTTTTTTCCTTTCTTTCTTTCTTTCTTTCTTTCTTTCTTTCTTTCTTTCCTTCTTTCTTTCCCTTCTTGAGTTGTCATCTGTCTATCGTAGGGGATGAATGAATGAATGGAATTGGTTTGGTGATTGATGAATGGATTGATTGAAGGATTAAGAATGAATTTTTCGCTTTTGAGGGGATTTACTTTCTTTCTTTCTTTCTTACTTTCTTTCTTTTCTTTCTTTTCTTCGAGTCGAAGAACTTACAATCAACTTGAGATTCTCTCGTTTTTCCCCCCCCTCTATTGAGGGAGGGATTTTTAATTAGGTAGCTAGTTAGCTGGCTAGTTATGATGCTATGCTATTCAATTCAATATTTCGCTTCTACCACACACAAACAATCCCACTATCTTTCCACTCCAAGAGCACACACACATAAAAAAAGAGTTCCCTATAATATAATATAAGAAGTCAACTAGATACAATTAACGGTAATAACCCCATATGGCATCATTTCATGCATTGATACCTCAAATGTCAGGAATATAATCAAAATGACCTCAATTAGCATTTTTGATATTTCCGTCTCGACTTTTTTTGAGATTGATGATATTTTAGACTTTTTTTTTATTTTTTTAAAAAAAAAGTAATTTTTTCTAAATGAAATTTTCAGATTTTTTTTTTGAATACCTAAAAAAAATTTGAAAGAATTGAAAGAATTGAACTCCTTTTTAGATATTCTAATAAAAAAAATATCAAAATGAAGAGTTGAAAAGTTGAAAATTTGAAAATTTTTGAAGAATTTGAAAGAATTGAAAGAATTGAAAAAGTTGAAAGCCTTTAAATATTACAAGTAGATTAAAAAAATTAGAGAAGTTTTTCATATTAGGACTAGAATAGTAATATTTCAAAAATCAAAACGACCTGAACTAGCACATGTTAGATCCCAACGAGCACTTTTGACATTTGGGGTATCAATACATGAAATGATGCTATATGAGGTTATTACCGTACAATTAATAAATGATATAGCGTAATCGAGCAGAGCTGAGACTTACTTGTATGAATGTGTAATAAGTGAGGTATGCATGGATGGATGAGCTTGCTTGCTTGTAGGCTTGTAGGCTTGTAGGCTTGTAGGCTTGTAGGCTTGTAGGCTACTATTGTATTTATTGTGTGGGGAGTATGAGGGAGAGGGAGAGGGAGAGTTGGGTTGTAATATGAATACTTGTGCTAATGATACGTAGGTAATGGGTTATAGGTGATAGGTACTGGGTATTAGGGGGGTAGCAGATGGGAGATGGGAAGTTGGATTGGGGGATAGGGGGGTAGGAGATGGGAATGGAAAGGGAAAGGGAAAGGGAAGAGTATATGGGTATATGTATATTTGGATAAATAAAATTCAAAAATTCAAATCTGGAATTGAGAGATGGGGAGAGGGAGAGAGGGAGAGATGAATAAATAAATAGATATAATCTACGAATAATCTATAAATACATCTATCTACAAATCCATCTTAATTTCTTAATATAATGTAATATAATGCAATATAATACAATACAATATAATACAATTTAACAATCAATAATCATCTCACAACTCGAAGAGAAAGAGTATTTAGATGATTGATTAAAAATTTCTAGATATTTGTAAGTAAGTTTATTTATTTGTGTAAGCTGATAATCCGATGTAATTTGAAGAGTATATGTTAGTTCTATTCTGTTATATTATATTGTATTGTATCAAATACTATATATACTGAAAATCAACACTTGAAACTCATGTTGTTAATATCTATCTCACTCTCATCTCATCTCTTTCTCCCCCTCCTCCACCTTCCTCATCACCAACCCCCCACCCCCTCCCTTCCCTTCCCCCTCACATATTCGGACAATCCCCCTTATCCTTCAAAGCATTCATAACCGCATCCACATGCATCTCATCCAGAGCCCTACCGGCACCCCCACCATTTTCCACCGACCTCAGATGATGAAGACACTCCTCGAATTCCTCGCGCGCCTCCTCCCTCTCCCCCTCGGGATGAAACCCCTTCCACACCCCCCAAAACGACTTCTCAAAGACCTCCTCATCCGCCGCCTCCGGGTGCGCAGCGCGATACGTCACAATCGCATCGTCTTTCACCCCGATTTGGCGGATGATCTCTTCCTCATCCAGCTCCGCTTGCGTCTTGACGGGCGGCGGTTCCGTGCGCGCCGCGTATTGCGTGGCGCTTTCGTGCCGCCCGTCGGCATACGTGATGCCCGTGTTTGCCTCGGCAAGCGTGTCTAGATTCCTTTCCATCTTCTCGTTGTCCCACTAATGGAAAATGGCGATCATCAGCCGTCGAATCTCAATGTACTTTGGGACTTCCCAAAAGGCACGCAAGGAATTGAGGGCACTCATGCAGTTGGAGATGTATGTATTTCGAGCAAAGCTAGGGGGTTTCAAAAACGTTTTACTCACCTCACACAAAGCCTCGTGTCCCGCATCCCAATCAATCAGCGATCGACCTTTAGGTAGAAGAATATCTTTCAGGCTTGTTCCTCCACTTGTGAGTTCTTTAGATTCCGTAGTAGTGAGGGGCAAGCGACGGATGATGCCCTTTGGAGCCCAACTAACACGAACACCCATTAATATAAGATCTCACAAAGTATCTTGTTACTCACATAAGTATGAGTCGAGTAGAAGCCATAACCTGCACTAGATCTTCCAGTTCTTCTCTGGACAGCAAACTGAGTCCAATCCTGCTCGCTATCCCATCACCCTGCTTGACATCGGCGTTGAAAAGAGCAAGGAATGTGTCAATGTCGACGTCCCAGAAGATAGAATGGAGCCACATCTGATCTAAAAATTGAAAGCACGTTTGTGTGAACAAATCAATAGCGATGCAAAGTTTCAAAGCTTTGGTGAGTTTCTGTATAAAAGATGCATCCCCTGGATCTATCAACTTGAAGGGCGGAAGATCTGTCTTGGGCCAGCTTGAAGCATGAAGTTGGATGGAGCCACGATAAGTCGAGATGTCACGATATCTTCCATGCGGTTGGAATCTTACACGTCATTAGCATTTGCGCCTGATACGGAAGCAATAGGAATTACCTAAAGAGATATGGGACGGCGTCGCAATGAAGAAGATACGCACGCCATTCTTGGGCAGTAATTTTCAGCCCACCATGTCGTAAAATGTAACCACGCTGCGCATGAAATTAGCTTCACGCCACTGTCAAAATTGTGACCAACGGCCCAAGACGGAAGGTCATTCTTACCAAAGTATGCTCCGGCATGGCGAAACACATTGTGTGCAAGGCCAACTCTCGACGATTATCGATCAAATACGCGCTAATCTCGTCGAACCGAGGACATGGCGGTAAATCTTGATTTTTGAATTCAGCAAGCGTGTCAATTGGTGGTTTTCTTTTCTGGATGCGTCTTGGCCCTCGGAAAGTACGAGCCGCTCGTATGATGGCGGCTGGGGCGGTTGAGACCCTCCGTCGTTGGCGAGGGGGCTCTATAGTATCCAATGTGTCCGACCTTCGCAAGGTATGTTGACTACCGCTTGGTATGCCCTCAAACTCGGTGAACGGATCCCTTTTGGTGCGGAATCTCGAACCATCTTTCTTGAGCTCAACTTGTCTGCCTGTGACCTTTTTATATTTCACAGTTTGTGTTCCATATCTGTTCATCTCAGCTTTTCACTCACAGCAACTTTGGAGGAAAAGTAAGTTGGACTCACTTCATAACAAAGGATTCGAATCTGCTTTTGCTTCCCATGTTTACTAAAATGTGTCAACATGTCGACGATTTATCAAACTTTTGATGGAATCGAGCCATATAAATTCAAGGAGAAAAAGACCAATTCCAAAATATGTAATACATTGTATAGCGATGAATGAAGAGCGGTGCAGTACTTACTATACCAGGAAACAGAAAGAGGCCAATGTGTAAGTTTATAGAAGTCCTATGTGAATCGATGCTAAATCAGTACTGCCAAAATCTATTGTGATACATTGAATGTGGGAAGAAACAGCTCGGAGGGGTGGAATAGTCACCGGTGGTTTGTTGAGTAAGACCGGGTTCCCTCCATTACCATGAGTGGCGGCGTTGTTAATATCACTGTTTTGAGTAAGACGAAAGGAATGGTTATTGTTGATAGCTGCTGCTTACCAAAACGAAACTCCCCCCTCTACGATAAGTTAGTGTGAGATGATTATGGCCATTGAAATATACTTTTGGGCCAGGGGTCGTACAGAATATGATATTGGATTGCAGGAGGATATTAAACATGCTTACCCAAATCGAGCAGTGAATCTTCTTGTGCACCCCGAAGAGATATGGTAGTCCCGCCAAATACCTGAATCGAAATCAATATATTTGTTAATATCTCCCTCGGATAGGAGTCCACCTACACTCTGCTCCATCTAGAAGCGAATGACAACACATCAGTATTCTATAGCTATTAGCACTCAGCAAAGACTCACCGATATCCCCCTAGAATTATTAGTAAAGGCTCAAAGTAGGTAACGGTTTCCTTACATTTCCGAAATTACTTCCTTATCAAAATATATCTCATTGCCATTATGGTTGGGCAAATAGGTTCTGTATGTTTGCTGAAAAAGGGCGTGCTATGCCTAGTTAGAGCAAGACCAAGGACTTCCAGATCGAGGGCTTAGAAATAGCGTACACCAAGCTCATGTATGATAGTCTTTGCAACTTCTGCTTGGACCATACGTCTTTCCGCAGTATTCAATTTTTCCACAGTTCCAGGAAGCAAAGCTTCGAGGGGATGGAAACTAATGTTCACGACAGAGTCATTGCTTATTTTGCTGGTTATTGTTTGTCCAGCGATACTTCCAAGTCTGTGATCTACTGCTAGAACACCATTTGCTGGATCGGTATAAGAGCTTGTGAGACGGAAATAGATATTCTTCGAATGGCTCAAGATTTTGTTTCGGACGTTTCTTCTACCTATTTCAGTTCCATATACTAGAGGATCTCTGGTATTGAATCGTTTCCAACCTTCACGTGGAGTAAATATATCAAAGGGGACCTCCGACTGTGGAATGTCAGTCCACTCGGCGGCAAGCAGACCATCAAACCTATACAGGCAAGTTTAATCGTGAACTACATAGAACTGAGGGTATAATTACCATGGCCACAGATCCGCATGCGAGATATACAAGCTTGCTATTCGAATGGATGGAAGTATGGCTTCCCACGCAGTGTCGTCTGTACTCTGCCATCGTCATCAGAACCATCAACTGCACCCACCATAGGAAGCCTTTCACTTACAGCATTCCAGTACCCATCCAAATCTCCTCCCAAAGGAAATTCAGCCAAGTGTTTTGGCACCGGGTAATTCCACTTTTTTCTTTGCATTACAGGATGGATGGTAATGTCAGCATCTGGGTCAATCGCAGTTTCGTCTTCATAGATGTGATAAAGTGGTGCCAAGGCATCTAGCCTCTCCAACTCTGCAGCGGTAAAATCTGGAGGCAGAACATATTAGCAAAGATTTGTAATCTATAGTGAAGATTACACACTTCCATAGAAAAGTCTCTGTAGCCAGCGCACATCATCGGCGAATTTTCTCTCATCATAGGTAGCATGCGGTTTCAAAGTTACTGGCGTGAGGCCGCTCTTCAATGGTACAACACCTTGAAGTTCTGGCTCACGGAGATGGCCGTATATTTCCGCAAGCTCAGTACGAGGTATTTGCGGTCGCCAACATGGTGGGGGAGGCATGTTCAACAGTAGGACAAGAACTTGCCGTGAGAATGTTTCAGTCTAGCTTGGTTACTTTGCCAATGAATATAATCGGACGCATGCTGTGATAACATCTGCTATCGCTGCAGAGAGAGAATTGACGACTGCCATTTTAACCAGCACAAAGAAACAAAGAAAGCATACAACCAATGGTTGAGATAGATACACAACAAGGATCAAAGACGAATTCGGCCAATGACTACAAGTTCTTTGATGGGTTGATAGTACTCAACCCAGTTTCTTCTGTAAAATTGCACGCTGGAAAATAATACCCGAATTTGTAAGGACCACTTGGAATGAATTGAAAAGCCATTATACCAAAATTAAACTCTCGCCATTTCCCACTTCCAAAAATTTAATATCCCCTACCTTTTCTACATCACCACTCTCTCCATTCTCCTCAACTTCTCTCTCCAATGCTTCTTTCAACGTCACAACTTTACGATTCAAAAACCAGCTCACAATTCCTCCACCCACCTTGACCTCATCATGCGTACCAACCCAGTACTTTGCATTCAACAACCTTTGAACCTTCAATCCATTATGTGCCCCTTTATTCAATTGTGCTCGAGGTAACGAAATATCCTGTAACCCATGTAGCAACGCGAGGGTTCGAATAGGCGGGTGAGCTTTTCCCACCAGCGTAAGATCTCCAGGGTCGATTCCATGAGGTGTATATATCACAGCTTCGGGTATATTGACCCTCGCATCTTCATCTGACGAATCCCTCTCCAAAAATGTCGAGAATGTAATCATGATAGCAGAATGGTAATAGAGTAAATCCACCCCCGCTTTCGCAACTCTCGATATACCCACCCAATCCGGTAAATGCTCTGTGGAAGATTCGTTCCAATCACCATCAAACCTAAGAATTCCTTCCACGTGGTCAAAATGCGCCCAAGACGTGATCGCCGCTGCAGCTTTCGAAGTCGCAAATACCGGAATGGTATTGGGAATTTCGAGTAAAGTTTCCTTGTGCATATGGTCTGTGAATTCATGGCTCACTACTACGGCATCAATCCAGCCTCCATCGTGCCCGACTTCTTTTTCATACGCAACTTTCTCGATACTCTTGATGAAGTCCTCAATCTCGGTTATGCTTTGCACTGCGCTGGGATTGGCATGCCATTGTTGACTGAAGAAGGCAGCAACATCACTTTGACCACCACGTAACCATGGATCAATCAATATGTGATAGTATGTTTTATTAAGCAAATTTTCCGCTGTTTCCGGGTATGGTATCGAAAGAAGCCATGTAGTATCTGCATTAAGATGAGTGATGAGGGGCCGAGAAGTATTGAGCGTGTCGCGGATAGAGTTGTTGGGAGTGGCTTGGAGTAGCGCGGAAAACAAATCCATGGGTTGATCCATTTTCACTGTATTGGAAGATTATTTTATTAGTATGCGTGTTTATGAGAAGAAGCAGTTTAGAGTTGGACTTAGAAAAAGGGTTTCTAGCTAGGTTACATTGTGGTAGTGGCGGGCACACATGATTAAAAGGTACGGGGATTTCAATGACGTCTGGAATGTTAATGATACATTGGACTGGTCCGAGCTCACCGGGTTCTCAGAAATAGACACTTGAAGATGATATCAAAACCTCAGATCATCTAAAATCTCACATTTCAAACCAATCAACAATCCCATTCCCAAAATCCATAACTTCACAATGATAAATCGAATCACAAATCAAAGCACATCACATCACAAATCACAAACACATGCATTCACAACCTCAAAAACCCCAAGTCTTCTTTCAAAAGATGCTGTTTCTGTTTTCACTCTCAATTATTACAAATGATTTACCCAGGGTTCATATCCCCCAATCCATCATCATCTTTCTCGCTTTCTCTCTTCGCCTTTCTCTCAGTTCTCTTCTCTACTCCCCTCACAACTCTCCCCTTTCCTCCATCCCAAGTCTCGCTTCTCGCTTCTCAAGTCTCAAAACCCACCCCCTCCACACGCATGCTCTATTGCTCATTCCACCTTCAATATTGTAGACCCGCCAAATCTAGCAGTAATCTCCATATATGAATCAGGCACACGTGTATTATCTTCTCTCAAAAGGAACCCATTATTCGAGACTCCACTACCAACCATCACACCACCCAATAAGATATCCCTCTTCCCTCTCATCTCATTCCTCACACCACCAAATTAATAGAGAAGAGCAGGTAAAAAAAAGCGAAACAACAACAACTTTAAAAAGCTAAAGGTAAGAGAAAAATAAACTATTCGACTACTCTTCACAATCAGACAACACAAATGCTACTCAATTCAACTCCCATAACCCCAAGATATAATCTTATCCACAGCGAAAGCAAAATAAAAAACGAGCCAAATATCTCGTCCATTAATGATGAGACTCGCGATTCACAAGTTCAGGTCCAGGTCCAGGTTGAAATCGAGTTGAGCGCGAAAAGATATAACAAGCGAACCATATGATGAAATGCAAGAGAACGCCGGCCCGCACTCCACCTCCAACCTCCCGCACCAAAATCCAGCAGGCCCGCCAAGCCGTTCTAGAGAAATGAAAGCAAAGCTTGCTGTCAATCAGACCAAAAGCTGAATCACAAGTTCCCGGTACTTTCACTGAAAGCTTATGCATAAATCCAGAATTGAACAAAGTTTTTATCGTGTATATATCGAAGTGATATCATTTAAAAAGGATTGCTATCTTCAAATGACTTTCACTCTCCACGAGCCTTTCCACGTCTTCGGAAAAAGTCCATAACCTTTCTAGCTGCACCACTACTACCACCATGATCATTGTGTGCATGTTCTTGATCATAAGCATCGGCAAACTTGCGATTATTCTTCTGTAGTACACCTCTACCATTGTTGCGTCCTGATGGTCGTCGCGAGTCTTCATATGAGTTATTATTGTCATTCTGATATGGACCACGTCGACTTTGACCAAATGAAGATTCAGAATCAGTCGTCAATGCCGACTCATCTTGACGGAAGTTTGCAGGCGGTAAGAATTGTGGTGGACCACCCATCCTCGAGTCTGGATTCTGCTGTTGTGGTTGAGCAAAACGTTGTCTTTCTTGTTGTGCTGGGCTACCGCGGTTTTGATCATATGCCACATCCGCATTCTGATATTCAGCTGTACTTCCACTAACATTTCTGTTATCCTGCGACACGTCAAGATGATTACCTTGCATTTCTGGATATGGCTCATAGTGACCATCGGTTGGAGTGCTAGCAGGTGGGGTATTTGGGTCTTTACCGATACCGATAGATTTTAGAGAGAATGATGCCGGGAGGAGAGAAAATCTTCTTGAAGCTTTTTCCTGAGAACCTGTCGTGGATCGCCCAGCTATACTTCCACTTCTCTTTTTGCCAAATCCAAATGAAATGGAGCGTCTAGAGTCTATCGACTGTCTCGAGTCATCGGTATTTATGATATTAGCATTTGACATGCTGACTGGAGGATATGACTTCTTTGGTTTTTCTGAAGATTTCTCTGCGTGTGATTTACCACCAAAAAGCGAATTTGTTCTGCTAAATATGCCACCGATCGTGTTTGATCTCTTGTGAGTCTTGCTACCCTCAGATGGTACATTTGCAGTTCCTGCTGGAAGTCCTGCGACTCTAGCGAATTTTGGAGCTATAGGTTGAGAAGTTGATTGAGGAGGGTATTCAAAGGTTTGTTCGCCTTGAATCATAGGAGGGGATATGTTGTAACTATTCGAGCTCTTTGGTTGAGGTTGAGACATACGGCCATGTGCATTAGTTCCAGCAACGGTTGGTGCCACAGGTTGGCTGTAAGATCCACGAGTTGGGAAGCCCATAGACCCAGATCTATTAGAAGTCATGGAACCACCGGTAGTTGGTCTTGCGATTGATGGTTGGCCAGTCACTGGGGTCGTATAGTTAATGTCTGAAGCTGCGCGGTGATCTCGAGTAGGTCGAGGAGGTGGAACCATACCTTGTTGTCGCTGTGAGCTTCCCGTTCGTCTTGCCGAGGCTGCATTCTGGGCTTCTCTTGTCATTGAAGGATCCTGAGGCATTGACTTATCTCCTGCAGGGACGTTTCTTCTGGAACCTTGAGGAGCTCCAGAAATCTCGACTGGGCCTTGACTACCAGCACGAGCGCGTGTTCTCGAACCAGATTGAGCACTGGACGAGTTGGTAGAAGGCTCGCCTCTTTGTGTTTGTGATCTTGGAGCGACATATTCGACCTGTACAGTCCGTCTCTTGTTGTCCTTTGAAGTTTTGGGAGGTGCCTCTTCTCCATCTTGATCCACATGCCCATGTTTCCTACTGAGATCCCCAACGGCTGCGGGTGCCTTTTGTGATTTGGGTTCCCGAACTGAAGCACTTCTAGCAAGTAGAGGAGCTTCTTGAGGTTCATCAGATGGCACAGTGGTGTTGGCAATCTCCACAGTAGTAGTTGTGCTGCTGGTAATGAAGCCAACGACATGCGCATATTCGCTCAACCAGCTGTGTCGAGCAACTTCAAATAGATCTGCACGTTTGCGTGGGTCTGGAACGAGAATACGTCGGAGAAGGTCTCGAGCATGCGGTGTAACATATTCTGGGAAGGTCAGTGGTGTTGAAACTATATATTTGTAAAGAAGGTTAATGTTGTCGCCCTCAGGATTGGCTGGATCATCGTCGAAAGGTAAATATCCTGCAAGCATTGCATACTGATTTCATGTTAGTGGTGCAACTATCAACAGGCGGAAAAACCAAGACTTACCAATATTACTCCGCAACTCCACACATCGACCTTGCGGCCGGTGTATAGCGAATCGCTCACAACCAATTCTGGAGCTGCATAGCACGGACTGCCACAACTTGTCTGCATCAAATCTCCTCTCCGCGAGCCGCCAGGTAAAATCTTATCCAACTCCATACGCTTGACATAGTCACGACTAGCTAAGTTGTACTCGATTTCGTCTCCAAGCTCATCGTCTGGGTTAAAGGTGTTTGCAAAACCAAAATCCGTAATGATAATGTTGCGGTTGCGATCCAGCAGAAGGTTCTCAAGCTTCAAATCTCGGTGAACAATTCCCTTCTTATGTAAATATCCAACACCAGAAACCAATTGAGCAAACAGGCGGCGAGCAGCGTTATCCTTGAGGTATCGGTGGTTGAGAATGTAGTCAAAGAGTTCTCCCCCTGAAGCATACTCCAGAATAATACCAATTTGCTTTTCTGTCTCCACCATCTCGTGTAATTGAACAATGTTGGGATGGGATATCTCTCGAAGAATCGCGATTTCTCTGTAGATCTTTGCAAGTCTCGTAGGGTTTGTTCCTACACTATCGCGGCGGATGAGTTTGATAGCGACCTGGGAGAATAAAATTAGTTTAGAATCAAACCCAATATTAGTGAAGACTTACTTGAGTACCACCAGCTTGTTTCCAACCCATTTTCACCTTACCAAATTCTCCCTCTCCAAGAGTATTACCCAGATAGTACTCACCGAATTTACTGTTCTTCTCACGTTTCCCAGAGTTTGCTGTGTGATCATGACGGGATCTCTGCTGCCGAGGAGCCTCTTCAACCACTGGAGGAGCTGCAACGGCATTAGGTACAGCCTCAGCCATTCGTTCCCTCTCTCGCTCCAAATCCACCTTGGGATCGCTCACAACCACACGGTTCAACACCTCACTTGCCTCGTGGGACAGTCCAGCAGGTGAATTGGTACCCGCTGGATGTGATCTATTTTGTGCATTAGAAGGTGGGCCAGCTCTCTGTTCACGACTTCCGCTCGGTCTATGCGGTAGAGCTTCAGGTGATTGTTGAGCTCTGCGTCTGGCCCGAGTTGCCGCCGTGGCAGCAGCAGTTGCATCCTCATTGCTCGTTCCATTGGTTTGTATATTCCTCCGCTCATGATACTGGTTCTCTTGTGACTGTGCCCGACGTGGAGAATCTCTCGCCCGCTGCTCGTCCGGATGTTCACCTCGTCTCGTACTCGAGCTACGATTTGTGGCCGCAGTTGCAGCGGCTACTGCTGTACTCGGTCTGTTTGAAGAAGATCTTTCCGAGACAATTGGGGGCACACCTCGTTGATGATCGCCCGGAGCCATTGGAGCAAAACTCGAAGGGGATGTGGTGGTGGTTGGGGATATTTGAATTGAAGGATTATTACTGCGAGGATTTGTTGGAGCTGAGTTTATGGTTACCGAAGGTGAGGTGTACTGGGGTTGGGGAGGTGTGTTTGTAGATGCGCCATTGCCGCTCGGCCTTCGAGATGGTTTTCTTGCAGAGGAGGGAGATGCGTTGGTGGTGGTTTGAGTGTAGTAAGGGTCTCGAGATTGTTGTGAGCCCGAAGTGTAAGGTCTCCCCGAGGATGATGGTGCTGCCACTGGAGATTGCGATCCTATCGATGTTGGTTGATGAGGGGCGGTCTGCAAAGCGGCTGAAGACATATCTTGTCAATTTTGCGCACTGTTGTCAATCGCAGATTGGGTGTCTAGCAAGCGGAAATTACAGCAACCGTTGCTTGAGGCACGATTCAGAAGGTGCTACTATGATTGCGAGGTTTTCGCCGGTCTATCACCTATTTCCACCCACTAACATCATGGGAGGGGGGAGTATCGAGGAAGATTAATTGGCACCTTGTGGACAGGGGGATAATGGGAACGCTGGCGATAACAATTATGAACAAGAGGATTGACTGTTGGGATTTTTTTAGAGTTTGGACAAAATTTAAAAAAGAGTGTCGCGGCTGGCGCTGAATTTGGGCGACTATTATGTTTAGATATCGTAGCTCCCTAACAAAAAAGTAGGCGGTCGAGGAATATGGGCTATGGCGGGAACGGCTCCTTTAGTTAGTGTCGACCCCCTCTTTTTTTGATTTTCCCTTTGGTGTGATTGTGAGTGTGTAGGGAAGTGTGTAGGGAAGTGTGTATGTGTGTATGTGCGGTTGTTGGCGGATCAATTGAACCCAAAGTTGATTTTGATTGATTGATCGATTATCATTCGTAGGTCGAGAGCGTAATTAAATGTGGGTGGCTGGGGAGAAAGTAAAGCAAGACCCCCAAGATTGGAAATTGAAATTGAGATTGGAGATTGAAATGAATCGAATTGAGTTTTTTGTTTTGGATTTGGATTTTGAATTTTGGGATTGTTTTGTTTTTCGGTCGAATCTCGATGTGTGTGTCTGTCGTAGGTAGGTAGGAAGTATGTGCCCTTCTTCTGCTCTACCGCTTGATGGGAGAGAGAGGGAGAGAGGGAAGAAGCAAAAAGTAAGGTAGGTAAGGTAGGTAAGGTGAATTGGGTGAAATGGCGAAAAAGAGGTGAGATGGTAAAATGTAAAATGTGAATGTAATTGTAAATTGTGATGGATGGTAATCTTCTTTGGCGATGTTTTATTGGTTGTTACGATTAATCCTTTTTTATTTTCCTCTTCTTTCGTATGGAGGATTTATTGTTGTTATTATCTTGGGGGTTCTTCTTCTTCTTGCTCTGCTTCTCTCTTTTCTAGCTTAACGACAGTATGTAAGTTGGATTGTATGTGGTAAGTTTCTTCTTCTTTTTCTTCCCCCTTTAAATGTGCAACAAGAAGGTTAAATAGGGAGAGAGGGGGGAGAGAAAGAGGGAGAGAACGTAAGTGAGCGAATGAGTGTACAACGGTAAGAGAGCGAGAGGGAGAGGGAGAGGGAGAGGGAGAGGGAGTCAAGTGAGTGATGTGGTGGTCGTGTTGTGGGTAAGAGAGCCAAAGTCCCTAGTCAGTCGAGGGAAGAAAAAGGAATAACAAGGTGGTAAATAAGGTATGAGGCATAAGGCATAAGGTAGAGGAGATACAGAGGATAGTGAATAGAGACCAGCGTCTACTCGATGGATGTGCCCAGGGGTAAAAAGATGTACGTAGAGATATACCCAGAGACCGCTACCAAATCCGAACAACCTGATCAATCTGATCAAATCTCAGAAATCTCAGATGTGATTATGTATGGAATAATCCAGCTCCTTGTACCCAGAGCATAAAGCTTTAGAGCATGAAGCGGAGAGATTATGCTCCTTTTCCTTAGAGAAGACGCTTACTATAAGTTTTGCAGGTGTAACACTGGGTTGATGACGATGATATGATATGATGATATTAAGGTAATTACCAAGGGATCAAGGTAGCACTCTGTAATGATCTTTCACATGAGATATGACAATGATTTGGGTGTGCTGGGTGCTGGGTGCTGGGTGCTGAGTGCTAGGTGCTAGGTGCTAGGCTGTTGACGATTGACTATTGACTATTGACTGTTGACGGTTGGGTATGGAGTGGGTGGGTGCTAATAATTCCCCCCTTCCCTGTATCTGGGACCTTGGACCTTGGACCTTGGACCTCAAGTCTTTGGGTCCTTGGGTAACGATACTGTCTGTGAATGAACACGAAATAGGGAAACTCTCGGTGTATAGGTATATGAATAAAAACTTGACATAAAAAAATAAATCAGTATGAATGCGGGATAATTACTTACGATTATCTATCAATCGATATTCCTTTCTTTTTCTTGCCCTTCCCCTTCCTGCCTTTTCTTTTCCCTATATGTATGTATGTCTGTATCTATATCTATGTGTGTACTCGTACTCTACTGTCCTGTACTGTAATCAATGCAATGAATGCACTAAACAACAAGTCTTTCTTTCTTTCTTACCACAACCACCAATCTTCCCTCGACAATATGATATATCAACCCTGAAGATTAATAATAACTAACCACTCTCTCTTCTCTTCTCTCTCGTTCCCTTCTTCGTCTCAATGCTCATGGGTCCTCCAATTCCCCAATTCCAACTTTCTCTGGGTCAGCCCAAACCTTCTTTCTCAATCTCTCCAAAGTAATTTCCTTTTTGTTCATTTAGCGAAGTTGGATGGGAGGGGACTCATGGGAGGGGGAGGTGCAAAGTGGTAAAAAAGGAGAAGGAAAAATTGAAACGCCCAGGGCTATTGATGGACGGAGCGGGAATCTCGAACAAGGGAAGCTAAGGCAAGGCACGCTTTGCGTGTGTGAAGGGGAATTATGATGGTGGAGAAGAAATGCATATTTGCATTACCTATACAACGCCTCGACTTGGACATCCGTAAGATATGAATAGAAAACGGCGGGTGTTGGTTTGCTTGTGATGATATGGTATATGGAGTATAGTTTGATACTTTTTGGTATCCATACTACGCGAGAACTAGAGGGGGAAGGCCATGATTGAATGAATGAGATGATGTATAACATACCTCTAGAGAGAAATGGAGCAAGTTGTAAGTACAGTATTGTATGGTTGGAATCCAATTCAATGGGTATCAGATGGGATGGGTGAAGGAGGCGATCGATATATCGAGTTTGATACTTCGAAATGGTGAGGTACCTAGGTAGGCAGGTATTCAGTACACACTCAACCAAAAAAGAATGAATCTGGTCGTCACAGACAAAATCTCAATCCAAAAGAACAAGACTATCTTTTACTTTTCTCTCTTCCCTAACTCTACATTACAATACAACAGGATCACATAAACATTTATCAATTCACCACTCCAAACACTTTGCATGAGCAGTCCTCGAAGTACCATATTACATCTATCTACGTCGTATCTCCATTCGCATGCGCACTCCAGAAACAAAAAGGGGCAGACAAGAGAAGAAAACAGGTCACTCCCTGATACATCAGACGAACAAAAGGAAGAAGTCCCCCAGAAATCTTCCCTTCTAGAATCCGCATGAACATGCATTAATTAACAACCTTCCCATCCACCAACCAACCATCTGCGCGTCGCTTTCGCGTTTTCTCTGGCATAAATAACACACATCCCAAACCTTAAGCCCAGCCAGCTAGCCCGTCCCCGTCCATCCAACGGTGAGCAAGCGAACAAAAAAGAAAACATCTGACAGTGACAGCCTTCTAGCTCGCTCCTCGCACGAACGGGGGACCCGCGAATGAGGGGGACCCTAGATGCGATGCGCATTCTTGGGATGTGCATGAGATGATGTGGTTCCATATGCATACATACTTTCCCCAAGGCATAAACATCATCATCCATCTGCAAACTTTGTTTTGCGTTGCATTGACGTGGCAATAGCATGCGCGGATCCTGGATGAGGGATGAGAGGGTGACTTAGGTGCGGACTAGACTGGGCTTCAGGGAGGTAGGGTAGGTCTTGCGTTGGATTGACCGTCTGTTCGTCTGTGATCACTGAGTAATTACATGTACTGTATCGTGGTCCGGAATTATACGAATCTTCAGATATTGTAGATAGATCGTTATTGGTCCCTTTGATTTTGTTCGGTCCGTCGGTCGGTCTTTGGATTCCTCTCTGGGATTCCCCGGTGAGTTCATAAATACCTCTTCATGTTCGTATGTACCGGTGAATCCAGTTTCTAGTTGGATCGAATTTGTACACCGTACCGTACAGAATGATTGATATCAAAGGAAGAACCTTAAAGTTTCTTACTAACCAACCAAGTACTTAGTCTATCATATCAAAAACGCGCTGTGAAGTCATCATTCATCGTCATCATCATCGGCGAATTTCCCGCAAACAATCTATCCATCTTCTATCTACGATATGTACTCCGTTGTTGCAACTCCAATTCCAATCCCAATCCGAGTATCAACACGAAAGCCCAACCACACATACACACCACATTATACATTATACATCATCCAAAAAAGACAGAGGATATCTTGAGATGAAGATGATCATTTTTCTTCTCCACTCTTCATCCAATCATCCATCCATTCATTCATCCATTTATTGATCTAAATCCAAATCCAAATATAAATATAAACATAGAGTGGATGAATCACGAAACACTCCATAACACACGGAGTACCTCCTACAATTCCAATCCAGCAGTCCATCCATCCATCTCCCGTCTTGTCTTGTCTCTTGACTCGGAAAAGTCTTACTAACACATCTAACATGTTACAATAAATGGTATGGTAACTCATAAGAATCTTGATTATAATATAATATCATATCATTTATTCCCATCCATCCATCCATCCATCTCAATCGACACTTCGAATAAACTTCCCATCTCCTCTTCAAAAACAAACCCAACCACAAACCCAAACCCAAACAACATAATAGATAAACCACCCATCTCACCCATCCATCTCATCACAGTACCCTCCACCACACAACCCATCACCAAATGACCTGCATAAACACCGGAGATTCGCGCTCGCTCGCCCACCCGCCCATCTTTCACAGCCGACGCCCCTCCCTCCCTACTTCCATAACACAACACACAAGTAACAGTACTACTGTCTATAGTAATCATAATCACAATCACAATAATCTCAATCTAAATATAACTTATAATTTCTGATTCTCAAAAACAAAAACAAAAAGCTTGGTTTATATTACTTACTTATATGCATACATATATATGTATTACCTTGATCTCTTTCTGTTGTGTTGTGTTGTGTTGTGCTGGGAATGGATGTAGAAGTCTGCTGTGAGTTTGAGATGGGGAGGGAGGGAGGGAGGTAGATAGATAGATACTGGCTATGTTTATTTGGGGGATGAATAAATGGATAGATAGATGGATGGGCTGGTATTGGTATTGTTTAGTGTATAATATGTATGATATGTATGTAGATATGTATGAGTAGTGAGTATTTAGGGCTTAGGTATAAATAGATAGATAGGTAGGTATCTATCCAAGGTGTCTAGCTACTAGATCAAGTCAAATCAATTCCAGTCAATTTAAATCAAGACAATTCTAGTTGTGTCAGATCATATCATACCACAATACTAGATAAGTATTACCCCCTAGCTAAAGAGCTAGATAGGTTTCATACTCATCATCTATCATCTTCTATATATATATACATCTATCCTTAAATTCCAGATACCGGAAAAGAAAGACCATTCAATCCAATCCAATCCAATCCAATCCAAAGCTCTAGAACAGAAATAGAAATAAAAATAGAAATAGAAACATAAATAGAAATAGCAAATCTATCTAAGACCACCCACTCCTCACTCTAGATATATATTAAACATTTATCTATAAAAGATACCACAAATACAAGTACATCCACCGATACATAGATACATATCTACCTACACATCCATCCAAACAACCCAACCCAAACAATCCAATCCAATCTCTGAAACAAACCAAATATCCAATCCCAAGAGCATCCATTCACCCATCGCTGGCTGCACAGAAGATAAGATGCGAAGAATCGATTCTTAAATTTTATGTGTTTATTTATCTCTTTCTTTTTTTGCTTACTTTTGAATGTTGATGTTGATGTTGATGTTGTTTTACTATATACGTATAGATAGAAGTTGTTATAATGTGATTCATATTGTTACGGGCCAAAGATAAAGGGGTCAATATAATTGGTAGTCTATATTACAAGAAGAATTAACTAAAGAGAAAATAAGGATTTTCCGTACGAACAGTGTTTTTGTTGTATCCTTATGCTGAGTCATACGAACGTGCGCAGGTCATGTGACCAAGCTTTGTACGGGTGCAACCCGTCACACATATACGAGTGGATCATATCACCGAATCAATCACTTCAAAATCATATCAAAATCAAGGTTTTATCAATATTCATATTTAAATAATAAATCAAGATTTTTTGGAAAAGAAAAAAGCTAATAACAATAATAAAATCATAATTTTTTTTTAAAAAAAAAACTAGTTATTATCCACATCACATCTACATCTATCTACATATCCATCTACATCTCCAAACAAAGACACAAATCGAATTCCCAAATCCTCACACCCATCATCCATCCATATGTATATAAATGTAAACACAAATATGAAAATATCCATTCATAATCTCCCCCCCTCCAAAAAAAAAAGCACACCAATACCAACAGGGAAAGATTCAGGTACCACGCACCCACGCACCCACCAACCCACTCAAACCACCATAACCACCATTCCCTAACGAGTCAACGTCGTATTACAATTACATGCATATATACATACATACACATATGCATCTATCTATCTGGGTACCTGCACCATTCCACTCGCACTCCCTCCCTTCACCTCGAAGATACGAAATACCGGTACGCGTGCAACAAAAATTAGAATAGGTAAATAAAGATGGAATTCGACGATGCACATCCATGAAGATTCGAGTGAGTAGGCATGCATGCATGTGAATTTTGAATTTTGAATTTTGAAAAAGGTGCAAGGTGTGGATGTGTTTCAGCATACATCCCGATACGATGAAGAAATCTGATGATCATCATCCCATCATCCCCGAGGCTGTAAAGGCTTCGTTCGGGACGGGGCTGATGAGTGCGGATTCAATGGGCAAGGTTGTGGCTTTGTGGGTTAATTTATATTACTGTAGAGTCTTATGCTGGAATTGCTTGATGGGATGATTGATGAATTACCTGACACTTGATTTGAGTATCCATAAAGTAGATAATGACAACGGTTATACCGATCTAGCAGACCCAGTATACATTTGGCTTCTAGTATATGAATCAAATTATTGCTGAGGTCGAAACTTTTGCATTGTTTGCTTCATTGTCTCATCTACCCGTACGATTGATATACATTCAGGTTCACAGCATCCGAAAAGCAGGTATCAAATGTCAAAGTTTGTGTACAAGGTTCATCAATGCTTTCATCAAGCACGGGAGTTGCAAGGCAAAAGCTGTACTCAGCGAGATTGCAGATTACTGTGCTGCTTAAACAATCTCCATCCGGGATTACATTTTAATGGAGATGTCATATACATCCAAACCTACTGCGAGTCCTGTCAAAGCAGAGGCATAAAGTAGTAATATCCCCATAGCTTGGAGATTGCTGACAAATAAAGTTGGGATGGTCAGGTTGACGAGTCCTGTGAGTAGATTTGCAGCTAAGAAGATGGCCAGACCATTTCTGTTAAATGCTTCAAGGACTCGACTTGTTAAGAGTTCATAATTCTCCTTTTCCGTCTTCGCATCCGTGCTTTTATGAGCCGCTGGGGAGAATATCGTTTCCACCAAACAAAATGCAGTCAATTGTGAGCAGTTGAAAGCTGAAACCCATAGGAAATACGGAAGGTTTGCGAGACGGCGTGATACACTTAATGCCAATCCATATTTGTAACTTGTCGTGAAGAAGAAGAGGGCAATCCACACTCCTGACCATGTAACCATTTGCATCAAGAGGCGTTTTCTCTGAGCAACTGGACCTCCGGTCGGCATAGAATTGCGTGGTAACACGAACATCCCAGCTGCTTGACCAGCCAAAAATATTGCGAGATAGCCAAAGAAACTAAAGATTCCTTCGCGGTTCTTCGAAAATAGATCCGTTCTTGGAGCGGTGAGTATGAAAGCTTTCAGACTGGTATATTCGAGTGTAACTTGATACAAGGAGCCGAGGATTGCGGCCAACAGGGCGTATGACGGGATGAGCCGAAACGCAGATTGAAATATCGCTACAAATGGAGGGATGAATGCAAGGGTAAAAAAGAAATTCCAGTGCACTCCATATTCAGTAACATGCTCCGCATAGTCCAATCCTTTGACACTGTATAATCGTATGGTTCCGAGAGCAATCAATGGTAGTGAATGGCGTATCGAGTTGTATAAGCGTGTGCTGAGCTTCGTTGTTCGGCCAGCATTCTGTTCTTTGAGTATCGAACGAGCGCCGACAAGACCACCTGAAAATACGAAAGATCCTACTCCCATATCCATTAACGATGTTCCCCAGTTTTCTACCTTAGCAAACCTTCGTGGAAAAATCTTGAAATCGACTGCAAGTATAGCTATACAAGTGATAACCATCATTGCCCCTCTATAGATGGTGAGGAAAGGCTTCTTCGGAAGAGGATTCAATTCGTCTGAAGGTTTTGCTTTTGATTGCGGCATTCTTGATTTCTTTTGCGTAGTTTTTTGTGTGGTTTTCTGCGGTGGAATTGCATATAGTAATGGAACTGGCGCAAGGAGTAAGAGATTCAATATGAGAGGCATATCTGCGTAGACAGAAACCGCGAGAAGAATAGCCCCGACATTGAGAAGGAAGTCGACAGCGAAAGCAATTGGTGTATATGGCGCGAAAAAATACTGACGACTCTGTAAAGCCGACCAAAGGATAATTGCGACCTGTTTCAGCAAGTCAGCTCGCTGTGCAATAATAATTGTCTGCATTGCTCAAACACACTGGAGCGACAGCAGTAACCATATTAATTTCTCTAATTCCTCCGCCTGTCAAATTCGACACGAAATCCTCCTTCAAGCTTTTGTAACTAGCAGCCATAGCTGCTTCAGCTGCCCGCGACATACTGGTAACGCTGGGCTGGTAATATCGATTGAATGAGAAGGTCAAAAAATGTGTTATAATTTTTGATGAGGCCAGACAATCCGACGCAATGTGGCTACGACAGCCCCGCCGCTCGGTTCACCAAACCCATCACCTCACTCTTCCGACTTCACAACTCGTGAGACATGTCTTTTCCTCGTGTCTTCCATCGAAGTTTTGCAATGATTTGAGTGCATTGAGTCTCGATGAAAACCATGATTTGTGCTTTTGAAGAAGTTATCATCCAGGGAAAACTGAGAGAAAGTTCTGACCGGTTTAGATCCCTAGCGCACAGCCACCTCAAACACTTACTTTATGATTCTTTCTTTTCCAATGAGATGTCTCGCGGATACTTGAAACAACTTCTTTCTTTCTACAAATTGTCAATCTTTCTGGTGACTTCTCTTCTTTAGAACCACTCGTGAGTGTACGATTCAAACCGCATCCGGCCTATCAGGTCATGTGGGATTGAGACACACCCACGGTTCGGTTCAACGGAGTTTCTCTCAAAAGCCTGTGGCTATCCAGTTTTGAGAAGGTCTCGGGTCCCCATGGGAACTTACATACTTTGGCGCTACTGATCTCCTCATATTCGAAAGCAGCTTTGATGCTAAGAAGTTGAGTAGGGGAACTCAAGCGATGTTATGATTCAGACTTTCTGGAACTCGTTTTCATTCAACGTGAGTAGTTGACGTCTCATATGAGCAAAGGCAGGTATGAAAACGTCACTCCATATCTTTTAGTTTCTCTTAGATCATAGTATTCAAGTTCTTCAGCCAGCTTGCTTCTGGGATTCTTTTCAAACCTCATCCATCAATAGAACTGATATCTTTGAACATTACAAAAGCGATCGGTCATAAGCGCTGGCATTTAAACTTGCCATTCCTCTACTCAATATATTTAGTCGTTTCTAACCAGGTTTCTGCTTTCTTCTCGGGTGTTCCTTCAAGTATTATCCGAAGTCAGCCCAGTCTACCATGCCGGAGATCGTTATCCCGCGGAATAAGAAGCTGCAGCACCCCGAATTGCATCCGCAATCTGCGCGAAATCGTGAGCGTGAGCGTAGCGTTCCATCCCAGGGCGTTGGGTCAATATCCCCGCTCGCACAACTCCCCAGTCCCAGCCTAGTGGCAGCACGAGCTTATGCCTCACAATGCCAAAAACCAATCGGCTGGAAATTTGACGCGTGGTCGCGGCATAGTAGCTTAACCCAAACACGTCAAACCCCAAGGAGGCACTCTACAATGGTGACCCTGACGAAATGTACACCTTCATTGGACAAGGCATCTTCAAGTATAGTCTCCCCTAATTCGCCATCGTCGCAGATGGTTCCGGGAATTCTACTCGCCAACGAGAAGATAGGAGAAGATAAAAAACGACTTATCATTCGATCAAAAGGAACCTCAGATTTCAGCATCTCCGACAATAGGTGGCATTCTGAAACTCCAGTGTCTTCCATTTCAACACAGCGTGTCCCATTCGAGTACACCCATGATCGCTTGCAGAATTGGGGTCACGTTTATTTTGGAAATATTGTCACCGCTG
Organism: Botrytis aclada; assembly: GCA_014898285.1. Taxonomy (NCBI): domain Eukaryota; kingdom Fungi; phylum Ascomycota; class Leotiomycetes; order Helotiales; family Sclerotiniaceae; genus Botrytis; species Botrytis aclada. The sequence goes on along the minus strand of RCSV01000001.1, from coordinate 1,471,820 downwards.
ATGCTTTCGTCAATGCAGTCAATCTAAGGCGACCAAGCTTGGGAATGATAAAAGAACAGGATGTGCAGGAGTCGTTCGTAATATCGGATCAGGTGATTATACGTGCTAGAGTATTACCTAGAGAAATCGAACGAAAGCCTTTTTGGATTCAAAGAGAGGTTGATGTTCGAGAATTACGAGACAGCATACCAATGCCTCAGTCCATTCAGAATTGTCCACGGGAGGTAAAAATCGTAAGAAGGTCTAGCAGACTTCGACGATTATCTTTGCAGCAAAGTTCCATTCCAAATCGACGCGGGACTGCGGACCAAATCAGACGGCAGATCAATTCCAATCACGTGGCAGTACCGATCCGTAAGTGTCTCGTGTACAATGACACTGTATATCATGACTAACAATTTATTCCAGACATAGAATATGCTTTACATTATCTCCCAGTTTTGGCCGCTCTGATGCTATCAGGGCATATTCGTAAAGGTGACTCCATTGATCTTCCTTTACCCAGCCCGGAAGCATGGGTTGATACAATCGCCTATGTCTATACCGGCCAAGGGGAAACCACACTGGCTATAAAGGAAAACATTGTATTTCTAGCTGGTAGGGTAGAAAGTGAAGGCTGATACTCTCACGCGGGTCTTTCAACCCAGGGGAGAACGGGACTACTATCCGATGGGACACAGCCTAGAATTGGAATATCTCAAACGGTTCCTTGGGGATACATGTCGGGATTTCATGCATGGCTGCGTGGACTTGGTTCAAGCCACGTGGTGCACTGGTGCGGTGCTTTTAAGGATATCACGCCTTGCATTTGATGGAGGAAGCTTAGTGACGACACTTCCGTTCAGGATCTGCAGTTTCTTACCAAAATACGACAGTAAGCACTTTATTACGATCTACGACACTCTGTACTTGAAACGGGATAAAACCATTTCCCTCAATGCTACTCATATCTGTTCTTTTAAAGCTCCATGGGGAAATCATTGGTCTTGATCGGCGGAGGGGATTTCAATTACTCCGTAACATGATTGAACAACTAGGATCGAGATTCCATGCGCGACTAATTTCTCATGTAGTATGGATGAATTACATGACACTATTGACGGCCAAGGTACATAACTATGATCAAGGATAATCAGAATCTCAGGTTTTGACCATTGACCGAGAAAGGCGCGATAAGGGAGGAATTCAGCATTTTTGTCTCGCAATGTCGAGTCATGAAGCCGTGAATCGGCAAATTCACATTTTGTTCGGCTAGATGATTTTATTTGGTTGACCGAAGAGCCGATGGCTCCCTTAGCAGGTCTTGTCTTCCCAATGACCTAATTCAATCTTCAAAGGCCTCGTATATTCTGCTGATTTCCTTGAACAATTCGTATGAAGGTTATCCAATCGATGCGCATACCATGATAATCAAATCGAACTAGTGGATGATTTGATTTGAAGAGTCTTGCTCTCGGCATTGATCTATTTGAAGTCGGCCCAATTACTTAATCCCCGTCTAGTTCATCATCTATAATACCCTGCCGCGTCTAAAGGCCGAAAAGATTTAATATGCCCCAAAAGCCTAGAATTTATGGTATTACCATCCTTACTAGCATATCAGTATGCTTCATCTTAACCGCAAATTCTGACAGATAAGTAAATGACTGCCTCGCAGGATGTACCTACACAAGCGCCTCTATATCAACAAAGAAGCGGTCCCCAAAATATTTTCTCCACAACTTCCTTCCCTATTCAAGTAGCCCCTCACAAATTCCCTGTAGTTACATCTACTAGACAAATATCTTAGACGAGATAGACCATGGTAAAACCTTTCTTTCCATCACCAACAGTTGTGACATATGCAGACCACGCCACAAATGATACATCGTCTCCACAAACCCTTATTACTTCCCAGTTTAACAAATGGCTGGCTCCAGCATGCTGTAATTTCTGATGACAGATTTTCAAGTGCTTCCCCAGATCATACGTATTCTCATAGGAAGCACATGTAACACCTAGACGCCATCCATGCAGGTCCATTCGATTCAAGCTTGTTACCTAACATTTCAACAGTCCTCCGTTTTTCTCTTCTTGCTTGTACATCGATCTTCACGCGCTAATCCTCACCCAACACACCCTCGCTGTTAAGATAATGTATGAGAATATCATGCTTCATGAAACCCACATTTGCCATAAGAATTAAGCCAAATCCAGAGTGTGCCCCCATTTCCCCACCTTCTCCAATCATCTCCATCTTCTTGGATCATATGTTGTGGTTTCGTCATATTGGTCCAAGGCTTTTCGTTTCCGGACAGATAAAAGCCAAACATGTGAATATGACATTTTTGCATTCTCTTCATGTATTTCAACTAATTTATGTCCCCTATCAACATCAAAGACACAAAAATAATGAGATTTATCCAGAACTTCTGAAATTTTCATGGTGCGTCTCGAATTTCCATATTTAGATCCTCTTCACTCAATCTTACGAGGGCTTGAACATTACCTATCTACGCCAGCCGAGTTTTGATATAGCCTGAACCTCGCTTCCTTGCTCTCCCCCCCAACTCCACTTACCTACCTCCCGATAATTTCACACTTTGGACACAACGTATATGAAATTTCGCTGCATCCATGATCTCAATATACTTAAATGGAATTACTCAAATTGCAACTCGGCCCCACAAGCAGAACGGGGCAATCACCTCCCTTATTCATTCATTATCTCATCCATCCCTTTCTTCGGTCCCGGGCCGGATAAATGTCCCTCTTGGCGACCAACATCCGATCTTATGGGAAACATCATCGACTGACGAAAAGGGTATCTAGATGCCGAGTGACATTCGGATGTAATGTATGTAATTGCATATGAGAGATTTGCCGACTGCAACGCAAGATCCCATTTCTCCCATTTCTCCGTTTTCCATGTACCCTCGCATGTTCTGGATGTTCATGAAGTCCCGAGCGAATACCGGTTTGGCTGGCACACTCCGTCTTACCATGCATATACCGATCGAAATGAAAAAATGTAAGAACTGTATATCCAACAAGGCCCTGAATGATTCCACTCCTGTTTCTCCGTTTGTCGATTGCATTTACTAGATGCAACGCAGAGCAATCGGCAAGTGCTATTACCTACAAAGAAATCCTACAACATGCACACCGTATGTATGCTCGAAGATAGCTATGTGGTTCTTCAATCACTTATCCACCTCAGTCCAGAACATAATTCGAGACCACATAAATACCTGGGTAATCACTCAATACCCCAGCGCCATTTCTTCCACACAAATCAGAAACCCCTAACCGCACCACCCTTCCCCTGTAATACATTGCATATGCATGCATACTGCATAAATGTTACAACGGCTATGAATGATGAACACCTGTCTGGTCTGAACATCTTTCCACCTTTTATTGGAATCTTCTCAAGGCGTCTTTCCAGTTCCGTAGATCGCATCATTTCAGTCCGGAATCCAGATCCATCAAAACTCAACGCAACATCGAGCAAATGAAATATCCACCTCCCCACCATCTGGGTAACATCCGATTAGAGACGCCAACGCCAAGGAATATGCCATTGTCATTCAAGCATATGCAGGTAGCAGTACATATATATGCATATGCGTTACACATCCATAACTCTTCAAGCCTGCCTCCTTCATTATCTAACCGTTTCATCCCAACTTGCCTTGCGTTTGTTTTTCTCTGGCTTGCCGGATTTGGTAGACTCTGGCACTGGCTTTGCTGATGGGTCAGGCCGAATGATCTTTCCAATAGTTATCTCTTACCAAAGAATGAACGCACAAGGTACTTATGTACATATGTGAAGGTGAATTATGGGTGTCTGTGTTTGAGTGATTTTCTATAGGGTGCGGAATGAGTATGGAATAAAATTGGGCCAAGATGTATGAGCTGTTTGTTAATAGGTTGGGTTTCACACGCATCTTCAATCGTCAGTTAATGTCAAGTTTGAACAAACGAACGATAATTTGAAATTCAAGATCCAAACTATGTGCTTGCAGCTTCCGAGTCTCCTATACAGACCATCTCATCTTATCGTATCCATATGCCATTGAGATAATTATCTTTCTATTCTACATGATTTGATTAGATCAGATCAGATCACTGATATGATGCCTTTATTTCCGTGACCAAAAATTATTTTCTCATAGATCCTATTCCCATTTTGATTGTGGACCTCTGTATGAGAGTCTTTCCTCCTTCGAATCCACCCAGATTATTAAGTAAGAAGGAAAAGAAAATGAAATGAAGATATCGGAAAGGATTTTTTTCTTTTTCGAGACCGTCCTTTAGGCCCATCACCCCGACACTTTTGTAGACCAATTTTCCATCCTAGTAAATAAATGGGAAAAGAAGAAAATATCAAATTGAGAACGAATAACATAGAAACGACAAATAAATAGAAAGAAAAATAAACAAATTCTGAGGTGTGGGATGTGCGTATGTACATCGATATCCTAAAGTAGCTACCAAGTCTTCTCATCTCTTTTCAAGAAAAGTCAATGAAAGATAAACTCCAAAAACAAATGCAAGAATATGTGGTGTGTAGAAGCCAATAACCCAGTTAATCTTTTCAAGCACCAATATGCTGAATGCACAAGCGCGTACGCCGGCCGGAAATTTGAAGAAACGTTGAAACAATAAGACAACGCATGTAAATGACAAATAGTAAGAAAGCGATCGCCCCCAGGACAATGCTGCACTAGCGTCTCAGGGGGGGTCCTTTCCTACAACTGCCTCATCAAGAAATTAATGAGAAAGAAAGACATCATCATTATGGGATTCATTTGCATCGTAAGAAGGAGCATCGGAAGAAGCGTCGGAAGCGGAGTCGGGATTACTTCCATCGAAGAGAGGCTCGTCATCCAGAAGGGAGTAAGGGTCAGGCTCCGGTCCCAGCGCGCAGCTCGACTTTTCCGATAAAGAGGTGTGTTGAGAGCTCTCGATAGTTTCGGGTGCTTCGATTGGAACTTTGTCTGTATAGCAAGGGAGAACGGGCTGGTTGCCCGGGGGATTTGTGACGCTTTCGCTGCGGCATGCTCGACTCATACGATGGCTATCATTGGCGTCTCCGTCTGCACGACTACCCCACGAAGTCTGTACAAGGATTGTTAGTATCTAAAATTGAATTGGGGCCCAAAGAGGGAAAACATGTGAGAGCGGAGTACTAGCTTACCATCCGAAGTGTCAGCAGTGCATATAATTTGATCCACCCATGGAAATATCCAAAGAGAATAGAGATTGGAAGGAATCCAATATCTTTTGGTTCTCGAATGAAGAGGCCGATCAACTTCACGACTTTCGTTACAAGCATGAAAACCAATTGGGCAATCACTGCAATCATCTGATTCTGTGGGGACCAAGATGCAGTAGCCTTCAATGAGAGGTAGATGATGAGAGGATCAAAAGCGAAGGACAAGGAGGTAAAGGTGGCAATATGCAGAGCATAGACACACCATGGTTGTTGACTGTACGCAGAGATGATCAGCAAAAATATTCACCTCGTGACTTGACACAAAAGGGCTCCGACTTACTGCCAAACATGTCTTTCCGTAACCAAACTAGTATAGTTACTTCTCCAATTGCTACGAGCCCACCTCGAACATTGGTACAAGTACTTGAAATTATTCTCAAGTGTCGTTTCGATTTCACACTCTCGGTTGTATTGAATCCATGTCGACCATTGATTTGAGACAAGCCATCTCGTGACGAAGTTATCATCATCCGCGTTGAGTTGATATTGACCCCATCTCTCTGTTTTGAATCCATCCAAGAAGAGGGGACTTTGCAGAATTTCGGACCTGAATGCACAAGTTCGCCCAGACATGCAGGAGGTTCCACCATCAATACCATGGGTTGCCGAAATTTCAAAGTTGCGTCTTTCAATATAAGCAGCTCCAAGCCAATTGAATGCACGTTCGGCAAAGGTACCGTTGCGTACTCGCTTGACTCGTTGACATGGCCCAACACCACCAATCTTTGCATTCTCAAAGGGTGCAAGTAACCAGGGTAGTATTGTTCTTGGCCACGTGACATCATCGTCTGCCATTACCAAGATGCGCGTCTTCACTTTTGGAATAACCTCGCATACTTGAATACGCTTGTTTGCGATTGGTGCAAAGTAAACGCTGACATTGTTAGCTTCCAAGGAATCGGAAAATTTCTTGAGCTTCTTGTGTTTGTCGGCTGTAGTGACGAGGATAAGCTCGGCTGGCTGACATGCGAGGATGCTCTGCAGAGAATCTCTCAATTCGTCGAAGTTATTATGAATCGTAGGTATTATGACGCTCACATCTTTCGATGTGAAAGAGGGATTTGATGGTATTGGGACTGTTCTGTAAACCCAATGGCTGATAGTATTGACAATAAATCTGACATAACGATGGAGCCTGTTTGTTCCCACAATTAGTTCTCGACTTGTGTGGCGTAGGAACAGAAATAGAAGCAGGGTAGACGAGACTAAGAAATTTTACTAAGCTTACCATAATGTTAAGAAGGCCCATTGCCATATATCGAGACTAGGCAAAACCATTTTTGCTACTTAAAACTAAAGTAATAGAGTATGGAGTGAAAGAGAACGAGGAGCTTGTTTTAGACAAGGTCCACGAAGGTCAAGTGAGGAACGGGTTCAACGTCACACGGGATCAGTTGAGTAGATATTGTGAATTCGTGAGATATAGGCGGAAGAAGTGGCAAATCGAATTGGGCGTGTAAGATTCGTAAAAGTTTCAAGCAAGACAACCGGGGAATAGAAGTCTCTTGTGATGAGGTCGAAAAAGGGCTTATGGAAGCGGGCGATTTTGACCCGGTTTGATATGATATTATGAAGAATTTTATAGAAGACCCGTAACACATATATGATAGGATTTCGTCAATTTTCAAAATTTCTTCAAAGGGGGGTGGACTGCAACGTATAGGAACAAGATTGGGCCAATGTCTTCGATGTTGGTCAAATGATGCCGGTATATGTCGTGGAGAGAAAGGACGTGGAATGGAGGTCTCGAGGGCAGTTTGCGGTGGTGATGCGCGAAAACGGAGGAGTCGTAAGAGGAGGACTGAGCTTGGGTTGTTCGAGATGTTTGCCCGTCAGATCAGGTAGAAATAATTCTTCGTATCTCAGAAAAATTAAGGTACAAAATCTTCTTTTTTTGGGAGGAATAGTGATTTCACTGGAATCCAGCCATGAAAATCCTCGGATTGTGGTAAGAGGATATGGTATGTATGTATGGTAGTTCTTTATTTTGTTTGCTCCCAAAGACCAAAATACAAAAAAACTTTTCCCAAGAAACCTGCCAATATATATTCAAGCAACCAACGAAGGACAAAGACGAAGAGATCACCAAACGACTGTCATCCTCGTGTACCTGAGTTCAATTGGATCAAATATACAGTTGCGAGGAGCCAGTTCCCTAAAACAAGAATGACACACTACCACAATAGAAGAGAAAGACGATGAGATGTCATACTGCTTCGAAGGTGGACATCAGGGTCTGGACGAGGTCTATATATGACTGAGCCAACAAGAAGACCACACGGCTGGACCCGAGCAGTTATAATTTTTCCCTCTTGTCCTTGTCTTCTACTACATAGAAAATCAAGCGTTAGCAATTATTAGGAAGACTGGGACGAATGCATCAAGGAATCAGGGATCGAGATGGGTAGAGTGGATCAAAATCTGGAGACAAATAGCAGCGCTTGTTCTGCGAGCATTGAGCGAAATGTGCGCCTGGTGTGCCATTTAAGCCGTTTGAGCCATCCATGAATTTGATGAGAATGAGCGATTCGAGCCATGAGAGCTATTTAGTACCAGAACTGGTCTGGGTCTGTTAAGCTCTTGGGATGTACTTGTACAATCTGGGTATTTTACTGGGGGTGAGGTGGGGAGAAGAGTTGTTGGATGATTGTTTTGAGAAGGCAGGAAAAAGTGTACCAGAATTCCACAAACAAATAATCCTCGGAATAATATGTATTTCGTACAGAGTAATAGTAGTTAGTTAGCTACTTACTGACTTAGTAGTCTAGTCTAGTCCGTCCGGCTATCTAGCTTGCTAGTCGATTAATCTTTTTAGTCGACTTTTCTTCCCCTTCATCAGTTGTTGGATTACACTCGGTTCAGTAACACTTGCCGGGTGCCACTTTTTGGCAATAACGGAGGGGGAAGGGATAAAATGAATTCAATCGTATACCCTTTAACTCGATATGTAAGACTGCAAGAATTTAAAATAATTAAAACTGGACCACAAGCGCGTTGTGGTGGGCATTGTGGATGAGGAAGAATGAATGTTGGTGGTGGAGTAAAGTCCTGTGGGTGGTGTGCGCTAGGTGGATTGTACAGCAAGTAGGGGTGGTTTAAAATGCTTAGGGTCTGCATAGGTTCAGGATGCCTTGAAAAGTAGTATGGAAAAACGGAACAAAATATGCATATGGTACATCAATATCTGATCTGGTACGTGCTTAGGGAAAGGCAAGTCGAGCGATTCTGTATGATCAATTCCTCAATGCAATTTCGCATTTGTTGCAAGTTTGAAGGGCCAATGGTCATCTAATCATCTCACTGGAGATGATTGTAACAATTATCATAACATACGAGTCGAATTGATATGATTTTCAGCCTGAATTCACAGACAAATCTTGTCAGTTCCTATCGTTCCGCTTTCTATGGATCGTCGACTTGAATAGAATCATCTAGGTATAAAGAACCTAGGTACAAATGTACCTACGAAAAGTAGAGGAACAAGATGCCTGTCTATGACCTATAATATGCCTGCTCTGATGCTTGCTAAATTGCCTATACAAAATCACACTAGTTATCTCGTCAGTGTTTGCTGGTTGGTCTATCATTTGCGCAATTGTGGTCTACTAGGGTATTTTTTAAACGAGAACACATCGGCCGCTGCAGGCGCCTGCTTTTGGAAAACTTAACCCTCTTGAAAAGACGCCTGCGACACTTTCATCACTATTAGCGAATATAATCCGAAGCTTCATATACTTCTCCAGTCTTTCTACAGGGAAGTCGCAACGACGAGGCGTTTCGGATGGTGGAATTTGGTCAACCTCCACGGCTCTAACTGTCTCTAAGTTTGTCACCTCGAATGCAACTGCCAAAAGGTGGCCGTAGTTCGATCTCAAGCTATAGAGACCAGGGTATCACGGCATGAAAATGATGAGCATAAATGAACCCTTCCCTCTTCGCGTCCGCAATGAGGGGCAATTTGGTGGAAATGATGGTCATGAGTTTGTAGAGCCGAATGCTACAGATATCAAATCGAAACACTCGCAATCATACGTCGAGGGAGAAGCTTAGTGAAAATTCGGAGCCATCACGAGCTAGGGATGACCATCTAATAGATGTCAGCTACCGATAACTTTGACACCATCCGGAAAAGGTGCTCGTGGCGAAGCTATCGCTACTCAAATCATTCACATCATGTGTTATGGTTACCATTCATCAACTTCAAGGTTATAGCTAGTTATTCTCCATGTCGTCCATTCTCCCCCATTTTAACTTGATGCAATGCGATCTCTCCATTACCCATAGCTTAGTTTAGGTTAGCCAAGCAAATCCTGATCCTTTCGATATGTGAGGTACTGTACGGATCATTGTCCGAGGCTCCAGTAGATATTAAAGTCGATTGTTCCGACGGCTTCGTTGTCTCGGAGTAACAAATATCCTGAACATGCTTGCCAAATGCTTGATCTATGCTTCAACGTCTTTTTATCCCTCCTCTGATTGTTTGTTATACGATACCCCAGTTATTCAATGTCAAAACCGATACGAAGCTCGAAAGCGCTGTTTATTCTTCTTATTTACGCATTTGCCGCCTTCATATCAATTAATTCCGCATCAGTCGTGGATCCCGAGTCTAAATCTAATCTAATACACCATTTTATTAATGGATTAGCTGATTAGGAGAACCCGAGAGATATGGGATAGACTAGATGACTCGTTGGATGTCCGTGGCACAAATAACATTATTATTTATTTCCATTTTGGCAGGCAAGGGCCATGGACAGGACAGGTAGATTATTCGGCACAGACAAAGTGAGACAAGACCAATTGATTGAGCGGGGTTGGATACCTTGGTAAGCTTGGTTAACCATGAATTTCTCGAGATGATTATTCTATATGCTGACTACAAATTTAAAAAATGCTAAGAATAGTGGACACTATGGTCGAGGCCGAGTCCGTGAGTTCAAGCGCGCAAAGAGTGTGGAGAAGTTGAGAACAAATCTAACAAATAGACTGATTCTTTCATTGATGCCGAATTGCCATTGGCGAAAGAATCCTGCCTGTTGTCTTGGATGGATATCGTTAGCAAAAACTACCTGGTTACATACTCTTTGTACGTACTACTATCAACTACGGTACGTACCGTTGTAGCGAGTAGTATTAGTCAAGATCTGATGATTTCGGTGGTAGGTCTACATTCATTTGGCATCTCATGAGTAGTTATGGCTTGACTTCGTATTCTTTTCCCGTATAGCAATAGCATAGGAAGACATAGCTTTGAGATGGCTGGGTCATCTACTATGCTTTACTACTGCTCCTGTACATATGTCTAATGCTAACACTACTGTGCCTACCTATCTGTGACCATTCACTCTCATCACATGGCCGGTTGGCCGAAGATTAACAGCGTAACTTTCAAAACTATCATGCAACATCTGTCTTCCACTCCAGATAACGAGATGACCCGCCACAAAAATTCTAGATGAGCTCTGGCATTTTCTACGTTCTATGTTACCAGAGGTTGTCTTTGAATCTGGGTACGGAAGCGTCAACTCTGCCTCCCCGAGTGATAGAACATGGGAAGCGACATATTCCCATGTACCTTTAATATTGTTGTCATGTACAATGTACACATACTGCAGAAAGTATCCATGTTTTGTAAGTTGGGGATACTACAACGGGACGGCAGTGAACACCTGGTGGCATGTGCTGTTCTCAACTGGCCTATCTGGGATGGATGATCTTGCTTCCTCCACCTCTCCATTATCAATGCATCGTAGCATCATCCACTCCTTGGCTGATGCTTAACTCAGGATGTTTCGATTTTGACACTTTGAGAAAGCTGCTCAAATCGACTAGTGTAGTGTGTACATGATCTAGAGCTACAAGCTTCATCCATGCATCGTTGATCCTCATCATCATCATTATCTGCATGTCAACGAGCAATGTGCGGAAATACATTTGGAATCCTTTCCAAGTGGGATGAGCGGAGAGGGAGTCCGCCAAGGGACCACAACCCACTAACAGGCGCCAGCAAGGCGAAGACGAAAGGATCGAGGTAGGAACACGGTAATCACGATTATGATTCTGGCTGACGGCCTTGCTTGCTGTGCGCCATCATTGAGCATCATCGTCGCATACGCAATGAAAATGGGGCTGAGGTGAAGAATTTTGCACATGTTGCAGGAAGTATCCAGTAGACCAGTACGAATGCGAAAGTATGTACATGAACTTTCTCGAACCCTCAACCCTGAGGTGAGGAATATCCTTGATACTCCAAGATAAGGTAATGGAAGGTCACCATGATCCATTACAAAATGGCCTCAAGTCCGTGATCTGCACTTGATTAGTTCCCATTTTTAATTCCTCGACCAGCATATTTCGTCAACAATTATACTTTAGAATTGCGTCTTTTCCCGGGAGGGTTCGCAAAACAGAAACGGAGGCAAGCTCCAACTTCATGCAAGTGATCGATAGAGAAAACTCTCTCTGCCTAGTACCTCTCCTTGCCGTCATCAAAACAAGGGAGACGAGAGAAATTACAAAAAAGTCCCCAGTGTTTGAACGCCCAAACATGGACAGAATCAGGTGAAGGACCCGAGCACGGCCATTGAGTTCATGCAACTGATCCTAGGTACATTGCATTCTTTCCCGTACAAATTTCACATATCTGTTGTAGTTTTCCGAGAGTATATAGATGTCCGACGTTAAGACTCACGGCTCACCCTTTTCATATGTGACTGTACTACCTTGAGAATGTTTCGTACCGTTGCACTCTCGGAAATACTACAAAGATTGGATCTACATTGGGCAGGTGACTGGATATTAGATGGTGGGGAGTGGCACTATTGTGTGATAGTGGCTTCGACGGACGTTGGACATTGCATGGAAAGGAATAAATTCCCCGACTCAGTGATACCTCTGTTGTGTTGAACGGCCGACCGAATTATACGTGATTATACGTGAAGATATGCAAATTGCGAGGTCGGAAAGCATGAAGAGTTTTTTGCATGCATTATTATTATGGTAGTATTTGCAATAAGCGGCCCTCTCACCCCGGAACACGCCAGACATCGAATATGACTTGATAGATCAATGATCAATGTTGAAATAAGGTAGGAATTAGAAATTATCGTGAGACAGCTTGCGTCGTCTGTAGCATTTGCTAGGGACTTAAAATGAGATGTACATATGTACTTCTATTCAGAGTTTCAATTGTCCCGGTTTAGGCAATTCATGGCCGGTAGATTTCGATCGTCCAGTCGCTTTTCGGCTCTTACGGACCTAGGTGTGGGTGACTAAACTCTGATACACACCTCCCTACCTCGCTAGATACATATTACATATGTATTGTAGATACTTTGCCTACTCCAGACTTCCGCATAAATCTGTGACGATGTACTCCATATCTGCCGGCGTCATTCCTCCTGTATATGATTGACGGTGACTTACCACACCAACTCACGATAACTCTTCTCGCTGCTTGTTCCTACTGATCAAGTTCCATATCCAAACATGCCCCTTCATCGCGCAGTCCAAACAGACGACGGTATAGGATTAGAAGCGGATATTTGACCACGACAGAACATGCGACCGACATGAATGGGTGACTTGGCCGTTTGAGAATGGTCCGTTGCAGTACTTCCCCGTATCGGAGAAAACGGGCGGTCCTAATCCACCATCCACCATCTATCCATCCACCAACGCACTTCCGCGGTGAATCATCAGGACCACGACGGCCACCATCAAATGAAGGGGTCACTATCAGCCTCATTCTCATATGTACAGTATATCCATTTCTACTTGTGTACGTAGCCACATGTGTGACCAACCGAAGTGAGTGTTAATAATAGATGGAACTGTGTTGTCAACTTGAAGGGAGATGGATGGGCTGGCGAGTTGATGAGTTGATGAGTTGGATGAAGTGAATGAATCTTCCTTCAATTGACTCAGTCCAGTTCTTCTCCATACCGTAAAGTGTACACGCTTCCATTCACTTCTCCTCCTACCTGTACGAAGTACATAACACATAACTTAATCATCAACCATGTCGAGATCTTCATCACTGGTCCCCACTTCCGACTTTTTTTTCTTCTTCCTCCTATCCTCCAGACCTCTACACAGTGCACACACAGACATAACCGGCCATAAGTAGGTTCAACCTAATATAAAGCACCAATGATCTCAGCCTTTATAATTATCACATTTCACACTTGACCACTGGTCCTAATCTAACCTATGGCTTTTGACCATGACCATGGCCATGACCTTGGTTTTTTGTCTTTAGTTTTTTGTCTTTAAAGAACTAAACTCCCACGTTCTCAAAGCGATTGAAGCCATCTTGTCTTGTATCGTTTCCAATTACATTTTTCATCGCTTATTATTCATGCTGCTATGAAACCAGCCAACCAACGAACCAAGCAGCCAGCCAGCCAACATTTTCAAAGCACAGTACGCATTCGGGAAAGCCGGACACAACATCAATGAGTAAGTGATGAGTGAGCAATCAAAAGTCGGAGTCTCGGCCGATTAAGTCTCTGAAGTCTGGGCAAAGGCTGGGTATGAAAATGCCTGTGAGGCTTGGTATCGTGCAGGACGAAGTACGGATAATTAACTCCGTTGCTCTTACGATACTCTTACTCTTCTTACTCTACCAGATGTCTCTTACTCTACCATACGTATAGAATTACACAATAACTACTACACTGTAGCTACACAGGACAGGACAGGACAGGACAGGACAGGACAAGACAGACTGGAGTCACTGGACGGAGCGTACTGGACGGGACAGTATAAACGACCGCGTCCACATTCATTGCTCTAGAGTGGGCGGAAGATGTCGATGGCTTGGAGCGGGGCTTCGAGGGATTTGGCTTAGATGATGAATTAGAAAGTTGGATGGCTTTGAAGAAAAGAAAGAAAGCGTCGTATGAAAGCCCTCCAAATTCCCTTTTAACTCAATACTGCGCCGCATCAGGTATGCTGAAAATGCAAATGATTAGATTGATTGATTGAATGAACGAAGGAGGCTGATTCATTGACGGGTTCGATTCCAAATGTCCATACGGCGGGCTTCTATTATTATCATCATCATCATTATCATTATCGTTATTATCATCATTATATTGTCAAACCTTTCTTATCATTACTCGGTTCATTGTTACTACACACTCACTCACTCTCTCTCTCTATCTAATCCCAAACCCAAAACCCCAAACCCAATCCAACAAATCCAACAAATCCAACAATCAAACCTCACTCTCACTTCACTCAAAACACACTACATCATACCAACCAAACTTCACCCCATACATATCCTTCTTTCTTTAACATCTTGATTTTGGTCTGAAATTTACTACATCTCTACACAACATCAACATCAACATCAACATCAACATCAACAACAACATCAACAACTCCACCAACATCAATACCAACCCCAACCATTCAACTGAAACTCACACAGATTTACAGGTATTGGCATTTTATGATCTTTATACATACATACACACATACATATTGGCACAACCCACAAAGTCACAAAAATCACAAAAATCAAAGGGGGTTATCGTTATCGCAAATCCCGCAACCCGCAACCGATTCACCGATTACATTCCAATATCCTTTAACCCCATACCGCATTTGCGCAAAGGGGCGGTCGGCGGTCTGGCTCTGCTTCTCGTTCTCGTTCTGGTTTTGTATCGTGCATCAATCAATCTTTATTCACTTGATTTGTATTGTGCAACGTTCATTCTGCAGAGCAGTAATGCAAAGTAGATGATATATAGTGTCTCTGTAAAGGGACTCGAGAGTTGTGTCTCTTTTGATTTGAATTTGTGTTAGTTGTTGCTATTACCTGCTATTTATCGTTGTTTTGTTATTGCTTTTGTGCTCTCACCGTACCCAATCGAAACAATGTCCAGTTACCATGGAGATCATGGATCTAAATCTAGGTCTAAGGTCAAACCCGTTTTTAAGAAACTGATACAAAGCGAAAAGAATTCACTAGACTTGGATCGGCCAGCGGCGGAACAACAAGATGCCCTCGGAATCTTTGATTATGGCGCTGGCTACAGTTCCCGTTCCTCTCACGACATTGCATACAACAGTCGAGAAGGAGGCAGGAGAGGTTTTCATGCTCGTTCAACCAGCGGCACATCTCAATTTTCAATAGCAACAACAGGCAGTGCTCAGCGTTCCGGCTCATTCGTACATCCTTTCCAACAAACCCCGCGACCCTACACTCCTCCTTTAGGTGCCTCCTATCAAAACTCTATTCGCGAAAGTGAAGCAACAAACAGTAGCATTGCACTTACCGAAGATGAGGATCAGTTACGACATACTTTCCGTAGTACAGCCAATTTGTCAAATCAAGCAAACTCGATGACTGGTTCAACAAATCCTATGCTTCAGCAAACCCTAAGAATTCAAACCAAGCTACCTCCGACTTCATCAAGACTTGCTCTCGCAGCTTCACATACCAGTCCTGTGCTGTCCCCTGAAGTAACCTCACCACTCGACACCATGTCACCCACTTCCCCATCTATCCGACAATCCATGGAAGGTTTTCGTCTTCGAAGTCGCAGCGAGGTTGATAATCGTCTGCGCTCGGAAACAATACAAGAGGCACGTCGCAAGTTTCAAGAAAAAGAGAGGGCGAAAGAAGAAAAGGCAGCAAGGGAGGAAATTCGAGCAATGGAAAAGAAGCAACAAAAAGAAGCAAGGCAGATTGAAAGAGGACATCGTCGCTCTTCTGCCAGCGACAATCTACCTACTCGATCAAAGCGATCTAAGTCTGATCTTACTATACATGAGAAAAGTGAAGGAATTTTTGGTCAAAATTACAATACTGCAACAGTTGCTGCCCCTCCCTTTCTCTCCGAGGAACATAGTCGGGGTTCGCCGAACAGAAGTCATACTGCAATGTCAAATACCAAAAAGAAAACACACAATGCTTGGACAAAACTCATGATGTGGTTAAAGACTCGGTTCATGCGGCTGGGTAAAAAGTCGAGCAAAAAATAACACATCTTCTGTTACTAGAGGGAATAAGGATTCAAATGTGAAGAAGTCGCCAAGCCCTTTCTTGATGATCTACCAGTCTGATACTGGGTATTCTTCACATCTCCATTCCCCATTTGTCCTCCATGTATTTATTGGATGACCATCTTCTTACTCTCTTTAAACATGATTTTACGATTTATTTTGTCCTCTGGACAGGCGTTATGGGAGGTACACTTTATGATTTATACCAGAGGACCAGCATCGAAAAATTCGATAGCTTATTATTTTTCCCATCACATGCGACACATCAGCGAGGCGTTTTTGGATCATTCATTTTTTTACAGTACATCAAAGTACTTCCTTCTGGGAACAGGGCCTCTGGTTAGGGAGAATTTTACATATGGGTGTTTGATGGAATTGGATCTTTTGCTCATCGTTTTTCCTTCCATTGCGAGGCCGCAATTGCCTTGCTTTGCTTGTTCATCGCGTGCACGGAGATGGAGATATAGTTTGGAAGTGAAGTGCCTTCTTGTTGTTTGAATGGGGGCTGCACTTTATGGGAAGAGAATGTTGTTCTTAGATGGTGGGGATTATTGGGGAATAAAAGATCTGATTCATTTTTTTGCTCGGTGGGGAGAATTTGCGCACGGCAGTCAGTTACTAGCATGCTTCCACGAAGCTAGTTTTGGATGCGCATTCGATGGGATGGGATAGGATACGGTGGTTTATTGAGCACAGATAGAATAAGAACAATGGAGAAACATATTTCAAAATTATTTTATGCGTTGCTTGTGATTTTTGCTTGTGTGTTTGGGTGATTGAGCAGGTAAGAGAGTCGGCTAGATAATGCTAGAAAGGTCTCGTTGTATTGGCTTGTCTTGGACTTTGTACTTGTACCGCTTGATCTCTACAAAATGAAGAAAGAAAGCCAGGGGGTGAATGGGGAGGAGCTGGGACTTGGGCGAGGAAAAAGTTCATGATACTTGATAGGGAGCTGGATGAGTGGAAAATATAAAGTCCTTTTTTATGGGAGAGGAAGGTACGGTAATATGGTCAATATAGATACAGACGGTGCTTTCCTGTCGCTTTTGGATAATGCATTATATATACATGCATCGGTAATGGAGGTATGATTATGATTATCGTGGATGGATTGATACTACAGGGCAGAAAGGTATGATTGCTTGGAGGAATGGAGTAATAGGGTAAAAATATTTGTCCATCTTGTTGTGATTCTTTATGGGGTAATGTTATGTTAGATAATGCCTAAGAGCCTAGGAAGCCAGGAACCAGGAACCAGGAACCAGGAAGTAAAAGTACTTTCTTGCTGGTTGGAGAGAGACGGGGGGAGAGGGATAGATAGTATATCTATTCATATCTATCTATCTCTTCGCAAGAATAAATAAATCAACCTCCTACTATACCATACACACATACACACACATACACACACATACCACACCCAACATCTCACCCCCTCCTTCCTCCCGCAGAAAAACTCTCACGTCCGCACCGTAGCATTCCAAGCCGAATACCGTACTATCTGTCGAAAATGTCCATACAACCCAATGCAACTCCCGAGTATCAGATAGAGCGGGTAGAGCAGCGTAAATTTGAGCATCATGCGTTTGGTGACGAATTCGGAGAGGACGAAATAGGTTATTAGGAGGCTGCCGATTAGGCAGAGGGTTCTGGGGGGGAGAGGGTCAGTTGTGGGATGGGATGGGATGGGATGGGATGGGGATGCAGGGGGGAGATTGGAAGATTCACATACCCGATAATAAACAACCATTCGGAAGCAGGAAACTCGAAGAATATCAAATTTTTCAACTGTGTTCCTGTGTGTGGAAACCCGGTGATCAGGAAACTGATCATCAAACATGTATATTGTGACACGAGATAGTAACTCAATTCCCGAATGAGCAGTAAGGAAAGCAGACCAAAACGCGTGAGCAGATTGCGTTTCGTGCGGTGTGCAGATTTTCGGTATGCGAGGACGCAGTGACGGGCGCTGGCTTGCGTCCAGCCTTGGGCCCAGCGCAGACGCTGTTTGAGAAAGGAGGGGAAGGTCGTGGGGGCTAGTTCGTAGGAGATGACGTTTGGTTCGTGCACGCAGACGGCGCCTTGGGAGAGGGCGCGCAGCGCGGAGTCGATGTCTTCGGTGAGCATGCTGGCGTCCATTTTGAGATCGCGGAGGAGATTGGCGCGCCAGTAGCCGTTGGAGCCTGGGAGGGGGAGCGGGGTTAGATGCATTGGGGATGGATGGGTGTAGGTTGGCATGGAGAAGGCAGGAGAATGTGCTTACCGGTGAATAGACCGTAGCCGAATAGGGCGGCTCGCCCGGGATGGGATGTAGCATAGATTTTGTCGAATTCTACTGCAATCATACCCGTTAGGAAAGTTGCCTTGGAATTCTGAATCACGCATCGGCCTTGTACGCAATCGACTTCATCATCGGCGAGAAATCTCTCGACTGCCCATCGTGGTCCATACGGATGAGTATAGTGATCACAATCGAATAAGGCAATAATTTGTGCTCCAGTATATAAGGTAAAGAAGTGATTTAGATTATGTGCTTTGGAAGTAGAGTCCGGTACTTTAATTATTCTCAACCTGGGAATTTTCGCAGCGAGGTCATTCATTTGAGATTCGAGCGGCTCGATAGGCTTGGGCGTGTTGTATAATACGTTGATCCGGATCTTATCCTGGGGGTAAACAATGTGATCTAAAGCGTAATGGATTCTGTCCATGATAATATCTTGCTCGTTGGGAAGATATGCGACGATAACGAGATCCAATTTTAGGAGTTGGTCATCGGGAGTGGGAAATTTCCAGCCATTTTGCTCCACGTTGTAAAGTGATTTTCTTGCGATTCTGTTGGGCTTGAGACTGCAGATGGCTTCCATAACATTCATGGCTGCTGTGTAGGAATTGGTAGAAAGATAGATGAGCCAGAAAATTTCTATCAGCTTTGGTGTGCAAAACATGTAAAGGCATGTTGAGAAAATGAAATAGGAGATGATCAGAAGGAACGGTGTCCAATCTAGTAGGAAAGCTGAAGCTTTGGACACATGAGTGCGTAGAGAAACAGACTTTAAAGGAGTAGATAGCTTCGACATTCTATAAGGAAGGACAAGTAATGAAAGTGTGAAATTCTTCCTGAAGAGACGACTACGGAAGAGGGAGTTGTGAAGGAGTGGAATAATAACAACAGACAGACAGCGCTCTCCACCTCTTCGTAATTCGTATGAGATTCAAGATCGTGATTGAGATCTATCTTGATGTACTCTTGGTATCATCCATGAATAGCATCATACCCAAGCTGATCAAACTATTGAAAGCAGGTGGCTCCGTTGGCAATATCCATTAGCACATCTGGCAACAAGATGTTCGAGATGAGGAGATGAAAATATGATATGTTAATTTTGTATGAAAACTCGTGTCTTGAAATACAACATTGAGGCTTGTAGATGTTCTAAAATCTTGAATAATTTTTCCTCTTTTGGAGGTGTATTCTGTCACCAAGTCTCGTTCTTTCGTTCCATAAAGCAATAAGCAGCCTGAAAGGCGTTTGATTCCGGATGTTTCAAGCCATTCGATGCACATATACCGAAAGATTCTCTTGTCAGGTAAGCTTGAACGTTGTTATGATCATCAATGACAAAAATTCTATGTTGTTGTTGGACAACTGAAGCTCCATCGAAGGGAAAAAAGAACTCATGAATCTAAATATATCGCTGGAAGAACCCGTCGGGAGCTAAAAAGCCACTGAATGAGCCACTAAAGCCACCATAAATTTTTGGGCACGTGCGGGGCTGTAATCTTCTGATGAAGTCTTCCTTAACCACTTCTGAAGCGTGAGCAATTCACAGCATATACTCACACTAGCTGAGATGTCCAGAATTTGAATTTGGTCTGAGTCTCAACTGTCTCGAAGAACAAATTTTGATAAGACACCATGAATTATGGTCGGCCTCAGCCTCGAGGAGGATCTGGGCATCTACATTTGACATTCGTGGCAGTCCATGAATAGGCAATTTAAGATTTATGTTAAGGTAATATTGTGACGATATGAAGCCATGATGGATGCGGGCTCGAAGAATTCTTCTACTCTCATTGCTTGCAGTTCTTGTTATTGATCATGTATACCCTTTCTATTCTGTCTTTACTCTTCACGGCTGCATTTTCTGTGCATGCACAATCTTCTTCTGCCCATTCGATCGCCTCGAGTGATGATTGCTCTTGTGGATATTATGATATCGTGACTGGAAACATCTTCACGGAATCCCTGATAACTTATTTCAATGAGACCGATACTCTTTCGGACGATTTTATACTTCAATCCTACGAAAACAAGTACGAGAAAGATTACAACAGCATATTCCGACAAGGTTCTAATCCTGTAAATATCAACCTTCTCAACAGTTCATCAGTTGCATCCAACAACAATGATTCTACATCTCAACTTTTGTCGAGATCACGCTCTTCACGAGATACTTCATCAAACTCTACTGACAGGAACAGCCCAACTACAACCAGTGGAAAGGATGGTAACTCTTCAACTGCCAATGATTTAGTATTATTGTTCTCTCCGTCTGCGAGAGCCTTCACATCATCCCTGAAACTGTCTGTAGATCCACCAAATAGTGATCACTTGGTCACAGGTGGTGGTATCAAGACTGTAAGACAGGATATTCAATATGGTTCTGCACGGGCTTATCTTCGTCCCTCAAGTCAGGGGGTTGGAGGAACTTCGCTCTCGATGATGTTCCGATACAACGAATCAGAATCTATGGAAATGAATATCTTGAATACCAACCAAAATTCAACTGCTTGGGTTACGAATTTGATTCATTCGGAATTTCCAGATCCATCGTTGGGCACAAACTTCAGTATTTTTGCCGAAAAGAATATCTCTCTATATGATTACAACGAATTTCGACTGGATTGGACGAAGAACGAAGTTCATTGGTACATTGGCAATGTTCTTGTCCGATCAATTTCGAAGAAGAATGATTCTGTGCCATCTACTCCCTCTCCCTTCCTTATCAAACATTGGTCTACGGGAAATCCATATTCTATGCAGGGTCCACCGATTTCTATCTCTGATGCGAATATTGGATGGGTTCGGCTGTTCTTCAATTCATCATTGATGAATTCCACGCATCATGCAAATTTCAATGCCCGATGTAATCTCAAAGCCGCATGTTCAACGGAAAACACTACTTTACGTGGCTCTTCGCCTTTCTCGTCAGCCGCTTTAAGTCCTTGGGAACACCGTGTTGCTCATGGTACACTTCGATGGGTAGCGATTTGGTTCAGCGTTGGCTGTATGTTCGCAACTTTGACAGCTCTAGCCAACGCTTTCCTTAGGCTCAAATTCTTCAAGAAAACAGAAGATAACCCCCAAAATCCTACGGAGGATGATACCAGTGTTATAACCCCACCTTCTCCGCCCTACGCCTATTCTAGAAATGCAAGCTTGACACCTGCCCCATCGTATCGGACAAGAATCGAATCTTATAATTCAGGGACATCAACTTTAGTGTCTTCATTCAATTTCTCGACTGCAAGTCATTCAGGTGAACGAGGCTTAAGTGGAATTGGGTCTATTGATCAAGTATACAGCAAAGTCAATCACGATTGGAATATTTGCAGCAGCAGCTCAGGTGACAACAGTGAAAATACAATGTCTATCGATGAGTCACCCTCTAGCGTATCCCCCTCATTACCAAACTCGCCAAATCCCAGTTGTTTTGATAATGGTATTAAAGACAAGTCCAAACGAGTTTCGGGGCTTGCAAGCAATACTGCTGCAGGTACACTGGATCATATAACCCTCGATGTTGAATCCAACGCCATAAATCAACGACATCAGAAACAAAGCCAATCTTGTCTAGATGTTAAGGATATTACAAACACATTCCCCAAATCGGCATTCTCAACACATGAAAGTGCATCTCCAATGGAAACAAGCCAAAAAGTCGACCACTTGGCAGGACTCATCACTATTGCAGCGATAAATGTAACTATTTTTCATTTCTGCCTGACTTTTGTACCGGCCGTCATTGCCCCTGGTGCTTTTGCCCACTATTCCGCCGAAATATGGATCAACAAGACTATTGTACCTTTCTTTCTCAATCAAGGAGCCCTTGGTCTTTTCTTTACCACCTCTGCACGATTCCTCGTTACTCCCTTTCTGCGTGATGGAGACCTCTCTTTCATATCTTCGAAGATAGTCAGTCGGGTCTTCCAAATCATGTTACCGGTTCTTACATTCGTCCTTCTAGAATACTTTCTCATTCTCTCGGGAGCAACTTACTACCTTCCTTTCTTGCCATCGATTACCTGGAGTACCTGGCCTTATGTTACTCCATTTCCTCATATCGGATATCTTCTTAATGAAGTCATGGCACTCGCTTACACTATTCCAAACGCAGTCCCTCTGATTACCTTTAACTACTGTACTGGCGTTCTCTGGACTATCCCCGTGATAATACAGGGATCATGGACTGCGCTTCTTGCCATCCTTCTCATAAGCTCTATTCCGACCCCGAAGAAACGTTTCCCCTTCTATGTGTTTGCACTGTTGATCAATTGGTACTCGCTCTCCTGGTCTTCGTTCTTCTGGGTTGGCATTTTACTCACCGATCTCGAAATCACAAACCACATGCCAAGATACCTGCACAAACATCCACTCATCTATTACCCTCTGGTTTTGACCCTCACGATCCTCGCTCTTCTGGCTCTGAGCGCGGATTCCTTCAACCAATGGCTCAACTACAGTGTTATAGCTAAAGAAACACTCATTCATCCTGACCCAAGCACAGGTCTTCCAGCTACTATCACTCACAACTCCGGGTACCCTGGCTATCCGGGATACTGGGTTCCTCATTTCAATGGTCTCATATTCTGTACCGCAATCCAATGCCTTGCATCAATATCTCCCTTAGTACAGTCATTTCTGTCCGCAAAACACCTCATGCTATTATTCCCACATATTTTCAGCATGTATCTGTTCCATGGTATGATCTTCTGGTCTCTTGGTGCTTGGATCTGTCTTACTTTGAACAACATCCTACCATACTGGGCAGTGTTAATTGTAACGGCCGTTGTATGTTATACAGTCTTGTTTTTATCATTACCTATGTTATCGTTGATAGCGGGGTTATTCGGGAAAGGATTAGCAGGCGATATCAAGAGAGACTCTCGAGAAGAGCCATTGAAAGGACGGCCAACATTAACACCGTTTGGAAGAGATTGGTTGAATCGGAATGGTATGATTGACGGCGTCCCTGTAGTTAGTGGTGAGGTATCAGCTGAAGAGGACAAGGTCGAAAGGACCGATACCGGGAAGAAGAAAACGACTGCAGTGGAGATCCGGGTTATCGAGTGCGGCGAGGAAGTCAGTGGAGATTCTAATGTTCATCCTGCCAACAAGGTGGAATGTCTTGGCTCTGCCGACGGCGAAATGGGCGACCAAATCAATAAGGCTTGAGGTGTGAATAGAGGGTTGGTAGTTGTTTGGTAGTGGGGATATATTTTAGAAGGTGTCACTTTCACATAACCTACATAATACTTCTGTTATAAAAATCAAATTCTTTTCAATATCGTCAATGCTACCCATCAAACAGCCCTTATTCACATTAATTGAACTGGATGCTATTATTCAGAATACAATGTTTCCCCGAGGATAACAAATGTGAAATTTACTACTGTCTTAAATTTTACAGTCTTGACATGGTGGAAATCTGGATTCTATTAACTTATTGAGTTCTGACACGATCTTTAGAACCTATTGCTGCTGCAATCATTGGCCCCTTTTTGTTACCCGAGACAGATCGCTTGTCAAGTCTCAAAAACATCTTTATTTACATGAGACACGGCAGCTGAACTCGAAGGTGGAGGATCATCCAAGCAGTAGTTTCAATAGCCTGCATAGCAGGGTAAACTTAGAGTACTAGCTCTGAGTAAGCATCCCGCCTTGACCCAAGTAGAATATCTGAAGTGTCAATGACGAACCCTCTTTCCAACTATCATTAAGCTGTATGCCTCTTCATTTCTCCAAATCGTCATATATAGCCAACGAGATTCAAGAAGTCGGCGATTACCACGACCACCATGAAGTCATTCGCACAACCGCCAACCAATGATACTACACAATCTACCTATCTTCTTGGCCTACGCGGCTTTCTCATTTTGCAAGCTTTTTTCTGGGTATTCCTCCAAACGTTTGTTCCAGCTACAGTCAAAAGTAATATCATTACTTTTCCTACAGACACTCCGACTCATCAGAACCTCATTCGCAAGATCTTGTCACCGATATTCTGGAATGAATCGCTTATTTATTCATCTTTTGTTTTCTTGTCCGCAAGAGTTCTATGCATCTCTTTCATCAGTTCGCCAAGTAAACAAACAATTACGTCTTCAATATTCCGAAGATCGTTCCGCCTCATACTTCCAACAATATTCTCACTTTCTCTCGTTACACTTCTTTCGCAGATCACCCCCACTCACCACCTCGCCTCTATCTTCATTGTCGAAACCAAGAACCCCAGTATTCAAGCTCCCTACACTCTTCGCTCGCCTATCCCCCTTACCCTCTTCAACTCCCTCTTCACTCTCTTCCTCTCTACCTCCCACACACCCTTACACAACCTATCCGCCGTCCTCGCTTTCCCATCCGGGACCCTATCAATCCTACCCATCCTTTACTCCCAATCCTATACCCTTTACATCACCACTCTCACAATCCCCTACACTCGACCCCTCTGGCGCCTCAAATACTCGCCCCTCTTTCTTTTCACCGCCTACTGGGTATCCTCCTACTCCTTCATATCAATCAGCGGTCTGCTTCTGACGGATTCTCTCCTCCTGCCCAATTCTCCCCTTGTCGCTATTTCCACAGCTGGATTTCCATTACCGAAACGGATCACAAAGAAAAGAATCCCGTCTTGGATACCTTACACATTCATCCTCTTGGTTGGCATCGGACTTCAATATTTCTACACCACTTCAGACTCAGCAGTGAAAACAGCAAATGCAGAATTGAAAGCCCATACGGATATTTATGGTTCTTCAGGTGGACTCAACACCACTCCGGATTTGAAGGAACAAACGCCTAGGATTGCGGATTGGCTGGTTTTGTGTGGAGGATTTCTGTTGTTGGAGACGAGAACGTCGGTGCAGAATTTGTTTAAAAATGCTGTGCTAGTTTTCCTGGGAAGGAGAAGTTTGAGTAAGTTGTTTTTGTTGTTGTATTCTATTAATATTTAAAAGTTGTAGACTGATACGTGTTGCTTAGGTTACTTCTTGACGCAATCGATTTTTATGTATTCAGCAGCTATTCCTCTATATCTCCATGTTGTCATGGACAAGGATGTTTCGAGTATAACGGCGACTTGTACTTGTTTTGTAGTTTCAACTTTGGGGACGGGGGTGTGTGGTGAGATTTTCTATAGGATGATAGAGATTCCGAGTTTGTGGGCGGGTGTGTGGAGTTGGGATTGGATTAGGAGATGAGAAGATTGGGTGGAAGATTGGTGATGGTAGTAATGTGATGATGGGTGTTTGGTTCTAATCGTAATATAGACAAAGATGGTGTCAAATCGGCTGGTTCATTGTATGTATATGGACTTTATTGGGTCTAATATTCATTATGTGTTTTGTTTGGCATGATTTTTGGACACTTATACCTCACTTGAAAGAATTCATTATGGAAGATGAAATGTAACTTTAGATTCGAACTACAGGTAGTAGCTACGCAGATCTTACATACCATGTTCAAGAAACAGGAAGGAGTTGAGAACAGAGGCAAACTGGGAAACAGTTTCACAAATATTAGCTACGTTACGGGGCACTAGCCAGTCCTAAGATTGATCAACGAACTGGGTCTCCGTAAAAACTGGGGTGTAGATAATTTGAAAGAAATTGAAGGCACGCGCAAATGAAACAATTTCATGCGGAAAAATTCTGTATGAAGTAAACAATTGGCCAGCCAGTATACTGTGTAATATATATATCACTTTGATCACTCGCCTCGCTGTCGCTTATATCTAGAATAAGCGAAAAGGCTCACATCTTATCGTTGCTCCTACATATTAGAACCTAGTCGAAGAATCATTGTGCTAAAGGTTTTGCGGAAATTTGACGCATAGCATGAGAATGATGATTTTTCTACGTTAGATTGCATCATCAATTATGTAATTATATGAAGATATTTGCGTTGTAATACAAAGGAATGAAAGTAATGACATGATATAAAGTAGAAAAATAATATGAATCAGGACAATGATATGAAGTAGAATAATGATAGGAGTTATAATATTAATATAAAGTGAGATAATGATATAGATTGGATTAATAATATGAAGTGGGATAATGATGTGAATTGGAATAATAACTTGAAGTGAGATAATGTTATGAATTGGAATAATAACATGAAGTAGGATAATGATAGGAGTTACAACATCAATATAAAGTGAGATAATGATATGGGTTGGAATAATAATATGAAGTAAAACAATAATAGGAGTTACAATATTAATATAAAATGAGATAATGATATGAATTGGAATAATAACATGAAATGGGACAATCATCGGATTCAAAGATTTCAAAGTAATCGCGACAACGAAATTTGTATGCGCGCAATTTGATTAGCTATCTAAAAGCGTGGTCAAAATGGAATGGCAACAGACGGTAATCTGAAGAAACTAATACCCAGGTACTCTATCATTTCTGATCTAAAACATCACGAAAACAGATTTCACTTATGCACATGGTAGTTTGTATGTATATTGGTGTATTGATGGCATGGATATCAAATGCACAAATATCATAATCTCGCTAAGTTATGATGTTGTACAGATGACCATCCATGTGGGATTAAGGATACTTGAACGCTAAGATTATAAGAATACAATGAGTGAAAAAAGAAATACGCCTCCTATAGGCAAACCGGAACTCCTCCCAAAACTCTATCCTATGACTCCGTGCAGTCACAGACAAGCTTTCGCGCCGAACCCAAACTACCCGCTACAAGATAGATGATTATAAATCATCCATGTCGTTGTCGTCGTAGTCGTAGTTGAATTGGGCTCTTGGCGCAAACCTAAGAGTCTTCGAGGTGTCCAGCACCATTTCCTTTCTAGATTCCGAGACTGTGAGAATGTCCGGAAGCTTCTTGGCCATGACCCAAAGGGTCCAGGCGGCATCGTTGCCGGCATTGTGCTGCCAGCCTGTTTCAATGGCACTGCTGTAGCCCAGCACCAGATTCACCAAGCTTCTGCCTTGCTTGCTTCCCGGCGAAAGGTGTATGGCCTGGGTGTCCACAGCCTGCGGGAAGAGGGCGTCGAAGGCGGTAATTCCGCCCATCCCCAAGATCTTCTGGTCATTTTGAATGGCATGACCAACCAAAACCACCTCGCCGTGGCGACGCTCATCTTCAATGAGCTTTGTGAGGAGGCTATTTGCTCTAGCGAGCGGGATAACCTCGGTGTTTCCATACAGGAAATCAACTTTTTCGCCCGCCTTGAGCTTGTGGATTCTGGTCTTATACTTGGCGAACTCCTTGAATTTGATGTGGCGGAAGATAGTGCCAGCCGGGGAGTCGGGATCACTCGCAAAAAGAGCCGCATTGTCGCCATTGGCTCGGAGAATAGAAATGCCAATTTGGGTTGGCGTGCCTCGGGTGTATGTCTTGTTGTTGGCAAAGCACGTATAATCGTGCGTATTTGCCTCGAGGTCGATAGCAATGAACACATATGGTTTGGCTGGTACTGTGTTCTTTACCTCATTGATAGAGGTGGATGCAAGGTTCTTCGATAGTTCATCGATAAGAACCGGTGGAGTCTCCAGGGGCGACGAAGGAGCCATGTCAGGAGAAGAGGTGGCAGAAGTGATGCCAGCGGTGGAGGAGTCAAACATGGACTCGTCAGGGGAGGGAGAGGAGGATGCGGAGGCAGAGGCGAGGACTGCGACAGGGGCTGGAGAGGAGAGGGCTGCGGCAGCAGCTCCCTGAGCACGACGACGACGACGTTGACCGGCACCCATTTTTCTGGTCGATGTAATAAGGTAAGGTTCTAAAAAGGTCGAGGATAAGAAGTGTGATCTTTAGCTAGAAGATCGGTGCAATCAGAAGATACTGGATTCGAATAAATGGGTATGGTAGAAGGTGGTAGGTGTTTTAAATGTTGGAGATATTCGAAGACTGACTGCTAAGCTGGAGAAAGAAAAAAAGAGGGAGAACTTGGGAAATATGAATCCTTTTATTATGATGAGAATTAGAGTTTGGGCCAGCCTACGGTATGGTTAAGCAACACTTGAAAACTTTTCTGCTGTATGAAGCCGTTCCTGATAAGCAGCCGTGCTAGACAGACGCTAGAATGAACCAAAATCTATTGAAGAACAGCCCATAGGTAGAAGCTTGGTAATAGATCGAGATAGTACGGACTAGTCTCGGTAGTCGTTGCCGATTGTGGGGTGGGGATTAGTTCATATCGAGGGTACTGTATTGAATGTTACGGCTAATCGTTATATACAATTCGTTCCAGCTTTTATCTCTGCGAGAGATTGAATAATCAATGAGCCAATTAACATATCACAATCACCACTTGGAACTATATTTCAGTGTATAGCATTGAATTACATACAAAAATTCACATTCATGATCTTTGTGCGTCAAATTTGAACTACGGTACCGACTGAAACAAGCGCCATATAGAACGAAGCTTAAATTGTTAGCTTGGCTTTTGGATCAATTCCAACTTTGACAGATTGCAATTCAACTGCTTGGCTTCATCACTAATCACTAATCCATGATTGAATATTGTTGAGTCAATCCATCATTCTCCACTTGGACAGCTTCTTCTATCTGGCATATCTGGCTTGATTGCTCGCGACTAGAGAAGAATCTGAGAAACGTGATTTACCGTAGGTTCTTGAAAATGTAGAACTGTACAAGCAGCAAGCTGTCGGCAATGGGGACTCTGTTATAGTTCTGCCATTTTCTTGGCAAGTACGTTAGATTTGTGTTAGAACTGGCTAGGCAGATATAGAAAAG
This sequence comes from Botrytis aclada, assembly GCA_014898285.1. Lineage (NCBI taxonomy): Eukaryota > Fungi > Ascomycota > Leotiomycetes > Helotiales > Sclerotiniaceae > Botrytis > Botrytis aclada. Next base: position 1,442,517 of record RCSV01000001.1, on the reverse strand, counting down.
CCTTTTCTCCTAATTTAGCGATTCGTGGCTTTAGTGTAAACGCGTAGGACTAGTCCAATTATTTGTCACCTCGCTTCTAGTCCAGAACGCCACGAGTGGCTCCGACTTTCGATTTTTCATCCAACATAAAAGCCTCCATGTGCTGAGATGGCACTTTTCTCTAATGTCAAATCACTTGGCGATTGCATTTGAAGTAGACAGACGTTTCAACAATCGGGAAAAGTCAATCTGCACCATTGAGCACCCGGAGAAGAGCAAAACCATGCCTGTATATCATAGGTTATTCACGAAATGAAAATCTATACAGAGTCGACTATATTCTGTTTGATCACAAATCTAGAAGCAGAAACCACTTCGAACATTGAAGCTATATTTTATAACCTATCTTTAAACTTATGGTGCAGAACTTGCTCTCAGAAATTTACTTCGAGTTTCTAATTTCACCATGAAAATCATGACCGGAGCAACCTGAATACATTTTTGAGCCGGTATCCCCCGAGAATGAACGAAGCTTTGTTCCTTCTCTAATTTTTATCCTTAAAATCGAATATTTTGGTGGGAGAATTTCCAGAACGAAGAAAAGAAGAGCATTTGAAGAGCATGAAGCTTGATAGGCTAGCCTGAATCATGGAAGATTTGACAGACATAGAGAGGCACCAAACTTAGAGAACCGCCATGCTATATAGGATAATTATGTGGAATTGTTTGTATTGAATGGAAGGAATTAAGATTGATTAGACAGAAATAGTTTTATAGATCTCTTTCAAATTGAGATGATGTCGTCCGAGTCGTCCAAGTGACTCCATGCAATCAGACCTTCCCGCATTAGTATGTCCTATCATAGAAACTAAATCCCAAAACTTCCTGTTGGCAATCAGGGGTGATACATCCATTCCCTTTCATTAAAAACGATTTCAAACTCGACATTATCGAATGTTCCTACAGCGGCATATAAATCGTGCATACCTTCCAATCCTGTGACGGGAAGATCTTCTACAGAATCACCCTCTTCATGAAGATTCCATCCCCCATCCTTTTTACCGTCTCTGGTAAAGAAAATCTCAACATTAATAGGAGTTTGAGCCGTGGTCTGCGCTGGCCCAGAATCGTAAGCAGGAGGATTGTTAACATTCCGTGGAGTGAAAGTCATTCCGATCCCGAGCGTCTGACCGGCTTGAAATTTGTTTGTAAAGTCCTTACCGCCCCATAGATCATTGATATATTTATGTCCATCATCACCATGAACGCCTAGTGCTCCTCGGTGCCATCCAGGCAACCTGAAGGTTGGGTATGGTTGTGCAACAAATCCTAAGCCCAAAGTAATATCTCCGCGATATCTATTTGATATTTTGACCTCAAAGTATATTGTCTTGCCTATTTCAGTTCGTAAAGGTGAATGCGCGTATACGGAGTATAGTGGAAGTGTAGAAATAATGCATGAATCCTTGCTACTGGACTTTGTCTTTCCAGCCCAAACACCTTGTCTTAGACGCGAAAGATCACCATTGTAAGATCTTGGTTTGATGAGACCAATGTTTGCAGCATCAAGTGCTTCTAGAGCTGCTTGTGGGAATTCTACAGGCGGCGCTAAAGGATTCTGCTCACACCATGCTTTCCCTTGTAATGCTTCTTCTTCGGTAGCATTGTTCGCATCGCTTCGCTGATAACCCATAGATGGGGGTGGGGGTAGAAGAGATGTGTCGGGAACTGCGGTCTGCCAGTCATGATATGGTGCTTGAGCTTGCGATGGCCCTGTGGTGGCAGATTCCATTATTGAAGAAGTGGTCGATTCGTCGATACAAGAGAATATTCAGTACTTTAATACTGTCACGGCACCTCGAGGGCACCAACTACATGTTCGTAGTTGCCTTCGTGCCTCAGGCACGGATCACTAGCGTGCCCTACTTCCTATAAGTAGGGCCTCATTCTTCCATAGCTCTTAGACTCTTATGATACAATATAAGTCTTTACTTATACCTTGACAAATACTATATGAAAGAAAGCATTTTTATTATATTAATGTGATTAAGTTTTCGTATCATACATGACGAAAGTTTTTTATTAAATGAGGTCTTGGTGAATTTTCGAAAAATTTCTTGATTTTTGAAAGTTCTGGCCTAAGGCAACACTTATTCGATCCCTTCTCTCCCCCTCCCCTTCAAAGAGATCTTCTATTGAATTCGAATCTTTCTTTTGATATCGTAGGTCATGAGCTAGTAGGGAAATGAATTTATAAGAGGATTAGACTAATAATTTAGTCTAAATGAGAAGCAGGCTCTGGTTGACAACTTCTATTGATTAATAAGCAATATAACACGTGATTTTCCTGAATTTTGAAAAGTATATTCATTCTTGATTATTTATTTTAAGTGGAAAAAGGCCTTACTTTATGTCTTTTTCATTTAATCTAGCTTTTAGCTTTTATTGATCTCTTGTAGATCTTATCCTAATACAGCTATTCCTTAGAATAAAGCTTTTTTATATTCTTTATTTAATTTCCTTATTTCTAATAATAATGAAATAAAGGTTCTAATAAAGAATTGATTTCTTTATTCCCTTTCCAGCATTCCCGGACTAAACGCTCCTATAGGATCTTATCTTATAAATCTTATCTTATCGATTTAAAAGATCTTTAAAAGAGAGGGATATTATATTATATCACACAATATCACATGTTACACACATACCCCGATCATCAAGATTAACCTTTATAATCGATCTCAATTACATTATTATTATATTAGCTACTCCACTCATTATATAATCTATTAGAATAATACTCTTTTCTAAATAAACAATTATATCGCTTATTTTGGGTATATATAAAGGATACTAATTATTACAATCAATTTTTAAATAAATCTAATCTATTATTCTTTTATTCTATTATCTTTTTATCAAGATGACCACTGATGTAGCTATCCTCCGTAATAGTTATCCATTTGCCCCACCTAGCAAAACAAATCTCACTTTGTTTTGATTCCCTTTTAATCCCCTCCTAATCCCCTTCAAACCTATAAAAGCCTCTTACAGGTTTACTTTTTATACAATAGTTTGTTATTCTCTAATTACGATAATTGATTCTTTTCTATAATGCCTTGAACCTGTTGTTGTCACAATAATAATGAAATAAAAGTTTTGATAAAAAATCGATTTCTTTATTTCCTTTCCGGCATTCCCGGATTAAACGCTTCTATAGGATCTGTTAAAAGATCATGTAGAAGTTGGTGGAAAAGCCTTAATATTATTAAATTCTACATAGAGATACGATATATATATATTATCACGCTAAAAGTGATATCACCAACAGCGTATAGCTAATTGGGTTTATATAGGCTTATTTCCTGCGTGACATATATAGACTCGATAGAGTCATATGTGGGCTAATCCCAATATAGCATAGCGTGATATACAATATAAGCACCTTTTCTAACACTCCCCCATACTAATATCGTATATCTGAAGTTATGTAGCCTATCAAAAGCTATAAAAAGGTTATAAAAGTTATATTATAAATCGGTGCTATAGTTGATTTTAATTAAATTAAGTGGTATGATTTATATTATAAAAATATGTGTGTAGCATTTGATCGCTTTTATTTAATAAATCTTGAAAGGTGTTAATAAATGTTTTGAAGCTAGTGAGTTAATTTTAGAATATATTGAAAAGTATTTTGAGGTGATAGTGTTGATTTCAATAGTCTTTAAGAAATGCTTTGAGATTAGTAAGTTAGATTTCAGAAGCTGTTAGGAAGTGTTCTGGGATTAGCAAATAATTGATAATGAAGACGCTGATCGCTAATAATACCTCTTCCAGGAATCAATGTTTTTAACCAATTTTTAAAGAAAATCGTCTCCTCTAGGGCTACCCAATATTTAGTGTAAACGTTTCTCTAAGGGTGTAGGGATTATACTAATAGTATAATATCTATTGATTTATAGAGTATATATCTTTATAGCTCTTCCCTCTAAAAGAAGCTGGGATATAGTCTCCTATATAATCATTCTGATTATATAGAATTCTTTGATCCTTATTTTTTTTATAAGAGTATAGGAGATGTTGTATACCTTTTCTATATAATGGAACGCCAGGGCGTTCCCCCTATAGAATATATCCTACAATTTTTCTTCTCCTTTTTGGATATATCTAAGAGGGGATACAAGACTGATAGTGATACTTTTAATCACCTTGGTCTTACTAATCTCTACTATAAGAAGTGTAGGAGATAATCCCACCATCTTTTACATAATAAAATACCAAAATGTTCCCCCAAGTATAATAGTATATGTTCTCCCATTACCATAATCATCCGCTCCTTTTCCATATATAGTTTCGGATTGCCTCCGGTTCCCTTTGGGACCTTCAGCTTTCTACACTTAATGCCTTCGGATCCCTACAGATCTTTCGGCTTCCTATATACTTTCCCTCCCTTTCGATCGCTAGTATAGCCATTATCGATATAAAAGATCGAAGTCGAAATTGTATGAAGACAATGACCGAAAAGAAAACGAAGATTTTTTCGAAGGGGATCAGAAGAGAACCAAAATAATTGTATACAAGTAGAATATAAGTAAAATTTGATTGCTTATTAGAAGAAAATGAGATTAAGAATTGAAATGTTATAAAATAGTGGAATTAGTAAGCGAAATAAATTAAATACTATAAAAATCTATTAAATAAAACAATAATCTAATGATTATTATATTTATCAAATTGTAGATGTAAATAATTGGAAAATTATTGAAAAAATGGAAGGGATAATAAAGAGATTTTTAAAATAAAGAAAATCTTATTAAATTAAATAGATTTCGTAGTTCCTTTATAAATTATATTTAAAACATTTTTAACTTCAAAGTTTTCTACAAATAACTTTCAACTATATAAAATTTGATTGATTTGTAAAGTATTATTGATTACTTATATTATATTATTACTATCGATATAAGGCTTACAGGAATCAAAAAGAAAAGAATTGAAAGTGAGATAAGAGAATCTTACTATAATTAAGATTCTCGAATTATTGAAAAAAAATAAAAGTGGGTGGTAGTTATCTATCAAAACTTTATTACTTTCTTCAACCCTATAGATTAGATTACTATAATATTATATACCTAAATATTTATTACAATCTTCATCATCTTCAACCCTAAAGATTAGATTGCTATAATACCATACATCTGAATATTCATTACAATCTCTACCATCTTCAATCCCAAAGATTGGATTGCTATAATACTATACATCTAAGTATTCATTACAATTTCTACCATAATAGTACTGTACACTTTACGATACTATACAGAATACCGGAATCTTATAACAATATCGAAATTAGATTCATTTGTTAAGCAAAGCCGTATTCTCTTAATCGATCAATTGGATTAGGCTAGATACTATCTAATCGTTTTTGGGATTTAACTTTGTTTACAAAGACGATAGTTTCCGAATTTAACGAAGTTGTTATTGTTTGTTGTTGTTAAAAGGAATAGAAGTTACCGGTGCTAAGCACGTGTAGTGATTAGTAATACGGTTACCTAAACGGGCTAGATTAGACGAACCATAGACAGGCATATTGGTCCCCTCATATAATACTAGAGGAGGATCAATATGCTTACACGCGTAGAAAGATAGTCAATATAGAGGCCTCTTCCACCCAATCTTTTAATAGTTGTAGTATTAATCAAGTGACTCTGGAAGACTAATCCTAATGCTGTGCGAACCCGGGCTCATAATCTGTTAAAAAATCATATAGAAGTTGGTGGAAAAGCCTTAATATTATTAAGTTCTACATAGAGATACGATATATATGTATGGACTCGATAGAGTCACATGTGGGCTAATCCCGATATAGCATAGTGTGATATGCAGTATAAGCACCTTTTCTAACAGGATCTTATCTTATCAATTTTAACTTATCGATTTAAAAGATCTTTAAAAGAGATGGATATTATATTGTTAATTTTTAATTTAATATAATATTTAAATATATATAAATAAAAATAATTAAATGTCACAATATCACGTGCTACACACGTGCCCCGATTATCGAGATCAGCCTTTATAATCGATTTTAATTATATTATTACTATATTAGCTTGTTACAGCGCCAACTACATGATCTGTAGTTGACTTTGTGCCTCAGGCACAGAACACTAGCGCGCCCTACTTCCTATAAATAGAACTTCACTCTTCCATAACTCTTCCACCCTTATAATACAATATAAATCTTCATCTATACCTTAACAATTTATATCATTATTAAATAAACTATCACAGCTTTATTTTTCATAGTCTGTGTAGAAAACCCAGTGGGTGGGACTTCACTCATTGGGTAATGATCCCAATGGATGGATAATACATTTTATTAAATACTTAATAAATGGATAGGATTTCTAAAAACCTATTTCATTATTTATGGATAACCCAAAATACTATAGGTTATCTATAATCCAATAGGTAATAAATAATCTAATAGATAATGGATAATTTAATAGATAATGAATAATCTAATAGATAATAAATAACCCAATAGGTAATAGGTAATTTAGTGGGTAATAGATAGTAATTAGTATTATAAGGTATATTGTTTAAAATTAATAAAAAAATTAATAGAATATTCTTCAATTCTTAATTCAGGAAATTATTTATATTTATTAAATATATTATGAAACCTTCTTTGATTCCTTTCTCTATTAGATCTATTAATTATAATCTCATTATTTTCAACTTATTGTCTTTTCGAATTATAACTTAATAAATCGAATTGTATAGCTTAATCTTTTATAATAATTTATAAATCATTATAAATTATTGAATCTTTGTTTTCCAATCTTTTATTTATTTAATTTAATATATCTTGCTCGATTTTGTAATTAGTTTAAAAAAGATATTATGATATCCTGGTTAATAATATATTTCTTTATAGTTGATAATATTTTCGAAACTTTTTTTATATTATATATATAGCATTTGTATCTAATTCTTTATTGCTAATATAATTCTTTTGATTTTAATTATCAAGTTGTTTGATCTTAAGATTAATTTTGTCTTGTAAATTTGTAATTTCGGCTTCGATTTTCTTTTCAATTAAAGTTATAGATTCTTTAATAATTTATATAATATTTCGGGATATATAATAATCTTTATCTCTATTTGAAGTTTTTTTTTGTGATTTCTATTAATAATAAAAAAGGAAAATATTATTATAAATAGTTTTTGGAGTAAGTTGTTTATATCAATATGAATATAAATCCTGAGTATAATTAAATATTTGTTTTATATTAATCCCTGCTATTGGAATACAGAGGAAATCCCTAATCATTTTAGTTAAATCTGAATAATTATATTCTTTTGCTTTCCAATAAAAGAGAATAGTTATATTAGAAAAAGCTAATAAAATATTAGAAATATAATTAAAAGAAAGATTAATAGAAAGATTTATAAGAATATAATCAAGAATCTACTTCATCTATAGCAATTTGTTGAGATCTGTATTGTTTAGAAGCATTCTAACAAAATTATTCCAAAATAATTGCTAAATCGTTTTTATTTGAATCTTGTAAAGCTTGAAGTTTAATAATTCTAGATGGCGAATATTGTTGATATTCGGTTTCCCAAAGTCGATGAAATTGTGTTTCGAATTCAGCTTGTCAATTCTGATTTTGATAATTCAATTAATAAGAATTTGGATTAAAAGTAATTGCCTTCAAAGCTAGATATAGTAGAGTTCCTATTGTATAAATATTATCAAAATCATTATATATATTATTATAATATTTATTCAATTTTTTCTCTACTTTATCAATAGCCTCTATTAGTTTTTCAATCTATAGATATTTCGTCTTTTTTTTAATCAAACAACAACGACTTTTAATCAGATGCTTATATAAATTATTGTAAATATTTAATGCATATAGCAAAGTGATTCCTTTTATTTTGTCTACATATATAGTATAGAAATTGAATAAACAAACAAGATCAATAAGATATCCAATTTGCTTTCATTCTATTTCTAATAAAAAAAATATTTTTGCATTAGAATAATTCTAGCAGTATTTATTGATTGCATTTCGAAGATATACTACACATATCAATATATAACAAATCGAATTCTATCGAATTGAAATATCTATTAAAAGATTAATTAGTTTTTTCAGTTTCGTTTGATTATTTCTGATAAGTTTTTATTGAATATTTAGAAATCTCAATTGTTGTTGTATATTAGAATTCAAAAATATAACTAGTTTTCGAATCTAGATAAGGACTAGTAGAAAGATTAATAGATAAATCGAATTATTTATTTTCGCGAGAATAAAAGGAATAGTATTATTTTCAAATAAACAAATTCTTTCTAGATTGCTTATTTCTGTATCATTATTCCAATCTCGAATAAACGTTTCGTTAATTGGAGTCAAACGAATTGATCTAAGAAGTGCTTTTAAAGCAAATTGAATAATATATACTAAACAAAGTATATGCTAAATATATTTATTTAGAAATCGATTTCTATTAAATGCCTTCTTAAATTATTGATTGATTTCTTTTATTATCTTGATATTATTCAATATATTATTAATAATAATCGAAATAATCTGATTAGTAATATTAAACTTATTGGTAATATCTTTTATAACTTTAGTTAAAGTTTGTTCTAAATGAATATCTATTAAACTTTCGAATTCAATGAGCTTTTCAATTAATTCCTAATCTTTAAAGATATAATGAATTAATATTCCAAGAAAAAATAATTTATTTGTATTAGACCAAATATTTAAAGATAAAGCAATCTTATTCCCTTTTACCATTCTCGAAAGTAATATATTCTTCTCAAGATTTTCGATTTAAGCTATTAATCGTTTTCGAAATATATATACAAAAAGAAAAAGAAATCCAGGATTTTGCATTTGAATAAGTTATTGCTATTCTTTATTTTCAATAACTTGAAAAAATATTTGTAAAGAAATAATTGTTTATAGAAATTGATTATAAAATGTTTCTTCTATAAATTGTTTTAATAAACCCATTTAAAAAAGAATTAGCTTTCTATTAATATTTCTATTAATCATTTATTACCTATTCTTATAACAGGATATTCATTTATTCCTTTTTGATATTTATTTCGAAAAACTGCTTTTCGATATATATTATTTTGAAAATATTTAGATAATGTATTAATATTAATATTCTTAATTCCAGAGTAATTTAGTTCTTTATTATATTAACAATATATCAAAACTAGTTCTCTAATTCCTTTATTTGTAGTTTGATTGTATTTAGTTTAATATATTGATTTATAAGTAATTAAATTCTAGTGAATTTTCTTTATTAAATTAGTTGAGTTATTGATCTGGTTATTGAATCATTGAATAATTTTCTATTATTTAATAAAATCGATATAAATTTCTTATATTTATTTAAAAAACCTTCTATCTTTTCCATATAATTCAAAAGACAATTCATAAGGAGATAAAAAACAAAAAGAATCAAATAGCTCAGAATCAAAAGCACTTGAAAATTGACTAAAAGATATAATAAAGTTATCCAAATAAATTTCAATATCTAATAAATTTTCGAAAATAAAATCTATTCTCATAAGAAACAAAAATATTAAATAGAAAATTAGTAGAAAACTTAATAACGTAACGTATAGGGAACTCGGACATATGAGGAACTCGGACACTTTTAACCTATTATCAACTTGAAATCGTAATAACTTTTATTATACATATTCAATTATCTTCTACATCTACTCAAATTGAAGAAAAGCTTTAAAAGGCTATAATTTCATTTCAATTGAAAGAATTTAAATCAATTAGAAAGACTGCAGAGCATTTTGAAATCCCTAAATCTATCCTAGCTGATAGGTTAGCTAGAAAGAAAATATATTCCCAAATTTACAAAATAGTTCAAATTCTTTTAAACATAAAAGAAAATATTCTTATATAATGGATTTCACAATTTATTATTATTGGATTTTCTACTATATTTATATTAGTAAAGGAAATAACTAATAAAATTTGTTTTCAACACATTCGAATCGCATCATTTCGAAATCCTATCTCAACAGAAATTCCATTTATAGATTACAAATGGATCTATAGATTCCAAAAACAATATCCAAAACTTAAAATATGCTATTTATATCAATTAGAGTCTAATCGGGCTAAAGAAACAATTCCAAAGAATATTCAGGCTTGGTTTGACACATTTCGCACACATCTCATTAAGCGAAAGTATGAATTAGATAATATATATAATATGGATAAAACCAGATTTGGAATTGGAAGTACTTAAAGTATGTGTATTATAGTCGATTCTATTCAGAAATCGAATTAGAAAGTTACAGTTAATAAGTAAGAATGGATAACTACATTTGAATATATTAATACAACTAGAAATGCTCTATCACCTATGGTTATTTTCAAAGCTTAGAATACAAATTCTATATGGATTCCAAAGGACACACCTCAAAACTGGCAGTTTTCTATTAATACAAATGGATAAACTTCAAATAACTATAGATTAAAATGGTTAAAAAGGGTTTTCGAACTAGAATTCAAGAAAGTGTCAAATGACCGACCTCGACTTTTGATTATGGATAGTCATTCAAGTTATATTACAGATAGCTTTATTGCTTTCTATATAGATAATAATATCGATTTATTTATATTACCTTTTTATTACTCTCACTTGTTTTAATCATTTGATATTGCAGTGTATAGGCTAATGAAACGATATTATACTTTAAAGATCGATTGATATTCTCGAGCTAGTGTAAAGCGAATCCAAAAAGCTGAATGGGTAGAACTCTTTCAAAATATTAGAAAAAAAGCATTGAATTCTTCTAATATTAAAGCTGGCTGGAGAGGAGCTGGTTTAATATCTTTTGCCTTACAAAAAGTACTCGATTCATTATTATTTAACTTTTTCTAGTAATCTTTTACTTCACAAATGAAAACCCTCAATCAAGATTTAGATTTGTCTATACTTAGAAGTTCTTCTTTAAATGGAATAGAATTAAGGTAAACAAATCAGATCTTTAATATAGCTCTAACAAGTAGTAATTCTTTTATATCACTAATTTGTTAATATATCAAAAGAATGATTAGGCTTGTAGAATCTCAAAATGCTGAGATAGCTCTATTTCGGAAACAGCTCTCTAATACTCAAAAGATAATTGAGATTTGAAAGAAAAGAATTAAAAACAAAAGAATCAAATTACAAGATCAATTTATTTTTAGTACTAAGAAAATATTGAAAATGGTATGTAAGGCGGAGGAAAAACTGAAGAAGAAAAAGCTACAAGGATGGCTATGTAAACGCCTAATTGAAGAATCAGAAAAAGAGATTGAAGAAGAAGAGCTAAAGAATAGTTCAAATGATTCGGAATTGGAATTAGAGGATTGTGTGGTTTGTAGAATAAGATCGCGTGTAGAATAATCGAAAAAGTGTTCGAGTTCCCCATATGTCCGAGTTCCCCATATGTTACGTTAGAAAATATATAATAAAATTTCAATTTGATTATTCTATACTAAAAGACCAGTTTTAATTATAAAAACTCTCAATAAGCTTTCTATTAGCTTGAATATCAGATAACATTTACAGATTTGTATTCACAAATAAAACCAATTACCAAAGATCCCACAATTCCTAATCAATTTTCTTATCATAAACCAATCTCCTTATATCAATATATTACTTTCAATCATTTTTTGAAATGAAAAATCCTATATCATCTATTTCTTTAATAAACTCTGATTATTAAGATACAGGATTAGGAAGATCAATTTAATTATTTATTTCAGAATTATTTATAAGATAAACTATATATGTTCTTTAGAATGCTTTTTCAGGACTTATAAAGAAAGTTGTAGGTGACTTCCATATTAGAGTTTTTTTAATAAGGATTAATGGATTAATTGAAAGATTAATAGAAAGATTAATAGAAATGATATATTATACTCTATAGCTTTCTTATATTCCTTTCTCAAATCACAAAGTTTATTGAATAAACTAAACTAATTAGATTTTTGAAATAGGGTTTAAAAATGGGAATATAAACTTACAATTGAAATTTGTGTGTATTCTTTATCAACTTGCCTTATTTCTTTTACAATTGATAATAAAGAAAAAAGCATCTAATCAAATTAATCAATTTATATGAAGAGTAATACAAGGAATAATTTTTACCTTAATTCTTTTTAAATTTCTTATTGGTTAAAGGTAGAAAAGGTCTTTATAATATCCTTCGATTTCCTGGATTTTTTGAATAGTATCTTTCTAGTATTTCTCTAAGTTTTTTGCTAGTGTCGAAGTAGTAAATACTTGTATTTTTAATAAAGGTCAATTTCTATTAATCTTTCCATTAATTGTATAATATAATTTACCTCTGGAGGATTTTGGGTATTGTAAGCCAAAAGTGCTTCTCTTTCTTCAAACTCTTTATTATTCTTTCCTTTTCAATCATATTCTTGATTGAAATCTTTATTATCTTTTTATAAAGTTTTATATATTCCGTTATATTCTTTTTTATATTCAATATCCTCTTATATATTATTATTATCATTTATAATAGCAAATTGCCCACCATAATTTTCTCAATCTAAAAATATAGTAATACTTTTTTAATCATTGTTTTTTATTACTTTAGTAATCAGATTAGTAGAAAAATTAATTGAATAAAGATATATACATATTGTTTATACCGAGTTTCAATATTACAAACAATCAACATTTAGTACTAAATATTTTTAGAAATATCAATAAATTCTTGTATTGCTTTTAATTTCTTTTTTGTATAGGTAATAATATTTTGATCTTTTGCCTTAACCTTTTCAATTTGTTTACAAATAGAATCATTTTTTAAAACCTTATTCCTTTTATACATTTCGATTATATTAGGATTTTATAATAACTTTTCTTATACTTTTCGCTTTTTAGATATTATAAAGATTCTAAATTAATAGAAAAATTAGAAAAATCAAAGGTATTTCATTACAAAGATAAGATTCTATAATAAGAAATCGAAGAATGTTGTTTATTAGAATAATTGAAAGGCGAAAGAGAGATAAGAATTGAAAAATGATAGTATAATAGTAAATTTTGAAGTAATTGTTTTTTTGTTTTTAAGGCAACAACCTAGATTTTAAGGTATTTGTATAAAATATTATACAATATAAACAACCTTTTTTTTCAACTTCATTTCTTTATTACAACAATAATAAATTATTCAAAAATATAATTAGGTATATTTATTAATTTTATTCTATTAATTTATCTACTAATTTTAATAGAATATCAAGTACTCAGAATCGTCGTCGATTATTTCCAAATAAACCAATACAATCTGTATGAAAGAAATCTATTTATAAGAAAATTCTAAAGAGAGTATATCGTTTCAAATTAGGTAATAAATTGATTAATAGAAATATTAATAGAATAATATATTAAATTCGATTTTTAGTAATTACATTATATGAAATCAAAAGATATCAAAAAAGCACTAAATTGTTGATCCAAAAACTTCCTTTTCAATATCTTATTCGAAAAATCACTTAGGATTTAATCCTAAAAGTTATTTATTGGTAATCAATTATATTATTAGCTTTACAAAAAGTTGTTAAAGTATATTTAATTAAAGAGTTTGAATGTAAGTTTAATCTAAGCTTTTGGTTTCTATTAAGTTTTCTATTAATTATTTAATTTCAGTAACAAATCTTATAGCAATTTATACAAAACGAGTTACAATTCAATAAAAGGATATACTTTTGATTTGAGCTATGTGTAATGGTATTTTAGGATATTTATATACTGATAATCATTATGTATGTATAGATTAAATTGATTATCTTGATGCTTTTTCTACAAATTCATATATGTATTTTCTTTTAGAAGAATTACTAAATACTATGAATACAATGAAACACTTTCCGATCTCTATAATAGAAATATAATCGAAATATAATGTGAAAAAGGTGATTAATAGAAATATTAGTAGAATTCTTTATATATACTACATTAATGCTTGATAGATCCTGGGTTTTGGGTTACTCATTGGGTTCTGGGTTACCCATTGGGTTCTGGGTTACCCATTGAAGTCTTGGCAACCCATTGGGTAACCCATGGATGGGACGTCTATTTATACTATTACCCACCCAACCCATGGGGTCCCGATGGGTGGGACGTTAGATCGAAAACCCGACCCATGGGGCCCCATTTTACAGCCTAATTTTTCATTTCTTATTTCCTATTTTTCCAAAGTCCCATCAATACCTTATCCTAATCACATTGATTACATTCATTGTTAATTCATTATATACTTTGCTACCAATATTTTATATCTTCAAAATATCAAAGATAAATAACCAAGTATCTACACCAAAAGTGTTTACATCTAGCCTATCTCTGCAATTCCTTTTTTAAATTATATCCTCAATTTCATTGAAATCAATATCTCTTCTTTTACAAACTTATTTAATAATCCAAATACTATTGAAAGATTGTGTGGAAGAGGCCTCTGTATTGACTATCTTATAATGCATATTAGCATATTGTATATCCTATAGTATTATATGGGGGTGATTAATATGCCTATCTATAGTTCGTTTAATCTAGTCTGTTTAGGTAATCGTATTACTAATCATTACACATGTAATACACCAGTAACTTCTATTCCTTTTAATATTTTTTTATAGGAGTTATCATTTTTGATCTTCTCGATTTTCTGTGTTTCTATTGTTTCAATCCTAATATATTCTTAAATCTTTCGAATACTATTCTTGCTAAAGATTTAGTCATTCTATTTGCTATCATATTTAATATATTGATATAACTAATTACTACCTTTTCCTTTTCAATAAAATCCCTAATGAAATAATAGCATATATCAATATACTTTGATTATTCATATAAATATAGATTTTTAATTAAAGCTATTACTTCTTGGTTATCGTCTAACAATTGAACAGTATCTCTATATACAAATATATATTCTATCTTTCCAAGATCTTTAAATATTTAAACTAATTATTTCCTTTATTTAATGAACATCACCATTGATATGTATTCGGATTTAATATTCAATATTACTATTGAATTTTGCTTCTTATTAGTTCATAATATCGGTTCTTTATAGAATATAACAACTCCTTTAGAAATACTTTTTCAATTATATCAATCACTTGCCCAGTCTATATTAGTAAAGATTTTTATAATATCTGCTAATAGATTGTATTCCTTTGCGATTTGATATTGTATTCCCTCAGGCCTGTATTTGAGTTTCTGAGTAATTGTAGCCCTCAAATATCGCATTAGATTCTTTACTTTTATTTCATAGTATTTCGCTGGCTTTGTTATATATTGTAATAGTCGATCTAGTATGAAGAAGATATTTGATTTTGTATATATTATTGAATAAATAAGGCTACCTATAGCTTATTAATATTCAGTAACATTGATTAGTTCATCATTTTTTATAACTGGTTGTAAACATAAATAATTAGTGGTAGATATTTTTTTAGTGTAATACTGGGTATATAAGATTCTAAATTTTGTAAGTATAACTTCCAAATATTTTTTTTGGTTTAATGTAAGTAATCTGTTTACTCAATCTTTTATAATCTTAATACCTAAAATCTTGTTAATTTCCCCTAGGTTCTTGATATTAAAATATAAGGAAAATATTGTAAAAAATCAATTAAGTTGATCTTTTAAGATCAAGAAAACAATTATATTATTAATATAAATTAATAGATTGAATTATCAAGTGGTATATATATATAAATATGGATTAGCGAAACTTTAAATAAAGCCTTAATTAATCAATTCGAATTTTAAAAGTTGATTTCAATTTTGTTCAACTTACTTAAAGCTATATAAATTCTTTAATATATATAAAATATATTTATCTGATATATTAACTTTTTAAGGTAATGTGAAATATATTTTTTCCTTGAGATAGGATTTTGTGAAAATATTCTTTATATTGAAATGCTAGCACTCTAAGTTTTCTTTTATAATGATTATTAAAAATAAACGAAATGTATCAAATCGTATTATAAAAGCAAAAATTTTATTATAATCTTTTTCAAAAACTTGATTAAAATCTCTTACTATTAATTATACTTTGAACCTCTCGATTTTATTATCTTTTATCTTTATTGTAAATACCCATTTTGTTAAAACAAGATTCCCTCCTTTTAATAAAATATACTCTTCCCAAATACTATTTGCAACCAATAAACTGATTTCCTCTTCAATAGCTTGTTTCCATTTTTTTTTATATTCAGAATCCGAGACTACCTAATTATATATAATAGGAATAAGGATTTCTAGAATCTATTCTGCAGAAAAGATTGTATTCTTATCTATAAAGCTCCCCAAAATCACTTGAAGATTTTCAAACACTTTTGTTTTAATACTCAAATCGATCCTTAACATAAGAGGTATAAAGATTATAGCATATTCGATAATATTTTTATTTAGATTTATTAAAAATATCATTATCATTACTTTTATCAATTTTTGAATATACTTATCTGGCTCATTATCATCCCGCTTACATTTTCAGAAAAAGTATCTTTTAGAAATATTTATATCCATAGATATAATCGGGGTTCCAATAGAGGGTTGATCATTTGTAGGTGTAATATCTGATATCTTTATTTCTTTTGTTCCCGGAGATAATATTGAATCCTCGAACGGATTGATTTCAATAATATTCCCTTTATTGTTTTTATTGAATTATTGAATATTATCTATCTTGAGTATATTAAGGATTATTATCTTCAGGATTACAAAAATAATAATATCTTGTAAAGATTTAAACAGGGATTCTTATATTTCTTATATCTTATGAGATTTATCTCTAGATCTCCTATCAAAAATAACATTTTCTATATTTTGAAATCCTGATATAGAGTTTTTTATTCTTAAATCTAAGTTTCCCCCTCTTTTAGATTCGTCTATAATTATTCAGCTTGCCCATACAGTATAGCCTAGCTCAGACGAATACACTCTGATATACTTATTGGTTGTATATAAATATCCCATAAAAATGCCTACTCGAACTATATCTCGTAATTTGTCATACCATTAATCCTTTGAGATTATCTTTGAATTGATATATACATAGCACTTGCTTCCTTATATTCTACAATAACTAATATCCGGAATTGATTTTGTAAACACTTCAATCAAACTAATAATACTATCGTTAATAATCAATCCAATATTCATTCTATTCCTACAATATATATCATATTCAACCACTTCATCCCAGAATTCCAATAGCAATCCAGCCTCTTTTAACATAACTCTTATATCGGCTTCAGCAATACCAATATTTCTTTCAATAATTCCGTTTTGATAAAATAATACTATAATAATCAATTCTAATTCAATCCCAAAGTTTTATTCTTTAATAGTTTGAATTAATTCTAATATATTATTAATTCAAGCAACTACTATTTTGTTATCGATATCAAATTCTAATTTAGTTTTCTATTTCTTCAATTTTAGTATAACTTTATCTTTAATTTTCAAGGTTAAAATCCAATTCACTCTTATCCAATTATCTATAATCAATAAAAAATAATGATTTTTTTATAAAAACTTTGGAAATAATTCAATAATATCAAAATGAATAAACTCTAATCTTTTCATTTTATAAAAACTAAATTATTTCGGAATTAGATTCTTCATTTTAGTAAGTACATACACTTTATATATAAAAATCTTAGATAAAACTTTGATCAACTTTCCCAATATAATAACTTTATAAAGATTTCATATCTTTTCTAAATCAAGGTAATTGAATCGTTTATATCATAATAAATAATTTTTTAGATTCTTAAATCTATTCAGAAAAGTTTCTATTATGATTTTGTTTAATTCAATATTATTAATAATCTCTATACTTTGAAAAGCAATATTTTCATATCCTTTCACAATATTCAAAATCATATAAATTCCTTTATTCATTTTTGCTTTGATAATATTTATTCCATTTTTTTGAAAATATATATAATCTGAATTGAATCTGCCCTTGAGATCAACTTTACAAATCTTTTTGTTAAAAAGAAGATTGATTTCTAATTCTAATATATATAACATCTTTGAAAGTAAAACTATACCACCATTTTCTAATTCCATTATAGCAATACTGTTGGATTCACTTGGGGGGGGGGGTGTCGTCGACTCGAATCACTGTATACAGCACTGTATAGCCTATATAAAATGAATAGTATGAATTGAGATAATCTAGAATAAGGTATGATTCTTCCCATTATATATATATAGTGGGAAGAATCATGTGATTCGCTTAAGCATGTGATCGTACGTTCCGACACAGGCAGAATTTCCATTTTTCGATGAAAATTCGGAACGTACGACATAAAGAATGAATTGTACTAGCTATATCCCTTGAAATCTAAAACCTCGAACTAAAACACTCCTTCTCCTTCTTCTCCTTATCTCCTTCATTCTATAATCGAACTAAAAGGTGGGGTTCGAAGAATAAATCGAATTGAAAGTTGCGTATAAGTGGGGAAGAGCCTTATTCGCTAGAGTGGGGTGATCAAGGGGGGGGGATGTTGAATCGATTCGATCGAGTGGGGTAACTTCGTATTCAGTCGGATTTGAAATGGAACTGAGAGAGGGGTATCCAATCATTGTACAAAGATAAATAGAAGTGGGCCATTCTTCTATTCCTTCGCAAAACTTGAAATATGTGGGTGATTGGATTCTTCTTGGTGAGGGGATGGCGGTTTGAAGCTTGCAAGGTTTCAAAGCAGTGTGTCCTCCCAAGGGTACGAATGGAGGTCGAATTCGTACAGAATTTGTGAAGCTATTTCGTCAAATAGCTCGTATTGTAGTAGGCTCTTCAACTTTATAACCTTTTTCCTTTTTCCTTTCGAATCGGATTGGATTAGGTCTACTGTTTCTGGTAGGCAGGCCTTTTTCTGACTTAACAGATGTACGAAGGAGAGCGTTTCGTACCATGAAGTAAAGGAGGTTGGGCGGTTGTTTTGGCACGAAGGAGGACGTTTCGTTTTATGAAGAAAATGAGGTTGAGCGGTTGTTTTTGATACGAAGGAGGACGTTTCGTTTTATGAGATGGAGAAGGAGGGCCTAATAAAAGGTTCCTAATAGGAGGGGGGGGAAACGGAGTGATTCTTTTCGTACGAAAGGAGGGAGTTCCGAATTCGAAAAGCGTACTGGGCTCTGAGCAGGACGTGATGGACGCGAATTGAGCTGACAATCCATTGAATTATACAAATGTAGTAATCTAATTTATAAAATCAATGATCCATTCAATCCTGAAGAAAACACAACTGTGATCAGGGATCTCTTCTTAGCATATAATTCGAAAAGATAGTATGGGGAACGTAGTATTCTAGTTCTTCCATACAGATCGTACGTAAACTCAGTCTAGTACGATCTTATTCGTCTTCTCAAAAGATATCTCTTCAAATGGTCTCAACCACCATCTTCATCTTCGTATGAATGCCTTCATACGAATCCTCAGAATAGTGATCTAATTTGTGAATACCTTTAAATAAAGGTAAACACTAATTAGTGTTGGATTCACTTGGGGGGGGGGGTGTCGTCGACTCGAATCACTGTATACAGCACTGTATAGCCTATATAAAATGAATAGTATGAATTGAGATAATCTAGAATAAGGTATGATTCTTCCCATTATATATATATAGTGGGAAGAATCATGTGATTCGCTTAAGCATGTGATCGTACGTTCCGACAAAT
Organism: Botrytis aclada; assembly: GCA_014898285.1. Lineage (NCBI taxonomy): Eukaryota > Fungi > Ascomycota > Leotiomycetes > Helotiales > Sclerotiniaceae > Botrytis > Botrytis aclada. The sequence goes on along the minus strand of RCSV01000001.1, from coordinate 1,422,753 downwards.
ACCTATCCGATTATAGTATATAATTTTTCTACTAATTTTTATTATCTTTCTCTTTATCTTTTTGATATCTCTAAAAAAAGAAAGTTGATTAGATATATATAAGGAAACACCGATATCTATATACCAATAAGAAAAGATAATCTTATAAATAAATTCTTTAAAAATACAACATTTTTTGTTATCAGACTCTTTCTTGCTTTCTAATAAATCAAAATCAATTGAAAGATTTTCGTTATTTGTAAGATAAACTTGATTATTCTTTCTTTTAGAAAATAATACTTTGATTATCTTTTTGAGTATTGCTTTTTGTTATTGAGCTTTATAATGTTTATGGATTAGAGCTTATGCAAAGATAAAATCTTTACAATCACATAGAAAGTGATCCTTTTATTTGTAAAAATAATAAATATAAGTATTGGCTGTTTTTTCTTAATCTTATTATATTATTGAACTTAATCCTCTACTATTTCTTTATCGGTTTGGGATTATATACTTTTTGTTAGCAATATAAACTTATTCTATTTCTTAAATATTAAACTTTTTAGCAATGAGATACTTGATTTTGTTTTTTATTGCTAATATGCTTTAAACGCTTATAATATCGATTATTATTTGATATTTGTTTGGAAAACTTTTAATTAGGATTAAAAATAGAGTTTTGTTTTTATATGAATTCTTGAATGTGGGGTTGATAGTATCAAGTTTGTATTGATATTTTTTCAATTTATTTTAAATTTTAATAACAGTCATTTTTGGATGGCTAATAGATTTGAAAATGAATATTTGGATTATTATCAAATACGAATTAGCTGTGATATTATTAGTTTTTGAATATTTTATTTTCAAATAGTTCTATAATGTTCGTACTATATTGTATTTATTAATAAGTACTTTATCATCATTATTGAATGATTTATATATATACGAAAATATATTAGCTTTATTTTTCAAGTATTTAATCTTTTTGTTAAGGTTGAACCTAACATTTATGATTTCGCTTTTTATAAGGATCGGGAAAACTTTAGTATTATTAATTTTCCATTCCGATTTCTCCAATCTTAATATGTCTTTACAGTATAAATTCAATTATATAAAATCAATCCTTTTTTTTTAATTATATTTTTATTTATTGAAATTATTGTTTTTGAGTTTCTTGAATAAGGTTCGGGATATTCTTAATTTACTCTTTGATTTCGTTTATTTTAATATTTATACAAAAAATTTGCAAGATTTTTCTTTTCTTTTTTCTATATAAATAGAATTATACAGATTATAAATATAAGTATAGTTAGCACCACATATTTTTTATTATACCGTATATGTATTTATTCATAAATAACATTACATACTTTTTCAATTTTACAAATTAATAATAATAATAATTATAGCACTGTATATTAATTATAAGATAGTACTATATACTTTTCAATTCTACAAGTTGGTTTGTAATAATGATTATATCAATTATATTTAGAGGCTATATTAATTAAATCTTATAACCTATTAAAAGATTATATGAAAAAGGTTTCTATATTAACTATCTTATAATATATATTAGTATATTGTACATCCCATAATATTATATAGGGGTAACCAATATGCCTATCTATGGTTCATTTAATCTAGTCTGTTTAGGTAACTGTATTACTAATCACCACACATATAATGCACTAGTAACTTCTATTCCTTTTAATAAATACTTTATACTTCATTGTTGTCCAAATTGTATTCGATTTGATCAAATCAATTACAAATTCATTACAAACCTAAACCATTATTACACAAACCCAAACCATTAATACTCAATTAAAGATTACCGAATTGAAAGATACAATTGTAATATTAAAGATTGCTGTTTACAATAACTTACAAGCTCTATCCTATTGCAAATATTTCGCTATTTCTGAAAAATTCAATAATAATAAATAAGATATTACAAAGTATTAAAATTAATATATAATCTTTTATAGTGTAGTCAATTATTATTTAACTACAAATTACAAAAATGAATCAGAATTTCAGAAAATCATATTTCTTATTAGTCTATTTTCCAGTCCTGTTTATACAAACAATTAGATATACTTTGATACAATTATCAATAATCCGCATAATTCCAATCTTTGGCCTTCTGAATAGCATATTATAGTAAATATTTGATATAAATTAAACAAACAATATCAGACTCTAAATCTTTTATACAAAATTTCCATAAATTATAACAAATATAAAATAAAAAAGATTCTATTTAATAATTTTACTACCAAATTTAAATAACTTGTTATTAAATATAAGAAGATTATTAAATAACAAGTTATCAATTTTAAACTCAAGATTTCCTAAAATCTAATCGATGTTTTAATTAATCAATCAAATAAACCTTTTATTACTAATATTGATATGTGGATAGTTTGATAATAAGGTATCTATAATAATTTAAAGGAAAAGATTTATCTTAATAATCAACATAAAAATCAAAACACCAATTCCAATAATTAAAAAAAACTCGATAAAAAGAAATCTATTATCACTACTATAATATCTACACCTAATCCTTCCAGAGATTCTATATAACTGAATACCACTCACCAAAACCAGTGAATCTTATTATATTACTATCACGGAGGATAGCTACGTCAGTGGTCACCTTTGATAGAGAGATAATAGGATAAAGGATTAATAGACTAGATTAACTTGAGGATTGATCGTAATGATCAGTGTCCTCTATATATACCCAGAATAGGCGACGTAGGCGCTTATTTGGGAAAGATTATCATCCTAGTAGACTACGTAATGAGTGGAGTAGCTAATATAGTGATAATGTAATTGAGATCGATCATAAAGGCCGATCTCGATGATCGGGGCACGTGTGAAGCACGTGATATTGCGTGACATTTTGAGAATATTATAAATTATTGAAAACAAATTTATAAAATTGTTCAGAGATTTATTAATATTAGATTACAAATTGATATCAACAAATATAAATTCGAAACAAAAAAAACAAAGTATTTCAACCTGATTATTATTCTCGGTAGTATTGAGATAGATTTTGATAGAATTAAAATTATTTTTGAATAGAAATTATTAATTAAACTAAAAGATCTCCAATGTTTTCTAGAGTTTGCTAATTTTTATTAACACTTTATTTACAACTTTTCTAAAATCATAAAACTTTTGAATCGTTTATTGAAAAAAGAAAATACATAGAATTAGATTATTAATTAAGAGAATACCTTTGAAAACCTAAAGTATATCTTTACCTTTACCTTAGTTCTTACAATATTTAATTATTATTACTATATAATTATCGAAACAAATGTTTTAAACTAAATTGTAAACAGAATATTCTCTTAATATAATGATAAGGGCTGACTATGCCCAATTGTATACTTTTTTTCGAAATATAGTATTGTTGAGTATAATTATAAGATTTATAATAAGGAATTATTAATTATTATTAAATCTTTAGAAAAATAAAGATTCAAATTATATAGAATTTAAAAGCTATTTGAAATTATTATTGATTATAAAAATCTAAAATATTTTATATTAATAAAGATGTTGAATTAAAGATAAGCTAAATAAATTGAATTTTTATTTAGTTTTAATTTTTATATTATATATTGTTCTAGTTATAAGACAGTTCGCCTTGATATACTAAATTGTAAAACAAAAGATTGTTTTGTTTATACTAATTTCAATAATAATTGAATCAAAAATCGCCTATAGAAAATTCTCTTAGAAAAAGTGTTTGATATTGTTATATCCAAAAACCTTATCTAATAAATAAATAACAATATTGACCTCATTATAGCCCCTATGGGTATAATTATTTTCAACACTGAGAAGCCAATCGACAATCTTATCGATAAAGTATACGAATCATTCGAATTGATTATTATTATGTACAAAACTCTTCGGAATCTGGCTGCCTGTTATTAATTATTATCGATTCGAAAAAATCTTTGATTCGCCTTCCAAAATTGTAAATTGATTAATAACAAAATCTTCTATCGCGATTACTTTTTCATTCTTTTTTTTATTGAACTTTGCATTTAGATTATATATTAAATATATTCTACTAAATCCGCCGGGTATTCTAACTAAATTAAGATTATTGACCTTATCTCCTGCATATATTGATAGTTCAATATATCAAGAGAAATCGAAACTTATATATAAATCTATCAATTTTACTTTCGAATTAAAGTTTTCCGTTTTGTTGTATCCAGATTCCTAGAATCTTTGCCTATATTATTTCATTTCTGGTTTGATATCTCCATTGATTATATTATACCACTACTAATTAATAAATGTTATGGTAAGAAATATCAATATATTATTACAATTGTTTATTGTCTAACAAAAATGTATTATTTCATTTTAATTGTAGAACTCTTTGTAAAGGAGTTTGCTAATCGGTTTGTTGAGAAAGTCTATTATTTACACAGTTTATTCAATAACATTATATCCGATAAAGGTTTGCAATTTGTATCAGAATTCTGAAAACATTTATTCGAATATCTATCAATCATTTTGAAACAATCCTTTTCATTCTATTTTGAGTCCAATGAATAAATAGAGAGGATTAATACTATAATAGAACAATATCTTTATACTTTTATAAATTTCTACCAAAATGACTAATATAATTGGCTTCTACTCACAAAGTTTATATTCAATAATACTATCTCAGAAACTATTGGTATATCCCTATTTTTTATTAATTATAGTTTTCATTTATACTTCAGTATTGAGCTTTTTTTATCGATTCCCTTGAATTTGTTATATCAATACAAATACAAGTTTTTAAAGGCTAATAAGATTATAAATCGATTTGATATTATTTTAACAAAATTGAAAGCTTTAATTATTTAATTTATTTAGAGATATAAAGATTATATTAATAAAACTTGTATCAATACTTCTCTATATAAAGAAAGTGATAAAATATAGATTAGTATTAAGAATATAAAAACTAATCGCCCGATAAAGAAAGGTAATAACAAATGGGATAATTCTTATAAGATTTTAAAAGTTTATAAACGAGTCTATCTATTTCAATTTCCGATTAATTTTAAGATTTTTTTAGTATTTCATAATTTATTATTTTGATCATTTTATTGTTCATTTGGATTAATTAATTAAGAAACAATTAACAAAATCAAATCCCATTGAAACCAAGGCTGTATTTTAGAAAGAGATAATGAAACAAATGAAGAAATCGAGTGATGGGAATTCAATAAATTATTTAATTGTTATAATGAGAACGGATTTCATTATTAGATCAAATGGAAATATTATTTAGTATTTTGGCAATCCGCTAAAAATCTTTGCGGCTAGGAAGATACAATTATCGCTTTTCATTTAGCAAATCTAAATAAACTAGAACCGTTTGTTTGGATAGGTTTCAAAAGATTTACTACTTTTGATCCCTTGTTAGTATTTATATCAAGTATATCCCCGAATTGAGGCTGAGGTAGATCTAAAAAGCTTCGTTAATTGATTACTATTTCCAAAAAGGTTCATTTTAATTTAATAATAGAAATTAAAGTATTTTAATATTATTTTGTTTTCTAAAAAGATTAATTGGTATTATGATTGTAGACCAATCGCCTTGAGTAAGGGGTACTGTTATGGTATCAACTATATAATCTGTAGTTGCCTTTGTGCCTCAGGCATAGAATACTAGCACGCCCTACTTTTTATAAGTAGGGCTTCACTTTTCCATAACTTTTCTATCCTTATGGTACAATATAAGTCTTCACCCGTACCTTAACATAGCTACTCCATTTATTATGTAGTCTATTAGGATAATAATTTTTTCTAAATAAATATTTACATTATCTATTTTGGGTATATATAGAGGACACTAATTATTACAATTAATCCTTAAGTTAATCTAGTCTATTATTCATTTATTCTATTATCTCTCTATCAAGGTGACCACTGACGTAGCTATCCTCCGTAATATTAAAATACCTTTCAAAAGATTTATATAACACTTTGTCATAGAAGAACTGCGAAAATAGAGTACAAGATGTCTTTAGAATCTACAATTAAGGAATTACGAGTTGAGTGCTCATAGATTATAAATATTAATTATATATATGTGAGCGCATGTGCGTTTCCAAGTGTATGTAATTGATCGCGATGCGATTGAGTGTGATCCGTGACAATTTACTATGTGAATATAGGCAAAGGACTTCAAGGTCAAAGGACTTTGTGGTCATATTCAAGCGAATGCGAAGACTAGCTCTTTCAATAGTCCTTATATAAGGGCTATTCCACTCGTAGATTAGCTAGCTGATGAGACTGAATACACATTAACAATAAGACCCTACATTACAGGTTCTACGTCATCTGTGTTCTCCTCAAACCAACATTTACTCTTTTTTAATTAAATTCTAACAAAAATTCAACTTTTTTAAATTTATAAATAAATAAAAATTGAATATATTTGTTTCAATAATATTGTGTATATATAGTATAACAATAAAGCTTGTAATTAATAAATAAATCAGAAATAACATAATTAATTTGTAAAATTATTCATTTCTCTTTAAGCTTTTAGTTAATATCTCTAGCTTATTGTTACACAATATCATGTGCTATATATGTGCCCCGATCATCGAGATTGGCCTTTATAATCGATCTCAATTACATTATTATTATATTAGCTACTTTATTTATTATATAATCTATTAGGATAATAATCTTTTTCAAATAAGTGTTTACATCGTTTATTTTGGGTATATATAGAGGATATTGATTATTACAATCAATTCTTAAGTAAATCTAATCTATTATTCATTTATTCTATTATCTCTCTATCAAAGGTGACCACTGACGTAGCTATCCTCCGTGATACTTATTCTTTAGTTTACTCTTTAATTTCTATACTTACTCTCCTTAATCTTTTTAATATTTTTTTAATGTCACGCAGGAAATAAGCCTATATAAACCCAATTAGCTTTACGCTGTTGGTGGTATCACTTTTAGCGTGATATTTAATTTCTAAACTCATATCCTTTATTTACTTTCTTATAAACTCTAATATTCGAATTCTAATAAATTTAAAGAAAACTTCCTTGATGTGACGATTGGGTTTAAGGCATGATCGATAATTGATAATAAATAATGAATTGAAGTTAACAATCTATACAAAAGAATATCAAGTTATCGAATACAAGAATAAAGGATACCATGTCCTTTTATACCTTCTGCTAGCAGGACCTTAAGGTCCTGCCGGTAGAACCTTTTCCCCTGCCCTGGCAGGCATAATCCTTCAATCCGTTACACTTGAAGCAATATTTGTGACACTTTGCCGTAGAAGAACTGCGAAAGCAGGGTACAAGATGCCTTTAGAATCTACAACTAAGGAACTACGAGCTGAGCGCTCGTAGAGCGGCTATAAATACTAACTACGTACACGTGAGCGCACGTGACCGATCGCGATGCGATTGAGTGCGATTCGTGACAATATTTTCTTTACATTTATTAAAATTCAATATAAAAGGAATCCTATATTGAATAGATAATATTTGTCATTTATAAAGTGAGTATTTCGTAAATGACAAAAAAAGGATTAATATTGTTATATACATAATAGAAATTACTATGGGGATTTATATTGAATTTCTATTTGTCCGGAATATTAACTCTGCTACCACAGGGCGGTGGTGGGCCCGAAGGAGGGGTATATTCAGTATATGCCAATTTCAACGAATTTACAGGAGGGTATCTTACCATTGCATTTTGGTTATAGGGAACATTCTCAAATGTCCATGACAAGAGATCTTTTGCAGGTATATCTACCGTTTTCTCAGCTAGAAATACCATTTTGAGGTTTGAGTATTGATGTTCTTAGTTGATTTCGAGTTATTCGGAAGATATATTAATAATGTTTGGCAAGAAGAAGTAAAGAAATCATCAAGTAAATACTGTCAAGCACTACCAACTGTTGTACTACAACTCGTGATGATTCAGTGAGTGAGATGCGTTGAAGATTGAGTATCACGGCTTTAAGTTGTGATAGTTCTAGCCGACTCTGTTTAGCGGCCGAGTAGTTCCTAGTTGGGGAAAGCCCTTGTCTCGGGGAAGCAGCTGTCCCTCGAACTACCTCGATCAATCTTTGGACTACAAAAATTATCTTATCAATATCCCTGAACTGTCTCATTTGATTCGAGTCCAACAACAGCTATGGAGTATATCATATTGGGTTCCAAACCAATAGTTGTACACATTAAATGAGGATTTTGTAACAGTACATTCTTATTTTGATGTTGAATACACCAAAAATCTTTCAGCGTAAGAAGTACTTCCCCCGAATAAGGGAGCCGACTATTAGACCATCAAAAGTTGGGGGCCATGTTTTGGTAGGGATGGCTATGCGCCCACGCGGACGGCAGTACATATTGTTCAGGGGCGATCGCCATGCAGTCATACACTACACCGATATCCGAAGAAGATTGAATCGGAGACTCCATCAATAAGGTGAAGATTTCAGAAGTTCATGTATGTAATGCCTGTCAAAAGGGGGGTTTCGGCTGTTCAATGGAAAGTATTCTAATGTCAACCCTTATCTCCAACATTCCATGACAGCCACCTACCTACCTAGGTACTTGAAGTTGATATCATGGCTTATTTCAATGTTTAAGATAAATTCAGATGTCCATGATGCTTTTTTCGAGTCACTTAATGCAAAGTATCTTGCCAAGAAATTGGCATTAAGGATTGACAACGAAATATGAAGCCATCAAGTGTCCAAGTTAGCACCAAATATTCACAATGGAAATTTGGGGCTCATCTCCATTAACTTTTCTTGGTCTGGCAGGTAAACTTAGAGTTAAGTCATTCGGAAAATAATAGCTAGCGTATTCATAAAGGGTTCAATTGCTTTCAAGCAAGTGTCAAAACTTCCCGTCTGTTGCATATCTTAGCTCAGGATTAAAAACAAGGAAATCAGATAGTTTACTAGTTTACTCAGTCAAATAACTTGATATGAAGATAATGAAACAATTGCCCAAAGTTTGTTTTTTGTTTCCTGGAGCTCAAAGCGGCTGAGAATTGCAAAGCCCCGTTCATCTCTTGTGCCAAGCCAGCAAGCAGGTTTTGAGGAACCAAAGAGGTCATCGGTATCATCCACTGCCGCATCGTGTAAATAATCTGGATATATTTATCATGAACAATACCCCCAGATCAAATCTCAACCACAACATTCCACAACTACAAACATAAGCAATATCTCCATCTTATTTACTAGCCACTACCCACACAACAAACTAAGTCACATACTCATACCACATCACTCGCCACTATGCCTTTGTTCTGGTCCAAAGGAGTTGGAGGCAGAAGATTTGGTGCAAACATTACTGCAGATAGGCATGGTGTCAGAAAGCCTGTCTGGCGTATGCGTCTTTGCGGACTCAACTGCTTTCGTTGAACAGCAGTAAGTTTTATTTTATCTCCTCTATTATAAAGAAGAGACATTCTAACAGGATATCACTTCAAAGCACCCTTACAACGCGTCTTGCGATTAGTAACGAGAAACGATACCATGAATTTCTATGGGAGACAACACAGGGATGGAATGGCAGACGAATTTGAGTTTGATGTGATGGAAAGGCGTTAATCTAGCGAATGGATATCGGATATCAGATGAATTTTCCTGCAATCAAGTAGGCTGTTTCAAGATTGCAATATGGCAATTAGTTTTTATAATGAGATGAGGACTAGCATTTAGCGAATGATATCATATTGTCACTTCAATATAAGGGGGCCAACGACTTGTATAACGAGTGAGGTGAAGAATACTCCGTAGTATGTACTCCGTATGTTTCATATGGATTAATAAGATACCCCATGTACTAGCGCTATCTCTGCCCGATCCACTTTCTTCTTATCCAGGTCACGTGTCGACAGATAGTGAAATTATTTTCTGGTTTGTGACGGCATCACTTTTCTTTTCCATTATCTCGTTCAAGACACAACAATTTTCAGAAAAATAATGTTATGCAACGTCTCGCATCTTTTGTCATGACACCAATCCCCAAGAAAGTTCCTATTCCTAGGAAGGGGGTAGATTATAGAGGCAAGGTTGTACTGTGAGTTAAATGTGTCGCAAGTGGCAGTTAGAAATTAAATTAATATTACGAAATAGTGCTCCTATGGTGAGGTCCGGTGAACTCCCTTCACGATTACTTGCTCTCCACTATGGAGCAGATTTAGTCTGGGGTATGAGATTCCACGCTCATGCTAGCTGGCCACGTAAACTAACAAATTTATAGGCCCTGAAACGGTCGATCGATCCATGATTGGGACGACACGCAAAGTTAACAGCCGTCTTAATACAATCGATTTTACCCGAATCCCATCCCAGGGCCATAAGGAGAAGAATGCGAATCTCAACGAGAGTCTTATCTTTCGCCTACATCCAGAACTTGAAGGCAAAAAACTCATATTTCAAATTGGCACATCCGACCCTGAGCGAGCAGTACAATGTGCACGTATAGTAGCCGCAGATGTGGCAGGCATAGACGTAAATGCTGGATGTCCGAAACCCTTTAGTACAAGTGGCGGTATGGGGGCAGCTCTCTTGCAGACCCCAGATAAATTATGCGCCATTCTCGAAGCTTTAGTCAAGGAAATCGTGCCGGAATTCGAAATTGGAATCAGTGTGAAAATTCGGTTGCTGGAAACTCCCGAAAAGACTGAGGCTCTGGTACGCAAGCTTTGCGCCACAGGAATTACAGGACTCACTATTCATTGTCGAACTACACCAATGCGCCCAAGAGAAAGAGCGATTCGAGAGCAACTTAAAATGATTGCAGATATCTGTCGGGATAGTGGCGTCGCTTGTTTGATGAATGGAGACGTGGAAAATAGAGATCAAGCATTGAAATTGGCCGAAGAATACGGTACAAATGGCGGAATGATCGCTGTGGCTGCCGAAGCAAATTCAAGTTGTTTCAGAAGTGAAGCCGACGGTGGTCTAGCGCCCTGGGAGGAGGTGGTTCACCAATACATGAAATTTTGCCTGGATACAGAGAACAGATTCGGCAATACGAAATATCTTTTGAACCACCTGATACCGGGAAAAGAACCAGTTTATAGAGTTGTTCAGCAGTCCAAGAATTACCAACAACTATGCGAGCATTTAAATCATAAAACTTTGCTCGAGCAGGCAATCGATGTGGACGAAAAGATTGGGATTTCTGATAAGCAGGTCGAGGAGCATAAATTAAAGCAAGCGCAAGCAAAGGCGGAGGCAAAAGCAGCAAAGAAAAAGAGAAAAAATACTGAGGATGATGGGGGAGAGCAAAAAAAGGTTCGAAGTCTTGAGGATCCAACCGATTCTACGTCTTTGGGAGAAGTAGAAAATGCACCTCTTACTGAACTCAAGTCAGAGATGGCCATCAGTGCTTGAGGTTGGTTTGGCATACATTACCATGCATGCATTTGGGTCACAAATGAATCTGGGGAGCATTGCGACACTTTGGTCTTTCTAAGTGATGCCGGAAACGGAAAACAAGGGGGGCGTTCTGGGTCTGGCTGAGAAGATATACGCATTTACATGGAGTTTTACGCACTTGTGTACCTAGCTAAAGCACATATACAAACTACTCTGTCACATAGGGGTATATAAGCAGTTATTATTTTCGAACAACATACAAAATAGATACTTGCAGATATTCATGAAATTGCAGTGTGCCTCCGCAGACAACAACCTTAATCTTGTAATTTCCTTTTTGCACATTTTGTATATATCAGCAATTCGAAAACTATGTCTGCAAACGTCGGAATGTCCTCCTGCTGTCTGTCAGGCAAAGTGCACGACGGTACACCCACAGGAAGGGTCGAAGTAATCAATGATCTCTCTACCTATATCGCCGAGCCCCAAGACGGCTCAAAAGCCAAGACAATCATCTTTCTCGTCGACAGTACGTGCACCCACAGACACCCCCCTTCCCATCCGCACTAACCAACCCCTTCTTCACCAGTCTTCGGCTACGAATTCAAAAACGTCCGTCTCCTAGCCGACAAATACGCCAAAGCCGGTTTCTACGTCTACATCCCCGACATCCACCAGGGAAACAGCATTCCGCTCTCCTTTCTGCAGAGCGTGGAGCCGCCCCTGCAAATCCGAGAGCAGCAATCGCTTTTGGAGAAAACCAAAGCCACCGGTGTGGTGGCCACCACGCTGCCGCCCTGGCTCGTCAGACATCGCGAGGGCGTCACCCGACCGCTGATTTCCTCCTTCATCGCGCATATTCGCGGGCTTCCCGGGACGGGAAAGGTGGGTGCGCTGGGGTTTTGTTGGGGGGGGACGCTATGCGATATTGGCTGCGCATGGAGAGGTTGATGTGGCGGTGGCGTGTCACCCGTCGCTGGTTTCTGTGCCGGCGGATTTTGAGAGCGTGACGAAACCGTTGAGTTTGGCGGTGGGGGATCAGGATAGTTTGTTGGATCGGGGGACGGTGGGTCAGATTCAGGATTTATTGGCCAAGAAGGCGGAGTTGCCGCATGAGTTGAGGATTAATGAGGGGCAGATTCATGGGTTTGCGTTGAGTAGTGATTGGGGTGAGGAGAGGGATAAGAAGGCTATGGATGATAGTGAGGAGCAGGGCATTGATTGGTTCAATAAGTATCTTGCGTAGGGCAAGCCGAATTGACTGTATCTAGGGATTTATGACTGGTGTATCGAGAGATTGTTATCGAAGATTTAATGTATATACCTTTTCAATAAGAAAAGAAGCTATTCAGACCGAGACACAACCCTGAGTAATCATATTACCCTCGGTAGGTACATGTGTTACAGGGTCTTAATCAATGTTGACATTAGAATCTTTAGTATTAATGAGGGCGGCGACGATGCTTATGCCAGCTTGCTTGTTCTAAGGCGTAGACAACAGCAAGCTAATACTATCAAGAGATCAGGTTAATATATATACCAGCCTGTTAATCAATTACTCAGCCTTTTCAAAACATTCAAAAATTTGCTCTTGATGTGAATTTAGTTCATCCACGAATACCCTCATCATCTTTCTATTTAGCCATACCCTAGTTTATACAGAAATCCAATTCATTGACCAGTCGCAGAATTGGCCAACAGCCCATAACATATAAAAGATACGGAATCTAAGTGATTCGAATTTTCACTCCTAAGAATTTGGCACGCCATTCGTAACACTTCCATATGGCTCCGCAGGATAATCACCAAAGCAAGCATACTCATATTGAGCATCCTTTGTCGATTTACTCTGCACGTCTAAAAACGTATACAACTCGCACCATCCATCTAACCTATCAGCTCCACACTCCGAGAAGCTGAGCCCCAACGGTATCGTTCTCTGATTGAGGATAAAGTGTACATATGTAGTTTCCTTTCCATCTACGTATGTCCTATCTGCTGCTAGAGGTTTCGGTGTCTTGATGATCTCTATGTCTAATCTTGCGCCAAAAGGTTCCATGTGCGAAACGGTCAGATTGTGCGGGCCAGGATGATGAGTAGCTGGTAGGCCGTCTGCGAATTGTGTAAAACCGAAAGCAGTGAGAATAGACATGATATTTGTGTCGTGAGAGAAATCAAAGTAGATGGACTGATTCAGGGGAAAGGTAGCGGTGTTGTTGTCCAAGGTAGTGTTGATTTGGGAGCCGGAGTAGCCCAAAGTATGGTTTTGAAGACGGGCGACTACTTCTTGGACGTAGCCAATTCCGACAGCGCGGCCAGTAGGAGAAGCGAAAGAACTTCCACCCGCAAAATAAAGGTCAATTGCGTATTCGAAGCCGACCCATTCTTCATATGTGAATAGATTACAGAAGGCACTGTAGCCATAGGCCACCTACATCATATTAGACCAAGATGATTAGATATGAATAGAAACGTTGTACTCACAGTCTCATATGGGCACATAGTTTGTGCTGCGTAGGTATCTACGACAGTCCAGTTAAACTCCGGCGAGACCAAGGACTGGAAACGAGCAGTGGCATTCTGTAGATATGTAGCCACCCATTGGTTTGTAGCATTGTTTCCTCCAGCACTTCTATAATTATTTGCATTAGGACAATTATCGTAGCCTGCCAAGCTGTTATTGAAACCAGTCGATTCAATGATGACTTCAATAGTGACGTTATTTGTCCATTCAAGACCAAAGAATCCAGCCATGAAGTATTCAGCGCTCTACCATCAATTAGTGTCATATGAGAAATTGCGGAAGTGACAACAAACCTTGAGCATTCGATCTTGGGTGGTAGTTCGAGCAATAATCTTGCTATGAGGGTTATATAACTGAGCATATTGATAATAGTGCAAAATACCACTGTCGTACAGTTCTTGTCTTCCGCGAGGAACAAGAATCTCATGACCTAATTCGTACTTCCAGTCATTCAAAAACGATAGAGCCCCAGTGGCATCGATTTTCCCTGTGTAGTTTGCGACCTTTTCACCAAAGGTTGCAACATTACTTCCTGAAGTGGGATAACGTGCTCCATGACGTGAAAGCATCTGGAAGCTGTCAGTATATATGATGTTTCGTTATCTTTTAGAAACATGTTGCCGAAGCTTTTAAAAGTACATAAAGAGCTTGAACAATGGTTAGACCCTCCCTGTAGTCTCTGAACGATGAGTGTACATATTTCGACTAAGTTTTAGTATACATATAATTCCACTAGGAATTCGTTGAGCACTCAAGTAAACTTGATCTCAAATTGAGAACGACGTGTATTTTCGAATATCTGAAAAAATTCTTACCTGAAGTTGAGCAATCTTCGCTCCAGGTGGTAATGGGTATTCAGCAACACCAAAGCCAGATGGATTCGGCAAGTACGGAGTGAGATTTCCCATAAGATGGAAAATACTTTCATTTTGACCTTGGCCTACAATAGGCTGAGCAGTCTCGAGGGGACTATTTGGCACGAAAGTCACAGTTGGTGCAAACGAGACTGGATTTGTCTGGGCCTAAATCAAACAGTAAATTAGTTTTGAATTCGTAGAAATTTCTTGTCGATCTGAAGCCAGGCGGGCGGATCCTTTTCTATTACTTACTAGGAAAGGAGCTCTACCCGTCGCTGTTGGTCCTGCCCAAAGTTCGGGAGTTGTCTGAAAATACTGTGGAACATCGTTTGTAGAAGTTGAACATGGCTGTTTCTCAGGAAGCAAGGCCGAGACCGTCACACCGGTGAGGGACAACAAGAGTATTTGATCCAAGAGCATGATGTACGAAGCGTATAAGAAAGCGCAAATAACGAGAAAGAGTGCAATCTTCCGAAACCTCTCAGTATGACGGGATTTCGAGCTTCCCAGATATTTGGAGCTCTGGAAGCTTGACCTCCCTTTATATTGCGGCATAGCTTCTCTCAAAGCTACCACGTGCGATGCTGTGCAGTTCTATTAGTTCATCAATTGTGATACGAACCTTGCGAGTGCTTTATCAGTAAGCGTTATCGAGGCAGGTACGGGGATGTTAGTGCATTAGTGAAGAGTGGGAAAGTATATATTCCTGTTGTATCTTTGTACCGTTGTACTTTTGGATTGTTGTCGGATGGGATTGGAAGGGGTAAATGTACGAAAATGCACGGTGATGTTGTCTATCCAAGCTCTTCCTCGGGGTGAAATGCCTGAGTGCCCGTGGTCGTGGTTATGGCGATAGTAAGACAATATGAATGTTAAAATGGCAGTGGCTGGGAAGACAGTAATATAAGATAATTCGTAATACATACTCACGCCGACATGTACATATGAAGTATCACGACCATTTGCCCGTATTAGGTATTGCAATCCCCGACACAGCCGAAAGATTGAGATACCAGGTAGATAGATATATACCCTACAATAGTAGTATTTTATCTACCTTCATTAACCAGCCATCAATAAGGTTACAATACAATACAACAAAACCAACAAGAGTCTCTTATTCTCTCCAACTCTATTACGAGAGCTTTTAATTTCAAAAGTATATATGCAATGTTAATCCATTTTCCACTCATTTCCATTCATAAGGTCACCCTAATCATAAGAGCAGATGCAGACCGGAATTGACCACACGCGAAGCCCTTTAACATTCCAATTGTTCTTTCTATCTCAATTCAAAGAATCAAATGCTTAAATAGTCTTATAACTGAAAACCATGCAAAGATTTATTGAGTCATATTAATTAGTATAATTTTATTTGTGGTTGATTTGTTAACGTGGTTTATCAGCATGCGGGCCATATCATCATATAGGCCACTTCATTTTGTATACAAAATTCGTCTGTGTGTAACCGTGCACTTTCTTTATTAGCCAATATAATTTTTCAAAAATCTATTATATAGAACCTTATTTTTCAAATATTTCAAAAATCTATTTTTTTTTTCAAATTTTTTATTTTTATTAAAGTTATTAAAGAAAAAGAGATTTTGTAACGCAAAGTGTGACAATTTTGAGTTAAAATAAATTATTTAAAAAAGAAACCTAAATATTATAAATATTCTATTTTTATTATGATTTTTCATGATTTTTCCTTTCAAAAATAATGACTAGTTATTAAAATATAAATATTAAAAAACCCTCGATTTTGGTGCATTTTCGAAGTGGCCCACATGATGATATGGCCCGCATGCTGATAAACCACGTTATCCGTATATTCTATATTATTGGGGGGGATCAATTGATAATGACGTAAATGCGGAATTTAGTAGTCAAGTTCAACACAACGGCCCATGTATATCAATTGCCACAACTTTTGTACATCAAGAAGGTAGTACCTTGGAACTCAGTTGCTCATCCAGTATATCATACACAAACACACAATAAATTAAATATCCTAATCAGCTCTCATATACTCATACGCTCACTCACATCAAAATGGCATTCGAAGGAGTTCCTGAGAAGATCCTTGCAGCACAAGTCGTTGAAGTAAGTCTTTCTTTTTCAGACATGCACTTTGATGCTCTTATCGAGAGAGATCCTTCGGGTGAAACCAAAATCGAGGATGTATTCAAACCCGGATACAAGATATAGTAGGATAGGTTAACACACCATTCAGTTCCATAAACCCTACAAGATCCACACCATCCCCACTCCACGCGGTCCCCTCCACGAACACGATATACTTGTACGTGTGGCGGCGGCATCTCTCTGTCACACAGATGGCATGGTATCGGAAGGCATACTGGATACTCCCCTCCCATGCACCGCCTCTCATGAAGGAGCCGGCACCATTGTCGCTACAGGCTCTAGCGTGTCAGGCTTTAAGCCAGGAGATCGCATCTTGTGCAGCTTGACTTATCATCGTTGTGGCGTCTGTACTGATTGTACTGGGACCGAGCATGACCGGCAGTATTGTGCTCATAGTGGAGGGAATCTTGGAATAATTAGAGATGGGTCATTTGCCGAGTATGAGGTTGTGGACGGAAGGGAGTGCAGTTTGTTGCCGGATAATCTGAGTTTTGAATCGGCAGCCCCACTGGCTTGTGCTGGAATCACTATTTGTAAGTCCGCATCTCATGTTATGATTCACAGGTCATCCAATAGTCCGGACTGCAGTCCAACAATATAAGGGTTTGAATGTCTAAAGCAGTTGGAAATTTGAAGATACTTTAAAGTTCCAATCAAATTCAATATCTCAAATGATTCGAATATTCTAATTAATTTGGCAATTTGTTAATCTTCATTGTTGAACTGCAGTCCAGACTATTGGACATTTCAATTGCAACTTCGGAATTCAAATTTATGCGATGCTAAAACTTCTGCGAAATTAGGGGGCGGCCTCGTGAGAGCGGGCTTGAAAGCTGGCGAATGGATAGCAATAGTAGGAGCGGGTGGAGGTCTAGGCCATTTGGGGGTTCAGTTTGCTAAAGCACTAGGTCTCAACGTCATTGCTGTTGATGCCAGAGACGAAGCGTTACAACTTGCCAAAGATTGTGGCGCTGATGTATTGGTAGATGCACGTCAAGATAAAAACAAAGTTGTAGAGGATGTCCAAAAGGTCACGGGTGGCCTAGGTGCAGATTCGACTCTCAACGTTAGTGATCATGAAAGCGCTGCAGCAACAGCGGTCGCGGTTACAAAGAGGCGTAAGTCGTTTTTCGCTCTACAATATGCCTAACGATATTATGACGTTGACGAGGATGAGTTTCTTGCTACTCCGTCAATTTTGATGAGAAAGGTTGCTGACCCCAAGTCCGCCAAAATAGACGGAACGATGATTCAAATTGCTCAGCCCGAGAAAATTAGCGTCCCTTTTGAAGATGTGATTTTCCGGGATATCAGAGTTCATGGAAGTCTTGTTGGTAAGTTGATGTGGTCCCTGGCCCCCACAATCATTATCTGACCAGGAGTGTAGGATCCCGAGGCGAAGCACAAAAAATGCTAGAATTAGTATCAAAGCACAACATTAAAATTCAAACAAACCCGTTCAAAGGCTTAGGAGAGATTCCCAAGGCAGTGGAGCTCGCTCACTCAGGCAGAATGAAAGGAAAACCTGTCATCATAGTGGATGACGAGGCCATTGAGAGAGAGAAAAAGTCGGGACTACAAATGATATGAGCAGGGGTTTGAGAGATCCCTCCCTCGCTACCATCTTTCGCCCCGAGTAGAAAGGTATGATAATGGATGCTGAGGAATTCAGGAATTTTGAGGGGACAATAAATAATATTTTTGTAGCGCTACCTTGAAGTGCACTAAAACAATCTGAAAAATATAGATAGCACATCTCAGCACCTCTACAGTATCCCCTTCTAGTCTAGTAAGGATGTTTCTCTAAACATTATACGCCAAATGGTATCTGGTATGAAACAATATTTCAACATTCCCCAAAAAAAATACAGTAAAAGAATTCTGCAAATAGAACATGAATCTGACGGTACCTGACCATGAGATGATATACACGAAGATAAGAAAATAACAAACAATGAATTCCAACCTTCCACTGTCGATCATTAGTCAATCTTGTCTGGCAAGCTTTACTTCATGGCGCGTTTTCCACGTCGATCATTGGAACTGGCAGATCTTGCGGACCGCTTTCCCAATGTTGAACGAGTTGAGGAACCTCGTCTAGTTCTTAAAAAAGGATTAGGTATTCCGAGAGACGACGGGCCAGCTACGGCATACGACGAAGCGCTTGGTCCAACACTGTAGGAAGAGCTCAGGTCGGTAGAAGCAGCGCTTGCAGCCGGCATGGCTGACGAAACAGAAACTAGAGGAAGCCCATAATTTACTCGGAGTTTTGAAATGAGTTGTCCCAATCTGTTCACATAAATTCGTCTTGGAGAAACAAATGCTACACTGCTGAAGTCGGCGCGAAGACGATCTAAGCGATTGACAAAATCGCCTGCGGCAACGACATTCCCGGGCAAATTTTCGAGTGCATCAATGATAAAATCGCTTCTATCTGGAATGTTCTCAGATTGGGGGCCAAGTAAGTTCAAGTAAAGGTTTCGATTCGTTAATTGTTCTCCATGGGGTCTGTTGCGTCGAAAAGAACGATTAGAGTATACGTCGACATTGCGCGATCGAACAGCCTCTAGCATTCGGATTAACATTGCTGCTGCTTGTAATTGATTATTCCTACTCATACCGACTCTCCATCTCAGATTGTCCCTCATTGAGTCGTTAATGCGTATGAGAGCTTGAGCACACCATGGTACATTGTGTTCAAAATCAACATTGTCGAATGGCGTCATTGCATCCCAATTTGAAAGATTGCCAGAAGCTGCATAATCATCTAGTTGTCGGAGTGATTCGTTGAATTTGTCCTCCATCTTGTGTAGATACATAATATCGCGGCGCTCCCTGGGAATGTGTTGTTCAAATCGATGAAAGATGACATCATCTTGAGTCAGTAACTTGACCAGAGTTGCTTCCAGGTTATAGGGAACAAGGACGGCGTCGTTGTGCACAGCGAAATCAAAAATGTCTCGATACTCGTCCGCCACTGCTTGTGGATGAAAAAATGATAACATATCCCTGACATCACCCTCTCTTTCGCGGGTTGCTGTACTTGCTCTTGGTCTCTCATTCTTAAGCGACCATTGCGGGGCTGGAAAAAGGTAAGGTTCGTCTGAGAAATCCCATCCAAGGTCGTCACATACATTGGACATGCCACGCTCGTTAAGGCGTTCGTAACAGTCATCGCCAGCGTCTATGCCCATTGCCGACTTCAGCCTGGCAACGTGGAAGCAAAGCTCTTTTCCGCACGAGCACTTCTCTTCTCCTCCTTGCCTTAATGAGCCAATTCGAATACTGCGGGTTTCGACCTCCGCCACACCAACTTGAAAAGCGAAGTATGGACTCAGTTGCTCCCTTGACTGTCTCCTTGATCGTACCAATCTACAATGATCGACAGCGAGCACAGTGTGTAGCGGCTCATCGTCAGAATCTTCATCCTCCGAGAAGACGCCAAAATCCTGGGATCCTCTCTCTCTGCCCTGATTATGTTCTTCATCGCCGTCGTCAATATCAGAGCATCCTGAATGCTTGCTATCGCTATCAGAATCACCGTCATCAGAAGTAGCTTCTCTTCTCAAGGGTTCATGGGAGTAGATCTGACCACTACGTGTTGCATGCATGGTCTTGCTGATATAAAGGTCGCAGAAATTTGGAAGCGGGGACGACATGAAGGTAAATACGCGTAGGAGATCAATGTGTAAATCCCATGATGATGCTGACGACTTTGTGACTTATATATCTTACGAACTCGTCCTTTCTCCCTCCTTCTACCTATAAACTTTTTCGTCATTATGTTAGTATGCAGAGGATTAGAAGCAATGGATGCTCAGCCTTTGGAATAGTGACAAAATTTGGTATCATTAGTAGGTCAAAAATGCGGTCGCATGGGCCCTTTTTGAGGTCGGCTAGGTATGAGGACAAGGCATTCATATGAATAAGATGTATGATGTACGATGTAGACTTGTTGGCACTCTATTACTTTGCCATTTTGGTAATAGTTTGCGATGCACCTAGCATAATCAAGTAGATGTATGGAGTCAAGCCACAATAGTCGCTTGCGGCGTTAAATTTTGGTTGGACAATACTGGATGGTATTATTGGGAATGGAAAGATGGGATGGCGGAGAAATTCCAAAAGCACGGACGCAGAGAGCAATGGACGGAGAGCCATATAAAACCCCGAAACAACAGAACAGCCGAATAGATTACATACGATAAGCGACCAGTCTCGAGCCAGTACACACAAGTACCCAGGTAGTAACTAATAGGTGGACCAGGCTGACATTCGAGCTGATTGAAACATTCAACCAATGAAACTCATGAAATTCCTTCAAAAGATCTAGAAATGAGGTATCTATATTCAGTGCTGGAGGACCGTAAGGCTCACTCCTTCAATCCTCGCATCATCCAATTCCCCCTTCATCATTATTTCGCCTACTTTTTGCCATCATTATGCTAATTGCAACAATCATTATCCCACAAGGAGTGAAGAAAGAAGTAAGTGGTTATGGAAATAACTCAACGTTCATTACGGATCGCCCCGGGGTCGACTGTTAACTGCAGTAGGGGGATTGAGGATTGCGGGATTGTGGCCTTGAGTTGGACGCTGGGCACTCATCACTACTCAATTATTAATGGTCAACATTACGACGAAGAAAATGAAAAGTATGACACTTAAGCACTCAAGAAACTTTCGGAGTTGGTGCATTGCAGTAGTGTATTAGGCCACTCTCTTCACCACCCCGTATTGTTTCCAATCGAAGTTAGAAGTTTCAACCTAAAAAAGAAACAAACGCGTTATTCCTGCATGTTCGGGCACTCTTCCGCATCATTTGAATGTCAAGTGACAAAATGAAGGTTGTAAGGATATTACTATGTTCGTGGCGCAGCCCGGCAAGTGGGCCACAAAATTCATTTCTCATCCACATCTTCGCATGGCAGCAAATCTTAAACCAGAATGTCAACTCTCGACGCATTCAAGTTTCCAGGAACTTCTAGAGGTCTTTCGGTTATGATACGGTACTGATGTAACCTGTAAGATTTTGGAAGTTACCAAACTGCCGGTACCATATCATTCAGCTTGTGATATTTCTACCAATCATACAATCAACGCGAGCATGGCATTTGGAGGCATCAATGGCGATATCGCCTTTTGCAGATGGGATTGGGTATCAGCGTGTAGGCACAGTGTTACTTCAAGAACACAATCCACTAATATCGAAATAGAGTTAGCCCTCGGTGTGACAGATTTCAGGAAATCGTTTCATATCTTCATCATATGTCTGTCATTCATATCTCAGCTCTGTTAAATGGTGCCTGTAGAAATCCTCAAAAGAATTTCCCCTGCATGATAACTTATGTGTGGCAAATGCAAGTCGTCCTCTCTCCCACTATGACAGATCAAGTACGACTCTTCCTTGCATTTTACCCTCCGACATCTCCTTGAACACTTCCGTCAAGTTCTCCATCTTCTCCATTCGAATACGAGTCTTAATAATTCCCCGGGCCGCCATCTCAAGTACCTCCAATGCTTCACGTTGGTTACCTACTGCCGAACCCTTGATTTTCCATTCTTGGGCGACCTGTTGATATGAGCGCATGTTACAAATGTGATAACGGGGATCTTTACCATGGCTGCAGGGAATGAGTTGGCTATAGGTTGGGAATCGCCTTCTGGCATTCCAACACAGACCAACGTTCCCCCAAATCTCAAAAAGCTAAGCGCTTGAGAATAAGCGCGATTAGAAGCAGTGCACACAATGACAGCAGATGCTCCGATCCCACCAGTGACTCTCTTGACTTCCTCTGCAATCGCTTTATCGTCAAATTTGGTGACATCTATGAAGACCTCTGCTCCGCATTCTTTCACCAACTCTTCCTTACTTCCATGATCAATTCCAATGATTCTCAGTGCCATACCACGACTTCCGATTTGACAAGCCAAGTGGCCCTAGGTAGGTTAGTATGCGACCCGGTTAGAGATTCTGGAGAGGAGATTACAAGACCGCCGCCCGCACCAGCTATTGTATGTTAGTTTGAAGACTTCATGAAGCTCGGAGATGACCGTACCGATAACAACCCATTGTCCACTCTTAGCATCACTCTTTCTCAAGGCTGAATATCTAAACTCAAAAGTTTCTGTGAGCTTCGCCTACTCGAGGGGTGACCGGCCCCTGAGGCGGCCCGGCCGCCTAAGCGACCGAATTGGGGCTGTGAAAACTCACGTCGTGACTCCAGCACACAGCAAAGGAGCAGCGTCCTTAGAATCCAGAGCATCTGGAATTGGTGTTACATAGTTTGCTGGCGCAAGCGCATATTGTTGAAATGTCCCCGGGTCTGTTTTCTTGAATTAGAAATGTCACGCACTTGGAAAGCCTTGATTCACGAACAATAATAGCCAGAGATTTTTTGATTCTACAAAAAGAAAGATTTAGTCTTGAATTATAAGGCGGATTCATAATTTGGGGTTACTTACGAAGCAAACTCCATCTTTACCATCAAGACATGGAAGACAAGAACCACAAGCATAGGCGATCCACTTTGAAGATTCTTAATTAACCATGGTCCCCTAAGTTCTCGAGATGAACTCACTTTAATTCCAACACGATCACCAACCTTCACTCGACCATTCTCCGCGCCTGGGCCTAGTTTGTGGACGACTCCAACACCTTCGTGGCCGCCAACTTGCCCAGCTTGAGTCGGATAAGGAACTTTCAAGGCATTAGGACATCATCTTATACTTGACTGATTTAGTAAGCTTACGGCCATGCCAACTATTCTCACAGATTCCCATATCACTGTGGCAAACACCACTATGGGTACTACACAAGACAGAGTTATCAGCGAAATCACATCGATAAAAACGGCGCAGCGTGAGCTCACAGTCTCACAAGCACATCGCCAGGTCCAGGTTCGGGTGTGTTTAATTGCTCGATTTTTGTGGAAATGGTTCCCGGTTTGTCGTAAACAATAGCTTTATATTGTTTGGGAATATCAAAGGATTGGGTTGTTGCTGCTGCCATTTCTGCGATTTCTCCTTGGCGAGGTGGAACACGTTTTGAATTCCGACGAGTTCTGTTTCAGTCCAAGGAATGAAAAGAATTTGAGGAAGGAATGTATGTATAGATAGGTGGATGTATTAATATTGAAAAGAATGGAAATTGTAGAGACTCGAATCGCTTTAAATAACAGGTGAAAGAGCGGGGTTACACCATCTGTCACTACACCACCTTTACATCATTTTACTACGAGGACTTTAAAGCCGATATGCAATACGCAATGCCGAGGTTTAGCATACTTGCATATATGCGAGTGTGCTTCAGTGAATGAGGTAAAGACTAAAATATTTGGATGACAGTCAATAGCACCAAATATATGTTGGTTGGTTCCTTCCGAGCGGGGATTAGTTCTTTGATAGATGCGGGGTCTGTAGCAACTCGGGGTAGAGTTATGCAGCCACTCAAAAGCTTTGGATCTCTTACTCGGAGAATTGGACATTCAATGATTGAATGTCAATGGATGAAGACATCAGTTTTGATCCGTTTGCTCGAACATGATTGCTTTGTTTTGCCCTGGTGCTCCCTTGTGTCCCGATATTGATGCCACAAAATGACAAGTCGACAATGCTTTTAAAGTACACCTGCATATGTGTATATGAAGTGACATGCAAAGAAAGGTATGCATGATGATTCCATTGCGGCAGTTTGTACCTCTGAGGTGGATCGTAATTCGTAAAGCCCCTCTTTCTCTCCCTATTTTGCTGTCTTCTTGTTGCTGTCTCGGACTCTGGCACACTGTGCCTTCTCCGTGCCAATGCGATCTACCCAGGCACGTGCCAGGTCTCGTATCTAAGCGTGATAATGCCCGTGCGTGCCAAGTGATGATAGATACTTGGATCCAGTCCAGTGTCCCAGGTAAAATCTTACATCTTCCTATTTTTGATGTGAAATCCATTTCCATATACATTTCAGCATAAACCGAAAAACTTCATATTCGGATTGTTGAATAGATTTCAAATTTTCACATCGTTTTAACTCCCCGAGCTGCCTCATCGTACTTGGGGGTTTCAGTACAAACAATGCAAAATGTTTGCCATGACGTAGGTACCACGTATCTGAGCACCAAATGCAATAGTTTCTACCATTTTGGAACGAAATACGTCAGGTAAATATGGTGCTGGACTGGTCATATTTGTCAAGAATCTCCGCATATTTCACCGAAGAAACCGGTACAAAAGTAGAGTGAGTATAAGAACCATTCTAGGAATGAAGTCAGAACAATAAGTCATTTCTTCCTCTTTCCATTTTCAATTGTACATGTCATTTCGTGTAATAAGTGTCATTTCTCTTTCCTCCCCTCCATCGAAACATTACCTTCAAAATGTCCCCAAATATGCAGAAACAACATCCTCAATCCGTTCATGGAGAAAGCCACGAAAGGAAATACGGTGCTTTTCAGAATGAAATCTATAGAGGTTTGATACCCTATGCAATGTCCCCCTCATTTCCAAATCAGACTAAGCAGCTAACTTAACTTTTCTCAGATGGCATGTTTGCCAATACTTGCCCGACTGTGACCACCGATCCCAACAAACTCGAGGAACAAGCACGCTCTAAGCTTGCATCCACATCATACAACTATGTAGCAGGAGGAGCCGGTGAAAGAGCCACTATGGATGCCAACAGACTCGCATTTAGACAATGGAAGATGGTACCTCGAATGTTGCGTCCCACTACCAAGCGAGATCTCCGTGTCAATCTCTTTGGCCAGGAATATGATAGTCCCATCCTGATGGCTCCAGTTGGTGTTCAACAGATCTTCCATGAAGACAAGGAGACTGGTCTCTCGGAAGTTTGTGCGGAGATCGGCGTACCTTACATTCTGAGCACCGCTTCGTCTTCATCCAGTGAGAACATGAATTCTATACCTTGATCAGGAGTCACGACTAACAATTCACTTTTCCCAGTCGAAGAAGTAGCTGAGTCTAACGGCCCCGATGGCCACCGCTGGTATCAGCTTTACTGGCCTCAAGACGACGAAATTACCGTCTCTCTTCTCAAACGCGCGAAAGACTCCGGCTACAAAGTCCTCGTAGTAACCCTCGACACTTGGGCTTTAGCCTGGAGGCCCGCTGATCTCGATGGAGGTTATGTCCCTTTCATGAAAGGTGTCGGCGACAAAACTGGCTTCACTGACCCTGTCTTCCGTCGAAAGTTCAATGAAAAATACAATGCCACTCCAGAGGAGAAGCTTTTTGAGGCTTCCCAAGAATGGGTTGGTGATATCTTCTCCGGTGCTGCGCATACCTGGGATCAAATCAAACTCTTGAAGGAAAATTGGGACGGTCCCATTGTTCTGAAAGGCATCCAACATCCAGACGATGCATTGGAAGCCGTCAAAGCCGGTGTCGACGGCATCATTGTTAGTAACCACGGCGGTCGTCAACTCGACGGTGCTGTTGGCTCTCTAGAAATGTTACCCGAGATTGTCGAAGCTGTTGGTGACAAATTGACAATTTTGTTCGATAGTGGCATTCGCACTGGTGTGGATGTTATTAAGGCCCTCAGTCTGGGTGCCAAGGCCGTTCTAGTAGGAAGACCTGCAATCTATGGATTAGCAATAGGTGGAAAACAGGGAGCCAAACAGGTCTTGCAAGGGATTTTGGCGGACGTGGATCAAAGTATGGGATTGGCGGGTATCCAAGATATCAAGGGATGCAATCGTTCGATGATTAGAAGGGTGCAGTATGGAGGAGATGCTAAAGCCAATAATTGATTACTGGGTGTAGAAGGGTTGGATAAAAGATAAATAGAGTTATAGAATCTTATTTAATAGCGTGTAGATAGTAAATGCTAGTGGATTTGTTCTCAATAATTTCATAGTTCTATTGGTGATTCCAATGGTCCGTACCGTAGTTTATTTGAATAAATAAAACTCTAGTTTTAAGATTCTGATAATGTTGTCAGTGTTGATTAAATAAGGTCAATTATTTAACGTGATTCATATACGAGTGGATCATATCACCGAATGGATCACTTCAAAATCACACCAAAATGAAGGTGCTTTCAATATTCGTATTTTAATAATAAATCAATATTTATTAGATTAGAAAAAGCTATTAATAATAATAAAATGATAGATACTCAAAAATCTAATTTTTTATAAACATTCTTATTATATTTCAAAAAAAGCTGAAATTGTCACGGTTTTCTTTACAAAAAAGTTATTTTGATAATAACTTCTATAATTATTGAAATTTTCGAAAATTGATTAAATTTTTATAATCCATATAACGTGGTTTATCAGCATGCGGGCCATATCATCATATGGGCCACTTCATTTTGTATACAAAATTCGTCTGTGCGTAACCGTGCACTTTCTTTATTAGCCAATAGAATTTTTCAAAAATCTATTATATAAAACCTTATTTTTCAAATATTTCAAAAATCTATTTTTTTTTTCAAAATTTTTATTTTTATTAAAGTTATTAAAGAAAAAGAGATTTTGTAACGCAAAGTGTGACAATTTCGAGTTAAAATAAATTATTTAAAAAAGAAACCTAAATATTATAAATATTCTATTTTTATTATGATTTTTCATGATTTTTCCTTTCAAAAATAATGACTAGTTATTAAAATATAAATATTAAAAAAACCTCGATTTTGGTGCATTTTCGAAGTGGCCCACATGATGATATGGCCCGCATGCTGATAAACCACGTTATATTTAACTTAAAAATATGAAATTTTTATAGATTTATATCAATAGATAAAGGAAGTGCACGGCTACGCACAGACGAATTTTGTATGTAAATTAGATGATCCGTTCGGTGATATGATCCACTCGTATATGAATCACGTTAAATCATTTCAATGTCTAAAACTCTTTAATATTTAGAAAGGATTAATTATTCTAAAGTTTTTGATTGTCGGGCTGCAGTCTGGACTATTGGACACTCTAAATTACTGTTCTACCTCGCTTGCCGCACACGATATCCTCAAGTACCCCTTCATTCATCACAACACAACCCAAACCACAAACGATACCGCCCAAAGCAACCAACTCCTTGCTATTCCTCCTTCCAAGCCCGATTCCCTCCCAATCCGCACAGCCCCACCGGTGAAAGTTCCCTCAAAGCCAGAAGTTGTCGCGCTGGCATTAAGGACCTCCGAAATAGATTGCGATGGAAACGCCGACGATGTGGGCTCATTGGCAATATTCACAGCCGTAGCGCTAGCAGTCTCCATCGCAACCACAGATGAAGACCAGACTAGTGTGGAAGAAGATTCCCAAGCTAGAAAACTCGAAGCCCCATCCTGGTTCATCATCGTGTCCGAGGGCATCGATATCGCAGACGCTACTGCAGTCCCTGGACTCAAAACCACGGCCGTGGATTCAGGGTTCGCGTTAGTTCCCGTGTCAGCATCGACTTCTGATCCCGAGTCCAAAAGAGAGTCTGGGTCTTCGTCTTCGTCTTCGTCTGCGTCTTCGTCGGCGAGGGGACCCGAGTTCAATGCATTCATTAGCATGGACATGGGTGGACTGGAAGCACCGTCCGAATCATCTGATTCCGTTCCGAGGTCAGAATCAGTCGATTTATCATCCGACTTCATGTCCGTGGTTGATTGCGATTCTGATTCTGATTCTGATTGTGATTGTGATTGTGATTGTGATTGTGATTGTGATTGTGATTGTGATTGTGATTGTGATTGCGACTGTGAAGCCGATGATGAGGATGAGGATGCGACGGATGTCAAGCCGGAATCTGCGTCTTCCGGATTGAAGTCAGAATCGGGGTCGGATGTGAAATCATCGGGAGAGCTGATGCCGAGACGAAGCATACAGACTTGTTCGTTTTCGTCCTGGTGGAGAGTATGGTGTTAGCTTTGATCTTTGGGGGGGAGAAGAGATTGGATAATGGTCTTACTTTGTGACAGCAATAACCCTCCATCGACGCGCATACATCGCCTATACCACAATATCCATAATCCTGCATACAGCACGACTGTTCATATCGTGAAATCCGTTAGCATATACTTACTTTCACATGCTCGCGCCTTGCTGTCTTATCTCCAGAGTTGAGGTACAAGCAGACACCTGTCAAACGGGATTTTAAAGATCAAAACTATGATGAACAATCGAAGGGGTGCTCTGGGGGTAGGAAAGACCATTACTCTTTAGGAGTCTTCAGAGTCCAGATTCTTATGAAGTACCATAAGTGCGTGAAGGGATTTTTTAAGGGGCACGGAAATCATTTTCTAGCACAGACAGTGTGTATACGGAAGGAAAAGATAACTCACCTCCCCAATCGTGGGATCATAGCAATATTTACTATCGCTCCCACCACACGAAATAGAGCCTTCTCCATATGTTTCTTCACAGGAGAGAAAGTCTCTCTTATTAGGATGTAAAGTTTTGTTATGATGCAGCGCGTGGACTTCTGTAGAATGGGATGTGAAGTGTGATTTTGCGTTTGTAGAATGGGCTATGTAAAGAAACAGCACCGGCAGGATGATGGAATTTGGTGACTTCATTTTAGCGGAGATGAGTGGACGATGAGATGTGGAAATGGAGAGTGTAGCTAGATATTCTGAATCGTAATCAAGAATGAATGTGTTTATATGATGAGTGCTGGGAGATCGACATTGTTTCATCCATGGCATCAGAAAGGTATGCAATAAAATGGATTTTCGATCTATCGAAAAGTTTCCCTTGATACCGCTCAATGTGATCATTTTATGTTTTATGATCAATTATCGCTACCCCTGAGGCTGAGAAAATGTGGAAAGGGGTGCCATGGAATACGTGATAATCTCTGCCCCTCACCTGAAACCGATTATTACCTGTTATCTAATTATACCTATCAAACACAGTCGTTTCCTAGACATGAGAGCAAATTTCAGACTCGCGCGCAACTACATGAACTTTCTGTACCTTGCAAGCAAACGGCGGTTACTTCTCCCAAATGCAGCAAGCTTCCATTCCCAGCCCTCGATGAACCAGCGGTGCAACCTCGCTCCCCCATATCTCTCAATCTGGTCCGCCACATCCAGACCATCGGAGATAGCAAGCTCAGCACCCGTGCTCTCGACTATGGGCATGGTTATTATAGCATCGCCTAATTTCATTATCTTTTCATCGCCGGTCCACATCTTGATTAGTTCTGGCTGGTCCACCTGGTGAATTCTCAACAGCCAATGTAAGATTCTGTTTTGTTTCATCGTTTCGGGATTAAAAATCTCGTTATAGGGGCCAGGTAGATCATTCTTTAGTCGGAAGGTTTTGACTTCGTCGATAAACTTTTCGATCAAGGCAGGGCATGCTGCTTCGTAAGTTGTTCGTGTCGGGTTCCAGAGCTCGTCTTCAGTGTCTATTAAACTATCTAAGCGGGGCCGTGAATAGATGTAAGTTAAGCTCACTTCGCCGATTTTCGCGTCAATGTGGTTGATTATGAGATCCAAATTGGTTGTGTCGAATTTCTGATGGATCCGGGCAGTATTGCCAGGAAACCAATTTCGAAACTTCTGATCCCACAAAGTCTTTGACAAGATGAAAGTGCCTCGGAATACCACAATGGGACTGATTGCTGTATAGCTACCTGGGCATTGGAGCGGAGAATGAACGCCCATACAGTCGAAGGTAATATTTCCTTCCAAAGCATCGACATGCGGGGGAAAAATCAAACGAGGCGACCCGCTTGATCTAACCTTGATCTCACAATTCCATTCAATCTCATCCTTGAATCTTGACCTCAAAAAACGTTCTAGCATACCGCGGTGAACTCTCACTTTGGCCTTGGTTGTTCTTTGAGGAAAAGGTGTGGTCCTGGGCACCAAAAGGCAATCTTGAAACCTTCTTTCGCTAATGTTCAGCAGTACCCTCAGGTCTTTGACAATCCACACTGGCAGCAAAATACTATAATCATGCCGATTTGAATTCTCTTCCGGCCGAGAATCTTTTGTGAAGATCTTGAAAGGGATGTTTTTTTTGTAAAGACCGCGTGCGAGTGTCAAAGCTGATAACCCACTCCCCAGTATTCTGACGGGCGATCGAACCAAGGGAGTGTGAGCAGGAGTAGGCGGACAAGATTTCAAGAAGCTTTCCATCGACATACTTTGAATGTGGTCACTAATCGAGAGTCCTTTTGCGCTTCTTGGCTTGGCCATGATAAATTTGCAATCTCAACGAATAAAGCTGTTAACAAAGGCTCGGGTTTGAACGTACTTGGTGGTAAGAAATGCTACCTTAACGGGTGAAGAATGAAGAATGATGGATGAGATGATGGACAGCGCAAGAATATGAAATGATGCAACATGTTGGGCAGAGGATGACCGAGTCGATCTTTACTTCCTCACCATAAGTAATACTGAGCGAGAAAGAACAACCTACAATGTTTTAGAGCTTGTGAGAAAATCATCTTGCCGAAGTTTGGATGGAAAGTTTGTCAATAGCGTAGGTTCTCGTTACTATGCTACATCATATGGTTATATGCTGGATTGTATGTTTCAGAGCCTAGCGCTAAAATCATCGTGCCGAGGTTTTGACGGAAAAGTTTGGGTGTGGCGTAAATTAGATGTTCTTGTATCAGATCAAATCATATATAGTATTGAATGTATGGAAGTATGAGAGTGATTGCATGATTTGAATTAGGATGCTAAAATGAGTAATAATATTGATATAAATTAAAATAATGATATCAATTGGAACAATTCTATTGACTGGAATAAATATAATTAATGCTCTGAAAGACAGTGAAGAGTCATACGGGATTTCCTGTTTGTGTCTGCCCTCCCACTCCCAGACAGTAGCAAGCCTTCCGACAATTCGGACTGTAGGTCTTATGATATCTTCAATATTCCAATTCGAATCCAACAATCATATGCTCTGAAAGTTCCAGTCTGGAATGGACAATCTGGAGCTCTCATAAGGCAGCGCATAGATACAACTGATATACATAGGTATGTATATTGTCCTGTCTAGCTGCCTACCCGGTATCAGTCTTTTCAATTGCGCAACTCTGCGCTGTAGAAGCAACAAACGACGAATATGCCAGAGCCAAGGAAAGAGGAAAGGAAGGAGCCATCAGAGAAAGCATCACTGGCTCCTTCATAGTTGGTAAGCTATTTAGCAGCCATCACCAAGATACGTAGAACAAATTCAGATTGAGAAAGAATATACTATTCAAGTAATTTCTATGAAAAAAAAAAAAAGCTAAACCAATAGCCTGGTATCATGCTTCCTATTTACCTTTAAAATCTCCGTTACGATTGTGAGTTGTCCCATAAAGCCCAAAACTCCATTTCCAACGCCAGGCCAATGCTTTTACGCCAAAAATCTCGCTACCCAGAGGTATTAATATGAACAAAAGAATGATTTAATTGCACGCATGAAAGAGGAGACAAGTGCTCGACTTTTTTCACCATGCCACACCTCTCCAATTGAAGTTTCCATCCACATTGACGAATCCTCCTTGATCAATCGCCTTCTCCCATCCCATCATCACGGCAAGAAGCCTGCAGCCAGTGGCACTGACTGTACAGACAATTTTGTCACTCGCTTTGCCTAACACCGCCAAATCCATCAAATAAGCTCTTCCGACTAATTCTCTCAATCGTAAAGCTTCTGTAGTAGGAGGTAATGTTGTATCCGGGGTTTCGACAGCAGTTTTCGGGGTTCCTGAAGGTTTGCCTAAACTCCAGAACATGCCAGCATAGAATCCTCCTTCCCATCCTACTGTATCGTCCACGAATTTTCTTGGGCCCGGAGTGTTAGGTTTAGGAGCAGCTGCATCAAGGGCATTTTTGGATGCTAATCTAATCTGCTCCTGTGCTCTAGAGACGTCCTTGAACTCTTCAGAATCATAGACATCTGGGTCATCAGAGGCAATGACCAATGGACTAGCCATTTTAGCCAGGGTGTCGTGCCCCCCATTCGGAAGTGAGTGGTTGAACTTCTCGTTTATCAGCATGTGTGCTTTGTCGCTATACACTGTTAATGGGATGTAGCTGTCTTTGTACTGAAATTCATATGGCCTTCTGTCCCCGTGACGAACATGTATACCAATGACTATCCCGCTTTCTTGAATTGATGGGTGTAGTTTGGACTTCGCTGAGAATTCTGCGGCTCTGCTGTCCACGTATTTATTGTCATCTTCGGATAGATGGAAAAGGGCTTCGTATCCGAGTCGAGCCATTTCAAAGATAGGCTTTTGTCGGTAGACTTCCATCTTTCTCGCGTCTTCAAAATAATCGTTGAAAGATCCTCCCAAGATATGAGTTGCGGTCGCAGCAGAGACTACTAGATGGCGAGCATGATGCGGGCATGGGAGCATTTCGTGGCGCGGCGGGGGTCTGCATTTGGGGGTCGGAGGTGGCTTGAAGAATGTTGTATATTTGCCGTATGCCCTTGTTGTTGTCAGTAACGAGAAAAGAAATGAGGCTTAGTTTCTCAAAGCTTACCATCTTGAGTCATCTACGAAGAAATGTCTTCCTTCCTTTTGAGCTAAACCGAACGCAGTCCACAGCATCATCAAGCCCTTTCCGAGTCCCGCATCTGATGTTTCGAGCACAAAAGTGAGAGTCTTGTCACAGATATCTGAATCAATTAAGCCGTCCTTATTTTCGCCCACCAATGAACCATCTTTTTCTCTCAATACACTGTTCTTCGCCTTAATTCCAGGTAAAAGTCCATGTGCCTCCGCCTCAGCAACGTCCATGAAATTTTGGTCCACGTGGTAGTAATCGTAATGTGCAGTATGCTCTCGGTGCACGTGGCTATGGAGATTTGCAACAGTGGCAGCGACTTCCATATTTTGCGCGCATATATCAGTATATTGTATGGGAGTGAGGGGAAATTCGTGATTGGGAGGTATGGAAACCGTCCATTTTGATCGTCCGCGTTTGTCTGTTACGATAACTGGTGTTGGAAAGTCCGGCAATTCTGATTCCCCAACCATCTCATACTGATTACCAGAATCTGTTGCCCACCCTACTGCCGTCATGGGCCTTTCTAGCCATGTCGAGGTGAAACCAAAGTAAAGTAGCCCCAATATGCAAGAAACCCATAAAAATCCTCTGAACCACTTTCGGGGAGTCCGTGATGGCGCTGGCTTACCGTGTCTTGGAACTAAAGCCGGAAGACTTGGTGAAGGCGGAGGCGATTTGATCAAATGGTTGAAGCTAAATCTGGAAGAAGTAGATGAAGATGGTCCTCGCTCGTTTGGATCATACCCCCCAGATTTACGCAAACTGAGCCGAGGAGAAGTTCGTGATGAGAGAAGCATGTCTGAGTGCGTGTATGACTTCTTCACGTCAAGAGGAGGGGGAACCATGAGGTAAAATCACTGGCACAGCCAGGAAGA
The DNA here is from genome assembly GCA_014898285.1 of Botrytis aclada. NCBI lineage: Eukaryota > Fungi > Ascomycota > Leotiomycetes > Helotiales > Sclerotiniaceae > Botrytis > Botrytis aclada. Next base: position 1,388,465 of record RCSV01000001.1, on the reverse strand, counting down.
AACGAAAAAGAATGCAGTTGCCAAAGTTGCTTAGAAAAGGAGCGTTATAGTGCTGTCAGAGAAGCTCTCAGATGTGCCTGCACTTGAAAAGTAAATAATGAATAGGTGACATGTAGAAATTTCCAACTTCCGAGGTAAGTAAATGAAGTGACTAATAAGGAGACAAGTGAGGAAGTGAAGGCTCTTTAGAGGTAAAGCCTTCAACGGATATGGACCGAAACAAGAAGGTTTGCTTTCCAGAATCGGAAGATTTTAATATCTTTGAGATATGTCAAAAGATATAGTACTTCTGAAGTGTATGGATATTGTTTCTTGGCAACAGTAAAATGTGGAGTAGATGCGGAAGCGCGTAAAGACGAAACGAAGAATATTGCCGGAATATGTAGAAGCACATAGAGTTGGAGTTGACCCAAGTGGTGGACACAGGTGACGTCTGATGTGGAATCTTTCGTATCCTTCAGTGAATCAATGAGGTGATGTACCAAAGTCAAAATGCATGATCTACATGCCACATTTTACTTTCAAGACAGGAGAAAGAAAATCCAAGACCATTTACTGGATGAACAGAAGATGAGATTGAGGCGAAGAACCGATGTGATTAAGATGAAGAAAGAAAACCAGGGTGATATCCATGACCCGAGAAAAGATCTGATACAGTGATACCGGAAAAGAAGGAGATCAACTTGAGACAGAGATGTGATATTTTTGCATGGTAAGGCCCTTTTATGTGGTCATCAATTTCTGTGCATATATGAGCGATGATTGGTTGAAGCTAGATTCTCGCGTGGGGCTGACGAAGGGAACTAGGGGTCAAATCTCATGGAATGGAACGTGGGGCCAAAAAAGGGATTGAAGCAGCATGTGCATGTTACAGGTCAGCGGGAAAGATAATGTTAAAAGGAAAGTGAGAAGAGATGAAGTCGCAGAATCTGAACTCGGAAGCTTTTCGTTCTTTTCTTGTTGCTGATAGCGATCATCCTAAACCAAAGATCAGATGTTTTCCTCGCACCAAGATTTCAGAAAGGCTTTGGATGATTTCCCCTCACAACAAGAGAATACCAAGAGCAAGCAAAGCAACATCTACACCTCGTTGAACCCTGGACACCAACAAGCTGATGAGCTACTCCGCAATTCAATAGCAGGACGGAGCTTGAGGGAAATACCGCCACCGGTAGGCTGTAGACAGGATCTTGTAACCATAAGCATTGATATTATCCAACCTTGAAACCTTGTTTTCATGCCTATCACCAACATGAGAGTGCCCGACCTCACGTCGATTTGACTTGATTAGCTGCTGGCGGAACCGGATATGCGCATTGCATATAGCATGAATGTCATATCTCTTGACCTTTGTTACTCTGCTCGTTCCTTCCTCTTCCTTGAATTCTCCACCCATCATGAAGGGGGGTTCTAACTCGCCTAAATAGGATTTTGGGCTTCCCTCACGTCTCTTTCTTGTTCAACCGCGAACTCGATAAAGTGCATTGCGTTGACCCTTGAACATCCGAAACGTGCTAACAAATATGTCCGATTACTCGTTGCAGCCAATCACGTCGCAGAACATAAAGATCAAATAAGTCCAAGCAAAAGCAAAATTCTACAACATCCAATCTGCATGTGATTTCACGAAATGTCTTTTCTGTTAAGCTTTTTGATGAAGATGAGTTAATTCACGTCCGTGAATTAAGGTTACATCGCGGAGAAAAAACTTGTTGAAACAATTTCCCCTCCATCAAGCAATCAAGTATTATGGTGCCATCTCCTTGGTCTGCTAGACAGATCTCCAGTCGCCCGTCTCGAGTTGAGCACATTCTCGCACCGCGTTCACAGCAGAAAACGCCACCATCTACAACCCACTCATATATCGCAAGTCGTGTTTAACATATATTCCCCGTACCCCGTACTACTTCTCGGCAATTTCCAGGATATGTACCGTGTGGTCAAAGTCGGCTTTGTACGTCTCATGCATAAGCACTTGTGCGTAAAGCATGAGTACCTAGGTAGGCATCTTTGTGCCATCCTTGGTTATAACAAGTGGTGGAAATCCCGCTATCTTACAATTCTTATCCAATCAACCTTCCTTCCCTTTCTCACTCGACAGGAGTTTGAACGAAGGAAGCCTTGAAGAATTGACGCAGGAAGGATCGTCGACATCCTTCTGTTGGAGGATTTCATTGCTATTCCTTGATCATCTGATTCTCCCTTTCTGGGAACACTACCAACAAGAAATGCTGGAAATGGAATGCTCTGAAAATAGATTCGCGCGATTATTCATCCAACAATCGTCGCAATTGGTATGCGAAAGAGATTTTCCTTTCCTCTGGAAAAAAATTTCTCTCCGGATCTTCCTTCTATCAGGAGATAACAGTTACTCTGTGCTGTGCCGGATTCTGCCCCGAGAAAGTAGCTCAGCAGAATGTAACACAAATTTTGACTATCCGTTTGCTTCCTTCATTGGAGATCAGGATGTGAATACGGATTGAATAATCGAGATGATTCCACTCTATTCCTCAATCTCACCTACCCAAGGTCATCATCGCAAATATTCCCCTGCACCGGGTATACAGAACAAGCTGAGCAGTCGCACACAAAGATTATGCAAGCAAATGACAGCTTCAGAGCTTCTACCCAGAACACCAGGTCCCAACCAAATGCTCGTGGCGGTGCCATCTACAGGTAGGTACACAAACATGCCTGCTTTCAACGGCGCAACGTAAGATTCCATCAGCTTCCGACGTACAGGCACTGTAGGCTGAAGTCGAAGCTGACATTGTAGCACAAGTATCGTAAGTATAGCATGGTGGGTAATAATCCTCATGATCATCATTGTCATCACCAAATATGAAACATTGGGTATTACGCATTCTTCCAAAGCTCTCCAAAACTGTAACGTGCTTTATCGAAAAGAAACAACGCAACTTCTTCTTCCTGTGCCATGCTTGGCTGGTGGCTACCGCGCTCCAGCTTCGTTTCCCATTTGCATTGATACGAAAACAAAGAGCTACCACATTTTAATCACGTTTCACTTGCCGGGGCTCGCATTCAAAATCAAACGGTCATCTAAGATTCTGATATGTCAAATCATATTTTCGACTCTATCAATTCGTTAAATCGCGTCTCATCTAACTCTAACTTGATATTTTTCTGCTCTGGTAACCGCACGCTAAACCCAACAATCTCACCCATAACTGACATCTTATCTCAATCCTTTCTACGTAACAATTCCCATCATCGCTGTATCGACATGCTGTATTTGTATCAGTTTGTATCCTTCCTGGTATCAATCCACAAATCCATCTTCAAGATTTCATTATTTCCCAAATGTGCATTTAGTCCCGGCACAAAAGTAGACGAAACCAAGCAGTAAAAGAAAGTCCCCCGTAACGATCCAGAAGTATGAATTTTCCTGAGTTCGCCCATCCAGCCAGGCCCCAAGTCTACCCTGGTCATATTATTACATTAAGACAGATAAATGCCACTATCCGTCTCACCAACCACCTAACGAAATAATTCCCAAGAATGCCAGCCCGCTCAAGTGCCCCATCACTAATTGCCACATAAAAAAGGAGCATGCTGTGATAAGCAAAAAGTCCCGGGAAATAAAATGAAAGCAAAGTAAATGTGGGTATAGACAACAGATAAACCTCCCAATAACGCCATAAACCATACCCATATTGACTACAGATTTTCCTCCTCACTCTTTTTAAAGAAATCAGTTACTACAACCCCGGAATCATGCAAATGAGCCCTGGAACTCAGATGTGGACTCTTGAGAGGTTCAATTCCGGGAATTGGATCCGTTGACACCGCTCGTTTGCGCTCGCCTGCACGCATACTTCCTCTAACCTCTTTGTTTGATTGTCCACTTTCAAGTCGATCTAATATCATCTCATCAAGCATTTTGCTCATCTCATCTACACTCTTTGAATTTTTGAGGGGCGTTGGGGGAAGGACGGTAGGTGGGAGAACCTTTCCAGCACTTGTCAGAGCGGGGTCAAATAATTGAGATTCCCTAGCTGAGACGGGACTCAGTGGCATTCCTTGGCTTAGACTATGGCGAGGATCACGTTCGGCAGTGTCTCGAGACCGAGCAGAACTGCGAAGCGCTGATAACATGCGATCCTTATCATCAAGTCTCGCTCGTAAGTCGGCAATTTCAGCATCCTTGTCTCTTAGTAGATTGGAGATCCCATGGTCTTCTCCCACCATTATATTTGACTTGCTACCGAATTGTACAGACGTCCTTGACTGACTAGAGCGGCGAGCTTGTAGGAGTCGCTTTTCTAAGGTCTGGCAATATCGGGTCTTATCTGCGAGATCGGCTTGTAAGGCTCGATTCTGCGCTGCCAATGAAGCATTGCCATTTCCGTATTCGCCCCCAGAGTCTTCATCCTCCATTGATGTATGATCGCCCGAGATGGTACCGGATAATCGTTGCGCACTGGGTCGCCGGCCAATGGTAGAGACCGAATTGGTGCGATCTAGTGTGATGGTGGATGGTGTCATAGATGATCGCGCTGACAATGAAGACATATGGCCACTTGAAGCTCCCATCGATAGCCTCGGTCGCATACTTAAAGCTGAATAGGTACCATTGCTATTGACACCTGTGGACTTGGAGCTGAGTATCAGTCTATTTAGATGGTCGATTCTCTCCTTAAGAGCGGTTCGAGCCAACTGCATCTCTATCAACTGCTCGTTATGACGAGCTTTTGCTTCTTCCTTTTGGGCTTGATCCTCCTCGTTGAATTTGGCTTTGGTCTGGCCATCCAATTGTTTCTTGAGATCCACGATTTCCATGCGATATCGTTCTAATAGAGCCCTAGTGTTACCATCACCACTTCCATTCGACGCATCCTCCGCCTTTTTAGCATGACTGACAATATTTGCTGCAGCTCTGGAAGCAAATTTCAAGGTGTTTAATGTCTCGCTAGTATGGCTGTTGGGTCCAGCGGCACTTGCTCCAGATCCAACAGATATTGTACACAGAATGCTGACAAGCGAACCTCCCGAAAGCGCGCCTTGAAGAAGTCTTGTAAGCTTGCTGTCGCGATATGGCAAATGCTTTCCGTCCTTATCCATTGGTTTACCATCCTTGTCTTTGTTCCCTGACAGTCGAGCAATGACTGTTCCAAGGGTCAACAAACTTTTATTGATATGGGAACCTTCAGTACGTCGTTCTTTCGTTTCGGCGGCTCTCTCTGATCCCGCCAAATCAATCAGACTGAGGGTAGAAACACGGACGCCACCAGGACTAATTCCTGACCGTTTGTTGTCTTGCATGGCTGCTCCCCCGGGGACCCGCTCGCGAGATTCAACCACTATCTGTACGACAGCATGACTACGAGAACTCCTAGCATTAAATTGTGTACTAGAAGTCTTTCGTGCTTGATCACCTCGAAAGATAACACGAATTAACTGTGTGGGAGATTGCACTATTTCTTCTTTCAGTGGTGTGGCATACACGCCTCTCTTGCTATCTTCTCGAAGCTTGATTTCTTCAGTCTGAACAGCTCCTGGGCCTGTTGCAGGACCTGTAGAAGCACTCAAGAGGTCATGAATCTTTTCGTTGTATATCTCCAAGTAACTGACCCTGAGCAGAAATTCTCGCGATGGAGTTTCACGGATGTATGAAAATATGTCGGTAATGGCGAGAGGAATAACACCAGGCATCTTATCTGTTCCTTGCATAGAGAACGTCTTTCCGGTACCCGTCATACCATATGCGAAAACTGTGCCGTGATACCCTTCCATTACCCGCCGTACGAGTCTTTTGGCGGATGCATCATATACTTTAGCGTTATTATCCTGTTGCGAAAAAACGTTGTCTGCTACTGTATTAGCATCTTCAACTTGAAACCATTTTCGAAAATAGCCTTACCATAGTAATAATCGCCGCCTTCTTTCCCGCGGTAAGCTACCAATGATTTCCTTCCATCTACTACCCATTCTCCGTCACTCCTGCTACTTTCTCCACTACTATTCGCATCCGGACGTACACGTACACTGACAATGACATTTCCTTTGCCTTCTGCAGGTTTCGAGGATCTTTTATCGGCATCATCAGATCCTTCTCGGCCTCTAAATCCATCTCCAAGCTCTTCAGAGGTTGTTACAGATGTCGAATATGAATCCTGGGCCGACGAATTACGGCTTTGAGGCGGCGAGGGTAAGCTCAATAGACCATCTGATCCTCGAGCCCCAGCACCGCTGGATATTGAAATACTGTCCCCGCTTCCGTTGAGTAAGCTCGGCATTGATCCACTAATAGCGCTTTGTGTACTAGGATTGGCCATTGCCGACGGTCGCTTTCGAGATTTCCCATTACCACTATTGGTCGAATTGATTTCTGATGATTCTCTTTTACTTGACTCTCCTGTTGGAATTGCGGTCCCTGGTGCAGCACCACCAGACAAAGGACTTGGGGGTAAACTCGCTGTTCTGACACCCCCTCGAGGAGGCTGAGGAAATGCATTGATACTAATCGTTTTTCTTACACTTTTACCAGCCGCATTCACTCCTGGAGAAGCGGGTACCTTTGGAAGACCTGGGTTCCTCAATGGCTGAAGGCTAGATGATGACGGAGTTCGCAGTCCACTTCTAGGCGTACTTGGTGCTTCCGATCTGTCTGTGGGCATTGGCAATGCATTCGTGCTCTTTCGAGTCTTTGGCATGGGTAAAGCCGGTAGTGCTGATGTTGGTGGTCCATAAGAAGGCCTTGAGGCCTGTGGTAAAGTCGCTGCCATTGTTACTGACTCTGAAGCTCAATCTGGGTCGCTGTTCGTCACTCGAGTTCCAGATTCGAGCTCTTAAGTGCCTTGTAGCTGTAATTTTTTTTACAGTTCCATGAAACTCGTTTACAGAAATTTCTTGAATTTAGACTTAGTAACTGAGTATTGCAATTCAAGCCAAATTGTGAAGTTACCGAATGACCAATTTACTGTCTTTGCAAGATCTAGACCAAGTTCCCAATTCGTCCTCTCGAAAGTGGATGAAACCCGATAGTAGGCCGTCTGATATGCCTTAGCAAGATTGGGCGTTTGGACCTGTTTGACTTGTCAGTGCACTCTTCCTGACATCAGGGCATAAAAATGAAAGATCAGATAATCATGCAAATTTGTCTCAAAGGGACAAGCTCCAATCCCAGATATGGGGATAACCTTACAGATTAAGATTCCAATGTGAAAACCATGTGTATGTTCCAGATGTGAAGATTTATTTTTCGGAAATTCCTCCTCGAGATATGCAAGTTCCCTTTGCTAGTAATGCTGGGTGCCACAGTCGAAAAATGTGCAGGAGTATAATTATCCGATTACCCCAGGACTAACAGACGTTGACAAGTTATGTGTGATATCGTGTTCATGCATTCAGCAGACTAGATCGAATCATTGACTTCTGGAAAGTATCTTTTGTGAAGTTGGGCGTCTTTGGATGCAGTGCTTATGACCAAAAAGAAGTAGTGCTGTGCAAGTCCTCGACTTCAATTGGTTGGTATCTGTGAAAGTATGAACCTCAATCTTCCAACCTTTTTATGCGATTGGCAAATGGGTAAGACTGGAAATCAAATCGTAAGAAAGAGATGAAGAGAATCTTCTATTGTTGATCTTCTTTGATATGAAATCGTATGTTTTAGGTTTGTGAACGGTGAATCTATTATAGATCTCTCGAGTCTCGACGGTGAATTTGGCGAGAAATGAAGGAATAGTCGCAGGTTCGGTGATACAGAGGCAGGAAGCCGTCACTTGGCGAGTTATATGGGAGGACGAGTGAGATTGGTATGGAACAGAAATAAAGGATCGTGATATCGTCGTTCTTTTCGCAGTCGTGAGAGATGGATAGAATGGCAGAAAAATGCTCGAAGCTTTCGAATAGTGAGTGACGCGAAACCAGACGTGTACAAGAAGTGAGGTGTGGACGGAAAAAAGTAAGGAAAGCAAAGGAAAGGAAGTACTGGGTACTTTTCTGTAGCGTTTTAGTGTTAAACCCAAGGTTACCCAGAGTATGCAGAGCTGCAGGGCGGAAGCTTATTGGAATATGCAACAGAGGGGTGATAATAGATAGAAGAGAGTTCCGTTCTGTGAATGGAGGAAATGAAAGAGCTTACTTTACTTACTGTATAACTCTGTGAGTGCGGATATGTCCTACAAGTCTGAAATCAACCATGCACTTCCTCTCTCGGCTCGACTCACGGGGTTGAAACTTGGGTAATTGATGGGCGATGGGTGATGGGTGATTGTACTACAAGGTTGCAAGGGGAAGACAAATGTACCTACCATTGACCTGAACAGGGTAGATGATTGATTCGTGAAGGGTGGTGAATGAGTGGACTTTTTCGTTACCAGTATCGGGATAGTTGGTGGGTCGAAGAGAGAGAGAGAGAAAGAGAAAAACAAAAGGGACTACTCGGTCCCTTGTAGATTATGAGTTATCTGTCTAGGGATCAATAGGGTAAAGAAGGAAATGCAGAACATACGGAAAATGTCATGGTAATTTAGGATGTTTAATTCTTGGTTTTTCGCTCTGTTTTTTTTTTTTCTCCTATCAACGACGAGTCACTGGGTCGAGACTAGATAGGCGACGGTGGAGGGCGGTAGGTCCATGGTAACCATTATATCATCTCTTGTAGTTGATTCGTACTCGAGTCTCGAGAATAGAAAAACTTTAAAGCTCGGAACTTTTGTCTCTCCAGGGTATTTTGGGGAGAGGATGATTACATTATTATCTCTCTACGCCGCAAAGATGTCCTTCCTTCTTTCGTTGTTTCCCGTGGGCCTAGGACTCTACGAGGAAGGGTGTGGATAAGTTAACTTCCCCTACCAGGCCTCGTGAATAATCTGGAGGAAAATAATATAAATGGATGATTACTTCGGGGATAGCGTGGAGCATCTTGGGCAATCTCTGCTCTCTTGGGAATCTATTGAACCTATCCTCGCTGCCCTAGAGCCCAGATATCCTTATCGAAATTTGGGCAGGAACTAACTAGAGGTACCTTTATTACAAGGTAGGACAAGACCGTACTTACTCGAGATGGATGAAGGGGAAGGAGCTAGGCAGGTAGGTTTGATTGGCCAATGGTATAGTACACTTATCCGGAGACGATCAACCCGAAAGGAAGGAAACGACGAAAAAACGATACAACGATACAACGACACAACGACATAACGACATAATGGTCCTCTCGTGGGGTAGCATTCATTGTACAGAATCACAATGTAACAACACCATTCACATTCACTGAAGATTCATCTATATCGAAGATGTTTAAGGTTTGCTTTGCTTTTATCAGTTAGATGATGTGATGCTACAGTACTTGCTACCTAATGGGTGTGCCATTTCCGAATTTCAGTTGCTTTTATCATTTAGGAACAAATATTTCTCACCACACCATCTATGGAAGATCTCACTTGACCCCAGACTGCATCCTCCAATGAATGGCCCAGACAGAGGTGCTGATAATAAGCTCTTCATTGACCCCAGATAAACATGCATGCCGGTACTTTTCTAAAAGGATGTTCATCAATCGATATCTCCTGCATAGTGATACCCTTTTTGCCGTTGCACCCACTACAAAACAATGTACGTTTTGGCAGCATGGCAGCTATCAAACATGTCTTGTGAAGAAGGAGTGAAGCACCTCAGCAATAATATTTGCTTTAAGGCTACTTGTTTCTAATACACGATCCAAAGCTTCCTTTCCCCCATACCAGCTCGGAAATGGATTGGTTAGACACAGAGTGTGAAATACCGTTTTATGTTATGCTTTCAGCCCCACCCAGCACATTCGACCTAACCCTCATGTCTGTCTATGTGATTGATCTCATATCGATAATAGGTTCACCAAACTCTTGCAAAATTACCCGTGTGAGGGGCAATATTAAAAAGAAGCTCAGGGGTTGGAAGAAAGCACAGGGGTCACAAATGAGAAACCCCCCAATCCGTGCCATGATTACAAGGTAGGAGACGCTTTTGAATATTTTCCATTTTTCTACTTGTAAGGCATTGAGTGATCAAAGGAAATGGTTATGGTCAATAAGATTGGGAGGTGTATTTGATACATATGGGGTAGATGGCGAATATGAACAACACAGTCAGTAAGTTGCATTTTGCTCGGACACCTGGATACTTCAACATACCACAATGGCTTTCTTGATAAATGCTTAGATATTTGTCTGATCTGAGTTGAAAGTTTAAACTGTAAGCATTTAATGGTTGGACTTGAGTTGAAACATTAAAAACATTGAATTATCCAATTCGAAATAGATCATTGATTGTGTGTGAGGTTTACTTGAGATCCAACTTTATTTCTTGCATCGCATGCTTATTTGCATGCAACAAGCCCTGAACAGGAGAGAGACTGATACCCCCGAGACCTGAGCACTGTTCATTCAAAATGCTCCGCTGCTGAACATGCAGTAGTGAACTCCACTCAGTGGTGATCTCCGCATTTGATATAAATTTTATACATTATATGGAGCTTACCAAACTTATGCCAGTCTAGACCATGGGATGTTTCTCCCTGTAGGTTCAAACAATCTAATTCCATCTTGAGGTCTAAACAACAGTGATCGCGAAGAATGAAGATCGATCCGCGGTATTCCAGATAGACTCCAGATCCTTCATGGAATATTTATAATGCACGTACGCCCCTCCCAATGCTCCTGGTATCGAAGACTTCAACTAAGCCTGCACCAACGCACTCTGCCAATATCCATTCGAACGAGATTCCATAAAACTGCTTCCATTTCCGAGTTTTGCCAGGAAGAACGCCAGAGAATTCTCCTCTATGTCTCTTTGCTGCACTGGTTCCTTCGTCTGTTTCGATTCCACCATCCCACCGCTGCCGTAGAAGAGATTCGGGTGCTTCACGATACTTCGATTTCGACAGCAAGAACAGGAGGTGAGCACGGGCATTACTCAACAGTTTAAAAAATTGTCCTGTTGCTGGAAGGGAAAAGGTGAAATCGCCCTTTCCCGACAATCGAGCACCGCCTCCACTCCCGCCAGAAGCATGAACAGCCCCTTCACCACCAACGGCAGCTAGAGATCCAGAACCTGCCCTTGAAATACTGTCTAGCGAAGCGAGGGTTCCCTTTGAACCGTCACCTGGCCTCGAGAAATGATCCGTGACTGTATAATTGGTCGTTGACGAGGTAAGGAATCCAGCATGTATAAATTCGTGAGCGCTTTCTTCCGTGAACTGGGATCTAGGAAACTTCAGCGCAGTAGGGTTTTCACATAGTAGTTTCTTTAAGTCTTCTTTTGAAGAAGCTTTAAGGCTGCTTCTCTCTATCATGATCTCTATATCCTTCACCAATATCAAAAGTTCCCCAAGGCTTCCTCTCCCACCTACAACAACTTTTCTTATCGCCCCTCCATGTACTAATTCTACAATCTCCCGTTCAACAGCAGTAGGAGAGTCTAGTAAAGCTTGAACATGTGAGACAGTGACAGCATTTGGTAACGAATCCCGGTAGTTGAGGACCTCCGCAATTCGTGTTGAATTCATACCACTCCTCTGCACTGGCATCTGGTTCCACATCCTACCCTTGATATATTGAATAGCTTGCGCAACATCCCGCAATGTGAGATCGGTTGCAAGAGCTTTGACCAGACCTACATCATCAAGCTTATCATCAAAGAAGTCCTCTTCTTCATCTTCATCTTCGTCACAGTCTGCTTTCGATTTCGATCGTCGTATAGGTTTTCTTTTAGGCAGGGAAGAGAAGGGAGAGGATGAACTTCGCTTCAATGATGGGGTAGACTTTCTGACTCGACTGGAGAGAGCAGCAGAACGATACAGACTCATGGTTGGAAGAGATTAAGATTCCGTACGGCGTGATGATAAAGTTGAAAGAAAGATAATTGCCACTGCCTACTTCAACATAATTGCATAGCCTGCCCTGGCCTGCCTCCTTGCTTAACCTTATCCTTATCGGTTAGCCTTGCAGCTAGCCTTCATATGCACGGAATAGCAGATACATAAAGCAAACTCAACATTCAAGATGCCATGAATCATTAATAAAACCTCTCATATATTTTGATGTTGAAATATACATATTTAAATGATGCCTAGAGATCAAAATATCAGTTCTTGTCTCTCCTTTGACTACTTCGTGAAGCTAGCGATCGGAATAAAGCTGACCGAGATCGATGACTAACATCGCATGCTACTCCACTGTCCACGTACTCATCACATCAACATTCACTATTCCATGACTGAATGAGTGAACAACATTCCCTTGTTTACCTAATTATATATACCTACCTATCTTTCTATTCACAGGATAGCCTAGCAAAGAAGCTCTTCTTCACATATTTTACCTAGAGCTTACTCATCTCTCAGTGCCTTGTGTAGCACCTTATCAATGATATCTACCACTATTCAAAGACACTTTGATTATCGTGTTGCAAGATGCCTCCAACAATCATTTTGATCAGGCATGCACAAGCACTCCACAGTCAGTCAACAAGACTCAACTACATTACGGTTACTGGCTAACATTGCACAAGATGTGTCTCATAAGTCATCCTGTAACACAATATGTGACCTGGGCTGATCTTTTAGGGCACGCAACTATGAGCTACATGACCCGGCGTTGACCGATCTTGGCTTCGGGACGCAATGTGACGAATTGGCTAGCCATCTCGAGAATGAAGTTCCACTGGCTCGGGAAATTGATCTCATTGTGGTGAGCCCCATGAGACGGACTATGCAAACAGCACAGCAAGGCCTGGGCTGGTTGATGAAGCGAGGTGTTCCCGTTATACTTCGACCCGAGTGGCAGGAGAACTCAAACAAGCCATGTGATACAGGAACGCCCATCGAGATCATGGAGAAGGAGTGGCCACAATTTGACTGGTCAGCTGTAGATCCACTGTTTCCAGAAAAATCTGGTCCGTATGAGTTTTCGAAGGATGCTCTAATAAGACGAGGAACCACCGCTAGAAAATGGTTACAGCAACGCCCTGAGAAGGTTATTGCTGTAGTTTCTCATGCAGCGTTTCTTCGGACTTGCGTCAGCTACCGGCAATATGAGAATGCGGACTACCGAATTTTCGATTTTGCTGATGACGATAGACAAGAAAACGCTGAGCTTATGGAGAGGGAAGTCACCGAATCCAAGGGCGGAGGGTTAGGGAAGAGCCCAAAGGGAGTTTTTGGGATGACCGTTGACGATTGTCCCAGTGAGATTGGAAAGGACAGCGGAGAAGCAACAACTGAGGTTCCAAAATAGCTCAGGTGTGTAGGCTTAAGTTGAAGAAGTTATGCATTGTTAGATTATGTTGAAAATCAATCATCTTCTGGGCCACCTGATTCATCGAACCTTTGAAAGTATAATTTGCTTCCATAATCTTATACCCAAACAAGTCTCTTGTCTGAAATAGGCCATTCAAGCTACCAGTGCCCAATTTTCCGACCATATCTAAGCAAGAAAGTATACCTAGCATTTATGGAATGTCTCAATCATCTTTTGAGACCTTTCTTGTGTTCTGTTAGTAACATAGATTAGAAGCTGTGACTAGCCGAATTTCTTCTCGTGATCTTTCTTGGCTTCTTTGTACACTCCTTCTACTTTCTCTCCATCTCTCTTCCCAGTATAACATCATTCCAGTCATGAGCAATCCCTTTGAAGGAATTGGTATTTTCATATGCTCCGAATCAACTTCGAGAACAATTCATACTTCGAGAGTATCTACAGTGCATTGAATAGCTGAGAGTGGAATATCTGATCGTTTTTCTACTGGGCTGATGAGACGATGTTCTATATCATAAAAGATTCTCTAGGGGTCATATAAGAAAGATGTAGTAATCATGATTAGCGACCTCGAGAGGATCGAAAAGGGGGTCCTAATATTGCAAACTCGATCCTGGACTCATCAATTTACTAATAATGGGAACCAAACCAAAGCCCCTCATCCAATTGTCGCATGAGATAGTATCTCTCCTCATTATGTGTATCTTTCTGTTCATTCGGAGTAAGATCAAATTCCTCATCATGTCACATCTACATGCCGAATTGTTCAATTTGGCATCCAAAAATATTTCAAACCTCTCAGTGCTAAATCTCTCTCAGCTCTGCGTCCATGCAAGATCACCGATATGACATATCATGTGACTTTGCTACCAAAACAGAATATGTAAAGATTAACTAAATTAGACAACTACAGTAGATATCATGACGGAAAAAGCATAGAAAGCCGTGCGCCCTGTGTTGCAGCATTTAGTGGATCTGGAGATTGTGAAAATCTGTGAAGTTGTGTCATTTACAAGCAAGAAACAGGAATATGAACACTTTTCTACGATATTATGTGTGGCTGGTGCCATTTAATGATGCAAGTAACAACGAAGATGGAGAACCTAGAGCAATCTATCAATGCTCAATCATCCTTCCGTTAATCAATCGCCATGCCTGTTGATTAGATTAACGTCATTTTGATCCATTTCTCCCCAGAACAATGGAACAAACACTCCGGGTTATCAAAATCGACGTTGAACAATCTTGTCATCTCATTGCCTTCCTCTGGGGGATGTTATGTCATACCTCGGACCTGTATTTTGAGATGTAGTGTCAAGACCTAAGGCAGTGCTCTACAGGGAGGCGACAACCGGCGTAGATCCATTGGCCAAGGTTGTCGTATTTTCAGCCGTGGCTGACGTCCTTTGTCATGGACTGACTACACCCATAAGTTGTTCGTCCAATGGGTAACTGATTTTGTGGATTTGATGACCTTTTTAAGAGCAGAATTGGGGGTGAACACAAGTTACTGCAGTGTGGAAAAGGAGGGAAGGAATAGGAATGGATACAAAGACTTCAGAGGGGTTGTGTTCTGAGTAAGTTTTGTTCCATGTATCTTCTAAGTATATATTGATGACATGATATATTTACTCCCGGTGTGCACACGCAGTGTCTGGAGGCAGTTATGCGATGGATGAAATAAGTTATATTAAGTAAACTTTATATCATGGTGCTGGTCAGTGGCCAAACTGATTTTTGACAATCAAATATCTTACCATTGCAGATCCAATTTGATACTCCCAGGTTTGGGAAACCAGTTTTGGTGTGAGGTGCAGTGTGTCCAATAGTCCGGATTGCAGTCCAACAATGAAGATTATGAAATCCCCAAAACCGATTAAAACTCTCAAATCATTCGAGATGTCGAATTTGATTGGAATATTGAAGTATTTTCAAAATTTAAATTGCTTTTAGAGATTCAAACTTTTATATTGTTGGACTGCAGTCCGGACTATTGGATACATTGGTGAGGTGCGGCTGTTTCACACAGATGGAGGTCGTCAGAATTTGATATACCTGCCTAGCTAGTCATTCGACAACACTCACACAACATTCATCAATCTTTAAGTGTTGGATGTGGGTAAAAGTGGCATTCTGAGGCTCAAGTGCCGAGAATTCACAAGATTTATATCTATGGCGAGGTGAACTCTACACTACGGATGTGGACCCTATGCGTGAAGATGAGACAAGAATTAATGTGGCTGAGGAAGTCAAGAAAAGAACGAGGAAAGTAAAGCATGTTAAAGGCCCTCCAATCAGATGGATACGTCCCCTAGTTTTTACCTCATTGGATTTAGTTTTGCTATCCTGACAATTTGCCCACATGAAGCCGACGCCATACATGCTTCAAATGATCACCGACCAGCTGATAGATGACAAGTAAGTAGGTGATGAGCAGTAAGCCTAATATGGTAGATATACCTTGTAGGACTAAAACTACCCGGTAGAATCATCAATCATTTGGAAGCATGAAAACTCTCTCCAGTCGAAGCCAGGACCGAAAACCGGAACAACCATAAATATATACCTAGATACTCTCTTGAGTCTTTGTTACCAAATCAAACCATCGCCATTTCAGATCATAAGTTGAATGCATACAGTTAGTTATATACAGTTATAAGCTTTAAGCCTACTCTTGATGTTTGCCAGTAAACTGATGTTATCATACACTATTGAAGTCTGTGTTTTCAAGACACCCAGGTATGATTATTCTTGGGTGATCTGGTCCATCGCGTTTTTCGTCCACATAGAGAGAGCATTGAAGTGGCTACTACCTACTTCCTGCTACCTATGTACGACTCTTCATCCTCCCCTACTAGGTATGTATGCGTCGTGTAAAATGATTACCACCTACTACCTCTGTACCGTCAGGTCTGGCTGGGTGTTATAATATAAGTCTCAGCTCTGATAGATGTGTTGCTAGACTCAAAGCATAGATGGGTATTATTAATCTGTATAAAGTAATTTATCTTTTTAGAGTTCCCAAGTACCTAGGTAGGCAATTTTACATGCCTGCCTAGTATTTATACACACAGAGTCTATAATACATAATAGCATAATAACAAACATGAAAATTCATCAACCCGTATGATTCATATCGATGGCAGGTACCGACCTAGTAAAGTGTAAAGTATTATTATTTGATAGAGTCAGCAACAGAAAGGAAAAAAAGCATGTTTTAAGGCAAGCAGAAGCTAAGCCTTGAAAGAGACTTGATCGCAAAAGAGTGGCGCTAACCTGGAAGTTCTATTGAGGCGCAATCGACCTTCAGCTTTATTTTCTATTCAGAACTTCTACTACTTCTTGTCCATCCATCAGATTCATTGCAGCGTACGCAGGAAAGTCGGCAGCTCCCAGTGCTCTACATTCGGTTTTCTCAATTCATCAATTCACCACTTTCTCGATTTTTGAACCGGTATCATTTATCTTTATCTACTTGAATGTTATCCAGTCTGTCTGATTATGTTCAGCGAGATAGCAGCCCTCGTAGCCCTGGATAATTACGTCGTCTAACACTGTTTGCGATTTATTCATTATACCCAGATTCAATATACGATCGAATCGCTAAAGCCGTAGGTCCATCATGTCAATTGCAAAGCGTGAGGCGATCGTTTCTAATTCTCTACAGAAGCCTTATGATCCAGCAGAAATACCAGCCTCGCAACAATTTACAATCCGGTAGTGAAGACTCGACATGAGAGCTTAATTACATCACGAGCGTTATCAAGATCGCGAATCAGGAATCAGTGAATTAAAGCGTCAATTTGTGACCCATTGTAATACATCGAGTTCATGGCCTCAGAGCAAGAAACAATTTCCGCGACCGTACCAGATTTTGCCGCGAACTTATCAGACCCCGCCACTAAATCTTCTCCTGCAACTTCAAGTCATCCCGAACCCGAAAATACTAGACCAAGGTCTCTAAAACGAAGTCGGGCAGATCAAACACAACCTCCGACGACAAGTCTTACATCAATCGCGAACGCGGGGCTGGTTGTTTCGCCTGCAAAAGCACCGCGATTTGGCGGCACGTTCTCGCCCGTGTTCCCTGCTGCGCCGCTCACTGGGGCAGCAGCCTTTGAAGACGAAAGACGGAAGAAGGAAGAAGCGCAGAAAAGTCAAATCGGCGCCATGAGCAAAAATCCCGGTCATGAGGCTATCGCGTCTCTTTTAGGCGGAGGAGTCAGCGTGAGCAGACCGCAAGACGCTCCCATGACTGCAACCACTATGAGTGAGGGCATGTCGGCAGCTGCAAATGCACTGACAATTCCAACCGCCATGCCATTCGACGAAAGGACTGAAACCAGCCCTGCGAGCGTGGCAAGCCTTGCAAGCTTGGGTAGCACGGCTCAAACTGCAACTGCGAGTCCTACAATTGTCGCTAGTCCGGCTGCTATGACAAATTCTTTAGAGACCGATGGTCGAGATGCGCGATCGGGTCTCAGTCAGCTTCAAGCTGCCATGGACGAACAGCCCTCGAACAAGTCTATGTCGTTCCCAGGCAACTTGGCACAGATAGACCCTTCACAATATCCTTCTCGAGGAATGAGCTTACCTATGCCCAATCAAAACCAGCAACTCCTACCAAGGTCCCCTTCTCAAAAGAAACATAAATGTCCTTACTGCGAGACTGAGTTCACTCGACACCATAATCTGAAAAGTCACCTCCTGACACATAGTCAAGAGAAGCCTTACGTGTGCCAAACTTGCCAAATGAGGTTTCGTAGATTACACGATTTGAAACGTCACATGAAATTACATACAGGAGAGCGCCCTCATATTTGCCCAAAATGCGACCGAAAATTCGCGCGCGGTGATGCACTTGCTCGTCACAGCAAAGGCCTCGGCGGTTGCGCCGGAAGGAGGGCAAGCATGGGAAGCTTTGGAGGGGACGACGAATTTGATGGGACTAATGTCGGGGAAGCTGATGATAATGGAATGGACGGAATAATGTATACGAATGGTAATCCCCATCCCAACGAAGTAGATATGTCTGAAGAAGACGGGCGACGGTTTAGTCTGCCTAGTATCAAAGCACAGCATGTAGCTGGTAACACTGGTAGCCAAGATAGTTACGGCTCTCACTCACGTACTCCAAGCACCTATCCTCCTGCCGGGCAGAGACAAAATGCTCCCACAGGTCTTTATCCGCCCGGTACGGATCGTGTAGGTTCTTCCAGTTCCGCCACGTCACCTAGCATGCAGAACAATGTCATTGGTATGCATACACCAAGCAACAGTGTCTCATCAATGCCTCTCGGCACTAGTCCTGGCTCGATGTTCTCCCAAAGTGGTATAACCGAGAGTCCTAAGCCACTAAGTCCAGCCGGTATGCATTCGCACCAGCTTGGCCACGATTCTGCCTCAATCACCAGACAACGATCACCCAGCTTGACGACTCAATTTCAGCAACAGCACTTTGGTCGTCACCAGTCTGGAAGGAGTCCACCTCCTGGAATGTCTTTACCATCTCCACACAGCGCACAGGGACCAAAACTCCCGGCTCTGGCTGGCTTAGCCCCTCCTGATACAAGATTTACTTTAACAAGTCAATTATCCAATCAACAGAGCCCTGGAAATGGTCCACAAGGTTCTCAGCAGCAACAGCAACAAATTCAGCAATCGACATCTACTTCATTATTCCAACCTTCCAATCCCCTCCAAAGTCGAGGTCCACCAAGCCATCAAGGGAGTGGTGATAGTAGCAACAATCTGTTTGCATCTGGCGCCTCGGGCGTCTGGGCATATGTTAATACATTGGAGGAAAAACTCAAGCTGTTTTCTGACAGAGTAGTTGCCATGGAAGCTAAAGAGAAAAGCCAGGAAGAAAAGATTAAGGCTCAGGATGAGAAGGTGAACCAACTGTCAGAAGAACTTCTTGCTGTCCGTAGACAATTGAGTTCTCAGAATCAAGGAACATCATAGCAACAATCACCATAGGACGCAAGTATACGCAGCTGTTCTATACCAAAATCACTTGTGGTGTACAAAGATATCATGGCGTTGAGTAGCGAAAATCGGGGTCACGATACGCTTTGCGTGGACTACGAACCTTATGCACGAATTTCACTTCTTTTAGTGGAGGAGGCGTTTTATTTTGGGAGGTGTCTTCACGGGACTTTCAAA
The DNA here is from genome assembly GCA_014898285.1 of Botrytis aclada. Taxonomy (NCBI): domain Eukaryota; kingdom Fungi; phylum Ascomycota; class Leotiomycetes; order Helotiales; family Sclerotiniaceae; genus Botrytis; species Botrytis aclada. The sequence goes on along the minus strand of RCSV01000001.1, from coordinate 1,369,044 downwards.
AAATGGTAGCACTACTTCTTCATAGAACTTGGCTGGCTCTCTCTCTCACTGTCGGCATACCGGGTTATTTCTCTCTTTATTCATGGTGAAGATATTTCGGTAGGAAGAGGTTTGAGGAAGGGATAAGATATGTATTTATATTTTTGCTGTAATCACAGAATCGCAGCGGTTTGCGGTCTAAACGTATCTTTTGCCGAGTCGGAAGTTTACAAGTTATGAGTTTTTAGAATGTGTGATGAAAGGTACCATTCGATGGAGACCTACGCTTTTGGAATATGATTGAAGCTATGATTATGCAATTTCAAGGCTTTATCTTGGAAAATCTACAATATTGAGAAGAAATGTTGACATTCTCGTAGACAGACATTGAGATTGAGCGAGGGTAGAATCGAGGGGTGGAAAATGAGAAGAGAATAATAGCAACTTTTCATGGAATTGCTTACAAAGAGTTAGATGCTTCTGATCTTTCAAAGTCTGAGGTTTCGAATCAATAAACATTGAATAACTAGATGTGCAAACAAAGTTAATCTATTTTGAATTTCACTATGGATTCAAAAAGGTTACATGCAGGCATATGGCATGGGTGGTCATGACGGCTTGTGGCTTGTTCAGGTACGAACTGAATGTATTGTACCATCAGTGGGGCAGCTCCACGACTTTCATCAGTATGTCAGGCTTCTTCTGGACAAGGAAAGAAACAGCTGAGAACTACTCTCTCTTCAATATTCAGCATCAAATCAAGAAATCATTATTTCGATTTTTTAAAAAGTATATGACCATTCGTAACAGCTCTTAATTAACCATAGCATTGTTTTCTGTTCTACTCATATAGATGTCACTATTTTTACTGCGTGTCAAACTTTAGTGTTCTCAATGTGTGGGTTTGTTTTAGCTAATTAAGTGTACCGCTTTTTTGCATCGATACTAGAAGCCAAGCTTCCTTTTTCTCAATCCCGTTCAAAGCAAGGCACGTCATAGTGTAGAGCTATTTTTGGTCAATGCGAGATTGAACTACTTATTAGATATCCGCGTTGAAAAACGGGAGGTCCCTTTTCTAACTACCTAGTATTCTGCATTTGTTTTACTTGCTTGTCTTTTTGAGATATCCGTCAATTCTATACGGTTCGCGACGAAGTGCATTCATTACGATGCCAGGATCAACGTTGGGTTCGGAGCCTGCTCTGCCAGAAGAACGCGAAAAGTTACACCTTCCACCCAAAAGTTATGCCGACGCTGCCGAGGAAACACCAGAATCACCAGATGATGGAAGCAATGAAAATAAAGAAAATAAAGAGAATGGCGCGAATGGACATACAGCCTCGAATGCGAATGGCTCGGGCAAAAACGGACCCAAGCATAAAGTATCGGTTCTGAGGATCGTGGATACAAACAGTTCAGATCCTGCCAAATCTGTCGATAAACAGGACACCAGACCAAAGTTTGATAGGCAGGAGTCGAAAAGAGAGTACTCGGCAACGGTTTGTGCTGGAAGGAGCCTTCAATGTTTGATCTGAAAACTAACATTCCAGGGCCTCGACGATACTCCGAAAAGCCCTCCTCGACAGAGGCACCGAAAATCATCTTCCCAGAAATCAAACGGCACACATGAGAATGGTCAGGACTCGAACACACATACGATGACGGATGCTCAAAACGATACCAAGCATAATACAGCCATTTTCGAAGGCGAACGAAATGGTAGTAAGCTCACTAGTGTGAAGCCCTCGGAAGATTACGAAAAACAACTCCAAAGAGACCACAATGAGGCTCCAAAATCCAAAGACGAAAAATTGGTTAGTGGAAGACAAGCTGGTCAAAGATGGCATACAAGTGGCATTCGATGGGCTCCAATGAATGTTCCACTACAGCGCAGACTTCAAACCTTGGTGGTACTGTTTCACACACTCTGCATTGCCATTTTTGTATCAATGTTCTTTTTTCTATGCGCGATACCCCTTTTCTGGCCAATTCTAATCCCGTATATGATTTACCTCATTACATCCAAGGCTTCAATATCCGGGACTTTGAGCCATCGTTCAAACTTCTTCCGGTCGCTACCTGTGTGGTCATTATTTGCATCTTACTTTCCAGCCCGATTGCACAGAACTCAAGAGCTACCGCCCACGAGGAAATACATCTTCGGATATCATCCCCATGGTATAATCTCCCACGGGGCGTTCGCCGCCTTTGCCACCGAAGCTCTTGGATTTTCTCAGCTCTTCCCAGGTATCAAGAATACACTTCTCACATTAGATACCAATTTCAGAATACCGCTATATCGTGAATACGCTTTAGCAATGGGGCTTGCGTCTGTATCTAAAGAATCTTGCGAGAATTTACTTTCAAAGGGTGGGCCAAACAAGGTATGTTCGAGCAATCATTTCGTAATCAGATCCTGACTATCAAACTAGGAGGGCATGGGTCGCGCAATTACTATTGTTGTTGGGGGCGCAGCAGAGTCACTGGATGCACAGCCTTACAGTCTCAGATTGGTCCTCAAGCGTCGCAAGGGTTTCGTCAAGATGGCCATTCGAACTGGTGCAGACTTAGTTCCGGTTCTAGCATTTGGCGAGAATGATCTTTATGATCAATTTTCAGCCGACTCTCACCCATGGATCCACAAATTTCAATTACTTGTTAAGAAGTTGATGGGATTCACCATACCCCTCTTTCACGCTAGAGGTGTCTTCAACTACGATGTTGGTCTCATGCCATATCGAAGGCCTTTAAATATTGTCGTCGGCCGGCCTATTAAAGTAATCCAATCTAAAACTCCAGAACAACAAGATATTGATCGCGTTCACGAGGAATACGTGACGGAACTTGAGAGGCTATGGGACTTATGGAAGGACGATTTTGCCCCTAACAGAAAGGACGATCTCCAGCTCATTGAATGAAGCTTTTCTTTTTGAAGGTTTCTTTTCATAGTATTTTGGGATTTTGGTATGCTTGTCGGCGCGAAAGGATTCGCTTCTTTGTATAAACAATATTATTTAGCACTCAAATTTTCACATCGACATTAGCTTATGGGTCAAAAAAACCGCGCTTAAGGGAGGAAGCGCAAGAGTCAGAGCGGAATGATGGACGGACTTCATGACGTTAGTGGTCAGCGTTATAATCGTTCATGATATTTATTGCACTTGACATTATTTGTGAATGGAGAAAGAATACTGAGTGAAGCTTGCAGTTCTATTTTCTTATTTGGATGTAGCAGTTCAGCTCAAATTCACTGATCCTACCCATTTTAAACTATCTAGTTTATCTATATGCTCCAGATCATATCAATCTCCCAAATGACTCGAATGTCGCGAGACCAATGAAATATCGTGCTTTGAAATATGGACCTTGTTTGATGACGACGACTACACTGACTCGTAACATCAACGGTATAGTAGACATGAAGAGAGATGGGCAGTTAGAGATCAGAGTATATCTACCTAGTGTTCATTGGGTAGAGATTACCTTCAATCTTTTCAACCCCTTGGAATTCGGATGTTGCCATGCGAGCCATGCTAGTTAGACGGACGTTATTATCTAATTCGGATCTTAAGCTGGAGCTTCAATCTGAGGAAACTCATGTCATCTGACTAGTAACATCAACATAGAGAGAGATGGGCAGTTAGAGATCAGAGTAAATTCACCTAGTATTCATTGGGTAAAGATTCCCTTCAATCTTTCTGAACCCTTAGAATCCGGATGTTTCCATGCTCATTAAACGGAGGTTATTATCTAATTCGGATCTTATATTGGAGGTGCAATCCTAAGATAATCATGTCATCACGCCAAAAGCACCAATTATGTTTCGATGATACGTGACCTCCTGAGCCCATCAGTTCGTTATTCTCATTGCTCGCACGATACAGCTAACATCTACACTCCTCTGAAGACTCGAGCCAATTTCCATCAGCCATTCACTAGTGGAATCACCCAAGCGAAAAATTCAGGAACAGATACGAAATAGATTTAGCCAATCAACGCATTTTAAATCTAAACTGCGGTAAGGTACCCTGCTGTCTCCTTTTGAAGAAATATCCCATTTAAGTTGTCGACATTCGCAATTCTGGAACCACAAGTCTTTTCAACCTTCTTTTCATTACTTTCTGCACAACCTTTTCGTGTATTTGTGTGCCGGCAGTATATGCGATGGGTATTCTTGAAAATATAGCCGGGCCATTGGCTCAGGAAATTTCGCAGCGGTCAACTGGTGTTATTGTTGCAGCGGGCGTGGCAGCATTCATCGTGCTATCTGTTGTTCTCAATGTGTTAAATCAAGTATTATTTGCAAACCCCAATGAGCCTCCCGTGGTCTTCCACTGGCTCCCAATCATTGGCAGCACTATCACCTACGGCATGGACCCTTACAAATTCTTCTTCGAATGTCGCGCAAAGGTATGCTTTTATTCCCCTTTGTTCATTGTTTGGAGACTAATATTTGTGTATTAGTACGGTGATATTTTTACCTTTATCTTGCTTGGAAAGAAGACTACCGTGTATCTCGGACGAAAGGGCAGCGACTTCATTCTCAATGGCAAGCTCAAGGATGTCAATGCGGAGGAGATATATACTGTTTTGACAACCCCCGTATTTGGAAAAGATGTAGTTTACGACTGCCCAAATGCGAAGTTGATGGAGCAAAAGAAGGTCAGTTTATGAGAGGCGGCGAATAATGGCAGTTAATGGCTGACAATGCTGCAACAGTTCATGAAAATTGGCTTATCTACAGAAGCTTTCCGATCCTACGTCCCAATCATACAAATGGAGGTGGAAAACTTCATGAAGCGTTCTTCGGCGTTCAAAGGCCCAAAGGGAACGGCTGACATTGGACCCGCTATGGCTGAAATCACCATCTATACTGCTTCGCATACTCTGCAAGGAAAGGAAGTCCGCGATCGATTCGATACCTCTTTTGCCGCTCTGTACCACGACCTCGACATGGGCTTCAGTCCTATCAATTTTATGCTGCACTGGGCCCCTCTTCCTCACAACCGTGCCCGCGATCATGCTCAGCGAACTGTAGCCAAAACCTATATGGATATCATTCAAAACCGACGTGCTCAAGCTACGGAAGCAGAGTTCAAATCTGATATTATGTGGCAGTTGATGCGCTCGTCTTACAAGGATGGAACACCAGTTCCAGATCAGGAAATCGCTCATATGATGATCGCTCTTCTCATGGCCGGACAACACTCTTCCTCATCTTCTATCTCTTGGATTATGCTTCGCCTCGCCTCACGCCCAGACATTATGGAAGAACTCTACCAAGAACAAATTCAAGTCTTAGGTGCTGATCTGCCTGCTCTCACGTATGAGGATTTGTCCAAGCTTCCTCTCCATCAGAACGTTCTCAAGGAAACTCTACGTCTCCACACTCCTATCCATTCTATCATGCGCAAAGTTACTACACCAATGCCCGTCAGCGGAACCAAATATGTCATTCCAACGTCACATACGCTCATGGCATCTCCTGGTTGCACAAGTCGAGATGATGAATTCTTCCCCGAAGCACTTGAGTGGGATCCTCACAGGTGGGATATTGGTTCCGGCCGTGTTGTTGGAAATGATCAGGATGAGGAATTCCAAGATTATGGTTACGGGATGATTAGCAAAGGCGCTTCCAGCCCTTACCTTCCATTCGGTGCTGGCAGACATAGATGTATTGGCGAACAATTCGCCACTGTACAGCTTGTCACTATCATGGCAACTATGGTTAGATTGTTCAAATTCAAGAACGTTGATGGCAGCAAGGATGTGATTGGTACCGATTACGCAAGTTTATTCACCCGGCCATTGGCGCCAGCCGTTGTAGCATGGGAGCGACGATAAATGAATGGATTAATGGAGAATAAGTTACAATGACGGCATTGCATGGAGTTTTCAAAAGGGTTCGATCCTCATAGAGATATTAATAATATACCCCGACTTTTTAAACTTTTCAGAAGAAGGGGCCAGCTTTGGGGGGTAATTGACACGGGTTGATTGAGAGGTATTCCCTGTATGTTAGAGTCTTGTCGTATAGCGATTGGTGAATTGGTACCATTTTAAGAGGATAAGCAATATTATTCAGTTGTAATGATTAACTTATAAAGCATTGTTTAATGTAATTCGGGGGAAATGTGAAGGGTGACGGAAGAGACGGAACAAGCAAGTGATTGATGCAAATGATGCCAATGTGATGGAGTGGATTCTTCTGCGGAAAGCGGATGAGTGGCTGGCTGTTGACATGCACGAGGGACAGTAATTGGATTGGAAGGCTGGAACCCATGAAAGATTGCGCATAAGAAATGGTAGACGCATTTTGCCGGATTTGCCTCTGACGATTGGGGAATGTTTCAATCGAGTTTTTCCCGGAGAAGGTCGATAATGTGTGGCGATTGCGATAAGGCTGAATGTATGTATGTATGTATTGGGTATAGGTACTATCGACAGTGTGCCAAGGTAGGTATATGAGGTACACACAGGAGACAACTGCGTGTATTGCAAACTTAATATTTGCACTTGTTATATGTAACTTTGGTAGCACTTGACTTTGACTTGAGGTTTCTTATTATGGATAGATCAGGTAATTATAAGTTATGCTTGTGTGTTTGGATTTTTGATTATTATTTACACTTCGAGTTTCTTCCTAAGTTATGATACACCAGCTGACGAGTATATCTACGTACTTACTCCTCACCCACCTACCCAGGTATATATCTCCCAAGGATTATAGGATTATCGACGCACCCACCTACCTACCTACCTACCTACCTACCTAGGTAATATGCAAGCCTAATGAAGATTTAATCTCGACCAATAATCCAGCCCATACAGACCAAAAAGAACCTCCCCAAGAATTTTACCGATGCTGGTGTGCTCAACAAAACAATTTCCCGCAGACTACTCGTATATCCGAATTTAAAGCTTTCCGTTTCCGTTTCCGGATTAACTTGTTTTCTCCTACCTGCTTAGTTTCATATTGGACATTTGAGACCCCTCGGGTTAAAAAGTAACTTATTATTAACTGATTAACTCTTCGACCATCGGCTTGTTTCTTGTTCCGCTCCAATCGACTGTACTTTCATATTGTACTCTCGTGATACCGGTCACAAGTCTTCTTCAAATTACTTACTATTCTTCTCTCTCAATTCGTCTATCTTGTTCCTCGGTCTTCTCCTAATATATCTTGTCTTGCCGTCCCCGTCTCTCCTGTTCCTCTCACTTCATATCATTCTACGAACTTCGAACTCCTCATTACATCTTTTCTATGCTACACTTTGACGACTAGAAGCCAATTTGTTTCACAGACGTTCAATATTGTGAACCAAGAAATACATTTGAACCATGGTTTGCGCAGCGTCATCTTTGACGGTGGAGTCTTACGAAGATGTTACTACCAGCACGATGGCTTCAGGAAGAGAAGCAGCCAAACCCCTAAACAAGAGACGGCATTCTTCCTTTCACCCGCGACGAAAAAGTAGTGACCAAGTGATGGATGGCGAAGAAAGTCTTATGCTCAAGGTATTTTACCAGGTAGCTTTTTATCCTGTGGCGCATAGATTCTAACCGAAAGCAAGGTCGATGTTTTCCTGTCAGAACTCGAGCGCAGATTAGATTTCATTGAGAAATACGGGAACCTTACTTTCGATTCGAGTATCCTATGGTCGTACGCAACATTACAGGCTGTAAGGGAGAGATGTTCGCAGGTTTCTGGCGAAGTCTTGGGGACTACGAAAAGGAGGGCGCGAATCATGGTTGACACGGTTGAATCGAGATACCAAGATGCTTTGGTAGCGCATGAAACATTACATGAGAAGGTTCATACGGGAATTGGGCTGTTGGAAGGTATTCTATCTGAATTCGAAACGAGAGCGTATAGAGTAAAGGAGAAGGGATTAAGGGGTACAGCGGAAAGCTTGATGGACGAGGGGCGCAAAATTGTAGACGAGGGTTTGGGAAAAGCCAGAGAAGTGGTCGATGAAGGTTTCGAAAGAGCCAAGAAGGCAGCCGGGACGGTAGAAGAGCACATCGAAAACGCCATAGCTCGAGCGAAGAAACATGGACTCATAAGATACGAAGACTTGCCTACTCCATGGCGGGTCAACCCACATATCGTCAAAGGTTACCGCTTCACTGAATCAAAAGTGGAATGCGTCCAATCAATGTTCGGACTGTCAAACGAAACTGTCAATATCTGGTCGCATGCAATCGGCTTGCTCATTGTTCTATCAGTCGCATTTTACTTCTACCCCTCCAGCCACGCATTTTCCCTTAGCACGAAAGCCGATGTCTTCATTGCGGCATGCTTCTTCTTTGCTGCCTCTAAATGCCTAGTCTGCAGTACAATGTGGCATACGATGAATAGTGTAGCCGATCAAACGCTCTTGGAAAGATTCGCTTGTGTTGATTACACCGGCATCTCCTTACTCATTGCTGCTTCTATCATGACAGCCGATTACACGGCATTCTATTGCGAGCCTGTAAGTCGCTGGGCATATATGGGCATAACTGCCGCTCTAGGTCTAGGGGGTGTTATTCTTCCTTGGCATCCAACCTTCAATCGACAAGACATGGCATGGGCACGTGTCGCATTCTACGTCTGTCTCGGCGCAACTGGTTTCGTCCCTGCCTTACAACTCAATCTCACTCGTGGTGGAGCATGGGCAGCAGAATTCTACGCCCCCCTTGCAAAGAGTATTACTGTCTATTTAGTGGGAGCATTCGTTTATGCTAGTCAAGTGCCTGAACGATGGTGCCCAGGTGCCTTCGATTATGTTGGAGGTAGTCACAACCTCTGGCATTTCGCAGTATTGGGTGGTATCCTTTTCCATTATGTAGCGATGCAAGAATTCTTTGCAAATGCATTTGCGAGAGCCGAAAATGGTTGCACGATGTACTGATTGGGTTAGAGATCGACAACAGATTTATCATGTTGTATATGTTTTAATTTCATTTTGGTTGGGCATGGCGAGGGCGTTTGGATATTTCACAGGGCGTCGCATTGCATTGCACTTCACTAGAGCAAAGTAGAGTAGATGAAGAGATAGAGACGGAACCATTTCTAAGGAAAAGTCTGTTAAGAATGCATGTTGGTCGGAAATCTACAAGAGGGACTAGAAGATATCCTCACTTCAATCCTATAATGACTCAAAAGAACAAGCCATTTTAAAACAATTTTGCAGAGCAAACAAATATGAAACTAAGTTTCATGTCCGGTAGATCCTTACATATACGAAGTAAATTCGCATGGTGTAATGGTCTTGCTACATAAAGTGGGTGGAGTGTCCAGCCTCAAGTTGAATACTAAATGGGTGTAATTATTTACAAATGCGCCTGTCAAATTTGCGCTAACCAACTCTCCCAGCGAGCGGCATCGTTATTCATTTCATTTGTATTATCGTACATCCCACGCTCCCCTTCCCAACCCTCCATTTCTCCGTGTCGATACAGCACACATATTACATGTTACACGTTGTACCTAGGTAGGTAGGCAGGTATTCACCAACCTCCCCACGCCACCCCAACTCCGATAATTATCCAGGCTCCCCAGTAGGGAGATCCGGGGTTGAGGGAAGATGCGCTGCTCCCGCTAAGCCAGTTGGTTACCTTGTTCCAGTCGGATTCGAAGGCGTTGGAGGAGGAGGAGGAGGTTGTGGGGGTGAGGATGAGTGATGCGGTGGAGTTGGGGGAGTGGTTGGATTTGGTTTGCGAGGTGAGGCGGGTGGGGGGGAGGTAGGTTCCTGAGGTGGTGGGGGGGCTTGGGTTTGGGGTTTGAGAGGGAGAGGAGGAGGGGGAGGGGGGTGATGCTGCGGGGTTGGTGCTGGGTGCGATGGTTTGGAGGGGGCTTTCGGTGGTTGAGAGAGTGGTGGCGGCGGATGTGAAGACTAAGAAGGGGAGGAGGATGTAGAGGAGAGAGGAGAGGTGCATTTCGAGAGTGGTATTGTTGGTTTTGTGATGAATGAATGAAGAAGTGGGAGACTCTTGAAAAACCGAAGAGATGGATGGAAAGTACCAGAGATGAGATGTCTATGGGTATTTTGTCGAGATGTGGATGATTAGACCAGCTAAAGCGTATGTATCTCTAACCGATTGAAAAGAGGAGCTTTCGCACGGGATCTTTATGTTATGGATAGCGAATTTTCGGTCACCAAAGAAGAAAGACTGTGAAAAAAGAGAAAGCGAGTTAGAGAGATGTATTCATTGGGGAAATTTTGAAGAGGGACACATATGACTATGGGTATGCAGTGCAACAGAGTTCCTTCTGCATAGCTGCACAGCCAGTGACCTCGACCGTTTACGCGGACTTCGTTGCCGGATTTCTTGCTGCCTTTTCGGCCTTGCGTGTCACTTATGCTAGAAGACCTATGTCCAGAGCTATAGGGACATAAACAGGTCTTGCGACGTGGGCTGAGAATCCTTAGATATTGTTTGGTGCTATCGAAATATGATTTTCTTTTCCCCATGCACAATTTCTACTGCAAAGAGAATCTGAATGTTGGCCGTGACATTATTGTTGTCCAAATAATGACTGGACAATTAGATGATGTGAAATTTTGAAGAAATTGAACGACTCGACACCACCCTTCAAAATAGAAGGAGCGATGAGCGTACTTTCCTAGAAGTACTATTGTCATTCTTTTCCTTAGTGCTAGTATAAACCCCCCCTCTCCCTTCTCTTTCTCCTTCTTCCTCACTTTCCACCTTCAAAAGATTCATGAACATTAACAATTTGTCAAGTTAAAATTAGTTTGATGATTCGTAGGTAGGGTCAGATGTTAGGATATATGATGAGGCCAACAATACAATGCAACGGTCGTGAAGAGGCGCTTCAACCGCGCGCGAAGCACACATACCCAAGATTGGCCCCAGCCAAGATGCTCGCAGGATTCTAGACTTTTTGAAATCAATTTGAATCAACGCTTGATTTTGCAGTACCCTATCCATTATTTCCACAATAGTTTTCCAGCCAAGTTTTAGCCAACAATGATCCCATTTCTCTACCTAAACCTTTACCTAAACATTGTGTGTCTGTTTGAATGTGTGATCTTCTCCAATACATATCTTGTATGCTAACGTCGCATACTCTCTCGCTTGCTGCAAATGCTGTGGAGCCAAGACAAAATAAACACTGCAGAGATAAACCCATGCCTCGATTACGCCAGGCAGCATCAACCCCCATTTCGCAACCTCGAGAGTTTTGCCGGGCAGCGCAGGGAAGTTTGCGTTCTTGATCACGAAGCCCATGGACTCCAGAGCTCTGAGCGTTGTTGATACGACTCCTCGAGTCATTTCCCTCCGAGAGTAAACTCGAGCTAATCTGAAATATGATTCTCGTAACGCGAGCCGTGGCACGTCGATTGCCGGACGCGTGTACGTCTTTTCGAGAGCATTCAGCAAGCGTTCGGCCTGAGGAATCGCCACATGGCTCGCGTCCAACACTATCTTCAAATTTTTGAGCAATTTCTTTCTCAGTGTGATTTCTTTTTTCAATGTGTCTTCTGAATCGATGCAGATGATGCACTTGCATCGAAATCCCCAATGTTTTAATTCATTTTGCATTTCATCGCTCTCTCCCGTGGGCAATTTGTACCAGTATGTGATTTCCGTATTCGCAGGTATATCTCCTGTAGCCCGAACCAATTGTAGGTCGCCAAGAAAGCTTCGACGAGCATTGCTAAGACAAGAGTGATTGATTTTTGAAGCCATGAGCCAAATACCGCATGAATGATGCCTGTCATCTTCTTCGGGCTCTGATGAATGGCTCTCGAAGGAAGAGAGAGGGCAGCCAAACACATTGAGAGCCATGATTTGTTCAACTAGGAAGCTATTTATGGAATACAGTATTAGCATCTGACAAACTGTTTCAGGATGGCAACGTACGTATCGATGACTGGTTTCCCATCAACATCGATTCCCTTTGGAAGCTTATAAGATCCACGATGAAGCGAAGTAAATTGAGGAATAAGGGATGGGTTTTTCCAGAGCTTTTGTACGATGGCCGTTACGAGATCGCCCTGTGTGCCGACTATCATTCTGTTCGTATGGACATTGATCAAAAGAGTAGTTTTTGCATGGACATCTGATTCTTTTGGCGCTCCAGCATAACAATGAGCAAATGCCTTCTCACACAAGAGCAGTTCTCCAGCCTTCACGGCTCTAGTGGTAAACATTCCTTGCCCACGGCCCGGGGAAGACTTGACGATCACCGGTCCGACGTACGTTGCGTGATCTAGGTGCGGTGGTCTAGTTGTTGAAAGCTCCTTGTAGATTGACCTAAAGTCGTACATGCCACTCTCCTGCTCTTTTACACGGCGACAAACCCGCTTGAGCCCTGTGGCAGCAGCAGAATTACTGGGATACTTTGCGCAGAGATGCTCGAAGATGACATGGCATTCGGAGAATCTTTCGAGCCCATATAAAGCCTGTCCTGCTCGGTACAGTGCCTTTTCCGTTACGTCTTCAAGGGAAATCATACATCCCGTGTCAGTCAACGCAGCATCAAAATTTCCATCCCTAAGGTATGCCAATGCGCGATTGAGACGGATTGTCTCTGCAAGATGCGCGGAAGGACTACACTTGAGCGCCGCGGTATAACTATGGTATTAAGGGTTAGCGAAAGGGATCTCCACGTGTCACAGGAGAGTCTGTGTCATACTTCTGAATGGCTTCCCAATACTGTTTCTTCTCCATCGCCTCATTCCCTTCTTGCTTCCAGTCCGCTGCTGTCTTGCTGATGTCGATAATCGTTGGCTTCCACTTCTCCGGCAACAGGTTGTGATGCGCATCGAGGTAGATTATATCGCTTACATGGTCAACTCGAAGACCATAACCACCATCACTTGTAGTTTTGAAATACGGCTCCTTCACTATGAAAGCATCATCCTTCATAATGACACTTGTAGCTGGGCGAACCTTCTCGTCCGGCTGTTGATAGAGTTGCAGCTGTACAGCATCTTCGTTTTCGTCCTCCACAATAGCCATGATCGCTGTCATTCTAGTGGGAGGTGTTGATGCCCGGACGAGAAGATAGCTACCGCGGTGGTGAGTTTCTAGTCTCAGGTCTTTGATGTGTATTGGCTTCAACTTGTCAAGAGCTGCAACAGATGGCGCATATGTATTGGCAACAAAGGAGGTATGCAATTGCATGCTGTTTTGTCTTAGAAGCCAGTACATTTGCTGCGATAAAGCGTTTGTCATGAAGTCCCTGATGAGTTCCAATCGAGATTTCATGTCTTTGGGGTGCTGCCCTTGACGACGCATGGCGGCTTTCAAAGCCATCCGCTGTCGATCCAGTACCTGCACATACTGAGAAACCTCTGACACATTGTCGATGTCCATTTTGGTGGGTATAGTAGACCGTTAGACTTTGGCCGCGACTTGAAGAGTGAGTGAATATCGAGCAAGTAAAAATGAGAGGGATTTATCCCTCAATAAAAGAAACAGTTCTATCAGGTGCAAACACTGATTCCCTCAGGGTATTCAACATACAAGGCGTTAAAGATCTAAAAGCAGTTAGATATTTGATACTAGCTCAATATTCTAATCAAAGGCAATATCTCAAACGATTCGAATGTTTTAATTGGTTTGGATCTTTGATAATTGACATTATTGGACTGACTACCCTGGATCCTCCCCTATCTTCTGGTTTCCGTCAACTTTCTTGTCATTCATCTGCTGCTAATCGAAGCCCAACCTGCCTGTAGCCAGCTTGCATGCATGTTATGTATGCGTGATGCCTGGCGATTGTATTTATTTTTCTTTTCAAGATGGCTGTGGCACTTCGGGTTGATGCATCTCAACGTCTTGATATCCTGTCATTTTCCGACAGTTACAAACGACTGATTTGTGATCACCCCTTCATATACAGCTTCTGTTTGCTTCCAATACTTGATTTTTGCCGGGGGCACGCTTCGGCTAATGTATTCACTCCTATGGGCAGCAAACGAGAGCCTTTCAACTTTGATAGAAACAAGAATTCAGATTATAAATTAAGTTGATATACTGTAAATGAATTTTGTATTCAACTATTTGCAGATTTGGAACTTTGCAAACTTTGAAAAATGGACCGCAGTCCGAACTCTTCAAAACCTGCATCTAATTATACGCCATTTGAAGGAGTAAGCTAAACATCTTACTCCGCTAGGTAACTTCAATATTAAATTATAAAATGCTTGTATGCATCCATCTCAAATTATTCATAACATCATGTCCGTATCGGAACTTCGCTTGAACTCCTATTCCAATTGCTCGCCCCTTCATCCTCTCAATGGGAGGATATGTTGGATCAAAACTTCTCTTCTACATAGAGGACATTCTGGTTTCTCCCTAACCCAATCTCCAATACAGCTCCAACAAAATACATGTCCACATCCCAACACACTCGGATCCTTCAGTTCCTCCAAGCACAGGGTACATTTTCTATTTTGCTCCCCCTTTATCCATCCCATGACCTTATTATCACTCAGGTCATATCGTGCACCTGTAAGCACAGGTGTGTTTGTAGTTTTGCCAATAGAGCCGGAGGAATGGGGTATAGCTGAGGAAGAAGCGAGGAGATCGCTAGGGGAAGATGGGGAATCAAGAGAGATTTCTACGCCATTAGATAGAATAGCGGAACTTCCAGGTGCAGTGGAAGGAACATCGGTGGAGAAGGTATTATTCAGGTGGAGGTAGGTTTGCACACTCATTTGAAGGAGGAGAAGTACACCTAAGACTTCATATCCTACACGTTGCTCCGATGGAGCAATGCGCTTTGTAAAGATATAACGAAGTCCCAACAGGCGTTTTGACAGTTGATAATAAGACCCCGAGAAATAAAAGACTGTGAGGGTAAGGGCGTGAACGGGTGAGGGTGACGTGATTGTTGAGAGATGGGTGAGAATATATTGTTGAAATTTGTAAGAGTATGACTTCTCTTGTGCTTTTCGGGTAAGCTTGCGGAGATTGGCTTCGAGCTTATTACGGATGCGAGTGCGAAACGATGGAAGGATCTTGGTAAGGGAATATGGAAGAAGTATTGAACTCAAAATATAGCCTGCGCGTCGAGAAATGTCGGGAAGTCTTAGAGTATCGTCTTCAATCTGAACAATGTCACAGTACTCTTCTCCTAGTGTCCGATTACCAATGAAGGTCGTGAGACCGAGATAGAGTAATTCTGAGAATGTTCGCGCTTCATTGGTATAGGTGTGAAGAAATCTTGCTCCATACAACCGGCGCAGGAGATTTGAAAGATGGTTCAGGAGAACTCCTTCAAAATATGTATCTTTTTGATGCGATCGAATTATGTCTGGTGCTGCTGCGAATGGGTACTGATAGGATGGACCCTTGACATCCGAGGGGGATATCGCAGATATATGATCTGTCATTATATGTACTAGGCTTCAAAGAGGAATACTATTATGAAGTTGAAGTTGGTAGGTTTCACGAAGGTTGCGTAAGGAACATATCAATGAGTCGGGAGCTCAGAGCCGAGGTCGAGCTTTCCGCCATTTCCTCAGCCTTGTGCCACAATGTGGCTGAGATAGCTCGAGGCTACCCTTATTTAATTTCCATGTGGCTTTCTTGCGTATCAGATTAGTTTGGGACATTCACATGAAAACGTCTCCCTTTCTAACAAGTTACCTAGTATTGTTGTGTCGTTTGAATATATACCCCAATTCAGTTCTTTACATCTCACTTCAGTCATTCATTATCAGCTTAGTGCGTCAGATGTGATATTGTAATAGGCGGTAGAATGGATGGAGACCCTGCTGTTGAGAATGAGCTCGACTCTTTCAGTCGCACTCTTCCCTTACCCTACAGAGTTGCATTGATCATTGTATTAGGTATGTAGTACTTTTCTATCAAGTATGTTACTGAAGCCCATTTACTAACATTCAATAGGAGTCTGGGCTTGGGGCGCAAATCTTCATTATCTTTCAATTGTTAAAATTGTAAATTATCCTTTCACTCGAACTCCTAGAACACTCTAACTCAAGTGCCTTGCAGAATGTCCCCTCACTCATCCAGTACCCACAACGAGCTTCTCCGCGAACTGATCCCCCGCATCATCTGTCTGCGTATCGACTTGCTACTTATCTCACGATACCTCTTGTCCTCTCAATTCTCCTTTTCTGGGCACTCTCCCACCGCGACCCAGTTCTAGTAATCTACTATGACTTTCTTCCCATAACTTACATTTGCCTTCTCTTCCTCGCATTTCTGGTTCCCTTGCGCCGCGCATCTTACTCTGGTCGTCTTCACTTTCTCTCCGCCCTCAAGCGTGTTTCAATTGGCGGTCTCGCTCTTCCCAATGAAGGCAAGTTCGGCGACATCCTCCTGGCTGATGTCCTCACCTCCTATGCGAAGATTATAGCCGACCTTTTCGTCTCCTTTTGCATGTTTTTCACCCCTTCTGGCAGCGCAACTTCTCGGCCCGATCGTGGTTGTGGAGGACAATATCTCGTCCCCATCATGATCGCGATACCATCACTTATTCGTTTCCGGCAATGTATAATCGAATACCTACGAGTTAAGAATTCACGCTCATCTACTGCTGGATGGGGTGGTCAACATTTAGCCAATGCGCTCAAGTATTCCACGGCGTTCCCTGTGATAATATTCTCCGCTATGCAGCGAAACCTCTCCGTAAATGAAACCTCGATAAACATTACCACAACAACACTCTATCGATTCTGGCTACTAAGCGTACTCATCAATTCTCTATACTCTTTCTACTGGGATGTGACCAAAGACTGGGACCTCACTCTCCTGACTCCGTCATCAAAAAATACAGCCTCCTACCCCCTTCGACCTCGCTTATATCTCCCTACACAAGAGCTCTACTACATCGCCATCTTTTTTGATTTCCTCCTCCGTTTCACATGGTCTCTCAAACTCTCTCCTCATCTTGACCACTTTGCCGATTTTGAAAGCGGCATTTTTCTATTAGAGGTATTGGAAGTCGCCAGGAGATGGATGTGGATATTCCTGAGAGTGGAGACGGAATGGGGACGAGAAAAGGAAAAGGGTAACGCAAATGGATTGCTAGGTGGCCCAGGAGTGGACGATGTTCTGTTAGGCGATTATAGGGATGAGGATGACTACAGTGATTAAAGATGCGGGACTTCCATGCATTCGGAGAAGTAGACTGGAGTCGATTATACTATTTAATATGAATGGAGGTGCTGTACTGAGGTCTGGATCTTTCGGCGAATAGGAGCATGCATCTACAGATACTTGACATGATACCAAGAGAGATTGAGCGTATGAACCAATTGAATGTAGGATATAGCTGGCTATTTCTAGCAAAGGTTGCAAAAATTGAAACCCCAATCATCACATAAATATATTACTCATACTATCTATTATCATCAAACTCGCCTCACCGACTATGAGTTCCTCGATCTGTGAACAATACCCAGCACCGATCGAGAATAGTCAACGTTCCTCGTCTTGTTATTGGGCATCGCATTGCATTAGCCTCCATTCTTCTCTTCACTTTATTATTGCCCTTGCGTTATGTTATTTATATACACGTTGAGTTGTGTAGATGTTATTCTCCCTTGTGTTTTGCAAGCCCACCAGTAGGTGCGTGGATTGACAGGACGCTTTTGGATTTTCGAAAATTTCAATAAATTTATTCTTCAATTGTTTGATATCAGAGTCTACAATTTGATTCTTTCATTTCTAATAAATGATTAAAACATTTTTTAAATGAAATTGTTTAATAAGACAAGAGATATTCACAAGTCCATTTTTGTAGTGTCCCATCAGTTCGTGCACCCACTGGTGGCCGTTGATATCAGATGAGATCTAGTTGATATATCGATTTCTCCCCCCCTCCCTCTTGGCCACTTCTCGCTGGTTCGAAGGACAATACCCTCGAGGGATTCACCAAAGAACCATTACCACATTGTCGCATCGCTCTCTAATCAGGGTAGACGATAATTACAAAAAACAGTTCAATCTATTCCTATGGATTCTCAGAACTTCGGACGCAATTGTCAATTGGCATAGGTAGGCATGCATAGATACGTCTGGGATTGTACGAAGTGAATATGTAATATACCACAATGGCTGTTCTATACATGAAGATTTACCTACTGAGCTGTAGGTATACCGACTCCTTTACTTCTCTCCGAAGCTTGGACAAACTAAATTCCAGCTATAAATCGACCAACATTCGAACAAAACCCATGCCTGTATCACCACCCCGTACTCCGTCCCTGTATCCAAGCCAATTTGAGTCTTTTCAAGGAGAAAAACACAGCACAATATGAAAAACGGATATGTATCTCTGTCATAAAACGCAACGCCTGATAGTAATTTCTTTTTTGTCCTTCTTTCTCTCCTGATCTCGGCTCATGTTCTACAAATTAGGTTAAGAACAAATAGGCGCTGGGAAACCTAAATTCGAACAACCGGAGCTGTAAAAATGGTAAAAACGTGGGAATAAATAGTGCACGATGCTTCGATTGGCTTCAGGAAATGACGTGGTATATGCGCGTAGTTTTTGAGGAGAAATTCTTTCGAGAAGGCGTAAGACCAGACGGAGATTGATCTGCTAATAGTCATCGTCGTCATCGCCTCGGCTGCCGTCTTTTCCTCCTTTTCCTGGTCCATCCTTTCCATCCTTCCGGATTGGGATTTTGATACCTGTTAATGTCATTAAAATCAATTCTTTGAGCTGTTAGAAAGATGGATATGGTCGTACCTTGTGTAGCAAAGCATTTACTTAATGGCGTACTTTCTACCACACCAGGGAATTTCTTTGCGGAGTAAACTTTAAACACCTCCGAGAAACATGAAGCAAGAACAGGGGCTTTTCCAGTGTTAACGGAACACGATGAGTTGGCGTTGTTTTGTGGTACTGAAGGAACACCAACATTGACGAATGAAAATCGAAGGCTGCTTTAATGTTAGTACGTGACGTGCTAAGGAATGACTAGGTAGATCGATAGCTTACCGGAAGTCACCTTCGGTTCGGACGGAAAGGTCTTGGAGCACAAACCAGATCCCGATTCTGTCATCCGGGTCTGTAAGACGAAATGCAGAAGCCGACAAACTGCCAATAAGATTTCGTGTGAACATCCCTTGTGGGGGATTTGTCTGGCTGATGGGTATGCGACCTAATCCGAGATCTTGTGGGGTGAAAGGACGAGAGGGGTAAGGATCTTGATTATTGTGGCTTGGAACGGATTGAGATGCTATGAAAAGTTGATCAGTACATATTTTTACATTCGTAGTCATCAAATTCAGTAAGGGTTCATACGTTGAGGATAGTAATAGTTTGACTGTTGAGGTGGTACTTGATATCCATTTGGAGGTGGGTAGTTGGGATTTCCACCGTAACCCGACTGTTGTCCGGGTTGTTGCTGTGAGTATGCGCTCACTTGTGGAGGGCCTGGAAACGGACTGAAACCAGCTCCCTGGTAAGGTGGCGCACTGCCATACGTTGGGCTGGTGGGTTCTCGTTGACTTTGTCCCGGAAGTAGGCTCGAGTATGCAGCTGCACCTCCTTGTATTTGTGTATAAGATACTGGAACTGTGGCTGAGATCGATGGAGAAGTTTGCGAGTGGCGAACAAGATTGACTGGTCGATCGCCATCCGCTGACCATAAGTCTACGTTCAGCACAAACATTCCATGTTCGATGTTGCTATTTAGACATTAGAATGGTTGTATAGATACACGGTGTTGTAACTCACTTGACGTCTACCTCTTTCCCAGTGGCAATCTCTGTTATACTAAGTTTGACGCATGGAGGAGGAGTGATAGGCCGACGATCCTAAATATGGTTAATTATGATGGAGAATGAGACCACATGAGAGGATAAAGTCTCATTAAATTCTTTGATTCTTACCTTGTCTCCAAATCCACACATTCGAGCTCGCTTTGGTTGTTGTTGAACTTCCAAACTAGAAAATCAATCAGCGACGCTCGCCCCGATAACACAATCGAAGCTTAATATGCCACCCCTGACCAAAATGAGGGGGAGAATTCGATTCAAAATCAAAACATACGTATATTTTCTCCCGTCTACAGTGATCGACCGAGGTGATGGTTCTTGACCTGGAAGCCCAATAGAAAATGACGACACCGCCTCTGAGGATGGCAAATGTTCTGGAGGGGGAGGACGAGAAACAGGCAGAGAATTGTTGTATTGTTCGTAGGCGGAAATGGTTGAATGTTGAGATGCCATTGTTTGTGGCATCGAGTATGGAGCTCCCTGATGAGGTGGACCAGGTCGATATGTTGTATCGTGAAGACTTGGCATGGTTGATCGGGGATGCATATCGCGAGGTGGTGAAGCATATGCTGTAGTATTCATGATTAATATATAATTTTTTATTTGGCCGTCGTCAATGACAGCCTAGCCCTTAATTAATGCTTCTTTCTCAATATTTGCGGATCCCAAATTCTTGATGATGCGGTATAGATGTGAAGAGAAGGGACGGGTATGTGGCCGTGTAAATGTGCATGTATATATGAAGATGTGAATGATCGATGCGGTAAACGGTTTAGATATGTACTTCTATAGGATGGTGATGATGATGGATGTAGCTTCAAACAAATCGGTAGCGAAAAGTCCGTCTGAAGGTTTTTGGGTGAAAGGAATAACCTTGAAGATGATCCTGGTTGTAAAAGGATAATCTTAAAAGCGCGGAACCACGATAGGATACCTCCTAGCTCAGTGCAGCGTCGCACGCTAAAATTGATGTATGTATGTAGGTGTGTAGGTGTGTAGGTGTGTAGGTGTGTAGGTCTGTATGTAAGTACGATATACGGAGGGAGGTGTGTGGGTGGACACTGGCTCTGGGAACGGAAATTTCGTCCATGGCATTGGGGGATGGAGGGATGGGCAGAATGGACGGCGGTCGGATATCTATCTATCTTCCTTCCTTCCTTCCTTCGTCACAGTCGTCCGAGGAATCTCTTCTTCAGAGAAAATAAATGCCTCTGTCGACTGAAGGAAGTCTACGCAGCTTATCGCATTGCAGCTCCAAGACGAATGTTTGGTGATGGTTGCATAGACATCTTCCATAGAAATGCCCTAGTTCCTGTCATCTTCCCAGGTTCTCTGCTACCCTTTACAGAATCTTTAAAGTTTGTCAAACGGCTGGGCTAATGTGATGATGCCGTAATAGGTGGATGGCATCAGATACCTAGTACACGATGTAAACAATTTTTCTGTCGTGTCTCAAAACTTGCTTGGGGGTCTTTGAGGGGCTTTCGGCAGATGAAGGGGTAATTAGGTCTGATAGAGTGAGGTGAGTGCCCACTACTTGCTGCCCGCTACTCAATGCCCACTGCTCAATGCCCACTACCCACTGCCTAGCTATCTACTTAATCTAGAACCAATGCTCGATTTGGGGGTCTAATTTGACAGCGGGTAGAAAAGCTTGGAATAGAAATACACAGTCGCATATGGACTCTCTAAATTCTCATGCAAGCCTCTTCATTCTTACGACGAGTACTCGTACAGTAAACTAGATGTTCAATTTGAGTTTTGCAACTCGTTGATCTCCCGGAACCTAAGTTGCTGCTTTTACAACGTACAGCGGTGTTTATTTGAGTTAATTGCCGTTGTTTATAGGGCTTAACAACTAGGTACCTGGGTTTACACACTTACTACCTACACAGCACCCAAAGAGTTAATTGGCTCAAAATATAGATTGGTCGAGTCTTTCTGGCCTTCGTATTTCCTATCTCCTAATCATCTGACGGCACAAAAATCACTGAACTACCTCAGGTGTAGGCACAGGCACTGATCAAGTATCGATTCAGGGGGGCTACTTGACGAGTATTGTTCTAAGCAATTCTTATACTTGATTAGAGGTGAATGGAAACTCATCAAAATTAGAACAATTCAGCTATCAAAAAAACAGTGACTAAGATTGTGAATTCGATTCGATCGTTATATTACAACCATTGGATATAATAAATAGCATCTAACTTAATCTACATAACGTGGTTTATCACCGGGTCGCCAATATCACCAAGTCGCCTTTTTTTTATACATACAAAATTCGTCTGTGCACAACCGTGCACTTTCTTTATTTATGGATATAATTTAAAAAACTTTTCTAGAAATTATTATTCTCTATATAAATAATATAAATTTCTAATTGTTTATTAGAAATTCGATTTTATATAAGAATTATTATAAAAATAGTGTTTTTGTAATGCAAATCGTGACAATTTCGACTGTTTTTGGAATATAATATAAAATTTTAAAATTTTTGAATATCTGAATTTTTATTGTTATTATAGTTTTTTTTCTTTTTAAGAAATAATGATTAATTATTAAAATATGAATATCAAGAAAAGACTAATTTTGGTGTATAATAGTAAATAACGACCCGGTGATATTGGCGACCCGGTGATAAACCACGTTAAGACTTTCCCCTTAAAATTATATAAATATCACATAACGGAATTCCTACACAATCCGAAGTTTTCTACTTCAGATCATTTGTATAATTCAAAATGCTCATTATCATCTTTGATACAGCAATTGATACAAAAAAAAGCAATCGGATCGATATGATCTACTAATGTGAATGTAATATGATCTGACGCTCAATTCACAACCCTAACAGTAACATCATACATATGGTCGAAAGTATCGATATCATTGGATTCTCGTTACTTTACATGATCATGTCATATCATCCTATCCCCTTCCACCCCAGCAGTTTTGAAAGGAGGAAAATCCCATGGAAACCCAAAAGGCACCAAAGCCCAAATTTATTCATCGAGAGATCTATTCGAGTGATCGTAGGAGGTAGCAAGATATAGAGAAATGTGCAACCCAGCATATGCACGAGCGTTTGACAGTTTGGGAATTGGGAATCTGGGAGCAGCTGGGCCGTCTTAAAAGAGAGATGTGCTGCGGCAGTGAAGCGGCAGGAGTTTAGGTTGCATACAACAATACGCCATGCTGAGAATTGATAGGTACTAAGCCCCTCCCCAAAAATCATTTACGGATCATTTTTTGAAGACCTCTCGTATCACTGATTTATATTTATTGCTTGATTATACCATAGATGCCTCTCCTGGTTGGTTCCTGCTCGCTTCCACCTGAATCTCACCAAGCACCGTTAAGGATGGTTTAGCATTGTATACGAAGTAATATTGACAGAGCCTTCGACGTAAAATCACGGAATTAGCAGAGATGTATTTTTAACCAAAGATACAGCTAAATAAGCTCCTACTTCAGTCTTCTGCTATCTCTTCAGAATCCAGATCGCGTTTACCCTCGAAGATCGTTTGTGATCAGACCTTAATGAGCTCGGCATACAATTCTTTCTGCCCCATGCTCAACCATCAAGGATGATGATATGCTGACAAGAATAGGAGCGTCCAATTGGTATGGATAACGAAGATGCCAGGAAGACATTTACCGTTGGTTTGGTAAAGTACCGTAGATGCAAGCATCAGGATCAGGGTTTAGTAATAGATACTAGGTCTCATTAGAGTGGCACGACGAGGTTAAATGACAAGGTGCCTTACATCATCCTGTTTGGTTAAATGTGAATTGCGTCCTCCTGACTAAAGGCTTAGGAGAGAAATTCTCCATGACCAGAACCAATGGTCCAAAACTAATCCGCAATCATGGTCCGACTATACGCCATACCATGATAACGCTCTAGTAAGCACTTGGACATCATACCCAACGGAACGTTCTTGCATTTGTTGGAACTTCGTGAGATCGAATGAAATGGTCCTTGGGTCCCAAAACTCACCCAGTTAGGTAAGATAATGGATATGCGGGTGTGCTTTGGAGGGGCTTTTTATTGGCATATTGCGGGCAGCCGGGTAATGCTTTTCGGCCAACCCAGGATGGGAAACCTTGAGGCTTGAGTCTTGACTTGAGTGAAGACAAGGTCAAGGATATCAAGGAATACGGGACGGAAGCTGGGAAGTCACTACCTATCAGTACAAGTGGACAAGCTAAAGCAAAGCCTAGAGCTGGCCCAAGTGTCCGCAACTGAGTAAGTCACTGTGGGGTTTATCGCTGTAGCTGACAGGAGTATGTGACGTTACTTGTGGATTTATATCTCGTTTTGTGATTTTTGACTACTTAAAGGAACAAATGCGGCAAATTAATAAACAAACGGAAGCGCATCCGCTCCATCAGACTAGGTAGTTCTTCGGAGTTGCTGCAGAAATCCGAAAATTAGCAATTCAGGGGTGTGTAGCAACATCGCTAAGATACTTTTACAGCATTTAGTTTCCCATCCCGTCATCCATCTACTTTGTAGATCATGAATTTTCTCTGTTCACTTCAACTTTAGATATTTTGAACGAAAATTCAGACTACTATTTGATACAAAACCCATCTAGACATAATGAATCTTCCTTACGTTCGAATTGACCCGGACTTTATCTCCTTCATCATGGCATCCAATGAAATCACGCCTTTGCCCCCTCCATCCCCCCATCCCACCGTCTACCCCGTACAACCCAACAACTTTATTTCCAGATGGTATTTCCCCTCATCTCCAACGGCTGCCGTGTTACCCCGAGGACCTCCACTCAAAAAGTGGTCTTATTTTTCCATGTACGGACATCATATCCTTTCATGTGCCACCTTGCCACGACCCGGTATCACAGTTTCATAAGCTGCATACCATCTTATTTCCCCTTTCTACCTGATCGAAGTAGAAACAAATTGACATAAGTATATGCTTACTCTTTCTCTACAGAGTACATATCATATTGATGCATGCATCGATCAGCAATCTATACATATTAGGAGCTCGCCAACCCCGAGGCATCGGTACGTATCCGAGGGAAGGGTGCCGGGATAAGTAGAGCGTCGCATCGTGCTTACTGGGTATCAACTATCTGCAACTAATAGAATCTACATGTGTATCAATCTCACAACTATGCTTCTCAGGAAGGACGTATGTATGTATGTACTAGTAGGGGATCTAAAATTACGCATCGCGAGTGAAAACTTTCTGGGATGGGGGTAAAGATTGGAAGCTTCGGGTGATTCCATCGCCGCATTATCATTCATAGTATTTTATTGTAGAGTCTGCGAGAAAATCGAATCACCGGGACAAGCTTTTTGTATGCCGTGAAAATCATAGTTCATAGATGTTATATGCTAGATCATTTGATTAACCATATCTACAGGAATATAAAATAGTTCCATGTATTGCAATCGGTACCTAGTACACAATCACATTGCTCCATACATTGTATTGGTATTATACAATCACATTATTCTGTATGTTGTATCCATATCAAAGAAGCACACTGTCCGATAGATTACATAGGCATTACACAATCACATTGTTCTTTATATTATATCGATAGCATGCTATCAGGAAATTCTGAGGCGCTTAAGAGCCAGAGAATCGGAAGAGGTCCCCCCTTTATGTCTACACTTTCAGATGCAAGGGTTCTAAAACAACATGTGCAATGCATATATATCACAATGATTTGCTGCTGTGCCTCGCAGTACCTAGCACTAGATTTGCAAGATTAATTTGTACATTAGAACACAAGAGATCATTTGATTCTCAGATTTGCATAGGGATATTGAAAATGGTGTACAGACTTTAAGCCTAAATGACTATATAGATTGTCGAATATATTGTAAGTTTCGGTTCAGGTGTGTAATTTTGAACGGGAGTGAATGTATGGCGGGTATTCAATTTACTTTTATATTGTGTGTTCGTAGCTTGCCATCCGAATGCTGGGTGAGAAGCTGTTCATTCTTTGCCACAGACGCACATTCAAAACAATTTCGTAAGATATTGATGCCAACGATCATACATCACCAGTCAAAATATATGACCATGGCAATGATCTTAACTGTGCCGCGCGACTAAGACTGCTTAAAAAGTACCACCAAAGAATTCACTATCACTTTCCATCAATGGAGTATACAATGATTTCGCAAGTGAGATAGGTGATGTCGTGAGGATGCATGTTCTTGCATAGCCCCAGAAAGCCACCAACAAGATACAACATTTGCCGTCCACACATTTCCTCGATGTGGTTAATCTTCACAATAGTCAAGGAATAAGTATGTCAAGTACCGGCATCAACCTATCGATTGGTCAGAGGGCCTATGTGTTTATTGCAATTATATTAGAAGCCGCATCTAACCGTTGACTCCGAAAACATTGTGTTGGCAAGGCAAAGCCGCAGTTCTCTGCCACATGACGACACTCAAACTGTGCAATATTTACCATCTGTGAGGGGCACCTGATATCTCCCAAACTTGATCAAATCCATCGACGCCTGGTATCATTCCATCCCATGCCTAAGACTCCATTAAATTTTTTAAGCCTTGCCCATCCTTTCCTTCAACCATGCCTTTCCCTTGTCTGCTAGACCTTTCTGGGGTTCGAGCTTGTTGTCCGGCTTGCTGTAATCAAGCTCATCTTCGTCTGAGATTGCATTGTCCCATTTGGTGTCCTTGCGCGCTGCGACGATCTCAGCCTCGCTTGGTCTGAAAACATTTGCTGCTCCGCCCCGACCGACGTGACTCGATGAAGAAGATTCTCTTCTTGGATTACTAAAGCATCTGGGTTAGAATTGAGCATTGCTTGAAATTGATTCGAGCTTTTTAATTCTTCCTACCCAACGACATCTTGCGCCTATCTCTTGTTAGCACCAAGTACACATATTTTGATCAAGTGGGTTGAACTTACCCGTCTGGCCGATTCGGGGTCTGTGTTCTTCGCCATATTTCCACTTCCTCCGCGACCGGTGGTGTAAATGTCGCTTTTGATGGTAGGTGTGTTGAGGGTGAGGGGCTCATCATCATGAGGAGAAGTGCCAATATTACCTAATAAGATAGGTTAACAAACCAAAGCGTCAAAGTAAATCAAGGTAAACAAAAAAGGGCTTACCCGCGCCGCCACGGCCGTGAGAGAGGTTGGCCGACCGGATAGAGGATGACGAAGCACGTCGAAGCTCTCCTTCAGCAAGGTATTGAGGTAAAGCGGCCATTATGAATGATCAAGGATGCTTCGAGATATGAAATAAATTCAGTATTAAAGAATTTGCTTGGTTAAGGTGGACTTGGATCAAAGGAGAGTGTTTTATGTGGTTGTCAGAGTCCACTGAAAGTATAGCCGCAAGATTTCTTTGTTTTAACCTGAGCTAACTGCGCCAGGAGTGAGTGAATTACACCTTATTGCGTGATGATACACAACGATTTATTAAAGGGTGGATTCGAAACAGGTGAAAACTTTCGAGAGGAAGAGAAAACCGAAATTGATAATGCGGGGAAGTATATATTTATATGTTCGATCCACATTGAATGAGCACAGCGAGGTGTATGTCCTACAACATCACGAAATGAGAATGAAAAAGGATAAAAAATTCCAGATACAGTCTTAGCCTTAATTTCCCAAGCCAAGTAATACAATAAATTCTCCTTAGTCTTTCAGATCATGTGGTACTGTGTATGTATTTAATGCTGCGATGCGCTCCATGTTTCGAAACGCCCATCCAATCATTGAATTCGTTGAATTCCATTCAGACGTTCAGACATCCAGAGCCAACCGAACGAGTCGTAATACTTGAATGGCAAGCAAAAGCTGAGCGATACCTCGAGGCTTTTGGGCTCCGGGTAGAGGAATCAAAACGTAATGGAAAATGCATGAGACTCACGGGGGCAATATGGCGCCATTCTCCCTTTTAATTGGAAAGTCCTGTGCGGTTTCTGGATGAAATGGTATTCCTCCGCAAAGGTACATTGCCTCACACCTTCCTCAGATGGCATATGGTCGTCGTCAACTTGCAAGGTCAAGGAGAGGTGTTACTGTTGGTGGCCGAGCTGCATAACGTTTTGATACTGTAATAATGGACTATTACACATACCTACATGCGACTGAATGATACTACGCATACGCGATCAAAGCCTGTAGCATGTCAGGTACATCCCACGATTGAACGAAAGAAGTCCACATTATCGGTATTCTTGGCAATTTTCGAAGTATAAGAGGCTCCCTTTAAAGGATCCAATGACAAATATCTCAATACAAATGGAAGTTTGATCGTCTCAGCATTGAAATTGGAAGGGAAGGTAAGAGAAGGGTTTCTTGATGGTCATAGCTTCTCGGTTACTGCAGACGCTAGTGAAGAGCTATGAATTTGTTGCAGATTTTTTCTCTTTTCCAAACCAACCCTTTTCTACCACAACAACAACCAACCTTCTTGGTAACATTTTCACTCGACCTTGAAATACCTCGAGAACAATCCTTTGATCTCGAGCATTCATACTTCCACGGTCTATTTAATCATAGACAATGTGGTATTCATAACTGGCGAAGAAATGCGCAAACTTCATGCGACGAACACAATCAAAGATTGCATGCCTCTACCCAGTCCCGCCAATACGAAACAGATATATATACAAAGGTGCTATAGGTAGAGAATAGGTATCGGCACAGCAGCTATACGGTAAATACTGCTGATTGATCCGTCGTGGGATTTCTTTACTTTTCTTCCCGTCTCATCCATCATTTCCCTTCCCTTGCAAAACCACGCCAGCTTCTAAAACATTACTTAACGGCACTCGATTTCTTCAATAAAACGAGATGTTTTCGCGCTGTGCGAAGAATACTTATAACCCGTTGCTGGGCGCCTGACTTTGAGATGTCGTTTAGACTTTTCTGAAAGGTTGGGAATCAGCTGAGGCTACATTCTTTCAAATCATATCATCTTCATAAACAACATCAATGCTCGATGCGGAGGTATACAAATGGTCCGTAACTATTTGTATACCGGTGCACAACCCTGTTCTCTAAGAGGCATTCTATAACCTTGACTTTATTGGTGTGGATGAAACTAGTTCAGCACACTATGATTTACCTCTCACCTTTGAAATATGAAGCAACTTGCAGGTTCAAGTTACATAGAAGATGACCACAACCTCCATTCTGAAATCGAATGTATCTTTTTATTGCAAGATGTGGCTTGGAATCGTTCATTTGTTGGGTTCAATCGCATGCACTCATAGATACCTTTAGATTAAATAGCAAAGATCAAATATTTTAATATAAATTACATTCCAACCCAGTTTGCTTCAGGCATAGTTGTATATTCTTGCAGTTCCGTTGTCTACAAAGTGCCGCAAGTTACCTGCACTCTCCTCACCTTGGCCGATGGCCTGTTCCCGGAGGCCACACCTTTGGTACTGCTTGCAGCAGTGATGAAGCCAAATCGAACTTTAACGAGTGATAGTGATTCGAGAGCGCATCTGACAGTCACCTCTGCCATGTTTACTGGCGAGAGTCGTGGCACACTTTTCGAAACACCCCACAAAAAATGAAACTATCTAAAATTAACCAATTGTGAAGTGGCATCGTCAAGGATAGTTCCAACGCCTCAATATGAAGTAGAACTTACCGTTCCATTGCGTTGTGCCCCCTAGTTCCGATCTCTATCAACTTCGCAGATATTCCTTGACTTTCTCCCCCCACACGACACCTCTCTTGTAGTAATGGATCTCTGGTACACTACCCTTTCTCAAACCGTCAATTGCCTCTGCCAGCTCCTCGCCCAATCCTTCTCCTTTCACCTGAGTAAGCGGTGTGAGGTAGGTTTTGAACGAGAACACCAAGGCTTTGGTTTGTAGAAGACGATGCACTAGTTGACGTTCACAGCGGAGGTTTGTCTAGAAATTTTAGTCCTGTGGTAGAAGTAATACGAGAGAAACAGAAGGAGCCTACATCTTCGATATCAAACTCTTCTGCTTTTGCTTCTTCGCCTTCATACAAATGATTTCCACTTGCTGCAAACAATTGCGAGTGGGTAGTTATCGACCACTGTGCCATATGATTACTGAACTATTTCTAGTGGTCTCAGGGATTGGTGGAGGAACTTACATTGACTCTCTTGATGATTTTGCCAACTTCCAGTCGATCAAAAGTTCGATACATACTCGTCTCCAACTTCTCTTTGTACTTTGGCACGGGTTTATGAATATCCCTTATTTTCTTACCGAGCAGTGCTTGAGTATCAAACCCGCTGGGGAAGCATGCAATGAACCCTCCTAAGATATAACCGTCCCCGTCGAGAGAAGGTACTAAAAGGAGAAAATCGGTGTCGACATTTGTGCCTAAGGTACGGAGAGCTTCAATGAGAGAGGAGGGAGTGAGAGGGATATGATGGCCTGTTGCTTTATTCAAAAGATATGTAGGATGAAGAGAGTAGATAGTGGGGAAGCGAGTAGGGAGGTAGCTGGCGGTTAAGTACGTGTAAAGTTCCTGAATAGCAGCATGGGATGATGGAAGGGCTTGGAGTACTGTAGAGGTGTGCTCTCTTATCACGTTGGTGCGGACAGCGAGGCGGTCAAGGTATGTCCGGTCCATTTCTATGAGTTCAGATGGAGGACATGATTGAATGCCTTTGGGTTGTAAGCACGGGAAGATTAGAATGAATGGGTAGCAGAATTCAGAGGGGGGTTTGTACCCATTGTCATGTGGTATAATGGTTTGAAAGGTCGCAGTTTAAGCGGCTCGGTGGTACGCCAGTCGAAATCTGATAGAGGAGTGATGCTTGGAGGATTGGCAATGATCGATGTTTTCTCGTCATTGAAGTTGGACTTGTGATTGGTTAGACTATAGACTCAAGATAGGCACGCAGCAAAGGAGAGTGACAATGCCGCTTGAATACGTTGTATAACTATGAATATTGGGAGAATATTCTCGTAAAGTGGGCGAGTGAGTGATGAGTGCAGTCTTGAGCAATTAAACCTGTCAATTGCTCCGACGATTTTGGGATAAAGCAGAACACCTCGCGAGACAAGAACTAAGGTGAGAAGAGAAGCATATTTCTGCTTTAGAGGTACTGTACCGTTTCATTCCG
The DNA here is from genome assembly GCA_014898285.1 of Botrytis aclada. NCBI lineage: Eukaryota > Fungi > Ascomycota > Leotiomycetes > Helotiales > Sclerotiniaceae > Botrytis > Botrytis aclada. The sequence continues at coordinate 1,338,244 of RCSV01000001.1, read as the reverse complement.
TCGAGCTGTCCAATACTTCCACTGTATCCACACTGCGTACAAACCAAACATTGCCGCACCAACTTGCAACCAAAAGACCATCATGATGATCGAAATATTCAACAGCGATGTGATATGATGTATAACTTTGAATCTAACAGATAGGTACCCGGTATGTATATTGATAACTACTTTTATCTCGACAGTATCTATCGTCGGCGTGAATACAATGACTCACGCGGTCTTCATCTCAGGAAGATACGTCCCGAATGGGAATGTATAACCTGTGGCACAATCATTCGATGATAAGGAATAAATGTGGACGTATAGTTCGCAAATAATGGTCCAATCGTTACATGTACCAGGTATGTCCATGAGCCATCATTTGAACAACATATTGTAAGTATCTCCAGGACATCCTTTTCATTCTTTGAGTTTTGAGAGTACCGATATCAATATTGCATTGGAAACAGATGAAAGGACATCGAGGAGAGGCATCTCACGTGGCATATGATCAGATACGGATACACTCCATTTGTGGGAGGAAAAACAGACCGGAGTTGACCACTGGCAAAACCCTTCAACAACTCAATTGTACCACAAGTGTGTCGTTAACACACAACACATGCCTTTTTAAAAAGCGAACTTCGTGAATCTTTGGAGTTCTTGTGGGAATTGATGACTAATCCAGAAATTGATCAAAGAAGTGACAAGAACATGTCAACGAGAAGCGAGGCGTACCTTCCTCCAAAACCTCAAAATAAAATACTTGTCAAAAGACCTCTCCTCTCTTTTCCCTACAGACAGACACTCGAGATACTGTTCGAAAATGGTAGAAGTGGTCTGTGACATTTTTCTTTTGCTTGATGCCACACCCTCGTTCGGATCGTCAGAATGCCTTCCTAACTATCTCTCAACTTGTATTGTGTAAGCTTCAATGGGTATTGAATCACACTTAGTTCTCACTAGTGAAAAGCGGAACGTCATTCATAGCCGTATCCAATCGATCCCAGAGTCTCAAATGCTTATCATCTGTGCCGGCGAATAGCAGTATTCGAATACGAAGTTCAATGACTGCGCTAATGAAAGGCTATTGATGTCTCTTCTTCACATTTATACTCCGAGATAGAAGCTTCCCTAACTGGCTTGGCGTTCTACTCACGATCGTGTATAAGAGTGTCGTCATGAAGAAATACGTGGAGAAAGCACGACTTTGCTAGACCGCACACCATCGCAGCTTCCTGATTAAGTATAGTTAGTATGCAAGGTACTATACGGTCTGCGGAGTCCGGACTATAGTATAGCAAACATTTTGCGTGATAAAGTGAATGATTTCATATCAGTTCCATCATCATCCTTTTCTCTCGTTTTTTCTTTGCGTTCTAGAGAATGAGGTGCAATTTACTTCTGACCAGTGTAGTTACTGGGCTCATTGGCTCAGCATATGCGTCTATATTGACAAAAGTTGGTACGGTTAGAGAGTCGACGGTATCGATTGCTAGGAGGGATACTTTGGCCTATACGCCTCATACTATAGACCAGCCAGTGCGTTGGAGTTTCAAGCTTCTCTTCGTTTGCAAGTTCTCATTTTGATGTGTAGATTGATCATTTCCCAGATGATCCAGCGTATGCCCCGCATACAAATGCTACTTTCAAACAAAGATATTGGTACGATGCGACGTACTATAAACCTGGAGGGCCGGTCTATCTCTACATCGGAGGAGAAACCAATGGCCAGAATAGGTTCAGCAACCTTCAGACTGGAAGTATGTTTTGAATCGTGTGAATAGGCCGATTTACTGACCGTCTTCTAGTCATTCAAATATTGATGGAAGCTACAGATGGTCTTGGAATTATTCTTGAGAACCGGTACTATGGCCAGAGCTGGCCATTCAATACCAGCACAACAGATAATTTGGCATACTTGACCAATCAACAAAGTTCGTATCATCTGCTACATCTCCTGCTAGACTGAATCTAACAGACTTGATTTCAGCCGTTGCGGATAATGCATACTTCGCTCAACATGTATCCTTGTCTGGTCTCAATGCTAGTATCACTGCACCAGGCACCAAATGGATACTCTACGGAGGCTCGTTGGCCGGCGGTCAGACTGCCTTATCAGTAAAGTAAACTCTATCACCACCCGTGAAGATCTGGAGATTTCCCATAGGCTACCAACAGCTTGGATAGTAGTTATGGACGGAGTGCAACGGAGCTAACACCGTTCGTTAGGATTTATCCAGACATCTTCTTTGGTGGTATTGCTGCGAGCGCCCCTGTAAAGACTGTTGTGGGATACCCAGAATGGTTAGCAAATACCGGCTGATTCTTTCATGCATGATCTCTGTTACTAACATTGTACCTAGGTACAATCCAATTCAAAGATTGGCTCCTCAGGACTGTATATCAAGTATCAACGGCATTATCGATAAATTTGATGCTCTTATATCCGTGAACAACACGCGTGCCATCAGAGAATTCAAATCTTTGTTTGGACTTGAGGCCTTGACAGACAACAGAGACTTTGCCATGACTATTGCATTTCCTCGTAAGAACCACAAGAATATCTGGACTTTATTGCAACTAACTTAAAATAGTTGGCGGGCCAATGAACTATCCCACAAGTACATGGCAAGAACTGAATTGGAGTCCGTTGTATACTTCAAATGATTTCTGGGACTTTTGCTCGAACATCACGAACGTAGATGCTCCCAAAACGGTTACAGATATCGATTACGCCCTCTCAAATTATACAGGGGGTGAGCCATGGACAAATCTTGGAAATTATGCCAATTATATCAAGAGTGTCCTCATTCCACTGTGCGATAGCGAGCCTATTGATAGCACCTCCTGTTTTGGCACCCAAAACGAGACATACTACGCCGACGTTACAAATGGAGCAGGTCGTTCATATCTCTACACCAGTATGTGACTCCCTATAAGACCTCCAATTCAGTATATACTGACTATTGTCCAAAGCATGCCTTGAACTTGGCGCCTATCAAGCAGCACCCGAGACCGGCCCATCACTGATCTCTCGCGTTCTTCAACCAGATTACACGTAAGTAGTCACCCCCTTTCTAGCATCGGCAACACACTAAACTAGGATAAGTCAACAATGGTGTAACTGGGCATTTCCACCAGGAGATTACAATTCTATCCCACCAGTCGTCAATCTTACCTTAATAACCCAATATGGTGGATACAACTTTTCTGCCGATCGTCTAGCTTTCATCGACGGAGGTAAGTAATTTTCAAGCTCATTAAAATCTCGACATCTTTTTCTGCCTCCAATAATCAAATCTTGGTCAGACACTAACATCATGCTAGACAATGACGTATGGCTTGACCTCTGTTACCACTCTCACTATGCGCCCAGCCCCCGGGTTTCCTCTGATCTACACCCAGAGTTTCTCATCTCTGGCGCGGGTCATCATTGGGATTCTTATGGTATCTTAGATGTTGCAGCCGAACCATTGTTCATTCAACAAGCGCATCTTTGGGAGATTAGAACGGTTAAGAAATGGTTAAAAGCTGGTTGGTAAATGTATTGATGTTGTGAGGTATGACTGATCACTTAGATATTTCTCGGATAAAGCGCGGAAAGATGTGTAGTTGCCATATCCTTTAGAAAACAAGACAAATGTATGTAGTCATTATATATTCTATCTCAATAGCATGAATCAACGCTTTCGCCATATACACAAAGTAACTGTTGGAATACCTCATCCTGGTTCACTTTGCCTCGAGAAATATTCCAACCTAACCATATAACTCCCGAAGCTTCGAGCTTACAGCTAGACACTTTCTTACATGGAAACCCTTTCGTATTCAGCACTCAGATTCCGGCGAATCTTAACCGTTCAAGCGTTCCAGCGACGTATCTCCGCCAATTTTCTCCTCAGAACTTGTTCATAATAAATTTCCATCCTGTTCTCACACTTTAGACACTTCATTCCCAGTAGTTCTCAAGAAGTAATACCCACACTTACACAAACACTGTTGAGATCACTCATCCCCAGAAGCAAATGCCATTTCTCGAGCCATGCCTCAAACCACTTTTTCCACCCCCTTTCGTAGATGATACACGAGTTATGCGGTACTTTGATGTAGACCCATTTGATACAAATGAGTCTATCTGTGTTCAAAATACGGTGCAAGGACCTTTTTGGGGAAGAGGTGGATGTATTTTTTAGTTTGGTTTGAATTAGAATAGGAGCTAGTTCTTTGATGTCATGGCAGAGAAGAGGCATGAGATTAGATGTAGAGATTTGTTGGATGCCTATGGTAAACGCACTAGGAACAACACTCTTGCGACTCACATCTTCAAAGATAGCCCTGAGAATGTCAAATATGGGCAATTATGTATTGTTTGTGCTCGACCAGGATAGGTCAAGCAAAGAAGCATAGCATCAAGACAGCTGGGCAATATCAGCTATAAGTACTTGTGGTGGCACGTAAGTTCTTTTCAAACGATCAAATTGCCCATAAGCTTTTTACTATTCATCTACCTAGTATGCATATGTAAATACCTCGAGAAAAATTGGAATAGTCCATGAACCTCGAAATCAATGCCATAGCTTTTATCAACTCCAACCCCTACATAGTCGTAAAGGACAGATAAAAGAAATATTCCGGACTATGGAGAGACCTTGGCTACTCATGATATAATCTCTTCAGTCTCCTCAACAATCTCTTCGACAATTTCTTCAATCTCAATAGCTTGTCCTTCATCACCGCTCGCCATCTTAGATTTGAGAGGCTCCAGAGGGTCAAGTGGAAGGCCTGCGTCTTCTCTGTCGGCCTTGACATCCTCCTCCATATTTGCTCTCCATGCAAGCCATTCGTCCAAGAGTCTACGTCTGTGTTCGACAACAGCAAGATCGGCGGATGCACCACGGTCGGCATCTTCTTGATCGAATACCTTGCTGTACTCACGGAGGTTTTTGCGGATTTGCTTTTGTTCCTCCTTGGAGAGGAGAGTGGGTGGTCGAGGACGCCACAACCATTGCTTGAACTTCTCAACTGGTTCTTCGCGAAGCTGCTCACCCTTGAAGTCGTACAAATGGTAGCCGTTCTCCATCTATTAATAGTTAGTAAGTTGATCAAACAGGAATATTAGCTATACTTACGGTGTGCTTCCAAATACTGGCACTAGTAGCGACGAAACGTCCTGTGGGATCCCAGTCGATATCTGTTACACCATAATGATCTGCGGTATTCATAAGCTGTAAGTTGGCTGTCAAGTCCTTATCACTTTCGGGTTTCTCGCCCTCAAAGTCCATGTCGTAGAATTCCATATCGAAACTTTGTTGCGAGTGGACTGTGGCTACAATAACGAATCTACCCTTTGGAGACCAGTAGATGGCATTGCTGTTCTTTTTGTCATATGTGCGGATGTGCTTGAAGTTACCGACACCATTGCCCTTGACCTTCTCTGGGCAGTAGAAGGATACGGATGTCTTAGGTGGAACGGCTGTAGCTGCAACGACTTCTGCGGTTGTAATGATAACAAAGCGGTCACCCTTAGGCTCCCAAGCGAAGTTGATAACGGTGTCTTTGATTGAATCAACAACCTCAACAGGGACTCCCTTCTCTTTAACGCGGAAGATCTCCAAACTGGTTGCAAGAGATTTCTTAGACTTCGAATGTCTATCAACCTTGACACACAAATATGATGCGTCTGATTGCCAATGGAGCTTTGCGTCGGTCACACTGAAGAGGTTCAATGTTCGGACAACTTCTTTAGATGGAATGCTCATCAATCCAACCTTAGCTGGGTTGCTACCGATTTCTGGAGTCCAGTAGCAGAACAGTTGCTCATAGGTCTTGACACCATCTCGGTGTGGGTTTGCTGGTGCCCAGTCGAAGTCCATTACACCGTCAATTTTTATCGAGGTTTTGTCTAGAAGGTTCATTTTAGGTAACTCGTAGACAGAAATCGATGAGCCTTGAGTCAAACGCGCAACATATTTATCATCTGATGACCACTTGAATGCTGGCCATTGTATCTTCCTCTTGATAGGGTTACCGTCTGCATCAACGCTATTGCTTGGTAAATCGAGATTGGCGAAAGAACGTAATGGCAAGCCAGTCTCGATATCCCAGATGACATAGTTCTTTCCATCATCATCAATAGACAAAGCTGGGTGTCCTTCCTCGCCGATAGTGATTGGTCTATTTGACCATGTCGTAAGGTATTTCTCTCCTGGCGAAAAGTCGACAAGGTTGACGAAAGGATGCGCGAAACGCTTTTGTCTAGTCCAAGATGGTCCACCCCAGAGCTGTACACCTTGTTGATGCATCGAGGTCAAGAAAGTACCTTGGGGTGACCATTGTACAAATGATTCAGTCCAGTGTTGGCGATCGACGATACTTTCTGGTGCATCCTTCTCGTTGTTCCAAAGAACTTGTACTCTGTCATCCTTATACATGACAAATTGATCCCGTCCACGTCCGGCTGGATCCGCAAGCCATGATCTCAAGTGCTCCTTCTCGGTGAACTCTTCGATTTTTGGGGGGGTGTAATTCTCATCAATGCGTCCTTCCCGACCATAGCGATCGATATCCGTCAATTTGTTCACTCGAAGGGTATGTTTCTTGTCGAGGGGTACGCCGTCGAGGGCTTTGCATGCAGCAATAGCTTCGGCAGGAGAGGAGTATTCGACGAAAGCAAATCTATTGTTATCAATATATGAATTGAGGGATGGCAAAAGAACATCTAAAGCTTACTTGTGCGACTTGCCATCTGGCCCGATGGGCATGTGTATTGAGTCCTTTTTGGTTTGACCGACAGAGTCCAATTTTCTCAACAAAAATTTGATCAACTTGGGCTTAGTATCTTCGTTGACTTCTGGGAGACCATCGATAACAACGAAAGTATCGAGTCCTTGCTCGAGCTGTACTTCAAAACGTTCTCTTAAATCGGAAATGTCGAGCTCTTCCTCATCGTACTCGTCCTCTTCTGGATCTGGGAGATGATCAAAACTTGGCGCCATGATTGCGATATAATGCGATCAACCAACAGCGTTTGCGCGTTCTCTTGTCAGTTCGATAAATGTTGTTGGTGAGTTTTTGTGTGAATTCGTTTGGAAATTTTGACCCCACTAGCCCACTTCTGTACAGTCTATTTTGAATTAGACTATTCGATCTGATTGCAGTGTCTTAATATTGAATTATTGTAACCACAGTTTTGAACTCCTGGATAGAAATAATTTGTAAACAAAGGACAAAATTCCTTGAAAAGAATGTGAGTGGTGGTCGAGATCAGGTTCTTCAAGTAGACAAGGCTGCCAAAAAAACGATTTTCCCCCAACTTTAATTTTCGTGTGCGAGGCACTAACGAATTAATTTTAGAGCCACATTAGCGATTACTATTCGACGCGCCCCTAGAAACTTTACGCGACGACGAGGTGTTTTACTCCAAAAAAATTGTAGCATATCTCGCAAATCTCCATACAAAGCAAGATGGCTTCCTTTAACCCAACCCAAATCTTTGAAGATGGTACAACTGAGGAGAAAGGAGAGAATGCTCGTCTCTCTGCTTTTGTCGGTGCTATCGCAGTTGGAGACCTAGGTAATTTGAACCCCTCCAAAAAGCTTCGATAGTGCAATTTACTGAATGAACATCTCTCTAGTCAAATCAACTCTAGGACCAAAGGGTATGGACAAGATTCTTCAGAGTGCAAGTACAGGCGAAATCTTAGTCACAAATGATGGTGCTACCATTCTCAAAGCTATTGCCTTAGACAATGCAGCTGCCAAAGTCCTTGTCAACATTTCGAAAGTACAGGATGACGAGGTTGGAGACGGAACTACATCCGTTACTGTGTTGGCTGCAGAGCTTCTGCGAGAAGCCGAGAAGTTGGTTGATAAAAAGATACATCCGCAGACCATTATCGAAGGTTATAGAATAGCAAGCCAGGCGGCCCTTTCAGCATTAGAGAAGTCGGCGGTGGACCACAGCAGCAATGCCGAAGCTTTCAGAAAAGATTTGTTAGCCATCGCACGCACAACTTTAAGCTCCAAGGTTCTCTCGCAAGATCGAATTCAGTTTGCAGAGTTGGCTGTTGACGCTGTTTTACGTATGAAGGGTTCATCAGACTTGAGTCACATCCAAATTATCAAAAAGGCTGGTGGAAAGTTGAGCGATTCATATCTCGATGAAGGTTTCATTTTGGATAAGAAAATCGGAGTCAACCAACCTAAACGATTAGAAAAGGCTAAGATTCTTGTTGCAAACACCGCCATGGACACAGATAAGATTAAGATTTTTGGTGCTCGAGTAAAGGTTGGCTCCACTGGAAAGTTAGCTGAATTGGAGAAGGCCGAGAAAGATAAGATGAAGGCAAAGGTTGAAAAGATCAAGGCACATGGCATAAACTGCTTCATCAACAGACAACTTATCTACAACTGGCCTGAACAACTCTTTTCGGATGCCGGTATCATGTCCATTGAGCATGCCGACTTTGATGGTATCGAGAGATTGGCTCTGGTTACCGGTGGTGAGATTACATCGACGTTTGATCACCCAGATCAAGTCAAGCTCGGTCATTGTGACCTGATTGAAGAAGTGATCATCGGTGAAGATACTCTCATTAAATTCTCTGGCGTTGCTGCTGGTCAAGCTTGCACGATTGTACTAAGAGGAGCTACTGAGCAGTTACTTGATGAAGCAGAGAGATCTCTTCACGATGCTCTTGCAGTCCTTTCACAAACTGTCAAGGAGCCAAGAACTACCCTTGGTGGAGGCTGTGCCGAGATGTTGATGGCTAAAGCTGTTGAAGGCGCCGCAGTCAAAGTAGACGGCAAAAAGCAAATTGCTGTTGGTTCTTTTGCGGTAGCACTCCGTCAATTACCCACCATCTTGGCTGACAATGCCGGTTATGATTCAAGCGATTTAGTCGCTAGACTCCGAACAGCCATTTACGATGGTATGTCCACATACGGACTGGATCTTTTGACCCCAGGAGGTGGAATCGCTGACATGCGAGAATTGGGAGTTATTGAAAGTTACAAATTAAAGAAGGCAGTAGTCTCATCTGCTTCCGAAGCAGCAGAGGTCAGTATCATCATTCCCATATTTCCCTTCAATACTAACTCAAATTAGCTCCTCCTCAGAGTGGACAATATCATTCGCAGTGCCCCACGGAGAAGAGAGAGATGAGCATAATGAATGAAAAAAAATGACGACTGTATTATGAAAATGCAAAAATGGTCAGGGAGATTTGTACCAATTATACCATAGACATATTGCAGCAACAATAATGAATGAATGGATGAACAACCTCTAAATCCTTTTGGTCTTCTGTGGTTACTTTTTGATTTTTCATTCAATAGATCTCGCACCAACAGCAAATTATGTGATTGCCAGCCTAGTAATTGCAAGAGCCAATCTTATAATCCACCAACAGTGTTTATCTAGTTGGTGTTAATTGTCTGCCTTACCACAGCTTCGAAACAACCACGCCTTTAGAATATAGAGAATCCCGAAGTTGCAGAATTCAAAACTATGGTTCGTATGCTCCTGCAAATAGAATCGCTTCTGTCATTCGACTTTTATAATAGCAGGGTCTAAAGTCTCTTCTTAGAGATCTAGGTGTTTTTTGCTAGTGTATTCCGTCTGTTCTCTATTTCTTGGGCAACGGTTACTCCTGCGAACATGCAAACCAAATAGAAGGCTCCTGATTAGACCCTTGATTTTCTATATCTTTTTTCCTGTTTGCCTTTGGTGTCATCACTCTTGGACCTTCTGGACACTTTTCCGTGACTACTTGGAACATGGGCTTTCGAATATGTTGCTCGCCGCTTGGAAATTGTGAAAGCCAGGTAAGTCAATATTAGTGAATGAGACATGTTTGGAAAAGGAATAGGCATTGCTGGCGATGTGAATTTATTAAGAATTGGGATGGAGTGATTATACCTAGTTACAAAGAGCACGTATTCATCTTGAAAGCTCCATCGGTTCCGTAGGTTCAAAGTTTGAGGGATGTTGTCAATTCTACATTCGCTATAGTGTATGATAATTTATTATACTCTTTACACAGTAGGTACTCTTTTGAATTTTTTAATACGCAAGTGCAATTCCCAAGCACGCAGCAACAGTACTATATCAATGAAAATCCCAATCAAATTGTTATTTTCACCTACCTAATTTGCATTAACAAGTGTGGGAGTTAGAATTGCGAAACCTGGAATGCCAACAAGTATGCTGAATTGACCCTGGATTGTATCAACCTCGATACTTGACTTGAGCGTGTGTGTGAGTGAGTTGATGGGCAGATGTAGAAGCAAGGAGAAGAAATGTTCAGGTAAGCTGACGAACATTCGAATCCTACCTAAGTACTAGGGAGGAGGGGAGGTAGTACTGCAAGCCGAAAGAAGGAGAAAACCCCCCTTGCCTTTTTTCTCTTGCTGTTACTGTTCTTCTTCTTCTTCTTCGTCTTCTTTTAGTCTTTTCAATCTCTCATCACCGTTGAGGTCCATCAACTGAATTGCTGCAAATCAACAAATTATATGATTTTCCCCATTCGACTGCTAGTACTACCAGTCTACCACTATCTATCTACCCAGTACTTTTTTTCCTTTCCCTCACGCCGTTTCTACTCCATACTCCACATTTGAATTCCGTGTGCCGGTCCGTACCCATCGATCAATTTGTTCCTATGAAATTAATCGAGGGGCTTTCTGTTGTTTACGAACTGTACTAGCTCATGTGGGTGTGGATTGGATCGGAAAAGTCCCTATTATTAGCCTTCTTTTTCCAATTCTTCTGACACGAAAAAACCCACCGAGCCACCGCGCACACACACACAACCACCACCACCACCACCACCACCACATTTTGGATTATCCCATCCCATCCCCATCATACCTCTTCCCTTCCCTCCTTTTGTTTCATCGAGGGCAACAATTTAGCAATTCGTTAATCATTATTGTTTGTTCAAACTTAAGACTCCAATTCAATCAGACTTAATACAATTCAATTCAGCATCCAACTTTTATCTTTGTTCGACTGCCGTCATACGATATCTCCTTTCATCATCAGCCTCGACAAATCAATAGATTCCTCAAATACTTCGCCGTGTGCGAAGTATTAACAAATACACGTTGACCTTCAATCATGGTCAGGCCCCAGGCCTGTGGCGAAGCCGTGAATAACATATTCATCTTCGCAGCATTCTTTTTGGTTCTACCATGGTTAGTCGATGCTCAGCAGCAGCAGCGATCAGTTCTCAGGCAACATGAATCCTCGCCCGAGATCGGCAGCTCAGAGGCAATACGGACTCCTCTTGAAGCAACTAAAGTCAAAACCATCGAGACCCCTTTGATCATTCCACGAAGAAAACAAACCCTTAGCGTAAAGGCCGGATCTCACGATATAGTCGATGCGAGCGCCCATTCAGCACCATTAGCTCCTTCACATCTTGCACAATCCAGTAGGCTCGAGTCTAACAGCCTTCAGTCTCCTGGATGGGGTTCTTCGCAGCCGAGTGCGCGGGATCTCCAAGACTGGGAAGTAGAAGATTTTGTGCTACTGGCGACCGTTGATGGAAGTGTGTGGGCGCGCGATAGAAAAACGGGTAAACATAAATGGCGAATGCGTAAGTAGTCCGAGTGAATGCGTATTGTTTGCTGCTCAATCCCACATCACAATAACAATCGCTAATTCTGATGAATATCCACAGAATTACCTGAAGTCTCGATGATTTCCACCAAACATCATAAGAGAAACAAATCTGCCGATTTCACCGAAGCTCCCACCCCATGGGGTATTGACGATTACGTTTGGATTGTTGAGCCTACTGAACATGGTGGCTTGTGGATATATCGACCGGATGTTCCCAACGGTGGCCTGATCAACACAGGTTTAACAATGAAAAAATTAGTTGACGAAATGTCACCTTACCAGAGCGATGACCCCGAGGTCGTATACACTGGTTCGAAGAAAACTCAAATGGTGCATGTTGATGCCACCAATGGAAAAATATTACAGGTCTTTGGAGGAGATTACATTGTCGACGCAAAGGATCAGAGCTGTAGTTCTGAAAATGGATTTGTGGGAAGAGAAGCCGACGAATGTCAAAGCCCTACGATTTGGTTGGGTTTATCAAAATACGAAGTCAACATCGTTGGCAAGGACCAACACCCAATTGCTACCTTGATGTACAATGAATGGGGTCCTAATGTTCAAGACGCGAAGAAATACGGAGAAAAATATCACCAAACACTCGACAACAAATATATACTAGCTGGGCAGGATGGCCACGTGATGGGATTCGATCGTGAGCGGAACGATGATCACGAACTACTGTTCCAACAGAAGCTTCCTTCACCTGTCGTTAGGGTGTTTGACGTCTTTAGACCCTGGGGGATTGAGGAAAAGAACCTGAAGTTGATGATACTTCCACAACCTAAGCCCGAGTTGTCGTCTGAAAACGAAATGTCAGAAATGGACCAGCACCGAAATCGAGTTGTTATCAACCTTTCTAAAGATGGAAGTTTTTATGCTATGTCTGGGAAATCATACCCTTTGGCTGTAACAGGTTCTAAAGCCGAAATTTACCAACGTGAATCGTTGAAACGCGAGTCTTGGAAAAAGATGGGTCAGCCCGAGCTGGCGGCGGCGTTGACGGGTGTTCATTTTCTCGACGAACCAACCGAACCTCGCCTAACCATATCTGGTCCCCTTTTCAACGATGATAACCAAAGCAAAGTGACTGTTACAGACCTCACCCCAGAACTTCTTGGTGAACCAACCCTGCTACAAAGCTTCCAGCAAATTCCAAGGCTAGCGATTGACAGTGTCGTCGAATTCGTTAAAAATCCTGTTCTCATTCTTTTTCTGATGATACTAGTTATCTCCAACCAAAGAACAATACGAGCTTGGATTGGTCGCCATGGACTTCACAATAAAAAAACTGTCGTTTCGCACAAAGATCGATCTGTGACTAAGGATGTGCCATCAATCGATGATTCAAGTGACGATGCCACAAACATCAATGGTCATGAGGCTGCCCGTCTATCAGATATCCCGGAAGACAAACCTCTTCGTGAACCTACCCCTATTGTTAAGGATTTTACATCCCTCCCGGTCGTTCCCGAAGACACTGTTGCGGCTGTGCCACTTGAAGGTGCTACTGTGAACGATGCTAGCTCATTGTCAGAGCTTGTACAAGATGTTGGCGATATTGCCCTATCACCTGAAAAGAAAAGAAGGAAACGAGGACGGCGTGGTGGAGTTAACCACCGAGGAAAGAAAGATCGCCCAGGCCAAACTGGAAGTGACCAAGAATCTCAAAATGCTCCCGTCAAAAAGCTACCCCCAACTGTCGAAGATGCTGTGCACAATGTCAAAAATATGTTTCCCCAGAACACGCTCGAACCGGATATTCAAACGGTGTCTAATGACCCTGCGGAAGTTTCTGGCTCCAAGATTCGTATCGGGGCATTGGAAGTGGACCAAAATAAATTAGTCGGGACGGGTAGCAATGGTACCATGGTCTTCGAAGGGAAGTTCGATGGCCGCGCCGTCGCTGTCAAACGGATGCTCATTCAGTTTTATGACATCGCATCCCAAGAAACTAAGCTTTTAAGAGAAAGTGACGATCATCCAAATGGTAATTTTCTCCAAAGTCTCCCTTGTATTTATTCTCTAACATTCTAATAGTCATCCGGTACTTCGCACAACAGAGCGCTGCTGGATTCCTTTACATCGCCTTGGAGTTATGCCCTGCCTCGTTAAGTGATGTCATTGAAAAGCCACACTTACATAGAGATCTGGCTCAAGGTGGTGAAAAGGACCTTCCAAACGTACTCTATCAGATTACCAATGGCATCCAGCACCTCCACAACCTCCGTATCGTTCACCGTGATCTAAAGCCACAGAATATCCTAGTTGCTATGTCTAAGAATGGTAAACCTCGACTTCTCGTTTCAGACTTCGGGCTTTGCAAAAAGCTGGAAGTGGAACAGTCATCTTTCAGGGCTACTACTGCCCATGCGGCCGGTACATCTGGCTGGCGGGCTCCGGAACTTCTTCTTGACGATGACGACAAGTCAGGATCCATGGTTGACACGAGCACAGATGGTGGTGGGTCAGGCTCGATTCTCGTTGGCGCGGATATGATGCACAATCGCAGAGCTACACGCGCTATCGATATATTCTCTCTTGGATTGGTGTTCTTCTACGTTTTAACCAAAGGTAGCCATCCTTTCGATTGTGGCGATCGATACATGCGGGAGGTGAATATTCGCAAAGACAATTTCGATTTGGATCTTCTGGAAATCCTTGGAGATTACGCCTTCGAAGCTAAGGACCTAATCAGCTCTATGCTTCGCAAGGAGCCAAAATCTCGCCCAGTCGCAGCACAAGTTATGGCGCATCCTTTCTTCTGGTCTGCAAAGAAGCGATTGAACTTCCTTTGTGATGTCTCTGACCACTTTGAAAAAGAAAAGCGGGATCCTCCAAGCCCTGCCCTCTTAGAACTTGAGAGATGGGCCGGGGATGTCTGTCACGGCGATTTCTTAAAATCACTTGGAAAGGAGTTTGTGGATTCAATGGGCAAACAGCGGAAATATACCGGCACGCGACTTTTGGATCTTCTTCGAGCCCTGAGGAACAAAAAGAATCACTATGAAGACATGCCTGACAAGCTGAAGAAAGATGTCGGTCCCTTACCTGACGGCTACCTCAGTTTTTGGACTAGGAAATTTCCTAATTTGTTAATCGTCTGTTGGAATGTTGTGTACGAAGTGGAGTGGGATCAGGTGGATCGTTTCAAGGAATACTATGAGCCAGCAGGTCTTTAAGATGCTCATGGTTTGGGTGGTTGTATCACTATTCATGGCGCAAAGGACTATAAAATGGGTTATTATACCTCTCTCTTTGGGATAATGAGATCATGATCAATACCCAGCTGGAAATGGAGTGGTTTCTATCAACATCCGGTGACGATTTGTGAGAAACATTAGTAGTAATCATTTCTTTTATTATTGTTATTATTATTGTTATTATCATTATCATTGTAATCATTCGCCCTTTCAATGAAATATGCATATGGTATCATTTTAGAATCACTAGATGACTGTGGTGATGCATCAGAGACATGATTTCATTTAGAAGATCTATCTACCTATTTAGGTACATGGGTACATTTCGATATACCTACCAGATAGACAGGAGGGTGACTTGTGATGAAGAAAACAACCTATAATAGTAATTGCATTTACTTCATGAATGTCTATGTATTTATTTTAAAATTGAGTAGAGAAGTATACCATTCTTATAATTTATTAATTGAAGGAATACCAACACAGATGTGTTCTTTCAGCTAGCACTTCCATGTCCGACATAGCATTCAACATACATTGGTTGGTCGAATTAAATAACAAAGGATTGGAAACACACATAGAAAACGAATGTCTCCATAAACTTTATATGTGCACCTGTACCTACCTAGGTAGATAGGTAGGTAGATCTACGAGGTACCTACATCCCGGAGCTAATGATAAAGGCTGACCTAGTATTAAAAGGCTAGGCTTGGGCTAATCCTTGCATTCTCGTCGCATCATCATATGGGCAGCTTTCCAACGAGACAACAATTGATAAACAAAAAAAAAACTTCAAAGATTTCCTTCATACATTCATACTCTGATACTCATCCTGATACTCATCCTCATGCCCATAAGTTTTAGTAGCCACTTTGATCATAAATTCATTAAACACCATTCACTTCAAACTTCAAAATCATCCATCTAATTCACCACTATCTTTTGGACTGGAATCTCTTTATTCATTCTTTTATTAGTTACTTGCGGTTAATTTTGTTAATGCGACAACAATAACAATAATATTCCAACGTCAAACTTATTAGCATACCGGCAGACAAAAGCCCCATCTCTCCATCTTTCCATCTTTCCATTTTTACTGCAAGTAAAGGAGGTCTTCTAATACTTTTGCCTTTTCTGCTTCAGTTTGAGATTCACTCATTCACTCATTCACTTGATACCAATTGTATTTTGCTATCTTCCTTATCCCCAGGATTTCTTCTTCTATCCCATATTCCCCCTCTCGCAGGTAGCACAACTTCTAGAATCTGATATTGGTACAAGAGTTTTCCAACCAACAACACAATGTCTTGTAAGCCCATCCACTGTATGAATCTACCTAACATACCGCTAACTTCATTGAAAGTAACCTCGGAAGAAAATTCAAAATATTCCATAATCATTGATAGAATTCTCAAAGAGGGTGATCTCAGTACTATCTCTGCGAAACAGATTCGTAAGGATCTTCAAGCAGAATTGGGATTCGATCTTTCCCATCAAAAAGTAATGCTATTTCTACAATCTCACATTTTCATGGTGCTAACTCCTGTCCTTTAAGGATGCTGTTAAAGCCTTGATCCTGGAAAGATTTGACGAAGTCTCGAAACACACTCAGGATGCGTCTACCCCTCCACCTGCGACAAATGGGCATGCTAAGAGCGAATACATCAAAGATGAAGGATCGCAGACTCCCACATCCAAGCGCGAAGTTGATGGTTCCGACGAAGATGAGAAGCCAAAGAAAAAGAGACCAAAGCAGGATGATGATGCGAAGTTAGCGGCTCTACTACAGGCGCAGGAAGACAGCAGGACAAGATCAACTAGAGGAAGTGGAACGAAACGAAGCGCAGGCATTAAGAAGAGCAAGAGTACACCAAAGAAAAAGAAGTCTGCAGCAAAGGTCAAGGCGACAGATGATAGTGACATGGAGTTAGGTTCAGATGGGGAGCCTAAAGAGGTTGTCAGAAAGGGCGGGTTTCATGTAAGAAGCTGCTCCATATTTAAAACCGTTGCACAAGTAACTAATTTCGAACAGAAGCAATATAATCTATCGGCACCTTTGGCAGATCTAGTAGGGGAACCAACAGTACGTATCGCTATCTAATTACCATCCTCTCATACTAACATGTTCCAACAGTTGTCTCGGCCACAAGTTGTCAAGAAGATTTGGGAACATATCAAAAGTCTTAATCTTCAAGATCCTAGCGATAAACGTCAAATTATATGCGATGATAAGATGCAATTGGTTTTCAAAACGGAGAGAGTTCACATGTTTACCATGAATAAGCTTCTTGGTAAACAGCTGTACCCTGTTGAGGAGGAATAGGATACTTCATTGGGAGTGGGGTGATAATACGGCCGTTTCTCGTTTTTCATGAGGGCGTTTTGGGAAGGCATTGCATTGAAGTTTTGGGTATCTACTCAGGTACTCGTAGGTAAGGGACGGCATGAGTGAATTCCAAGTTTTCGGGACCGCCAGCTCAGAATTATCTTTATTCGTTAGGGACAGCATCTTCATGGGGGTTTAGATGTATAAATCATCTATCATTGACTAATAGACCCAAGGATGTTTCTCACCGTGACTTTGACTTTATTCGTCTATAGCTTCCTTCATGTAAATTCTTCCGGGTGACTCTAACTGTTGATTTATCAGCCTTGAGCGGTCACTCAGCAGCCTTGCCTTGCGTAGGCGGGGCTAAGCGATTGCAGGCCCCCACACCTTCACTGTATAATAATTTGTCTTGGTTGCCATAGCTCTTAGAGGCAAATCAACAGTTGATTTGCATAGGAATTGTTCTTATTTACACCAGGAAGCTTCACCTCTATCCCCCAGAAAGTGTCAGCTTTATTGTTACAATAGAGCCACACTAGATTCACAATTCCTACATCAAGATTTTGTATCACAGAACGCTATAAGTAAATTAGCAATGGCGTCCACAGCCGGCATTCCTTCTACAGCTGACGCACCTGCGCTGCCCCGCAACGATGGGCAGCGAGGCCCAAGAGGAAGAGGAAGGGGCCGTGGTCGAGGAGGGGCTCTGGGAGATTCCGGTAGTGATTCTAGACGTTCGGAAAACCGTGGAGGGAGACGAGGGGGTCGTGGTGGAAATAGGGGACATACGGCTAGCCACGAAACTGCCAATACGAATACCAATACTATGAACTCTACAGATCCCAACGCCAAATTCTCCACCCTGAAGAAATCGCCCAAAGCAGATGGCGAGAACAAGGACGAAAATGGGGAGCTTATTGAAGTAGAGGTATGCTTCATTTGCGCCTCGGACGTCGAACATAATGCTGTCGCCCCATGTAACCATCGCACATGCCATATTTGTGCTCTAAGGATGAGAGCACTATACAAGTCAAAAGATTGCGGCTATTGCAGAGTAAGTCCCGCTGTTGCCGATTTCATCAAACCAGGCTAATATCTTTCAAGGCACCCTCGCCATTTGTTATATTCACAGACAATGCGACCAAAAATTATGAAGACTTCTCCGACGAAGATATTTCGAATACAGACCCAAACATTGGTATTCGATATGAAAGTAACGATATTCAGGAGGATACCCTATTACTTCTGCGGTATAATTGTCCTGATCCCGATTGTACTACTGCTTGTAGAGGCTGGCCAGATTTGCATCGTCATGTTAGATCTACACATCAGAAGAAAATGTGTGATCTGTGTACGAGACATAAGAAAGTGTTCACCCACGAACACGAATTATTCGCGGACAAAGAACTCGAAAAACATATGAGGAAAGGAGATGATAACCCTGGAGCACTCGACCAGACTGGATTCAAAGGGCATCCTCTATGTTCATTCTGTGGTCAACGATTCTATGGTGATGACGAGCTATTTTTGCATTGCCGAGACAAGCATGAAAGATGCCATGTCTGTGATCGACAGAGTAATAACGGGCAACCACATTATTACATTGATTACAATTCCCTATCTCAGCATCTACGAAAGGACCATTTTCCTTGCAACGAACCGGAATGCTTGGAGCAGAAGTTTGTATTCTTTGCAACGGAGATGGATCTAAAAGCACATCAATTAGAAGTCCATGGAAGTAGCTTATCTAAAGATGTTCGCAGAGATGCGAGGACGGTTGATATTTCTACCTTTGAATATCGCCAACCATATGTACAAGAGCGCAACCGCGGAGGAAATCAAAGAGAGCAACGAGATGGCCGTGGTAGAGGCAGAGGCAGAGGGAGAGATCCAAATGCTGAACCATTGGCACCTTCCAGTGCACAACCCTTACGTCGGGAAGAACAGGCTTTCCAGCGTCAAATGGCTGTGCAAGGCGCTCAGGCTGGTTCATCGAGAGCTTTCGGTGGTCAATTGACGGAGCCTACTCCTTCCCAAGCTAGTGCCAGAGGCAATCCGGCAGAATCCTCACGGGCTGCTTCCGCTCGGCCTGCAGCTAATTCCGGGGGTCTTTCCGAAGCAGTCAGGGGACTGAATATCTCTGCACCGGAATTAACAGCCGAAGAGCAACGCAAGCAACTTCAACATCAAGATGTTATTGATAGAGCGACCCGGCTTTTACAAAATGACCAAACCAAGCTAAATCAATTCCGCAACTCCATATCTTCGTACAAGAATGCTGGGATTACTGCTTCTGCTCTCATCGATGCATTTTTTGCTCTATTTTCGGACACTACTCCGGCTGCACTCGGCTCGCTTATTCGTGAAGTGGCCGCTCTTTTTGAAGACCAGAGCAAGGGTAAGGCAATAGTCACCGCTTGGAACGATTGGCGGGCAATAAATGAAGACTACCCGTCTCTTCCAGCTCCTACTTCCAGTAACGGTAATTCCATACCTTTAGGGTGGGCATCCGCAAATTCCACTTCTTCATCTGGCCCACGATCCAATCGTGTGCTGAAATTGAAAAAGTCTACAGCACAATCATCCCGTTCAACCGTCTCACAGAATCGGTCCTGGGGCACTGCTTCAACATCTGCTTCCGCCTCATCACCTGCCCCATCCTCTTCAAATCAGTATAATAATCCCTTCCCAACTCTCCCTACATCCCGTCCAAATCAAACAGACTCTCGTATAACAACTACTCCTTGGGTAGCACCAACTCCTGCGACCTCTTCTTCTTCTGCGCCGCCATCTGTACCTTCTAGTCGAGCCCCTTCGCGGGCGCAAGCGAGGAACGGAAAAGACACAAGCGCCTTCCCAGCGCTACCTCCTGCTGCCAAACCGCAAAGTACTATATTTGGGTACGGCACGGGGATGGTAAGGAGGGATATGGGAGGTAGACCTGTTGCGACTGCATGGGGAGCAGGAAACGGTGAAGGAAGTTCGGGGAATGGAGATGCGGAGAGTGCGGATGCTGGGCAGGGAGGAAGGAAAAAGGGAAATAAGGGGAAAAAGCAAGTTTTGATGAATTGGGGTTAAAAGTTTGACTGTTGCGTATTTTTTTTGTTCTGGTTAAGTAATGGGTTATTGGCAAGCAGTCGATATTGCTGTGACTTGAAAGAGTAGATTATGATAAGATGAAGTTAGATGAAAGTTTTAGGACTGCTTCTGTACATGATTTATCCTGTGGTAGGTAGAAATATAGATCTGTATTCTATTCACTGGTAAAGAAGTATAGAAAGCCTTCAACCTTACATGAATGAGATTCTGACTTGTGGTTGAGTGGTTGAGTGCTCGATTGATTAGTTGATACGTGACGGTGTGATAAATTGGAACGGAATACTAAAAGGTGTACTAAAGTCTCTGGAAGTTCGTTCTATGGTGAATTGTGCTTGTATGTGTATGTGTGTGTGTATATGTGAATATTTCATTTCGTGTTTACGCACTCTCTTTTCATATTGCGATAGCAATCCATGTTTTTCTAGAGTGGTATGTATGTATACATGTATGTATCACTTGTGGTGAGATGAGTTTATGAGAATGGGGATAAGGGAGTTCTTAGTATGATCTGCTTGGTGCTTGGTGTTTGGATATTTGGATATTTGGGGGAGATGGAGATGGAGATGGAGATGGAGATGGAGATGGAGATGGAGATGGAGATGGAGATGGAGATGGAGATGGAGATGGAGATGGAGATGGAGATGGAGATGGAGATGGAGATGGAGATGGAGAAGTGGGCAAATGGGCAAATGGGGAAATATGGAGGGAGGTGGGGAGCTAAGTAGAGGGGATGTGAGCAAATTGAAGATGGTTGGTTGGGGTGGGTTGTGATTGTGGTTGTGGAGATGCGTGAGGGTGTTGAGGGGGATTAGTAGATTGGTTGGGGGTGTCCCGGACTGGAGTGGAATGGAGTTGATTGGAGTGAAGAGGATGGAGGGTTGATGTCGAGTGGAGTATCGTATAGTATTGAATATACGTGGGAATGGGAAATGAAAATGGAGAGATGGAGGTAAGTGGATGGGTAGATGAGTAGACTTGTAAATATCATTGGTTGATGACTGATAGGGTGATTGGGGTAGTTGGAAGTGTTGGAAGAAAGTATCGAGGTTCTGGAGGTATGAAAATGTGTAGATTGGGGAGGGTAGGCAAGAAGTGGTGGTTTTGGTTGATGAATTTGAAATTTGAAACTGGAGATTGGAGAGGGGTGAGGAGTGAGGAGGAGAGAGGACTTGGAATTGGAATGGAGACTTGACATAGAAATTTTATGGGAATAGTAGGGATGGTAACGGCATACTCTATTCATACACAAGGATTAAACTATATTTTCGAGGGAGGCGAATGACATTGGGAAGAGAGAGTATATGGTATTAAACAGACAATCAGAACTACCAAATCAGTAGATAGGGGAGTGAAAATATGGAAATAGCTTATGATCATGATCATGATGAGCAAAGAGTAGTATTTTGTGGGTGTGAGAAATGGAGAGATGATATGCTATGCATTTTATTGTGAAGTAGATTGAGTCGATCAAAAGGAGAGAGAGAGATGCTAGATTAGAAATGTGAGGATGGGAGGGAGGGGAGTGATGAGCTGGGGTTAGGGTGGTGATGGTGATGGTGATGGTGACGTATAAGTAAAAGTGTGGAGGGAAGAAATAAATACTTGTCACTATTAATCAGCCTTGATACAGCTTCCCCGAGTATACAAAATGTGTGTTCGCAACTTCTCAGTGTGCAATCCATATTCAAGTTTTATTGGTTTATTGGTTCTATGAAGATCTATCTATCTATTGTAGAGGTGGCTTTCATAGAGATACCATGAGGATATCGGTAGATTCAACTTTTGTATCTTTTTATGCTGCCGCAAGATCCTGTAGTGGACTGTGAGTTTGCTGAGCTTGTGGGTTGGGGTTGGGATTCAAGGGGAAGTATTGTATAGTGCGCTTCAATGAGGATGGAGAGAAAAAGATGTCGGGGAGAGTATGGGTAGTGTGGGAAAATTTTGATGTGTTGGGAGGGAACTGGGATTTCGAAGAGTAGCTGTGGTGGAAAAGCGGGTGGGTGTTGCAATAGCTACGTTTGATACAACGAGAATCGAGTGAGAATAAAGAATAGGTGGTGATGTGCTTGCTTGTAGGCAGGAGGGTAATAGTGTTGAGCGGATAGCTAATCGACTCTTAATCAATGACACTTTTGCTACGGATGGGCTAACGACTTTAAGCTGATCGTAGCTCTTTCCTCATGATGCATATCCAGGGAAGATAGCTGGCAATGTGTTGTGATTGTTTGGGTCATACGCAGTGTGTCCAATAGTCCGGACTGCAGTCCAACAATGAAGGTTATTAAATCCCCAAAACCGATAAAATCATTCAAATCATTCGAAAAATTGATTTTTTTTTAGAACATTGAAGTATTTTCAAATTTTCCACTGCTTTTAGAGATTCAAACCCTTATATTGTTGGACTGCAGTCCGGACTATTGGACACACTAGTCATGCGTGTGAAGAACCAAATTACGCAAGAAAAGAATCATGAGGAGAGGAACCCCAAGACCGAGCGAAGAACGGGTGTGGAGAGATTAAAGACGGCAATTCGGTGACATTGCGTCGGCTTCACACAATGGCCTGATTGCAATCCGGTAATTAGTGGTAATGGCAATGTTTAGCTCTTGGGATGAAGAGTGAAATGTGAAGGAGGCAAATGTTCCGATGTAAGTAGTAACCCTGAAAAGCGGAAAGGTAAATGAAGTAGGATTGTAAGTATCATTTTATTTTCCGAGTTCATGTGAAGTCCTTTGAGTCTGGCAAGAGCATGTCTTTTGAATTGCTGTTGTTGCTCGAAACTAGTAGAGTGAAGAATTTGATATGGGAACGGAACTTTGATGTGAATATACAGTCAGGAAGAAACGGCGCTACCTTTGTTGTTTGATATCATTCCAGTCCAACGTGCCATGCAATGCCTGATTGCAGCTCAATGTAGCAAATAGTGGTAGCATGAACTTTGGAGAAGTGTGCCATGGACAAAATGCAACTGTTCCATCTCCGGCTACTACCGAATTGAAACATCGGTCTAGTAAAGTGTGTGTACAATCAATATTGAATCAAAACTTTGAGATTGCTTCGTTCCATCAATCATTATATCATATGCAAGTAACCATTCCTACCGTTATCTCTGCGCAACATATGTTTGTGCTTCTTGTTGAAGAAAAACATCCATGGCCAAATATCTGAATTGAGATATATTGATCGCTTTGGTTATTTTGTTTGTAAAAATTTCCCAAACCCTGTATGGGGGCTGAAGCAACTTTAAGCAAGGGATGTTTTCTTGTCGTCGTACTTGCTCTCATGCAAGGTGGATCCTCCGATATTCATTTGGTACTGGTACCAATTCATGTATATGCAGAGCACATCACTCCCAGAGAGAATACATAATTTCTGGGGCGGGTGAGAAAGAAAGTGGCGGTGTCGTGTTGCCATGTGTACTCTGGTAGTTTGGTATATCCTGGGATGAAAAGGGACTGGGGACTGGGCTCCTCAAAGGTACCAAACAGTGTAACCTCTCCAAGAGAGGTTGATTGGTATGACTCTCGGTGAGCTGTCAGTATGCGAGGATGCGGGACGTTCAGACTGGTTTATGCTGCGGAGAATTGATGACTAGAATTGAGATGAGAAAGTTACGCAATGCAGCTACCGATGTACAGATAGGAGTGGAGATTTGGAGCTGCAATGTAATATGAACACTGCATCTTGAAGTAGAGAATGGAAATGCGTCGATAGCAAGTCGTCCGCAGCAACTTGTGCTGTCGTGGATGGTGTATTGCATGATGATATGTGATGTTTGATCTCTACTTGACCTGTGCGATATGTTTGTCCCTTGGGATTTCAGATACACCAATAAGGATGATGGGATATTACGTGCAGCAGCGTCACATTGGGGTACTGTATCTGGGTTGAAATCTTGGTAACATTGATAATCGCTCAGAGGAGAAAGGTGGCCAAAAGACCGAAAGACCGGCAAAAGAGTGTATAATTAGTCATTGGGTAGCAAGATTTCTGATCGAAAAAAGGTACCAGACCGTCCGGAAGGATCTATTCTCTGGAGGCATGACCGAATGAGAAGGGATTTTGAAGAGAGAGGAAACAAGGAACTTGATTCGGCATTGAAACTTTATGTATCGTATCCAGAGTAGATACCCAAC
The DNA here is from genome assembly GCA_014898285.1 of Botrytis aclada. NCBI lineage: Eukaryota > Fungi > Ascomycota > Leotiomycetes > Helotiales > Sclerotiniaceae > Botrytis > Botrytis aclada. The sequence goes on along the minus strand of RCSV01000001.1, from coordinate 1,313,866 downwards.
GTGCATATTCCTCTGCTATGTTGTCATTAGTATTGACATTTTATCAATGTGCTCTATGGAGTCCGGTCCTAGTTTGGAAGAGGATATTAAACAATGTCTCAATGTAAATGTGTATTCAACATCTATCAATATTACATAGAGATTACTTTTGATTCACGCAAGTTGGGAAAATGATAGAAATGATAGAAGAGATAGAAGTGATACCTGGGGCAAAGGGACGATTAGTAAGCCTAGGTATTGACTGGCGAATTGGGCTGAAAACGAATATATATCAGGTAGGTAATTACTAGGTATCTATCGTAGCATAATAGCTGAGTCTATATAATATCTGACGATGATACCTGAGTATAATATCTGACTATAATATCTGACTATAATATCTGACTATAATATCTGACTATAATATCTGACTATAATATCTGACTATAATATCTGACTATAATACCTGAGTATAATCACTCAGCATAATAGCTCTCACCTCCCTAGTAGATTGTCAAGGAACCATCGATGAAAATTTGATTATCTAGCATGATGCCTTTCCTTTCTGAGATACCTCCCTTACCTTCCCTTACCTTACCCTACCTTACCAGCTGCTTGCTATTGGCTGTGTATGAAACGAAGACGGGATTGCTGTTGACCAATAACAACGATTATATCATCATCTCTCTCTCTAGAATGGGAGCTTGAGTCTTGAACGGTTCATTTCATTGGATCTGCTTATTAGTGTTTTATGGATCTTCCCCCTCCGCCCCCAAATAGATTGGAACGAAATTTGATAATTGCGTCACATCAACTTGATTGTTTTCTCTCCGACCTACGACTCTCGGTAGGTTTACAAAATATACCTTAACCTATAATTAATTACCTATCTCTAAAGTTCCCGTCTTGGAGATTTGCATTATTTTCCGATTGATACGGAGCACGTCTAGAACGTCGATATATTTCGGATATGAGAAATCTGTATATGACATACCATGACAACCACACCACGATACCAATGTTTGAAAGGGAACAAAGGATCAAAAAGCTCACGCATACCTATATCGTGATATCCTAGGGCAAGGCGAGCGCTTGTAGTCCAGTAAGAAACACTGATTCGCTTTCCACCACAATATGTAGCTTACTAGCTTCGCTATCAATGCGCAGCACAATGCACACGCAGCACCAAAGTCCGGAAAGCTTGGGTGAGCTTGGGTGAGCTTTTGGCTGTAATCGTAATCGTAAACCTACTCCTAATGGGATTACCATATATTATCTTGGATGAAAGATCATCCAAGGATAACTACCCGCCTGTGTAAGGAGTACCTTAGATATCTACTTTCCATCATGACAAGCTCTCGTCCTCCAAGATCGAACATATGTATTGTCATCATAAAATACTCTTGCTCATTCATACACAGATCCCGATTCTCCAAAAACCTACGACATGTTTCGTTCCCCCAGATTTCCATTCCATGCTTTAGACCAAACATGAATAATTAGGGCCACGCAGATACCGTAGTCCTCCCACTCATGATCATCTCGCAAGCCAAACTTCATTATCTGGTGTTATCTCTAAGAGTTGAGCGAATATGGTTTGGCTACGTGGTGTGAAGGAATGGGGTTATTGATCTTTAGTTCGCCATCACTAACCTCAGCCCAGTAGAAGGCCCATGGATCCATCATCCAGCTCGGGAGGAAAGTCTTTGCTCAGAAAGCATATGATGATCTGAGTCAACAAACAGGTCGTGGTTGAATCTTGTTGACAGATACATCAATGATGATGATGCTTAGTCCCTCTATCTCAAGTTGGATCCGGCGATGTACCCAACACCTAAATACAAATGCACAAACTCTATCTTGAACAAGTGTCGATCAAACTCAATCCCAAGTCTAAGGTAGGTATGATGAATTTAAAGAGGGGTCGAGCATCAGAAATTTTCACCTCCTTACCAATGGAGATGGGACGAATTAAACTCAAACGATAGATACCGGTGCAATGGCAATGCAATGCAATGAAGAATGATCTTATTACAATTTACGAAATATTGTCAACATTTTGGGGATTCCCATAGCGCCGCCGTGCATCCACATCCAGCCATTCATGAATCCCGATTTTGTCGATATACGGAGTACCTGCTGGGTAGCTATAGCTTAAATGAGAGATAACCCTGTAGGCTGTAGCTTTGGTACCTCGCAGAGTCGCAGCACATATCCACGTACAATAAGGCTTATCTATTACGGAAAGAGTTACCTTTATTTCTGTAGTGCTAGGTCGGCATCGACGGTCTTCTATTACTCTATTCTTACTAACTAGGGATCGAGGAGCACCTCTTCACCTACACATCTCGTTTGGACTGCAGATGCATCTCCTGTGCTTCCCAAACCTAGACGTGCGTGATGTTTTGGCTGGATTGGGTACATGGGTACTTTCGGATATGTGTATATGGGTAGGGTAGGGTCGCTATGTAGGTGTATATACATATGCATGTACTTTATGACGAAAAGGGACGAGAAGGAGGAAAAGAAGATGTTGGGGGTGAATGAAAAAGGATCAATGTTTGAGATTCGAATCATCTCGTCCAGGAAGTTAGTTTGGGTGTTGTATGTGAAGGGGAGGAGGGGAGTATATTGTGAATGTTTACACAGGACATGGCTCGTAGTAAAGGTTCTAGATAGATGATTCCCATTTTTAAACATTTACTTCGGTCGGTAAATGTGATTACGGTCACTAGATCCTCATTAGATGTATATTTACTACTTACGCACTAGTACATGGGTACTTACGACATATTGGGTATGACTTTCCACTTCTCACTGACTACTTAGGTAAATAGGTAGGAGGTAGGTAGGTAGATACTGCAGAGAGTCGATTAAAGTTTCTTGCCTTGAAAGTATATTGACGACTGGGGATATTGATTGATACTGGCTCGATTGGCTCATACCTCTTACCTACGGACTGACACTGGCTCATTCTCCCCAACTATCAAAAGCCTAATATCTACTAACAAACCCAAAGGACGGAAAAAGATAAACCATCGCAAACCATATCAAAACCACGTCAAATCATACCCAAACCATATCCAACCTTCCTAAATCATGCCGTAAAAAACCATAAAAAATTCAAATCACACTAAATTTCCTCTCACGTCGAGATAGTTTTTCCCTCTCCCTAGGTAAAATGTAAAATGTAAATGGTAAAATCCTCTTCTTTCTTAGTCCAGTCCTGGCCACACTACTCATGCGCCCAAAAAGAACATTGCTCACTTGGTTCATTCCTTACCTGATCCAGCATCCCAAGATCACGTCCCCCTCGTTCTTTCCATTTCTCAATTTCTCTCTTACTCATATGAACTAAATTTCCAACCCATCCACCACATCCACTCATCCTAATCCACCACCCATAATAATTCTTTCCTTCTTTCACCCACCAACCCGAAAAAAAAAGAATACAATACCTCCCCTCCCCTCATCCACATCTATCCTTCCATCCTTTCGTCCTCCGTTCTTTGTCGACTTATTCGATAACTGCGTTGCTTCACTGCACCTAATTGTTTGTCGTCGATACTCGATCATTCTTCTTTGATTTACTGCTTTCCTTTCGGAATTGGAGGAGTTTTTCAAGGCAGTTGTTACCACAGTCGATCCAAAACATGTAAGTAGATCATTTTTCTGTCCCTGCGCCTTACTGGTCGCGCATACAGCTTCAAAAAACCCCCCCTCCAACCTGACCCCTCACTACACCCACCACCACGTCGACCTTTGTTGTGTCAGTCCCTACAGCTCTTTGTTGCAATTGACAAGCTTATTGTCGCATATCATATACGGCGGCTGGCTTTGCTGGGTCTAGCTTTGATGTTGGGCCTGGCGCAAATGTTTACCCTTGGCAAGTAGCCTTGGTACTACCAAGTCGTTCCAAATTTGCGAAAATTATTCCCACGAAGCTCTTTCACGCTTAAGAAATCCCATTACCCCTTCATCAACCCACTCATCTATCACGAACTCCAAATGTTGAACAATTGACTGATATGTTTCTTCTACCAGTTTGAATTTATTCCCGAGATTTCTCCAGCAATAATTCAAATCTTCCACCCTCGATTTTTCGCAGGCGCAAAACGTTGTCTTTAAGACTTTTAAAATCGAGTTCACTATATTACGACGTCGCTTTTAAGCACTTACATTTTCAATCGCACATATCGGTTATTTCGAGGGGCGATTAGGGTATAATTCACTAGCTCGATAGTTTCGGATTCCTAAGGTAAGCTATATACCTCCCAATATGAAAATGGCAGACCCCTATGAACCCGGATTGAACGAAATCGAAATTATGCGGGGCGAGAGATTTGAATCGAGTTTCCTATTGTTACCTTATTTCTACGGGCCGCCACAATGATAGGGAGTCAATAATGTTCGGAAGAGTGGTGCGGACTGGCTACCGACTATAGTGGCAATGTGAGCAGTTCTCGCAGTAGCTGTCCCTTATGGTAGATTTCGAGGATTGTTGGATAAAGTGGGTTATTGTATTGCATCAAGCAAGGCTTGTTGCCTCGCCCAAATTCGCCATCTGTATCCTACGCTGTAGGGGCCAAAGAGGCTCTTGCCTAGCTCAAGTTTTAGCTGTCATATCCCTCTGTAGTTTTGCGGTTGTAATGACTCCTCAGCCCTAAATCAGATTCTCAAGAGACAACACGGATCATACACCCGCCCCTGCCCCCCCTGCCCCCCACCCCATATGGTGGAGTCATGCCCCGGATTTTCCTACTGTTAATATTGAGAGTGACGCTGGTTCAATTTCCTTCTTAGAGCGGGATGGTTTCGTTTTGGTGGTCGTCCCAAGAGGTGCTTCACTATGAGAAGCGTAACATCTTGAAAAGTTCACGATGGACTTCTGCTTGAGTGGCATAACACCTTGCTGAACTGTAACGTAATAACTTAGCGAGTGCTTTTATGATGCATTTGGGGGCCAAAACTGCGAACAATACTGGGCAAGCTTCATCTCAGTCACTTACCCATCCTTTCCCGTGTTTCTCCGCTCCAGCGTAAGCCGGGGCATTCTGGAGAAGCTTTCCCTAATTCCAGTTTCATTCGGGTGTCTTGATCTCAATGCTCCGGTGGGTTGAAGGTAGAGCACTGGATTTTAGACACTTTCTAACGGGGCGATGGCATAGCTCTGCACTTGCACTTCTGACGACCCCCTGCACCTCGTTTCATTTTGTTGCTTCGTTTCTTTGCGTTCCTCCATCATCATTCCAGTCTACGGACTTCCTGTATCCAATATATATCCTAAAGCTGCGATAGAGGGGCTTGCAGTCGCTGGAAAATAAAAAGTCAGTAAAACACATATCCAACCCCATGAGCCCACTTAGCTTGCCAGAGATTGATTAGAACGTATTCACCAATCTTTCCCCAACCAATCTGCTCTTGAGTTAGGCAGTGGATTCATGGAATATATGCCTGCTGCGAAAGCAGTTTTCATGTGACAGCAAGTTGGCAGATATGCTGATGGGCATATTAGTCATTATCTCAACAAGGTTGTGGCAGTTGACTGCTGTCTGAATACAATGAATCATGGTGGTGGCCTTTTTTGTTGTCATTCTCATCTCATCAGTAATAGAGGACGTCTTGTGGTTGGCTGTGACAATTCATTGCTTTGCTGAGCAATTGATGTGGGGATATTGTTGAGTCAACACTGGATCTTTGTTATGTGACGGGGTGAATCTGTTGTGCAAAGACTTCAATACCAGTATCACAATGAAATGGCATCAATGAAGTTTGTTGGATAGTGTTACTTGTTTTGTGGTATTGTCATCACAGAACTGTGACAGAATTCATCAGTCACAACACAGTAAACTGAAAGTTTTGTATTGATGGATCATATGATTGTTTTCTTTTGTGCAAAGCCCCAATAGCAACTTCTAAATTCAAGTGTATGATAAGTTGATTGTTGGTTGCCCGGCCGAGCAGTTCACCAGTTCACCATTCCACCATTCCGAACGTTTCCGGATGTTTCTCTTGAGAAAATGTCCTTTTATCAACTTTTTTTTTTTGCAGCAAAGTCACTCAGGAGGATAAGGATTACGTCCAATCCAAGTTTTCTCTCCAGTATTCTCAGAAATTCTCTCAATCCTACTGATCCCACACTGAAAGAGCGTGAATCACAACCAGGAACAATATCATATGATTTACACTAATCCTTGGGGTCTGCCGTAACCTGCACACTAGAGTAACTCTAGCCCGTTTGACCATAAGCTAACCTTAAGTGAATTAGATTACGCCGATCTTTGAAGCTATTTCAACGGTCCCCGTTCTTGAATTCTTACTTTCAAACTTACACCACAACACACTTTTTCGCAACCACAACGCGGCAATACTTTGCTTCCTTCTTTATATCTTTGTTCTTCCTTAAACCAAACCTTCTCTTGTGAACAGATCGATTCTTGCAATGTCTTTCCAACAACAACAGGCCTACGATCCTGCCCAACAAGGTGGCTACGAACAGAATAACGGTAACGGTGCTATGCCACCCCCACCAATGCAGCAGCAACAGCAGCAGCAAGGTGGTATGCCTGCCGGCGACGGTGGCTCACCAGCTCCATTTGCGCAACAAGGTGCCGGCGTTGAAGGCTCTTCAGGCAGCGTCACAGGAGATGCAAAGACAACCCTCTGGTAAGTTTCAAGTTTCTCTTCAATTTTGGCTCGATTTGATCTCTTGCGATCTTATCACTGGCTTTATCATTCCTCTTCACTCTTCCCCTTCTTCGTACCTTTCATACTTTGATTTATAGATCGAGCACATTTATGTCTTGCGCGCCGCATTGCTTGGTGCGCGACCGTAAATGTACTCGGTCTATAAGTTCAATTTATTTGCAAAAGTACACATCCTTTGTACCCCATGGTCATGATCATTACTGTAAGACGTACTACTATTGATCAACACCACATTACTCACACAGTCGCTCTACGATCTGATCTCTACTAACACATTGCAATAGGATGGGTGAGCTTGAGCCATGGATCGACGAGAACTTCATCCGCAGCGTCTGGTTCGGAATGGGCGAGCAAGTTAATGTCAAGATGATTCGTGATAAATTCTCTGGGTAAGCCATTCTTATCGATGTCACACTTTTAACCAAGAAATATTATCTAACTATGCTTCCATCATCCAGCAACGCTGGTTATTGTTTCATCGACTTCACTTCCCCAGCTGCTGCTGCAAAGGCTTTATCCTTGAACGGATCCATGATTCCAAACACCACTCGACCATTCAAGCTCAACTGGGCCTCAGGTGGTGGTCTTGCCGATCGTCGGTCAGAATCCCGGTTCATATACCTCATTCCCTCTGCTTTGCTCTCTTTCGAATGACTTGCTGACTGTTCGTAGTGATGACCGTGGACCAGAATTCTCTATCTTTGTTGGCGACCTCGGCCCCGAGGTAAATGAATACGTACTCGTTTCATTGTTTCAGGCCCGATTCCCGTCTTGTAAATCAGCCAAAATTATGACCGATCCGATTTCCGGAATGTCCCGCGGCTATGGCTTTGTTCGCTTCGCCGAAGAGGGCGATCAACAACGTGCCCTGACTGAAATGCAGGGTGTCTACTGTGGAAACAGACCAATGCGTATTAGTACAGCCACACCTAAGAACAAGTCTGGCGGTGCTGGACCAGCAGGTATGCAGATGCAAGGCGGCGGTGCTGGTGGTATGCCCGGTGCCATGGGAGGTGCCCCAGGCATGTACGGAATGGGTGGTGGCCCACCTATGGCTGGATACTACGGTACTCCTCAACCAATGAATCAATTTACCGACCCAAATAACACAACTGTGTTCGTTGGTGGACTATCTGGCTACGTCACTGAGGATGAGCTCAGATCTTTCTTCCAGGGCTTTGGAGAGATCACCTACGTCAAGATTCCACCCGGAAAGGGCTGTGGATTTGTCCAATTCGTTCAACGACACGCTGCTGAGATGGCCATCAACCAAATGCAAGGTTATCCCATTGGCAATTCTCGTGTTCGTTTGTCTTGGGGACGATCCCAAAACAACTCTGGACCAGCCGGAACCCCATACCGACCTGCTCCTCCACCTCCTCACTACCAACAGATGGGTATGCCACAACAGCATAACCCTTACAATGGTTTCCAACCCTTACAGGTAAGATTTGTGCCTTCTTCGATCCACTTTCAAGCTGACAGTTTGTAGTAAGCATACATCTTCTTTCGCAAATGGAGTTTAGTGTAGCATGGCGTCTTTCTGCACTGGGCTTGCCATTTTTCGGGGCTTTACTTCTTTGCGTCCAACGCCTGGATAACTCTTTCTCGTCTTAGCGTTACTTAAAGTATCGGATGGGTGGGAATCTGCGTTTTCCAATGATGCCCATGTATAAGCATAGACTTTTCATGCGACCACGATCTTCGCTTTCTCTTTTTTTCCTTCTACACATGTAATCTCACTGCTCTGCTGCTTAGTCTGCTCACTTATCTTTTTCTATTGGCGGATTTTTAATCGCCGACGAGATCTGTTTGGGCAGCTATGCACTCATGCTCTGAATCAGCTTTTCCTATTCTGGACTTTATCTACAAAAGCTCAAAAGTTTAGACTCTCTTTTTTTAAATAGGAGTATCGCGGCTTGTGCGGACTCGATTACAAATGTATTCTTCATCCATTATTTGATTTTGCAGACCATTTGTTTCCTTTTTGGTCACATACACTTGTTGTTATGTATTATCCCTATGTTTTGTGCTGTTGCCTGTGCGATGATAAACAATCTCCCTACAAACATCAACTTCAAATTACTGGACTTGTAGCATTTTTATCCTTAGCTTAAGGCACTGCTTATTTCATCATCTGAAGTATCGGATAAATACATGTTTCTTACTATTTCTAAGCAGCTTTTCTTCTTTTTGACGTCCCTACTCAACATGGCATTTTGCTAACGTTTTTTAAAATAGACCAGGTCAACAGAGTCACCAACAACCGGCCGCCGCCTATAACGCTGGATACCAACATCAGCAACAACCATCCGGTGGTCCGATTGCCAACGGTGGCTTTAACAACCAAGCTCCCTATGCCTAAGTCACTATAATTGCGCGTAGTCTTTATCAAGTTGGTCGTCTTTCGCGGATACCCTTCGGCATACTTCTACGATTTGGGTTCATCGGTCTTTCATTAGTTTCTCTTACACTACTGCGAGATACCCTGCTGCATCTAGGATACTTTAGTGACGCTTGCTCTCAATTTTCATAGGATTGACAACAATAATGGTGGACGGCTCGGCTTTTATGGTTTCTTTTGAATTTTACACTACTTTTCCTCTCCTTTGTTTATTAACTTCGAAATTTCACGACTTTGAAACGTCTCACAATTCGACGAAGAATTCCAGCGAGCTTTACTTACAAATTACATTACCTCGATACATACCTTGGCGAAAATGGAAAGGCGTCATGGTTTGGTGCATTACAGTACATCGATCATGATACCACTCTTGCGTGCATGGATGGGGACCTGGACGGCATTGCTTTTAGGTGTGCGGCGTGATATTCATCTAATTTACTACGTGGTCTTTCTCTGTTTTCGAATCTCTTTCTTTCCAGTACATAGCCGCGACGGAGGATCTTTTACGTCTTTGCTCTTCTTCTTTGATGGAACTCACACTAGTATATTGGTGGTATCTCGGGCTTTCGGGAAAAGTTGATGGATCATATTGTTGCGTGGTTTTCATCGGAGGGCATGACAATTACTCTATCTCTCTTGGTTTGATATCTTCTCGGGAATGGTATGGTGCGGCGTGGCATCGTATAAATATAGTTGCAGTGGTCCATCAGCGAGCAAGCTTTTAGGCATCTGTTGAAGGAGTCTACGGGCTGATTTGAGATGTGGAACGCGTGTCGTCTGTTGGTCAAGAATTAAGAGGAATTCATTCATTGCCTTTTGTCAAGATATGCTTGGTTTTGATCATAGTGATTTGTGAATGTATAGATGAATGTAAATGTAATATGACTTGGCTTGAGACGCTGTGCTATCCATCATATCCAGAATTATGCTTTTCTACCAAGAGAAATGGTTATCATGAAGTAAAGCGGATATAAATGATTTCCTCATGGCAAGACGCATCCCTTCTACTTTTTGATATCTGGAGATTCCCATTCCCATTCCCATTCCAATTCCAATTCCAATTCCAATTTCATTTTCATTTTCAGTTTCAATATATCCCAATCATATCCTTATCCCTATCCCTATTCTTATGTATAAATACATGCATGCATATATACATAGCTCCCTCAGACCAGACCAAAAAAAGACTCAAAGATCTCTTCTCTTGCGCTCGATAATCCGTAATGGTAGGTAGGTAGGGTGGTATTTTTAGAGGAAGTTTGGAAATTGATTTCATGGTATGTATGTTGTATTGGTTCAAGTCAAGTTGTCTTGCTTTATTGGAGGGGGAGGGGGAGGGGGGATGAAGAGGAGAAGGAGGAGGAGTAGGAGGAGGAGTAGGAGGAGGAGTAGAAGTAGGATATGAAAGGGAGACAGAAGGGAGAGAAAAGGGGGAGAAGGAGGAGGAGGAAAAGAACGGGAGAAAGGGGAGAGAGAGGAATAATACTAAGGTATGATTACGGCAGAGATGCGAATGTGTGAGTATGAAGAAGTGGAGAAATGGAAGGAGGTATGTAGTGTGTAGTGTGTAGTATGTAGTGCGTAGTGGGAAGCGGAAAGGGGGAGTGGAAAGTGCTGGGGGTTTTCTTTTTTTCTTCTTTTTTTTCTTGGAGAGTGGGGATGGGGAAGGGGATGGGGATAGGGATCGGGGAAGGAATGTGTTTTGGAGGGAGGGGCATGATAGGAGATAGGAGATAGGAGATGGGAGATGGGAGATGGGAGATTATGAAAGCATAGATGGAATGGGATGGCCTCGTTAGAGGAAGGAAGGTGAGGGGCTACGCTACTTGAGGTGTCTGAGGATGGGATGAGGATGAGTATGGTCTTCTTGGGTGGGTGAGGTGAGTGATGAACATGACCGGCGAGGGGAGAGGGGGAATGGACTATAAAAGATGAGTAGATATATTGTAATTGGTGGATGTAGACGTATAGTTGCACATCCATCCATCTATCTATCTATCTATCTGTTTGTCGACGATGAATAGGGAGGGAGTATTGTAATTTGTGTCATGCATATATGACATGACATGACATGATGGATAAATTTAGGAAACAAACAAACAAGTAAGTAAGTAAGTCAACGAATGAACGAATTAATGAATGAATGATAGCCAGAATGAGAATGAACGTGAGGTGAAGATGAGAAGTTGAAGGTGAATGAGCAAGGAAGACATGCGATGCGGTATCTCAGGAGAACTGTACATATCATAGCTGTGTCGGGAGCGTAAAGTCGTGCTGTGAATAGGAGGGAGATACTGGGAGAATCGGTAGAGTGAGCTTTAGTGGTATGTATGGGTGATGGGTGGGATGTGTAACATGTCATGGTATTATGGTATTATGGTTCATGAAGAGAGCACTTTGAAAGAAGGAGCCAGACTAGGCTAGGATTTCATATCAGAATCGATTTGATCGAGGTAAGTAGATGGGCAGAGCAGAAGATAAGATTATGGTATCACCAGCACGATGCTCAAAGAATAGAAAGTGGTCATGTTATGGCTCACATGCTCAGTTATCTAGCAAAATAAATTTGATTAGTTCGTAGAATAAAAGACTCGATGCTTATAACATTAATTGCTCAATTAATCATGTAGCACTGTCCAAGAGAACAAAAAGATCATCACTTCCTGACCTTCCTAGCATGCTTGACCAAATTCTCAATAACCCCCTCAAAGGCCTCCCTATCACCTAGCTTTTCATCGGTCCTCATCGTCCAATAGTTTAATACTTCTTTAGCTAAAACTTCCATTTCCTCGAGCTTTTTCACGTGTCCTTTCAGCTCATCTATTGTGAAGCCTTGTAGAGCTTCTTCAGTAATCTCACATGTTTGACGTGCGGATACTAAATCTAAGTGAGGGGCAGGTGGAGGACCCTTTCGACGTCGACTGTCAGAGCGGGAAGGCTTGACGTTGCCTTGTGAGTCAAGGGAAGTAGAAGAAGAGGATTTGATACGATCTATGGAACTGTCGAGAGAGCCAGAAGATGATGGATGCAAAGATAGAGAGGGAAGTATGAGTTTCTTTTGTGTGGAAGCTGGGAGGATTTCATCCAGAGAGACGGGAATACCGAGACTGACGAGGAAGAGGCGACGAATACGGGATCGAATCCAATTTGGTGGCTGAAGGGGCGGTGGAGCTACGAGTTGTGACCAGAGTGATGCGGATCGTGGTGTGAGGAATATGGGATTCGGATTTTCAAGAGGTGGGAGTACTGATATATCAATTGTGTCGGAGGGAAATATATGGTCGAGGAAGGGTTCTGTTGCAGAGCGAATATCCTCGGGGGCATTAAGATCTGTCAGGTCAAAGGTGGGCTGAACAAAATACTTATGTTAGGACTGAGTGTACTATTGTTGCATACGGAAAGTAGACGACTACTTACAAAAGAAGGAACTACAGGAATTGGTAGAGCAGATTGAGTTACTTCAGGCTCTTGAAATCCATCGTCAAAATCACCAAACTCTGCATCTTCCTCTCCTTCCTCAAAATCATCGAAATCATCCCCAAAACCGCCATCGTCTGCATCATCTCCACCATCTCCACCATGACCATCATCTCCGTCTTCTTCTTCATTATATTCTTCTTCTACGGCTTTGTTCGCTGCCGCCAAAGAGCTTTGAAGTTGTGGACTTAAGGACGGGGAGCTAGATACTAACTCAGTCAATAACTCTGAAGGTGTTTGGAAACCATTGTTAATACATACCAGGTACATCGGCGACCTCAACTATGTCGTCCGGTTGAGCGTCCTCCTTTCTCAACTCATATGCGATGGTACCGGGAACTTCGCCATGACTTGGTTCAGAGCCTATCCTCTCAACTACAGTCTTGGGAATTGGTAAGTCCCCTGGTGTACTACCAGCTCTTGATCTCGTCATACCAGTCGTGTTAAGAGTATTGGAGCGACTGCGACCAGGAGTTGAGTCTAAGACCAAGTCCGGGACTGCGTCAGCTTTACGCTTTTCATACGCTGGTGTACCCGGAACTTCTCCATGGCTAGGAGTATCGGGGTCTATCTTCTCAACAACGGTGATGGGAATGGGTAAGTCACCCGGAGTTGAAGGTCGTCGAGCTCGTGCGATAGTATCAAATTCTGGAGCCATTGCAACTCGATCAGGCTCAGCGTCCTCTGCCCTCATGTTATATGCTTGTGTGCCCGGAACCTCTCCATAACTTGGTTCATCGTCGACTTTCTCAATTCGAGTAGTGGGGACGGTGGGTGAGGCTGCGGTGGATGGTTCTAGACCAGAGTGTGCATCTGAAAAATGGTCTTCTGAATCCGAGGATTCAACAGTTTCTAAGTAACAAGAATATTAGAACAAACAAATTTCTGTAAACTTCGGAGGGTATGTTCTGCATTAAGACCATTCTATCCTCATCGTCGCAAAAACAACAGAGAGTGTTGAAACTTAGTTTCGTCGGCCTTACCTGCAAGTTCGTGTGCGCCTGGGTCTTCAATGCTAGTCCTTGTAGGAGGTTCTAGGCTTCCGTGGTCTTCCTCAGCCATGATTGATGATACCAGCGAGAAATCAGCGATAACCTCGATAGAAAATCTAAATCACTAGACAAAATGGTCTGGAGGTACAATCAACGTGTTGGCAATGTAGACTGAGTAGTGAACAAGAGAAAGTCTAATCCAAAGGGGAAACAATGACAACTGCTCCCTTCTCGGTCAATGATAGCAAGAGCTCCGATCATTCTGTTGTTCACTCGCTTAATTTTTGATTGAGGCGCGATACAGTACCAAAAAGTCGCGCTGGGAAAGGCTAAGACGGACAAAAGACTTCAATTTCACGCGCTTTGAAATGCGCAAGGCTGATTAAATCATTTTGGTAATTGCAGAAGCTGTACCTCAATTCAATTTAACATTGAAGAATATTATATTGCCGGTCACCTTGATCCCTTTACAAATAATCAGCTTCTGATCTGGTATAAACAATCAACAACATCGGAAAATCTTCCTTCCTCGGTTTCGATTCGCATTCCCATTTCAAAAGCTCAACAATAATATCTACAAAATGTCTGGATTTACATTCGGCAACACTGGAAGTACCGGCGGGGGATTGTTTGGTGGGGGTAGCTCCAGCAACCCTCCTAATAGTTCTGGAGCTGGACTATTTGGAGGTGCGCCAGCTACATCTGGGGCCGCACCATCATCTCTATTCGGCGCACCAAAACCAGCTGGAGCACAAGCACCGGTCTTTGGAGCAGCAGGAGCATCAAATACAGGAGCTGCAAAGCCAGCCGCTGAAGGTATCTTTGGTCAAAGTACAGGAAATGCCCCCAATGCCACGTCTTCTTTCAGTTTTGCAAAGCCTGCTGCTAGCACCACACCTACAACTTCAGCAGGAGGTGGACTTTTTGGAGGAGGAGGCGCATCTGCAGGTGGAAGCGGAGGCTTCAGTTTTGGAGGACCCAAGCCAGACGGTGCTTCAACGCCAACAACGGAGAATAAACCCGCAACTCCTATGGGGGGTATGTTCTCAGGAATGAACAAGCCAGCAGCAGGAGGTGGTATGTTTGGAGGAGCAGCTGCGAGTACCCCAAGTCTAGGATCAACAACACCAGCACCAAGCAAGCCTTTCAATTTTGCATCCACAACCCCAGCAGGACCACCACCTACAAATAATGCACCAGCTGCGAGTACAGGTAACTTGTTCGGCGGAGGCGCTCAATCGCAATCAGCTGGAAGTCTGTTCGGAACACCAAAACCAGCAGCCGCAACACAACCTACACAGACACCCGCTGCACCAGCTCCTACTGGTGGTCTTTTTTCCAGCGGCACTCCTGCAGCTGCAGCTCCTACTAGCAATTTGTTCGGTGGTGGTGGTGCTACAAAACCTTCCGCGCCTAGCGGCAACATGTTTGGTGCAAATAAGCCTGCTGCTTCGGCAGCCCCCCCTGCCAGCTCGACACCTGCGGCGACTACAGAAGCTGCCAAGCCAGCCCCATCATTCAGCTTTCCTTCTGCTACTCCAGCAGCTAGCACCCCTGGAACGCAGGCTTCTACTACTCCCGCTCCCGCAGCTCCTGCTACCAGCAGTCTGTTTGGAAAACCCAATCCAGCTACATCTACACCGGCGCCATCTGCATCTGCCCCAGCGCAGACACCATCGCTTTTCGGAAACGCTGCTTCGACTAGTGCTGCAACTACTTCCACTCCTGCACCAGCAGCTACAACATCAAGTTTGTTTGGCGCAGCTAAATCATCAACTCCCGGCACTTCTGGCCCAACCAACACCAGCACTCCTGCTCCTGCTTCATCGACCGCAAATGCGGGCTCCGCAAATCTAGATCAACGAGCTGGAGCAACTGCTGGCTCTGGGGCAGCAGGAAACGCAGCATCTCTAGGAGCTTCTACGGCTGGCCCAAGACCGGAATTATCTCGACTCAAGAACAAAACTATGGATGAAATCATCACCCGATGGGCATCTGATTTAGCGAAATACCAGAAGGAGTTTCAAGAACAAGCAACCAAGGTAGCTCAGTGGGATCGTCTTTTGGTCGAGAATGGAGATAAGATTCAAAAATTATACAATACTACCTTCGAGGCTGAACGATCAAGCGCAGAAGTCGAACGACAACTAGCAACGGTGGAGGGCCAGCAAGCCGAACTCGAACAGTGGCTCGATCGTTACGAACAGGAGGTTGACGAAATGTATAAAAACACAGCTGTCGAAACACTACAAGGACCAGATCAGGAGCGTGAGAGAACCTACAAGATGGCGGAGAAATTGGCGGATAAACTTGATGAAATGGGCAAAGATCTTTCTACTATGATTGAAGCTATGAATGAGGCATCTGCTACTTTGAACAAGAGCACCAAATCTGATGATCCAGTAAGTTACTCCAATTCCTATATCAGTTGCATAAAGCATACCACTAATCAAATACACTCTCCAGCTTTCCCACATTGTCCGAGTTCTCAATTCACATCTTATGCAATTACAATGGATTGACCAGAATGCCAAAACACTGCAAGATAAAGTGGAGGCGGCGCACAAATTGGGACAAAGTATGAGTGCAAATGGTCTTGGTGGAGCGGAAGGTGATGCCGCAGATCACTTCTACAGATCTTTTATGGGCAGAAGATGAAGGGCTGAGATTGAAGGATAGAGCTTGATAATGCAGGTAAATTGGAGGCCGACGAGTTTGTACTGGCGTGCTGAATGGATGTTTGGGCGTTTTGATTTGGCAGGAATTACATTTGCAAATTCATGCATGGATGGTCTATTTTGAAGGGAGCATATGTGGATAATGAACATGGAAGACTAAATGCCGCAAGCCTTCAACAAATGATTGAGGAGAGAAGAGATACAAAAGGATTCATATATCCAAAGCAGGCGAATACGTGGATGTAAGAACCAGGGCAGAAATGTTCCAATGAGCATTTCTGTGTATAATAGATAGCATGAAGCAAGAAAGAATAGAGACTGATCAGTCACAACCAATTTTGTTCCATTGTAATTGGATTAACTTGGCTTAACACACATGGAAATTCTGCAACCACGTGGAGAGGCAATGATCGTATTATACAATCAACAATTTCACCAACTATAAATGACCATAATTTGATCACGATCCTGATATCATATTGTCCAGTCTTGCTCGGCTTAAACGAACCCCTTTCCACCTTCCCATACGCCCATCCACACATGAAGTTTTTTTTGTTGCAAATTTTCAGGTTGATTTAGCTGGTAATGAACCAAAGCATTTAGTATTTTCTTCTTTCTTAAATTCTGCAAAGAGAGAAAAAGATAAGAGAAGCAGAGGGGATGAGGATTAAAAGACTTTATTGCATTTAGAGAAGAGAGGAGTCCATCGATGGAAAACAATACTTCTCAAATTCTGACTATGGATATATGGATATATGGACGAAAGCTCGAAGTATTTTTTCTAAAAGTATGTGTATGCTTACTTCTGCTCGCCACCAGATTGCTTCTCAATTTCGGAACTGGAGAGAGAGGAGAGGTTAGCTTGAGCGGATTGATTATGGATGGGGAATTGGGGACAAAGAGGGGAAGAGGGGGTAGAGGATAATATGAGGTGAGAAGGGCCTGCTTACATGTGGTCCTCGAGTTTCTTCAAGTGATCACGTTGTTCGGTGATTTTCTTCCTCAACTCCAAGAGTTTCTCGTTCTCGCGCTGACGAATGGTGTAATCCTCATTGGCCTTTTCGCGTTTGGTAAAGGCATCTCTGGGGAAGAGGTTGTTAGTTCTGTAGATGCAAATTCGAATAAGAGCTTACCCTTTCCTTTGCGGAACTCAATATCGCGAGGATAGTAAAGTAGTAGCATTGGAAGGGATGGAAAAACTTACTGTTGGCCGCCAAATCTGGCAGCGCCGGTGTCTCCCTCGCCCATAGTGCGTGCTGATACAGTAAATGCTCTAGCAGCTGGGATGGATGTGCGGACTGCGGGTCGCATGGCAGAGTTGATTGCAAGACGATACATGATGATTATATTTGAGTTTTTTTTTCTCGTGGTGGTATTTCGAAGGTAGAAGGATGACGGATGTATTTGAGGGGTTGTTCAATTGGTGGTATGATTGTTTATGAAATGATTTGCTGGATGATACCGAAGTAGCTTGCGGACTGGAAGCTTGGATAGAAACTCTTGGATGTGAAAGACGTAATTGTGCCTTGCAATTGAGGTTGTGAGGGGAAAGATCAGGTCATCGTCATGATCAGCTGTTTTGAATGGGGAATCATGGCTGCTTTAAAGAGATGTGGGGATGAACACGCGCAGAACGAGTGCTCAACCGCCTGAAAGCAAACAGAGCGCGACTAAAGTGGCATGAACCTGTCCTCTTGTTGCCGATCCAAAATCTACTCCGTATATCAATTTCATATGGACTACGATACTCTTGTTTAAAGACCGCAAAGTGTAAACTTGAAAGATTCGGATACTGCTTTGCTCGATTGTTGGTTTACTACTGTGATATTGCCTACCTATCTAACTACAGTGGACTTGTGTTATGAACCACTCCGTACTCTATAAATAATACTTCTCTGCCCCACTACCTACCTAGGTAGCATTCCTAGAAATTCATAACTCTCATACCTACCTGGAAGTAGGATTTATTAGGTATATCTGACTCTGACAGAATGCAGCCGGGTTGGGGGTATCGACTGAAGAACAGAACATACTCGGTGTCGAAGACAATGTCTCCTCAAGCATACTTGACTATGTAGTACCTACTCCATTGATGATGCACCTACCGATTTGGAAACAGCTACGAGGTTGTGCTCTTGTGCTTGTGCTTGTGAACGGTCTAACACCAAACACAACGCAGCGGTAATACTAATAATAAATGCCATTCCAGATTCCAGAAACCAAGGCAGAACAGAACGTCCATGCTTTTAGACCTCATTTATCAGCACTGCCACAATCACAGAAAGTCAGTTCACATTGCTTGGAAAGGAAGGAAAGGAAGGAATGGAAGGAAAGCCAAAGGAAAGGGTTAGGGGGATGGAAACAGAAACAGAAACGCCCAACACCTCAAGAAAATGACCAAAAAGCCTTCCATCTTCGGACAATTTTAAAATTCGTGACAATGCAAATCTGGGTCAAGGTCAAATCATGTTACATTCATGCGACGGATAACCACTTTTAACGAACTGTCTTTACCATTAACCAAGATTGGTCCAGTCCAGCAACATGAACCAAGCATTTACAGACTATTCATCAGCCCTGTTGAACTGCATGGAAATCATCTCGAGCCGAACATCTCTGACTCTTATTCTTGGGCTGGGTTGGGTTGCATCGTTGGCTAACAGTGGAGATATGAAAGTATATGGCTATCACGACTGCTCATACATATGGTAGTATTGGTATTCGTGTCTCGTGTTTCGTGTCTCTCTGCCTCTTAGATCTTACTCATAGAAGACGATGATAAAGACAATAAAAGGGGGGATCTTGAGATGTAATATATATGAAGATTGTTCGACGCTCAGTGTTCTTATATTGGAGAATGAGTTGTCTAATTCCATTCAACTCAAGTGTCTAGATACCCCGAAACCCACATAATATAACGCATGAACAACCGTCAAAAGAAAAGAATCTCAACCCTTTTGCCAGTACATACAGTAGATTAATTCACTCAAGAAGTCGATTTCTGATACAGTCTGTTCCAATTAACTCTTTCCCCTCTCTCCCTCCCAAAGGAATATATAAATTGAATTTATATCATTCAAGCAATTTTACAGAATAATACATAAAACACTGAGCCCCTTTTACGATCTCGAGGTTATCCGTTCACATTCATTCATTCATTCCCTTTACCTCGCAGATCGCTTGCCATCTTCTTAAAGTGGCACTAGTGCGTCCTTCCAGCAACTTCCTCACGGCCTACGGTACCTACCACTTTCTCTAATCGAGAAAACCATCCCAAGAACCAAAACCAACACACAAACACATTTCCCACGTCGCATAACAACATCCTACGTTTTTCTTCCTATTTCAGTTTGTGAGATCTCTTTCCTAAAGACTTAAAATAATATCATAAAAGAATACTCAGGTAAGATCTTCATTTCCCCCTCAAAGCTTTTGAGACCCGTCATCTGTTTTCTCCCTCCGCCCTGCCCAATTTATCCATCTTCCAACGCCATCAACAAACAATCAGTATGTGCTACATCATATTGTCCTTGTTCACTCGGCTCGAAGGGTCGACTTTTCCACTCATTTGCAAATCACCAATCACTCAACGACCCTTCGCCTTTTACCATTGCCCCCTCCGGGAGAACGAGGGGTACTTGTTGTTTTTGCCTTCAGCAAATCAACCCTTGAGTTTATCATACATAGTAAATTGCATCGATTGGCGTGTTCTCCCTCGCAGACGGAGATTTGGCGCATGCAGAAGTGGTCGGGCCAAATATCGGTGACAGCCCAGTCACACCAAACACTAGCACAGTCGCAATTGTCTATTGGATTTCGGCCATTTTAACAACAAAAAACACAACCATTAGTCTTGAACAAACGGTAACTAACAAATCTACTTCAACAGATCTACAAATCGCAGTCATGGGTTACGAAGATTCCGTCTATCTCGCCAAGCTCGCCGAGCAGGCTGAGCGATATGAAGGTATGCAGATTCGCAGGCTTTGATCGAAGCGTGTGAATACTAACAGCAGGAACAGAGATGGTTGAGAACATGAAGTCCGTCGCCTCTGAAGACCAAGAACTTTCCGTCGAGGAGCGTAATCTTTTGTCTGTTGCATACAAGAACGTTATTGGTGCTCGTCGTGCATCATGGAGAATCGTCACTTCCATTGAACAAAAGGAGGAGTCAAAAGGCAACTCATCCCAGGTTACTCTCATCAAGGAGTACCGTCAAAAGATTGAAGCCGAACTTGCAAAGATCTGCGAAGATATCCTCGAGGTTTTGGACAAACACTTGATTCCTTCTGCCAAGAGCGGTGAATCTAAGGTCTTCTACCACAAGATGTATGTAACTTGTCTTTTGAGGAAAAACCCTCGTTTGAAGCCTCTTGCTAATTATATCACAGGAAGGGTGATTACCACCGTTATCTCGCTGAGTTCGCCATTGGTGACAAGCGAAAGGAGTCTGCCGACAAGTCTCTTGAGGCTTACAAGAATGCAACTGAAGTTGCTCAAACTGACCTTGCACCAACACACCCAATCCGTCTTGGTCTTGCCCTCAACTTCTCCGTTTTCTACTACGAGATCTTGAACTCCCCAGATCAAGCTTGCCATCTTGCCAAGCAAGCCTTTGATGATGCCATTGCTGGTGAGTCTCATTGTATCAACAACATGCACAAGCAATCTAACCGTCTTTTAGAACTCGATACCCTTAGTGAGGAGAGCTACAAGGACTCCACATTGATCATGCAACTCTTGAGAGATAACTTGGTACGTAAAACTATTTTCACGGCGCATTATGATTTCGAGTTCTATTACTAACAGTATGAACCCATTTAGACCCTCTGGACTTCATCAGAGGCCGAGCCAGCTACACAAGAGTCCGCTGCCGCACCTGCTGAGGCCAAGGAATCCGAGGCCGCTGCACCAGCTGAGGAGAAGCCAGCTGCTGAATAGAGAATCATCGGTTATGGCGTTGATGTTTGGTCGAATGGGCGTACGAGCGATGGAGGTTACGATTGGGTTTTGCATGTTTCGGCGGACGAGATGAGCAGAGGACGAGCTTCATAAAGAGCTTCTGGGGGGTCTCACTCGCAACTTGCTTGCCTTTAGACTCTTTAATGCATCAAACCATACTGTACTTTCCCTTCCACACATCCTTTCGCTACTTTGCGAATGTCTCTCGATCGCCCAATATCTCTTTTCCTTTTTCCATTTTTTTATTGAAGACCACTTCCACATGTCATTTCCCGGTTGTTGATAGGTTACGGCCTGGCACTTTTTGTCAAATCGATTAGACTAAAAAAAAGTAGCAAATCCATAAAACCAGTACAAAAAGTCGATAATATGATAGAGCAATGTGAGACAAATTGCATGTGAGTTCGCATGCATGACAAACTGAATTTTAAAAGATCTACCGTTGACGGTGATTTGGTGGTCTCTCTTGATCAAGTCCGGAAATCCTTGTTTACTGGTGAAAGGGCTAGAGATTTATACATGATCTGGGAGTGAGTATGTGGTTTGCATGTATCTTGGGAGGTGAGTGATATTTCTTGAGCTTGATTGACTGATGGGCTGGTGGCGTGTCTCAGTAAAATGATGTTGGGAACGGAGTTGAAGTCGGAGTCGAATGGAAGGGCGTGTTCTGCGGGGTGTAGGTGGATGTATATTGGTGGGTGGTGCATGGGATTCGGAAAAGGGAAAGATGAACCTCCTATTTGCTGCTTTGGTAGTGTGCTGTGATAGAGAATTATATAGCTGATGTTTGTGGAAGGGGAAGTGGGATACTTGGTTTATGGTTGCGAGGGTTAGGAGGTGGAGGGGGAGTTGATGGCATGGGAAGATGGAAGGGCAAGAGGGAAGCTTGGTCGGTAGAGTGGGGAGGTAGAGTGCTAGTTATTGGTCACTTGGTTTGGGAGTTAGTATAGAAGGAGGATAGTGAGAGGTGTGAACGGGTCTGTAATACTTGTAACGGGAGGGTGTTGGGTGGTTTGAGGGTGAAATGGGGAGGAGGGGGCGATATGATCTCTGAGTGCGGTGGTCAGGGAATTGTCTCTGGGGGTGGTGCTGGAGAGGAAGAATGCAGGTGGGTGAATGGAGGATAACCTGCTAGCGAGACTCGAGGGCTCGGAGGGAAGCAGCTGAACGTTGTGAGATGTAGGTTCATCCACTATTGAGCTGTAGAATAAATATGGATGCGATGCGGTTGTGGATGTATGTGACGAGATAGAAACATACGAAGAGTGTCTTGAGATGATGTTCTATCTAATGCCATGCGTCGACGGTCATTATGGAAGACTCACATGTACTTAGAGGTTTTTATTGGGTTGTATTGTGAGATCAGGGTAGGGCTGATATTAATCATGGGAAGTTCGATTTCATAGACCTAGAATGCGTTGAAGGGCGTCTGGTTGGCCAAAATGAACCATTTCCTAAGCTGTAGTTGGGGATCTTACACTTGGATCAGAGATTTGATAGGCATCGTAGATGTGTTTCCTCGTAGCCGAAATAAAACAAACAGATATTTGCCGGATGAATATAATACTTGATATCTCGTTAGCTGCCTTTAACCATCTCTGAGAAGTCTATTCGACCATCATGCCCTGCACAACCAATCCGACTCTTTAACCCTTTCCACTACCCTGAAGCACGGGTGGAATCTTACTTGCATGCATCAGTACCTTGGATGTCCGATGTGCAAAGAACCGCTTCCGGTTGGCTTGGTGCATGGATCATGTATGGGATTTCTTGGGGAGTGTGGGATGGTGAGAGTCAGTGGAGCGGGAAGGAGGGTATATGATGGCGTAGTAATACTTCGAGAAGAGTCTGATGATTGGAGGTGGAACGTGGTTCACTGCGTTGGGGGCTCGCTTAGAGGATTGAAATGCATAGATTCATTAGATTCATTAGATTCATAACCACTTGTCTCTAGGTGAAGGGGACTTGAAGATCGAGAGAACTTTATAGATATTGACGATTGTATAAATTCTCTCTAAACATGCTTTATGATTTGGTGGAGGGTTGGTGGAGGGTTGTTTGTTTGATTGGTTGATTACTTATATCTACACAGACTTCTTGGCCATGTATGGTCTTGAATGGTACAGAGTCTTCACAGCCAAGAAGAAACGAGCCATCCGGGGTTACACTTCACATGGCATGATGACATAAGTATATGTTCCTGTTGTGATTGCAATACAGCATCTCAATGTTGATCTAGAAGATTAGAGAAATGTTGACGGAAATGTTTATCTCGTGTCGAGATCCAAGGGAAATCCCTCTTCTATACTTTTGACAAGCAAGCATAAACGTGGAACGTGGGGGGTAGGATTGAGAAGGTCACACACACACACAACGCTATTATTCTGTATTCAAGTCACCTTGTCTCAAGAGGAAAGTGAGATGTGAATGGTCCAGCTGATGTTGAGTGTAGTGTTAGCCGATGATTGCTTCCCGCGCTTGCCTCAAGATGCAATACTCGTGGTGTTGAAGACGATAATCTATGGATAGATGTATTTTGTCACATTCTTCCAAAGTCTCCTTCCAGTCAAGCAAACGCTTCTTTAGGAAAATAAATGTGTATGTCTACGTAACAGATTTTATATTATATTGCGAGCACGAATCGGTGTTATCCCACCTCCACCATTCTAGTGGTTGGTTTTGCAGTAGCTTCAACGATCCGTAGTATCGCCTATAACATTAGAGAGATCCAAAACGACTACGACTTGCCCTGCTCGCCCGTCATTAAGTTTGGAAAAAAAGCAGAAATAACCTTTTGATATTTTGATATTTTGATATTAATATTTGGTTTTTTCTACATCTGAAGCTTCCGTTTGCTTAACCACCTGCCCAATGGAAGACAGTTCGCACGGTCTCATTACATAAATAACCAAGTCACTACCTGTACTCCCCCAAGTATTGGTTCGATAAGAAGTGGGTGTGCTAGTTGAACTTCCCAAAAAAAAACGAGAAGAGCCCCCCCCAAGTGGGAAGAATCGATCCATCTTAATTAGTACGGGGTTTCAACGACGACCGAATGAACTTGCCGGTACATTCTACGAGGTCGAGATCGATATTCTTTTGGCCAATACCGAATTGCTAGACAATATTCACATTGTTGTCGTCTGTATTTCTTTGATTGCCCGAGAGAGAAAATTTACATTGAAAAGCGATTGCGCCTAGAAAGCCATTAGCCATCAACCAATTCCCCGTTCCCCAACTTGCTCACTGTCGAAAAGCTCAGGTCCTGCTTGTGAACTTTCCGACCTTAATTACTACGACAGGTTTCGCCAAATGGAGTGATATAGGTGATCAACACAACTCGCACTCGCACTCTCGTCTGATCAGATTTCAATAGTCCGCGCACGGCGCATATACCATCCTCACCAGGACCCCTCAGTTTGCGACCATCTATTGTACAACCACAACGCATTCGT
This sequence comes from Botrytis aclada, assembly GCA_014898285.1. Classification (NCBI taxonomy): domain Eukaryota; kingdom Fungi; phylum Ascomycota; class Leotiomycetes; order Helotiales; family Sclerotiniaceae; genus Botrytis; species Botrytis aclada. The sequence goes on along the minus strand of RCSV01000001.1, from coordinate 1,289,211 downwards.
GGGCAAAGTTGGTGGGATTTTTTGATTGATCACAATCGCAATCATGGACACTTCTGGGGTTTGGGATGCTCAGGATCCTACTTTATCCGTTCCTTCGCAAGATGACTTTCAACAATTCCTCGACCTGAACATGCACAACATGGCCGATACCCTCCAGTTCGATTTCAATTTCAATCAGCAACAATCGCAAAGTCAACAGATGTTACATCAAGATGGGATGAATTCAATGAATACGGGGATGAGTGGCAATCATCAGATGGGGCATGATGGAACGATGCAAGAACATATGCCTTCGATGACTACGACTTCTACCCATCCGGCCATACTAGGGACTCCAATCGTACAGCCACATACTTCTTCAGAGAGTTTGACAGACTTGGATGCGCAAATTCAATATCTGCAACAGCAGAAGCGTGAGCATCAGCTACGGCAATCACAGGAACAACAGCGGAACTTTTATGCCCAGAGTAGAATGATTCCACCCACCCCCAATAGTATGGAAATGCATGGCGTCAATCAACATTTCTATACTCCAGCAGAGCATCCGCCATCTGTGTATGAGCCCTATCGTCTGAGAGAGCAAGAGGTTAGTCAAATTGATTATACTTTCGCGTTCTTATTTAATGGTTTCACATTTCAATGAATACAAGAATGAGATACTAATCAAACTAATTAGATGGCATTTACTCCGCTCGTATCACCAGCTGTTACTCCCCTAGAAACTCAATTTAACATCCCTGATTACACTGTTCCCGGAGCTTATTTTAGTCCACTGAGCTCCCCAGCTTTACACGCTCAAAATGACCATCAAGTTATGTTTGACCATCGTCATTCGGGGTCAAATGGTTCCCCAATTGACATGAATGGTGATTCACATTCTGCACCAGTGAGCTCTATAATTCCGGCTCGGAAGCCTACCCGAAAGTTTGTTGCACCAAAGCCTCGGGTGAACACTCGTGTAGTTCGGCAATCGCCAATTGTCAAGCCAAGTCGGGGTAGGAAAAGCTTAAGTATGAGTGCTCAGGCGCTAGGAGAAATTATTGAGCCATTGAGTTCTCAAATGTCTCAATCTAAAGGAACTGGATCAACGAACTCAGCAGCAAGCACCGACCATTCTGAAAACGGCTCTATATCTCCTGAGCACCTATCGGACATGGCGCCTCCACCGTTACCGAGCTCGGCTGGAAGATCACCCTATGTCGTAGCACAAAAGGACAATGCCAAGAATAAGTGGATTCCTCTTGGATCACCAGCTACGCCAGCTTCGCTGATGAGAATCACAAAATCACCTACTGCTATGGAGTCGGGACTGAGCCAGGAAATGGAACTTGATGATCCTGTATTGGATGGGTTCGCATTGCCAGAAGCTGCCAATACTCCTATAAAACCTACATTGTCTCGTATTGATACACAATCCGATGGACAAATGACACCAACTTTGAGCTCAACAGGATCCAAAACTCCTGGATTCAAACCTCTGTCGTCGCCAGTAGTTGCACTTTCTGGAGCAGCATCATCTTCCAGCCAGAGTCCTCAGATAGATGCCGTGAATGGTGCAAAGAGTGTCACACGCAAGACGCCACAAATGCTAGCACGAGGTGCTAAGAAGAGGGCAAGCAATTCCGTCCTTGCTTCACCCGCTCTTCTCCCCAAGATATCCCCCAGCATCAAACCATTACTCCCGGGTGGTTCATCGATACACGATGACGCGACTGCTTCCCTTTTGCTTGCGTCAAAGTCAAATTATCAAAACATACTTGAAGGAACTCATTTTCCTGGCGTTTCGTATCCTTCGGAACTATCCACTAATTTAACATCTAAACGTACTTCTCATAAACTTGCCGAACAAGGAAGACGAAACAGGATCAATTTAGCACTTACAACATTACATGATATGATACCATCCGAATATTACCCTCGAGGAAAACCCAAAGATGCTACAGGAGACAAGAGTGGAAGTGGTGAAGGTGGAGAGAACGAGTCCGCAAGTTCCAAGGGTGGGCAGAGTGCAAATAGTAAAGCTGCTACAGTCGAAGTCGCCATTGAATACATCAGTCACCTGGAAAAAGTCCTGGCTGAGGCTAATAAAAGAGCAGAGGAAGCGGAACAGAAACTTGTGGAGAAGGAAACTTTATAATAATGGCTTTGAAGTGTTTATTTCTCGGTGGCATGTGTTTTATTCTGGTTAGCAAAATTACGGGTTCATGGGTTGTTGAACGGAGTTATTGATACCTGGATACGAAGCTTCGGATTTCACGGCTGAATGTGTTCCAGGGCATTTTAGGTGTCGAGGGTTTCTTCTGGGAATAACTGGGTTTGAGTGGTACATAAAAGTTTAATTGCGAGACAACAATATCGAGGGAAATCGGTGGTAAGCTTCGTGATATGGATCTATCACTTAGCGTTTTCTATATGATGCATCTGATACACATCAACACGATCAGATGCTAGATGACAGTCAACCGTGTTATATTCTCGGCTGTGAGGTTGTGATAATGGGTGGTGTGGGTGATGGATAATTGTAGATATGTATTTAATTTTTAAAGAATAGAGATATTTTTTCTTGAATACATTCATGATATTCTGCTGTTTTGATGAAACTTTGAAAAGGGGTTTGGGAACAAGAAGAGACTTGTGGTTTGGTAGGCTGTGGTGTAGGGTTTCATGGTTTCGCTGGATTGGAAGAAATTGAAGATTCGCTACTTTTGATTTGGATGAAGGGATACATGTGGGTAATTTGCGTGAACCTTTATTTCGCTACATATGCCATGAGCGGTAGCAGCACCTGCTTCGATATCTCTCAAGCATATATGTAGACGTATGTATCAACTTAAGATCCGCATAATGTACTATCCCCAAGGGCTTTGAATGTAAACCAACCCTTGATACATACACATCGTCGAAAATAGCTGCATCGAATCTGTCCTGTCGCGAAACAGATCGATGGATGGATATCGGGCGCATGTGTATTAGGCGCTTGATATGCGATTCTTGAGCCGCTGAATGATGTGTTGACTTTTCCCCTCTTCTTCTCCATTTTCCATTCTCCATTCGCCATCCGCCAATTTCCTTCCTCCTTTGTCACTCTACATCTTGTCTCCCTTGAAATATCTTGCGGTGCACAAATCATGTAGAAGAGCATTCTGAGATATCTACGTATACGATTTATCTCGCGACCTATCAAGAATCAACATGTGCCTTGGACCCCTCACTCTCGAGAACATCGACGTCTAATTCTTCCATGACGCCCAAGACGACAGATACGCTCTCCATGAAACCGTTGACGGCAACGCGCAACATGCGGTTTGTGGTTGCGCGGTAGGAGGTGCGGAGGATGGATTTCGGTGCCGAGGAGGAGTCTGGAGAGGGGGAAACGAGGGAGAAGGTGCGGCGGACGAGGGGAGAGAGCTCGGCGTCGACGGAGAGCGCTGAGAGGGCGGCGGATGCGAGGCGCGGCGTGGGGAGGGGAATGTCGAGGGTACTGTTTTGGGGGAGGGGTTAGGGTTGTGGGGGTTGGGAGGGATAGAGCAGGAGGGGAGACTTACAGTGTGCAGGGAAATTCTAGCTCGGTGGCCATGGTTGTTAATGTTTGATGTTTGATGTTTGAGTTGGAATTGGTGGACTGTATATTGTCGATTGTGTATGAATGGGGGGTCAAAAAGTGCTGCGCATAGCATTGGTTGTTGATTTGGAGGGGAAGGGAGATTTAAGTGCAGGGATTAGTTAATCAATTCCAAGTCGAAAATAACCGAGTGCAAGAATTATCGAGATGTAGATATTCTTCTAGGGAATACATGAAATAAAATCATTGTTAAATCTATTCATTATTCTTCTGATTCGAAGACTTGAGAACGGTCTATCTGAGATACTGAGATATTGAGATATACTGTTGGGCGATTTTTAAGGAAATCGACATGTGCGGAAGAATTTGTTTTGATTTTTGAGAATAGACCGACCCCCCTTGTTGTTTTTGGATGATGTGTTTTGGCGGTGATAGAGACGGGGGGGACGGGATAGGGATGGGGTGGATGAGGAATAGCAGGGGTATGGAGAAGTTTGGAGGGGAGGTTGGTTTGAAGAGAGCGAAGTGAAGTTTCCTTGATAATAGATGAAGAAGAAAATGAAGGGGAGGTTGGTTTGAAGAGAGTAAAGTGAAGTTTCCTTGATAATAGACGAAGAAGAAAATGAAGGGGAAAGCCAAAACGCCTATCGGATTCTGCTGAGAAAAGTTTGAGACAAGTAGATGAAGAATTGTTGATTCTGTCTATCTGATAGATATATCTAGAGAGAGAGGTGTAGTAGAATGCTAGACGGGATCAGATGAAATCCAATAATAACAATAATAATAATAATAATAATAATAGACCTCATAAAAAAGCAACGAAATCGAAGATATACCTGGCAAGCAACACACATTCGCCAGCCATGTAGTAAACAAATTGTTTATTTACATGCGTTCTGGCCCATATATCCATCCATCACAATAGTAATTTGTTTGGAATCTTGACCTCCAACCCTGCTTCATGTTGCTGGTCAATTCGCGTTGCCGGGTCAGAATAATTACTATAAACAGACTAGTAAATTGTTATTGATCGTTAACATTCACCATACATACAAATCCAGAAGAATTCCTAACAATAATTTTGGAAATCCTTCTTCTACTTAAACTTTTCCCTTTGGATTGTCATTGACATTTCTGGTTTCCTTCGTCTTTTTTTATGAAAAGGAAAGATATCTCTGATTTATTCTGTCGCCGGTAAAATCATATACACAATACACATCAGCTCTTGCGCAGAGTGTTTACCTGTCACTTGTTTTTATCCGGGAAGTCAACAACAACAATATAAACTTTGCGCCTATCGTACCAGGTACCATCTCACCCTCTTGACCTCGAGTATTCACCACAACCATCGCACTTGCCTCCAATACCAATATACCTCTCATTACCTCATATTTACATACTCGAGCTCCGCGACTGCCAGAATAGCTTGGTGCCTTTGTGTGCCTCATTCCACGATGCCTCCTTCCTCTCAATTGAAGTACGGCCAAATCATCGAGTACATCCCAGGTATGTTACTTTATTTACAATATCATCAAAACATCATTCACTGCGCGACTCGATCTATTGAACATCTTCGGCTCAGCATCATTATATTATTGATATCATGCATCCCATGGACTACAATTCTATGCTCGAGTGGGCGACATTGCTACCCAATGATAAATATACTGGCGCCAGCGCAAAGAAGGGTCCAAAAGAACCTCGAGAAGAGGATAGACCGTTCCACTGGCTAACATACACAGACCGATTGTATTTGGCTTCTTACACTACACCTCCCTCACCCGATACTCTCTTCCCGTACCCTGAGCAACAGAGCTCTCGACGATCTCCGACAAAGCGGTCAGCAAGAGCTGCAGATGGACCTTCAGTCGTTTCCGATAAAAGAGAACCGCCTCATTATTTTTCCGTTGACGATACCCTCCTCTACAATGCCTTCCATCACGACTTTGGACCATTACACATTGGACATCTCTACAGGTTCGCGGTTCAATTCCACGACATCCTTGGCGCTCCAGAAAATAAGAACAAACCTGTCGTGTTTTGGAGTAAAGCGGATGCGCGTAGTAAGCTACTGTTTCATAAAAGTTTGCTGGTTGAAGAAAACTAATCGAGTGACTTAGGTCGAGCCAACGCTGCATGTCTCCTAGCCACGTATATGGTCTTGATCCAATCATGGGCACCACATCTCGCGCTTGCGCCAATCGCTCAAGCAGACCCACCTTTGATGCCTTTCCGCGACGCAGGATACAGTCAAGCAGATTATGGCATTACAGTTCAAGACGTTGTGTATGGTGTCTGGCGCGCAAAGGAACAAGGGTTCTGCGCGTTGCCGCAATTCGATCTCGAGGAGTATGAAAGATATGAGCGCGTGGACCAGGGTGATTTTAATTGGTTGACCCCCGATTTCCTTGCATTTGCTTCCCCACAGCATCACCCGGTGCAACCAATACTTCCTTCTTCTCCACTGTATGCGAGTTTGCCAACAACTTTGGAAGACGTGGATACCCACCCAACCTTACCCACACCTTTCAAAAATGTTTTGAAGCATTTCACATCACGAAACATTGGCTTGGTGGTTCGTTTGAACTCGGAACTATACTCTCCATCTTTTTTCACGGCGCTAGGCATTGAACATTTGGACATGATCTTTGATGATGGCACGTGTCCACCACTTAGTGTTGTTCGAAAGTTCATCACTTTGGCACATGAGATGATTACTGTTCAGAAGAGGGGTATTGCTGTGCATTGCAAAGCTGGACTTGGACGTACGGGATGTTTGATTGGAGCGTATTTGATCTACCGATATGGATTTACTGCGAATGAGATCATTGCGTATATGCGCTTCATGAGACCAGGAATGGTTGTCGGTCCTCAACAACATTGGCTTCATCTTAACCAAGGAACTTTCCGAGAGTGGTGGATTGAAGAGCAATTTGAGATCAGAATGAAGGAGAAGCTCGCCAATATGGCTCCAGTCACCCCAAGAAAGGGGCATTTCACAACTAAGAGTCAAGTCGTTACTCCTCCAAATGGCAACCAAAGAACCCCACTTGGTGAAGTAGACAATGAGAGAAGTCATAGCATTGGAGCTCAGGAGGATTACTTGCCGGCACCAACTCCAGGTCAACCAAGAAAGACGGGCAGACTTGATCGACACCACCCATATGGGCGTCAAGCTTCGGCGTACTCCGAAGATGATAGCACACATCGTGAAACGGAAGTCATCTCAATTCATCGGTCATCAACTGAGACCACTGAATCTGAAGAGGAATGGCAACTCCGCATGCGTACCCGTAAATCATCTAGATCTCCAGCCCGAAGCGAGAGGTCAGGGAGATCTATAAGTCAGACCACCACGACAATCTACACATCCATCGATGACAGTAGCTATGACGTTGAGAACATTGGTGTCGGAGCTAGACCTAAGACACCATCCACCGTCAAATCCGGTAGTGGCTCACTTGGAAAGGTTCGCGGCAGCCCTAAGCGCAGTGGTGACAGTCTCCGGAATAAAGAAACTTCTGGAGCAGTTCGCAAAACTAGTGGGAGAGTTGGCAGTGTCAGCACTCGCAAAGTCTCCGGCTTGTAAATGATTCACGATACAAAATCAATTCCTGTACTGTATAGTACCTTCGGCATGCATTTTAGAATTCTGGCGTCTATGTTGTCGTTGCAGCATATATGAAGCAAATGCGGAAAGGGTGTGTGGCGTTATCAAATTAAAATTTGTCATTTGCTAGTGCAGATGTTGAGCATAGTGTCAGGCTTGTTTGGTCTCTTTTTGGCATTTACAATTGCTTGTTTTGTTTTTAGGATGGAGTTATATTTGGGATTTTGTTCATCTTTTCCCATGTCTATCTTGGACTCTAATGGCGAGGGTGACTTTGGGTTGGATGGGTATATTGAAAGTGGCGCGTGGTGAGGGGTAACGTGGGAGCTGGTGGGGAAAGGGTGGCTTTTCTAGAAATCTCTTGCTTTAGGGTTGGGTCTGGGTTTGGGGTTTGGAGTGGCATGTGTCTATTGGCTGTCTTGATTGGTTGTTTGTTCTTTTTACAAAGCTATTACGAGATCATGAGAGTTGAGAATGGTATGGTTCTGTCTATGCCTGAATATATGTAAGTAGCCTGGGCTACTTGCTATATAACATACATACGTACGTTAGTACTACACATGGTAGAATTAAATTCAATCATTATGAAGAAAACAACTATGAGTGAGTGATTCGATGGGTGAGTCTTATATTTGCAATCTGTGAGATATTGATGTAAGCGATCTGGCGCGGTTGTCTTGACTTCATTTGTATCGATGACTGATTGTTGAGCATTAGGGTTGGGAGTATTATATATGTCTTGATCTATCTTTTATCTGTTTCAGGTCAAGAAATAACGATTACTGCCCAAAAAGTCCAAGTAGACGCACTGGCTGTTCAGCATTCTAGATATAGTTATTTTTTTGCTAGAAAAGAGAAGAGAAGAGAAGATTCCAACCAGAGTTATAGGCTGATGGTGTGTATCATCTCGAAGTTGGTGGGTAGAAAGGAGGTGGGTGAAGAACTGCGGTCGGTGTTAGTTCTTGTTCTCTTTTTTGAAATGGTAACTTATGAGTAGTTAATTGATTGATTGATTATTGTGTTTATTGATAGGGGATGGAAAACTAAGGGATGGGTGGATGGATGGATGGATGGATGGGTGTTCTTGTACTGTATTGTTTGAAATATAGCTTCTAGTGAAGGGACTTGGGAGGGTGTTGGGTCGTTGCAGTGTTGGAAAGGGGAGGGGAGGGGGAGGGCAGGAGAAGGGAGAGAGAGAGGGAAATATGTTGTGATGATATTTATTTATTTATTTATTTGTTTATTATTTTGGGTTGTGTGTATATATATACATAGAGAAGAGGGTTGAATTTCGGGATTTGGTATTGTATTGTGATTTGTGATTTGTATGTGAGTTGCTGCTGCTGCTGCTGCTGTGTTGTGTGGTGTATATTGTATATTGATTGTATCGCAGTAAAATAGATAGATAGATGCGCGGAGAGCAATCATCATCGATAGATGGATGCAAATATAGAATGTAGAACGTCACTACGGATTTATTTCTCTCATGCAACGAACAGCCTAGTGCGTAGCGCTTCTAATCACTTGTGTTTGGTACGCTTTATCGGATATACTACATACACCCAAACGCTCTTAGAATGGGGCGCGGAGCGTCCACTGGGTACCGATATCGATATCTCCCGGCGATGATCGAATCCGCACGTTCAATGCAGAGGAGGAGACTGAGATACAAAGAATGAGCACGAGCACGAGCACCAAAAACATCATTTCCACGTCGCAGATTAAAGCAGACGATTGGAAAATCAATCTAGGAGAGAAATTCGATCTCCTGCTCGCAGTTTGCTTGCTCGGCTATGCTATGCGTATGGTAAGCAGGAGGGAGCTCTTGGCTATGCATGTGGCGCAATATCTTCGCTTATCTTGAACTTGGTGCGAGGTGTGTGGGGATTTGTGCCGAGTCTTGAGAGGTTGCGTTCTGGGAGTGTGAGAGTGAGAGTGTCTCGGTGGCTGGGAGTGGCGTTGCGAGGAATGTTTGGTGTATGTAAGGTGGATGGGGAAGCAAAAGTTTGAATTTCTGTTCATGGGCTAGATGGGGAGGAGAGGGAAGAATCGCTGGTTTGCGAGGCATATATATGGGAGGGAGAGTTATGTGAGGAGTGTGTCAGGGAAGCGGGGATGGAGGGTTTGAAGTGGTTGGAGATTGTTGATCCTTTGGTGGAGGGGTTGGGTTTTGGGGGGGGTTGGAAATGCCGCATTTTAAATGCTTTGTTGCTTTGAGACCTTGAGAATACGAGAGCTGGGTTGGGTGGCTGAGTGCGTTAGTGAGTTTGGATAACGGCTGGGTGAAGTAAGGAAATTGGAGCAATAAAGCGAGTGCCATTTATACATATGCTGAGAAAACTTCACCTCGATAACATAGCTTTGTCGATGTATTGATTGTAACATTTGTTAAGGATGCGATCATCACATCACATCAAATAATGCTGTAGTTAGCATCACCACGACAGAGACTTGCTTGTAATGCTCTTGCGCGGCCCCGCGTCCCATTTCTTACACCATGATCTCCATGGCCCCTCCCGGGCTAGCGAATGAAAAGTGTAAATCGTATTATGTAGATTCATCGAGGGTATCGATCGCTTACGTTGGTGTTCTGCGGCTTTTGGTATCCGTTTTCGAGAGCGGTCGTAAGATGAGATGGATTACTTCTTGTGTTCGTTGTGGGGATTTATGATTCTTTCTTTGTCGTTTGTTGTATTTCAGATCTTTTTGGGTCTTTTAATTTCTTGTATATTTTGACTTGGTTCACTTAAACAGTACTTCGTAAGTAGCTTATGAGTAATATGTACCGCACACTCTTAGTCTAGTGATGGATCACTTTCGCAAATTGTGTCGTGGGAGTTTCTTCTTCTTGTTTTGGCACGTTGAATAGAGCCGAGTTTCTACTTTTCGATTACTCCTATCCTAAGTGGTTGTCATTCATGGTCATGTGAGTCTAGGAGGGACTTTTCTTTTATACTTTGAGTTGATAGGTACAATTTCTCTTATTCTATTAACTTTTAAAAGCGGCAATCAAATTCGTCTTGTGCGATCAGCTGCCCCTAGAGACTTATAGAATCGTACTTGAATGTATATTAAATTAGTGGCGACCCACGTTGAAAAGTATGGCATCCCAATAGGTAGAATCGCAACCGGTAGAGCCATCCCGTAAGGGGCACTCGACAAATAAACCAAGGCCACAAGCGTTTCTTTCCTGGCAAAACCCTTAATCCAGCTGGCTCGGTATCTATCAAATATGTAATATATCATATCACTAGACGGGTTTGCTGAAGACATCTTCAGGCGATAAAGTACACCATCTTTCGCTTGTCTACCTCTTATACACCAATTCCTCGACCATCTCCATTATTTTCCTTTCGGCCAGGCTAGTAGCCCATAGAACCCTTCATTTATTTTTTGAATCTTTTATTGGCTTATATACTGAAGCTGCATGATATTCCTCGGGAATCTGATAAGGGTTCATGACTTGTTGAAAAGTGCATCATTGAGTGAGAACTTCCAAAATTCTCGAGGAATTTATAGCAAATCTATCCAAACTTGGATTTTTGACAGCTCCATCTGAATTTTTGTTTGTATGATTTGGTTTATTTGATGATCTTGGATGTGGATAATGGAGTATGCGTCAGCCAGCGTTTGAGAGACTGTAGACAACTTGGAATGAGAACAAGATAGCCGTATGGAAGGAGAAGTTGAAAAGCTTCTCAACCTGAAATCCAACGATTCACTTGATCAGCCCGTCACCATATCATAGCCTCACAGTCAATGGAATTACGACAACAATGTATCTCCTCCCTCGATCACTCTCACGTCGCGTCAACCCCCCAGGCCTGGAGCAGCGTTGGCTGCAATACAGCTCTATAAGCGACCAAGGCCGATACAACAGCCAGTCGTTTTTGTAATTTATCAAAACCTTCTTGATTATTAGCCGATAGATGTTCCTGTAAGTAATCCTGCGCAACCACTCGATAGCTGCGTCCATTTGGTGCTCTACAGTTCACATGGGCTCCGTGTTGAAGTAGAATGGCAACACAGTCACAATAGCCTTTGCGTATCGCGTGGTATAATGCAGTGTGACCATCTCGATCCTTTTGATAGACACTGGCACCACTCTGGCAAAGTAATTCAACGATTGCTTTAGTGGCGGACTTATTTGTGGGAGATGTAGATTCGATGATGGCTGCGAGAAGTGGTGTTCTACCGGCTTGATCATAATGATTGATGTCTGCTCGGAAAAATATGTATTGCTTTAGCTTATCGAGGGTTCTTCCGGTATCTTCCAGAGTACAAGTTGTGGGTGGTAGAACCAAACAATGGAGAGCATTACTACCTGTACTATCTTCGGTATTCGGAACAGAATCCGCCACATTGGGGTTGGAATTTCGAAGAACCGCAATCCGGTTTTGTGTCTCCTCAATAGAATTACCAGGGATTTCCGTCTGTGTGATGAACCGATTGGCGATATTTTCATAGACTACTATAGCTCGAGCATAGCCGACATGGCCATATGATGCATAAGGATTTTGAGCTTGAGCAACGTTCCGTATGTGTTGTGCTGCTGTCAGACCTTGATTGTCCCGAAGCGAGAATTGAATTGCTCTTTCGGGTCCATAGAAATCTACTAGGTCGTGGTACACATGAGGCAGTATTGGGTTTCGAAGAAGACCGTGTAGCACCGTTCGACCATTATGATCACGTTGCTCCAGTAAACCGCTATCTTTGAACATCTCAAGGAAGTTAATTAAATCATCACTAAAGCGGCTGGCGTCCAAAACATGTAAGAAGCTCTGGCCAATAGTGTTTGATCGTCCAGGGTCAATGCCTGACGCAATCATGTATTCAAGGACATCCTTTCGGCCAGCTGCTGCAACGTAGTGGAGTGGAGTATTTTTTGCCCCATCAATCTCGTCTTTGTTGAAGACATGTCCTAGTATTGTGAGAATGTGATGGTCAGGTAAATCGATCATGCAGAGACAGACAGCATGAATTTGAGTGACTCCACATTCGCATACAGTTCTCTTGCCGAGCGCAACATCCATGTGATCATTCTTGCAAGGGATCGTGTGTAGTATAGATGATCGGCGTGGAGAATCTAACTTCTGTCGTAGAAGAGAGTTCATTTCATTCGACGGGATCATGGAGTTAGCATCAAAGAGTTGGTAATAAGCTTGATTCGGGCTGTCAGGTCGAAGATCAACCATGTCAAAGTCTCCATCAACAGATGTCTCTTGTTCCTCTTGTATGTCATCATCTATCTCTTGATATCCTATAGGTTTCTCTACCACTTCCATTGAGTAGTAGCCAGAATCGGTATCAGATTTGACGGACGAGATTGGTGCAGTCAACACACTGGGATTGATATATCCAGAGGATTTATCGTTAAGTTTTCGAGTTTCAGCCCAGCCAATGACTTCCTGTGAGATGAATGAACTTGCCGAAGAAGGCAAGCTAGTGTCCAATGGAATTTGCTCGTTGGTAAATTCCTCGAAATTTCTAAGCGAAACACAATCCAATTGGAAATCATGGTTCAGAATTGTAGAACCTTGTGGCATAATGGATTTCGAGGCTCTTCTGTCAAGTGGTTCTATGACGTCGGTTATTGTCTTTCCTTTAGTCGCGCCAAGAGTTGGAGAATCTCCAAATCCAAATGGTGTGTTAAATACATTGAGGTGGATATGACTGGGACCAGCATTTGCTTCTAAATTCGATAGGCCAGATACTACCGAGAAATTGCTTTGAAGGTCAAGTTGAAGTTTTCTCTCCCAAGCTGCTGCTTCCTCTCGTAATCGACCCAAAAATATCTGTCTGGATTGTGGATTAAGAGGGTAACCCCATGCCTCTAATCTATTATCACAAGTTCGAGGTCTGTTATAGTATACATTAACCAACCATCGTGTGAGACCTCAATTTTTGAACTTACGATTGACTTGAGAACCGGTAGCCAGTAGCAGTGATCTCTCGCAATATCCCGGCGGAGCTAAAATTTCGCATGTAGTAAAAGAAGATATCGCGTTTGTGTGCTTCCCATTCGTGATGCTTCCGAACCTCAGAGAGTTTCAAGAGTTTTCCGTGAATGGTGTTTGGTTTGCTGATACGTTTTCGCTCTTCGCGTTCCTCGTAACATGCCTGTAGGAACTCTTGTCCGTGAATAGTTTGTAAAAAGGCAAAACAGCGCTCGCACTCCTCTGGTGAGATGTCGGACGATTCGGCATTGGGGGTAGACATGCTGACTCAATAGTTCCCTTAGACCCCTCCGAAGTATAAGGAAATCAAAAGTTCGCAAGACTGTCATAAGGAACTCAAGACTTGTGCTACCAGTCGTGGTCGCAATGTTCGACAAAAAGGTAACCAGGTTTCTTCTGAAAGATAACGGTCTAGCCCCAGGTAGCTCATGGAACATACGTAAATGGAAAGTATCACCAAAGATCTCCCGGTTGCCAGTATAAACCAATGACTCAACCAAAGAATCCACGCTGGATTGAAATCCTACCATGAACTTCGAGTCGCAGAAGGAGGGAAATATTGCCACCAAGCCTTATGAGTGACAAGGCTGGACTTGGATTCCATCTAAACCTCTCCGAGCTTGAATAATGATCACAAAATACATAGGATATACTCGAAAGGTTAAAGTTATATACAATGAAATCGACACCGTTTGCGATATGAAAATGACAATGAAGTATAGAGAACGAATGCTGAGATAACAGCAGCACAATGACAAAAATGATGAGGGGTGATGAGCATATCAAAATATTGCGAATGCACCACTACGTGATAGACAGGCATGACAATCCTGTTCTAATGCTTATCTGTTTCTGGGGACTTGCATGGTGAACTTGTAGTGGCATTGGCCTTGGCTAAGGCTCATTCAGCCACTGAGTTGGATTCAGGCGAATTGCGAACCTGCGAGCAGGGGGTTTGGGGAAAGTCATTGTATGGATGGAATATTTCAAGAGCCGCAAGCTGAGCTCGTTTATTTCATAGGTTACTCAGACTCTTCGGTGATTACATAATGACAACTAGCCTTTTGGCCTTGATTTCGAGGTGCATGACTCCTGCTCGGGGCAAAGAAGACTGGCACGTGACCGGAAATACTGTGGCTCTAATACTGAAGGAAGCCAGAAATAAGTGTCGACGATTCCGCTCCACCTTCAAGCTAATAAGCCCCTTTTGGAAAGCTCCATCTGAAAGATACTTCAGATCAGTGTGGGGCATTTACAGTACCCAGCCACTAAGTAAGCCCCGAAGGTCTTGTCTACGATTCAGTAGGGCGCAATGGCAGTCTGTGGGCAATGTTGAAATAGTGATTTATATTTAGGAATCAAAATTCTCTCGTATAACAACTTCGACAACTTGATTGACCACTGGAACACCATGCTGTGTGCCTGAACTCTTTGCTATGGCGGCATCAGTTAACAGCCGCGATAATCCAATTCACAATCAACCGATGAAGCGCAAGAGAGCTCGGGCTTCAAGAGTACGTTCTGGATGTAAAACGTGGTCGGTTCTGTTCTCTCCCGGATTAATTCCAATCAAATTATTCGCCGAGATCCGTGACTAACATCTCGTGGAACAGCAAGTGAGTAACCCGAAGGATTAGGACATGCTCTCAGGGACTCTGACATTGTCTGTCCATCAAGAATACGCCATCTCAAATGCGACGAAGCGAAGCCGACATGCCACCGTTGCTGTCAAGATCGGGTCAAATGTGATGGCTATGATCTCATACGCCAGACGAGTGTGACCCTTCACGAAGGACATCCAGAGTATAACACAATACAACTTGTCCAGCCTAAACAATCACTGCTCACAGATATCAACAATCAAGATCTATATTTCAATCATGCTGTTCAATATACGATCCAGGACTTGTCCGATTTAACGACAAGCATAAGCTTTTGGGTCGACTTCCTCCCTCGATCATTATCACAGATTGCAGCAACACGCTATGCTTTGATAGCATTAGCAGCTGCTCATATTGACTTCCTAACACAAAAGACAGTCAATTGCAGCGTTGAAGCTGCAACCAAGCACGAACGATCTGTTATACTGCACTATAATATGGCAATTCGGCATTTGCAACCTCTTATGTCTAAGGCGACACCAGAAGATGCTGAGGCCGCTCTAGCTCGTTGTATCTTGTTCATATGCCTTGAGAATATTCGAGGGCGATATGCCGAATCACTTAAGCACTTAGAATCGGGAGTCAGCTTGCTCATGTCTTTGTTGGTTCCCGATACGAAGCGTCGCTCTTTGATATCCCGAAAGGGTCGTCTTCCAGTGGCATTACACCAAGCAATATCAACTACAGGCCAACACAAGCATAATATAGACCATATCGCTGTGTTATTCTCCCGCCTAAGTCTGGAGACACATCTTCTCACAGACCGTGAAGTGGTTCCGCTCATAACCATCTCACGTGCAACTCCGGACCTTGACCAACTCGAGCTACAGTCACTTACGCATATCACGACATTGGATGCTGCTAGAGGCGAGCTTCATTCATTTGAGGTTGCTCATGATATGTTTTATCAACAAGCGTACAGTGATATAAAAAGTAGGACATCTCATGGTGATATACGAATCAATCAGCAGCCCGAGTCCCTCTTGAATCTTTTTAGCTGGGATGAAAAAGTTGCTTATCAACAGGTATACCAACAATTTTGGCAATGGAGCGCCCGTTTCGACCAGTATATCCTCGAACGTGCTTCTTATCCAAGATCGCCCAAAGATTTATCTGACGCATCCAAGATACGTCTTCTGCAAAAAACATGGACTGCTATGTTAGACAAAGAGCCGTGGATATTCAGCGGCCAAAATTTTCCTGCACTCGGCGTCTTGGATGAGTTCCTACTTGAAGTCGAATCTATCATCAAATTGAGAGGTCCTTCCTCACGGCCTCTCATTACGTTTGGTGCCGACGTTGTACCCTATATAACGATTGCTGGATATTTAACGGATGATTTGGGATTGCTGCAGCAAATTATCAACGCCCTTAAGCTGCTTGATAGGAGAGAAGGATTTTGGGATAGCAAAGATATTGCTGAGATTTTCGAGGCCTCTATCAAAGCACATGCGGATCTTGGATTGGATATTAGACATAATAGTAAGGGCATTCTTCACATGGCCAAGATTCTTTCGGAGATGAATATTCAATGTATTTCGCCGAATAACTCGATTGCTTTACTAGCTAGAAACACCGAACCATAAATACAGTTTCTACAGCAAAGATACAAATATATAACAATAAAAGAATAAAAGACTAGAAGTTGATATGAGTTCATGGTTCGTGACGCCTACCTCTACTCCGCCATATCATGTTGTCCAAGGTGAATTTAATTCAATGGAAAAGCCATGTAGATCACCAGTGATGCCACAAAAAAAGATACAATTGAGGCAGCTCTCTGCTCTGCGTTGGCTGCAGCGCTTTCGAAACTTGTCCTATTCTTTGTTACCAGAAGTTCTCAAAAGCAGTAGTAAGCTCCGACTCATCATCACTTTCCTTTGAAATAGAAGTCGTGGTGGATTTACTTTACAGAACATCTTGGCATGGTTTTGAGTAGGAAGTACCTATTCAAAGATTACTAGCTTCTCCAATATGAAGAGATTATGAAACTTGCTTTGTGATTGGTGCTTCCGTATATTTCTCAAAACGGCTAAGCGGGCACGTGGCTCAGTCAGTCCCTATAAGTGGAGTTCCGTGATATCGGCATTGGCATCGGCATTGGCATCGACTAAAACTACTCAAGCTCCACCTCAAGTCAAATTTTCTGTTTCTAATTGGTGCCGTCGTAGATTTACCAAAACCGTTACTGTGAATTTCCACATGGCTTGTGTCGCGCAGTAACAGTTCTCGCCAGGAGTCATCTTCTTGCTTTAGTGGGCAATGCAAGGTACATTCAATTAGTTTTTGACGCTGGGCATGCACAGTTCGTATGAGTACTAGGAATGGCTGTTTACTGGTTTGATTTGTTTTCTTATGCTGCTTCTAGGCTAGAAAAATCACGAAGCCAAATGGAAGAGAGGGGAACCAAAGATAGCTTGACGTACTGCAAAGTTACAGATCATCATTTGTCCTTGCGCCCTTTCCCATTGTATATGCGACAATGTATAAGGGCACCTGGACTCTTGAAAATATGGCAGAATTATGAAGTTGACTCAAGTGCAGAACTCATTTCTTTAGTCACTACGTTGTGAAGTTCGGCAACAAAGAGCACTTAGCGCATGAAGATTTTTTTAGAATATTAGCAAAACAACCCCTTTCAAGGCAAGCACATTGCTCACTAAGTCAGGGCAATAACGGCTGCCCTTTTTCTCTTCAAGGGCTCCCCACTACCTTTGATGTCTTGGTGCTACCTATTAGTGCAGTTTATGGCGCCGATACAACCTCTAGTCTTTTCCGCAAGCCACAATGCATTGTCTCTTGGCATATGCCCAAAATATACCTTTAGGGCTCGATCGCAAAACACGATGGAATAGTTAGAATATCTTGTATACAGAAACCCACCAAAACCTTGATGCCATTAGGCAATACGAATATAAAAGAGAGGAAGGAAGTAGTGCATGATCTGCTAAATAAGTCGATCGTTCTCAGAATACCTCGTTTTACCATTCTGTCTAATTCCTGCTTCTTTGGTTCAAACATGAGTTTAAGCACTACTAGGCTCGACCCTTGGGGCGATCTCACTCTTCGAATCGGCCCAGACGGAGCAACAGAAGATTACATTGTCTGCCCGCGAACACTAGCACGTGCTTCTCCAGTATTCGAGCGTATGCTGTATGGCGGTTTTGCGGAACGAGAGCCCAGCACAAGGGCAGCTGTCGGTGAATGGATCGTACGACTACCAGAAGACAATACCATAACCATGGGCCGCTTACTATCGATAGTACATGGCAATTACGATGAGACTCTACAGGACCTTTCTCTTGATGAGATCTATTACTTAACTGTCGTGGTGCACTATTATGATGCAACCAAAGTACTTCGACCATGGGCAGAAATCTGGATCAACCGTGTCGCCAGTTTGGTTGAAGATGTTAACACGCCGATGCTGAGGGTCTTGTGGATTGCGTGGGAACTTGGTAGTATATCGTTATTCCGGACCGTATCGCGTCACATCTTGCTGGAGTTCGACGCTGCAGACTTTGAGGATGCATTGTCCTGCAGCGGTACGCAAACACCTCCTGGTGTACTAGGTACGTCTTGAAGAACTCCCATTGATGCCCGTGTGCAGAATTAAAGTACTGATCAATTGGCAAGAACATATTAACTCCGTTCGAGAAAACGTCCTGTGCTCGTTGCTACAGCCGTTCAGGGACTTGGTCAGTCACCTACTAGTTGAGGATGAGAAGCCACGATGGTGTCGACACGCTGTTTGGATGGGACCGCATAGATGCGAATCGATAATCCTCGGATCGCTTACATGGTGTCTCTGTAAATCAAAACTCTGGCCCCTACCAGAAGCACCGGATATCTATGAGAGTATTGCAACGATTTATACACGCTTGTCAGGCCTCATAATCCACGATTTGGGGCAATTTGATAAGAAAGAAGATCATAGTATCTGCAATCCGTCAGGAATGATCAAATTGCACCTGAAAACAGCCCTTACCTGTCTTACCCTCCCATTGACTCGCAGGCAAATTGAGTACATGAAGAAACAAGAACATATACTTGACATAAAGGTTGGTTGTTTCAAGCCATCCCTGAGTGATAAGTCTGCAGCATAAATCCCCTGCACAAATTAGTTATAGAAATCAAATCCAATCAAGGGCATATTATCACAAAGAGAGTCTTTTTGGGGGTCACTTCAATCTTCCCGAAAAAACTAGTATGCGCCGTTACATTAATTGGCCTGATCTACTACTCTTACTAGCCAGTTACCAAGGCTTTAAAACATAACTTACCCTTTTCCCAAACCGCTTAGCCTTTCGTATCTGTCAAAATAAATGCTATACATTTCCCCTGACTCCACACTCTTTTCTTGGCCCTGCTAAACTTGCGGCAGCTCCACCCAGTCCACATAGAACCACTATGCGATGTAGTAATAATATTGAGGTATGCTCTAGCTAGGACCCATTGCTTACGTATTTCGTAAATGCTGCATCTACCAGAAAGCTCTAAAAAATACCCATGAATGGGTCTTCTTAAGAAGTCTTTAAAATGCCGAAGCGATCTAAGCCTCAATGCCTTCATGAATTGTCTTAAACACAAACTGATGTGATACGAGTGAATGCTCACACGTGAGGACGCTAGCGCACGAGCGTATTGCATATACCTATCGTGACTCTGAACCTAGAATAAACACACACAATATCAGCCAATCCATCAAACATATTATGAAGACGTCATAATCACCACCGAGGTGACACCAACGCAAACGCATCTTAAAGGGGTCAGCTTGACTATTTAGCTGTCGAGACTTGCATTGAACATTCGTGACAGCGTCTGGCTAGGCATTCTCCAAAGACATACATTCACATGACGATACAATTTCTGTGCAATCAGACGCGATAATTTTTCCTCAACTATCCTCCGCGTTTTCTTGACTGTCTTATCTTCATTGTTTCCTTTTCTATTCTATCCTTCATTCTTCTCCTATTTAATTGATCAAACAAATATGGAAACACCAAGGAGCTGGAATAATTCGGCTGAAGACTACCCTATGAATGATCTTATTCAACATCCAAACAATGTACGCCCACAAATCGAAGAGTTGACCAAAATACATTTGCTAACAAACCTTCGAACAGTCTGTTACTGATCCTGCTACACAGTTAATTAACACTGATCATATTAGTGATGTACATCACTCAAATGATGCTGATGATGTTGGCGAAAGTTTGCTGTCAGATCCTAGTGGCTACCATCCAACAACACCTTATGTGACTGGCAGTGGCCAGGTGCGGTATCAACATTCATCACCCAGCCCAGCGAACGACGAGAACTTTTTCGGGGATCAACACAATCTTCCAGACGACGACCAGAACTCCAACATAAGACCCGAAGACTCCTTTGATGCGCAAGAACTCCTTGATGAACGGTTATACACTACGCCAGCACATGTACAACCAGCACACGGAGCTTTTGATTGCGATCACCTACTATAATGAGGACAAGATACTATTCGCTAGGACCTTGCACGGTGTGATGGAGAACATTCGCGATATTGTGAATCTGAAGAAGTCTAGGTTTTGGACGCAGGGTTCAGCAGCATGGGAGAAAATTGTAGTGTGCCTAGTGTTTGATGGTTTCGAAAAGGCGGATGCAGGTGTGCTCGATCTTCTTACGACTGTTGGAGTGTATCAAGACGGCGTGCGAAATCAGGATGTGGATGGAAAGGAAACAACAGCCCATGTCTTCGAGTTCACGACACAGATATCGATCACTCCCGACCTACAGCTTTCTCGTCCCAGTTTGGACGCGGACGATTCTAATAACTTGCCCCCAGTGCAGCTCCTTTTCTGTCTCAAACAAAAGAACACCAAAAAGATCAACTCGCATCGTTGGTTATTTAATGCTTTTGGGCGGATTCTCAATCCGGAAGTCTGTATTTTGATCGATGCAGGAACGAAACCTGGGCCTCGCTCTCTATTGGCCTTATGGGAGGCATTCTATAACGACAAGAACCTTGGTGGCGCATGTGGTGAGATCCACGCTATGCTTGGGAATCGCAAATCCAAGTTATTGAATCCGCTGGTGGCAGTACAGAATTTCGAATACAAGATTTCGAATGTTCTTGATAAACCTCTCGAGAGCTCCTTCGGCTACGTCAATGTTCTCCCCGGCGCATTTTCAGCATATCGCTTTCGAGCGATTATGGGCCGTCCTCTTGAGCAATATTTTCACGGCGACCATACATTGTTATCTGGCAAGAAAAGTATCAACAACATGAATATATTTAAAAAGAACATGTTTCTTGCAGAAGATCGTATCCTTTGCTTCGAGCTAGTAGTGAAAGAAGGACAGAATTGGCACCTGTCTTATGTCAAAGCTGCCAAGGGTGAGACAGACGTACCGGAAGGCCCTGCTGAGTTTCTCAGCCAACGTCGCCGCTGGCTGAATGGATCATTTGCTGCCTCGTTATACTCGCTTATCCATTTTGGTCGCATGTACAAATCCGGGCATAGTCTGATCCGGATGATAATGTTTCATTTCCAGCTGTTATACAACATTGCTAATGTTGTGTTTAGTTGGTTCTCCTTATCATCCTATTGGCTCACTACTACTGCATCATGGATCTTGTCGGTACACCTGTAGTTGCATCAGACTATCACGCCTGGCCGTTTGTTGATACCGCGTCCCCCATATTCAACCACATTATTGAATATATTTACCTTGCGTTTGTGATCACACAATTCATTCTGGCTCTTGGAAATCGGCCAAAGGGATCGCAAGTGACCTATCTTGTATCGTTCGTAGTGTTTGGATTTATTCAGCTTTATGTCATCATTCTGTCATTCTATCTAGTCTACAGAGCATTACGGGAACCCCTTGGGGACCAGATCGACACCTCTTCGGGCGCGGCATTCTTTCAGAGCATGTTTGGAGGAACGGGAGTCGCCGGCGTGATTCTACTAGCTTTGATCACCATTTACGGCTTGAATTATGTTGCCTCGTTTCTTTACTTAGACCCCTGGCATATGTTTCACTCTTTCCCGCAGTATATCATCCTCGCTTCGACATATATCAATATCTTGATGGTGTATGCCTTCAATAATTGGCACGATGTTTCTTGGGGCACAAAGGGCTCAGATCAAAGCGAAAAACTTCCCTCGGCTAACGTGATTAAAGACTTGAACTCCGGTCTTGAGATGGTCGAGGAAGAGGAGATGCAACAAACAGATATCGACCAGCAGTTTCATGAGACCGTATTAAGAACTCTCTCCCCTGTTGCAGTGGAAGTTGTCGTCGAAAAGAAGGAAGTCGATGACACGTATAAGTCGTTTAGGACCCGTCTAGTCGTCTGCTGGATTCTTTCAAATATGCTTCTTGTCTGGATCGTTACCTCTGATGATTTCGCATTTCTTGGCGTCGGTGTGAGTAACGAGACCTGATGATGTCTCTTACATTAAAGTGCTGACTCTTTCTTGCAGCAAGCTTCTACCACCCGGACACCGTTTTACTTCAGATTTCTTCTATATGCCACCGCTTTATTATCGATTGTGAGATTCTTAGGGTTTCTTTGGTTTCTCGGACGGACAAACATTATGAATTGCTTTGCGAAGAGGTAATTGCATATACTCGACAAGGCATTTAAAGCTGGCTCAAGCCAAAAAAAAAAGTTCATGCTTTTGAGTTAGAGACAAGACATTTCCAAGAAAATACTTCGCGTAGGCTGCGCAACGGGTACCCTCGGGGTGGAAAACAGCCTTGACAGAAAATTCGCAGATTATCTATCGAGGGGGTAGGTGATTCAAAAATCTATACAAACAAGTCACAAGCAGTCAATAGATTATATGCTGATTTGTAAATAATCCACAGAACAAACTATCTATGGATTATTTGCAAATCATTTATTGAGATTTATATTCGCTTAATTTTGAAACTATTCCACAATCATTTCAAAGCCTAAAAGTAATCCAAATTCAAATCTATATTAATCTTTATTATATTGATCGTAGAAATTGCAATAAAAGCTATGTACTAAGATAGTGAAGAAACTAGATATTTCTCACTTCATGAATTCAAAGAAATCCTTTGAATCATATTTCCCTTTGAAATTCAATCAGCTACAGATCAATGTGCAAGCGCTGATGAGGCAACTGTTGCACAATAAACTAATATTCTAGTTTCAGTAAGATCTACTGGTCCCTTAAAGGAAAAATAAAACATGTACATCCCCCGTCAAGACCCGATTGCCTTTACAGATAATAATTAACCAACTCGCTCAACCGAGGCCCATAATTGGAACCAAATGTTGGATTGATAATTCACTACGGCGTGGACCGCACGTATTGCGGCGCAGAATACATGTGATTTCCTGAAAATTAAAGCTCGCCAACACCTCAAACTTTTTATAAATTCGTCTTGGTCATCCTTAAATCAAAGGAATTACACATCAGTCTACAACTCTCTCAGATACTCAACTCTTCAGCGCAATCATGACACAACTCACTTGGCTTATTACGGGCTGCTCATCCGGCTTCGGAGAGGAGCTTATTCTTAGCATTTTAGCCCGAGGCGATCGAGCCATAGCTACCACCCGTGGATCTACAGATCGTATCAAGCATCTGAAGGATGCAGGTGCAGCTACCATGTCGCTTGATGTGACTGATCCACAAGCCAAACTCGATGCGAAAGTCCAAGAGGCTCTCCAAATTTACAATGGCATCGATGTTCTAATCAATAACGCTGGCTATATTGAGGCTGGATTAGTCGAGGACATTACGTTCGTTTTCCCCATCTTCACATGAAACTGTTCAGTGATGAATTTCCTTGTAGTCATGAGAGACTCGTCGCGAGCTGCAACACCAACCTATTTGGGCCGATCAATTTGACTCGTTCAATTCTTCCTCACTTGCGTCAACGGAAAGCTGGAACGATCATATTCATGGGCTCGGTCGGTGGCTGGCAAGGTGAGGTTGGTGCCGGCCCGTATTGTGTGGGAAAATTTGGACTGGAAGGTAAGGAGTTTTAGAATTCCGCTCTCGATCAACTTCACTAACATGAATGATACTACTAGCTATTGTAGAGTGTCTCCAAAAAGAGATATCTCAGTTTGGTATTCGGACCGTGATCATTGAGCCAGGCTACTACCGTACAAAAGTATACTCCGAAGCCAATGTCAAATGGGAAGCACTTTCGATCCCAGAGTACGAACCCACGCAAACTGCTCTGACAGACATGTTGAAGGTTGTTGATGGCAATCAACCCGGTGATCCCAAGAAGGCCGCAGAGCGCATCGTCGATATTGTCAGACGAGAAGGCTTGGCCGCTGGAAAGGAAACTCCACCAAGACTTCCTCTAGGCCCAGACTGCCTCCAGCAGGTAAAAGATAAATGCTTGTCTACCTTGAAGATCTTGGAGGATTGGGAAGAGCTCATTGTTAGCACAAATCTGGATGTTAAGTAGTAGGGCGCATTTCTCTCATGGTGTGAATACTAACATTTGACAAGCATGAAGGACCAAGACAAAGATGAGTACCATAACACATGTCAAGGAGTTCCTACTCCTATTCCATGTTTTCATTCTTCAGTGTTATACACGAATGATTGCGCATGATTTTCCGAGATCAGTATGGGAGCGAGCATGCGTAGAATTATTTCTATCCAGATGAACACAATTCTATGACATTGAAGAACGTTATTATTCTGTGCTTGTGCCGTATAGGATATTTTTTTCTGTACAACACCTCTGATGGTGCCTGCGCCTAGAGCGCGCACATTAATACGTCGTAAACCTTCTTGTCAGTTGTTGTCATAGAAGATGGAGCTTGCCATTCCTCTGTCGATATCATGTAATTTTATGCCCTAGGTTGGATAGATGACTAGAGATCAAATGATCACATCGACATAACACTCCTCTCGTCATTACACGATGAAGGCACCAAAGATTTAAACTCACATTTCGAATGAAGTCACAGTGCAAATTTATGTGGTCGGGCATGATACCTAAGTCATTTCTAAATACCTTTTTAATCGCCTATTTAAGTCTATGCATTACAATAAAACGCCTGTCCATTCCAAAAATTTACCCATGATATTCGCTCGCTATTTGCTTCGAAAGTTTTCATCATTTCGTAAAGCGTGAAATTCATTCCTCAATCATATCGCAGTGATATAGCTGCAAAAGGTTAGCTTGATTATAGACGTTGGACACATGCAGTCATACCTCAAGCGCTGTCGCCGCTGCTGCTACTGCTGCTCGTTGGTCGCTTTGAAAGTTTTCCAAAGTTGACCTTGGCAGGAAAGAATTTGGCTAGCAATTTCTCGTAAATTGGCTATCAATGGTCAGCTTGGATGTCGATGTGTAATTGAAGTGAGTCTTACAATAAGCTTTTCAACATCGGGAGGACTATCACTCTTGCTGTAAAGATCATACTTGTTGAAATCCTGTACCCATGGCTTCATTGCTTGATCATGATCATTCTCAAAATGTGAATATTCATTCTCGAAATGCCATGGGTAGAGCGAATGATACCGAATCATTGCCAAGGCCTCAGGTGGGAGTGTAGATTGGTCTTTGAGAATCTGATAAAGAACTTCATCATGGCCCCATGACATCATGACATTGTCTAATCCACAGCCCGGAGAATAAATGCCGTACTTGGTGTTATAGCGAGGATTATGGAAGTCTGGGTTACTTTTGAGACTCTCGTAAAGTTCGATCTTCTTCGAGTACTCAGCGCCTACTATGAAGGTGTCTCCGACAGTATCCCATTGTCCTTGGCCCCCCATGAGGCACCATAGTTTGCCCAGGTCATGAACAAATCCAGTCACGACCATGAAGTCGGGCCGTCCCTCCAGTCTCATCCTCTCGGATGTCTGGAAAAGGTGCTCTAGTTGACCAACTTCAGTATCAGGGTCTGACTGATCAACGAATTTATCGAGAAGCAGCGCAGCCTCCATTACTGACATTTCCCACCGCTCTCTGTTGGCGAATTCTTCACGAACCGTGATATTGTATTCCACAGTCTGTTTTTCATGTTGTCTATTACAGGGTTAGCATATACGATCTACATATACTGAAAAGGAAATGGCAGATTCATACTCTGTGTAAAAGGCTTTAACATGCGCTTTCGACTCATCATAGCGTCGAAATAGCGATTTATCTTTCTCGGCACCAGACTTTTTCATATCGGCCTTGATAACGTTGAGCTCGTCGACATGATCGGAGGTTTTCTCCATAGCTTGTATATCTACTCCATTTTGATACGGGGTAGTATGTTGCTCCTCGGCTGGTGCTATTGAAGACTTAAGCTCTTGTTGCCTGACTGAAACTGCCGAGGACATGATCAATAATGGTAAAGCAAATAAAGGAAGGTAGGCGATTAAGAATGATGAAGCCTTTTGGAATGATTTTAATGATTGAAAAGCCGTCAAAAATGTTCTTGAATGTGCTGTAGATATCGAGGTACTTATACTTCTCCCGACCTGTCGAATGGGAGCTATTACGATATCATACCTAGGTACCTGGATCATCATTGCCAAGATTTGACTATGTATTGAGTTCCATTAGAAAGGGGAACAAACATTTTCTTCGGGTCATGGCAAAGAAACTACCTAGGTAATGCGTGGGGGGATGAGGGGGATGAGGGGGATTGGCAGGGAAATGTGGAAACTGGGGTTACAGGTTTATAGATCTTGGTGACGATCAGTTGTCAGTGTTAGGGCAAATTGCTTAATTTGATGAAGAGAGAGTAATTGTTCGGACTTTTTGCCGGTCCCCTAGATCTTCCAAGGTTCACTGATCAGCGGTCAATGCGGAGATATATGTGGGTAGGGTTGTGCGACGGAAATAGAAAAATTACCAGATCGGGTGACAAAGTGGTAATTTCGGAAATTCTTCCTTCTGTCTTATCTCTTCTTTCTTCTCTCAACTACCGAATTGGCAGTTACCGTCTGTTCGTTTCTGGGTCCGGGAATCGGCATGAAATGGCCTTAGCCATATCCGTCGTTCTTGGCACCTTCGTTCTACTTTAGAGTTTCACCCCAAGTAAACGGTTTATCACATGTTCTCATGTTCTCACGATGCCAGGAAAATCTTCCGTTTACCATTCAAGAATTGTGGGTAAGTTCTTGATAATTCTTGTCAAAGCCTATCTAACTGGATTCATCACGCATCATTCTGACGTGTTACAACATGATAGTCCAGGAGTCTAGAAGATCCATTACCCAACCACCAATATGCATCTCATAATCTAGTGAATCGACCCCGAATCTAAAGCCGAGCTTGGCAGAATGGTCAAGAGGCATGAGAAGATACTGCCGATGGGATGTTTTCCCGGTCTTGGCTTGCGACGACAATCCTTTGCGCTACCGACGTCGAACGAGAAGGTTTACCGCTACAGAGTACTTATTCCCATGAATAACATAAATACCGGTAAAGATGCAAAGGTTCACTCGAGAGATGATGCAAAGCGCTGTTGATGAATGCTTCTATTACTTCATGGCTCAATGCCAGTTTCTTGTTTACTCTTTCCAAGCATCACTATGATGAATGGCCATCTCCAAACAGCCTCCCACTTTCTACCATTTTCCACTTACTACATCATACCTCGGAATTCAGTACCGAAGCTGCCCTCTTCCCTTCCCCAGACAATGGGTAGGCCTGAGCCGCTTCCACATTCCCACTATCCTATCCCAGGATTGACAAACAGCTGATCGATTATATACCGTTTCAGCAAGCTGACACTATCGGGATATTCATTGAATCGTGTTCGTATTAGACCACGAACTGTCAACTGGGAATGAA
This sequence comes from Botrytis aclada, assembly GCA_014898285.1. Lineage (NCBI taxonomy): Eukaryota > Fungi > Ascomycota > Leotiomycetes > Helotiales > Sclerotiniaceae > Botrytis > Botrytis aclada. Next base: position 1,261,629 of record RCSV01000001.1, on the reverse strand, counting down.
AAAAATGGAAAAAGGGGAGCAATATTCAAGCCTCGCTGACCCTTATTCGGCCCATTGCCGTATATGCTGCACTCTCCGCTGTATCTCTTACTCGGAGGGCACACATGACCTACTAGTGATACCAACAGCATAGATATATTGTCCCCAGATATATTGTGGTAATCTTTCTATCCACATACATCTAGCTAAGTCATATCTTTTATTTAATTCTAAAATTTGTGAAGCCGACCTCTGCCCTTAGATCATGTAGAGTATGTCATTCTCTTTTTTTTTATTCCCCGATGGCGTCATATTGACTCGTCTTATAATAAATTCATTCTCAAAGGTCTTGTGCAAAAGCAGGACTGCTTTGCTATCGAAAGTGGGATCTTTTTACATTATTGATTGGAAGGGAAAATCCATGCTTTAGTGAGCTGAGTCGAGGTTCTCCAGAGGAGAACATTCTCTAACTACCGCTAAATGAAATCAAACGCAGTCACAGACTTGTCCACCCTTGAGCCACGAAACTTTTATAGGTAATTTGATTCAGGCTTTAACATCAAGAATAGTCTACCAAATAAATCAATTCCATTAAATCAAGTCCCAGATGTAATCTAAGAAGCCGTCGTCGACCAAAATGACCATCTAACTCTCTGCATGGCTCACCAGATATGATTAATTAAGTCCTTTTAACTCTATACCAGAAAAATTGAACTCCACCAGCACATCAGGATTTACTCTAAATCCTCGCTATATCGATCTTTGGAAAGGTGCATTAAGCAAGGTGTGTCATCTGACCATGAGTGAGGAATGGTTCCAGGTAGAACAAATCCATTTATGACTCAGCGGTGTCAACGAGAACTTTCAATACCAAGCTACCATTCTCATCCTTGACTTTACCAGCCATCGCAAATGCTTCAGGAATGCTCTCGAATCCCTTGTACCTCTGCGTGATTAACTTTGAGAGATCAGGGAGCAAAGGATCTTTGCTCGCAACAAGTTTAATGGCATCTGCATAGGTGTTTGCATATCTGAAAACACCTACGAGATCAACCTCTCGCAGAGCAGCTGCAGAAATCGGTAATGTTTGTATGGGTGTTCCCATTCCAATCAGCATTATCTTTCCTCCTGGTTTAGTTGCCTGATGAGCGTTAATACCAGACTTCTCCATCTCATGAGAGACCGTTTGACTTACATATATCGAAGCCTGAAGGCATGATTCAACACCCGTACATTCGAAAACTGCGTCGACCTCTCCTTCTCCAGATGCTTTTTTGACCAATTCGGCGACCTCTTTCGCAAAGGCTAACTTATCCTCAATTGACTGAGGTCTGGTCATTGGAACCAGAAGTTTGGCATCTGCGAAGTTGTTCTGAACTGCAAAATCTAATCGGTCGGGCTGTATATCTGCTATAACAATATTCTTGGCACCGGTAACTCTGCACATTGCTGCACATAAGAGGCCCACTGCTCCGGCGCCGAAGATGAGCACCGTCTTGCCCTTCGGCAAAGCTGCTCGTCTTGCACCATGGATTGCGACACTGAGAGGTTCCAGCACGGCACCGAGTTCAAGAGATACATTTCCAGGTAATCTACCCCAGTGAGCACGGGGCAGAAAAAATACAGGATCAATACCTACAAATGACAATATGCTGCAGGATGATTAATCCGTTCTTGCAGAGTTCCTTGGAAATGTGGGAATGCTTTCGCTGAACTTCTAAACTTCATTTCTTTGCAGATATTGTATCTTCCATTTACACATAAATCACAAGTCTTGCAAGGAAGTCCAACTTCTAAGGCAACGCGATCTCCGACTTTCAAATTACTGACTTCGGAGCCAACAGCAGTAATAACGCCAGCAGATTCATGACCAAGAGTCATAGGCTCCCGGACAATAATATCTCCATTTCTATAATGATTATAGTAATGTAAATCAGATCCGCAGAGACCAGTAGCTTGCACGGCGACTTGTACCTCTGTTGGTTCAGGTACGCCTAGAGTACGAGTTTCCTGTTCGAATGTCAGCTGTCATATTCTTACCTCTAATGAAGAAATTGCTTGAGAACACCTAACTTACAACTTTCAAATCTTTGGCGCCATGAAGCACGGAAGCTTTCACTTCTCTCTGCTCGCCACTTTCAATATCATTAGTAGATGGCATGATGTTGAGTATTTTCTTGTAGAAGATATTGTATGATGATAATCCTGATTTCATTCCCAGGTCAATATGTGTACTCTACTTGAGTGACATCTTACAGCAATTAAGCACATTGGCTAGTCTTTGTACTAAAAAGACTTCTTTCATGCCGACAAATCAACAAACCGGTTATGACAGTGTTACCAACCCCGCTGTGGAGAAAATCGGGGAGCGACCCCCACGTTTTAGCATCTCAGGCCGCAAATCGGAGTGGAGAGTGGGAGCACAAGAGCAAATTACTTAATTGTTCAATTGATATACGAACTTAAGTACCCAACTATTAATCCCCAGTTGTCAGACCATGTGAGGCTTCACGGATTAACACCTTCGGGTACAAGAATAATACAATGGCAGCCACAGCTTTATCAGCGTTATTCTCTTTGGAGGGTCAAACCGCACTCGTTACTGGTGGTACTCGAGGCATTGGACAAGCTGTTTGCATAGCACTTGCTGAAGCAGGAGCAGATTTGGTCTTGATACAGGTAATTAGCCCTCGTTACACCGGATTCAAACTGTATCGTACCTGCGTACTAACAAAAGACTTCATACAGCGTAGTCGTGAGAATCTCGAGACTCAGAAAGCCGTCGAGGCGCTTGGCAGGAAAGCTCCTATATACACCGCGGACCTAGCATCGCAAGAAGAAGTCGCCGGCATCACTTCTACGATCCTGAAAGATGGTCACTCGATACATATCTTGGTAAATTGTGCTGGAATTCAAAGACGCCATCCCAGCCACGAGTTTCCAGATAATGACTGGAATGAGGTATGCATCATCTTTTCCATAGTTTGAGAAGGTGCATTGTGCTAATGGTTATCATAATTAGGTCATCCAAGTCAACCTGAATACTGTCTTTACCCTCTGTCGCGATGTTGGTGCACACATGTTGAAGCTCGAACCATCTGCTATTACTGGCCGAAGAGGTAGCATCATCAATTTTGCTAGTCTTCTTACCTTCCAAGGTGGTCTTACTGTTCCAGCATATGCCGCATCGAAAGGTGCGGTGGGACAGCTTACCAAAGCTTTATCAAACGAATGGGCATCGAAAGGAATTAATGTCAATGCGATTGCTCCGGGGTATATTGAGACGGAGATGAATACTGCCTTGTTGGCCAACCCAGAACGATTAAGGAGTATTAGTGAGAGGATACCGGCGGGTCGATGGGGTTCCCCAGATGATTTCAAAGCGAGTGTCGTTTTCTTGGCAAGCAAGGGAAGTGCATATATCTCTGGAGATATTCTTACGGTGGATGGTGGCTGGATGGGCAGATGAAATCTTGTCAGATTGAAAGTAATATATTTCTAATTCTAATTCGATGCTCTTTGACTGTTCACGGTTTAATTCAAGGTTCATGGTCATCTAAATATTCAGGCTCTCCCGATTGCCAACCTCGACTGGTTGGTAAGAACTATTTTATGTTGATTATTGACTTTGGCGAGATCAATTGGCTAATGGGTGGTCTCTTGTTCAGCTTGTAGCATAGTATGGAATCGTTTACCTATAATTTATTGAACCTCCTTGTCTAGCATTTCAGTATACTGCTGTCGTATATCCCACTCATGTAGAGTGATCATGACACACCACGAACTATCTGCATCAATGCCATTTCTTTTCTTTAGATTAATGCTTGTGAGGTTTACGTCATATGTATACATAACTTCTTCACAATCTGTCGATTCATAATCACTGCAGCTCCCGGATGAGTACCTCAAAGTCAATCAATTATTCAAGAAATATCTAGCGAGCCTACCTACCACCGTTTATGCCATTTCTTCCCGTGACTACTTCCTCAATGCCGATATACACTCCCGTTGATGAACATTCGACCAAGTGCCTTTTTGTCTTTGCATTCCATCATTGCGATCTTATCTCCGAAACATCCCCCGCCAACCCCACGCACAACCATGAAAAATCTTTTGCAAAAAAACCATGAAATGAAATTAATGGAACAACCAAAGAAATCAGACAAATCAAGTGTTAGTGCTTAGAAATAGTACGGTGTAATGATACTCCGAACCGTTTCGTGAGGGAGGATACCATTCCGGGGTCTAGAGTGAGAGCTTCTAAATCCACAGCACACACCAATGGATGAACACCCAAAAAAATCCTCAGTACACTCAACTTTCAATCGTTTTCTCTGTCAATACAGTTTATCAACGGATTAGATAGAGCAAGATTCCAATCTAGAAAAGAAATCGTTCCTTCCTTCCACGAACATAAAAGCCTCGCCCCCTTAAAACTATTCGCTTCACTCCAAAGCAAAATTGAAAATTTTCACCCAACAAAAATCAACGACAACTTCCTCAAATCTGAAGCTAAAAAGATGAAATGAAGTGCAAAATGTCATTGGAGCGGCAGGGAGTCGAACCCTGGACTTCATCGAGATATATCAGATGTATCTGTGAGGATATCTGACAATGCAAACGAGGCACTCTACCACTGAGTTACAGCCCCTGATAAATGTTATTGTTGGATAAACTAGTGTTAATGTGATACATATTTGTTGTTTGGAGATCTACTCGTTAGATGTGGAGTTCATGCAGGAAAAATAGGTTGGGTTGTGCATATTGGCACGATGGGATTGGTTTTTGTCGAGTGCGAGACCCGCAGAGGGGCAGTATCCACAGCCCCTCTCCTTATTATTTTTCTGTGGCCACTCAGAGAGGGGGTCATTGACTTGTACTTGAGATTGAATGTTTTGATTGGATTGTTGAATGCACTTCTTTGCTGATGTCTGTTCTGTCAATACTGTCAATACAACACTTTCGTGGCTGGCAGCGTTCACTTTGTCGTCGCCCGATATGGAATTCAGTCTGGCTCGTGTCCTTGGTAGGGCTGTGGGGGGCGGGGGGTTGAATCATAATATTTCACTGTCATTTCTGTAACGTTAGCATGATTTTTGAATACTCTGCTGGAACTCAACGATTCAAAGTATTTGAATGTTTTGCATGAACTCAAAAATTTGAAGTTGCTTATTGTCTGACTGCAGTAAGCACTGCTAGAAACCAGGATTCGAGGATGTCAGCAACCTTTCTTGAACGTAGACAGAGGATCAAGGCAGTTCAATAATGGCTTCGGAATCGTCAAGGTTCGAAGTCATAGTGCGACCAAGGCTGGAAGGGAACGAAGCCTCAACTTTCAAGTGGACTTCTTTGTGAAGTGAAAACACAACTTAACCGTGAGGTTATTCTTTACACGTCAAGCGGCCACGCTTCCTCTGCGGTCAATTATGGAAGAGGGCACTAGCGTTATCTTGCGGTACGTATGTAAAGGTGGTCACTCGGACTCTCTACTTCGACAACTGGTTCAACCCACTATTCTACTTTCGTCATACCTTGTGAATTGTCCCATAAGCGTAAGGAGACAATGTGAACGATGGGAAGAGAGCGTCATGAGACTATCGTCTCAGTCCGGACTTTTCTTACATCTTACTCACACGAAGCAAGTCGTTTCGACCACGCGGAGATAGTAAGCATTGAGGTAGAAGTGCTTTGTGCTTAAATCAGACGTCAACATGATATGGAAAATCAATGGTGCAATTAAAATCTATGCAGGATACGGGTATTTGAAATCCATACTCATCCCAATATCAAGATGTTCATCAACTGCCACTGTTTCAATCCCGAGAAATGGGAGCTTAGTATTACTCTCGAAATTTGAAAGAGAAAGAATATCGACTGATCATTCCAAACACTATCATTTAAAAAAATTACCAAGGTCTGACATATTGAGTTATCAGAACCACCAGCAGTGAAGTTGAAGCCCACTAATAAAGTATTGGGATGCTGAATCAAAGATATTTTGTATCATTTAAAGTTTTCGGTAGTGTTTAGCATCTTTAGCGAGCTCTCTGCACCACAAGCTATCATCTGTTTCTCAAATTTAAAAGCCCAAAGTTGAAAAGAAAAAGAAAAAAAAGGTTTTCTTGGACAAAGAATTATTAACTTTCAAGTCTGATATAAAAAGCAAAACACAGTCCTTTTATTTGAGGGATTCACAGCTCTACAGTATCTCTACCCAATTCTAACAAAGGTAGACTATCATCTAATCTTTTTCCTCTAAATTAACAATCAATCGTGGAGGCGCACGCAACTATATCAATTCCCAAAGAATATTCAAAATCCGACAATTCAAATTGACAACCGACGACACGACTTAAGAAGTAATCAGTTCCGAGTTTCAAATGGTTTATATACAATTGCTTTTTGCAAGAACTTCAAAACGACTATAAACAAGAGGAATTGCGACCAAATATCAAACCACTAGAATCCCTCGTACGATCCCATCAAAAACCCACGATTTCTTCATCGCTATCTTCTTCGTCTTCGTCTTCTTCGTCTCCCTCATACATTTCGCCGGCATAGCCCTCTTCTTCTTCATCGTTGTACTCCACAACGATAACACTGTCGTCCATTTCTTCATCGCCATCTTCTCCTTCATCATCGTCACCCATTTCCTCATCGCTATCTTTTCCTTCATCATCGTCGCCCATTTCTTCATCGTCATCCATTCCTTCGTCGTTACTCTCTTCCCCATCATTGTTACAATCGACAATGATAACGCTGACAACACTTTCTTCATCGCTATCCTCTCCTCCTTCATCATCAACCTCCTCAACCTCCCCAACCTCATTATCCTCGTTAGCAGCATCGGCGGCAGCCTGATCTGCGGCACGCTGGTTCTTAATGATAAGCTCCCTGATGTGTTGCTTTGCGCGACTCCAACTACTATTAAAGGAGCGCGGTGTATTTATACCTCCGTAACTGGCAACCCAGACAGGATCCGCTTTTGCTATACCAAGCATCATTTCCCAATAGCCAAAGACATGTCGACTGAGATCCGTGATATCGTAGGCTGTTGCTGTTGTTGGTGCAATGGTCTCGTGAACTCTCATTGTCTCTTCTTGAACTGTAAATTGACTGATTAGCATTTTGTCTTGAGAGATTGGAGATATTGATGAGAAGATTGCTTACACCGTATCTTCGAGTTGTAGATTTCTGCATCCTGACGAGAAAGAAAGGTCAGGGTTTCGATGGCGGGATAGGCTCCTGGTCCGTATTGCTGGGTTTTAAACCAGAGTTCATAGTCTATAGTACCCACTGGGACATGGGCAGACATTGTGCGAGGAGAAATTCGATGATAGTGGACAATGGAGCTGATAGAAACTCGAATGAGACGACGACGTGAATTTAGGTTGTGAGCGCGATGGTGCGCGGTGGATGATAGCTGTGGGATCGAAGAGAAGTTTCAATATTCTAAAAAGAGATTGAGACAATATGCAGTGATACCAAGCTAAGGGCTAGGGTTAACCTTCTCTATGGTGTCCTTGTGGTTTGTGGTGGTTGTCGCAAAGTTCGAGGTTGGAGTTTGGAGTTCGAGGCTGCTGTACCCTACAACAATATTTAAATATTTAATTTTGACGCGTAAAATTTGACGTTGACATAACAACGCAAGCTAGTCATAGTCCTCTTGTATGTTTAGATGACTAACTCTACACAACTTACTCGGAATAAGCCATTTGGTTTGTTAATATCTTTTTTCAAGCAAGTCTTGACTTTATTGCCGTGCATTATGTTCACTTGTCAACACAACACAACCTCTTCGAAGTGGAAAAGAGAAGTATCAAAAACTACAAAATACTTTTGAACTGAGGAAAAACAATCTTTTCAGTAGATAAGATCAAGAAAGCTACTCGGATACAGTAAGTAAATAAAGAATACATTCAAATTCACAGATGACCAAGCAGTCAAAGAACCAATACAAGATCGCCATGATTGCTCAGAAGTTGTACTGACTTCTTCTTACAAACAGCAAAGGGAACCAGAGAGCAGAAGATTGACAGCAAACCCCTCAAGTTTGTTCATAAATCTCAAGCTTACTGCTTGGATGGCAGCATCAGTAGTTTTCTATTTCCAACACATCCAAAAAAAGCTTGACAAATTAATAATAAAATAAAACTGCTGTCAGAATGACATTCAATATCCAGCAGGTACTTCTGACCTTGGTAGGATAATGCCATTGTACAAACCCAACCAAATATAAGGAATGAGGAAACAATCATACAAATGCCTCTCTAGGAAGTCACCCAAAACTCTCTTTTAAAAAAACGAGTTAAGAGAAGAGAATCCAACAAGTGGCGTATTGAAATCCATCTATTCTAATATACTACATCCAGTCAGTGCCAATACATATTGTTTTTGTGGGCGAAGACTCAGGGGGCAGCATCTATGTAAGGGGACAATATTCGCCAGTACTTTCTGTTCCGAATTTGCTCTCGTAGCACAAAAGGACTACCTCAAATCAGTAGTAACGCGCCTAAGTAGACCTCATTCTGACCTTGGAATAACGCTCACCACTTCAAATGTCCAACCACAAGCCTTGTTGTACAATTTGAAGTTCAACGGAACATCTTGATGTTGAAGCTCTCGCTACAGATCCTTCACTGTTGTGGCCAAAATCAATCTTTCAATCTCTTATATTGATTGGTTGATCGGTTGATCGGTTGATGGTGATAACAATTAAGGGGATGCGGGATGACAATGAAGGTGCACCAAATCTCGAGCCCGGCTCGAGAAATCCAAATCACCTTCAAGGGCGTCTTCGAAATTTTCAAATATCGAGCCGTCTCTAACGACTTCGTTTCTGCCCTTGCAGGTCCTTACAGATATAAACTCAGATTGTAGATACGAAGGCAAAAGCTTCATTGGCCAATTCACAAGCAGTCGAAGTCATCCATCGAGGTGATTGTGATCACTATATGCACTTTCCATCTCCCACAACAATGTTTTCTCAAATGAGAAATATCCATATTCCATTTGATCAATGAAGCATCAATCTTCTGATTCGTTTTGAACATCCCGTCGATTACATCCGGATAGTTTATTCAAGTAGGGCCAGAACAGTCGAGAAAAGGTCCATCAATGCAGATGCCAGCTAAATCATTACAGCCTCTTAGCATCCAACTTGATGATACCAAAATACAATAGCTCATCCTGTACCAATATAGATGTTGAGATAGCCTATGAATTCCATTCTATTCATGAACCAATGATATCCTACTAGATGATTCGATTATACATATAGATAAACTCCTAAGCCATTGAACGTCGAATCTGAACCGGAATATCAGAAGAATACAACTGTCCAATCTGAATTATAATATTCGACGCATTTGATTTAATTTGTTGACTTGCAGATGGAGGGTTAAAAGCTTTTAAAAGGTTCATATAAGGTTTGGATAATGCGCGCAACATCACGTGTCAGTCTCAGTGTCAAAATATACCCCACATCTGTATTCTACCTACTTATTAGTACACAACACAACAATTTTCCCCGCCCGCCCAATACCTCACTACTTTTTCCCCCATAACTTTTCTAGTATATCTATTCAAAATATACCACCTCCGATATCAAAAACAGCCTCTCAGCAGGTGGTGTGGTGTAATGGTAGCACGTGACGTTGTGGCTCATCCTTCACAGGATATATCACGAATGATCCGTTTCAATCTGGGTTCGATTCCCAGCACCGCCATAGACCATGTCTTGGATTGAAAACAGTGATGGTTTGATTCCATCTTTCTTTTTGGAGTTTTTTTTTCTTTGGATGGATTTTTGAGATTGCACGGTGATGGTGGGGATTTTTGGGTGGTGGATGGTAGGCGAGGTGGGGATGGTACGTGCGCGGATTTTTGGTGGTAGGGCGGCTCGCGGGTGACACGAAAAGTGGCACACACAATTTAACTTCCCTACAAGATTCATATAACTCACTAATTCCAAGAATTGATAACAAAACAAATAAACTATGAAATGGGCTCAGATTTTGATATGACATAGAAAATTAGTCAATAATAATATATATATATATTAAATTTTACTAATGTAACGTATAGGGAACTCAGACATATAAGGAACTCGAATACTTTTTCAATTATTCTATTTACAATCTTGTTTTATAAATTATATAATCCTTCAATTTAAAACTGCACCGGTGCTTCCAGTGCTATCAAGTTAAAGAGCTCGGGCACATTCTGCTAGAGTTCTATCAAAACAAGTCCTGATATATCATATGCATCATTGCAGCCTCAGCTGGCCAATCATCTACCGCTTCCACCACCCTACTACACCAATCATCACTCCATTTGAACGCGAAAAACGCAGCAACATATTCCCACCAAACCGGATACCAACCCGCTGATTCCCAGTCAACAACAGACACACGAAACTTCTCTCCGCTCGTGGCCTCTTCAAGTCTCTCGACCAAAATATTCTTTCGTTGAATATCGGAGTGTGTGAATACAGGCTTTCGATCATCCGCCACAAGAACACGTAATAACTGCTGCTCGAAGAAATCGGCCAAGTATGAGTATCTCTGATTGAATTCGGCTTCCCGCCGACACTTAGCGATTAAACCTTGAACAAAAGCGCGTTCTGTCTTGAAGGGGCCCGAAATTTGCTGATCATCCTGGGAGGAGAAGAACAGATGATGAGGAACCGAGCCTCCAACAACTGAGCCGAACAAATCGTAATCTGGCAACTTCCTGATTTGAGAAAAGATACCTCGAAGTTGAGAAAGAATAATTGTTTTCTCCGATGATACAAGGCTTGGCCACATGAATTCGAGTGTCTCTCCTCGTAGTCTTTCCATGACAAGAAACATCTGCCCATCATCTTCTTTCCACATGGCATATATGCGAGGCACAAAGCCTTTGATACCATTGTTTTCGAGCGCCATTAGGTTTTCACCTTCAACTTGACAATTATATTGACTGTATTTCACAATGAAATGTTCGCCAACACGAACAACTTTTCTGAATGCCCAATCCTCAGCTCCCTTGAGAATTTCTTCATTAGAGGCAAGGATTTCCTCTATAGTAGGAATTGGTGCAGGTAGCTCTTCAACATTTCGAAAGTACGGAAGCCGAAGAGGCGTCATCATGCCGGCGTGTTCCATCTCTACGGATGAATGTTCACGGTTAAAAAGTATTGGAGCACAAGTAAAGTTGCAAAGCGCAATGCTGAATCAGATAACACTCAATCATGTGAATTTATAAGATCCTCAAATTCTTTTTGAGCTTTGGGAAAGTGTTCCTGGTGATCCCGAATGAAACATCGGCAAACTTTTATACTCCCATAACGTAAGTCGTGGCGTAACGCTGATAAAAGCGTAACGCCGTCAATAGCGTAACGCCGCTAAATGCGGGGGATCACTTCATTGAAACTTTCATTATATAATAATGATCTAGTTAAAAAGTTTAAAAGCTGAAGAAATTCAAGCTCGGATTACTAAAATAGTCTTAGGGGTTTAAATCGGAAAGTATAAGTCTTTATATAAAGCTATAAAAGCATTAAGGCTTTATAAGAAAACTATAGTACGATATATTAATATAGAGTTATTATATTCTTTCGTCTATATAAAGAAATATACTTTTTAAATGAATAAAGGAATTAATAATTAGTAGTTATTGTCAGCGCAGGACACGATTAGTCAGCCTGGGAGGTGCCGGGGCCACCAAGGGCCCGGGCCTTGGCAAAGGATTGGGAAGTTGGTAGTAGTAAATCTTAGCCTTAAGATTATCAGCTTGGTCTACGATAAGTCCATAATTTATAATGAAATGAAAAGAATTAAAGGAATTTATAATATTAGGACCTATAATAAAGAATAATATATAAGGGACCAGATATACCCTAAACTAACCAAGATATAAGATTAGTTTTGATTAGAATCCAATACACCTTATTATCTAATCTCTGACATACCAATCGGTATCTTCCCGGCATATTCCCTACTACTGAGCCCTGACAGTTATTCTTTAGAATTAGAATATATATTAACGTGATTCATATACGAGTGAATCATATCATCGAATGAATTACTTCAAAATCATATCAAAATCAAGGTTTTATCAATATTTATATTTTAATAATAAATCAACGATTTTTGAAAAGGAAAAAGCTATTAATTATAATAAAATAATAGATATAATATTAATACTAGCCGTTGGGAAAAAAGAAATCAAAGTCTACGAATTCGTAGGATTTCAAAATTATGATAATAATTAACAAGAAAAAAGAAATTCTACGAATCCGTAGTCTGAAAATTTCTTTTTCCCCGACGGCTAGTGTAAAAGAGTGGAAGGTAGTATGGTTACATAAGAAAAGCTGTTGTAACACGTGACTGAGAATGTGTATATAGCTTAGAAATGCCCCCTTCATACGAAGGGGGCAGACATAATTACAATACCTTTAACCCATATGCTTTTGTGTATATACTACCTTACTAGGTCCACTCAACAAAAGCCTTCGTATATATTATAGATAAATCTAAGTAGCTATATATTGTAAATAGAATACATTACTATATAATAATAATAAGGTAAGGAAGACTAATAAGATTGTTGAAATAGAAAAAGATGTTTATTACTAGTATACTGCTTAGTATCATATATATGATTTCTAATAAAGGTATATCACTTTAAAAGATAAATAGATAAATTTGTCACGCAATATCACGTGCTACACACGTGCCCCGATCATCGAGATCGGCCGTTATGATCGATCTCAATTACATTATCACTATATTAGCTACTCCACTCATTACGTAGTCTACTAGGATAATAATCTTTCCCAAATAAGCGCCTACATCGCCTATTTTGGGTATATATAGAGGACACTGATCATTACGATCAATCCTCAAGTTAATCTAGTCTATTAATCCTTTATCCTATTATCTCTCTATCAAAGGTGACCACTGATGTAGCTATCCTCCGTGATAGTATAGTATAAAGTATTAAGGGTTTCTTTAATTAATAGAAACAAATAGTAATTCTTAATAATAATATTATTTAGTTTATGATAGTCCTAGTAGATTCGAATATCCCCTTTAAGCTTTATAGCTAAAAGAAGTGAAACAATCAATCGAAAACAGGATTTGCGAATGAATCCTTTATTTAAATTATTGTTGAGCTATTTGCAAATGATTTAAAGTTTGGCTAAGGATATTAAACAACCTTTATTATATAGAGACTTTTAGCCTAACATAATCTCAATCTTATAATTCTAAAAGTATTATAATAGAAACTTGTTAACAAGAAAGAATAAGAAATTAGTAAACAAATTACAAAGCCAAAATAATAGTTTGCTTTGAATCTCTATTGTAAATAGTATAGATCAATCAATCTTTTTCATAAACTTTTTAATATTGTTTTCTATAATACTGTAATATAATTGAATAGGATCGTTTATTACTATACAATATAACTCACTAGCTCTATTCAATTCATCCCAGATTACTCTTATAATATAAACTTCCTAATCTCTATAGAATTGAATAAAGCTATTAGCTATAAGAAACTTTATATCGATTATCTCTTATCGAATGTTTTGTAAAACATCAATTGATTCCTTTAAGAGGTTTGATAATAATAAAGAATTCAATAGGGGTAAAACATTTTGATTCTATAATAATCTTTTATATACTCTAAAGTTTGCAATGATTCATGTTGAGACCGATTTCAGAATCAGTTGATTTGATATCATTTTAATATAGATTTTTGCTTTCTCATTGATTCAATAAATATAGCGACAGTTTTAATTAGATAGTATTAAATCAGTAAGATTTATATTATCAAAGTTTTTATCAATACTCGTTTCTATAGCTAGGATTGAAGGAGTATATTCCAAAAGTATTGACTAATCTTGGAATAAGGGGGAGAGGGTTTGGAGACTTTTATTAATGACTTCTTCAACAAAAGCTTGATATAGGATTGAAATAGAATTTTTCAAAATGGGCTTCAAAATAGACTTCCTAATATATATACATAATATTGAATTGAGCACAATATCTACTAGGGTCGGTACATTGTTACAATCAGGAACAACAATTGCAGCAGAATTAATTGGACAGTAATATCTAAAGCAATATATAGATATGAACTTGAGAGTTATTGCCGCCCAATCAATAGTAGGGTTGTAACGCTGAAGCCATAGAAAACCAAGGATCATGGGGTCCGTATTGGAAAGATTAGTGATATAGAATAAGCTAATCTCCTTATAATTGTTAATCCATATGTCTAATAGTATATATTGAGATAGAATATTAGAAATCCTTTTGTTTGCAAGTAATAGATTGCAAATCGTTGAAAGAAAGTGTATAGATATATTAAGCTTGAATATAAGGATTCTATTTATAAATCCATATCCCACGGCTTTATTATCTATTAAGCCAATGAACAAGATAATCATATTAAACATAAGGAAAATTTTCATTAAGATTTTAAGAGATTTGCTATTTATTGTTTTAAAATACAAAGAATTCCTAAATATAACTAATCTTTTAACCCATAAAGATAGGTTTTCTATAAAGGATCTTGATTCACAATTATGAATCGAGATTAATCTTTTAATATATCTGATTAGAAAATAGAATTTCCGTTATCATCTAAATGTACAGAGCTTTCAACAAATCCACCCAGATCCGTGTTATTAATGGGAATTGGGGAGGCATATTGGAATAATACTATGGTAATTAGGAAACGATTAGTAGATAAAAATGTTTTCTAATAAATAGGGTTGTAAGCCTTGTGATAGGGTCTGGAGTTGTAATGGTAATTGATAGTAGGAAAACAATGAATACTTGAAGTGTATTGATTTATAATAAAACGATTAGGGTCTTATATAATTCCTAGATTAGTATTATATTTTATATTATTGTATCGCTTTTTTTTATAATTAAATTTAATATAACTAGGCTTTTTATAATAAAGGTAAAGACTAAGATTTAAACATTGTTCTCTATTGTAACATAATAAGGTTTGTTAGCCTTGGTGAGTAGTATTCAATTGTATAGGATCTCCGGAGGGATCAGGTATAAATGTTACAATAACAACAATAGATTTCTTTTTGTTAGGTTTTTTTTAATCGCTGAGATTAGTATTTTGATTTTTGTATTAATTATCAAGATAAATCTTTTTCTTTAAATTATTATAGATGCCTTACCATCAAACTATCTATATGTCGATATCAATAGTAAAAGGTTTATTCGGTTAATTAACTGAAGTATCGATTAGATCTTGGGAAACCTTGAGTTTAAGATCAGCAACTTATTGTTCAACAGTCTTCTTGTATTTGATAGCAAACTATTTGAATTCAGTAATGAAGTTACCAAATAAAATCTTTTTTATTTTGTATTTATCATAATTTATGGAAACTTTGTATAAAAGATTTAGAATCTAATATTACTTATTTAATTTATATCAAATATTTACTATAATATATTATCCAGAAAACTAAAGATCGGAATCATATAGATTGTTAGTAATTATATTAAAATATATTTGATTATTTGTATAAACAGAACCGAAAAATAGATTAACAAGAAATATAATTTTCTAAAATTCTAATTCATTTTTGTAATTTATAGTTAAGTAGTAATTGATTATACTATAAAAAGCTGTATATTAATCTTGGCATTTTATAATATCTTGTTTATTATTATTGAATTTTTCGGGGGCAATAAGATACTTGTAATGAGGTAGAACTTACAAATTATTGCAAATAGCAATCTTTAATATTATAATTGTATTTTTCAATTCAATAATCCTTGATTAAGTATTAATGATTTAAGCTTATATAATAACGGCTTGAGTTTGTAATGAATTTGTAATCGATTCAATCAAATCGAACACAATTTAGGTGGTAGTGAAGTATAAAGTATTTGAATTATTGAATAAATCTATAAAAGAAAAAACATCAACTTTAATAAAATTAAGAATATAATTTAAAAAAAGGAATTATAAAGGTAGATTAGATATAAGCATTTCTAATATAGGTGCTTGATCACTCATTTTCAATACTTTAAAGGTATAAAACATTAGCAATAGAATATATAATAAATCAATAGTGGATATAATCAGCACAATTAGAATGAAACATTGATAAAACTTTAGAAAAATGAAGAATAAGAAATAAAAAAAAATAAAGCTGTGATAGCTTATTTGATAATAATATAAATTGTTAAGGTATGGATGAGGACTTATATTATACCATAAGGGTGGAAAAGTTATGGAAGAGTGAGGCCCTATTTATAGGAAGTAGGGCACGCTAGTATACTATGCCTGAGGTACGAAGGCAACTACAGATCATATAGTTAGCGTCGTGACAATAGAAAAATGAAGCTTTACTTATAGAAAATAGGACACACTAGTATGCTATATCTAAAATACAAAGGCAACTATAGATCATATAATTGGCGCTATAATAGTACCCCCTGTTCAAGACAATCGATCTTTGATCACAATATCAATTAATCCTTTAGAAAACAAAATAATATTAAAATACTTTAATTTCTATTATTAAATAAAAATAACCCTTTTTGGAAATAGTAATCAATTGATAGAGCTTTTTTGATCTATTTCGGCCTTGATTTGAAGATACATGTCACGGCGCCAACTACATGATCTGTAGTTGCCTTCGTGCCTCAGGCACAGAATACTAGCGCGCCCTACTTCCTATAAGTAGGGCCTCACTCTTCCATAGCTCTTCCACCCTTATGGTACAATATAAGTCCTCACCCGTGCCTTGACAATACATTTGGTATAAGTATTAGTAAGAGATTAAAAGTAATAAATCTTTTGAAATCTATTTAAATAAACAGCTCTAATTTATTTAGATTTGTTAAATAAAAAGCAATAATTGTATCTTCCTAATTACAAAGGTTTTCAACAGATTGCTAAAATACTGGATAATATTTTCATTTGATTTGATAATGAAATCCGTTCTTATTGTAATAATCAAATAATTTATCGAATTCCTATCGCTCGATTTTTTTGTTTGTTTTATTATTTCTTTCTAAAATATAATTTTGATTTCGATAGGATTCAACTTTATTGATTGTTTCTTGATTGGTTAATCCAGGTGAGTGATGAAGTGATTGGAGTAATGAATTATGGAATACTGGGAAGATTTTAAAACTAGTTGGGAGTTAGAGTAGATAGGTTTGTTTATAAACTTTTAGAATCTTATAAAGGCCATCTCATTTATTATCACTTTTTTTTATTGGGCGATTGGTTTTCATATTCTTAATATTAATCTATATTTTATTACCTTTTTTATATAGAAGAGCATTGGTGTAAATCTTGTTAGTGTAATCTTTATATTTTTGAATAAATTGAGTGGCTAAAGTTTTTAATTTTGTTAAAATAATATCAAATCGATCTATAATCTTATTAATCTTTAGGAATTTGTGTTTACATTGATATAACAGATTCAAGGGAATCGGTAAAAAGAGTTCAATACTAAAGTATAGATGAAAACTATAGTTAGTAAAGAATAGGGATACTCTAATAGTTTCTAAAATAATATTATTGAATGTAAACTCTACGAGTAGAAGTCAATTATATCAATTGTTTTAATAGAAGTTTATAAAAGTATAAAGATATTATTCTATTATAGTATTGATCCTCTCTGTTTGTTTATTGGATTTAGAGTGAAACAAAAAGGATTGTTTCAAAATGATTGATAGATGTTTGAATAGATGTTTTCAGAATTCTAATACAAATTGCAAACCTCTATCGAATATAATGTTATTGAATGAGCTATATAAACAATAAACTTTTTCGATAAACCAATCAACAAGCTTCTTTATAGAAAGTTCTATAATTGAAATGAAATAATATATTTTTGTTAAATGGCAAACAATTGTAATAATATATTAATACTTTTTATTATAGTATTCGCTGATTGATAGTAATATAATATAATTAATGAAAATGTTAGATTAGAAATGAAATGATATAGATAAAGATTTTAGGAATCCAGATATAGCAAGACAAAAGGCTTTGATTTGAAAGTAGAGTTAATAGATTTGTATATAAGTTTTGATTTCTCTTGATATATTGGATTATTAATATATGTGGGAAACAAGATTAATAGTTTTAACTTAATCAAAATGCTCGGTAAATCCAGTGAAATATATTCGATATATAATTTAAATACGAAGTTTAGTAGAAAAAGGAATAAAAAGGTGATCGCAATAGAAGATTTTGTTATTAATTAATTTATAGTTTTGGAAGGCGAATCGAAAGTCTTTTCGAATTGATAGTGATTAATGATGGGCAGTCAGATTCCGAAGAGTTTTGTATATAATAGTAATCAATTCGGATGATTTATATATTTTATTAATAAGATTATCAATCAGCTTTTTAATATCAGGAATGATTATATCTATAGGGACTACAATGAGATCGATATTATTATTTATTTATTGAATAAGGTTTTTGAATATAATGGTATTAAATACTTTTTTTAGAAGAATTGTTTGTAAACGATTTTTGATTCAATTGTTATTAGAATTGGTGTAAACGGGGCAATTTTCCGCTTTATAATTCAATATATTAGGGCGAACCATTTTATGGTTAGAATAATATATAATACAAAAATTGAAATCAGATAAGAATTCAATCTATTTAGTTTATCTTTGATTCAATATCTTTATTAATATAAAATACTTTAGATTCTTATAATCAATAATGATTTCGAATAGCTCTTAAGTTTTATATAATTCGGATTTCTATTCTTTTAAAGATTTAATAATAGTTAAT
This sequence comes from Botrytis aclada, assembly GCA_014898285.1. Lineage (NCBI taxonomy): Eukaryota > Fungi > Ascomycota > Leotiomycetes > Helotiales > Sclerotiniaceae > Botrytis > Botrytis aclada. The sequence continues at coordinate 1,242,858 of RCSV01000001.1, read as the reverse complement.
AGTTCCTTATTGTAAATCTCATAATTGTATTCGATAATATTATATTTTGAGGAAAAGTATACAACTAGATGTAGTCGATTCTTATTATTATATTGAAAGAATATTCCGTTTGTAGTTCAATTTGAAGTATTTGTTTTGATAATTATATAATAGTAATAATCAAACATTATAAGAATTAAAATAAAGATAAAGATATACTTTAAGTTTTTAAAGGTATTCTTTTAATCAATAATCCAATTCCAAATATTCTCTTTTTTCAATAGATGATTCAAAGGTTTTATGATTTTAGAAAAGTTGCAAATAAAGTATTAATAAAAGTTGGCGAATTTTTAAAAATATTAAAGGTTTTTTAGTTTAGTTAACGATTTTTATTTGAGGATAGTTTTAATTTTGTTGGGATTCATTTCGATATTATTGGAAATAATGATTAGATTGAAGTATTTTGTTTTTTTTTGTTTCGAATTTATATTTATTAATGTCAATTTGTAATTTAATATTAATAAGTTTTTGAACAACTTTATGAATTTGTTTTCGATGATTTATAATATTTTTAGAGAAGATCAAGATATTGTTTAGATATATTGTACAATTTTTATTTAGAAGATTAAAAAGAATATAATTGATATAGTTTTGAAACGAGGCAGGAATATTGTAGAAGCCGAAAAGTATTATTAAGGATTTGAATAAGCCGAAACAAATTGTAAAAATGATTTTCTTGTTAAAAGGAATAGAAGTTACTGGTGCTAAATATATATAGTGATTAGTAATACGGTTACCTAAACGGGCTAGATTAGACGAACCATAGACAGGCATATTGGTCACCCCCATATAATACTATGGGATGGACAATATGCTGATATGCATTGTAAGATAGTCAATACAGAGGCCTCTTCCACACAATCTTTCAACATTTCTATTTATAATCTTTTGTAATCCATAGTTTATTAAACGCAGCGATAATATCCAATTTAATATAAATTTTAGTATGATATAAGGTATCAAGGGTTTCTTTGATTAATGGAAACAGATAGTAATTCTTAATAATAATATTGTTTAGTGTCACGCAATATTACGTGCTACACATGTACCCCGATCATCAAGATTGGCCTTTATGATCGATCTCAATTATATTATCACTATATTAGCTACTCCACTCATTACATAGTCTACTAGAATAATAATCTTTTTTAAATAAGTGTCTACGTCGTTTATTTGGGGTATATATAAAGGACACTAATTATTACGATCAATCCTCAAGTTAATCTAGTCTATTAATCCTTTATCCTATTATCTCTCTATCAAAGGTGACCACTGACGTAGCTATCCTCCGTGATATTTAGTTTATGATAGTCCTAATAGATTCAAACACTTTTCCTAAGCTTTGCAACTAGAAGGAATGAGGCGATTAATCGGAAACGGGATTTGCGAATGAATTCTTTATTTAAATTATTATCAAACTATTTATAAATGATTTGAAGCTCAACTAAAAATATTAAGCGATCTTTATTGTATGGGGGCTTTTAGCTTAATATAATCTCGATTTTGTAATCCCAAGAGTATTGTAATAGAAGCTTATTAACAAGAAAGAATAAGAAATTAGTGAATAAATTGTAAAGCCAGGGTAATAGTTTGTTTTGAATCTTTATTGTAGATGGTATAGGTTGATCGATTTTTTTCATGAATTTTTTGATATTGCTTTTTATAATATTGTGATATAGTTGAATAGGATTGTTTATTATTATATAGTATAACTCACTAGCTCTATTTAATTCATTCTAGGTTACTTTTGTAATATAAACTTCCTGATTTCTATAGAATTAAATAAAACTATTAGCTATAAGAAATTTTATATTGGTTATCTTTTATCAAATATTTTGTAAAATGTTAATTGATTTTTTTAAGGGGTTTGGTAATAATAAAGAGTTCAATAAAGATAAAATGTTTTGATTTTGTAATAATCTTTTATATACTTTAGAGTTTATAATAATTTGTACTAAAACTGATTTCAGGATCGGCCGGTTTAATATTATCTTAACACAAATCTTTGCTTTTTTATTGATTTAATAAATATAACAACAATTTGAATTGAATAATATTGAATCAATAAGATTTATATTATTGAAGTTTTTATTAATATTTGTTTCTATAACTAAAATCAAAGGAATATATTTTAAAAATATTGATTGATCTTGAAACAAAAAGGAGGGGATTTGGAGATTTTTGTTAATGATTTCTTCAATAAAGATTTGATATAGGATTGAAATAGAATTTTTCAAAATAAACTTCAAAATAGATTTTCTAATATATATATATAGTATTGGATTGAATATGATGTCTGCTGGGGTCGGTATATCGTTATGATTGGGGATGATGATTGTAATAGAATTAATTAAACAGTAATATTTAAAGCAATATGTAGATATGAATTTAAGAGTTATTACCATCCAATTAATAGTAGGGTTGTAGTATTAGAGCTATAGAAGATTGAGGATTATGAGGTCTGCATTGGAAAGATTGGTGATATAGAATAAGCTAATTTCTTTATGATTATTAATTTGTATATTTAATAATATATATTGAAATAGGATATCAAAAATCCTTTTGTTTGTAAGTAATAGGTTATAAATCGTTGGGAGGGGGTGTATAGATATATTAAGCTTGGATATAAGGATTTTATTTATAAATCTATATCTTGCGGTTTTATTATTTATTAAGTTGATAAATGGGATGATTATATTAGATGTAAGGAAAATTTTTATTAAGATTTTAAAAGATTTGTTATATATTGTTTTAAGATATAAAGGGTTTCTAGATATAATTGATTTTTTAATCTATAAAGATAGGTTTTTTGTAAAGGATCTTGATTTGTGATTATAAATCGAGATTAATTTTTTAATATATTTAACTAGGGAATAGAATTTCTATTATTATCCGAATGTACAAAGTCTTCAACAAATCTATCTAGGTTTATATTATTAGTAGGGATTGGGGAGGTGTATTGAAATGGTACTGTGATAATTGGGAAATGATTAGTAGGTAGGAATGTTTTTTGATAAATAGGGTTGTAAGTTTTGTAATAGGGTTTGGGATTATAATAATAATTAATAATAGAAAAACAATGAATGTTTGGAATGTATTAATTTATAGAAAAATGATTGGGGTTTTGTATAGTTTCTAGGTTGATATTATATTTTGTATTATTGCATTGTTTTTTTTTGTAATTGAATTTGATATGATTAGGTTTTTTGTAATAAAGATAAAGGTTAAGATTTAGGTATTGTTTTTTATTGTAATGTAATAAGGTTTATTGGTTTTAATGAGTGGTATCTAGTTGTATAGGATTTCTGGAGGGATTAGGTGTAGGTGTTATGGTAGTGATAGTAGGTTTCTTTTTGTTGGGTTTTTTCTGATTGTTGGGATTGGTGTTTTGATTTTTGTATTGATTGTTAAGATGAATCTTTTTCTTTAAGTTATTATAAATATTTTATTATCAAACTATTTATATATTGATATTAATGGCAGAAGGGTTATTCGACTAATTAATTGAAGTATCGATTAGATCTTGGGAAATCTTAAGTTTAAAATTAACAATTTGTTGTTTAGTAGTCTTTTTATATTTGATAATAAGCTATTTGAATTTGATAATGAAATTATTAAATAGAATCTTTTTCATTTTGTATTTGTTATAATCTATGAAAGCTTTGTATAAAAGATTTAGAGTCTAGTATTGTTTGTTTAATTTATATTAGATATTTGTTACAATATATTATCCAGAAGGTTAAAGATTGGAATTATGCAGGTTATTAGTGATTATATCAAAATGTATTTAATTGTTTATATAAACAGAGCTGGAAAGTAGATTAATAAGAAATATGATTTTCTGAAACTTTGATTTATTTTTGTAATTTGTAATCAAGTAGCGATTGATTATACTGTGAAAAGTTGTATATTGATTTTGGTGTTTTATAATATCTTGTTCATTATTATTAAATTTTTTGGGGGTAGTGAGATATTTGTGGTAGGGTGGGGTTTACGAATTATTATGAATGGCAATCTTTAACATTGCGATTATATTTTTCAATTTGATAATTTTTGATTGAGTATTGGTGATTTGAGTTTGTATAATGATGATTTGAATTTATAATAAATCTGTAATCGATTTGATTAAATCGAATATAGTTTGGGTGATAGTAAAGTGTGAAGTATTTAGATTATTGAATAAGTTTGTAAAAGGAGAGATATCGATTTCGGTGGAATTAAGAATATAATTTAAAAAAAGGAACTGTGAAGATAGACTAGATACAGATGTTTCTGATACAGGTGTTTGATTATCTATCTTTAATATTTTGAAGATATAAAATGTCGATGGTAGAGTATACAATAGATCAATAATAAATACGATTGGTGTAATTGAAATGAGATATTAATGGAATTTTGGAAAAATGAGAAATAAGAAATAAAGAAAAATAAAGTTATAATAACTTATTTGATGATGATACAAATTATTAAAGTATGGGTAAAGATTTATATTATATTATAAAAGTGAAAAAGCTATGGAAAAGTAAGGTCCTACTTATAGAAAATAGGGCGCACTAGTATATTATGCCTGAGGTATAAAGGCAACTACAGATCATATAGTTGGCGCTGTGACAATATAAAAGCGATATTAAGGATTATATTATCCCCTATGTGACGATCTGGCCTCAGGCCGAGATTAGTCATCCATTTGCCCCACCTGGCAGGGCAAATCTCGCTTCGCTTTGGTCCCCTCCGGACCTATAAAAGCCTCTTACAAGTTCACTCTTTGTACAGTAGTAGTTTGTTATTCTCTAGTTACGATAATTGATTCTTTTCTACGATGCCTTGAACCTGTTGTCGTCACACCCTAGACCGCCAGCTTAGGACGGATGGGTGGTCCGTGCGATAATCCTTGAATGATAAAGCCTTATTGAATACCGGTAGATTAATCATTTAATGCTTTTTCAGTCACTCTATTTACTAAATGAAATCATAATCTCAAATATTGAGTTTTCAAAAATCCAAAAAAGCCAGTAGATATGAAATCAATATATATTATAATGATGAATTTTTTGAAATGTAATTGATATTTATTAGATTTTATATTCAAGATTGAATGTGAAAATTGAACAAAATTCAAGGGATTCTTATGATTTGATTGGTTACTAAGATCCCTGGTTAAGCGATCCTTCCTAAGCTGGCGGTCTAGGGGATAGTTGATTGTTGAATAATTGAAGTTTTGATTGGAGAGTACCCCTCATTTAGCGGCGTTACGCCATGACTTATATTAAGGCTGCAAATCTGCTCTTATTGCGGTTCTAAGCAATTTCCAACAATTTGTTTCTTTTTTTGCGAGTGAGTTTAGTCCAACATCGCAGAAATCATACTGCTGGCGTTACGAGGAAAATGTTCAACGTCATCAATATTTTAATTCGGTTTTTGCTAGTGCAGTTTACCTACCCTTTTGGGGAAACCCTTTATCTTATTGAGGAGAACAATTACACTCCTGGGGAGCTTTCTAAAATACAAAATACAATATAAGAAATTTCCTCGATAACTTAGAGTAGATTCAACCTTGCCAGTGCCACCGTAGGGAATTGGACGGCATCCAACTCTCACAAAGCCCAGCATAGTGGGATCCTGCAATCAAGCCCACGACAAAGCCAGATCCGAGAACGACAAGCGCTTTTGCTTAACATATGATGGAGATACATCTTTGGTGTATCTAATGATTTGCCAATCAAGCCTCTAGAATATGTTTCTCGTTGTCAAGAGAATTAGTTATTCCTCGTCACGAAAGCTAGAGCGCTTAAAACACGTAGGCGTTACGAAGATCATGGTCAAAGGATAGGGATTGTCATCCAGTAATATTTCACTGTTGATGTAATCGTTGGTATTTCTTTGCCGCCAACAAGCGACTCCTGGAATGGCGAAGAGTGTACTCGTAGCCTAAGATTTAAATTCAAGCTGCAAGGCATCGATGCGGTCCAAAGTCTATGAAGACTTATGCTTTGTTTCGGTCAAATCGGGAACATCTTGCACCCTGTGGTAGCAGATTTCATCATTAACGAAGTGGACGTTTCATCACCGCAAGAGAATATTCAGTACTTTAATACTATATGAAAGAAAGCGTTTTTACTATATTAATATAATTAAGTTTTCATACTATACATAACGAAGGTTTTTTCATTAAATAGGGTCTTAATGAAATTTCGAAAAATTTCTTGATTTTCGAAAGTTCTGGCCTAAAGCTACCATATCGAGAAAAAAGGGTTTACATAGTTTTCGATCTCTTTCTCCTCTCCCCTGACCCTCCCCTTTAAAAAGATCTTCTAAATATTGAATTCGAATCTTTCTTTCAAATCGTTCTTTTGGATTGTTGGTTTGAGAAGAATACGGATGACGTAGGGCCTATAATGTAGGTTCTAGTTGTCTATATGTATTCTGTCTAATCAGCTAGCTAATCTACAAATGAAATAGCCCTTATATAAGGGCTATTGAAAGAGCTAGTCTTCGTATTCGCTTAAATATAGTCATAAAGCCCTTTGACTTTAAAGTCTTTTATCTATGTTCACATACAAATCTTCCTTTTGAATCTATATATCGAATCTATATAAATAAGATATTTGGAATACCTCTCGAAAAGCACTACTCTTTCTTCATTGAATTCGAATAAGAATTCAACTTAAAAAAGGATATAAACTACATCTACTAGATCTTTTTGTTTATATAATACATTCTGCTACTACAGAGGCAATTTCATGAGATACCCCTACTGCTCAGATACCTTCAGTCTACCAGTTTCCATTATCCTCAGCCAGCATCATCAGCCAATCGCTAATCAGGTGACTAGTTCCATCCTGATTAGGTCGAAGGAACTCACTGGATCGCCCAGTGTAGGCAACAGTATAGGCAACAGTGTTTCCCGCAATCAATATACAGGTCCGTATAGTGGTAGTTATTAGATTTATTAGGAATATTAGTGTATTTGATATCAATTTTCATATTGTTGAAGATATTCAACATTATTTTCATATTTTATAATATTATCAATATATTGAAATATGCAAATAAGTATTAGAGTAATATTTCCAGCTTTCTATACATACTACCTATCATACCAATGCCTAAATATGCGCCACCGTTTTACTATAGTATACTGTTGCCTATACTAGGATCGCCGTTGAATTGGTCTGAAGTGGACGCAAGAAAGTGCAAAGTGGTTGCAATTGCGGATTGAACCTATTGGGCGATAACGAGGCTCGGTAACCCTAACTCTTCACCAATAGCCATAATGTGTTGGTTGCAAACTTGAGCTCACAAAACATATAAATATTGTCTACTCGTGAGTTAGAATCAGTGTCAATCAGAACTCATCCATCGCATCATCAGAACGCTACAGATACTCTTTAAATCGTATTTCTATTACGCTCTAGACCACCATACGACTACCTAAATTTTCAATCAATCTTCTTACTTCACAATCATGTCTTACAATGTCTACCAAATGCAATATACACTTTCCCTTCAAGATCCTGATATGCCAGGAATACGATACCACAACGTGATCTACGTAGAGCTGGTCCCAGGATATAGCGGAATCATCCACCACGTCACCGGCGACATCACATCAGGAATGCGATACGACAGTAAACCACGCATAAGGCCCGAGACATCCGATGCATTTGAAAGTAAAAAACTAATCGGAACAATCAAGGCATCGGACTATCCAAAAAAAGTAGACGAAGTCCTGAAAGCATGTCCGGCACCCGGAAAACAGAAAGCATTTAATATGAAAACCTTGAAGACGGAACAAGTTAAAGAGTTTAGTCCGGATGGAAAGCATGTTTTCTATAGTGCTAAAGAAGCTAGACCCCCTATGGTTAAGTGTACGGAGTGGACTGTCAATCAGGCTATTCCAGCTTTATATAAGACGGGGATTATGCAGAAAGCTAATGCTACTGCTACGACGCAGAAGTCTAACTCGCGTGCGCATGCATCCAAATCGCATACACATACTAGTTCGCATACACATACTAATTCGCATACACATACTTCTGGTGGATCTAGTCCTCCCAAGAAACCGACGAAGACATCTAATACCAGGTCATCTAGCTAAGGAAACGAAAGTCTATATTTACTGGAATCGATTTACGGATATGAGGTGGCGACTATGTCTAGGAATATCTCTATATTGTTTTGTATACCTATACCTAAGCTGGAATGACAAACTTGGAGCTGAGTTACATCTACTAGTCGTAGACAGATGATTTTGGGTATTGTTTCTGCATTGGTTTTTGTTTGCGGAGTTCCAGGCAATCTTGTTTCTGCTTTATACATTCGTTAAGTCTAGCTGTTAGTACTGTACGGTATAGGAACGGGGAGTTATTGTCGCTATTTTTGAGTTGGGTTTCAATAGTTTTGTTATGTCAATTATATAAAAGACTGAAATTATAACAACATTTCATTCATCCCTTGTAAAAGTACACCAATATCTCTATATTGTATGATATGAATGACAATACTGTTGACCGATTGATCATCACGGAAATTGACCTCGAAAGTCGGAGGATGAGACTCAACACCTGTACGCGGTATCCTCTACGAACCTCCAGCTCTTTGATTTAGATATTAGAGTCTGCAGAGCTAATAAGTTTGAGTCATTCTACGTCGCGATCGAATCACCTCCTTCTTTACGACGATACCGCTTCCGCCACATCTAAACATAGTTCTCACCACCCCTAGAAGACCTTATTTACGATAGTACGACATATATAATAATTGAGATTGTGAGAAGGATATAAAACGGAACGAAACGCGAACGACGGCTGCGGAAGACCCCGGTTAGATTCAACATCTGCTGTCCTGTCTCTTGAAACAAAACGAGAGAAGAAGCTAATATCCCTGTGGTAGCAAATCCCGTATTTAACGAAGCATTCATTTCGTTGACATAAAATAATATTTAATACTTTAATTATATATTGAATAAATCGTTTTTAAAGTATTAATCTGATTGATTTTAGGTTTAATACATTACAAAGGTTTTTTAATTTAATAAGATTTTAATGAAATTTCGAAATTTTTTGATTTTCGAAAGTTTTGGTTTAAAGCAATGAAAATTATTCGATATATAGAAAAAGAGCTGGTTCTACATATTTCTCGATCCCTTTCCCCCCTCCCTTTCCCCCTCCCCTAACCATCCCCTTTAAAAATAACTTCTATTGAATAAGAATCTTTCTTTCAAATCTATATAAATATATACTTTTCAGAAAGCATTATTCTTTCTTAATTGAATTTGAATAAAAATTCGAATCTCTAAATATATAAACTAAAACTAGTAGTTATTATTGTTTATATAATACTCTATGTGTATTCTTGGAGGTTAGAAATTATATTATAATAATATTATAATTATTATAATATTTAGTGGAAGACTTAGTCAGATTTAGCTTAGGGACGAATCGAATATATAAGATAGTTGAATTGAAGTAAAATAGTATAAAAGAATGAATTATATCTAATTTACTTGCTTTTTTCTAGGGTTTCTTTAAAGAATATCCTAGGTTTATATAGTTTATAATGAAATTCTAGTAAGTTCTTATGCTTATAAATAAGATCGATTTAAATCGAATCTTATAGAATCAATTTATATAATAAATAGAAAATATAACCAATCAAATTGAATTGATTTATCGATAATCTTCCATATGATTTCATTCCATTCTATTCCATTATAAATCAATTTGATAAGAGATATAGCTATATTATAATATGATAATATAATTTCATAATATAAAATCATATTATTCGTATATTATATAATCATAATATAGTTTATTAATAAGATATTAGTAAGTGATTTACTATACCTATTATAGAATCTCACATGTATGATATAATAATAAAGTTTGTGATTAAAGAATGAATCAGAAGTAATACAATTCGTGAATAGTTTCACTTCTCTTTTGAACTTTCGATTAATGCCTCTAGCTTCTACACTTGTTTCGTTTAATCTCTTTAATCTCTTTCTAACCTTTTTATTCTAGTCTCTACGCTTATACCCCCATTCGCTCTTTTATAAACTCTAAATTCGAATCCAAAAGCTCTAAGGGAAATCCCCCTTTTAAGACAACATTTTCTTCTATTTCATTAAAATTCAATATAAAACGGATTATATTTCGTACTAATAAATAAAGTATTTCATTAATAACGAAAAAAGTAATAATATCGTTATGTATAACAGAAATTAGTATGGGGATTTATACTGAATTACTCGTTTGGAATATTAACTCTATCACCTCAGGGATGCTTGCTTATAGCTAAGCTAGCTATTCTGATATTCCTTCCTTCCTTTATGTCTTCTGCTGATAGATTCCCGGTTCAACTTTGACTATCACTACTCATTTTCTTTTCTTTTCTTTTCTTTTCTTTTCTTTTCTTTTCTTTTCTTTTCTTTTCTTTTCTTTTCTTTTCTTTTCTTTTCTTTTCTTTTCTTTTCTTTTCTTTTCTTTTCTTTTCTTTTCTTTTCTTTTCTTTTCTTTTCTTTTCTTTTAATTTAGTTAAGTTTTCTCTCATTATTGAATAATGAACATTCCCTTACAATCCTATAGAATCTACAGACTGTAGTTCTTCACGCATCTCCCGCTAGCTGTTTCGTGTCTCTTTTCTTCTGAGACCCTTGGATTGATTTTCGAGTGGAGCTTGAGAGGTGTATGTATGAATATATGTATGAATCTCGAAGAATCAATACACAGGCGGGGGGTTTTCCTGTTATCCTATATATACCAACTAACTTCTCTTAGATACATATGCATTCCATTCCATCTCATCCCATTTCATATCCTCACATCACTCACAACCTAGCCTGCTTTCCAGACTCAAAAAACATACTTTGTTTGTCTCGCATATATTTCTATTCCCAAAAGTTGACAGTAATAAATAGTTCACAGCGAGTTTTACTCTTTATATCTTATAGTGAAATACACATAACTAATTCACTTTCTCGAATATCCAATCTTCAAGTCACTCGAATACGAATAATCCTAGAATCTTTTATTCTTTGATAAACCATTCATTGGTTGAAGGTTAATGTGTTTATTGATCTCGAAGATTATCTATTAATTAGATTGACTATTTCGATCTTTCCTATATCTCTTTGTAGATGGTACCTTTTGATTGGAGAGCGTTGTAGCGGTTTTGATTAGATTAGAATAGAATAGTTAGGTTATTAGTTAAATAGGTTTAAACCCTATAAGATTTTGTTTGGTAATATTCGGATGATATACGCACTAGGCTTTGTAGCTAAGCTCTTCCGATTAAACTATGCTGTGTACCCAAACCAGTCGGTCAATTGATATTGAATGAGTATTAATAGGAATATATATATCAGATTTCTTATACAATATCTACAAAGTTACTCACCGTCTGTCTGTCTGTCTATCTGTCTGTCAGTATGTGTATTTACAAAGGTAAAAGAAAGACAGGAAGATAGCCGAGCAGTATATTATTGTCGAATGATTAAATAGAATAGAATAAATTAAATACAGCCAGTCAGTCAGGTAGTCTACATACATACGCACATACAGATTCGTGCCTTCCTTCTTTCTTCCTCCCTCCCTTCACCTTCACCTTCACTCGATAGTAGTCGATTCTATCTACGAAAAACTTAAATCCTCTCCACCACAAGTCATCGTCATCGTCATCGTCATCAATCCTCCCAACTCCAAGTTGGTAGTCAGTGTAAATAAGTAGCAAGTTGTCACTCAAGTACATACGTATATCGAATCGAATCGAATATATTCATTTATTTATTTATTTATTCATTCATTTGTTTATTTGTTTGTCTGTTTGTTTGCATAGGAAGATTCAACTTCAAATTCAAATTCAAATTGATATATACACACATAAATTCAACTGCTCCTTTCCTTCGAATTTGCTGTGCTGGTAGGTAAGTAGGTGACTCGTCGAACGAGAGTATATCACATCTATCATATTGGGACAATACAACTAGAATCCTTTTTGAAGAAATGTATTCAATTGAACAAATAAACAAATAAACAAATTAACAAATAAATAAACAAAGAACCAACTTACGCTAGCAACACACTACGAATATTAGATGTAAACCTTTCAAGATTTTTCAGTAATGTACTTACTGTATGGGATGGAGTGTATTGTATAACAGTGAGTGAGTGATGGGGCCTGTGGCATTTGTTTACTGATTTGATTTGATATGGGTGTATGATGTGGTGTATGATATAATATACTACAGAAGCAGTCTCCATAATCTCTATAATACGAAAGTTCCCTTAGTAATAGATATATATACCTCAACACCTCAACAATCGATAGAGGAATCGGAACATCACCTGCAAGTGCAGCCGGCGTCGTATCTGCATTTACATTATTGCGCAAATATCCGTACGGATCGAGGAGACAACTGAATCTGATGAATTTCTATCCATGATGAAGCGATTCATGCTAATCTACACACATGCACACCGTATCTCCAAGTACGTACATGGTAGGTATGGTATCTATGCAAAACTCAACTCATTCATTCATTCTTCAAGAATGTTTTTTATTTTATAAATTAATATATACAACGAAAGAAAATACATTTCCGATTCCCATATCCTCCATAAAAACAAACACAGACAAAAATATTTAAAGTTAAATCTCCAATCCATGCCCCAATCCATGCATGCATATTCATCAGCTCATGAAGTGTTCGCTCTCCTCCAAACCACGAGTAACGCCCTAATCGGAATCAATCCCTCGATTCGACTCCACATCCTCACATCGCAAGCAATACCCGTCCTAGGAAGTTTCGCACTCGTCAGAGTCAACCCACACAACACTTTGGGTTGCGCTAGCGCTGGCTTTGGTTGTGTGAGCCAAAGAGGTAGAAGTGGCTTTCTTGGTCGTGGATGGTGTTGCGATTGCGGATGGGACCACGACAGCTGCGCTGGTGGATACTTCCGCGATGGAAGAGGAAGAAACTGGTGTGACGACAGCAGCAGTAGTAGATTCTTCTGCCACAGATGAAGAAGCAGGTGTGACAACCGCGGCCGAAGTAGCGCTCGTAGTTGAAGCATCTACGACCGCCTCTTTGGCAACAACGGCATCCGAAGCAACAGACTTTGATGACGAGCTTGAACCCAAGTTTCCGCTCGCGGTAACAAGGTTTCCGGCAGTGACGGCAACGTTGTTGACGACAACGGTCTTTCCGCTCAAGCCGGTAACACGGACGTTGACTTTGGAGCCGTAGCCAGCGGAGTGTTCGAAGTAGTTGTAGGTGGTGCGGGTGGTGGATTGCCAGGTGGATCCGCCGTCGGTTGAAACTTCGAGCTTGGAAACTCCCTCGGCGGCGTTGACGACTTGCATGCTGAACCAGTGTGCCGAGACACCTTCTTTGAGGTGGAGTTGGAGAGGGGTGGTGATGGGACAGTCGACGTAGTTCCAGGTTGTGTCGATGATTCCTTTGGAGAGGGGAGCCAGGGAGGTGAAGGCGGTGGGGTAGAGATCCAAGTGGTTGGTTCCGCAGCCGGGACACTCGTCTGTGATCTGGGGGGTGTTAGATTTGGGTTTGGTATTTTGGAAATGAAGGATAGGAACTCAGGGATGTAGGATACATACCATGGCAGTGATAGAGTTACCTGAAGGACCGGTAACCGAAACACAACGACCACACTCCGAAGCAGTAGCCCAGTTGGAATCAGAGAGCGCAGCACCGAAGATATTGGATGGGAGGGTATAGGTCGAGAATGAACATGCTCCTCCTTGAGTATTACCACCATAAGTAGTAGCTTGACCCGAGAGAGCACGTCTTCCAAGCACGGCTCCTTGCGCAATGGAGAGGAAGGTCGAGGCAGTAGCCAAGTTCTTGATTGAGAAAACCATATTGATCGAGTTTTGTTTTTAGGGACGAAATCGATTGATTGAAAATGTACTGTGATTCAAGGCCGTAAAGGTAGTGTGTAAATGCTAGATATCTTTTCAAAAGAATATATGTATATATGGACAAGAAAGAGTGTACTGAAGACCAAAGCTTCTGTAATGAATGACGAATACAAATGATCTCGAATCGAAATGCGATGAAGAGTAAGGGAAAAGGTAAAGAGAAGACATCAAGGCCAAGGAGAGTCGATGCCTCTTAAAAGAATGAATATTGATGCATATTTTAAAAATTAATTAATATAATTGAAATGATGCTCTCAGGGGTAGGAACGATGGTTTTGCGGGGCAGGATTGTTTCTGGGATGATTCCATGATAAGCGCTGACATGCTATGATACCTCCCAAGGTACCCAAGTAGGTATTTCTTCTTCTAGCAATTTCAGGAAGGGGAGATTATTGAAGTAAGAAGAGGAATAAGAATAATAATAATAAGTGAGTGGCGTTGGTTGGGATTTTTGGGATTTTGTTTTTTGTTAGATGAATTGATGTAGGACTTTCTTTCTAGAGATTGGGTTACTATCAAATCAATCTCGATATATTAATTACCTAGTAATTAATCGTTGAATGTGATTTTACTCTATATCGATTGATAGTCCAAACATGCCATATATAATACCATATATAATACCATATACAGATTACACAGGTCCTGACTGACTAAGTCAATTCCCATTTCCTTTCCGCCACAAGCACCGGATAGCTACAGTAGCTACTGTACTACCTACCTACCAGCTAAGCCGTTGCCCCTTAATCTATCCAACCTTGAACATCCTTCCTCACATTAGTCATTTAAACATACCTACACAGCACAACCCCAGGTAGCTTCCCATCCAAACGAGTCTCGACCATTCGTTTAGACTTGACACTTCCGACCACTGAGATATGTGGCCACCCTCACGGGACGCTCGCGACCTTCCTACCTCGTGATGTGATGGTGAATACGATGGTGATGTGATGGTGAATATGATGGTGATGAGAAAGCCTAACGAGTACATACGAGTACATACGCACAACTCTAAATCCCAATTGAAAATGAACATTCTCACCGAAAAATCCATCCCGCACGCGAACAAATCACTCATCGCGAAATCAAAGGTGGAATAGATACAGAGTTCATCGGATTCTTGGCAGGGAAGATGCACGTATGGGGGTGTGAAGACTTTAAAGTGACAGACCAGACAGACCAGACAGCCCAGACAGCCCAGCACAGCCAGATCAACAAATATCCGTGCCATCCTGGATGCTTCTAGATCTCTTGTTTCAACCAAGAGATGTGGCACGTGTAATAATTATTATTATTATTATTATGGATGTTATTGTTATTGTATTGTGGAAAATAAAAAGCATTGCTGAGGTACTGGGCTCTTTGGCTTTGTTGATATAGATTATATAGGACGTCAACTGGTTTATTGTTATATCCAGACAATTAATATAAATCGTCATGATTGAAAAGTGCCTTTGGTGCATACGTCTCTGCTGGATATTTCGGATATCGAATTTCGGACATCGGAAAACTCGGATGTTCGGAAATGAAGTCGGTGTTTACGGTTACCCAGTGGTTCACCGAATAAGTTCTTCGTTCTCACCTTTACTGTCCCTCCATTGCAATTCGGGATCGGCTTGAACTTCATTCAAAACAAATCAAACTTCATAATGACTACTTATCCACCGACGTGAATAATCTCACTATGACATACGGTCTTCTATAAAACTTAAATATATACAATTAATGGCATCAACAACCAACGACACCTCAAAAATGTTGGGCAACGAGAAAAGACGTTTCCGCAAAACACAGGGACCTGCTCATGAATATTCCAAAGGACACAGATTCGACCAAGTACTTGGAGGAAAACCAATGGTTGACTGTGTGCCGAACCCAAGCTCCCCATATACACATTCGAGGGGTCGAGGTTCCTTTAGGTTCTCTAGAGCTTTCTTAACTCTGTCCTGGCTCTACTCCTCAAATTAACCAATGCCTCAAAGGAATATCAAGCAAAAGAATCCTTACAGCTTCCGAGTGTACAGCGCGCCTTAATCTTCACCGTTTTGCACGGTAAACATCCCCAGTCCTTAGAATCTCATCCTCTGCATTTTTACCTCTTCCTTCCTTCTCCAGCTTTCGAACCAATGGTAAAACCTTTTCACCAAAGTTCTGAATATCATCCTCATAATGCAAAAATGCAATCAGAACAATATCAATTCCCAAGCTCTTCAACAACAAAATTCTATCGGCCACTTGTTCAGCTGTTCCAATCAATTTGGTCTTGAATCCATCATTGTACTGCACCAAATCCTCAAATTTGCTATCTGCCCACATGCCCTTCTTGTTCCCTGTTGATGTACCAGCTTGTTTTGTTGCATCCGAAAATGCATTCACAGCTTCTCTATCAGCTTTGCCTTGAATTTCGGAGAGTAGTTGTATGGCCTCTTCTTCCGTTTCTTTGACGATAGCAAAGCCATTGACAGCAAAATGTATTTTCTCTTCACGGCCGAGCTTCCGCGCTCGCTCTTTGACATCGGCAATTTGCTCTTGGAATCCTTCAAGAGTATTGCCATTCATAAAATAGTAATCAAATGATGAAGCTCCGTTTTCCCGAGCATCAATTGAATTTCCACCTTGGAAAATAAGAGGATGTGGCCGACCCGGTAAATTGAGCGGTTTTGGTGATAATGGATAATCATGGAATTGGTAAAAATTTCCCCTTGTATGAAAATTTCGGAGAAGTCCAAATCCCTTTCAGGCATTCGATGAATTCCCTACTACGTCTATATCGCTCAGCGTGCTCCAGCCACCATTGTCCGATGCTTGTGAACTCTTGCTTGAACCAACCGGAAACAATATTTACAGATATCCTCCCATTTGTATAATGATCGATGCTAGCAATTTGCTTAGCGGCGACGGCTGGGTTCCAAGGTCCGGGTAATAAGGCCGCAATGACATTCAATTTCTTAGTATTATGGAGAAGTGCTTGGGAGAAGGAGACGGATTCATGTTGGTTATCCTACAAACAATCAATATCAGTTTGTGTGCCAATAATGTGTTTGAGAAACTCACGGCTCCATATCCTGCCATGAATCGGATTTGCGTGAGAGCATACTCGAATCCAACTTCATCAGCAGTCTGCGCATATCTCACATTCGATTCGTAGTCCCAACTATCAGATGTCAGTAACCGAAGATTTTCGGCTAAATATAAGTAATACCTTGTTCTCTGAGGAATCTTTGATATAACTAAACCACCGGAAACGTTAGGGACCCAATAAGCGATCTTTACGCGGTCTGGTGCATCGTTCAGTCCTGGTTCAGCAGTGAAATGTGTGTTGTGTCCATTCGTAGTGGCACTATTGGCATATTCAATGAATCTGTTGTGGCTGTCGCCATTAACATATCCATTGGTAAGTCCATTGGTAAGTCCATTGGAATGGCCATTGGGTGGACCATCATGGCGAATGACAATTGGACTGTTGCTGCTGATTGTAATGGTGGTAGACATGCTTACATGTAGAAGTAGTCGAAAATGTCAATTGCACTTGATTAGAGAAGAAAGACAAAGAATGAAGAATAAAAGTACCGAAATGAGAATAGAGAAAAATACTAGGTAGCTACGCTCTCAAGTAGCTATACTGATACTCACTAACGTCAATATGAGCACTTACTCGCATCATATTAGAACTACACCAAAACTTCCGTCGGTAACCTTAATTCAACCAAACTTTTGGCTGCGTAAGACGTGAATTCTCGGGGGGGGGGGAAATAAGTATTGATATCCTGGGTGACGGATGGTGCAATATGCACCCCTCCTTGTGCAAGAGCTTTGCTACAACCCGAGACTAGTGATTGATCGACAAGACCATCATAATAACAACATGATAATCTAACATCGGTGATCCGGAGCAAGCATGAGTGGATTCAAAGATCAAGTAGTAATATCAATATCAAATTGTATCGTATTACGAACATTGAAAAGGTTTGTCATGACGAAGAGAAAGGAAGAAACTCACTCAGGAGAGGAAGTCGTGGTAAATACGCTAGCCTCTGAGCAGATTAGCACAGGAACTCTTATCTAATCTAATCTCATCTTGAATCTAATTTTTTCAACGGTATCACTACACGTTCCGCGTCGAATGAACTTTTGTCGGCGCGTCATATCCATATTGATTTCAACACATCATCAATTGTATATAAATACATCTTCTTAGCTTTTTAGCTTCTCAGTCCTAATGGTACAACTATTCTTGGACCATTTACTGAACCATCCCTCAGTCTATCAAGAGCTGCATTTATGCCTCGTAGCCCACCATGCGCGACCTCAATTTCAGGAGTTGCTATCCTATTCTTCTCGAACAGTCTTTCCAACCATATTGTTAACCCTTCACCAATATTAGGTGCCTCATGAAATGTCTTAATGGGAACGGAATGATATAGCACTCCTGGAGTTGGTTCCTTTGGCAATCCGGTCAAACCAACAAGATGCGCTCTTTTCCCTTCAAATCCATTCTCCGAACGCATGGTCTGTGCGAGAAGTGATGTACTTTCTTTCCCTCTCGTGTCAAGTCCAAAGCGGAGTCTTCCTTTTGTGATACCTTTGACAATAGATATCGCCCTTTCAGTGTCAAAACGATCCACAAGGAGATCTGCACCATGCTTCAACATACGTTCACCACTTCGGGCAACGTCTATTACTGCAATAACTCTAAGTCCTGCCAGTTTCGCAAGTTGGATTGCGCAACACCCAGTAGCAGATGAGCCTTACAACCGTTAGCATTGATAAAAAGATTTATAGAGATTGTCTCACCTCCCCAAATCGCTATCCAGTCCCCAGGTTTAGGCCTCTCATCTTCTCGGATACTGTCAAAGCATTCTGCTCTCACATCCTGTGGAACAGAATCTCTAGGTACGGAGCGAATCGTCTGAAAAAGATCTGGTCCTTTAATTCCACCTTCACAATTGGCAAAATTTACTCCTAAACATATACCTAGCCCAAGGGCTGCGGCAACAAAGGCAACGCCAAGTGGTGCGGCATTGATTGGACTTATGGTACTTGGAAGCCTGCAAGCATTGAAGTCCGAAACGATTGCATATTGTTGATACGCAGCTTTGCGAGAATCTCGATAATCAGTGGAAATTCCCAGAACCTAGAATTGTTAGCAGTGACCTTACTCAGCATTCAGAGATTCTTACAGTATCCCCAGGTTTAAATCTGGAACTTGCTTGGGGTGATTTTACCACCTTTCCAGCAAAGTCTCGGCCACTTATACAGGGGAGAGAAGGCAGTCCGAAGCCAAAGTCGCTATTATGAATGGTCAATCAAAGAGTATCATTTGCTATCAATACACAAAAGAAGACTTACGGAGCTTTCCAGTCGATTGGGTTCAAACCAATAACTTCCACTGCAACAAGCATCTCTCTATCATCCTTTAAGGAAGGTATTGGTTGCTCTGCTACATGGGTGTATCTTTGCTTTGCGCCATGCAAGAGTAAGACTTCTTGATGCAGCACATTGTTTAGGTTCGAATTATGAATTGAATCAGATTCCTGGCGGGGAACTTCTGTCTTGTGGTGCAAATAGATACCCTCGGGCTCACTATCTGGTTCAGGCCAATTGTGAAAGACCTTCTGATACCCATAAGATTCCGGAGTCTTTGGGGGTGTTATTGCCTGATTAACAGATGCCGGAACATACGTTTGCGTTGAAGTCATTTTCTTTCTCGAAGAACAGAAGTTCGTTGATATGTTTCCTGCTCAATCCAATCGCTCAAAGTTTGACAAAGTTGGGTATATCGACGATTTCAGTCTCACTTGAATCATCTTCTAATTTCGTTCTAGTTCCTTGTGAATTCGGAATAATAGATATATTGTCACGCAATATTTGAGTTCATTTTTGCCAATCACTATTAAAACCGAGGCTTGAGATTCGTTCACTACAAAAATTATAGCCAATCTTCGTTATTGCTATGTACATGATCTTCCTTATCATAATGTGTATGAATATGCGGAGGTTATGGCGTGACGCACTAAAGACCTCTAATTGTGGGTCTCCCCGTGATGTTCAAACACGGCAGACTGGAGTTAGAGCTGGAAAAGACATCTTATCTTATCAAACTCATATTCCTGCGATTTACTTTGACCAATTTGTTAGAAAGTGTTTACTCATTTATCGATTTGGCTAGAGTGCGTCTTCACTACAGACGAAACAATAACTTCCAAAACCCGTGCGACACAAAAAGTCAACCCTCAGGAGGACCATACAACAACAAAGCCTACTTTCGTAACTGATAAGAGACCACAACTCGCCACCTCTCTATCTGAACCTCGTACTCTTTTTCTCAAAGTGAGACGAAGTTTGCTCCGGCAATTCGATCATTACTTAGACCTCGAAAACTGTCAAACGAATAATCCGCAAACTCGGAAGTGTTGCAAGCTCTTTATCGATTTCCTCAACTGAACAGTACACCTTGTGATACTATCATCAATGTTGAGTGCCCTTTGATATCAAGATATCACATTTTCTTTGATCATACGCACTACGCAGATCGTGTTCTCCGTAAAAGTTGGTATACTGGGTGTAGCATCGGCGCGTTCAGTGGACTACCATTTTGAAGGACATTTGACCTGAATCTATCGCAATAGAAAAAAAAGGCAGTAACTGTGGGGAATATCTGATCTAAATGGCTGTCTCATTTCTTCTTCAAGTCTTTGTGTTCATTCCCATGTCATTGCTTTTACTGCGACAATTCCAAGCTCACTCATCGTCCCTTCATCTCCCAGTTGTTTCGTTCTTCGGCATGAGCTTTGTAGCCAGATTAACACCCGGAAACTCATTTTTCGTTAACATCGATTGCATACGTCGCAGATAATTTATGCGTGCAACGGGCCGGTCGACCGTGCATTCAATTACTAGTAGTATCTTTTTTTTTTTTTCGCAAATTCCAGCTTGTTTTCGGGTGGGAAATTACACGACATTGTTGGGAATTTTCCTTCAACTCTTTTCTTAAAACAACAAGTTATTCGTCAGCATATTGTAGGTAAGGAGCTTTGTCCTTTGATGGAGCCCAATCAACATGATAAGGTAAACAGATAAGTTCTGTGACATCTTTCCTCGAAGTTCGAGGCACGGGTATTCTTTTAATTACAACTGATTTCTTGTGATAGGTCTACAATGACAGACAATCCCCCTTTGTGCGATTTTTTCCAGCATTTACACCACTGCAGAGAAATCAATAACTGCCGAGGCATGTTGTAAAGTGGACAGATTGATTACAAGATTGTCACTCGAGTGAGTAACTGGCAATGATGCATTATTACCAGTTGTTCTAGAAGCGTTCCCAAGTTTTGGATTGTCGTCGTACGTTTACTATGTATGAGAAACATTATTGGAGAATTCGGACAATAGGGAAATTGAGCCTTTCAATGCCAGACATACTAGTGGTACACAAAGTGGAGAATACTCGGCACTTTGGCTCAAGCTCCATTGTTGCTTCTATTTTCATGGGTCGGGAGCTCCTAAGGTTGCGGGAAGACGGCTCTAGTTAACCGAATAGTATTTCCTTCGCCAATACGTTCACGTGAAGTAACATACTGGCCAGAAAAATAGTAGTCGAGTAGGAAACCTTATTATCCACAAGGGTTTGCTCCGCGACCTTACTGAGAGTGTCACCAAGGTAAATTGGATACCGCTAAACGATTCTCCGTCGGTACATGAAACAGAAACCTGGGGTCTTGTGGGTCCGGAATAGCCAAGAACAATGTATCCAGGGCTCCAAGTGGCACAAAGGTGTTTATGTCCGACAACCTCTTGAAGTGTAAATACGATGTTGCAATTAGTTATTGCCGATATACAAGTATTGTCAACCTCACTACTTTCCTAACTCTTCATTCCAAAATCGCCACATTCTTTCATTTCGTGCCCTCAACCACCAGCAAAACCTTTCCACTCATTTGAATAGTCACTCATTAATTCTTCATCAAACATATATACCTCGACCACCCTCGCTACCGCTCTTGCAGCAGCCGTCCAAGCTGCACCAGCTTTACTTCGCCGTGACAGCTGGGGAGGTGAACTTTCTCTTGGTCCTACCACCTCTCACATTCTCCATTCCACCACTACTCTCATTCCGGGAACTGCACCTTCCACTCAAAACGGCGAGCTTTTCCTCTGGCCAGGTATGTCTAACGGTACTGGCGATCTCATTCAAACTACTCTCGAATCCTGGCCTTCCAACGACTGGTGTGGCGCCACTACGGGCCAATGGTGTGTCCGTGCTTCTCTATTCGGCTGGTTCGGACAACTCGATGGTGTAGGAGCTGCAGTTTCTGGAACTGATCAGGTTTTGATTGATTATGGATACAATGCCACCTCTGGCAATTGGACACAAGTTGTTACGAACGGACAGACTGGCGCAGAACTAAGTTATTTCTCTTATCCCTCAGGACTTATGACGGGATGGGGAACCGGCACAGAGTGCAACGATGACTGCACGGGTACAGTTGCCAAGCAACAATATCTCAATACGACTATTACGCTTGCATCTGCGAACCCAAACTTCGGAGCTACGTTGGGAGTTAGTCAGGGAACTACATACACTGGACTTACGAGCGAGCAGGGAGGTTTGATCTGGAAAATTGCCGAGATCAATGTTCCTTCTATGTCTTAATGTGTAGAGGACCATACCTTTGTAGGAATGGGGAATACGGAGAAGAAAAGGAGAGGCTTAGTGGGAGTTTGATTCTTGTATTTATTTGATAGCAAAAAAGCCATCGTGGATGATTTTACATACCATTTTATTAAAACGGATCCGTGTGACACATCTATCTTTCCCAAAACAACCATCTTGTGAATTTGAGCAAAGCCTTCAACAACTATATCTACGCCTTTTGTAGACCCCGGGAAATTCACCTGCATTTTTCGATACTCTCTAGGCATGATTCTCACCAACACCCTATTATTCGGCATCAGCATAGATGATATTGTTAGAATAGTTTCCCGCGCCTCCGTCCATATACTATCTATATCTACCAGCCTCAAACCAAAGCGAAGCAACAACAAAGCCGTAAAAG
This sequence comes from Botrytis aclada, assembly GCA_014898285.1. Lineage (NCBI taxonomy): Eukaryota > Fungi > Ascomycota > Leotiomycetes > Helotiales > Sclerotiniaceae > Botrytis > Botrytis aclada. Next base: position 1,219,822 of record RCSV01000001.1, on the reverse strand, counting down.
CCAGACCTCAGTACTAACAAATGGACAGCCTGGATAAAGCCCCGCCATCAAAAGAACAAAACGCCGCAAGATTTCTGCGTTTTTAGCCAGACCTTTGCAAAATTCATCGGTGGCCAAAAGCGTTCGCGATGGAGATGGAACCCCACACTGATGTTTTGGTGTGTGGAATTGGCGAAACTGTCATCACAATAATACCGTTCTTCAAGAGATGCAGGCTGTCGAATAGAATGTCTTTCATTACTAACCGAGCAGATGTGCTAATGTGCACATAATGTAAAGTTTCGTATCGTATCGAGGAGGATAGGACATGCAGTTTAAACTTTGGCCAGATGGACGGGATATGATTCGTTGTTATCGACATGTACCAGCTATTCAAGTTTCATATATATATATATATATATATAGATAGATAAATTAAGAACTATTGGGTCCAATAACCTGGGATAGACCATCCAAAACGCGCCGACAATGGTAAGTATGGAAGTCATCATGATATCTCAAATTCGATCAACGCGATTTTCGAATCGATTAACATATTCCAAATTGCGGAAGAGATGCAGTGTCTATCACATTAACATGCGAGGAAACCAAGCTTGATACTGGAGGATGAGGGAGAAGGACGTCAAGGAGTTACAAGTTTATGGAAAGATTCACCAAGGCATACTTAGATCATTTATGGCACCTCCGACGTTCCAGACGCCAGACCAACCTGTTAAGAGCCCCGTTCATTGTTAGAGCCAGTTTTTTGGCTTTGCCATTTTGATTTGCTGCCGAGTTCTCGGATCCAAATCGAAACGCCTGATAATCAAATTGGTCAAGTTTGGCAGTTCCAGCGAGAGGCGTATCATTTGTTTGGTCGTGCTTACACATGAAGCATCGGTACTGATAACTAACTCCTAGCTTCAGCCCAACCCGAATTCGCATCTGCACTTTATCACAATTACCTACCCTTATTCCATTTTTTCCCATGGCATTCTTACAATTATTCGTTAAGCCATAAACAACATAGCTCGAGACAAGACCGGTGACTCCTAACATCTAGCTCTGATCGAAGCTGATATGGATGAAGTTCAACATGCTCAGCGACCAAGTTGTCGATATGAGTATCCCAGAGATGCTATCTTGCTTCGAATTGTACTTCGCAATAGAGATTTCTTCCACAATGAGTATGGATTTATCCTAGCCTATCTTCTAACAATGAAGGGCAAAATTGGTTGTCGATCCGAAGGTGCGGATATTAATGACAAAAAAATGGAGACGATGTCAATAATGGTAACAAAATCAATGATGAACAATTCAAACGCAAATAGGCCTTGAAATGAGGGTTATGAAGATGATATCGGTTCAGGGAAGGAACCTCATCCGACTACGGATGTGAAATCGATTGTTTCCTCCAAAAACGGCGAAACGGTGAAACGGTGAAACGATGAGACATATGTGTTAGGAACTTAGAATTGGTAACTACTATGTAGTAAAGATAGGCGTGTTTAGGACTCGTTATATATTATTATGCATACCGTCAGCGGGCCAATCTACCTATTGAATGGAGTGTATGCTTTTCCGTCGTCTATCTCTTCTAACCGAAATCGTTGATGAAAACTTCAAGTTTTCTTACGAAGGTCGATCAAAATGGGGGTTTTTTTTACCATATCGAGTTGTCTACTCGGGCACATCATTTCTTCTCTCGGCCGAATCTTCTTTAAAATCCTTCCACATCGTCTCTAGCTGAATTATAGCATAACGACGCCCACTCCACTGCCTCCATCATGAATTCTATTCAACTTATCCACGCCACCTGCGATATTGTTCGCCTTATAGTTGTACAAATAATAATGTAACTGACCATCGCCGGCTCCGAATTTCTGTTGTTCTAAGAACAAAGTGTTATCCATAAGCGTCAACGCGTTAAAGACATCGAATTTGTATTTCTTGGCAATAATAAGAGCATCATGAACGAGCTCATTAAGACGTTTGCCGAGATCGGCTCTAGAGGCTGCTGCATCAAGAGCAAGCGCTGAGGCATAATAAAATAGATAAGCGGCGCGAACATTAGTGTGCTTAGGGTTGCCAATGACGGATGATTCGAGACAATAGAAAGAAAAGAAATCAGTGAGTTCCTTCGTCGTAGGGTCCTAAAGGATATATTAGTTTGTAGTACAATGAGAACCAAATGGTAGGAAATTACCTCAACGACATAACACCAAATAACTTGTTCAGCAGGGGTCTCAATCTTGTTGAAAAGCCAATGTTCTATCTCCTCCCTAGTGAAAACTGGCGCCATATCAAATTTCGCCAGGTACTCTTTGCAAAGTTCCAAGACACCATCAATGTCTTTGGCTTCCATAGGTCTCAATCCTTTAGTGGATGTGTTGGATGGTAGAGTAAATTTACGAACTTGTCGATCTGGCGTACTTCCCGGTGGCAGTGGACTGAATTTGACCTCGTGCAACTTCTTCCAGTCCAACGAACGATGGTAATATCTGCATGTACTGACTGGTTTAGGTAACACCACACCAGCAGTGTATATTGCCTGCCATGTTCCTTCTAGGTTACATCTACGTGTGATCTCTTTAATGAGAACGGGCGCCAGTCTCTTCGCTCGAAGCTTCTTGTGGATACAAAGGAAGTTGACCTCGGAGGCTTTGAGGGTCTTATTTCGTACTCGAAGTGCGACTGGAATAGCTGATATAAAGGCTACTAACTTTCCAGATACGGTAGCTCGAACACCAACGTGCCATTCCTTACTCCAACCTGGTGACATAAGTGCCCTAAATTGTTAGTGAAAGCCGTGCCAAAGATTTTGATCGTTTCTTACCATCTGAGGAATGACTTTGAGTAGTTGAATCGAAACATAGCTTCATCGTCTTCAACGTAGTGGCCGTATAATAAATCAAAAACTTCTTGCAAAGCCTCGTCACTTGTCATATCCATTGTAACCCAATGAAATCCAGCTACCAATGGACCTGGTTCTTTGGGAACTTGTTCCACATCAATAATCTTGAAGGGACCCTCTTCAATGATTTCAGAGTTTTCTCCAAACTTAGGAACAGGTTGTGTTTGCCAAAACTTGTATGCGCCCATTTCCTTAACGTTCTTTCCACTCGAGGCCAATCCAGTCATGATATCCTCTAAGCTAAGCTTTCGCACAGCTTCTGTAGCTTGCTTCGAAGAAAGCTCTCCATCTTCAGCGCCAAGCTGTTGTGCGAGCGCAGGATTTAATGCGAGGATTTCTTGAATTTGAGATTTACTGAGACCCGCGACAGCTTTTGAGAGGTCTTCTCTAGTAGGTTTTTCGCTTGGTCCGTCCGAGGAAGAACCCACTCCTAGTGCAGCCTTTACCTTCTTTCGCTTTGACTTCTTCTTTTTACCAGTAGCTGGTGTGCCAGTTGCGCCGGTGGTTATTTCGTCATTGTCCTCTTCATTTTCGGATTCGACTTGTGCTTGGGTTGAGGAAGTATCTTCAGGGGTATTTTCAGACGCAACTTCTTTGCCCTTAGGCTCGAGGGGTGCAGAATCTGCCATTTTTTGGTTAGAGTACAAGATACAATAGGGATGTAATACTGGATAGGAATGTAAGGTGTTCTCAAATTTGGAAGTGGGAAGCTTGGTGGGCGGGGCGGGGTTATGACGCTAAAATTTGATTTAACACAAAAAGCCCGACCAGTCCAAAAGGAACAATTCAAATGATCCACTAAGTACTAAAGAGGAAGCGGTGAAGCAACCTTATATTTTACCACATCTACTCTGTACTCAGTTCACCTGGGCACACCTACCACGTGACCTACCTATTTATCCACACTACCTGGATGGGCACTACACACACCATTTTACGCTATTATATACCCAATTAGTGAAATGAACAAATCATTGGGCAAAGTGAGGAATAAAAGCAATTTATATAGTGCCATGTCTCAAAATGAAAATAATTTATTTGTCCCCTTGACACCTTCTATTTTACACCTAGGTGCTTATATATACAGCAAATTTATACATACGTATGGCACTCAAATGGTACATTGCCCGTACCTTTAGCACTAATGGCTTCTCATCACGGTATTACCCCTCCGTTGTCAAGACCAAATGCTTTAAACTATAACATTGGGAAGTCAGTAATGGCCTGCTTTCAACGTGTGAAAGGGCTATGGAGCAAATGAGGAGAGAGAATGAAGCTTCCAAACAGAGTCTGACTCTCAAAAGGGGGGTTTTGAGGATATCATGTATCGAATCTATTCAGAAAGTGAAGAAGGATATCATGAACATTAAAAGGCTGTAGAGCGCCAAAAGAAAAGGACTGATTAAGCTTACAACTGCTAGGGATAGAGGCGCGTAGGTGAGGACTGTACTATGAGCTAGAATCCAGTTAGTAAGAACACAAGCTTACTTCGTTGGTGGTCTATGACTACTGACCTCCATGTCCAACAATTTCTTGTCGAATGATTTTATCATTTCCAGTCTTCCAAGTCGAAATGAAAGCACCATCCCCCATATCAACGGTATTCCGCGCTTTCATCTTCTTTAACAAGTCCATGTCTATCCCGCTTTCCATGGTGCCATTTGCTGCCGCTGCAAACAACCCTTGTGAATGATACCACGGAATCTCATAATCATCTAAAGCATGAATAATAAATAATCGCACCCGCTTACTAAGTTTCACAAAATTTGTGAGGCGTGAGGTGGAAGGCCATTTGTCGTTCACATAGCTGATGAAGAGTTTTTGCAGCGCGGGGTATGGACGCAACGGTGACAGCACTGGTATCCAGCCGGCGATGGAGTAGCTGGTCAGTAAGTTTGAAACGTCTGTAAATCCGGCGACAAGTACAACGCCTGCAAATTCGATTCTTTGCATGGCAAAATGTTCTACAACGCCACAAGCAACTGCTGTTCCTAAACTCTGTCCTAGAACGACAATTCGAGACGATGGAATTTTGGCAATGTTCATAGCCCAGTCGACTGCTGAAATGCCATCTAAGATGAGTCCTTCCTCGGTAGGGGAACCAGTTGAGCGGCCAAATCCACGATAATCAATTGCTAAAATGTGAATATCTGAGGGACTTCCGTCAGGCATTGCCCGATATGAAGCTGTTCGTTCTCCCTGAGCCACGTTTCCAAATGTCTGTCTTACAATTAGCTGATAGGCTCACGTATCAGAAAGAAACCATTCATACCCCGTGAACTTTCATCGTTAGCGCATAGAAGATAGATGATCTGGACTAGACTTACAATTGATAATAAGCCGAGCGTTTGGGTCATCTCTTAATAGTTCGAATCCCTTCCTATGACTTATATCATTTACGAACCCCGAAGGTTGCTTCAATATCTCCGATTCATGCTTAGCATAAAGGCCTAGGGGCATTATATGCCAAGCGTAGATAGTCTCCCCATCCACAGTACTGAAATTGAATGGTGATACCTGATTCTCTATACTAACATTCAGCAATGGAGGGCATGTATGTGGCCAATACTACTGACTAGCGAAGCCAAACTTTTCTGGCTTATCTATGTCTGTTGCCCAGGCCTGTGGCAGATGTAACTTGTGCACGTACATAACACTTGAGGTATGAGCAAAAGGACATATGCATTATTGAATTGGGATGAGTGACTTACTGTCTTTGCAGCCATGGATTTGTCATGGCAAGCAATGCTGAAGTATAAAACAAAAGTCCAAGGAAAAGAGTAAGATATGCTTTCTTGAAGATAGGCGCTAGGGGAGCCATGCTGTGAACGACAAAGGCTTAAGACAGGAAAAGCTAAAGAAAAAGAGTTAAGAAGGTCAGACTGGTTACATGTAGGGAAGTTGTCAAATAATTTGCCGTATGCATTTTGGGAGAGAATGCTGAGTATATATCAACATGTTGCCCCTCAGCCGCGCGCGGATAAATCAGTGATAGAAGAAGATTACGAATAGATCAATACCTATTGAGTGAAGTATAAAATCCGAAGAAAAACAAGGAATGGATCATCGAATACTGGCATCTATGCATCATGTAGCTTTAGTACTACAGATACCCAGGTAGAGAGATATGTTTGTGGGTGTGTCCCGAGTACTTATGATAGCATCGATGGAAAAAGCACTTACAAGATCTTCCTGCGAAAGCTTCAATGATCCTTCTCGATGAATTTCTCTTTCTCTTCATTAACTTTCAACTCAGATCTCTAAGTCATAGGAATTCCAAAAGTCGTCGTAATCTAACTGAAGTTGTACTGGCTACAAAGTGTAGGTTGTAGGATCACTCGGTTGTTTTGACTGAAAGAAGAGAAATCCCAAAGTTTGATGTTCCAGGGCGCTGCTTATGATATGATATGGACGAACCACACACCACATTCATCACTCTCGCCGCTTCACCTTATTTCACTTCACACTTCACACTTCACTACTTACTTTACTTACGACTCCGACTCAACCTTACTTAATTACCTCTTCCACCACCAAAATTCGTAAGACGCGTGTTCAAATAAATTGACCATTGTAGCGAAAAGCAAAAGGCTGAAAGCTCCAGGATTTCTTTAACATAAGCAAGAGATCATGGAAAGAAAGAGAAAATTACCTGCGAGGTCTTCTCGTGGAGGAGAGCCTGCGAACAAAAAACGAACTGCTACTCCTCCAGATCGATCAATTTCAGCAACTCCACAACCACCCATTGAAGAAACTCTCCCAAAGAGCATTGTTGCCGGTATGCCTTTGCCTACTGTCGATGAGCCTCAATCAGACAATCTTTCTTCTAAAGATTTTCAAACAATTTCCGAAAGGTAAGTTTTCTACTGAATGCCCAGTTTATTCAAGCTGGTACCAACATTTTTTACAGCGGAGTTCTTGCGGAATCACTACAAAGGTCACGACAGAAATGGGTCAGCGAAGGTATATTTGAGAAGTATTGGACGAAACCGACGAAGAAGAAGGGTGTTCCAGCAGAACCTCTGAACAATCCAGGAAAGGATACGATGACGAAGCTTGGAACATGTCAAATCACCATCGAACCTCATGTATTCGATGCTACTATGTATGCTATTAAGGAACCAAAGGCTGCCTTTCAATCTAATCAACAACAACAAATGTATCGCCCAATCATCCAATATGGCCCACCGAATGGAGTGATGCCACCACTTGCTCCCACACAAGCACCAAGTCCGGTACAACAAAAACCAATCCAGACAACACAGCCAACAGTACAAACTATGGCTCCAAATCACCCTGCGCCGACCGCCCCAATGGTTCTGAATCCTCTTCCTCCTGCGCAAGCACCACCGATGAGTAGCGCTCCAATAAATGGACAAACTCCTGCACAGGGTCCAAACAACCCGAATGCCAATTTATCTCAACCACTTAGCACAGCCCAACCAGCTCAGCCAGCCCAGCCAAACAAGAGTACAGATCCTGTTATTCAAATGTTAGCAGAGAGAGCTGCGACCGATCAGCAGTTGAAGGGCTTAATGAGAATCGTAGCAAATGGTGAAGCAACATCTTCTGAACTGAGACAATTTCAAAATCACATTGATGAGTTGAACGCGATATCAAAGGCACGCCAAAAGTCTGCTGCTCAATCCGCCGCCCAACCACCCATGAACGCCAACCCACAGCCACCACCACCACCACCACCGTCTATAACCCAACTTGGTGGACCACCAAATGCACCAGTCGCCAAACCTGCTCCACCACCGGCACCCGCTCCTATTAGCGCACCACCCCAGCAACCTCAGGCCCTTCGATCGAAAGGTCCGGTAGCTCCACCCAAGCCAGATATTTCTGGTGTTGTGTTCGAGTTCAATGGAGGTAACGGTGATCGGTACCTTTTCCCGAAATACAGTATCCTTGACTATCTTCCCGGTGGTCAAGTCATAGCCTCATTCCTCATTGTCCGTAAAGGTAGTAGCAGCGATTCCACCTCCTATGACCCGGAGCTCGATTATTACCAGCCTGTCACCATTCGTCTCTATACCCATCAAGGAAAACAACTCGACTCGTTACAAAAGGTCGTTGCTTCCCCGGATGAAGTCCGTAGATATATGGAGGATATCATGGATAACACGACAAGAGCCGAATATGTTCTATTGGCCATGCGTCTGCCTAAAGACACTGAACCTGAAAAGGAAGGTACACCTGCAAATTCTTCAGATCAGCCAGAATCGGACGCCAACAACTCTAATTTACCACTCTGGCAAACTACAAATGCACCACCCCCACCGGTAGCAAAACTACCACCAAGAAAAATTCTCACGGAAGAGGAAAAATATCACTCTTTCATTGCAGAGGTTACTAAAAAAACCTCTACTTGAATGTGTCTATAGAAAGAGGCAAGAGATTTTCATTTGTTTGTACTATCATAATTAGGGGGCGCAATATGGAATGAAACGGAAACATGGATGGATTAGGGCACTGGAAAACGGGGGGCAAAGATGGAAATACTCAAAATACACTTTTACAAAATGATGGGAGGCAAACAAGGGGCTGGATGGGATGGCGTATCAAGGCATAGGAAAGCCCATTTACTTATACCTTGGGTCAAGATTTCTTTTAATTCACGGTCTAATTTATATCGATTTAATGTACTGAGGTATGATATTTGAGGGTTGAGGAAACCATTATAAATTGCGGGGTGTAAATGTATTCTAGGTTGAAAGATGATGGGCAGGTGACCAAATTAGGCGACTAAATTAGGGGAGATAATTACAATCATGCGGGTTGCAATGCCCTTCTGTTACCAGGGGAATTTGGTGTATGATTCTCTTCACTCTCCTTCGCTTACCTCGATGTATGTATAAATCATATGTTTGATATGTATCATTATACCCTGGCTTCCGTCATTTGTTTCTCTTCTCTCCTTTGCTCTCTTCGCGTCAATCACACCCTGATCCTCCACATCCACCCACGCCCCGATACCTCCCATTTTGCAAGCGCAAAAGCTAAACCTGACAAAAAAAGGACAAACCCGAAGAAGGAAATGAACAGAGAAGGAGCTACTCGGGAGAGTATAATGGAAGCAAGAGGAACACTGAGGAAACATCTATATTGGGAGAGTGTTAGCATTTGGCTTTGTTCTCGTGAACTTCAACGGTAGGGATATCGAAGCGATAGGAAGTGACGAAAGGGAGGGAAAGGGGAAAACATACGCAATAGCGACTCCCACCTGACTAGCGCCCCACCACCTCGCATACACATGCGAAGGGCACAGCGCAGCTATACAAAGAGGAGCTGCGCTCATGACGGCGCCGGAACCGAGGCCAGAGAGAGATGCGTAGAGGTAGAAGAGGATGAGTGATGTGGAGGAGGAGCTAGTGGAAAGAAGAGAAGTAGGGAGGAAGAAAGCGAAGTTTGCGAGGAGCGAAATGAAGGTTAGGCATAGGAGGACGGTGTTGTAGGGGCCGAGGTGGTCGGAGAGCGGGCCGGAGAGGAGACGTCCGAGGATGGAGCCGCTGGGTTTGGGGGTTAGTTGTGGGGATTCTTCATTTTTGCGGGAATGGAATGTGGAGGTGATTAGGAAAGTGAGGAAGGGAGACTAACGCGTTTACAATCGCTACAACGTGGAAAGAAACAGAGGTTGAAAATCCCTGTTGGAATGCGTATGTGGGGAGAAGACCTATGGCGCCTACGAGTACGAATTCGAAAACTGGATAGAGGTATTGTTAGTCGTATTGATTTTTGCCAATATGTTGTTGTTCGTATGGGGGGAAGACATTAGGGCAGATGTAAAGGAAGGTGCGTGTTGCACTTACGCGCGATACCAGCCATACACCAGAGAAATCTCCTATCGCGTAACAAGCTCCAATCTCCCTCAACTTTTTTCTCGTGCCAAAATTTCCACCACGGAGCTTCATTTCTCGTATTGGTCGAAGCCGTACTGACATCACAATCTCCATCCTGCTCCCCGTGTCCGCACTCGTTCCGAGTTCCCCTTCTCCGCAACCCCCCACATGGCAAGAAAGCCAGAAATCCTACTGCAACCAGCACTCCCACACTCCCGGCTACGATTCTCATAGCATCACCCCATTCTAAGCTTTCCAGCACAGCTTGAAATACAAACGTAAAGATGATTCCACCGGTTGGATTCCCCACTAACGCAATGCCAGTCGCTAGTCCTCTGTAGCCTGTTCCTTCAAAGGTGTTTAACATCGCGTTCGCGACCGTACAGAGGAGCGCCATGCCTATGGCACTTAGAACCCCATATACCATGAGAAAATGAAATAGAGAAGAGCATATGGAGAGGAGGAGCAGGGAGAGAATGTATATGAGAGAGCCTGGGATTAGAAGAGGAAGGGGGCCGTAAGTGTCGTACATGGGGCCGAGAGGGAAGAACAGGAGCAATGTGAAGAGAATATTGAGAGCGGGAATGAGGGAGAGAATTGGGAGTGGGGTACTGGGGAGGAGGTGTACAGATAGGTGTGAAAGGATGATGCCGGTGCTGTTGTAGAAGCCCCAAGTTGAAAGGGTTAATGTAAAGGAGGAGATAATTGTTAAGATGGGATTCAAAGAGGAAGGACGAGCTCTACACAATTGTGTTGGCGACGCAACAGTGATACCCTTCTCTGGGTCATTCGTGATTGATGGTAGAGGTTCTGAAGATTTGATGGGTGGATCGATAGCTTCGAGAGGGATAATTGAAAGAGATTTGGAGGATCTCATTACTGCCATTGTCCCAGTTTTTCACGCTGAATATCACTTTGAGCCTTTGAAAGAATGTCCCAGTGTCCCAATGGCTCTTAAGGGCAATTATCTGAACAAAATTCCACGTGCTAGGATTGTAACATTTCAATCATCAAAACAGAAATAACTGTCGAAGCTGGACACACAATATACAAGTATACACAATCACAACAAGACGCGACAACCGCTATCTGTATTCATAACATGCAGTACAACATCACATACATGTACACTTCATCTGCTGCGCTTGCTTTCCTTACTTTTTGCATACCTGCTCTCTTATATGCACATAAGGAGGCAAAATTAGTCAAGGAGCAGCATCAAATGAGACAATATCTCCTGGGCAAAAGTGCTTTATGCAAGCACGACATGTGTGCATAGTACGTACATGTAAGAAACGCAGTCCAGGAACCAACGCATGCGCCTAGCCTTGCTAGTATGGTATCTGGGCGCCTACCATGAACGAAAGAAATATGGAGAAGGCGGCCGTTTGCATGTACCGCATTGAACGGAACAACGCGCCATCAAACTACGGGTTATTTTTTGATGAGGATAACTCGGAAAGGAACTCGATTGTACGGAGTGAATTGGCTAACTGTTTTGATGCCGAGTTTACGCTGCCTGAGTGTAGAACATTGGACAATTCAAACCCCTAGCAATTTGGTTCTAAACCTGGTAGGACCGAGTTCGAGGTTGCAATTGATGGTTGGATGAGGTCTGCACTAAGATAGTGTGCAATAAAGTTTGAACAAAATCAATACACATGCTTCTAGACCGCTCTTTGCCACCTGTTTCCTTTTGGAAGTTGACAGAAAGTAGGGCGTTATCCACACCTTGTGAGGACTCAAACGATTGGTTAAAAAGTAAAGCTCCTATATTCGAACTTCGTTTGGATGTTAAACGTGATATTCTTGAAACTCGTGGTGGACATCACCTCAATATAAAATACCACCCAATGGGCCAAGTGAGTACACATCACCCCAATAAAGCCGCGTTATGGAAACACTCAAAGATCAAACGAAGTCCTTCAAACACGTACTTGGACCTAAATTTAAGCAATACCCCACGTTTACTCTCCAAAGAAATTCCGAGGATCGAGAGCCTTTACATTCACATCTTCGACTTCATCTGTCATCACCATTCCAGCAAGAATCTTTCCAGTTCCTTGGGAGTTTTGCACTCCCCACTCATCATGTCCAGTCGCTATCCATAGTCCTGTTACACCTGGAACACCGCCCACGATTGGGCCTACTGCTTCTCCCTCTGCATGTTTTTGAATTTGAGGCCTGGAGCATGCTTGTCCCAGCACGAATTCACCATTTTCAATTTCTGGAGAAATTGTCGATGCAGCGCTTCGTATGCCCACAATCACATTTTGGTCCACTAGGACTTTGTTTGTGCTTTCTGGTAGTGGTGGATAATCGCTGGGACCACAAACATAAACCATCTCTTCGGTATCAAATGGTGGGCCGGAACGAGGGTAAATTTCTATATTATCTATGATGGTTTCCTTATCCTTCCATTGCATGGAGTCTCTCTCCTTATAGTCTGGAGATTCCTTCGAGATTGGCGGGTCAAAAATCGAGAATAAAACGTACGGACTTAATGGTTTTGAAGGTTTCATCAAAGATACTATGGCTCCTAACGCCATATACTGGAATATCAGGAAGCAATTTAGATGACCAGGGACCAGCTGCGATGATTGTATCAGTTGCATCAATTTGCCTCTTGATTCCATGTTCCCTATACTCGACGGAACGGATTGCTTTTTTGTTCGAAGAATAATTAATCAATGTCGCGGGTGCTATGATGACCTTCACACCTTTAGCCTGTGCGAGGTTCAAAAGATAGTTGGTGAGAGATTTTGGATGAACTTGAGCAGTATCGTCTGGTTTGCCAATCTCGGAGAATTCTTTGATGCCAGACCTATCAATCCATTTCAATGTTTCAAAGCAATCGAAACTTTCATTGGCCGAAGTATTGTATCGTGTATCAAAGGCCACATCAGCACAGTGAACACGACGATAACCCCAACATAAAGTCCCCTTGTGCTTTTCAGCGAGCTCCGTGTGCAATTTGAAACTAAGGGGGGCGAGGCAAGAGGGTGTTGCCCATGATGCTAATAAGCCTGGTTGGATTTAGAACATAGTTCATAATATGATCCAAGTTCCTGGGGACCATTGCACTTTCGTGCATGGAGTTCAAATCCTGTATCACTAACCTCCAGCTTTTCCAGAAGATCCCCCAGCTATTTCTGTAGCTTCTAGAATTGTAATGATATGAATCGATGGGTCATACAGCCGGTGTTGAGTTAGCCAGTAAGCTGTAGAAACACCAATGATGCCACCGCCTAATTCACATTAGAAAGAGATCTTAACAAGACCAGGTGAAAGTACCTATGATAACAATGTTTTTGACATCTTGTCCCATGTCACCCATCTTGATACTATGGAAGAATGATCGTGAAAGGGTTCCAAATTCTTGCCAAGGCAACGAAGAAGTTATGAAGTGATGTGTTTTTTGGAAGTTCCGAAATTGATGAGGGGATCTTGTATAACGTAGGATATCTTAGATATTAGCTGGCAAGTATGAATGAATGATACCAAGACCCTCGAATTGATCAATCTCCATGCAATCAAAACTCGTCGTATCATTCCAATCCAAACAGAGTAGGTCACTTGAAGGCATTCCCTGTTCTTGCAGAATAAGGTTCAGCGTATGATGCGACAATGAATCCAATGAATCCAATTTGGAATTCTCCGCTACTGCCCGCATCGAATTTCCATGTCTTGGGTGGTACAAATGAGTGATGCCTTCCTCTTTAAACAGAAGCTGCGTCTTACAATTGAAGGGTTCAGTTCACCAGGTTCACCAGGTTCTGTCAAGAAAACGCCAAAGGCGGTCAAAACAACGGCAGAATTATCGTGATTTGAGGTTGGTTGATGTAGGCACGTGCTAGGGTACCCTACCACGTGCCTACGAGCCCTCAGCCTCCCCTACCTCCCTACTCACGCGCGATGAACGAAGCAAATTGCACACTAATTAAGCAAAACCTTATATTCAATGTTTTAATCCAAATTTGATAATCAAATGCGTTCAATGTTCCAATTCGAATCCAACAATTGAATCCTTTTCATCTTCTAAGTTAGATCAGAGGTTCGAACACGTTTAATGTTCCAAGTCAGTTGAGATATTCAAATACAATCTAACAAAACCATTCTGGTGTGGTTTACGTTGTCCACATGGAGCCTACCGTCACTGTTTTGCTCTCTACACCTCCTCACTATGGCTTGAAATATGTCAATATCGAGACAGAAGCATATTGAAGTTACAGTTGTTGTAGCACCACATGTAGACTGACAAGAGACTGCTATTGACAGTACCCTGGGCTACCCTAAAAGAAGGACAATTTCCATAGAACTTCAGTCCACCAATTCGAAAGTTCGAGGTTTCTGGGAGTTTACGAGGAGAGAAAGGCAATCGATGATGTCAAATTCGGTGCTGTGACAATCTTAGTGATCTTGATTTGTTCGGCGCAATTCAATTGCCATGAATATCTCGTCCTTTGAGATGCTATCCAAAAGCGACAGCATCTGAACGGCTAGGTCTCACGTTTTCGTAGGAAACATCTAGTCTCCAATAAAAAAGACGGCGCCGCATTCTCAACTTTCTAAGACATTCTAATCTTGCCAAGAAAACGTTGAGATTTCGGTGTGTTCACATATGGTCGATCTAAATCGCATTATATATTTCATTTCGTTTTCAGCACTTAGGTCACCTGCATTTCCTATCATCGTCGACGCAAACACTCTTGAATAGATTTCTTTATTTGATTTTCTCTATTTTTTGTTTAATATTTTCTCGCAATAAATTCCCAGTGGGATCTCGAGCACTTTCTTCTAAGCACATATATACCTTCAAACACAATGGCAGAGAAAATTATACAACTGGAGCCGACGATTGAACAACAATCACTCGCTATTCCGCAAGACCAACAGCCTCAGGAGCAAGAGCCGCCACAATCGAGCTATTCTAGTCCTGACATCGTTGAACAGTCAGAATGGTCCAATAGTATCTGGAATTGCTTCTCTCCAAGCTCACTTTGTACTTAACCCCCAATCCCGCACTTTTGACTGTTCCAAACAAACTAATGCTCTCGAATCCTCAGGTCTCAATGCGTTCTTCTGTCCATGTTTTGTTTATGGCAAGACTCAACATCGGATCAACAAAGATCCCAATCTTGCGGGATATTCACGATTTAATAATGATGTATGTCGTTATATGACAAATGGTTAGTTTCACACAAGCTGACTTCCGATAGTGTTTTGTATGGGCTGGGGCACAATGGTGCGGTCTAGGAGCCATATTCACCTTTCTTCAACGTCGCCAAATTCGAACAGAATATGGGATTGGAAAAGCAGGAGAAGGACAGATCAAGGACATAGCTATGAGTTGGTGTTGTCATTGTTGTGTTCTGATGCAACAGGAGAAGGAAGTTATCATGAGAAATCAGGGTAGTGATGTTTTTTCACAGGGGTATCAGAGGACGGAACCAATGGTGATGGCACAAACCGATTGATGATAGAGGGACTCCAGCAGGAAGGCAAATCTAGGATATCGAATCACTTAAACGAAATCAAACATTGAAAATATTTATTTTTCAACACTTTATAATAATATTAATCAGTTTCCATGACGGCATTGTGACTTGAAATGAAAACACGTATTGAGGAGCACGATGATACCCATCCGATTCTGTTACTGGTTCTCTCAATGTCGAGTGCAAATTTAACAACCCGCAATCATTAGCACGCTTCTCTTCTTGGTATCAATTCCCATCCCAGACTAAAATCCTAATAAACGCCATAACAATTCACTCCCCTCTCCTCTCGAGCAACCTTTCCTACCCCACACTCAAACCGCCCTCTTCCTCTTACCCTTCACAGCCTCCACCTCTCTACCTTCTACCTCATCCCCCGTCCTCTCAACCCTCTTACTCAAAATAATATAATCACTTTCCAGCACCTTCCCCCCCTTCAATCTCTTCGGCTCCGGACTATACTCATCTTTCTCATACCCAAGCTTCCTGTAAAACTTCAACGCCGCTTCATTAGCCGTGTAACATGTTAACATTGTTTTTTCGACGCCAGGTATGGCGCGCGCAATGCTGGTAAGTAGGGACATTAGATGGGTGCCTAGACCTGTGCTGTGAGGGTATTAGTATTTTATTGGATGGAGATGTGATAGAGAGGATATAAGCATTGGAGGGAACGAGACGAACCCGCGTAATTCATCCATTAAATGTATCTCATAAAGATAAACCACTTTGATGCCATCCTCAAACGTAGGCATAAGACTCATGAATCCCTTGATCTCCCCTTCTCCTTCACCCTCCTCTCCACGTCCCTCCACAATAATCTTCCTTTTTACTACCTCCAAATCTCCACGATTTTCCTCTCCCTCTCCCTCTCCCTCTCCCTCTCCCTCTCCCTCTCCCTCTCCCTCTCCCTCGCCAATCCCAACACCCACCTCCCTCACAACCAAATACCTCAAATCCCACAACTCCATTTCTCTCCTCTTCCTCCTCCCATTCCACCCCCCTTTACTCTCCATGTAATGTTTCCCCGACGTCATCTCAACCAACTTCAAACAAGCCGTTAAATCTTGCGGACGCAGCGTACTAGGTTTATACAAACCTAGTTTATATGATTTCACCGCTTCATCTTCAGATTTAGGTGACGTATTATAAAGAGCATATGAAGATCTACCAGATGTTAGATATTCGAAACCTAATAGGCAAAATAATAAAGGAAGGGAAAAATATAAATATACCGAGGAGGCATGTAATCACGTTCAAAGTCCTCGAGAGATTTCGCGCATGCGATTGCGATGGAGTCCGAAGTAGACATTTCCGGTCTTGTGTGATATCCGCAAAAATTGACAATTTCAATACTGTGTCTATGATCAAGGATCAAAACTCCATGGCAACAGAATTTCTCAAAGTGATAAACCCGTTTCTCATTTCACTCTCCAGCAGACGCGTCGAGAAGTTCTAGACAATCTGCCCCGCGACGCGAATTCCCGCCCCGCCCCACCCCACCACCTATTCATTCATCTTCATCTGATGATCATCCTTTCATTCCACAAATTCATACCTCAAACCCTACATTTCCCCAAAATCCTCACCATATACTCGAATCCTGGTATATCAATACAAAATGCGCACTCCCCCATTACGAACCTATCTTCGTATCAGCAACATCACTCCCACAATTCGTTCCCATTCATTCGCCAAACCCCGGCGACCATCGAGTAAACTCGGTCCTACCGTGTCACTGGATCATGTATGTCCTATTTCCACACAGACATATGAAAAAGAGTAGAGTTTAATAGAAAGATAGTTTCTCCAGAGATCCAAGGCTATTTCACTCTATAGACGGATTCTCCGGGATTGTCGACGGATTCCCGATGCGGGGTCTAGGGAAGAGACGAGGAGGTTTGTGAGGGATGATTTCGAGAGGAATAGGGGAGTGACGGATCTGGTGGGTTTGGTTTCTTTTTGTTTGGCTGGGGGAGGTGTTGAGTCTGTCTCGAGATTGGGAGACTTGGAGGGTTACAGTTTGATGTGAAGTGGCAATGAAAGCTAACAAATGCATGGGGACGTAGAGCCAAATCAAGTACTTGATTGGTACAGGTAAAACACAGTGGGAGGGAATGGAAAGGTATATTACTGGGATATAATATATTATCTGGGCTGTGGGAAAGTGGTTTATGGTGGGAAAAGGTTGTATATATATGCATTGGTATGGAGTAGCTATGGAGTACGGGGTATTGGAAAATAATCATCGAGGTTTATAGACGGCGTGGGCAGATTTCTATTACGGGCGAAAAAAAGCATGTAATTCTCAAAAGGCCCTGTATAATCATTTGCCTGGCTTGTGGATTCTTTTCGTTTGTATTCTTTTCTGGTCGTGTGTGTGCGGAGGTGATTCTTTCCGCTGTCAACATATCTACTATTTCCCTCGACGCCATACCCAGTATTTAGTGCGTACTCTTTATACAGAGTGATACACATATCGTACACCTCGCTCCTCATGGCTCTTTTGTCGAAAGCTCAAAATCCTCATGATTCTGCGCAACCCACAATTCCGCAACGTGTTCGATTGAAGTCTCTCGTTCTCTGCTCTCCAACTTGGTATTTCGCATCCCAAATGAATTCGATCATCTATTTTCCTTGTCTCTGCTTGTGCTTAGGATTCAACGAACAAATGATATAAACATGTCCTTTCCCTGATTTTCCACCCTTTCTTCTGACGCTCTATAATGTCACCGTATTAGCTAGCATTCACACATCTGGTCCCTCACAGTCGCAAATCCTAGAACAAATTCTCCAAGCAATTTTCTCGCTGTCTTATTGAATCCCACGCCTCTCAATCTCCGCACAAACCCAAAGCCTCTTCCCCCAGAAATAAACACAAAACATACCTTGCACCCCTCACACAACTTCTTCACGGAACTCCTAACCTTCATGCCCCTAACTTGTTCTGCTCCCTTTCCACTCGCGCTCAAACTCGCACTCTCCTTCACCCTTTCCATCAGAGCCAATGTTGGTCTCTTCGCCATTTGCATCGAAGCAAAACATCTTGCGCCAGCCAATTGTGTACTTTGAACTCGTGCAAAAGCTGGGAAAACCATTCGCGCTGTGCGAAGAAACATTGTCGAGGGTATCATCTTGTTGATTTTGAGGTGGATTCAATATATCGAGAGGTATCCGCTGACCAAGTTGCTCGTTATTGCGTTCTCGGAGTGGACTGATATCGTAATGGAGGGACTGAGGATTTTGGAATGACGCTAGTAATACACACGGGCCAAATCCCTGGTGCCACTCCCGGTGAGCTTGCTCTCTTCTAATCGACTTTCTCTACCCAAAAAGCATGTTTGCGAATAAGTTCTTGAAGTAATTTCCTATGTATTCCGACTTAATTTCTTCAAGATTTTGAAGACATAACATTGACACCAAAAGAAACAAAAATTTGAACATGACGTTCCGAGTCTCGGTGAGCAACATTATAAAGTTGTCTGTCTATTCGACTGATGTACACCAGACGACAACTACAAAAACTTTCCAAACCACTCCCCCAAAACCCCATAAGCCCTCTCATATTCCCTCCTCTTCATCTCATCCTCCAAATCCGCCCTCGCGCTCAAAAATCCATGTACCTGATCCTTAAACGTCTCAACATATTTCTCCACCTTCAACTCTTTCTCATAAGCATCCATATCTTTCCTTTCTTCCTCCGATGCCAACACCACGTGGGGAATCGTAATCTTCCCCGCGTCTTCTACATCGATCATACCGGGATGCAGTTGGGCTGATACTTTCCATGGACTATTTGGTCCGGATGTTATGGCGATGACTTTCCCGCCCCAGCAGTACTATATCGTTGAGTCAGTTCGTGATTGTATCAAGGAAATACTGAATGACAACGAAAGAAGAAACATACCCCCACAGCACCCCAAGTTTTCTCTCCATATTTCTCTTCAACATTCTTCAAGATACTCAGAATCCTTTCAATTGCAACATCTGGTTTCCTCGGAGCGAACCAATCCATAAGAGGTTTCATCTGTTCATCAGTCACAGGCGGATACCTAAAAATCCCATCAACATTCCTATTTCTACAATGACAAATACCAAAACCCACTCACCACTCCATCTTCGCCGGCTGTCCTTCAAAGAAATCCGGCATGAAAACCTGATACTTCTCCCACGATTCTTGAGCTAGTATATCTGCTCCTTGAATGGTTTGTGGATAGTATCCAAAGATATCGTAGATGACCAGTATGGCTTTCTTCGCAGATGGCGGTCCAGAAACATCTTAGGATATTGTCAATAGCTGGAGTTTAATTGTCCTGGATAGGAACGATACTAACAAGTTTTAAGTCCGCCTATGGTTTCATAGGTACCTTTGGGGGTGTATCCTTCTGAAACGACCGGTGGGATATTGCAGCATGCGGCGCTGTGGCCGTTGATTGATTGCATGGTTATTTAATGAATGGGAATGGGAGAAGCTGGGATGTATTTGTTGGAAGATACCGTCTATGGTCTTACATTTAAAAGTTACTCGCAGTTGTAATCACGGGACAGCTCGTATGTACAACATTGCTGAAGTGGAATTTATGCTGACGTGAAGGTATCGGCGTGATGAGTAAGACCGAAGTGTGAGGGATGGAACGACGAATCCGCCTACGTTAGATGAACTACAACATTCGTTCTCTCTGTCGGTATTTCATTGATTAGTTTCGGTAGATCACAGCTTTCTTTCTTTTCAGACGAATTATGGTTAAAGTTCATGTTGCTGTAGAAGAAATTCAACGGCGAAAAACTGAAGAAGAAAGAAGATCGAGACGAAAGAGAGCAAGATTATACTCAACACAGCGATCTGACGATGGACAGAATAAGTATCGAATTAATGGTAGATATTACAAAGATCTATATCTCTCGTGACAACGAGCTACATAGCTCTAGATGTAGAGATATTGAATCAAATTCATCCTCTCCTTTTCCGAAGCTAATCCAACAGCATACTATATACAAAGTCCAGCTTTCTCACCAAAACAATTTAAACAAGGGTATCACCAATCCTAACTGTAATAACAATACTTTGTGAAACAAGCTGTACATTCGCTTGGGAGCTTCTGTCCAGTCTTCTCCATGAACGCACAACCTAAACAAGTAGGCCATTCGGCATCATTGCCCTGAGTTGCAACCTCCACACCGTTTGCAATGACTCCCCCGGAAGTGGCCGCTGGATAAATTAATTGGGCAGTCGGGACATTGCTAGCGAATGTGTATTGTGCATTTGGGAGGTAGACGATTGTTGTTTTGCTTGTATCGCCGCAGCCGAAAAATGTAGCTCGCTTATTGTAGCCCTCGGCCACAAAAGTCTCAACGGAAGGAATGACTGGCATGCGCGTGAGACCGGCTGTCAGAGATTGTACGTATGTGGTAAGAATTTCGGATCCATTGGGCCAGTTGTTCGCATCATCTGCACTGTTATCATTAACGATAATAGCAGATATGTTTCTGTCCGGCTGCAGGAACGGGAAGATGGGGTTGTTTTGCATGGCTTCTCCACCATCGACCAAACTCAATGTATCCTGGGCTGGAATATTGTTTGCAGAGTTAACTACGCCCGTGGATGAGTCGTATTCGTAAAAGGGATTTTTATAGATAGCATATAAATCTTCGGTGGTCACCTCATGCACGCCGTCAAGAAATGCAGAGATACCTTCAAATGCATTTGAAGAACCATTAACGGGCGCTGGAACGCTGAGACACGCCTCGTTAAACAAACTACTTGAGGTTCCTAGGATATAGCCCAAGTTATCGTAATTGGTGGTACATTTCCCAGTTGGCACACCATTTTTCAGAGTAGTGCCAAGATACTCAGTTGGCGTGAAAGCAGACACGTCGGCATCCCAGGATCCAAACTCATATGGAGAGAACTCATACATTGTAGCATTAGGACCGGGCGTGCATTGGCCTAGCCATGTCTTCACTCCTCTGCTGGTAATGATTGGAAATGGTACTGCATGTGAAGTAAAATTGGAAAGTGTGGCGACCGATGAGAAAGTGGTTGATTCACCATCATTTGCGAGCAATTGATAGGCCAAAAGTCTCCCCCATGGATCAGTGAGAGTGGTGTGGAAGCCTGCTGCATCTTTTTCAAGAAGTTCACCGACGATTTTGGCATACGCTACGACGAAAAGTAATCCATCAGGATCAAAGAGGGATTCTTCAAACGCCGTTTCCCAGATATTATCTCGCAACCACGAGACTGTTGGATAGTTGTTTCCAGCAAGAGACGAAAGGAACCATGATCCACCCGAAAGACCTGCTTGATATGTGATAGCTTGGTAGAGACCGCTAGTAGAAACATCACTGTCGCGTTCATCAAGACCTTGAACTACACCCGCGCTCTTTTGGAATAGTTAGTGTTGGACTGCTTGGGAAAGATGGTCTAAGAGATGTTTCGACGACGCATGAATGCCGCAGTTGAAAAGAATGTCTTTTAATAGAAATTACTGACCGCCAGGAGAGATCGGTAGCCCCCACCACTGTGGGTAAGCGCGATCTGAATAATATTAGTTACTGAAGAAATGAGCCTGAGACAGATATACACACCGTTGGCAAATCATCTGTCCCAAATCTCGAGTTTGTTTTCTCCAGCCACTATACATAGAGTCAGTCAAAGTTTAATTTTAAGCCAAGAGAAAGAAATAGGGACTCGTAATTTCCTCTCGCCTAAAACATAGCAAGTGGAACCAGGTCTAGGATTAGGTGAATCAGTAAGACAATGACATTCCGTACCGTTTTCAAAGCGACATCCGCAATAGCTTTTCTCGATACTCTGTAGGATTCCTCATTGTCTGAAAGACCATCTGCAGGTCTAACAAGTGATACCCCTGAAGGGCATGTCACAGAGGTGGGCGCGTACGAAGCGCCAACTACGCTACTCCCCATCAAAAATCCAAGTAACGAGGATATTGACCAAACCATTGTTGCTTTGAGATCCCAAATCGAATGTTGGGTTTGAAAAAATCAGATTGAGATGCTGGAACCCAGAAAGATGAACTCGAAGTGCAATAAAGAACGAAGAAGAGAAAAGAAAGCCTCCTTGAATCACCGAATCCAGATAGGATATGATGTGAAGAGCAATCAGCAATCGATCGACTTCTTGAAGATTGACTGATATTCAGAAGGGAGGCGTGCGTATTTGTACCTGAATGATCGACCTAGCTTTTGATGATAGATAGACATACTCTACATATGGCCCAGTTTAATAAAGTTGGGGGTTTGGCGCAACATCTGGTCTGTTCATGAGTGGGTGCACAAAAATCCAAATTTGGGTCTTCCAAAAGGTCACTAGAATACCTTTCAGGTCCACAAGTCTCGGTGTAGATGGGATCGGCGGCAGGCTGGTGGATTAGATAGCAAACGCCCCAATAAATCGAGTTTACCATCGCACATTTTTGACGCAGTGACATTTTGGACGATATGAATGGTCAATTTGAAATTGACCAGGGGCAATCACGACGTTGTGCGAACGTGGACTTTGTAGCCAGTAAGGAATCACACGTGTGTGAAAGTGCTCTAGCAAAAGCGAAAAGCTCTTGAGTCGGTGGACTTTTACGCGTAAAGTGACCTGGGTACGAATTCAAAGTCCGAATCAGGAAGCTCGACATACTTCCCCATACGCTTTGGGATACATTTCCGATGGCTGAAGAAAATTGATGTGGATGGATTCCAAAGTAGGCTGGCTGCTTGCTGTCGGCACTGTAACAACCTGGAAGTTGAAGGACAACCGCAACCGATCAGACGGATTCTAATTCTACGCGAGTAACGCGACAGTACGTTTCCGTACGGATCGATTACTCCACGGCTAGCTCCGTCGCTTGAATGATTCAAACATAGCGGATATAGTGCAGTCCGATCATTTTGAGTTTCCGTGTGAAGTGGTACTCGGTAGGTAGAGATGACTAGAAGAAGCCCTAAAGAGTCAAATAACATTCTAGAAAGTCCCTCGGCCTCTATATGTTGTAATCGTGCATATGTGATTGGTAACACGTGAGTGTAACTACCTACTAGGTGTCCAGGTGCCTGAGCACGACTCTGTACCTATACGAAGCACTTTTTGCCGAAGATTTAAATAAAGTTGCGAGCGGCATTACTACGTGATTAGGTGCGTACAGGGGAGGCCACAAGATTGAGTCGGGGTACGGGGATGCCGGTATTTGTTCAGCTGGGTCTTGAAAGTCTTCGAAGAAACACCTAGATCAACATAAATACAGCATTACAGCCAGCCATAACTTGGCTTCCGTGTCCCCTCGCTGAAGAGTCTGTGGACTCGTGAAACGATGGCTAGAAAAAGAAATTCACTTATTAAGATGCTCGTCGCTTGCCGTATAACCACCTCCTTCAACATTCCCGCTGTCAATTGGTGGAAACAATGGTCAGCTAAAGAGGACAATTAGTATACTTAGTTAACATGAAAGTGGGATTGGCCCTGGTTAGATGTAGCTTTTCTTCTTTTTGAGGATGTTAAATCCGAAACTTGGTCCGCTTGCAAAGTCGCAATGCAGAAAAATGTGCCTTCAATCTGGCTCTTGCAGAAACGGGCCTGACATATCAGCATGCATAGATTACTTGGTACTAGTAGTGTAATTCAATTAGGTCGAACCTTGTTTATGAGCGAGATCACGATATCAAACAATTTTTTGGAGAGTAGTGCACAAGTTTTTCATTTTAGATTAATAGAATTGCTGTCACATGTGTTCTATGTTACAAGGGCCATTGGGCCGAATATTTTCCGTGCTGTCTCTTGAGATTTCTAGACGATACAAAAGAAATAAAAAACCTAAACTGCAGTCGCTTCGTTCCCTTCGCTGGCAGGTTTAGCAGCTCCGCCGTCAGATTTCTCAATGCTTTGCTCCTTGCTCTCATCAGCTTGCACGTCATGTTGTGCCATTGGCTTTTCCTGAACATCTGGCTCTGCTTTGCCGACAGTTTGAGGGTCAGAACCTTCAACGTCCGGATGAGGTGGTGCGACTCCAACTGCATCATCCTCAGGTGGGTTGATCTCATTGCCTTGAGCATCCACCATGCGAGTTCTGGTTTCATATCTAGTCTTGAAGCTCACTTTTCCTTCGAGAGACTTTACTGCCTCAGGATCAAGGATATTACCGTCTTGATCTCTGTATTCAACCTTCTCCTCGCGGGAAACAATGCTATGACTAGCGACAGGGGCGGCTGGCGGTGGAGAGACCAAGCCTTCTGGTTTCCCTTCTGGTGCCCCTGAGACGTTCTCTTGTTCTACAAGGGGTTTCTGCTCGCCAGCCCCAGCCTGTGCTGGGATTTCAGCAGCGTTGGTTGGGATCAATGGCGAGTCTGTCTTGTGGACGTCGGCGTTCGCATTGATAGATCGAGTTGCATATTCAGAGTACTAAAAATATTAGCGCATATTCTCAGTGTGACAAACTAGACGTAGTCGTGACTAAAATGAAATTGAACCTACATCGTTCAAGAAGGTATTGCAGTCCCAGTCCCACTTTTCGAAAAGTTTCACTTGTTTGCAGGCTGATTGTGTCCATGGATTGCCATATGCCAATGGAGAGTAGAGAGCAAAAACAACCATGCTAAGCGTTAGGAAGATGACCGCGCCGATCCTTCCGATGAAAGGGCGTTCACGCAAACCGATACCAGGAACACGGGCAGTGATAAAATCAAAAATCTGACACAACGCGATGATGGAGAAATAAAGTGCGGGGAAGTAGTGGTGAAGGAAAAGCTGACGCTGCATCAGGTAGAATGGGAAATAATGGAAAGCCCATCCAAGAACGGATGTTCCAATTTCGTAGTCGAATCGCTTGAAGACTGGGTTATCGTAATCTCTGAACCCTCTTTGCCAACGGAGAACGGCAAGCCCTTTAAAGGCTACAAATAAAACGACAGCCAGTGTCGAGCTCCACCAAATTACAGGGTTGCCGATGAGGTAGATTTGACGATTGTCTTTGCCCCAGAAATTAATACCGCGTCTGAGAATAGGCCACGAATCAGGACGAGAGTCCCAAGCATGGGATTCAACCAGACCAGCATTTGTGTGCCACATGACTTTGTTGAGCTCCCAGAATTTGCCAAAGAAACCCGGATTCCTGTAGTTGACTTTCTCCGCGTCTGCTCCAAGTTGAGGGTGTTCATTTTGCTCGACATACCAAACACTGTTGGGAAGAGTTCCTCCCTTAGCGCATGTGACTTCTTGCTGCTCTGACGCCCACTCAGGAAGCTTGACTTTATGTGAGAACAAAACACAGCCAGTCATAATATGAACAAGTCTAAACTTGGTCTGAATTGTTCGTAAGCGAGTCTTAGCCAGTTCCCCGTCGGACATTTTCTTGATGATCTCGACACGGAAGAAGTCGTTAGCATCGCCTTCGAATCCTTCGTAACCGTAAGCGGACACCTCGTTTTGCCAATCTGCCTCGGTAACTGGCGGTCGAACATCATGAGAATGGAGGCGACGATGTGTAGGTTGATGGTATAGCTTGAGGACATCACCGTCTTGAATAAGCTTTGGTTCAGGTAGAGCATCCCAAGCTAATGACCCGTTGATTGGCTGTCCGTTGATATCAAGCGGTTGAGTTTGGTTCTCCAAAAGCCAGATATTGTTCTCGTCTTTGTGGGGGTACAATGTGATCTGCTGTTGCTTGCTACCAGTTGGATACATAAGATTGTGAGAGTGTAGATATCCTCCTTGGGTGTTGTGATGCCTGATGCTAACTCGACTTCCAAAAGCAACATCTACGGGAACATCTTGCATGGACTTCGAGTTCAGAGTTGCTTGAAACTCGGAACTCATGAATCCATCACCGTCTCCTGGGTTAACCAGACATAAGAAGTGGATACCAAACATAGCCATGTAGAATGTAAGGGGAATGATAATAAGACAAAAGATTCGTGCTACAAAGTGTTTGGCGAAAATGCGCTGTACTTGTCAATTTTTGACAAATTCGTCAGAATAAAGGGCTCTTACCGGTGTGACAGTTTTTGCATCTCCAAGCAAAACCCACAGTTGCAATACAGTAAGACTACCGACCCAGGCAATTGTGAAAAGTCCAACCCATTTGACACTGGCGGTGGCTCCCAAACCAAAACCTGTCATAACCAACCAAAACCACCAGCTTGGTCCAAATGCTTTCGTAGGTCCTTGTTCATGTTGATTTGTGAAAGATGTGAATGCAAGCGCTGTCATGGCTGTCATGATCATGAGAGGAGAGTCGAGGAGAATTAGACGTGCTTGAGTAAGTAATCCATTTTCTGATGATGTTAGCCTAGCTCCTGAAAGCACAATGCTCCAGGATTCGACTCACCGAATATAATGAATCCAGCTCCCATAGCAGCTGTCATGGTTCTGCAACCTGCAGCTTTGAGAGTTAAGAACATGGTAGGAACCAAGAGGATTCCGCAGATAGCTGGCAATAATCGCATAGCAACATATGGTACACCTGGTTCGACATAATCCTTTCCGATATCCTTGAAGTCAAATTCTCCATCAAATCCAGCCAAGTATCCCGCGAGTGTAATCAATAGTTTAGCCAAGGGAGGATGTACGTCCATAAAGAATTTACCCTTTATGTATTTTGAGGCGAAACCACCAAAGCTATAACAATAAATGTAAGTGTTTTTTCTAGGGTCAAAAACCAGTTGCAACATGAATACTTACTGGACTTCATCGAATACCACACTGCTTGGTTGGTAGATGCGGAAAAGTCTGACGACAGCACCCAATAGTGTCAGGACGGTCATGACCTGAAAGTCGGAGCTAGGGAGAAGGAAGACATTTTGGTCTTTAACACCTTCAGAGGTATAATCTGTTGGTTTCTTGGTAACAGGTTGCCTTGAAGGGCTCCTCGAGCCCTTTGCGACATCTGCGTGCACGGATTTTCCAGTACGTGCCATAGTGTACTTCAGATGAAAATCGAGATGCTCTATAGATCCAAGGAGCTTCTAAAAGCCCAAATTCCCAAAGAATTGAACCAGCAAGCTCGAATTGATTGTATTGCCGGAAAGAGTGTAAAGAAAAATGAATGGCAAAGGACTAAAAGTACGGCATCGAGGTTGGAGGACAAGTCGCCTGTTAATATTGGCAAGTAAGTCGTAAGGGGGAACTTTTTGGAAAGGGCCAGGTATGGTTTAGAGTGACGCGAGTGTAGCCTTTTCTATTAATAAACTTCACCAATCAATCAAACAAATTTTCAGCCTCAGCCTTTCCAATCTTACAATTTGTCTAATTTCGAACATATGATTTCCCATAACGTGAATACGATTCTTGAGAAAAACAACTAGCTTCAGTACATCCATATCTATCAAGAAGTACTTTGGAAAATCCTTACAAATTGTGCCAGAGCTATTGTAAAACATTTGGTGGAACTCCTTCGTAAGGCTGAACTTTATATATTACACCTAGGTGTATCCCTAGTGATGTAAATGCTTGATATAACAATCTTCGCAACCATGGATTTTACTGATCATCGATAGGAATGGGACAAAGGATGTATATATTAGCTGTCTAGGAACGAATTGCTTTGGAAGGATTTTGACATTTCACGAGAGTTCCATCTAAGCGATTACGCAAATCAGAAAGTTGTCCCCAAGTCTAACAATGAGAGTTCAATGCAGCAAATAACCTCTTCCGCTTATGTACAACTTTGTCTGGTCTTGCAACCACCCCACCATAACCTGTGTTTGTTCCTCAGATCTAATATCCGTCCTTACCCCACTTGTTGTATTTCTCGTGTAGCTCCTGGAGACAATATGTTAGTATAGATATAGAGTATATAGAAACCTAGCAGACTCTGGCAATAGCACACGTATATGAACAGGAGTATACAGTGCTTGGTGTTCTGTGAGCCGGATACACGGGGGAAAGAAACCTACCTTTGGCAAGTTAACATTGGGAACAATGACGCTGTGCAATGCGCTAGGTGCGTCCTTTGGTGGGTTTCTTGGGTCACCAGCTGGGTGATATTGGTATTTGAAGTCCTGTCTGGCGGCATCGCCTCTGGAGCTCTCAGTCTGCCATGGCATGGTACCAGGAGCGACGTTTACTTTGGCTTCTGAGGTGGCTGAAGTGGGTTTACCACCTAATAACACAAGTCAATTGGAATGTTCAGTACCCGGTCGAAGAAAATGATCTCACCGAAGTAGTAGCCGGCCAAACCAAAGGCACCGGCCATGACACCGAACAAAACCTGCACAAAATGTGGATTAGTCACATCCTCGGGGTGCATCTAAGGCGGAGAACAAATAGGACTGCAGTAAAGCCAGATGCGTTTTGTAGTTTCACTCACATAGAGTTCGGGATCTCTTTTTGCGCCCTTGTTAAGAACATGGCCATCTGCAGATTTTGCTGCAGACTTGGCTGCCTGTGCGCCGACTCTTGCTGCTGCTTGTGCGGACATTTTTGGAAATGGTGGGTTTGATGTTGTATCGCGGGTGAGCAATAGTCTATCCTAGAGATGGTACGATGCGATTTCCAAGATGTTTTGGCGGAAGATGTTCACGGATTATGTCACCAACATCACGTGCTTTGATGATCGAGAATATGCAATGTTTGATTGGTGGAGGTCGCCAATGCAACCACTTTTCTACAACTGAAGCTTGTTGGGGGTGAATGTTTCTATTTCCTTGCGGAAAAAATGATGGCAAATGTTCTAATGGCCTGGCTACGAGGATAAGTTCATAGGTTCCTAGGTAGGTAATAAACATTCGATCTTATAAATCACATCACCGTCACCCTTGTGCTGATTGTCCATGAATCTTCATTTCCCAATTCATATCAGCCATCTCCCATCAGCCATCTCCCATCAGCCATCTCCCATTTCCCACTTCGCAAGCTTCAAAGCAAAAGCAGACTTCACTCTCAATCCCTCCCGACGCTTGGACCCCTCTCTTTCCACAAACAACATAACGGCGGCCGATATTACAAACCTTCTTCCTCTTCTTCTGCTCCCGTGCGCTACTTTATTAACCTGTCTTGAGCCTGTCTACGCACACTTGCTATGTACACCAACTCGAGAGCATTCTACGCCCGCACTCACACTCCTTGTAAATTGTAACTTTAATTATTTTCTTCTTCACGCCTCACTTTAGTACTTTACACTGCAGTATGTAATGCTTGAACCCTACTATTAAGATCTAAACTTAAGATCCAATTCCCACACTCCTTAAAATTACCTCTTTTACCTTGTCATTCTCTACCCAGTACTTTTACCTCAGAATCCACCTTTTTACACTCCTCAATACCATCACAGGCAGAGTAGATATTCAATAAAATTAATTCCTGGAGCGCTTCTTGCCAACTTTCGAACTGGCACACGGCACACGACCTTCACTTACATTATTGTGCGACCGACTACCGTTATTCGTGTTGATATGAGAGATAGAAGAATTATTTTGGAGGAACGATTTTGATATACGAAATGACTTCCCGGGACAATTCTTCGTCCAAATTCCTTCATTTCACAGATAACGACAATCACAACTTTCCCAACCCACAACTTGCGCCTTCAGAGATAGGAGATGCAGCGAGTGTTTTATCGTCGCGAATGACCGATATAGCTTCCGAGGATGGAGATAATACAGATACCTTTTCCGGTCCGGTTTCGCATAGTCAACGATTAAGCCAACGTCATAGCATACAGACTGGAGATGGAACCTCAAGGCCAGGTACAGGAGTCACGGCTGTTTCTTCCAGAGGAACATTTGGACAAGCTGCCCCAGTTCGAAGAGGCTACATCCCAGGAATAATGGCGCAACGAAGGAGCACATCAGGACGACCTCCAAGCTCTACAAGCAAAACTCACGTACCATCTTTAAGTGCCCATGCTTTCTTCCGCCCAATGAGCTCTCAGAGACTGCAAGCGCAACGTGGAGGATCTCGACCAGTTACACTTATACAGCAAGGGTTTGGTGAAGACGGGTCTTTGGATGGAGGTAGTGTGAGGCAGAGCGTACATTCGAATTTTACTATACCTCAGCAAATTATTACCGAAGATGCAGATTTACCTCCACCACCATCTCGAGGTACCGAAGTGACAGAGCTAGGAACAGTGGATAGAGGTACCGCAAACACAAGTCCTACGCATGGCCATGCAGCTGGAAGCTTCGCAGACAGTGTCCGCCCCTTGCAGAAAGGTCCAGCGAATACAAAAGGGCTGAGTTTAAACATCGATAAGGGTTACAAAAACGGCACTTCGACACCCAAATCTCCACGGTCATTTCATTCTAACTTTTTGATGCCTACAAGAAACGACGGTCCTGCTGGAAGCCCCAGCCCGAGTCGTAGCAATCAAGGCCGCGAAAAGCTCTCGTCTGCTGCTTCTTCGCCAGGATTTACTCCCGTGGATGCGCAAAACAGTAACATACAGACTCCGAACCTTGGTAAAAATCATCAATATTTCACTGGTAACACAGTGTTTTGCTGGGGAGGCAGGCTACAAAATACTCGGCACAGACCCATCAACATTGCCACGGGATTGTTTGTTGTAGTTCCATCAATCCTGTTTTTTGTGTTCTCAGCCCCGTTTTTATGGCACCATGTTTCTCCTGCGGTACCTATTTTGTACGCCTACATTTTCTACATTTGCATGTCCTCCTTCATACATGCTTCTGTGTCTGATCCCGGAGTAAGTACTTGCAAGCACGCTTTCAACACCTGTAAGCTTACCTGATCAAAGCTAATATTCCTAGATTTTACCTCGAAATTTACACCCGATGCCTCCAGCAGAGGAGGATGAAGATCCTCTCCGACTAGCGCCACCCCAGAATGATTGGACTATGATCAAATCAGCCCAATCTAGCACAAATGCAATGGAAGTGCCTACAAAATACTGCAAGACTTGTAACATTTGGCGACCGCCTAGAGGACACCATTGCCGAGTTTGTGATAATTGTATTGAGACACAGGATCATCATTGTGTCTGGTTAAATAATTGTGTCGGGCGTCGAAACTACCGTTACTTTTTTGTATTTGTAACTTCGGGTACACTTCTTGGGACGTATCTCTTGGGTGCGAGTATAGCCCAGATTATTGTTTACGGGCATCAACAAGATATTTCATTCGGTGCCTCGCTAAGTCATTGGAGAGTCCCTTTTGCAATGTTCATTTATGGCCTCCTCGCTACACCATACCCAGCCGCACTGATGGTATATCATTTCTTCCTTATGGGTCGAGGTGAGACAACAAGAGAATATCTCAATTCGCACAAATTCATCAAGAAAGATCGCCATCGTCCATTTACCCAGGGAAGTTTTGTCAGTAACTGGATTGCTGTACTTTGTCG
Source organism: Botrytis aclada (assembly GCA_014898285.1). Lineage (NCBI taxonomy): Eukaryota > Fungi > Ascomycota > Leotiomycetes > Helotiales > Sclerotiniaceae > Botrytis > Botrytis aclada. The sequence goes on along the minus strand of RCSV01000001.1, from coordinate 1,188,285 downwards.
ACCCCGACCTCCAACTTACCTAAATTTCAAACGGAAATACGAAGAAGGTGATCAGAGATTTGACGAGCGAAGGGGAAAACGAACGGCGCCTATTAATAAGGAATTTCAAGGAGGAAATAACATGGAAATGCAAAATGTTCCTAATACGGAAGGGGAAGGGTTTCAAGGACCTACGTCTTTGAGACGGACGACTTGAGGAGTTTGGCTGGGTGGTTTGGAAGGGAGCACTTTTTGACTTTTGCGCTGACGCTAGATACCTATTTTCCTTGCATTTTTATGTTACCATGGTGGGATCATACTTGTACTTAATACTGTATTATTTTTGAAGAATATACGAGGTGAGCAGAAGAGAGGATAGATAATACATATGAATCATCGAATCGCAGTCACTGCTGGTGGTGGCCGACGATAGGGATGAGAGAAGAGTATTTTGATGAAAGTTGGAGGTTGTAGTACATTTTACTTTCTTATAGGAAGGAGATGAGATAAGAGATGGAAAGAAAGATAAATAGCTGATATCTCGAAACGGCCTTTTATATTATATTCTATAAATATACTTAATTTACCCAATGACTTGAAGATGTATCTTTTCCGATATCATCTCTTCCTGATAAGATGTCACGAGATACAATTCTTTCTGCTTGGTGTTCTATTCTTATAAAAAGTGCAATAGCACAGTGAGGTGAAACAGTTAAGTGAATAAGCTCTACATACCTAGGTACTATCAGCATAGGCTCTGAAATCTTCGACTTGTGATCATAAGAATGAGATGATCTGCTGTCTTTCATAAGCACCTAGACAGGTATAGGTGGATCTGGATAGTTTGCGGTCTGATATTTTTGAGAAAGAAGCTTGAGCTTCTTTTGGTGCATTGGGGTGGAGGTTGGGGTGGAATTCGCAAGGTAATGGGGTGAGTGGAAATGGAATGAATGGTGCTGCAGTGAATGTGCTAAGGTGAATAGTGCTAAAACATATGATTAAATTGTATGTGAGAAAGTTATTATTCAGTCTCATGCATCACATTAGAAGATATTCCGGTTGTCATGCAAGTAGGAATTAGGCCTTTCGATCCCCACGAAATTTGGCGAGTCGATGAAGGGGCAGGCGTTTCACGCTCTTATCACCGCGCGCAAAGGTCGAAATCAATTGCCAAAAATTAATCACAACTCGATCATTCAGTTAATTTGATTGATTGAACATAATCTTGATTGATTGAACATAATCTTGATTGATATACAGTAATACCTAAGGGCATTACAATAACAAGATAGGAGTGTCTATTATGAATAAATCCTCCCATTTGATCTTGCGACTCTTCTTTTGGAAGGAAACTAACAAGACATAGCGAAAAAGGAAACACATCCTGCAGACTTTGTCGTCGTAAGATAAGAGAGAGAGGAAAATACTCCACCCAAAATCAGTTTTGAGGGCGCTCGCGAGAGCTAACGTTGTAAGAGTCGCTATCCATATCCATATCCGTATCCCACCAATTCTATAACCGTTTATCCTTCCTTCCAAGCTCCTGATGTACCCAAACAAACAAAGGAAAAGGGGGGTGGTGTAAGGAAAATTATTCTAAAAACGACTCGCTCGCTCGCTGCCGAATGACTCCAGAAAGATGATTAAAATAAATAAGTCCCAGTGTTCCCAATCAAAAACGCCCAAAGGAAAATAACGTTGATACATTCATCGTATCCTGACCATAGTGTTGGAGGACGAAAAGTACGGGATCCAAGAAAAAAATGTCAGCCCCAGGGATCCAGCTCGTCTATTTCTAGGAAGGAGTCATTTCTAAATGCATCCGCGAACTGCTTCATATGCCGTCGTACATGATCTTGGGCATGGTGGAGATTCAAACGGCGATGCATCGTGAGTAATGATGATGACACTCTTCTTTCTCTTCTCCATCGGGGAAACGCGAGGATGTGAGAAGACTGGTGAGAGTTGCATGGAGAGAGGGCAGCCTAAGTTTCATGGTCCGGGCTGAACATTGGATGATATGATGTTGTTGTGCTGAGCCACTCCAGGGAGTTTATGGTGCTGTGGATTTTGGGTACTCGGTACGTGCTGAGTTCGTCTGCGGTGCAGATAGACAATCCATCTGGAGGGGGCTGAGGGGGAACCTGACGGGAGGGATATCGATGGTGAAAAATGAAAGAATTGAAGACTTCGGTCGCGAGAGCAAGGCTGAAAATGGGCTATGGCTATTGGAAGTAGGGATTTTTGGGATTTGCGAATCTGATATCGTTGCGTTTCGTTTCGGGGTGGGGGTGAGGTCGGGGAGGTCGGTGAGGTAATAATGCCTGGTGTATATCTAATACGATCTTTAATTTGAAGTTGTACTCGTGATCGAAATTTGAGGGGGGCTTTGAGATTGTTGACTACATGGTGAAGTTCGGGATGATCTATTGATAAGATTTTAATTAGTTTAATTTGTTTTTCAGATCTTCACAATTAATACTTGTTGCTTTTGAGTTTCTGCTTCTTTGACACTTGTCCCCTTGTGTCCCTGATGTCCCGTATGCCCCGTATGCCCCCTTGAGCCCTGTTTACTTCTTCTTTTCCAAGAGTGATGAAGGAGTCAGGGCATTTTGGGGCAAAGAGGGCATTTCGGGGCAACAGACGACGATGCAATCCAATTGAATCCCATTGCAATCAATCATACAGTCAATTGCGAAAAGAGGCTTTTGTAACTTTTGTAACTTGCTTGTAGTGAAGTGGCTGATGAATGTGATAAGGGTCGCTTATCTGGTCACAGCAACAGAGTACTCCGTAGAGAAGTGCTAAGAAGTACTATGACGCAGTGTACCGCCTCGGCTGCATATTCCGACCTTGCAACATCTTGCAGATTTCATCTACTCAGGGCCACTAAGAATCTAATAAAAGACCAGGGCTTTGAGTCTGAGACCCTTTTTGCACTTGCTCAAGGTTCCAGCCTCGTCTTGACGATCCGAAACTTTCGTACTCAATTGTCTACTTTGGGAAATTGTCCAAAGTACCAAATTGATTGGGAGGAAAAGAGAAGGTAAAATTAGGATATACTAACATTCAGTCCATGGTAGATACACCGGGCAAAAGAGATAATGAGGAATTTAGTGGTCATCATCGTCGTTGTCTCTTGGGTGGCTTCTGAATGCCATGATGGAGTCTGTCAAGCAACGATTAGCAAAGATCACATGTATAGAATGGAGAATCCCATAAGCCATGACTGCCGAAGAAGGATCTCATGAACAAGGAATTTCACATACTGGTGATTTGGAAGGATTCGGTAGACATTTTTGGTGGAGGTAGTTGGTTGTTGGTGTTGGTTGGGATTGATATTATATTGGTCGATGTACGTGACAGATGAGTGTTGGAGAGTGTTTGATGTATGTGGGATGATATTGAATATGAGATGAGTTTGAAATGCGAAGTAATAGCTTTCAAAGTGTGGTGGGATGGAGGATGTTTATATCTGATATTTGATGCAGTTGGAAATGCTGAAACAAAAACGAATTGGGGAGAGAGTCTGGGGGTTTAAGTATCTGGAGCTTAATGTATATAAGTCTTTTCTGAAGATATCACAATTATATTATTATACATAGCAACAAGATGCAAAACACCTGCATAGGGCCATGCTTGGATAGTGGCTGAGAGCCCCATGGTAGATCGGTGTCTATGTTCAGATAGGGAGAAGATTACAAGGAGGCCATCCAGGCTGGAAATGGGAAAGGCAGGCACAGATAGTACAATAACTCAGCAGCGTCATAAGTATGACTGAGGTAGTCAAAGCTGGGAGAAACCTTACAGGCTCGGCGTTGAGAAACGTATGAAAATGGTTCCCAAATGTGAATCTCTAGGAATATCTGGAACCTTGCAACCTGACTAACTGCAACTACTCAAAGAGGTCCCAGATTATGAACCTGGGTACTTTTTTGACATCTTAGCGACTAACTGCCTGGCGCCCATCCAAGGGGAGAGTGACTGTGACAAGGGTGTAGGGCGTCTCTTAACCTATCATTCTTCTCACTCAGCTCCATTTGCCACGGTCCGCCCCATGTTTGTTGGTAACCATCAGTTCGAATTATAGCCACAAAGGCGCCTGCTCTGACTCTTAATTCTGAGCCAGGGTTCTAGGCAGTAGGGAGTATGCACACTATGGAAAGGGTCCGAAGTACCGTACCATTAGCTTCGCAATGAAAGTACCATATACCTGCAGCCTTGGGATGATGATATCAGGCATGAGGTACAACGTTTACGGAAAAGGAAGTGCAACGAATCTGGTTTGCAAGGGAAGAGATGCATGGTAGAGTCATTTGTTTGATCTGGATGGGACGGACTTCATGGATTAGATGGAATAGGACCCAAAGAGAATCGAAGACTTACTCGTAAGTTGTCACTAAGTATAGCTAATCTTGAACACACATTGGCCAAAGAGCCAGTGGATGAACCCCACGGTCTCCAAGACAATATCCCAAAGTAGCAAAGAGGATACCGGAACCAGAAAGCAAAACCAAGTCTCAGCCAATTTATTGGGGAAATCCCACAGTATCCAAATTAGGAATCATTTAAATAGATTCTGTAGAAATTTGTTCTGGAAACATGAAAATCTACGGGGTAGTACAGTGGATTAGAAATCTATCTAACTAATCTCTCAAACTACGGTACCTCCTCTGTAGATAGTATTTGGAAAAAGCATCTAATCCAGATGCGTCAGCCCATGACTGGGGGATTGGAACTGGGGGGACTGGAACTGATGGACTGATGGACTGGGAGTCTGGGACGGGGATGGGGACGGTGATTGTGACTGGGACATTTCATATTTGGTGTTGGTTTGACGAAGGGCGAGCAAAGGAGAATATCAATCAAATCAATCAATCAATCAAATCATGTTGGATCCACGTTGGATCCATGTTGGATCTTCAATGTCCAATAATCGTCAATCATTCCTCACAAATTTTGGATGCTCGATTAATGTTTCGCATTTTGGATTTCTAGACCCTTCATCCCTTCATCCATTCGTTTCCTTGTCGCGTTCCAGGTTTCTTTTCATGGGTTGATTACTTTACGTTCTCTGTACGGTTCCCATTCTGAGGGTCCACAGTGCGTCTAGAGTACCGCTGGTCCGCATTGATGAACATGAAGCCATCCGATCTGGCCCTCTGTGGACAATTCGTGGACACTTTTCTTGTCGGTCGGGGGTTTCTTTGCTTTTGCGGCAGTACTCATGCCATACCTCCTCGTATCCTCCGACACCGTCACCGACACCGAGGAAGATCGGGCAATTCTGACTTACATTCCATTGCGACTGTAATCTAACGTGTACCACACAACATTGCATACGAGTAGCATCACATCGCATCGCATAGCATAGCATAGCATAGCCTAATGTTAGACAAAGCAATCCGATCTCCTTCCCGCCTTATGGTCCTCTGGTGCTCCGTGGGGGCGGGCTGTCAATGAGATTTCCCAAGTATCACGACCTGTCTGTCAGTTCCATCCACCATCTGCTGTGCATATCCGTAGAACTCCTGTTCTGTGTAGCCGCCATGTCAGCAAGTATCTTTTGCAGGCCACCTTGGAATGCATAGAAAAAAAGGCACAGAAGGAAAAAGGAAGGGATCATGATTCATGAAGATTACGCCCTCTCTCCCAGCTGCATCGTATTTGGGGTTGATTATTGTGATACACATTCATATTGGTGATCATACTGGCGATCGTCTTCGGTGAGAAGTGTGCCATGCCTTCCCTCGTGTGCTAACTCACGAATCTGCACTTCGCATGCAAGTGAACCAAGATTTGATATTCATTTCTTTTCCTCAACATTATCACCGCCGTGATGATACATGAAATGATTGAGGCCCATCAGGAGTCCATCCGTTCCTGAAAATGCAGAAAGGTTGCTCACCGAACAATGACACGGCATTTTTGATGCAGGTCGAGACAAAAACAATTGTAATCGCAAAACACAGCCTACCATTTTTCCCATCTACCAACATCACAATATGCAGTTGCAGTGCTACCGTCGCGATGAAAACAATCCCTACGGCTGGGCTGAACATGACAAGGGTTACCACGTTTTTCCTCTCCTACGAGGATGGCATCGACGTCACACACCCTCATTCGTAACTTTCCCCTTTCTACAATGCGATTACTTTTGGTTCCTGCATCCAGATGGCTGCCATCTAGAGTTCCCCGGCTTGATTAACGGCCAAATGGACAAATCCATCCTGCGTGGATGTCACATCTTGCGTCTTACATTTTGCAACACACACCAGTCATCATATACTCACACGCATGCTCATGACCATAATCATAATCATAATCGTACTCATACCCATACTCACCCATCCATCCATCCATCTATCCATCCATCTATCCATCTACCCACCCACCACACTCATTTTCCTAACTCAGCCTTACGTGATGCCATCTATGTATTTTGACCATCATCAACTAATAACTGTACCACCACACCACACCACACCACCATACCAAACTACACTACCACACTTCCACACTTCCACACTTCCACACTTCCACACTTCCACACTTTCACACCCACCACATTCCCACATCACCAGGAGTTGGATGACATAAGATGCTCTATTTCCAGATAGGAGAGATATTCAGCCAACATTCTATTCTAATAATTGCATTCCAATACACTTTCCTTTACCATCCTATGAAAGGGAATAATGCAATTTACTCTCAGGATCTCCCCTGTCCAGCACCACAATCCGCGGCCAAAGCCCAAAGTAAGCAAGCCTTACAAGTTAGAAGTTAGAAGCAAACCCGGCTCCCTTCCTCTTCCATTCCGCGACCGTTGTATCCAATGTACTGGGTACTTGCTAAAGAAAGATACTGTGGGTTTTTGGTACGGCACTCAAACTTTAGTGTTGCACATCGTTCCTGCCATGTTTCTCTTTTTTCCTCTGTTTCTCTGTTTCCTGTTTCTTGTTTTTGGTTTCTCCTTCTCTTTCAACTCTTTTCTTTTTTTTTTTTTCCTTCTTCGTCCCTTCTCCTTCTCCTTCCCGAGCCCCGGCCCAAACCAAAGCAAATTCAATCGTGGCAATCACGCACGCGTTGATGTTTCTTCTTTGTGCTTCGAGAATCTCTTGGGCATATCTTTTTATTGGGATCGATCCATCTCACCCTCACCGAATTCCAACTTCCGGTGCAGTGGATCCGATTTCTCTCCTTCAATTCATCAATTCATCAATTCACCACGTGGGGTCTGGAACTGGGATTGCGATGGGTCTTCGTACTCTCCTTCCTTTGCGTGTACTATTCTTAACTTCTTCCTTTTTTACCCCCTTGATCTTCTTTGGTTTCGAAATTCCCCTTCTTCTTGCTTCTCTTTCCCTTCTCGAACGATTCGAATGAATCGAATCTCTCTTCAATCCTGGGTGTGGATCTGTGCTTCCCCTGCTCACTCCACCTACGTACCTTTTCTCATCTATCCACACAATGAAGTGCATGATCGATCACGCTGCTCTGTCCATCATCTACACCTTTAGCAGGCTAGCTCTCCCACTGCCGACCCATAAGATCACCAATCTCCCCCTTTTAGGCAATGTGGATGTCGCACTCTAGCCACATGCGAAAGCATGTCTGCGATATTTCTCCCTGCTTTTCGGCATGCTTGTCTGCTGGGTTTCGATCGACAGGGAATAATAATACACCCCGAGATGTCCTTCAGGGATTCTTTCTTTTGCGGTTTTATCCTCGAGGTTGGGTATCCTTTATCCTCTGTACGGGTTAGAGGTCACCAGATTCACTATGTCATCGAACAAATCATTCATCAACAACGTCAATGGCAATAATGTCAATAAAGAGGCAGGAAGTTGATCAGTTGTCGATTGTTTCCAATATGGTACAATTCGAGTATCTATCCTTGGCCGTGCAAATTCACTCCATCATTCATGAATCGTGACTCTATACTGTCTTCAGCTGAGAGTCTAGATTCGCTGTATGGTTGGTTCTAGAAGCTTTTCTCGTTATATACTTCCTCATCACCCACTTACATCACTTTTATGCAACTTCATCATGATTTTATGTTTTCGAGTCATTAATCTGTTCTCATTGATCGGATCCCAGAAATTATGTCCTCCCACTTGTCTTTTCCGACTCCTTTTTCTTTTGTGCCCCAATCCAGTCCAATCGTTACTCGTTGTCATTCATCATCAAAATCATGATCATCATGTCAAATGTACAAAAATAATACGTCGCTCCTGATCCATCGCGAGTCAACTCCCTGGTCTTCTCCGCAATCCTTTCCAGATTCCTGACCGGACCAGTTCATCCTACTTCTTCCAGTTCCATTCCGAATCGGGCCATCCGATCCCAACCCCCCAACCCACAGTATCTGCCAAAATCGATTTGCCGACGATCCGGGATTTAATCCCTAGCCTCTACCGGTAGAACCATTGCTCAGGGTTTTCAATGTTCCAGAAAATCGTCCAAAAATACACAGGCTAACCGGGCCGCATCCGTGTAAGATGATTCGTTGACTTTTAGAGACAACGACAATGGGTCATCTCGCAGAATCTTCGAGACCTTAACTCTACATGACCGAACTTGGGGTTCTGCTCGATTGAAGCAACATTAGTCTCAGGGTCGATCACTACTTTCGTACAATTTCCAATGATCAAACTCGGTCGGTGGCGTGAGGACACAGAAAGAAACGGTGAAGAGAGGGGAGGCCAGCAGAAAGACGGAGAAACATACCATGATCCCGAACCACACTTTTCACATCGTGTACAAAGCCGGCAATCCTTTCATCGATAACTTTGCCACGCCATGCACCATCACCGTCACGGATTGGATTGAAGCTCTCCTTGCCCCCTTTCCGTGTCTTGAATTTGGAATGGAGAATTTCTTTGCATCTCTCGAACAAGTTCGTCTGAGTTACTTTTACTCTTTCCTGGAATTCATGACGCTCAATGATTGCTTCTTTGCCACCATGTTTGATTCTGGATTCTGCACTACAATTACGAATCAGCATCGAATCCTAAGACTATGGGATTAAGGAGAAGTACGCACTTGCAATATGAAAGACCTAAAGTCTTGTCCATGACGAGGGTCAAGACGAGTAAGACGCTGAATCCAATGGCCCATTTGCGTTCATTTGTAGTCGCGCGGTTGCTAGTCCACATCATTTGACCCCATTCCCGAAGAACTTCTTTGATTCTTTCCTGTTGCGATATGAAAAACGCCACTTTGATCTGGCGGGAAGCACATCTTGGAGAAGATTCTGGTGGGAAATCTTCTCTCAGGCGCCCCTCTACCAAATTTGTAGACTCGCCGTCGAGGATCAAGCTTCTTTCAAGTATGGCGCAAGCAATGTGTATTTCTAGGGCCTCGCGGAGGAGTTCATACTGTGGTTGTCAGCTATCAGGGCCATCACAATAAATATTGGGTGTATCAATTTTGACGTAAATCAGCTCCAGTGGTGCAAGATCAAGAGAGTACACCCAAGACCGGACAAATTTGCAGCAAGAAAATCACCCCCTGAAAGAGAAAGGCCTTACCTCATCATTGGCTTCTACACCAGCATTATAAAACTGGCATACTGTCTTGAGCAAACGTTTCGCGATATCTGATTCCTCAGGTTCATACGCTATTCTTGCATATTCATCTAGATCATGCTGAACAATCCTCTTGATATATCGAGCATATTCTTCCTGTGTCTCCTCCATCAACATAAGCGGAATACCAAGTGGTGGACTCTTCTTTTTCGTGAATGTTGGTCTACCTGATGCGTTGAGATACGTCTGATGTTGATATCGAAAAATAGAAGTCGAACCTCGTACTGACAGAGAGACTACGGTAACTTTCAGCGGGACACGGTACCCCCAGCTCAATCGAACTATCATCTCATCCGTTCCCCATGCCTCCGCGTTTCTCGAGATGAATTTCTTGGTGTTCTCGGTTGTGTACAATCTTATGTGACTTTCTATATATGTGTTAGGATGAGATCACTACCAAAGCTACCGTAGAAAGCATACCAGGTACTAAGAACTTATCTAGCATTTCGACTGGATCATTGAAACATGGTAAGAGGCAAAATCTTCTCTTTCCAGAAAGTCTAGTACACTGCTCGCAAGGAAAGCCAGGTGAACAAGGTGAGCACTAGACAAATAGCAATTAGCAAATTATCTCGTTGTGTGATGGTTCTATCCTCGTGCGCACCTTAATCTTAGAGAGATGGCAAGCCCAGCAAGCGCCCGCTTGCCTTACATCTCTCGCCTCCCGCTTCTCTTTTTCTGTCAACGGCCTTACACGGCCCCTCGTAACCTTATTCTTTTGCGGCTCAGGAAACGCGCTGAAAACATGCGAATGATGGTTCGGGTCGTCTGGGGAAAGTGGTGGTTGCGAGCCAGGTGGGTGTGGAGAGTGGTGCGATACCGGGGAGCCATGGGAAGGAGTATACAAAGTATTGGAATAAGAGGTTGAGGTATCACTTTCGTCAAACCAATTAGGTCTTGGTGCTTCTGGCCCATATACATCGTTGCTTGGTTGGCCATGTCCAGTTACAATCAACCTGTCGTTATCCACAGGTGATGAAGCCCCATAGCGTAAAGGAGATCGTTCGTGTTCGTAGGAATTTAACGAAGCTGGCTCAGGCTCATATGCGACGCACGTGGTGTTAGAGTTCTCGTTAAAGACATTGCCATTGGCATCATGCGGATTCCAGGGATTTTGTGAACGTATGTATCTGGCTCTAGGAAGCAGGTTTGGAGCTTCAAGTAGTGGGGCTACTGAAGGAGCTATAGGCTCTGTTGGGAACATGTTAAACCCCCAATCTAGGGAAGTAGATGTGTTATCGAAGGAAAATGTGGAAGTAGCAGGTAATGAGGTATTCAGGTTTTCGGCTCGTTGGATTGCTTGATCGACCATCATGTTTTGGTTTACATAATCTGTTGTAGCCTCGTCAGCAAAGCAGTTGACCTCGGATTGAGACAAGATAAAAACGTTCGGACGCGATGTACCAAAAGAGGGACGTGTGAGATAGGCAGGATCGGCAAGCAAAATCATTACATACAAGGAATCTCAAGATCAAGTAATGGACTCGCCCCTCCCGGGGATCCAAACGGAAAAACATATGTGTCGGATGTGGCCGAGACGGCAGAAGCAGAAGCCAGCTCCATACTTCCATGACTCCCATAGCTTCCCACGTTAGCCTCTGACATACAAATATCTTCGAAATCCGAGGGTCCAGTTAGGTGTGTAGTAGAATTCACGATATCCCATGGCATGGAAAGTCCAGGCATAGCTCCGGTTTGGAGCGATAATGAAGCACCGCCATTGGTCCCGATGTACGTCGAGTATCCAGGACTCACAGCATCATCGGGGCTAAGTGGGATGGTGTTCATAGGCCCTGTAGAGAAGTTGGCCAGCCATGATGTATCCGGAAGTGAGGTGTGAGGCGCCGTCAAATTCAAAGCCCCGTCTCCAGTGACCGTAACACCCGCGACGTGTCCAATGATTGATGACGACGAAGGAGAGGTATTGATCGCGGCCTGGTACTCAAAATAGTCAAAGTTGGGCGCCGGCGAGAACCTGTCTAGCCTGTCTAGGCGGGTATCTAGACGAATATGGTAACTTGGATTATGTCGCAAGGACGAGCTCCTAGATCGCGACGACGATGGTGAGTGCGAGTGTGAGTGTGATGATGCAGGCGGTGAGGCACTGGGACTGTAATAACGGCGCTGAGTATGCGAAGATTGCTGTTGCGGCCTCTTTCGAACCCTTTGTGGTGAGATCGGATTCGGCCACTCGGCCCGAGCCCTCTGAGAAGTGGGCTTTTCAATCATGACCTATGTGTAGTAGGTATTTTGTCGGTGTTCTTTTCCTCTTGTTCGTTTATTCAAATTGTGTGCGGTACGTGCGTGCTTATCCAGGACCTTTTTCGAAATGTAAATGAAATGTTAATATCAGAAGCATTGCGGTGAAGCTGTTCGAGCCAGAGTCATCCTTGGATTCGTGGACCGTGCCAGTATGTATGTAGGTAGGTAGGTAGGTAGGTATGTGTGTGTGTATGGAAAGATGGATAGATGAATAGAGATTACAAGAATGAGGGGAGGGATGGAAGGAAGGATCCGATCGAAGATCTTTTGTCGAGGCTATCTATTCACACAAGCGATAACCTATTCTTCGATACTGGATGAAATATGAGAAAAGCGGTGCAAAATGCAGAAAAGGGAAGAAAAAAATCCTTTTTATCAAAAGCTTTGGCTTTTTTCGGGGTAGAAAAGGGCACTATAGATACGGGACGTAGTGGACTGGTGGTGGAATGGATGATGAATGAATGAATGAATGAATGAATGAATGATTGTTGATTGATTGATTGATTGATGATTGACCTGGGGTGTATATGGTCTGTTCTGTCTGCACTGCACTATCTGCATTATGCGGAGATGACCAAGACCATGTCCATGTCCATGACCGGGACTCGTGGGGACACGGGAAACACTTGGTTGTACATATGTAATATCAACAACCCATCCACCCACACACAACCCATACATACACAAAACGTTCTTCAAGAACCGGGTGGCATGGACAATATGGAATTCTGCAATCTAGATTTTTGTGTGTAGAAAGATGTTAGGTCGTTTTGAGTAAAGTTTGGGTAGATTAGGTAAGTGGCTAATAAAAGGTCGACGGTATTCTGGACTCTGGAGAGAGAGATTGTTCCTCCCAAGAGATAGCCGATATATGATGGGTTGAACTGGAATATCGTGCTGTGTTTGTTTGTCTATCTCGCATCTAGGTATTTCAAACACAAATGGGATGGAAGCGATGCAGAGCCCCAAAATTTGAGGGGTGGGAAAAGAAGAAAAGATGTGTTGGAAAGTTGTAAACCTATAATATTTATGATTTATTATGATTTCCCTCTCTTCATTGGTGAAAATAAATGGGAAAAGCTCTCTCGATTGCCAAATCTAGCTCACCGAGTAGGTTTTATCACGCTTCTTGCTGCAATGTAACGCCGAGTATGCAGTTAAAATATGCACTTCTACTGAAGCGGTTGAATTTTTCGCTTCTCTCGTTGGCTCTTTGAAATTTCCCTATCGCCTGCAGCGCTTTCGTGGGCTTCTCTCGACATATAAAATATATGAAAATGGGTATTTATACCAAAAATAAATTTATCATTTCAAGTTTGTTGGTTTATCTCTCCAAAGGCCCCATCAGCGACATTTCGATACTTCTTCTATGGAGTGCTCGTTGTATCTAGATACCTTCCTCACTCAGCCTAATGATTTGCCCGTAATCACGTGTTTGTGGTTAGCATCATGTAGGTGCAAGGATTCATATCAGAACCATCAGGATAAAAGTACCGATCTTGATTACGCCCCAAGTGAAGTGTCTCGAGAGTTTGTATCGAGACCCCTTAGTATTGTAGGATAAACTGAAAGGATAAATGTAAATAGCGCCATCTGATCATATCACGTCACCACACCCAAAATCAGAAAATATGTCTCTCCATGTCATCGTCAGCTACTTCTCGTTTTCGCCCTTCATCACCCTTCACGCTTTCCCCAGATCCGCCCCAATCATCTTTCACAATCCAGAATTACCCAAGTGGAGATAAATGCCCCAGATTATCGACCAGGATACTAGGATTCTTGTTGAGCCTCATGCATCTCATTCTTAAGCTTATTATATGCTTGAAATATCGAGATTGCCTAATAGTTTTGTGACAAGCGAGAAGGCTCGACTCTTGGTCCTTGGCCGTGGCCCGAACCATTCAATCCCGAGAGGCGTCTCTGAGTGGGTTCATCTCGGTAAGACTCTTCATCATCATCATCTTCCTCGATTAACCGTCTTGTCTCTGCCCTATTGTCTACTTCTGGCGCTTCGGTATCATCACTCGTTATGCTGTGAATGGGTCGAGACCAGTACGAACGTCTCCAGAAGGAGGTGGTAAGCAGATTTATGATGGAAATCACCTGTATTTTGATGTCAGAAAATGAATGATACTGTTTATTTGCCAACCTGGAATGCATTTCGTTGCCAGCGAAATGATCCTATCTAAACTGTGCATAAATGACTTTTTATGTATGCTGAATGTTTTGAAAACATTGGTCAATCATGTAGAACTTCCTCGCCCCTCGTAACATAAAAGCACGACTAATAGATGAGGCTATCGTATATAGCATACATCCAAGGGGTAGTTATCTTGATAGCATAGAAAAGAAACGTACCTTGATGGCGAAAATAACGATGGCCACAAGTAGAAGTAGGCCAGCGTTTGTTTGCTCCGCTTGTCTCCAGGGCCCGAAACAGCTTCTATGGGAGTAGTTAGATTAGTATCTTGGATCTGTCATCGTATGATAGTGGAGTGATGAACTCACTGCGAGCGATCCGTTAAAGCCGCACAACTCCCAGGACCCTTGGGATTCTTGATCGGCGAAGCCATATCAGACATAGAATGAAGACCGCAACAATTCAACGCATCTTGAATTGCGCTTATCTTTCTGTCGTCTTTTGCACTGAAGAGACTATGCCATGAATCCTCCAACCCACAGTGTAATGATTTTGGTGGTATCATATATGTCAGGGCGAGGGTAGCGACAATGGTTTCGTAGACCAACTGGAATCCAATAACGGCAACTAGTGGCAGCGTGAGTTGATTTTGTTCCTTCTTGTTCGCTCGCTGGATCAATCCAACGGCACCTTGTGTAGATATTCCAGTGACGAGAGGCAGGACGACGGTAAATAGTGCGAGAGCCTGGGAAATAGGAAGGGAAAGGGAGCGAATTTGTGAGTATGCATAGCTAGCGAATATCAGTCTAAGACCATCAACAAATGTACTTTGGAGCTTTCTACCCAGCTATAGCTGTCAAAATGACCAGAAGCTAGATTGAATCAGTTCTGTTTTGAACATTGAAATTGGTCGTGATGGTGCTCACAAGTGGCCTTGCCCATGGTATCAACTTCTTAACAACGTCCATGGCGAATGTCAATGACTATCGAGGAGAAGCAAACACAGGAATACGGTCGGGAAGATCACAAAAGCTGATCGAGAGTGCGCTCGCACAATGAAATGTAATGGCAAAGCTAGAAAGGCTAGAAAAGCAAGAAGATGAGATTGATGTTTGAATTAAAGGTTTAAGCAGTGAGGTTTGATAGATAGATAAGTAGATGTATTCTACAAGAAAATAGAAAAATCCAAATGGAAATCAAGATCGAAATCAAGAGCCAAAGAGAACCAAACAAACAAAATGATTACTTCACCAGTGGGTGCACGGACTCACGGGACAGTCTGTATAACTTCAAAAAACCCAAAATGAGATAATATTATAACTAAATAGCTAATAACTATTACAATTTCAATTGTACATATCCTCCATTAATATTAATAAGAGTTCTATATTTATTAAATAGTTCAACACATCTTTTTTAAATTTCCTTTTGTGTGATCTTGCTCCATTCATTCTGTATAACCTCCTTCAACTTCTTTAACATTTTCTACTATCTTTTTCAAACTTATTGTTTTAATATATTCCAAATATTTTCTATTGGATTTAAATCAAATAAATTAAAAGAATGAGGTAGATTTTCTGTTGGAACACGTGACTAAGAACGTGTCACGTTCTACCCCCACTTACGCTCTTCGTGTGTATGTGGGGTAGAATGTGTATATAGCTTAGAAATGCCCCTTCATACGAAGGGGGCAGACAGAATTACAATACCTTTAACCCATATGCTTTTGTGTATACACCACCTTGCTAGGTCCACCCAACATTTTCGATATTGTATATATCTCTAAGCTTTTGTACAAGATTATATTTAAGGAATCCATGAGAACTGTCACTATCCTTCATTAAAAGCTATTTATATGTAGAATCTTTTGCCTGTAATCTCTCAATCGCTTTTATATAGATAGGGAGTAGTCATTTCACATAGTATTTTTGTGTTATAGCATTGCCCTAAGGCTTGACATCCTTAGGATATGGTTTTTTATTCTCCCATATACAAAATCTTTTTTTATAATCTTTAAAGCTTTTGATCCTAGGACATCTTTTAAGTTTAAATATAAATATTGGTTTATTCATATATTCCTCCTTATTGTAATAGAATTCAAATTTTTCAGCTTTTTCCTCAAAAGAAACTCATATTTTATAATAGATTTTATTACCCTCTAATAAAGGTATCACGGAGGATAGCTACGTCAGTGATCACCTTTGATAGAGAGATAATAGGATAAAGGATTAATAGACTAGATTAACTTGAGGATTGATCGTAATAATTAGTGTCCTCTATATATACCCAAAATAGACAACATAAACATTTATTTGAAAAAGATTATTATCCTAGTAGACTACATAATGAATGGAGTAGTTAATATAATAATAATATAATTGAGATCAATCATAAAGGCCGATCTCAATGATCAGGGTACATATATAGCATATAATATTATATAATACATTCCCCAAATCAAAGTAATCTCAATCTGCCTAAGGATAAAAGAAAGTTTTCTAATTTTTAAATAACAAACGCCGCAAGTAGTGGTATATCTACTTATATAGTGTGTATAAATGATTTCCCTGCCGAATATATAAATTTCGCAAATAAAGAAATAAAAAATAATATAAAAACAAGGAAATGCACTGAGTAAACCGGGTGATTACACTTTTTATATGTATATATATATATATAGATCATCGAGTTGATAATCTAATGTTTCGGGAGTGTATATAAGTAGATGGTTAGGAATAATTCAATAAATTAGAGGTATTGCAAATATACTGAATCTATAAGTTGATTCGAGTGTATTGTATGTACTATGGTTTTCTAATAAAAATATATAGAATCAAAGTGTTTAAAGACTCTAAAGTTTTTTGAAATATTTATTAATTGATTGTAATAATAAGAATAGAATGATTTCTACTCTTTTCAAATCCTGATTCTGTATAGTTTCAATTAGAGTTTTCATTATATCCTCTTTTATTAAAGAAAAATCTTTTGAGCAAATCATTTTTTCATTATTAGGTATATATCTCTATCTCGATTACAAATTTCTTTGATTTATTTTTATTAATATGAAATAGTTGATGCGATTCAATCTCTATATCATACTATTCCCATACTTTTTGTATAATAAGATATTATTTCTTTCTTTTTTATTCGCTTATTTGTCGAGATTAATACTAACACTTTGAATTCTCCTTACGAATTCCATTCTCTATTAATATCCCTTTCTGCTCGAAGTCATTTTCCTAAAAAGGATAACAAAAGTCCTTCAAAAAGTGCACCTAGTTTTAACACATTTATCGAATCTGATAGTATTCTGAAAAAAACTAGTCCATCATCCTTTCGTGGCCGTATTGATTAGATGTCAGGGTTCAGTAGTAGGTAATATGCCGGGAAGATACCAATTGGTATATCAGAGGTTAGATAATAAGGTATATTGGATTCTAATCAAAACTAATCTTATATTCTGGTTAGTTTAGGGTATATCTGGTTTCTTATATATTACTCTTTATTGTAGATTCTAATATTATAGATTCCTTTAATTCTTTTCATTTCATTATAGATTATGGGCTTATTGTAAGCCAAACTAATAGCCTTAAGGTTAAGGTTTATTACTACCAACTTCTCAATTCTTTGTCAAGGCCCAGGCTTTTAATGGCCTTGGCATCTCCCAGACTGATTAATCGTATCCTGCGCTGATACAATATTTCCCCCCCTCTGTATCTTCATTCCGAAGGTGTAGTTATTGATATTTACTTTTTAGAAAATTTGCTTAGTTCCTTATTGTGATACAGGTAGGGACACCTACATTACTACCCCAGTGTTTAGTATCGTATTCTGTAGTTATATTTGTTGTAACATTTGTTTGTTATGGATACAACTAATATTGTTACTAGGGTTACACATAGCTATTGTAATAGTTTTCTGTGGTATAACTATAGACCTCCTTTATTTGTTTTTCTCTATTACTATTAGGAAATAAAGCCGATCTATATTCCCTTTTTCTATTCCCTCTATAATCCAATTCTTTTATCAATATAACAAATGTTAATACTGTCAATCTCTTTACAATATTATAGTCTATCGTATCCACAGACCTCCCGACCCGTAACTACTGTTTTCACTATATAAAACTTCTTTTCCTAAACCCTGAGTATATATATATAATTAGTTCGGAATGTATCTATACTTACTGTATAAAGTAGAAGGCCTTTTATAATAAAATAAAATCTTATAGTTTCCTTACAATCTTAGTTCTAATACACTGACTAATTTATTTATTTATTTATTTTAATTTACATCCGGGGGGCAAGCCGCAGGGGCTCGCCACGACCTCCCAGGGGGTACTAGGGATGGACTATGCTAGTGGGGGTGCCGGCATAGCCACGCGTTCCGTTCTTCTACGGCTGTGATGCAGGTCGGGGGAGAAGCGGCCAGGGGCGCTGTGCGCGCTCCTGCCGCTTGTCTCCCGCTTGCAATGTCGGTGCTGTTCAACCCACTTCATGCTGGGTAGTCCAGGTTTGCGGCTGGCTATAGGGCCCTATCTTGTCAGTTTTTGTGTGTTGCAGTTTGTACGCGGCGGTGGAGGAGGGGGAACGGCTCCAGAGGGGGGTGCAGCCCTGGTTGGCAATGTGAAAGTGGGAGATCAGAGGCTCTCCGGGGAAGCTAAGCGTGGTTGCTCGAAGTGATTGGTGATCGCTAGGAAGATTGCGAAGTCTGTTGGGGTCTTCAGAAGAAGAGAGAGATAGTCGATTGCACTCTTTGTGTCTCGCGGAATTGAGTCGGGTTTGTTCGGCCAGTTGTTGAATTGGGTGCGGGAGTGTCGGCAGAGCACTAGGTGCTCAGGCTCTTTGCTGTATCCGCAGGAGCATTCTGAGGTGGCGTTGTCGTGCTGAAAGCGCCGGTGGTAGGACGCAAAATCCCCGTGTCCGGTCCTGAGCGCTACCAATCGCTGAAGAATAGGGCGGGGGAGGGCAAGTTCCTCAGGTTCCTTGACTTGGTAGCTGAGGTGCCAGCGACGGTATCGGCCAGCGAGGGAGACCTCATTTCGCTTCCACCACCTCTGCTCTGCCTCTCGTCTGAGGGTTCTGGCCGTTGAGCTTATACCACTGATAGTGGGGAGCGATGAGTTGTCGTTTTCGATGCGACCGCTATGGGCGCCCAGATCGGCGAGCCGATCGGCCTTCTCGTTTCCAAGGATTCCGGTATGTCCAGGCGACCATCGGATCGCCACTTGTCTGTTCCTCATGATCTCATGACAGCGCAGAAACGCCCATTGGGATGAGTCGGAGGCGTTGCCCCTGATGCACCAAATGACTGAGGTGCTGTCGATGCACGTAGTGATCTGCCCAGCCGGTTCCAGTCGGACGGCGCGCTCCAAACCTTTTAGAGCACCCACTATCTCGGCGTCGAAGACATGCGAGAGCGGGTTGATCGCCCCATGGCCGGATGCCACTGGAAATTGTCCCCGGTAGATCGCGTAGCCGTAGCCGACTATCTTTTGCCCTCGGTGGTACTGTTCAGTGCCGTCCGAGAAGACTGTGATATGGCTGTCAGGCAGACGATTCCACCATTGCGTGAATTCGAGCGCGGCTGCTTCTTTCTTCACGCCTCCTGTGGGGTCGGTGCGGCTCCCTGCGGAGAAGTGCGGCGGGGAGAGTATTGGTCTCGGTGCTTCCGGGATCAATCTAGCTAGTCTGCGGAGGTTGGTGTTGTTCATCTTGTGTTGAGGTGCCTGCGCTAGACGAATCGCCAGTGGGTGGTTTTCGTCCACCTTGCGGAGTCGGAGTGCGAATCTTATTCGTGCTTGTTCGAGTGCTAGCTCGCCGGGCGGTAGTCCAGAGTCTCTCAGGATCGCAATGGTCGGAGTCGTGCGCCAAGCGGGTAGAACTCCTCTTGCTGCTAGGACGATCGCTCGATCGACCTTGGTGATGTGACTGCCCAGCCTTGTGCTCACCATTGTACCACGGGCAGCTCCCCCCGCCCGATTTGGCTTCGTTCGGCCTGTGTACCATACCTCGGATCCATAGAGGGCAGAGGGTAGGACGCAGGTGATCACCGCCTTGCGCAGCGCCGCAGCTGGCGGGCCGTGACGTGTCTGTGCGAGCCCTTTGATGTGCCTCGCGACCTTGCGGGCTTTCGCTTCTCGTTCTGCTACGTGTCTTTTGAAGGATAGCTTCCGATCAAACCAGACTCCCAGCCAGCGTAGGGCTGGTTGAATAGTCTCGTCGCCCGACTCACTGATAGGGCGGATCGATATCTCGTCGTTCACCTCCAGGTGCGGGGTGTATGCCTCTCTCCTCCGGGAGAGGTGTATCATCTCTAGCTTTTCCGGTGCAAACACTATGCGGTTTCGTTCACCCCACTGGAAGATCTGGCGAAGATCGCGTTTGAGGAGGCCAATATTCTTGCGTACGTTCTTGGATGCGCGGTAGATGCAAACGTCATCAGCATACCCGAAGCGCAGCTTGGTGTCTTGATTCAGTAGCTCAGCGAGGTATAGAACGTATAGTACGGGTGAGAGCGGGGAGCCCTGCGGGGTGCCGCACTTGACGCGGCTGTACTCTGTAGTTGCATTTTCCAGCCGTACTCTTACTAAGCGGTCGCTCAGAAAGGCTTGGACTAGTTGCAGAAGGGAGCGGGGCCACCCTTGCTGGCGCATACGTTCCAGTAGCCTATTCGGCAGGAGTGCGTCGAACGCGCCTTGTACGTCCAGTGTGACCATTGTGACTTCTTGCTTGCGGGCGAAGGCCTCTTCGACATCATGTGCAAACGAAGTGACTAGGTCCATTGCTGCTCGCTTGGGGAGCGCTCCTCCGTGTTGGGGGCTGAGTATGCCTGCTGTCATCGCGGTCCATGAGATGCGTCTGGCGATTATGCGTTCCAGGCCCTTCGAGATGCATGAGAGTAGAGCTATCGGTCGCCAGGATCGCACTGACGATTTATCTTTCTTTCCGATCTTAGGGATCATTACCACCTCTGCACGTCTCCATCTGGCTGGGAAGTAGCTTAGTTGCAAGCATCGATTGAAGATCCCAGCGATCACCAGTCCAATGGTGTCCCAGCAAGCTTTCAGAAGGCGAACGGTGACCTGGTCAGGCCCCGGTGAGGTGCTCGAAACTCCTATGACGCTCTTTTCCACTTCTTCGAAGGTCACTTCCGTGCACCATGGGAGTTCGTTGGGTATGCGGCCTGGCCGGAGTGGGTCCGTCTTGAGATCGTCGCTGCTGTCGAAGCGCTCGAGGACTTCCTTCTGTAGGACCCGGGCCTTTTCAGCGGTGTCTTCGATCGCCACGCCATCGACGACCAGGGGCGGCGCTCTGAGGTTGACAGCGAGCTTGTGCCAGCCGATCACTTTGTATAGGTCTTTGTCACAATTTACCCCATCAATGATCCCGTGCCAGTACTGGCGTTTCGCTTTTCTGATCGTAGTCATCAATCCCCGCCGCCAGTGTTCCGCCTGGTCGGTGCCCTCAGCTCTAGCTGTTCTATAGTTTTGGTGAGCCATTCTGCATTCGCTTGTCCACCAAGGGGCAGAGCGACCGGAAGCGTCTTTCTCCTTTCCTGCTAGGCGAATCGCCGATTCAAACAAAGAATCCAGCATTCCTACTAATTCATTGACCTGCCCGGCAGGCATATTCTCTGGGCTTGGGAAGTGGGGAACCCCGTTCTTTATGATCCCCTGGAATACTGAGAGGCCTTTCTCGCTGATCACGCGACCAATGGACTTGGCAATGGGTGAGGTGAGGTTCGGAATCGTAGTTACCTGTGTTTCGTGATCGGAGCCGCTTCTCAGATCACAATCAACAACAGTGCCAGCGAAGGCAGAAATGAATTATATTATAACTACTTTCTAGAATATGTTATAATACAAAGTAGGTTCGCTACACCTACAGACGCTTTCCCGGCTCACTTGTGATAAAGCCACTAGTACTAGGCTTCTGTAGAATCTTCTGACTACATTAAACCACCTATTGTGTGATTACCTTCGGAAGTTCCGGCCAGGACCAAAACCATTCCTTCACGCCTCCATTCCTGTTTGCTCCTTAAGCCTATCTGATACCTCCATCATGCCCTCTGCCCTATAGTATCCGATTATAGACCGACACACGCATCCGTCCTCTCGAGCCATATAGACAGTGTCGCTGTCGCTGTCATTATATGCTACGCCTCGCGGCTAGTAGCCGTTTCGCGTTACCTTGCCGGATCTCTCCTACACAACAAGGCCGACTATGTCTCGCAGGCTTGCTATTTCAGACCCCTAGCCAGGCAGCCTTTCCATAGTGTTTCCAACCCACTAACCAAAGCTCTGCTTGTAGAATCCACTCCCCCAATGTATAGTTTGTAGTCGAAAGTAGAGCGCTAGGAGCGCGTTGCACATGTATATCGTAGGATTGGCCTCTGCCTGAGATCCTCCGCCGCCGTAATACCGATCGAGTAATGTCGAGTGTGGCTTGCTAAAAGCGTCCTTCCTGTACCGGAGCTCCTCCGCCGCTATGCCGCTCCCACACACTCGGAGGTAAGATGCTAAAAACGTCCCTCCTCCTACTCCATATATGCTCCCGCCGGCCCCAGTAGACACTGTCCTAGCCTTTGTATACTTCCTACTATTCCCCTCACCATTTGTAAATATCCGATCCAGTATACCCGCAGATCGTACGTATTGTTGGGTTGTGAAAATTCTGCACGCTAGCGCCCCAGAGGTGTTCTGTCGATTTTCGTTCGTCAAGTTAAGAATATCGGCCCTGCTCCCAACACAGGCTTCAGTCAGACTCAGCTATGTTATAGAAGCTTCATTATCCGCTGTTTCAAGGGCTAGTTCCGCTTCGCAGACGCTCTGCCGCGATATGCTCTGGCTCTGCTCCCCACACAGATTCGTAAAGGCATGGTTCCGCATCAATCCCGCTCTCATCTCCCTTCCATCGTCGAATGGTTTTCATCTCCGTTTTGCTGGTAGTCCTCTGTTCCGAGCATCTTCGCGATCACCCTCTGGTGATCAGCTGCGCGTACCTTCGCTCCCAGTACGGCCTCCGATTAGTGTACAACCACCACCCGGCTCCAGCTGACTCTACTTAGCTCTCCGATCGCACGACCGAAGGTTCGTAGGATACACCACGTACAGGTGAGAGTCATCGTATCCCTACACTGACTAATTATTATGACTTTTCCGATATAGATTTCTTTAACTTTAGTAACTCAGATTCGTAATATTATTTTGATTATAGATATATTTAACAATTGGGTAAACATAAACAACAATCTTCCGGATGCGCCCATATCCCCGGCCGTACCTGATCCAAATATTATATACAAAAGCGAATAGATTTTGACCATACTAATCAATCCTTATACCAATAATCGCCCTCCTCTAATCTCTACCAACAAGCACCTCCTCAAATACCCTAATAACGACTGGAAGTTTTCTATCGGAACCTCCCCAAAGTATTAGAATCTTTATACAACTTCCCAGGATTTTCTTTATAAGCTTTATACTTTGGTTGCTTCAGTACAAATCCTGATCAAAAATATTATTATTTTCAAGACTGTATTATTGGATCGTATAAATATCCTTACCCATAAACTGCGAATACAGAATACATAATCTCATTAGAATATAATTTCCCTTTTCTTGTTTCAGTGTTACCCTTTGATTATTACTGACTCTATCGTTTTTTAATCGAATATACCTTACACCAACAAAAGCTTTTTTGTTTGAAAGGTCTTGTTCTATTTTATCAAGGATTAGGGTTGATTATTATTAAAGGTTTTCATTTTGAATTGTTTCAAGGTTTACCTTTCTTATATTTTGTAGATACATTATTGTCCCGGTTATATTCCTGATTATATTCTTTTAGAATTTCTTATGCATTTTTCAGATTCAAAAATACTAACAACCATGTATTGTAATCTTTAGGTTATTCTTGCCACTTTATAAGATACTTGTCTCCTACCTTTCTATTTTTGTAGCCAATAATTTTCTCTACTTTTCATTCTTATATTTCCTTGTTCTCTAATTCCAGATATTCTTTAATAGGGTAGCTAAAAGGATCCATATCTTTTAATGCTTTGTATTTTTCCAATAGGGATATATAGAATATATTATGTAGTCTTTTGTAAAAACTGGATAGCTTCAGTTTATAAGTGTATTCCCCTTTGATATCTAATATCTTGAATAATTCAATCATTCTTAGGCTTAGCTTTTTCTTTATATTCTTATCCTTTTGGGTTTTGCCGATCCGAATCCGGATATTCTTGGTTGATAATAGTACCCAGTTTTTTATAACAAAATGCATTTATTTATATTTTTTATTGTAATATCTTTGTTATTCCTTCTGAATCTTTATCCATAATGCTCCAAGATTGTTCCAAAACCTTTTCAATGCTTTTATTCTTTGTTTAACGTTTGATACCTTCCTTAATAAATCTATAACCTTAGGATTCTATAGTAGCTCCAGATTGTATTTATAATATAAATAGAATAATAAACAATTTAAACTAGAATATATTAAATTATTGTAAATGAATTCTGTTATTGGTAGTTTTATCCCTCAATTCCCCTACTCTATCCCAATGTATGCTCTAAGGTAATACTCTAATATTTGATTTTGCCTTTCTATTTGTCCATTTGTTTATAAATGGAATACAATACTGAACCAACACTTTACTTTTAGATAGAAACAAAAAGTGAATCAAAAGTAATTTGTAAATATAGTTTCTCTATCTAATACAATCCCCCTCAAGATTCCGAATTTTGAAAATACCTTAGATTACACCAGAGATATTAACTCTATAATATCGATTGTCTTATAACAGGATATATATCATACCATCTTTATAAATCGATTTATTATTACTAGGATATTATCAAAAGGTTGTTTTTTATTTTATAGATTACTTATAGATAATAATCTCGTTACGAAATCTATAGAAATTTCGATCTATGGGTGGATAGGCTGCAGTAAGCTACCTAATTCCCTATAGGGCTTGTAATATCTGGATTTATTCTTTTGATAGGAATTGTATTCTTCTATATATATAATAATGTTTTCTTATAAGCTATTCTATATATAATTCCTTATTAATAATTCTATAATTTTATTTCATTCAAAATGCTTTGTTAAGAGATCGTTATAATGCAATTGGAGTAGTTTCGTTCTTAGTATAATATCCCTAGAAATAAAAACCAGATTATTTAGATATAATATACTATCTTTCAGAATATACTTCTCTTGATTATTTAAAGTTATTTTTATCTTAATATAATCCGAATCCATTTCTTAAACTATCCGGATCACTTTTATTAAAGCCTTTGTTTTAGCTTTATAAGTAATCGCAATTGTAGCGATTATCTTTGTCTATACTTTAAGCATAATAGGTATATTGTTTATTAAGTCTTACAAGTTATAATCGGTGGGGTTCTGGACCTCATTCTCTTCGTTTGTTTGCTATAGGCCGGAACTAGTCGCAACATTAATATACTCCTTTTCTGTCTCCGTACCCCTGTTTATAGCCCCCCTGGGCTCCGAACTCTTAGTATAATCTTTTGTATAACTAACAATCCTATCTGGAATCCATCGAGTTATTATTCTAATAAATTTCATTATTCCTGGCTCTTTACCGAACTAATTTTTTGTTCAATTAGCAATTCGGATTGTTAGGCTTCCCTTTATTTTCTCCTGAAATGTTAGGAGCCAGGTTATATCTTTATTTTTATTATTATTCATGTAATCTGGCCTTTTATTAGGCTTATTCGTAGAATTGATAGATCCTTTCCAATAATAAATATTAAAATTATATTGTAATAGGTATATAACTTGTCTTGCTTATTTTTAATTCAATTGTTGTGTTGAGGTAAAGTATTTGAGATTATTATAATCTGTAATCATTTTGACAATGAATCAGGCTTTCTTTAAATACCTTCTCCATTTTTTGAAGCATTTAATAATAGCTAGTAGCTCTTAATTATAGATTGTATATCAATACTTTATTGGTTACATCTTTTTTAATCAAAACACTATTAAATATCAATACATTTGAATACCATTTCTCTTAGAATTATATTATTAGAATATCACCTCTCCCAAAACCTTTCCAAAGACATCTGTTTCTATTCTCGAGGATAGATTGGGATTGAAATATTGTAGTATAAATACTTCTTGAAATTTATTTTTTAGTATCAAAAAACTGGTCAATGTAGTGGTAGTTAATTCAAAATATCCTAACTTTTTTCCTTGCTTTATTCCTACTAGTATATTAGTGAGTCTGGATACAATCCAAAAGTATTGATATATAAATCTTCTATAAAAATTAGCAAATTCTAAAAATATTTGAATTTCTTTGAAGGTTTTGGGTTTTGGCTATTCTATAATGATTTAAATCCTATACGGGTTTGTAACTATATTTCCAATAATTATAATAAATTTTAGAAACTTTGTTTCTGTAGTATTGAATTCATATTTGCTCAATTTTACAAAAAGCTTATACTACCAGAACCATTCCAATATTTTATAAACGTACTCTGTATAATCCTATTTTTTCTTTAAATATATTAAGATATTATCCAAATAAATAACCACAAAGTTGTTCAATAGACCAGCCAATACCCAATTAATATATGATTGAAAGATTGTAAAAGTATTTATCAATCTAAAAGATATAATGTAATATTCGAATAAACCATATTTGATACGGAATACAGTTTTCCATTTATTATTGGGCCTAATTCAAATCCAATGATACATATCTCTTATATCGAATTTTGTGAATATTTCTATATTCATTAATTGATCTAAAATTTCATTGATTAAAAGGAAAAGGTATCAGTCTTTCATTATAACCTTGTTCAATCCTCTATAATCTACACATAATCGTAGGGATCTATCCTTTTTAAATATAAATAGGATAGAAACCCTCATTAGACTATTGAAGTATCTAATCCATCCTTTTTCTAGAGTATTCTCTAAGTATTCCCTTAGAACTACTAATTATAATTTAGAAAACCTATAAAGTGGTATAAACAACAATTCCCCAATAATATTAATTATATATATAAATTCTCCTATTTCTGCTAAGATATTAGCCTTCACATTATCAAATACATCTGTAAACTTCTAATACTTTTTAAAAACCTTAATTATCTCATTCCTTATTATAGAAATCTTTTCTTTTCTTTAGTATATATATTCTTATCAATTTCAAAGATATTTGTATTCGGAAATGGGTCGGACATATACCTAACTGTTTTTGAACAACTTTACCATTATTATTGCTGGGGCATTTTCAGATTTCTTTAGAATTACTTACTCGAATTCCTCAGGAGTTAAGATGTCTATCTTTGTTTTACCAATGTAATTCTATTTGCCCTATCTTTATTAGTATATACCTTTTCCTATTTGTTTTAGAAATAATAAACTTAGAATAAAATGTTGTCCGATATTATAATAGTTGTAGACTGTGATCTGAAAGTTTTATCTCATTTCTTTTGAGTCAAACATTTGTATTGAAATGATGTACTCCCTCTGGACTTGAAGCTTTTCATTGGTAATACCTTTAATAAAGTATAATCGTTTTTTGGTATTCACTAATTTGTATTGTTTAATAATGTTTTCATTAATAATATTCAAGTTTATTAACAAATCTATAACACCTTCCTTACGGTACTAGGCTGTATATGTAGCGTTAAAGATCTAATATTGTGTTATCATTTGTTGTATGTTAAGGTTAATAGGGCTAGCGTTATTTATTGATTTATTTCATTTTTTGTTCTTTTGCCTATCCAATTATCCTCCTAGATTTCTATTATACTAATCCGCTTTTTATTAGTATAGCTATTGTTTGTAGCTATATGGTCTTTTTTGTTGTAAAAGAAACAGATCAAATATTCCTTGAAGTGGTCTCAAATCCTTGCCAAAGTGCTACTAGGCTTGAAATAACTCTGGTTTGTTTTGGTAGGGGTTTGTTTTATAGCTGGTGGTTTTAGCAAGGATTGTTTGGGTTGAGGTGCTGCTATTGGGTAATATCTAGTATGTTTTTGACTCCCTCTATAATTCTTCTAGTTGTATTCAAACTGATTGATTAAAGTTATAACTTTCTTAATAATTATTGGAAGATTAATTACCTTTATAACCTTGTTTTGTAGTAAAAGTTTGAGCCTCTAAACAAACTTATCTAGATGGATAGAAATTGGGATATCTTCGAGTTCGCTTTTATATTTAGTTAAGGTAATAATATACTTCTATATACTTTTTTATTCTTATTAAAATTTAAACTATTTGAAGAAGATTTCCTGATATCTAATCTAGAGTGTTTATATCAAGTTGTGTAGGAATTCTATAAACTTTGTCTAAGTCAGGTTTATTATTTCTAATTTAGTATCAATCTATCATTTAATCAAGATTTCTTCAAAAAAGGTAATTGCTTACAAAACCCTATGAAATTCTTTTTTGTAGATTAATAACATAATTTCGAATATATTATTACAGCTCTAAATAAACTTATAAAACTTTTCAATTGATTCCCCAAAATATTTCTTAGAAATTATCGATTTGCAATTTCTTTTCTATTCTATTTTCTCCTTTTTCCTTTTTTTTTTTATATCTTTCTTTATCTTTACATTATAAATAGGTGGTAAGTCGATTTAGATTTGGAATTAATCTATACTCTTTTTTTTCTTATAAAATTCAATAATATAAAGAAATTCCCATTCCTATCATTCCAGCTTTTTGAAATGGATAGCCTTTAAATCTAGTACAGGATTCTTGAGAAGGGAATTTAAGATATTGAATCTTATATATCTTTCTATTATATTAATTACCTCCTTTGTTAAGGTATGTAATAAGATTAGAATGTTAAGATTTAGTAATAGATAATATATTGGAAAAATATCGATTGATATATTAGAGATTAAGTAATAAGATGTATTGGATTTTAGTCAAAACTAATCTTATATTTCAATCAGTTTAGGGTATATCCGATTCCTTATATATTATTCTTTATTATAGATCCTGATATTATAGATTTCTTTAATCCTTTTTATTTCATTATAGATTACAGACTTATTGTAAACCAAGCTAATAACCTTAAGATTAAGATTTATTACTATTAACTTCCCGATCCTTTGCCAAGGCCCGGGCTCTTGATGGCCCCGGCACCTCCCAGACTGACTAATCGTGTCCTGCGCTGACATTAGAGAAGTCGTATTGTCATTACTACTGCTAAACAAACAGATCCTTTTGTACAAGCTTCTAATAATCAAAAAGGAATTGTTATCTCGAATAACAGTTCTTCTTTAAATAAATCACTTTCCTCTTCTTCTTCTATTTTGGGTTCCAGATCGAAAAAGTCAAAAATATTGAATCGAAAGAATTATCCTAAGAATAGAGTTCGGGATACAAAAGATTGAAATGATTAATATATAGTTCTATATATTGAATGTATTTGATCTCTTTTATTTAATTATTATAAAAATTATGGAAAGTGTTTCAAATACAAGGATTCTTTTTTTTCTCAGTATTGAAAATATTTTATATATATCTATACCACATTGCCAATCTTTTTAAAACCTTTAGCAAAAAGGTTAATTGAGCTTTCAGATCCGAACTTTATAGTTTTATTGGGTCAGATAAGTTTTTTGAAAGTTTTGATCAATTATCTAACTAAGCTAATAATTATATTAATAGAAAACTATTTCCAATACAAAGTCGGCTTGTATTACAATAATTATAATATTAACAATACAGAAAAAAGATAATGAATTCCTTGATTTAAATTTATTAAATTTATTAGATTCTATTCCTAATACATCTTTTTCATTATTAATATATATTGTCTTCCCTTAATCAATACAATCACTCAGAACTTCTTTTCGATTAAATTGATTAGTTTGATCAACAATTATATCTCCCTTTCTAATTAAAAATCAAAAATCTTTTCTTTCCCCATCACTTATTGCAAAACGATTAAAGATTTCCAATAAGTCTGTAACTTTTAAATCTGTTTTTAATAAGGTGTGTAGAAAGATTATATTGAAGAATAAAAAGAAAAGAAAGGTTTAGTTCAATTTGGATATAGATATTAACGAAAATAATGAGAAGACAAAAGATTAATTTTCTTTTTCTTGAGATTCTGATAATGATGAGAAATGTGAGATATTCAAGGGAATATCTATTAATGATATTATTAAAAAAAAAAAAGAAAGGCTAAGATTTTGTAGATTGATATTGAATACATTAAGAAAAGAAAAACTTTCAAAGAAAAATTAATTAGATAATCTCGGTGATCCTATCTCTAACATTTTGGAGATTTAGTAGTAATATGAAGTAATTGAATTTTTGATGAAATAAGTTTTTTGTAAATTCATTTGCTATCATTTCAGTTGTTGGGAGATAAATAAAATAAAAATTTTTTTTTACATATTCTTATTTTAACCACATATTCTAAATGTTAATATATCTTAATTTAATAATAATCCTCTCATTCTCGTCTACTATTAATCTAATGATTTATTAATTATCGTAAAATATAGTGATTGATAGTTTGATAGAAAGATTAATCTCCTTAAGAAATCGAAGAATTACAAGGGTTTCTTTCGATATACATTCTACACCTAATAATTTAGCTTCAATAATGGAAATAGTTACTATATCTTGTCTCGAAGCTTTTTAGACTACTGGTCCTTCAAATAACGAAATGACATAACCTTATAATAATCATCAAGTTTCTAAATCGTTTGTAAAGGATACATCTGAAAACAATAGAAGTTGAAGGATTTGATCTTTATTATATCCAATAGCGTGATACCTTATATTCCAAAGATATTGAATACAATAATCAACTACTTTTATGTAATCCAGAAATAGGTTAGTGAGAAAATGACTGAGCTGAGATATAGCGAATGCTATATCAGCTTTCACAATGATTACAATATATAACATTAATCCTACCTTTTCCTGATATATTTGTATAAATGTGATATTTGTTTTCCCATTATTTTTTATGAATATTATAAAGGGTAGTGGAGTGTATGCATTACTTTGATTGAAATTGAATTTTGTTACAATCTTTTCAATATATGTGTTATATACTAGCTATAATCTTTTTGCTTTTCGATTATAGATAATACAAATACCCAGAAATTATTTTATATCATTTAGATTATAAAGTTTGTAGATAGCCTTGATATCAGAAATGATACGATTAATTGTTGTCAAATTCTTTTTGTAATAGATAATCTGTATGTTATCTATAAAGAATAAGACTAAGACCGTCTGTTCTGGGTTTATAAAAAGATAGGGTTTCTTTTTGCATTGGATGAGGCCAAGATTTTTCAATATAATGCTAAAGTTCTTGAATCAAATCGCTAGGGAATCATGGAGATTATATAAAGTGCGATCAAGTATTATACATTTGTTTGATTCCTTGAATTCATTTAGCAAATAGTAAATTACTAATATATCTGATAGATCCCTATAAGTATTGACAAATATATTTACTATATCGAATTATTTGGTTTCCAAATTGTATTTTGCAATTAATACTATAACAATTCTGAATGATTATTCAACGAGAATTACAATATAAATAGATTCAATAATATCTTTTGATTAAAGATCCCTTTGTATTATTAGTTTTGCTTTATATCTAAATAAGAAACCTTATTCATTGTATTTATATATAAATACCCATTGCAATAGAATAGAAATAATTAAAGTATTCTTTATATTTATTTTGTACCAGGTTTTTTTCTTTTTTAGATTGTTGATTTCAATTTCGTATTTATATTTGAATCAAAATTCTAGAAAATAATTCTTAAGTTGATGATAGCATTTAAATAATAGTGGTAAACCTGAGAGATAAACTTTTGGCAATGCCTCTCGCTAATCCTTATTTAGAGTAGTAAGAGGATTAGGTTTTATTTGAATAGCTATAACAATCATACTATGAATAATGATATAAGAATTGTTGTTCTCCTTTTATTCTATAATTAAATAGTTAAATCAAAATATTTCATAAAAGTTTTCTAATTTATTATTGCCTTGATTAAATAGATTTACAATAATTGTATCAATGAATATATAATTTATTGATATTCCTGATTTTTGTTTCAAAAGATTTTACCATCTAATTAGATAATTGTAATTAACTGAAAACAGAGTATTAGAAATAGGAGAATCGAAGTCGAATATTTAATACTCTAATGGATTGAAAGTTGGTTATAGAATTTCAATCTTTATAATTCTTTGTTATTTAAATAATCGTTTATAAAGACTAGCTTTGTTTCTAATAAATAAATCAAATACTTTTTTCTTAAGAATAGATAATCAAGCTGGTAATGTATCCTTTGTTGTACGAGATTTTAGAGAAGATGGACTTTCTATAAGTGCATCTTCAATTGATCTTGATATAGGGATAGGGTCCTTTTCAGATATATTATTCTTATTTGTTGAAGAATTTGTATAATTATTAATAGACAAAGATTCTAGATCACTTTTGTATTCTATGTGTAGAATATTGGTAGCAAATCTAGTAAATTTATAATCTATATTTTCTGGAATGATAGGTGATTTTTTAATATTTATTGGGTTGTTTGAAGTGGAACAATTGATATCCAGAAGTTATAAATTATCTGATTATTTCTGAAATGAAATATTTGAATCTTAGATTATTGGAGATTGCAGATCCTTTGATGGTGTAACCCTTCTACAATTTATAGATATATTTCTATTTTCTAAATATATTCCTAAATCCTACTTATTTATAAGTATATTTATAATATATATAATAATATCAAACAAAAAAATTGTTATAGTATAATTTAAAATAATTTCATTATACTCTTTTTTTGAAAGAGTACTATCGATATCGATCGGAATTGGAATATCAAGTTCTTTAAAGAGTTTTTGTAATTCCTATTCTAATAATGTATCAATAATTTTATTAAAAGTATCAATCTTATATATATAATTTTTATCAAATGTGATATTACAAGTAATAATAACTCTCTTGAGCTTTGGAATTTATATACAAAAGATCAATAATTCTGCAATATATTTAATGAGGTATTTAATATATACTCTAAGATTAGTTTTATAAAATTTCTTATTAATTCTAAGTTCTTTTTTTTTATTTAATGGGTAAGCTTGATATCCGTATCGATATATATTATTTCAGTTTGGTTGGAGATTGTAAGTTAAATGATCAATAATTGATAACACGGAATAATGGTAATAGTCTTAAAATCATATATCCAACATCTTATTTGAAAACTTGAAAGAGTAGGTTTTATAAGGACTGATATTGTATAGGTAGATAGTTGCTTGTACAATTTCTATTTATATATAATCAGGAAATCCTGAAGAAATATGTATTTTAATCTGCTTTATTATAATTTCTTGCTCTATTTATTCTGATTCTCTATTTGTTTTGTGTGTGTTGAATAGGGATAACTCTAATTCTATATCTTTTTAAACTATCCATTTTTCGAATGCGATATCTTTTATGATGTTTATTACAAAAGTATTATTGTCTTATTTAATATATACTACAAACAAGCCATATTTTCGTAGTATTTAAGTAAGAAATCCTTGAATAGTTTTACAGATTTCAAAGTGAGATTTTTGATAAAAAAGGAAAATGAATATTTTTTTATTAAATATCTTTTTGATTACTAAAAGCTACAAAGTTTTAGTGTATCCTTTTGTGAAGTCGAAAAGATCCCATTGAACTTTATAGAAAGGATATGGTAATTGATATTTATTAAACAATTGTGAAATGATTTGTTTTGTATGAGTGTGGGTATAGTTGATGTATTTCAATCTAATTATTTTCTTTATTCTGATATTTTTTGTAGAAAAGATTAAGTATTCTAATGTTTTTTTCTCTAAATGTTCTAATCTTTTATGTTATAATTCGGTAGAGTTATATTATAATCTTAAAGGATTGCAAAATTGTTGAAAAGATTATTTGATTTTGTTAAAAGATCATGTAGAAGTTGGTGGAAAAGCCTTAATATTATTAAGTTCTACATAGAGATACGATATATATGTATGGACTCGATAGAGTCACATGTGGGCTAATCCCGATATAGCATAGCGTGATATGCGGTATAAGCACCTTTTCTAACAGATTTTTTTATTGATTAAAGGATATATAATTATTAATTGATTCATTGGGATATTTATAAGGAACAAAAAGTAAAATGAAAATAGATTGTATTTTAGAAATAAAAGATTATCTGTATAAGTACATTAAATAATAATAGAATTATTATTAATAGATTTATAACGGAAAATAGAATCTATACTCATAAACCATAAACCAGCTTTTTTCAATTTAATTTCCAAAATAATATTAACATGGAAGTTAGGGATATATACTATATTCTTGAATATAAGATCTTCATTTTCAAAACCATTAGATTAATGAATGATTTCCTTAATTGTATACATACTACAATCAACAATTAGGAAAATTATTGTTTCAAATTCAATATAATCTGATAATAAAAAAGGTACATACTCTTATCCATCAAGAAATAAGATATCATTGATAAGATACATAATGCCACCTATATCCAGAACAATGCTTTAAAATAAATAATAAAAAGTTGTTATTATAATACTATAAATCCCGCTTAATAATCCACTCTAAATAATTATAACATTCAGTTTAAATCTAGAATTATAATAATTAGTTTGATTTAAGGATTTCAATTACTTTTTATTTTCTTAGGCTTTTTTTATATTGTTTTATTTGTCGGATTTCATTTAATCTATAATTTAGATATATTTATAATTAGTAATCTTAGGAGTTTTCTTTTCATTACTTTTTCTGATAAGGATAAATTTGATTATATAATATTCCTTTAAAGAATAATATATTCTTGGATTAGTAGTCTTCTAATTACTTTCTTGTTTATATGGACATACAAACTTTTTTTTATTATTATTTCTTTTTCCATTATTATTTTGCTTGCCTTTATCGAATGTTTAATATAATAATTGATTTGAAAGAATATTGACTATAAAAACATTCTTTGTCTTAGATTCAATAAAACATTAATAAATAAGATTACTAAAGATATCATTATATTACTTTAAAGTGTAGTTTGATATCCCTAATTAATCATTTGTATTGATTTGTATAAACATAGTAGACATTTATTCAAAAGTTATGTGTTCTTTTATAGCTTATATAAAGTCTTTGATTATTCTATTATATTTGATTTTCAAGATATTGTAGATAATTGTATTAATATAAGTATTTGATTATTTAATATACTATTTAATTGGATTAGTGTGTTTTGTGTAGGTTTACTGAAGATAGTTGTGATAGCTTTGTGTTATTATAGCTTCGATTATTTGCGATATGAATGTAAGAGAATCTTTTAGCTTTTTAATAAGGAACTTTATAGGTGTAGGCTTTTGAGTTTTATTCTTGATTGTAATGTTTATTAGATGAGTTTGATCTATAATTTTAGTAATCCAATCAAAAACCTTTTTATACTTTTTATGTATATAATTATATTTGTTTCTATCAAAGTGGTATTTATTTTGAAGAGTGGAGTATTCAGTCGATACATTTTGAAAGATGTATAGAAATGGTTTTAATGGAAGGGTTATGTTGGTATTATTGTTTCGATTAGTTGGTGGTTTAATCTTATAATCCTTAAGAGTATGTTCGTATTTTTCTTGATTTTGCATATCAATTTCTTATATGAGATTAAAGATTCTGATAAATTACAGCAAATCTTTTATAAATTAATCTTTATTAAAGAGTTATGATATATATAGAAAAATTTTCTTTTTGTGTTCCAATATGGATCTATAAATAAGCAGGTTAATCAAATTCCTATTAGGTTTAATATTGTTCTAAATATTTTTCAATATATAAATATTTTGGAGTTAGCAGTACTATTGATTTCAATATACACAAATATTTAACTGAATAATTGAATCCGAAATGCTAGCTTTACTTATAATGATTTTTCAAAAATGATAGAAAGAATTGAGTATCAAAGTGAGTCCAACAGATATATAGATTGTTGTGTAGTTATTTAAGAGCAAATTAGGCTTATAACTATCACGGAGGATAGCTATATTAGTAATCATCTTTAATAGAGAGATAATAGAATAAAGGATTAATAAATTAGATTAATTTGAGAATTGATTGTAATAATCAGTATCCTCTATATATACCCAAAATAGGCGATATAGGCACTTATTTGGAAAAGATTATTATTCTAATAAACTATGTAATGAGTAGAGTAGCTAATATAGTAATAATGTAATTGAGATCGATTATAAAGGCCGATCTCGATGATCGGGGCACGTGTGTAGCACGTGATATTGCGTGATAAAAGGGTATTCTATTATGTTTTCTAGTTTATATCAAGTCCCAGCTTCTCTTAGAATCTTTTCTTTCTTTATAGAGGCAGGATCCATATGCATTTCGTCTATATATACAATATATTTCCAAAATCCTTTTATAGTGTCATACTTATAGATACCATCGAAAATGATACGTTTCCCACAGTTTGTATTGATAAAATGCTTTTCTGAATAAATAACTTTGTAGTGTTAGTTTTGATTTATAAATCTCTTTAAATTTTTCTATAAAAAGTATTGTTTTACCTCTAATTGAAAGTATTCAATTATCACTTCATAAATTTCGATTTATAATTTGTTTTAAAAAAGCAAAACAAATATCTTACAAATGTTTTTATCGATTGATATAGATCCCCCTAAATTCTTTAAAAGATTGCAAATCTGTTTATAAGCTTTTTTTTCTAATAAATCTCTTTCTTGAAGCTATCGATGAATTATAGATTTTGATATATCTAATCGGGCTGAAATGAAGCGTACATTTTTTTTCGTATAGTATCAATCGAATTGTTAATAAAATTTCGATTTTTTTGATGAATCGTATTCTTTATATAATTCTCTATTAGTAGGAGTAATTTTATATTTAACTGATTGTATATTAAATAGCATTTGGAAATTGAATTCATTGTTTATAATTTGGATTGTTTATTTTGAGGGTATTTTCAAAAAACGTGTGTCCTGTGAGTCTGTGCACCTATTGGTGCTTGTTTATTGTTGTTGATAAGGAGGGGTTACCAGATTTGTTTTCATTCGATTGGTATAAAATCATATCATAATTCTATCAATGTGATCAATGTGATCAACGTATGATTGATTGATTATCCTCCCTCTCTCTTCTACCACCACCACCACCACCACCACCACACCAGAACCCTAACCAAAAAAAGAAGACGTCTTTCTCAATTCTCATGGATCCACCAGGTCCCTTCCAATAATCAATTATTGCTGTGTGCTATTACCATTACGATTGTGAACATCCGCGCGTATAACCCAAATACTTCAGATTGACGCATGTGCGAGAAGTGCATAACCTTACCTACCAGCCCACCTACATAACAGAACAACCTAGGTAATAATAAAGAGTCACAAAAATATATCACGTCACATCAAGGAAAGACCAAAATAAATCATCGTATTCTCCATCCATTTCTTTGCATAATCAAATTCAAATAGTCAAACCCTTTACGTTACCGTATCGCATCTCAATACCCTTCAAAAATGGCGCAATCAACACAATCGTCTGTCGCAGGCCAAACCTCTCCGAAAAGTCCTACATCTCCAGGACGATCTAGCATACCATCTGCCATGCAGGCGATGCCCGATTCCCGTCAACAAAGCTTCGAAGAAATCTACGGACCTCCTGAAAACTTTCTTGAAATAGAAGTATGCTATCCCATTCCCATTCTATGCTATACAACACTACACCAGCACTCCAACCCCCACCCCTCTCTCCTCCTCCCACCTCCCACCTCCCACATCGCAAACAAACAAACAACCAACTCACCTATCCTCTCTCTCTAGGTCCGCGATCCCCAAACCCACGGCATCGGCCGCAGCATGTACACCGACTACGAAATCAACTGCAGCACCAACATCCCCGCCTTCAAGCTTCGCAATTCGACCGTCCGCCGCCGCTACAGCGATTTCGAATACTTCCGCGACCTCTTGGAGCGCGAAAGTGCGCGCGTGACCATTCCCCCTCTACCTGGAAAGGTCTTCACCAACAGATTTAGTGACGATGTGATTGAGCATCGCAGAGAGGGCTTGGAGCGATTCTTGCAGATTGTCGTCGGACATCCGCTCTTGCAGACGGGTAGTAAGGTGTTGGCTGGATTTGTACAGGGTGAGTGGCGCTCGTTTTCTTGACACAATTTGCCATTCTATCTCCGGAGCTTCGAATTCGGAGACGGGATTGCTTTATAATGAAGGAGCTATGTTAATCCATGAGTGGCAGATCCAAACTGGGATCGAAATGCTTGGTGAAGTCATTGGGAGGATTCGGGAGCGAAGACTCAACATGTTCCACGAAAACTCAAGAAACGACGTCCGAATACCATGGGAAAGACGATATCAATGGTACAAACAATGTCCTAAGCTCCAATACAGGCAACCTGAAATATGATAAGATAGCTTACAAATATGGGAGTATGGTGATTTCATACTCAAAATGGGGTGGGGGGTGTTAGCCGTAGTTTTATTTCGATTTTCTCACATATACCAAGGGCGTTTAGCTGGTGGGTGGCTGCATTTTGACCACTCTGGGGAAATGGTTGCTTGCACAATTTACCTGCAGGTTATGTTATATCAGCTACATCAGAATCAAGTACATTTGAGAGTATCTGATATCATAGACCTGTGTATAATGCCTCTGCAAAATTGCTCTCGTCTATTCGAGTCTTTGGAGCGGAATGTCCACCCTACTGCTATGGCCGATGTATATATAGATACAATATGCCAATGATCTATCAACCCACATCCGTTTCCACAAAGCGCCATAGATTTCATAATGTACATTGCATGTAACCGATCCTGCCTAAGTGGGATACCATAAGTCCTGATAGTTCGTCATGTGCCGCTTTTTTGATACAAACGCCATCGTAAAATCCTATTCATATGTTGTACATCTAACCAGTCCATCCGTGCCTTTCTCAAGGTGAAGCTGGCTTTTCCAGTAATTTCAGTATTCCCTCATACATGCCAAACATGATAGCAGCACTCGGCACTGTTCGTAATAGATGCGGCGTTAAGCCTCCGTATAAAGCAGCCATTCCCTCTTCTTTCCAAACGAGGTTAAAGCATTGAACAAGTCCTGTATATTTGGGGCGTCCATGATCTAAAGGTGCTTGTCTTAGGCGAGTTCGTAGAACCTACATGGGTTGTTAGCATATCATTTACCAAGAAGTATTTACTCGAGCTCACCTCATGGGGATAAGTCGCAAGTGCTGCCACAAGTTTTGCAAACCCTGCTGCTCCGAGGCTTCCAGTCCATTGTATTGAGTGATCCAAGAAATCCCTGGGTTTCCCACTCAAAGTAATTCTCTCTTCTCTCTTCTCCAAGCTTTTCTTCATCTGTTCATACAAAACCCACTGCAATGTACTTTCCGTAACACCCAAATAACTCGCACTCATCCCCTTATATAAACCCCGTATTCCCTCTCCCTTAACAACCTGTTTGATACAATCCCAACTGTTCTTGTACTGTCTCTTACCGACATCTCCTGCTCTCTCTGCCACATTCTTATCCAGTTGCAGTCGAGTCTTGATTAACCAGATAGGATTTGTAACCGTACTCGTCGTAATTCCAGCAGCGGCAGCTGCAAGACACACTACCCAAGCTGATTCCACCCCGCCATTGTACCCCGCCAATATTCGCTTCCCGTTGCCCACGACGAAAAAGTTGATTGACCTCGCGGGAACCACGCCTACTAGATTTGGCCCCAATCCTTTGAAGAGCGCACGATATCCTTCGAGTCTATGTACTGACCCGAGTATTTGAAAAGTTTCACGGAAATGTAAAAGTCCGCTACGTAGTGGCGAGAGATGTGCATGTGGAGAAATCCCCTTGGCCAGACGACTCTGCGCCAGTTGTGCTTGGTAGAAATCGGATTGCAAGCGTGTTTTCAGTACATCGAGAGGTGCCGTGAGAGCTGCAGCTGTCATTCCCCCAACACTATAGTAAAAAATATGTTAGTGTTGGATCTTGAAGCATCGATTGTTAAAATGGAGGGGCAAATCTTACCCTCCAGCAACGAAATGCGCCCATGACTTAGCAACTGGGACAGGCTTTGCTGCTGCTTTTGATACATATCCTGATTGTGAAGGTCCTAGATCTCCATTTTCTCTAGATTGTGTCAAATGCAGCTCGGGCAGTGCGCGTTTGCTGCGATCCTCTGTGGTGTTCATGGATGTATCTGTGGAGAGAACTTTCCCAGTTCTCTCTTCTCTCTGGCCTGTGGCGGGGTTTGTAATTATTGGGGGCTGGTTATGTTATGTAAATGGTATCATGTTAAACAGAAAATACGATGATAGCAAATTAAAAGAAATTGACCAAAGTTTGCTTAACTAAAATAAATGATTTGTAGTCCCTATGGCAGAGTTGATATTTCTATGATGTCTTTGGAAATATTTCTCTAAAGGCGGTGGATAGAAATCGGCATTAAAATCTCGATTAGATAGGCGGGCTGGCTTCGGCTCGCCTGCATGCAATCTAATTGCTAATCGTGCATTCTCACTCGATTAGACGTTTTTTTATTCACAGTTCAAAGATAGATGAAACAAAATTGAAGCAAGAAATCCCGAAAGTTGATGTTGAGGAACTATTAGAAGATATTCATACAAAAAGAAGCCATACGCCTGTCGTTGAAGATTTAGCCATGCCAGCAGCCCAAATAAGATAAAAAGTCCATGTGCCCATTCCGATCCTAGCAACCCCCCTTCCCCCCGCGCGCAGCAACACCCCCTAACAATACAGCCAAAATTTGTGGTTATCGTGGTTACAGGTCCCTCATTTAATCTTCTTCGTCTTGTTCGAAGTTAGTGACAACTCGAATCGTACTCTCATTGGCATCATCAAACACGCTGGATCGTCTAGTAGAACGCCTACTTCGTGCTATACTTTTCGTCACACTTTCTCTCCTTGATTCTTTGCCCTTGGGACTTTTCTCCGGCGAGACGATAGCCAAACTTGTGCTGCTTGAAGAGAGCTTCATCTGCTTCTTTCCATATGTTTTGAGTGAGCCGGCTGTGGCTTGGCTAACGTTGATTATTTTCCTGCTAGAACCAACCACATGACGAGCGTTCGAAAGTTGTGAAGAGACTGTTTTCTTGACTGTTTTTGCAACATTTGTGGTAGCTGTAGATATAGATGATTTGACTCCTGTGGCCGTCTTCGTTTTTCGCTTCTTCTGAACCTGGGCGTCTTCGTCGTCTTCGTCATCACCAATCATCTGTTGAAGCTTTCGCTTGCCAGCCTTAAGACCAGCTTTAACAACGTCTTTAATAGTAGTGGCCTTGATGACTTTTTGATCCTTTGGTCGAGGTCCCAATACACCGCGACAATTGTCACTGCCACAGCGACACGCTTGAACGTTTTTGGCCGAAAACGGGTCGAAATTGTAGTCGTAGGTGAGCTCATCACCAGTCATAATAGGATTATCGCCAGCGAACAGAGCCATTCGCGGCTTGCCTTCCACAATCCACTTCACCATTCTGCAGTTTGGTCTGCAGGAATGGTTAACAAATCTAGCAATGCTACCTCTAGTCGCATCAATGATCATGTTCTGATCAAATGACATTAGATAATAACACTATTGAATGATAGTTAGCCAACTGATTTGTACTGAAAAGTTGAAGGAAGTAATTACATCATTGTCTTTATAGTCCTCATTCATACGTCTGTCACATTCGTCTTCAGTGATAATCTCTCCTGTATACTCAACGATAATTTGGTTTGCGTTGAAGCAGCGATTACTTCGAACTCCGTAACCACGATCAGCTGTTTTGATAACTTCAACGCCAATCTCATACTTGTTACCACCTTTTCGGAATGAATTGCCTTTGCGACGATTAAAGAGCTCGGCGAATGCACGGTTGGTGCAACTTTCTCGTCCTGCGCCACAATTGGTATCATCGCACTCGTAAAGCATGATTCTATTTTGGCAATCTTCATCACAACCCGCATCAGGTTTACAGATACACTTAGAGAAGAAACTATCAAATAGACTCGACTTCTTCCACATTGAACCAGCTTCTCCAATAAATCGATCTATGTGAACCATTAGCAAATGCACGAGAGCGATTAATTCCACGAAGCTTACTATGAGAAGTCTTGTACCACTCGGTAGGCTTAGGTTGTCCTGGTGGGAGTGGAGCACAAATGTCGAAAGGCAGTTT
Source organism: Botrytis aclada (assembly GCA_014898285.1). Lineage (NCBI taxonomy): Eukaryota > Fungi > Ascomycota > Leotiomycetes > Helotiales > Sclerotiniaceae > Botrytis > Botrytis aclada. Next base: position 1,146,046 of record RCSV01000001.1, on the reverse strand, counting down.
AAAATCTCTTCCAACGTGTAGTAATCTTTGGCCATTCCACAAGGGTAGTGGCAGGGCTTTGTTTGGCTTTCCAGTCCACTTGAAAGGCGACTTTGTATTTCCAGAAGATTTGAACCAGTCAAGATTGGCTGGATCCTGTCCCGCGTAGAGACCCTTCGTTAACCAGGCCTTCTCTTTTTTGCCTTGCGCTACTTTCTTTGCTGGAGTCTTGGTAGGCTCCGGCTCAGAGACTTGAGATCGGGCCTCCTCTGCCTTCTTCTTCTTCCTTGCCGACTCCTTTTTCACAAGCTTTCCATTGCTCCAGACTTCCAATACGACAGGTTCTGTTTCGATCTTTGCAAATTCCTTTGTGTCTGCGAGATTTCTGAGTTCCCGCTTTGCCTTCTGAAGACCTCCTTCCATTTCCTTTCGATCCCTCTTCCCTAGTAAGCTAATCTTCTTCATGGGCCCGTCCGCCTTCTCGCCAGGTGTTGATCGTAAAGACTTTCTTCGAGAGAGATCCTCCTTCTTAGCAGCAGTACTCTTGGGACTTTTGTGGTTGATTTTGCTGGCTGACTTAGGCAATTTCTTGACTGACCAAGACAAGTCCAGAGCATCAATTCCCTCACTAACCGACTTTTGTGCATTCTTTCCTACAGTGCCTGCAGACACATTTACCGGACCCAATGCATCAGCCAATTCGCCTCCTGATATAGTTTGTCGCCGTGCTTCATTGTCTGGAGCGCTCTTGTCCTTTAAGAATTTCTTAGGGGTGTGTACGGCTGTGCCGGCAAGAATCTTAGCATTATAGGTTCCGACCTTTGCGCGTGCTCGCTGACTTCGTCTATCTGTATGTTCGGGTGCAATTGATACCTCGTCGGCAATGGGCTCGGGCTTGCCGGTGGCAGAAGTGACACTAACATTGTCTCCGATGCTTGTTGGAGGTGTAGATGTAGAGGAATTTAAGTTCGAGGTGTCGTCGACAGTGATTGAAGTATCGATTGATTCCGATGAAGGAGCACGCGTTATTTCGTGCTTACTAGAAGAGCGAGACGATGCGCCCATTCTATCTAGTAAATTGGAAAACATATTGATCAAATTGTGTCGCGTTATTGTTGTAACATTAATGGATGTTATGGAGAAGACGCGAAAGTTGACGAGTAGGATCCACCAGGCTGTGGCTTGCTCTCTCTGCTCAACAGCGAAAACTGATGAGTAAGAAATACAAGGTTCTTGGTGATAAAATTATAGACAGATAACTTTTGGAGACATCAAAGAATTCTGAGGGTACAATCGCGACGTTGTTGAATTTAACGAAGTAAGAGTACGATTTGTGGTGTTGTGGTGGTGGTCAAAAGGATGTATTGAAGAAGTGGAAGAAGGAGAGAGAGAAGAGAGGGGACAAGAGGTATCTTGTGGCTGGGCCTAAATGAAGACCACTCGGAAGTGCCAACTATATATGCACAAGGGGCAACATTCCAAAAACAATATAACATAAACTAATCACCTAATGCAAGGGAAAATACTATTATACTAGAGTACTTACTTTATCATCGTTACCTAACTTATATTCTAACTGTCTAGAAGTCTTCCTTTCCTTTCAACTACTCTCAAAGCTTCGGTCAAGACCTTTTTAGCTGAATGGTTCCTTTGCTGTGAATGATATGGTAGACAAGTCCGTGTGATATTCCATTGACATACACTTCAACACACATTAGACCATTTTCCCGTGTAGCGTCGCATTGTTAATGTCTTCTATTTCATTGGGTTCCATTGAAGTCAGAGTCAGGGACAGCCACTTTGATGCTAAATCGCTAGCCTGTCACAACATCTTGATGAATCTCCATCTACATCAATTAGGTCTAGAAATATGAGAGTCTACTCTTCGCATTCCAACTGTCATTGTGGTTTCATTTGAGTAAATGTTGGAGGACTACTAAGTGTCTAGGTTAAATATCTGGTCGGATTAGCGAGGGCTTCCCGATTGTGGTTTGTGAAGGTAGTCAACACTTAACAATTTCAAGAACACCGACTAATTCTGAGAATTTTAAAGTTGACCATCCCATTGATACTTTTTGAGGCTTTGTATACATCCAATATAAACTTTCTTTTATCACGTCGGTTCAAAAGAAGATTTGTATCACAAAGTTACTGTGCAAAGTACTACCCATACAAACCCGGATACATTGCATTACCACTACCTGCTCCACATGGCCACCTGTATGTCTCCACGGGCGTTATGAATGATTTTCTTCATCCGGAAATTCCATTTCGTGGGTATACTGAGTTTATGACGTTGTAAATCATTCAGGAGATCTTGGTAGCACTTCTAACACTCCGGAAAGTGGCCCGACCTCGGGATCTCAAACTTACTCTTGCACCTCTTACTATTTCTTCAACCGTCTCAGGATAATTAGTCAATTCTCCATGCGATCGAGCCATGGAAATTACAGCGTTTGCTTGTTGCTCCAAAATTGTGGTATTGAGATTTCTGGAAATGTTGTTTTACCAGGCGTCAAGATAAACGTTTCAAGGCTTTCGATAATTCAGCTGCAACTCGACAGCAAGAGTATTCGGGAGCCACGGAGCCATTAATCCATCTTCAATACTCGATTTAGATATCTAAAAGGGGTGTTATCTACATTTAGATGATCTCCCTACATTTCAAACCTGAACTGCAGTCTGGGACATCAATGACTTGAAGTATCTGAATTGGAATACAAACGCCTACTCTAGAACTAGACTTCCCGCCTGACACGAAGGGCACTGGAAACTACTGTGGCATGACTATGCGAGGAGGAGCTAATGTGGAGCAAGAGTTTTATGTCTGCTGATTTGTCGCTCATATCAGAGCGAGTATCAGTGCTCCAGAGTGACGCTCGGTGAAGCAATGAGAAAGAAATGTTTTTGGGTAGTAGCAGGCTGGCTCAGTTTGGCATCTTAATTGGATTTGTATGCGCTCTCTAAGTAAAGCTACTCCTGTCCTTACTTCTGGACTGTTGCATCTTGACAGTTTGGTCTTGATTTGTCGAATACTCTTCTCGTTTGTGAGGGGAAAAGAAGGACTAGAATGAAGCTCTTCCTTCTCTACAGATGTTGAGTAGTGTTTCCGTAGTTGGATATGGAGTCCGACTAGTAGAGACTTTAACTACGTCCAAGTAAAGTATTCAAGATAGCTCGATCTGTTAAGTCGATTTGCACAACAGACTTGCCAATTTGAATTTTCGGATATCCAACATCGAGAAAGTTGAATTATCTACCAACCTCACCATCAATACCCTTGTTATGAAGCTCTGATCTCTGAGAGAAAGGGCCTCGACTATGATATTTTGCGTGCTCAAAATATAGACTCTACACATCCGCTTTTGATTCCCCACGCCGGAATGCTAAATTTTCCGAGGCTCCTTCTGTCGGTGTATGTCGACCAGGTCACTTGCGAGAATTTTCATCCATCTCGAACATTCACGCCCGTCTTCTCGCAGCATGCTGGTAAAATGTTAGGATCATTTTCGTACTTTTAGGTTCCTCTATGCACAAAATCAGAGGCAGTTTCGATCATCCCAAACCTTCTTTCATACTGAAAGCCTCACTTCACAGCCCTCCGAAAATTAGGAGGAGCATATATATATTTGACAATATATCGGCACGGTGAGGGATGAAGAAATTTTCTCGATACAAGAGAACAAGTAGTATTAGAATTACTCATTTCGAGATCTTCTATGTTAGAAGCCTGATTTTTTACAATTTGATTCTCTCCAAGCCCCTCTTAATCCTCCTACCACCTTTCCCGTCAAGTTCTCCCTCTGCAATGACTATCTAATCATCTCATGGATACGTATACTGCAACTATCACCCCCAGCTCTCGGGGGGTTTCTTGATTTCACACATTCACATCATTTCACCCAATCTCCGCATCGCATCTACTCGAACCAGAACGACCTTGAATCTCAAAACTGAGCACCACTTCATCAGACCATCAGACCATCAGATTACCAACCCAAACCACATTGTCTTTCTTTACCGGCAAGATGCTACATGGAATGAACGGGGAGTTTAATCCTTCAGAACTTCAACAGTGGAGTCCCTCCACATCTCCCAACCTTCCAGTACATCATGCAATATACATGTCATTCATGAAATCATCACGGAAGTCACATACACAACTGCTTCGAAATCTTAACCACAGGTTCCCATCGCTACGTAATGAGTGCAGCGAAGTGGCTATTATTTTGACCTAATAAGTACTTCCACTATATCGTTCATAAACCAGCGTCACAAAAGATTAGCATGTTTCTACTGTATCTAAGATATTGAAGATATATCCTCAAATATCCACCTCATTCCATGAACAGTGCCATTAACCACAGCACCCAGTATCACATGAGAAGCTCACCGCAACCACGGACCATTATTCCAAAACCCGCCTATTACTTGCCCCCTGCCTTGTCCCCCCTCAACATACCTTCAACCTCTCCTCAGCATCTCCTGAGCACCTCAAGCATACCCGCACGCACAAATACATATCAAGTCCCCTCTCCACACAGAATCCTCCAATTCACCAAGATAACCACTTACCAACTCTCCAACCCATCCCCATCCCCAAGCCCCCTCCCAATCCCCAGACTCTCCAACTCTCAATTTGATCCATCATCAGCGCCTCGAGCCCACCCATTACATAAACACCACCCCGTCTTCAAAACCCCTCACTAGCCCAATATCTATTCTTATTCGACAACTATCGGGTGACCACCTTACACACACACACATACACACTAGATATCAATTTCTCCAAATATACCACAATTAGATAAAAAGCCGATGTATATCCCTCCTCTGAACCACTCCAAAATAAGCTAATTCAATCCAATAAAAACACAACATAATCCCATTCCACCCCCTTTCACAATCCTTCAGAACCTCAATTCAGCCCTCTAAAGTTCAAACCCATACAAATAATCAAAAATGACCATCCAAGTATCGCTCTATCTCTCTCTATATACATCACATCACATCAGATCTACATGCAAATCAACAGATACCAGCTACATACATAATTGCACTAGAGAGCCACCTCTCAGGCTCATCATATCCTCCGTCCGATCCTCACCTACCTCAACTCCCGGAAGCAAAAGTTGAAGGCACAACCAATTAGCATGATGTCACACGTGAGAGGGTATGACTCGCACGATACCACAAGAAAATCAAGAGACAGTTGCTTATTAGGCATTTCATATACTTCGCTTTACTTTACCCGTGGCCGCGAAGATCCTACTGTGAAGATGGCTCCCACCAAACCAATGTGGCTGTAAAGTGTGAAGAACTAATGTCAAAAGATAAAGATGATACGCAGCTGCTGACCATTCAGTAGTCGTATAAATATTAATTCATAGTTAACATGAAACATACCCCATCCTCAAGCCAGAACACCATGCTCCTATATTTTGAAATCCTTCCGTTAAGACGTATGCATACAATCTGAGAAAGAGATCTATCTCCACGAGTTAATTGCCTTTATACTTGTGTGGAGCCCCTCCTCATGCTCAGTTCAACCATTAACCTATTTTTTATCTCCAAATTTCTGGTGAATCGCCCGGATTTGCTCCTCCACATTTACATTCTGCATCATTTCATATCGTGCTCTGTCTGCCTTATCCACCGGAGTACCATCATAACCATTCGCCGCCTTCTTTCTTCGAGCGGCTTCTTCTTCTGTTATATGTTGCCCTGTAGCTCCATCAAAAATATCACTTCTTTGACTCGCTAAGCGTTTGAGATTATTAGCCACATCTTGCGTTGAAAGATTAGTTGTTGCATAGCGGCTCTCTGCCTTCGCTTTCTGTTCCTTCCACCTAGGATCAAGCAATTCAACTATGGTAGTGTTAGTTGGTTGAGTTCATCAAAAGATTCAGAGTGTTATCTTACTTCTCATATGAGCATCGAGCTCATCATAAGGAATTTGTTGATTACAATTGGGGCAAAGGGCCATTTGTTGCTTGTTAGCAGCTCTTGCGGCAGCTCTAGGAACGTAGTTCTCCTTGATTCTCATAGGTGCAGCGCCACCCTTAGCTTCAGCCTGTGCTTGCTGAGCACGAGCTCTAGCCTCAGTTCGCTCTCGTATTCTCTGTTCTTCTTCGTCCTCATCTTCGTTGTTCCTCTGGCGTGGGTCTTGGTACTGTGGCTGATATGATGGTTGCGGCACTGGTGGTGGAGCCATGTTATATTGTGGTTGGGCATACGATCCATCGAAAATTCCGTCGTCTCCAGGCATAGCTTCCTCAATGCGCATATGTGTCGAGTTGATTGACATTTGCGCCTTTTGGTCCAGAGAGGCAAATTGAAGTTCGTTCAGTGACGTTGGTGGAGGTAAGTTCGTCTGATCATCAGCCTCTGTGAAGATAACAGTCTCTACCACAACAAAGTCGTGCCAATCGATTTGTGCATACGTGAGCTTCTCCTTCTCAACTGCTTCCTCCTTCTTTTGCTTTTGTTCGTCTTGGAATTTGAACCACTCTGCCCTTTGCTTGGCTCTACCCAAAACGTGAAATTTATCGTCTACATTGGCCTGCAACTCTTTGACTCTCTCCTGCTGCATCTTTCCACCTTCTCCATCCATACCACTCGCTCGCAACAACATAGTATATTGATCAATCAATCGCTGGAAGAAGTTGTGTAAACTGTGATTCGGTCTCAAGAAGTCGAACTGATAATTCCCAGTTTCCCTTTGAGATAGTGTCGTCATAAACTGCCTACCATTCTTCGCAACAAATAATGCGGTTAACCGGACTACCTCAAGATCTTGTGCACTGATATTTGGCATGCGCGCTGAGAAATGGAACTCCGGTGGTTCAGGCGGTCCTTTAGGTTTCTCTGCTTCGGCCGGCGCCTCTCCAGCTCTACCTGCCGCAACTGCGGTTCCCCTGCCTTCTTTAATCTCGCTGAGTCGCCATAAATAGTATGCATTGTATGCATCATTGGTGCTAAGGAAGGAGAATTTGGGGTTGGTTCTTTCTTTTTCTCTGATACGATCTAAGATTATTAGCTTGATGCTGGTATAACGTATTGAGCCCAAGAATGCCTCACCTTCGAAATTGATTCCATTTCGCGCGACATAGCCTGCTGTCTTTTCGAGAATAGCTAATATGATGTTAGATAATATTCTCTCCATGTTGATTTGATCGCGTACCTTTGATTTCTTTTGGTGGTAATACGACGCCTTGAGGTGGTTTTATTTCATCAAGAGCAGCAACAGCATCTGCGACTGAAGGGGCCATGTTGAGTACTGTGCAGTTGAATCGATCTTTCTTTCTGTTGTTGCTATTTCAAATGATGGTTGACTTCTACATCGACATGAAATGCGACCAGCAGCAGCCTTACACAAGAAATCTAGCCCTGCAACAGCCCTGAGCAAAAGCTCGAGGCGGAACTTAGTTTGACCGATATCCGAGGTTTATCCCGGTGCCACATATTCTTACCCCACGATTGGCTGACCCCCTCAGATGAGATGGAAGATGTAGGATTATGAAAAGTACATCCTGATTCCTGAAAAGTGGATTAGAATGCGTGCATATCTGGAGGATCTTGAAAGTATAGATTATCGAATTTTTAAATCTGTGAAAACCAAATGGGCAGCCGCTTCTTCGACCTCTACACTCAGTGCTTTCTCACTCATCTACAGTCTACTATCTCATCTACTATCTCTGAGATAGTTTTGTTGCGAGTGGCCAGCGAACCTATTCCATGCCACTTGCTCACTTCAATCCGCAGCTGATCACCGATAATCACAGTTAAAACATAATTAGCGAAATATACGTACACAAGAAGCATATCATATGTCTTCTATTATTTCATAGCATTAATCTTATCTTATTCCATAGCACCCATAGCAATTGTGGCATCATACATGCCAACAACCCAGCTATTGCTATTGTCCCCCTCGTAATCCATTATTATGTACGATAAACAAGGTATAGTATGTACCGCCGATTAACCCATGCAAAATAACGCCGTTGCATTTCAACCGGCAATGAGCCATTAGAACCATGTAGAATTCCATCCCTCCTTTTGCCAAACTCCCCCAAAAGATTCAAACCCAACAATTATTAATCATAACATGATACTGAATACCGGCTCGAATCGGGCTATTAAAAAGCTCCGGGTATGGCGATTGAAAGCTTTTCAGTGTCGTCACTGCTTTCGATAGACTCCTCGTTGCGTACAGAGAAGTCGGATTGTGGCGTTTCCTCTGTTACGTTGTGAACTTCTTCCGTGTCCCCTTTTTGTTCTGGTTCAATGTGTTCCATTTCATTTGCATCGTGAAAATCTTCTGCATTGCTGATCTGTTCCGTTTCTTGATCTTCGTCTTCCACTTCCGTTTCAGGAATCCCAGCACTAGAACTCTCTGCAAGTTCCAATTCCAATTGTTGTTTGGGTACCGTCGCCAGTGCTATTTCTTTCTCTGCTTCCCGGTTCTCCAACTCAGAATCGACGATCGAAACGTCAGTCCTCTCTACTTCCTCCCGAAGGGGACTAGGGAGGATTTCTCCATCACCTGACCTTCTCCCAAAACCGGTTACGTTGACGGGTGAGAGTTCACTAGTCGGTGTAATGTCCCTGGGTATGATTTCGATAGACCTGTCCGATTCTCCACTGATCTTGCGTCTTCTTTCATCATCACTTAAGCGAGGACTCCTAGATGATTCTTGATTCCAAGACTGTACACATGGAATGACCCCGCCGCCAACACGACACCAGAACATCCGTTCTCTTAACCTAACACTTTCTTCCCAGGCGGCTTTATCAGACTCCTCATCTTCACCTCTCCAGTGACCTTCTTTAAGGACGCGTAAAAAGCTCATAAAGCCGCACGTCGAACGGACGCGTCCTAGACAATATAGGCATAGGGGGTACCTCTGCGCATTATCGCTCTCGCTCGTTCGGAATCTATGGCTTCTGATGTGTTCTGGGCCTTTTCGGGCTTCGCCACAAAGAGAGCAGGGGAACGCATATGGTTTAATAGACGAAGGCATCGGTTCAACAACAAGCGACCCTTCACATACTGCATTTAGGACTGTCCTCCGAGCGAGCCAAGAAAGTCCTGGGGCATTATCGAGACGAAGCGTGGGCTCGATATCCTCGGCGAGAGCTCGTTTATAAAATTTCGTTTCTTTCAATGGGGTCAAAGAGTTGGGACCATCTCTCGAGCTCGAGCTCACATTAGAGGCTGGTGTAGTCGGCGTTGCGGGGGAAGACCCAAATGTGCCCAGTGTTGAGATAGAAGATGTTGACCCGTTGTTTGGCGCATGACTTGACCCAGTGTATGCTCCTAGTCCTAGCCCTAAACCGATTCCTCCATAAGATCCACTGGAAACGCGACTCCCAACAACATTCCTTGACATATGTAGTAGAGAGATAAAATCATCGTAAGCTCCAAGGTCAGTTCGAAGGACTGGTTGAATCAGGTGCAAGAAGCTCGTGGGATATGAAGGCGAGACCGGTTCCGGGATTGACGAAGATTGTATCGAGTCCGAGTTGTGCATATTCTCGTCTTTGCGATCGGTTTGATGTAAAGCTGGGGTTGACGGTGCGGTACCATTTGTTTGGTTTGTTTGATCATCCTGTTCCTCGGTCATGTGTTCCATAACTTGCTTCAATTCTGCCAGCTGTTCTTGTTGCGACTTTAGTAAATTCTCTGCCTCCTGAAGCTGTGCTTTTAGTTGATCGTTCTTCTTGTTCACGATATCGTATTCCTTCTGTGCTTGCTCTCGAGCCGTGATAACCATCTGTCACTGTCAGCTTTTGTTGCATTGAAAGACTATACTCAGACTAACCTTGTTCGCCTCCTCAAATAGAGCCGTGGTGAGGTTCTCCAATTCTAGCTCGATACTCTTCTTTTCTTTCTCAACTTCCCTTCTTTTATTCCTCTCTTCTGTCAAGGTCGCATTGAGTTTGGCCTTCTCGGCTTCGGCTATTGAGCTCCGTATCAGTACTCCATTCGATACTAGCGCTTTGTGCTCTCGATTTTCCCGTTCAAGCTGCTTGTTTCGTTCTCTTGAAGCCTCAAGCTCATGTCGAGTCGCGCTTAAACTATCGTCGAGGGTAGTCTGTTGATTTATGGCGTTTATAAGCTTTTTGCTCAGTGTTGTAACCTCCTCGCTCAAATGTGCATTGCTCAGCTCTTGGTACTGTTCTTGATTTGAGACGGGGCCATCGATTGTAGGTGACGAGACTCTACTCCGAGGGTCCGGAAGAGTACTCAAACTCTCCTCATGATCCATATAGGGAGCGAAAGCCCTTGGCGTAGGTATTCCAGGGGCGTTTGATACTGTGGCCATTGTAGGCAGGGTAGTAGTCGATATTGATTTCGTTATCGTCTTTGTAGAAGAACCCGAGAGAGAGCGTATATGTTGTAAGGACCGACGATGATTATATTGAGTCCATCCAGCAATGTGGATGAAGCTGTATGATTGGTTGCATTGTTAGTTGTTGATGTTGAACATGATTTAATAATTTTTTTCTTTTGACAAGATGAATGAACAATATTGATCAAATCATTATGATAAAGTCAAGGCAAGTATAATGTAATGTGATATAATATAGCAAACTTACTCGGACATTTGATTCTTTGAAGAGGCTTAGAGCCTCGTTCCCGATTAGAAAGCCACCAAAGAAATGCGAGTTGACGATTATTACGTAGTAGATTAGCGGCAGTAAATGTGCCTAACGACCTAAACCAGGAAGGTACTTTGAGATCTCGGAATCTCTACTGAAGCTTTTACGTATTGAATCGATGAAAGGTGGGAAAGACGCAGCAAGAAAGGGATTGAAGTTTGATAAAGTACAAGAGAATTAAAAATTGGAAGAAATGGATGTAAGAAGGAAAAGAAAGAAGAAAAGTCGAAGCACAAGAGAGAGAAAAAAGAAAAGGAAAAAAGTAAGTACTTAGTTTGAGTAAGTTATTATTACTCCTTTGAAGGGTTAGGAGAGGGAGAGGGAGAGGGAGAGGAAGAGAGAGAGAGAGAGAGATTGGAGAGAAAATCAAAAGTTGGGCGAAAGTATAGCAAGTGCTCGTACAGTATTATCGAGGTATATTTGATCGGGTTATGAATTTCCGATAATCCAGACAATAATAAATCTCTTAGATTTGCCAGGAAAGGAAAACGGCAAACGACGCGGCGTCATACGTCTAAACGCTGGATGATACGACCCAATCAAAATCCCACTCGGATGGGAGATGCAAGAAAAGGGAAAAGTCAAAACAAACAAAAGGAAAAGCAAGGAAAAAGGGAAAAGAGGAAAAAGAGGAAGAAAGAAAGAGAGGAACAGAGAATGAATGACTCCTTCGCAAAAAAGAAGACAATTTGTAGTATCTTTCAAAACATAATAATGCCATGCATGTAAATGTTCAAAGTACACGGTTATGCGAGTATAGCACACATGTAGATGTAGAGGTTTTCACTATAGGGGGTTACAGCGAGAAGCATCCCAATCTCCTCACATTCAATTGAAAAGGGTCTGTCTTGTCTCTCTGTCTTGGTATCAATCTATCAATCAATCAATCAATCAATCAATCAATCAATTCATCTATCTATCTAAGATTCTAACCCAGGGTTCTCTAACGAATTGTATGCATATTTGACTTAATCAGACTTACTGCATGCATGCAAGTGGTTGGTGTCCATCGTCCATCGTACTCCGCACTTCTTATTAGGGGTTATTGAAGAGGGGGAAAGTTGATGCTAGGTGGATAGATAGTAGGCACTCTACTGCTATCCATCCTATCTGAGCCTATCTAATGAATCAACAGAATAAGATTGATTATTTCAGTGATATCAATACATATCACTATCAATATCTCTCACTACCTGCTACTACCGTATAGTACCTCAACAATTACAGTCAATTCATCCATCCATCCATCAATAAATCATAATCCTTGATGCTTCCAAGACTTTTATTAACTTTCGTGAATCACATTTCCATTCGATGTGCTTACTTGTGTCAGCTCATCACTCATCACTCTTCACTCACCCATCACATCACTTATCAGATGAAGAAGGAAGGCTCGGAAGGTACGAGGCCCCTAGTATCCGGTATCTGCCATCTCAGGGATTAGCTTTATGAGGAAGGTCTGAACTCATAAGTCCCGAATAGTGTTGTCTCGCATTTCTTCTTTTGCCGGCTGTTCCTCAGAGACTCCGTAAGTCATAGCACCATCTTGCTTTCTGATATCCTTCCATTCAAGAGTCAAGACTGAAATGGGCAAGTCGAGATTCTCGAGGACTGAATCTTTGAGGGCTCGATCCTCACTACTACTATCATTGCTAAGACCATCAAAACTTCGAGTAGGTAACTCTTCCGTATTTATTATGTGATAGTATGTACAAATACGCGCCTCCCTTCAGATTCTTGCCGTGGCTATGCTGCACCCCCCGCAAATTCGTGCACCAAGAAGGTTAAGTTGTACGCGGCTGGATCTCTCGCCTCCTCGGCCAGTACCGATCTTTTCTGGTGCATTGTCATGGCAGGTGACAGATGTAGATCATACACCATCGATGTGTGGAGTACAGTTTTTCTAAATCGTACGCAAATCCAAAGACTTATATTGTTGGTTGATGTCTACTGCCGGCATGCTTGCGGCATTACTATTCTCACTTAAATCACATCCATTTAACGCCCGAGGAATAAAAAAAGCCGATGTATAATTTTCATTCTCCTATCACCCATACCAGAGTAAGAAACATCATGTAAACTGTACCGATCTAGACTCAACATTGTGAGACAATCATAGGAAACTCATCGTGGATCTGCTTAATGGCACGCATTTTAGAAAGAAAAAATGCTAAGGGTAGATTGTAATGTATTCAAATGAGGCTGCATCCAGAACATAGGAGACTCTGGATGATCAAACGCCAAACTCGACTGGGGTTGTTCTTGGAACACTTGTGAGGGCTTCGGAGAAGTGGGAAATCTTCTACCTAAGCGTGACAAATACGGCTCCGAGGGAGAGGGAAGGGGAAGAAGAAGTAGAAAAACATTGTTGTTCACTGAAATTTGCTGCAAACACATGGCCATGCGTGTCATCGGATGCTGTTGGAAACCTATCAGATTCTTGAAGGTATTGCACATATTTAATTTTTATCATGCAACGCTAGAAGCCTCTGACCCTCATTGTATCATATCCCGCAAAGAAACCCAAACAAACCCCAGCCCAGAGCTTAGATAGTCGTCTCGTATGCGATTGGTACAATTGTCTCTGGTACGTTATCCTTCATCGAAATGGTTCTGGCCTCTCTTGGCATGGCTGGCTGTCTCTTCAAGTGAACGTGGGTACCATCGGTCTTCGATTGCTTCTTCAACTCGGCGTTCTTCTTGACTCTGCGGACGAACTCCTCTCTTGAGCGGGAGAGGGAGACGTGCTCGATTCTGAGGTTGACACGCTTCTCGATGTATCTGTGCTTAACCTTCTTGTAGATGATAACACCAACGGCGCTCTTGGTGACGTTGTAGACGACACCAGTCTTTCCGTGGTAAACCTTGTGGGGCATACTGAACAGAGGTCAGTACACAAATTCGTCCTCCAAACTATTCCGCCCTCTTCTCGCAAATCTCCATGTCGATTCTCCCTGGGAATTTTATATGTGATGGATGATTTTGACTAACCCCTTTTGAACGGCACCGTTTGCCTTGATATCAACAATGTCACCGACCCTGAAAATAAATCAGTATTTTGCGATATTTCGAAAATGCGTAGAAATGGACTTCTACATACTTGTATTGTCTCAAGTAGGTCGACAACTTGATCATACCATGATCCTTGAAGTTTCTGCTGAATGCATACTAGAAATGAGTTAGTTACTGCTCTGGATTCCAAGATTGCCGTCGTCGCATCGAATTCAAAGCTGTGACCGTAGCAATCCTCTCTAAATGGTGCAATTAAATGGAAAATGATGAACTCACCCGAGTACCGGCGCGGAGACCTGCTGGGTGACCCATTTTGTCGATGTAGGATGGGTATTCGGAGGGAGGTCGAAGTTATTCAGAAATTGTCGATAATCTTTCTATTGCAAATTGACGCTGGTATCGGCAACTCCAACTTTCAAAAATCTTCGCTTAATTTTGCGCCTTCCCACTTTGGTGGTAGCTCGGGTCAAATGCCCTAATTGAAATTCCGGAACATCGAAAAATTGCTGGAACAAAATTTACAGCCAGCGATCAACAACCTCACGACGACAATCGACTCGACGTATCAGCAAAAATGGCCCCGTACGTATTGTCCATATTCTAAAGCTTCAGATTTGCTTCGATTGATTTCGAAATTATCTGGAGTTTTTTTTTTGGCTTTGAATCGAATCGTTCTGGGAATATCACCTCAGTCGCAACAAGGCCAATCTAAGTTCGTTGGCTAATATATTTTTTTTTTTTTACAGACGTTCATACTCCAAGACCTACAAGGTCCCACGTCGTCCGTAAGTACTCTACCAATTACCTGTTTGCGTTTTTTCATTTATGCTGACAACTTTCTAGCTTCGAGAGTGCTCGTTTGTAAGTGGACCACTGTTCTAGAGCTTGCTCTGTTCATGTCACTGATTATTCCCTAGGGACTCCGAATTGAAGATTGTCGGAGAGTATGGTCTCCGCAACAAGCGTGAGGTCTGGCGTGTCCAGTTGACTCTTTCCAAGATTCGTCGTGCTGCCCGGTATGTGATGTTCCACAATTCGAGAAGTTTTGAACGTGCTAACGCGATTTATTTAGTCAATTGCTCACCCTCGACGAGAAGGACCCAAAGAGACTTTTCGAAGGTAACGCCCTCATTCGTCGTCTTGTCCGTGTCGGTGTCCTCGACGAGTCCCGCATGAAGCTCGATTACGTTTTGGCCTTGAAGATTGAGGATTTCATGGAGCGTCGTCTTCAAACCTGTGTCTACAAGCTCGGTCTCGCCAAGTCCATCCATCACGCTCGTGTCCTCATCCGTCAAAGACACATCCGTGTTGGTAAGCAAATCGTCAACGTTCCATCCTTCGTTGTCCGTCTCGACTCCCAAAAGCACATCGACTTCGCATTGAGCTCGCCATTCGGAGGTGGACGCCCAGGTCGTGTCCGCAGAAAGAAGGCCAAGGCCTCCGAGAAGAAGGATGACGATGCCGAGGAAGAGGATGAGGAATAGAGGAACATTTTGATACCAAAATCTTTCCTATCTACATCATGAGGGTTACAATCTAGCAGGGGTTAGGGCCGGTTACGCATGTAAAGCAGACACTTCAGCGTCGAGCTACAAAATAAAAGACGTATTCCATGATGAATTATTAATGATCACTTTTTTTAATGACTTTATTGTTCCAAGAATACACTATTCGACGAACAATACGTGACTTTACCAAAGAATCAATATCGGTGTTCGTGCAATAACATTATACATCAGCTAAGACAGGAACCAAAAGCTATCTTTCTATTTTTGATACTATTCCTTGAACTGTTTTGGGAAATTGAAAGCGGTTCGAGATAGAATTCTCAGTGATGATCTCAATGTTCGTATAAACTCTCTGATGATTTGTTATTATTGAATCTACTCGTCATACTAATTCGTCTTTCCCTATAAAAGCATTCATGGGATCGTCGGCTGCTATGCGCTTCTTCTTCCATGCATCTATGTCCTCCTCAGAAACACCGGAGTGCATCTCTTCCGCAGTGCGTTTCTTCGTCTGTTGTGTGATAGCGGAAGGCTTTTCCACCTCACTCTTTGCTGGTTCGACCTCTTCTGTGTCCTCATCCATCAGGATACCTCCTATTCGAGCACGCTCTGCTTCTTGAAAGGCGCTTTTACCTGCTTCTCCAACACAGTAACTATTCTTGACCAGCGAATGACAACAAGAATAACCCCATTTGAAGTTGGACCACCAACTTCCCCATACAGATGTGTGATTGTTGGGAAAAATGTCCTCAGGATATTTAGACTTCGCAGAGGCCTTTGGTGCTCCCTTAATTCCACCCGTCTCATCATATTCCACATATTTCTCAGACTCTATAACGGCTGCATCCCTAAGTTTTGCAGCCATAGGGTTGCTGTTTCCGCCATATTTCTCCAAAAGCATTTTTTTATGCGCCTGTCGTTTGGCCTCGGCTTCTTCCTTCTCCTTTCTTCTGTAGTACTCGCCAGAAGTAGGGTTGGCTTGTAAATGTTGTTTTGTGTCACCAGCCTTCTCCTGAGACTCCCAGGCGTACTTCTGTGCCTTTTCAAATTCAGCGGCATCCCCAGAAGCTTTCAAAAATCCTTCTTCCGCAACCAGCGCCGCAGCTGTATCAGCAGTCGCTCCACTGTCCACCATAGATCTTGTTTTTGGGTCGTACTTCGCCGAGTCTAGGTCCAAATTCAATAGATATTTTGCTGTGTCCTCGCGTATTCTCAGCTGCCTTGTCGATGTACTTTGATGTCTGCCCATATCTGATTCCTCTGCGTATTTTGCGCCATCGTCATCGCCATCCTCATCTGCTTCTTCTCCATCTTTGCTATGACCACTCTGTAATTGCTTCTTCAGTTCTTCTAGCTGCGCATATTCATCTGTGACGGTCTTGTACTCTTTCGCATCGTATCCATTCCATCGATCTCTCTTCGCATCCCATCCCAAATCAACGTCCTGTATAACTTCATCTGCCTGAATATCCTTTCCGGTCCATTTAGCGCCTTTCGCTCTAGGTCTGTTCAAACAATCCTTCGCCTTATGTGTCATTGCTCCGCAATTTTCGCATGCGCCTTTTCGAAATTTGGTGGCTGCAGGACCCAATTTCTTTCCACGATCATACCATTTTGACTGATCTAATTGGGCTTTTTGAAGGCGTTGATGCTCGAGGTAATCGGTATTATCATCGTCGCCAATATAAAACGGCTTCTTTGCAATAAAAGCTGGGATATACTCGTTCTGGTCCTTATTTGCTGCAGATTGTTCAGGCTTTCGAGGTTGTGTACCTGCGGGAGGCATTTTGAAGGTTTTGCTATATCAAAATAAAATCCGATTGTATCAGTCCCTGTTATTCCAGTAACAGTACGTATAAAAGTCGATGATATGGTCGAACTGTATATCAAGGCGATCAAGTATCAAACAATAATTCGATTCTGGACTAAAGAGAATAGGTAGGTGGATGTATCACTTATGTACGAAAGAGAGGTGGATTTAGAAAAGACAGGATGTGGATCGATTGATAAACTCCATTGGGTAACGGCGATAAGGTATGCTCTGTCAGCACTTCTAGATCATAGTCTCTAATCCCGTGACTTGGCGTAGCTTTGTGTTCGCGTTCGTGTTTGCGCCACTCAGATGTGATATGAGATAGAGAATGAAGATAAAACAGGAACGGCACTTCCTACGGTTTTCTCTTTCAAATTTGAAGTTATAATGAGAGATGCGAAGTCATGAAAACTGACAACATCGGCTCTCGCTGGGTGCCTCCATCCTAACACGTCCAATTGCCATGGACCTCTTTCGAGTACGTCTCAATTGCATTGATCATTATCAAGCTACACCTTCTCAATTTGATCCCCAATTAAAACGAAACATCAAACCTTCCGATATTCACAAAGAGCCAAAAGTACCTGTCATTAGGATTTTCGGCTCGACCGAGACTGGTCAGAAGGTCTGCGCACACATCCATGGAGCATTCCCTTATTTATATATTGAGTATGAAGGCTCCCTCGATCCCGACGAAGGTTTGTCTTTGCTACATTTCTATTGTTGTTTTGATGACTGACAAAGTTGTAGTTGGGAGTTATATCCACAGACTTCATCTTTCAATTGATTATGCCCTGGCTGTAAGTTATCGTCGCAATGCACTTGATGGAAATGCCAAATTTGTCGCACGTATTACCTTGGTAAAAGCGGTTCCATTCTATGGCTTCCACGTTGGATACCGCTTCTATCTTAAGATCTACATGTTAAATCCCATGGTAATGACGCGTCTCGCGGACATTTTGCGACAGGGTACTGTTATGAAGCGAGTATTTCAACCATATGAAGCCCATCTTCAATTTCTTCTTCAGTGGATGGCAGACTACAATCTGTATGGATGTGGATATATTGATTCTAGTAAGGCTATATTTCGAGGTCCAGTGCCCCTATATAATGAAATTTCCTCATCAATGCATATTTGGCATGACCGCTCAATACCTGATCATCTCATCACAAATGACGTCTATCTCCCTAGGGTCAGCCATTGTTCCTTGGAAGTTGATATCTGTGTACAAAATATTCTCAATAGGAGAGATGTCAAGCCACGTCTTCTCCACCATGACTTCGCTCAAAACCTTGGTCCTTTTGCTCCAGACGAGAAATTAGTACAAAGTATGGCAGGCCTTTGGAAAGATGAAACCCGTCGTCGAAAGTCTAAAATGCCAAACGCAACGGCTGGTAGTAGCCCATTCCCAGCCGAGGTAATGTTTTCTATGTCAGCAGACCCTCGAAATTCCCAAAATGGCGGATGGATGCACGAAGGCGAGCACAGAGAAATGGTCAAAAGGCTCATCCAAGAAGAACGGACTAGAGGCGACCCTTCAAAACCAACTTTCAACACTTTCGTCAAATCAAAGCCCTTCGAGACTTCCGTTAAAACTAGCCTTGAGTCGGTAGAAGACTTGTACCCGGAGAATCTTCGTCTCGCTTTTCAATCAGTGTATGAGGAACAGAGCCATCACAATTTGCATGGTCACCGTGGAGAAAGAGAGGTGGACGAAGTCCTTGTCGCTAAACTTGCAATCGGCCCAGAAGAAATTGAAGACGATTACGATTCTGATGAGGATATCGTGAGGGAGATTGAGCTTTCCCAGAAACGGAAAGGGGATCATATTGACGAAACTCTACCCAAACCTCAAACAGATACGATGTTTGGTAACGAAGCTTATTCCAATGCTGCTTCATCAGATGAATTGCAAGCGGTTGAGCCTGAAGAAGGCAAAGATCATCACAGTCTTGTACGCTCCCAAACAGCCTATGTCGTAGCAGATGCTTTGGCATTTAAATCTGCACAAATTAGTCACTTGGCTAGTCAGATTGATTCTGATCATGATAGCGGTTACAACCACAGGGGTCAGGACATTAATCCCGAATGGAAGAGACCACAATTAGAACAAGAATTTCCGGACGCGAAACGGTGGAAGACCAGTACAATGGCTCAGCCTTCATCAAAGTCATCTCCTATTTCACCTCTAGGACCAAGGAATGAACATATTGAGCAACGAACCAGGTTGGAGCTTAGGCCGCCTGGTGCTAAGTTTTCTTCTCAAGACTCGCTCAATTTCCCTGTGACGAAAGATTCGCACGATTCGAGCACAATGCTGAAACTCAGTCAGCGCTTTGGGGACGTAGAAACTCCCACAGAAAAGAAGCAAGTTTCTTTTCTTCTCAATCCAGCATCGACTACAAACAACTTTGTTGAGACTGTAAGCATGTCGAACTCCACAACGATACCAAGCCTGATTCGAAAGCTAAGTTCCTCTGTTCAGGATAAACTGTTCAATGGAATCAAAGACAGCTTTAGAGCCAGTAACAATTCATTATTTCTGGCAAATCGTCAATCTCCCCCATCAGCCCAGGTTATTTCTACAACGATGTCAAGTTTTAATCTGCCCCTAATTCTCCATCAAGATGCCTTCTACAGTAGAGAAGAAGATGTTCCCGAGCGCCCTAGGGAATGGGCGGGTAGAGAATTCAAACTTGGAAGCACGAGTATACCATTCCTTCCCGACTTTGATCCGTCTGCAACCTCAGACGCAACTTTTGGGCTTGGGCTTGTGGTTCTCCCCGATAGAATTAAAGACGACGAATACTATCATAATCGGCGCCGCGAGTGCAGTTTCCGGGCTTGGACTTTCACAGAAACACCGCCTAGTTATGCGAAGGTACGCATTTGGGCTCACAATGAGGAGTCTAAGATGAATGAAAAATCCGAAAAGCTGAAGAGGGGTGCATTTTCCAAGTCGGTTAGGAAGCACCGAAAGGAGGCGAAGCTTTCACAAATCGACGGCCCAACTCAAAAGAACCCGCATGGCTTCAAATACACACAAAACGAAAAGACTGTTAACATTCAACGGGAGGCTGAATACATGAGTGTCATGAGTCTAGAGGTTCATGTTAATACGCGAGGGAGTTTTGTGCCCAATCCCGAAGAGGATGAGATCCAGTGTATTTTCTTCTGCTTTCAAGCGGATGATAACGGCACTGAAGGTAGCCCATCAAAGTTGGGAATCGCGGTCTTGTCCGCTGATGAAAATAACATTGCCGAGAGGATATCCAATCAAGTCCCCTTCGAGGTGCATGTAGAGACTTCCGAACTTGATCTGCTCGTCCGTATGGTCGAAATTGTGCGGGAGTACGATCCAGACATACTTACTGGTTTCGAGGTCCACAGTGGGTCTTGGGGATATCTAATTGAACGGGCAAGAATCAAATACGACTATGACCTCTGTGATGAGTTCTCGCGTATGAAAAATCAATCCCATGGCCGTTTTGGTAAGGAAAACGACAAATGGGGATTCGATAATACATCCACAATTCGTGTTACAGGCCGACATATGATCAATATCTGGAGGGCCATGAGAGCCGAGCTTAATCTCCTTCAATATACATTGGAAAATGTAGTTTTCCATCTACTCCACCGGCGGATTCCGCACTATTCATGGGCCGATCTAAGGAACTGGTATACCAACGGGACGGCCAGAGGATTGTCTAAAGTACTCGCGTACTATGTGTCCCATGTAGAACTCGATCTAGAAATACTTGAGCAGAACGAATTGATTCCGCGAACAAGCGAACAAGCACGGCTTTTGGGTGTTGATTTCTTCTCGGTTTTCTCCCGGGGCTCACAATTTAAGGTAGAATCTTTGATGTTTCGCATTGCAAAACCAGAGAACTTCATCTTGATATCCCCTAGCCGAAAACAAGTGGGTGGCCAAAATGCCTTAGAGTGTCTTCCCCTTGTCATGGAGCCTCAAAGTGCTTTTTACAGCAGTCCATTACTAGTTCTTGATTTTCAAAGTTTGTATCCGAGCGTTATGATTGCTTATAATTATTGTTATTCAACGTACCTGGGACGAGTCGTAAGCTGGCGAGGTACTAATAAAATGGGCTTCACTGAATATACAAGGGAAGACAGGTTGTTGGAGCTGCTAAAAGACCACATTAACATTGCTCCTAATGGAATAATGTATGCAAAACCAAACATTCGGAAGAGTCTCCTAGCCAAAATGCTGGGGGAAATCCTTGAAACTCGTGTCATGGTGAAGAGTGGGATGAAGCTTGACAAGGAGGACAAAGCGCTGCAACGATTATTGAATAATCGACAGCTTGCTTTGAAACTTATCGCCAACGTTACATACGGATATACATCTGCATCGTTCTCTGGTCGCATGCCATGCTCAGAGATTGCCGATAGTATTGTCCAAACCGGGCGAGAAACACTTGAAAAAGCCATTGCACTTATTCACTCGGTCAAACGATGGGGTGCAGAGGTAGTTTATGGAGATACCGACAGCTTATTTGTCTACCTGAAAGGTCGCAGCAAAGATGAAGCGTTCGACATTGGGAATGAGATTGCAAAAACGGTCACCGACATGAATCCACGTCCTGTCAAGCTCAAATTCGAAAAAGTGTATCATCCCTGTGTGCTTCTAGCTAAGAAGCGATACGTAGGCTTTAAGTACGAGAGCAAGTCACAAATCGACCCCGAGTTCGATGCGAAAGGCATTGAGACCGTGCGACGTGATGGCACTCCAGCTGAGCAGAAAATCGAGGAAAAAGCTCTCAAGATACTCTTTCGCACAGCTGATCTTAGTCAAGTAAAATCCTATTTTCAAGAACAATGCGACAAGATCATGAAAGGTTCTGTATCAATTCAGGACTTTTGCTTTGCGAAAGAAGTCAAGCTTGGAACCTATAGTAACAAAGGGCCACCACCTGCAGGAGCTCTTATTAGCACCAAAAAAATGCTGGAAGATGCACGGACAGAGCCGCAGTATGGTGAGCGAGTTCCATATGTGGTCGTCACGGGCGCTCCAGGAGCTCGATTAATTGATCGCTGTGTCGCGCCCGAAGAACTTCTTGACAGCGATCACAGTGAGCTAGATGCGGAATACTACATCTCTAAAAATCTGATTCCACCATTAGAACGAATCTTCAACCTTATGGGTGCAAATGTCAGAAGTTGGTATGATGAGACGCCCAAAGTTCAGCGCGTTCGCCGACTCGAGGTTAATCTGGACCAAGGACAACTTAGAGAGCTGGCCATAAACAAGAAAACACTTGAGTCATACATGAAATCATCATCATGTCTTGTTTGCAGAGACAAACTTGAGACCGACGGATTCCTCTGCCCTGAGTGTCAGTCCGATGCTCCTGAGTCGATGCTGTCTCTACAGACTAGACTCAACATTGAGGAAAAGAAGTTTCTAGACATACAGAGCATTTGCCAGGGCTGTTCTGGTTTATCTCCACTAGAGGAAGTGAAATGCGATAGTAAGGATTGCCCTGTATTTTACACAAGGACGAGACAGAGGGCGAGACTAAAAACGGAAAGGGCCTTCATGGTGCCAGCTGTGCGGGCTCTGTCAGCAACTATTGAAACAGAGGTGGATTTTACAAAACTTGAGTGGTAATCAGCAGTTTTCTTTGTTATTTCTGCAATTCCAAATCTTTCAAGGATCTTGTGATATCATTACATAGGCATAGTCTTAGAATTATAACATTTTGAAACTACCAAAGTAAAGAAAGACTATGATTGATGGATATCGGTGCTATAACTTGTAAGGTTGACCGGTCCACTTTTACTTCTTTCCTTTCTTGCTCTTGGATATACATAGAAAAAGTCAGTGTACGATAGGACAACATTTACTATGAAAATTCAACATGAAAAAAAAATCGAATGTGAGTGAACTGCAATCATGAAAGTATAATCGACGTGTATGACACTGATATCTTTATGGATAAGAATGACTTCATACGTACCGTACCTACTATAGATATCTAGATGATGCACGATCAAGTATAAATGTCAGTATAGATAACTCACTATCATCAGTGAGTGTCATATCCTATAGCTACTGTTGAGATTCTACGATTATCAGACAATAGTTGTAGTTAGCGTTTTGGTATGTGAAAACAAGTAGACAATCCCCGGTGAGCGGTGGTAGTGGATGGGTGGATTCAATCAAGGTTTTTATCCAAGCTCTACAATATTCCCCTCCTTCAATTATGATTGTTAGCTTACTACCAATTTACTAGTACTTTCAAACCTACCTAATTAAGTTATCTTTCGATTTGCTTGCCGGATGTGAGACATTACATGAATGAGAGAAACAGTCTTTATTAACATTAGGAAAATCATAACTTTTCAATTATTCCTTTTTACAATCAAATTCACCGTCCACAATTCTCCAAAAAGGTATCCCAAGGATTGCCCGGCGTTTGCAGGTCTGACGTCGCCACATGTTTTAGATGCCTTGCTTTCTTTGAATTGTTAAACATCGACAACTTCCCAAATGTTGTTTTCTCCCACACTTTACCAGAATTTACTATTTGATTTCGTGGAGATGGTCCGTTAATTATAACCCTTTCGTCTCTATACATGAAGGCGATATCAAAATGGGAGGTTTAACATGGTTTCTTTTCATCTATTGCTTAGGTGGTCTCACATTTCTTCCCCTCGTCGTAATAGCCATAATACTTCACGCATACTTTACCTTTCCAGATCGCGACGACACCGATTCACGAAAAGGTTACGACCCAATATCTCGACCTGGTGATGATGTCGATGCTATCGAATCCGCACAGAAATCTCTGGGTGAGAAGTTTCAACTTCACAACAACCATGAAGCGGATGTAGCTGCTGGATATTTCGCAATTTGTAGAGAATACTCACCAGGCGGAGTGAATGGGAAGCCGCCAGAACGAACAACACCCACTGGGTCAACTACAGTCTCTGCGCCTAGTCCCAGCGTTTATCAGAGCATGTATAGAAGCTTGTTTGAGAGGAAGACAAACAATGGCCCGTTAGATAACAAGACAGCGGGGAAACCGCAGAAAAAAGGCGGCAATGTGTTTTACGTGGTCTTGAGGTAATTACCGCGGAAAAGCTCGATTTCTCCGATATATTTAGGATATACTGACGATTATGCTAGGCATGGTCATCTAATGCTGTTTGATGATGATGAGCAGCTCGAAGTCCGTTACGTAGTGTCTTTGGCACATCACGATGTTAGCATATACTCGGGACTGAACGATATTACACCAGAAGGAGAATTGTTCATTAAAAGAAATGCCATTTGCTTGTCAAGGAAGCAGGGTGTTGGAGAGATGACTGCCGATGGCAAGCCATCTCAACCCTTCTATTTGTTTTCCGAGAATTGTTCAGATAAGGAAGATTTCTATTTCGCACTTCTGCGAAACCAAGAGTCGGACTCGACCCCAAAACCACCAGTTCCGTTGCAGTATGATGTGAAAGATATCATCACTCTTGTCCAAAGGCTGCATTCATCCGAAGAACACCTTCAGACAAGATGGATTAATGCTCTAGTTGGCCGGATATTTCTTGCGCTTTACAAGACACCAGAGGTTGAGGATTTCGTTCGCGCAAAAATCACCAAGAAGATATCAAGAGTCAAGACCCCCAACTTTTTAAGGCAAATTACTCTTCGCAACGTGGATATGGGAGAGGCAGCACCAGTGATCACGAATCCACGTTTGAAGGATCTAACCGTAGATGGACAGCTTATCGTCGAGGCTGATGTTCGCTATACAGGTAACTTTCGTCTTGAAGTTGCCGCCATAGCTCGCCTTGAGCTCGGCGCCCGCTTCAAAGCTCGGGAAGTGGATTTACTGTTAGCCGTTGTCTTGAAGAAGATTGAGGGGCATATGCTTCTCCGGATTAAGCCGCCTCCCTCAAATAGGCTATGGATTACGTTTGAAACCATGCCAAAGATAGACATGACAATAGAGCCCATTGTGAGCTCACGGCAGATTACATACACATTGATTCTTCGCCAGATCGAGAATAGGATCAAGGAAGTTATCGCTGAGAGTTTAGTCTTCCCCAATTGGGATGATTCGCCATTTGCCAGTACTGTAGACAAGCTATGGAGAGGTGGCATCTGGGCAGATGACCGACGCGCCGAACATTCTCATGATGCCGAGACTCTTGCCGCTGAGGATGGAGACGTAGAAGAGGTAGAGATTCTAGAAGCCGAGAACGACGAATCTACAACACCTGCGCCACAGATAGAAAAGAGCTATAGCACTCCTGTGCTTGGTACCAGCCTTTCTAATACAATGCATTCACGCAAAGGCATAAAATCTACTTCAAATCTTGTCAGCCCACCGTCTGGTAGCTCTTCTACAGAGGTTGATGTGCGACCTTCAACGGGCGACAAACCACGAGCCCTGCGTTCGGGATCCTTCGCTAACGCCTCTTCCCCAGTGGTCACTACTGACATAACTAACGCGGACGCATTCAAGCCTTCGAGCCCTCCCAATGGAGATCACGCGGCAGTCTCTATGGCTAAGTTGTCCGCAAAGACAGAATTCGCTACACAAGTTCCTACTGAGTCTCCCAGTCGACCAAAAAATGTTAAACTGAGTAGTAGCCAATCCTCAACATCTTCGAGGGGCTCTTCACATTCAGAGAAAGCTTTTATGAGCAATTCAATACCGCAGGCTTCTTTGGAGCCCTCACTGCTCACTGATAAATCCAGTATAAATTCTTACCCCTCGAATCCTGCGAGTTTGAGTACTGCATCAATAAAGTCGGAATTTGCGACTCCTACAGGTTTGGGTCCTCCGAAGCGTGAGAATACCACATCTTCAGCGAAATCCTCAACGTCGGAAACCAAGCGATTGTCTCTTGCCGCCGTTACCAACGCAGCGGCAACAGCCAAAACCTGGGGTGTAAGTTTATCATTATTTCCCCTTTGCCCAATGCTTAGCTAGTGCATCCACGTTGTGACACTACATATCATTCATCCTGAGTATGCTTATGTCCCTTGAATGCAGACTAACATTGGCTTTATAGTGGAACGCTCTCCAACGACGTAATGAGCATAGGGGAGGCAATTCATCAGAGTCAACGGAACCAACCCAGCCGCGCGTCATGGGCCGTGGACAACCGCTACCTCCTCCTGGAGTTCCTTTACCTCTGCCAGACAAGAAGACAAAAACAGCCCCTATCCCCGTGCCTAAGCGGAAGCCAATGCCTCCTCCCGTTTTGCAACAAAGACACCAAACAGAATCACCTACCAGACGGCAGCATCACACTGCTCCACCACCTCCTTTGCCCAGACGTAATTTACGGAAAAATGTTGATACTGGAGATGATGGTCTCCTAGTTGTGTCGGCACCATCAGAACCAACGACGCCAATAACTGAAGATTCACCTCAATATATGCAGCCATGGGTAGATGATGTGGACGAGACACTGGAAGAACACCAACAACCCAAGACTGATGTTCCTTCGCCCGCCACTTCCGTTGCTCATGAGCCACCCCAACTTCCAAAGAGGCGATACCCACGTCGAGTCGCCTCAACTAGTCCTGAGGAAGACGGGCATAAGTTACCATCGTGGATGGCAGCACAGGAGCGAGAAGCTCGGACTAAAAGCACTTTTGTTGATGAAGATGCAGGTCTTTGAGTTATGATATTGGGTGTTTGGCTTTTACCTTGATCTTTCGAATAAGTCTGGTGCATGAGTGGCGCAGTATAAATACAAGTTTATTGGGTTCATATAGGAAATGAGGACTTGGTTATCCTACATTTGGCAGGGCGTTGTATGGTTCATAGCAATGGTAGGTAGGAACAGGACGGACATATGCAATGAATGGTGAAATACCAATAACAAAGTAATTTCATAAATACAAGCATAAATACAAGATTACATCACGACGCTTCAATTTTAGTAATAATACCCTTTTATTGTCATGAGATGAGATTGCATTAATATAAGATTATTGACTTTGCAAGAAGATTGGGGTGTTTCCTGGGCCTGCATCATTCATTCGTATGCAACACTGCACAGCCACAGACAGCTCCATGGCATAAAATTGACTGCCCCATTACGCAGCTCCACTAAAACTTACCCCCGTACAAGCAAGCTACCGGCCAGTACCAGAACAGTCTACATTATCAATATCTCGTTACAACACATTCATCTTATTAATCTTTTGGTGTTTCCGACACTTCAACCTAGATAATCCTTCTCATATTTACCCTCTCTACTCTTGTACATTTTGCGCTCTAGACGCTCCCAACCATGTCGTACGCGACATCTGCCAGAAACGTGGATCATACCAAGTAAGTTCGCGGGAATTTCGGGCTTTTCAAGCTTTCTATCCCCTATTATTGGCAAACTATGAACTGTACTGACGTTGTTATATTCGATCAGATCCGAGGCAGAACTTGCGATCAACATTCGGAAAGCTACAAGCATCGAGGAGACCGCGCCGAAACGCAAACATGTTCGTAGCTGTATTGTTTATACATGGGACCATAACAGCTCGGGTGCCTTCTGGGCTGGTATGAAAGTGTCAGTCTAAATCCTTTTGTACATGCATTGCAAAGACAACATACCGGGCACTAGAATTTTATGAGACTCCAACGATACAAAGAACTGCAAAATGGTTAAAAAGACTAACTTCAAACTGTTTTTACAGACAACCCATTCTTGCAGACGAGGTCCAAACATTCAAGGCGTTGATTACCGTTCACAAAGTTTTACAAGAGGGTCACCCATCGACTTTGCGTGAAGCTATGGCAAATCGAAGTTGGCTCGACAGTTTGAACAGAGGCATGTCTGGTGAAGGTATGCGGGGTTATGGACCTCTGATAAAAGAATATGTCAACTTTTTGATGTCCAAATTGAACTTCCACCAACAGCATCCTGATTTTAATGGAACATTTGAATATGAGGAGTACATCAGCTTAAAGGGGATCAACGACCCAAATGAAGGTTACGAAACCATTTCAGATCTTATGACTTTGCAGGATAAGATCGAAAGGTTCCAGAAACTAATATTTGCGCATTTTCGAAATGGAGGCCATAACGAATGCAGAATATCGGCCTTGGTTCCATTGGTCCAAGAGAGTTATGGAATCTATAAGTTCATCACGAGCATGTTACGGGCTATGCACACAAGTATGTTAGGAAGCTCACATCTAACTATCGTATTCTGACGTGATCTGCAGCAACCGGTGATGAAGATGCTCTTGCGCCCCTAAGGGAAAAGTACGATTCCCAGCATCACCGCCTTGTAAAGTTTTACTACGAATGCTCCAACCTTCGATACCTCACGAGCTTGATTACTGTGCCAAAGCTACCGCAAGATCCACCCAATCTCCTTTCCGAAGATGATTCGGCTCCCAGGTTACCTCAGCGCCCGAAGCAAGAGATTGAGAGACAAATTACACCTCCAAAAGCCCCTAAGACAGAGGAACCAGATGAAATCGGCGAGTTCTGGAAGAGTGAACAGGATCGACAAAACAGGGAGTACGAGGAACAACAGAGAGTGCTAGCGGAGCAGCAGAGACAACAAATGTTAGCACAACAACAAGCACAACAACAAGCACAACAGAACTATGAAGAACAGCTGCGTCAACTGGCTGAGCAACAAAGACGAGACCAAGAACAATTGATGCTGCAACAATCCCAACAACAAACTTATGGTCGTATGGCGGAACTCGAACGGGAGAACTTCGAGGCTCGGGCACAGTACGCGAACGATCAACTTCAGCTACAACAATATGATCAGAAGTTGAAGGGACTAGAGATTGAGCTTACACAGTTGCATAATAGCTACGGGCAACAGATTGGAAGTAAAGAGGATCAAATCAAAGCTCTACAAGAGCAAGTCAACACTTGGAGGACTAAATATGAAGCACTTGCGAAGCTATACTCACAATTGCGACACGAACATCTCGATCTACTTCAAAGATTCAAGAGTGTTCAGCTGAAGGCAGCTTCAGCTCAGGAAGCAATCGACAAGCGGGAAAAGTTAGAGCGAGAGATCAAGACCAAGAATCTTGAGCTCGCTGATATGATCAGAGAAAGAGATAGAGCTTTACACGAGAAAGACCGTCTCACCGGTGGTAATCGGGAGGAGGTTGAAAAGCTTAAGCGCGAGCTTCGTATGGCTCTCGATCGTGCCGACAACTTAGAGCGAAGCAAGGGCAACGAATTGTCCACCATGCTTTCCAAGTACAATCGTGAAATGGCAGATCTCGAGGAGGCTCTTCGTAATAAGACCCGAGCATTGCAGGATGTCCATGCCAAATACAGTGAAGGTGGCTCAGATGCCGAAAGGCTGCTCAAGGATAAGGAAGATGAATTGGAGGTTTACAAGCAAAGTTTAGACGATGCGCTGATCAGACTCAATGAGCTCGAGATGTCGAAAGGCGACACTGATCAGGCTTTAGATGGAGAGATTGACGCTATGCTCCTCTCAAATATTGATAAAATCAACGACATCATTGATTCAGTCCTTCAGAGTGGAGTTCAACGTGTTGATGACGCTCTTTACGAGCTTGATTCCACTATGCAAGCTGGTAACCAGAATGCAACCCCATCTTATGTCCTTTCGCAAATTGAAAAGGCTTCGGCAAGTGCTACTGAGTTCGCCACAGCATTCAACAACTTTATAGCGGATGGCCCAAACAGTACTCATGCTGAAATCATTCGAACTATCAACGTCTTTGCCAGCTCCATTTCCGACGTACTTAGTAATACTAAGGGTCTCACAAGGCTTGCGACAGACGACAAGAAGGTCGACCAGCTTACCAATGGTGCGCGCCAATCAGCGCAGTCTACTGTCACATTTTTCCGTGCCCTGCAAAGTTTCCGACTTGATGGCATGGATCCAATGCAGCGAACTGAGGTTGTCATCAATAGCAACAATGAGGTACAGATCCATCTACAACGCTTGAACAAACTTGCAGACACATTTGCGCCAAATAGCGGTAAACTTACAAACAATAAAGGCGACTTGGGAGATTTGGTCGACAACGAGCTTACCAAGGCCGCCAATGCAATCGCTGCTGCCGCTGCACGTTTAGCAAAGCTCAAGTCCAAGCCTAAGGATCAATACTCAACATACAAACTTGAGATACATGATTCAATACTTGATGCTGCTATTGCCGTTACAAATGCTATTGCCAGATTGATCAAAGCGGCTACTGTCACTCAACAAGAAATTGTTCAGGCTGGTCGTGGCTCGTCGTCTAAGACAGCTTTCTACAAGAAAAACAACCGATGGACTGAGGGTCTCATCTCTGCCGCCAAAGCAGTGGCAACATCAACCAACACATTGATTGAGACTGCAGATGGAGTTCTTTCTGGGCGCAACAGCCCGGAACAACTTATTGTAGCTTCCAATGATGTTGCAGCTTCCACAGCTCAACTAGTCGCTGCTAGCAGAGTCAAGGCCGGTTTCATGAGCAAGAGCCAAGAGAGCTTAGAGCAAGCTAGCAAAGCTGTTGGCGCAGCCTGCAGGACTCTTGTCAGACAAGTTCAGAGCATGATCAAAGATCGGGATCAAGATATCGAAGGGGAAGATTACGCCAAGCTTGGGGCGCATGAGTTCAAAGTCAGAGAAATGGAGCAACAGGTAAGTTTACTAGTATAAAAGTTTCTTGTAATGTTACTAACGTTCATGCTCACAGGTTGAAATCTTACAACTCGAAAACAATTTGTCCGCGGCGAGGAAGAGATTGGGTGAGATGCGAAAGATATCTTATTTGGAAGACTAGGTCTTATGACACTGGTCGACGATGGCCCCTTGTAGGCTGGCTGAGCATATACGCTTTGGCGAGAGGAAGCAAACGGGCTGTATGGTTATTATTTTAATAGGCGTGTGATATCCAGATTTCATAGCAGTCCATTCATGGAATATGATGGCACTTGTAGGGAAAAAAGACATTCGTGAAAATACTCCTGATACAACAGCAAAAGAACCCTTTGAGGTTTGTACATCACCTTTTTCACCTGATTATCTTTTCTAGAGGTGACATAATGTGAAGAGACTCAAATCAACTATCAATATCTATTACATGATTCGGAAACTTTGAAATGAGAATATTTAATATGGTAAGTGTGCAAGTAGGCATATATCTTAAATATCCAAGACAATGCCGTTATACTGACAGGATGTTCGCAAGGATCTGATTGGCTTCTAATGTGTGTTGTTTGTTAGACACCATCTCCACCGATTCAGCTTGAAATGCCCCTGAGTCGGTGACAGGTCTTCGGGATGATAGCAGAGGAGTGTTCGAGCTCGGGTTCAAAGATTGGCATTTCAGACTAAAGTCTATAATTAGTGATGTTTAGAATAACTTATCATGGATTAGATGAGAATTGTCACACAGACCTTCCACAAGATGAGATGAGAATTTCCACAACACTATGAGATTACCAAACATTGAGAAGTCAATCTGCACGACATCAGACGTTAGTAAGCAATAAATGCTATCGTGACATTAAGTGATTGATCATCTCTGTCCATCTCGGTTCCCAATATGTACCCCTATCATTAACAAAAACTCAAGCGATTGCAATTCAGTTCATCCTATGCCTCACGTCAAATCACGTACTCGTATTTTATCCTTGTCGTTACCAAGTTGACCCCCACACCTTGAAAGAGACTAATGTCTAGAAAAGGTAAGCATAAGGTTACGTACTCGCATTAGTGGTACGCCGATTTAGTAATTGGTGCTTGTGTCTCCACATGCTTATTTCTACGACATGTAATTCTTGGATGTGGTAAGAAATAAAAGGGAGGGAGAAAATACATCAGCCTGACATCACCAACTATCAAGACTCATCATATATCTCATCACATATGTTTCATAGAGAAGGAGAGACTGCGTCTAATCAGAAGAAGTGTTCTATTCCATCTCCAAGTTCTTTCAAAGTTCTAACAAAAGATAACTCTTTGTAAAGTTCAAACAAGCCTATAGAGAAAGAAACCCCAAATTTAATGCGATGTTAATGGACCAACCGAAACCTCTAACCCCTTTTGGAAATATACAAGACCAGCGAGCTTGATGCTTAGTAGGTCATTTTGGAGTATATACCATTTCCAACTTATAAACGAATTGAAATGAAAATTATGTACTGAGACTGAAAGCTATATACTGAGAATGAGAACTATATACTCGGAATGAAAACGAAGAGGCTTGAAGCGTAGCAACAGCTCCAACTTCTGATACCAGAAGAACCAGGGGAAAATGCACCGAGTGTTTCATCTGAAGACATGCTGCGCCAGCGAGTATAAACATCCATCCAACTCCTTAATATTGGGATAGCTCCATGCTGGAGTTTGTCGATCGTGGAGCCGAGATAATCATCATCGGTACCACGAAAGTTCGAACGAATATATAAAGAACTATAAGTCGGCGAAGACTAAAACAGTCAGTATGATAGACTCAAGTGCCCGATAGAATTAACTCACGTGGTGGTGAAGGGGCATCATCAGGCATGTAGAGGCCACCTGCATCAGCGAGAGAGGTAGGGTTGAATGGATCGAATTGAGTGTCGAGTGCGTTGAGGTCGATAGTACCACTGTCGTGACCCCAGTATCCAGCCATCATACCAGTGGACCAAGGAGGAGGTGGTGGTAGTGAGCCAGTTAATGATGCTGCTGCGCCTGGCATTAAAGCAGGTGGATTGTAAGCAAGAGGCTGATCGAAAGCTGGCTTCGGAGGTGGAGCAACGATAACACCTGAAGGCATTTCCCAGGCACCATATGCATTCTGAGTGGAAGCAATGTGCTGTGTAACAGGGAGAGTGCCTTGAATAGCCATGTTTGCCATTGGATGCACACGGGTCCAACCTTGGACAATGCTGGCAGCAGTCGCAACTGGCAAGTAGCCTTGAGCACCAAAAAAGGTGATGATGTCCAAATCTGTCAAGAAAATTCTGGCGATGTGTGCAGGAAACGAACCGATCTCTGGTCGAGAAGTTTGGCGAAGACACACAGTCCCTTTTTCATTGGTATCGAAAGTCTGGTTGAGGTCGGAAAGGTAATAATTAACAGTTAAGATACCAATGCGGGGAAATAAGAGAGCGAGGTACTTGGAGGAGGTTCTCCTAGCATTGGCATCTCTTCAAAGTGCTTGGAACTCAAGCAAACTCAGATAATCTGGCTTGAAGATAGCCGTATAATTACAGAACGCTGCGGATTATATCTGTAGTACCTACTCAGGTCGGCTCTTCCTCTGGCAACACATCATTAGAACTCAACTCAATGGTGTCCACCCGGTCTACCTTCCCGCTTGATCCTTCTCATACGCTTTCTCTTTCTTAACCCCTTTGGTTTTGTTGTCTCCTTTTCCCAAGAGTCATAGTTCAGTGGCAGGAGATGTGAAATGGTTCTCGCGAAAGTGCGTTCAAATTGTATATTCCAAATCAATTCTGAGACTGCAATGAATTAGCATAAGTTGACACCTAAACATGGGTTGAGCTTACTCTCATTGCGTATTTCTCGACTTCTCTTCAAGAATGGCTCTATATATGCTTCACCTGACACGTCCTCGACATCAAGTTTGAACTCGCGCTGAAATATGTCATCTGCAAATACGTTGCCCTCTGCTTGAGTCATGGTTCTGCGACGCTCAACTATGCGATTCGCCACATCCATTATGAGCGAGGTTTCGCAAATTCCGAGTTTCACCAGTCCCAAATCAGCTGCTCGCCTTTTAATCTCGCTGGGATCTTTTATCAGTAGAGTTTGGGAACAAGAGTTTCGATACTCACTTCTGTATGTAGATCCGCAAGGCAATCCTTTGGCCTGCAGCAATTTTTTCTCTAAATGATGCTGAACCTCGTCCATCGAATCGCAAGCCAAGAAGACCCGTTTCAATTTTCATGAAGCTGTTGGCAAGGCTATCTCCGTGTCTAACAACATTTGATAATTCTCTTTGTGAGTGACGTTGCTCCGTGGTCATGTTGTCTTTTCGAATATGCCCTTCACCTCCTGCCCGTCGAGAGGAATTATGTACCACGGTGTAATCAACATCATACACTATAGGATTTATCTCCGAAACTTCGTGTTTGGCTGTTGTATTGGAACCTGGCCGCCGAAACTCTTGTGAAAAGTCCTTCATGTAGTTGAGTACATCCGTTGCGTTTACCTGGGGTCGTCTGGTTGATGTCTCCACATCTCCATCAGCTTTTGCTTGTGGTTGCATTCCTGCGCCTTGCGATAACGATAACGTGTATGGATGAGGGTAAATGTGTATGATATTTCCGTGTAGGTCAATGGAAGACTTGCAGTATCGATCTATACAATTTAGAAGTCTTTGACGGTATGGCAGCTGAGATGGTGGTTTAGTCATTTCTGGCTCCACAATGTTCATGTTCATAGACCGAGCTATTCACCTTTATCCTCACCTTTATTACACTCACTCTTGAACAAAGGATACTTCAGAAGATGAATCAGAATTCGCTAGGAGGGGTCTCAAGCCGCATGATTTTGCCGATAGTGTTTTATTTAAACTTCCTTCTCGTCTGAAAAGATATCCTTCCATCCACATCCTCTGATTCACGGTCAACTACAATTTTTTGAATCTATACGTCTACTCAATTCTCTTTCACGACCAAGATCAGACGGAGTGCATTACCTCTTTCTTTTCTTTTTGAGACATTCCATTGAAACTTTTCTAAAACATTGTCGCATTTACATTTCAAAAATGTCTCTCTCCCCTCTCCGACTAGGAAAATGGGTACCGCATCACGGCACTGTTCTCGAAACGCCGCTCGCAAATGTGCCTTATCCTGCAGTCGATACTACTCCTGTGGAAGCTTATATGATTCCTGGGCTGACGAAGGAGATCTATAATGCA
This sequence comes from Botrytis aclada, assembly GCA_014898285.1. NCBI lineage: Eukaryota > Fungi > Ascomycota > Leotiomycetes > Helotiales > Sclerotiniaceae > Botrytis > Botrytis aclada. Next base: position 1,111,213 of record RCSV01000001.1, on the reverse strand, counting down.
ATGCGCAATTTTATCAATGAATTAGATTTGTATAACGCACTCGATATTAACCCGTGGTGTGAGTTGCGAGATTACGAATACATGAGTATCGGAACACCCGAACGACAAATTCTACTTCATTTTTATCAGTATGTTCTCTCTGCTTCATATCGAGGTCTCATCTAACATACAATTGCAGGCAACACACCGATCGCAAGGGTGTTTTCGTCAGAGACGCCTATATCAACAGAATGTTCCTTGCTCCATTAGATGAGTTTGAGCATAAACAAATGTTGGCTGTTGCAGGTTTCGCCAATTTGTGTCTAGAACCTCTTCAGATCGAGCAACGAAGAATGATGAATGGCTCATGGGATGAAAATAGCTCTATCCTTCCTCAAAATACCGGAGCTACTCCTTGTTCTACTCTGGAAAAAAACCATCTTGCCTCATCCTCCATACCCACTGGTCTCAAGCCAAAGATCCCCCGTCCAGCTAATGAGTGGATTCTTTATCGTGCGGACAATCATCTACCCATCAAGAAAGCCTATCCAGGTATTACCAACAACGAGATCTGTAGGTTTTCCCATTTGTTATGCGCTTTGCATCAACCTTCTAACAATTTTTCAGCTTCAATTATTGCTGGAATGTGGGCTGCAGAAACTCCGGAGCGGCGCCTAAAATACAAGATCCGTGCCGATTTATTGAAGGAAGCTCACAAGAAGGCTTACCCAACTTACAAATACGCCCCCAGAAAGCCGAGTGAGAAGAAGCGTCGTGTTTCCAAAAAGTCCCTCAATAAATCAACCGCCAACCAACTATCTAACAACATCAGCTCCAACACCACCACCACCGCATCCTCCATCAACTATCCAATCCTAAATCACGACTCTTCTGATGATACTAGTATGGGTACAATGGGCACATTTGGGCTCAATATTCACATGGATCATTCCAACGTGCTAGAGCAACAGCTTCAGCCTGAGCACTGTAGACTTTCATATGGTGACGAACCAATGGGTATGAACTTCGCACCAACAGAAGCTTGGCAAACAGTCCAGCAACAGGATCTCTACACTTTCTTTTCTCCTCAACTACAATACTAACTATTCTCTTTTCTAATATCACGAACTCGTCAGCTCTTGACGACGTGGCCTGTGTTTCACGACTTACGACTTATGGAAAGGAGCTGGAATCTGGACTTTGATGTCCTATCATTATTGCACTCATTACTTGTACATTATTTTTTCTTCTTTTTTTCTCCTTTTTTTTTCTTTTGTGTTTATATAATTTCTCAGGTCTACAAGCTAGTTTATCAGTTTGTCCATCTGAGATTACTCCTATGAATTGGAAGGGAATGGAATCCAATCCATTGGATGGATTGTGAATACGGATTTGGTGAATGGTTGGAACTAAATGCTGTACTTAGATTTCGCATACAGTTTATATGGTCTATATAGAAAAGACTTTTCGTACTTCATGATACTCTCTGATTGCGTCCTACTCTGTGATAATGGATGTTCCTTTTTTTTTCTTATGTGCCTTCGATGGCACAATTCATCATTACGAAAATCTCAACATTTCCTCCTTCATCTTCATCTCTGGTCATTGCAATTCACTTTGATTTTCCGTGGGTATTCAATTTGTGCGATTGTGCGTGGATTTTGCGGGGGTTGGTGAACATTTTTCGCTTGCCCTAATCTCAGTTGTCACAACTAAAGGGGCTGGTAGTTATGAAGGATGGTTACCAAAGTGAATGCTTATCCAAGCGAATGGCTATGAAAGTGTATTATTCCCAAAGTGAATTGTCAAAGTGAATTGTCAAAGTGAATTGTCAAAGTGAATTGTCAAAGTGAATTGTCAAAGTGAATTGTCAAAGTGAATTGTCAAAGTGAATTGTCAAAGTGTATTATCGCCAAAGTGAATTTATATCAAGCGAAGTGGCATGATAGTGAATTGTGGACTCAGTGAATCTGAGAAGAGATAATCTTTCTTTTTTAAGGAGTGAAGACTCATCTCGGGAACATGGGGCATATGCCGAAGGCCTCACTCTTAGACAAGGCTAAGAAATTGAATTTATGAAAGCAGAGAATGAAGAGGTGAAGTTGGCATTAAGATATACAAAGATGTATGTGAAATGAGTGTTCCTTGATATGTATTACTGTCATCTTATACAATGTCTACTTCTTATTTCTCTGTCATGACTAATTGTAAAACGTAAATACCATAATAGACCGATATGTGTGTGTACATAGATATTTTGGAATAATGTTATTATACTATCGGTATGACAGGCAAGGTAAATATCTCCTTCTTCCTGCCACTTTTTCATTCTTACTTCCTGACTTCTGTGCTGGTTCCATTCTTAAGTTTCCTTCCCAGTCCACTCACTACTCCAAATAAATGTACCACAGCGCCACTCTGTGTTCTTTTCTTGCTGACCTGATGGTCCCAGAGGTCGAGGACACATGTAGAAAGATCTACCACGGTTGATGCCTTGCTTCTTCGTTATATGGCTGATACATGGCTCCTTGTGTTCGCATTTGGGTGGAACACGTTTAGTCAATAGCTTTGACCAAGATTCTTTCGCTACTATGGGGTCGTGTACTTCTCTGTCCTGTTGTGATTCATATGACTTCTCGGGTTCCTCGTCGTTATTTCTATTTCCCTCGGCCTTGAGGGGCGAGCCATTTTCTATACTGCAGCCAGTAAGACACTCTCGATCCACCGATGCTGCAGGTGTTGCTGTTGAAGAATCACTCGTAGACAAGGAAGGAGAATCTACTGTATGTGCTACTAGCGGCGTCTTAGATTTAAAGAACCCCATCAAACTGCTTTGGTCTTTTCCCAATTGTCCCTTATTTCCCTTTCCAATAGAAGATCCTTTGTTTGTTTTGGCTTCTACCTTGCTGCGCTTTGTCGGCTGTGACACTAGTTGCAATGCATCGGTGGACCTCTTGACTGGTGTAGACGAGGATGATGATATGGAGGACTTTGTCTGAGAAGTTGTTTTAGTAGGAGATGCTCTGGGTGGGTTGACATTATTGGATATGCTGAGTGGCCTATCTGTTTGTGCTGACTCTAGTCTATTTCCAGCATTAGACAGATTCGAGGGCAAAGCAGTAGACGTCATGCTGGTAGGCTTCCTGGCGAACATATCACGAATGCTCTGACGTCGATCAAATTCTGGAATCAGTTTGGCAGAGGTTGGCAGTAGATCCTTCATCGACCACTCCCGCACTCTCACTCCATTCTTAAACATATCCTTACTCATGACATCGCGAATATCAATCTCAACACCATCTAATTCCACTCTAGGCTTCAAGGTAGCGAAAACAGGACAATGGTCCGAGCCCATGAGCCCCTCCTGAATATTTGAATCTTGAAACCAATTCTTCCTATCCTCGCTGCATAGAACGTAATCAATCCTCGAGCCAAAGTTTCCAGGTCTGGCATTCATTTTTTGATCCCAGCAAGTAAACATTCCCTTCCGTGTAGGGTGAAAGCTGCGGCATATATCCCACATGACTTGTGGCTCTTTTCCTTCATCTCTGTCTCCGATTACCTTTCCTCCGATGAGCAGATGATTGAATAGTCGGCGAGCAGGTGTTGATATGTATTCTTCCACTGTTAACCCTTCTTTCTTCAATTTCTCCTCTGCATTGGCTGTATCGATTTCCTCTCTGATAATGTTAAGATCCCCAGTCAAGAAAACACTCTTTCCTAGTGCTACAAGATTGCGTACTCGCGTATCGAGGGCATTCAAGAAGCCAATGCGGAACTCATCACGAGCTTCATCACGGTTTGCAGGACAATATACACCAATAAGAACAAAGGCAGGGAATTCTAGAATAACGCATCTTCCCTCCGAATCCAGAGTTGCGGCATCGAGAAAGTAGTCCTGGAGTTGAGCGCCTGTGGGATATCCCCCGATCTGCTGATCCTTTGGGAGGTCACGGAAGCTGGTCGTAGAGTTTGGAGGAGCTAAGACTCCGGTGATACCCTCCTCGGCACGTATGGGAGCGCACACTGAGTTTCTTGTATAGATGGCAACTCCGGAATATCCTTATGTCATAATGTGAGTACATATCCAAAAAGTAAGGAAATCGGCATACCTTTCTTGTATTTTGGAAGACTAAAGTAGACGTCCCAGCCTGGCACTAAGACCATATCATCTCTGAGATCTTTCCGCTGAATCTTAGTTTCTTGCATCACTAAAATATCAGTTTCGAGGATATCGAACATTGCCTGGCACATAAATTAGAGTGCATTTCCACTAGGGATATTTTTTATGCCTGCTCACAGAAAAGGTTCTCTTCTCGCGCCATGGTTGATAACCAAAAGGATTCCTGCTCAGTTTTTAACGTCAGTTTACGACACATGGTCAAGCATTTTGTGAATCAATTTTTATTCGAAGTTGTAGATCACCAACCTAATACCATTAACTGTGCTTTTGTTAGTGATACATGATTGTGATTGCTATCACGCGTGCTTACCATTCCAAGTTGTGATTCGCAGCCCAAGATTACTCTCATTGACTTGGTCCATAATTGCTATTTGTCGTTTGCATTAATCGTTCCTTTCCGCGGCTTTATGATAGAGCTGAAGAAGCAGCCTCCAGGGTCCAGATACAGAATCTCGATACGGGATTCGCAAATGCATCTCCCAAGAATTGAGAGAAATATGACACTTCCCTGTGAACGATGCACAGTAAAGAGACACACAAAGACTTTCTAGCAATTTATTTACATCACTTCATCCTCACTCATCCAGAACTTTGCGCAACAATAAATCACACCAGCACCTACACAAGGTTCACGTCTCCACGTGACAGTAGCCCAAAGCTATCTACCGAATCGGGCGATTCCCGATGACCAAGTATATGCCTTAGGCATTCACGGTAAGTTCTCGTTTCCAAGGTGGAGATACTCAAATTGGCAGCAACATACGATAATTCTACAGCGTCGCGGCGCATACTCACACTACAACCTAGACACAATCGCAACTACGAAACAACAAACATGTTTTCTGCACGAGCAACCCGAGCTGCCGCCCAGCGCGTCGCTCGCCCTCAATCCATCCGAACCCCATTTCAAAGACGCTTTGCCAGCAGCGAGAGCACCTTCGCCGGGGCCGAGAACAACGCTTTCAACCGTGAGCGTCAGGCTGTTAAGGACCATGCTGCCGCTACCAGTGGTACGTAAACATTGTCTTTTAAGATTTTGCGGTATTCAATGGCGGCAATACTAACAAAAACCCCAGATCTCTGGAGAAAGTTGTCAATCTAGTAAGCTATACACCATATGGACGTGTGCGGGGGTTGGGAGACTGGTTGGGAATGATGTGGCAGGCAGGAAACTGAAGCTGATTATTGGGGCAGTGCCACGATTCCTTGCTTGATCATCGCAAGTGTCAATGCTAAGATCTTGTGGGATGAGCATTGGGCTCATTGGGATCACATGGAGCCTTTGGAGGAAAGACCTGAATACCCATACCAAAACGTGAGAACTAAGAACTTCTTCTGGGGTGACGGAGACAAGGTAAGTCGACCCCCCTCTTGTATTTTTGCGAGTTTTATCACTGACTGTATTCGTAGACACTTTTGTAAGTTCTTACTAAATCTATTCCGAGAAAGCGAGTTCCAGAGGACCGCATGATCAAATTGTACGAAACCAATACTAATAATGCACAATAGCTGGAATGAGAAGGTCAACTACCACAAGAAGGAGTAGGTTTAATGCTCAGTGTGGAATTGGTGTTTGCTCTGTTACTTCACTGGACGATGTAGAGGGTTTTCGGGAAGACGGGAGGTTGAACATAGAATGGCATTCATCAGATGTAGTCTAGGTTTTTTGGTCGTAACAATACTTCCCATCACCATTTGCATCATGATTCTTTCTACTTCAAGATCTCACCTATCTTCGCCCGACTTGGTGATGTATGAGCTCAAACATACTTTAGATATGCACTGCAGTTCTCTGTTGCTCGAGGTCCAAAAACGATGAAGCATAATCATTTGCCAGTGTTTTGTCTCCCATAGCCATCATAACCATTGCCTTCTTAGCTCGTGACTCACGTTGCCCATTGATATCCCCAATAGCACAGAATTCCTTGAAAGCTCTATCAAGGAAATCCAAGGATTTTGTTAAATTCTCGGTTCTTCTTGGACCACTTGCTGCTGCTTGCCCTGCCAATCCCATAAACGACTCTGCGAGACAAGAATAGAGCTGCGCGCTAAGTGAACAATTCTCGCATTCCAATGCTCGAGGAATGATGGCGATGACGATTTGACAGGCAGCTTGAAACTCAGAAAGTGCGACCAAAATATTGGCCACAGCTCCCATTGCAGCCCAAAGCGCCGGCATCAAGCGTGCTCGCCATGCTATACTTGCTGCACGAACCGCAACAGAAAAGCCTTTTTCTGGGCGACCTGTCCTGCTTTGTAAAAGAGCCTTCATCGTCAGTATCTTGACTCGCAGGTTGATATCATCTTCGTGTTCCTTTAGCGAAGATGCTAGTTGCTCCAATTTTGACAACGCGGCACCAAAGTCTGCTCGACGAACGAGGTAGTCAATGTGAAGGGTGCTGATCTCAAAGGAGAGATCCGAGTCCGCTTCAAGACCGTCGCATTGAAGTAGCTGAGATAGAATGTGATCAGCTCCCTCTAAATTGTTGGTATATAGATCATTCCTAAGACGTAAAATTCCACGGTACCGCAGCCAGTACTGATTGGCCTTCCATGAACGCAAAGAGTTGGAATCTAAACCCTCTAGCCGCTCTGCTGCTCGGTCATAGGAACCTCGTTCCATCAGATAATGTGCTATCCGGCAGGTAAACCTCAATGTATCATCAAACAGGCCGTACTTAGCATGACATCGGAGAAATATCTCACTATACTGCTTGGAGAGACAAACCAGTCCTAAGCGACCCCATAAGGAAGACTGCATAGCTGTTTGTGGCCCCATCATACTCTTCATACCTTTCTCCGTTACCAAATGGGAGCTCTTAAGTATGCCCTCAAAAGCACTCGCCACACTCTCGCCATTTGACAGTGTCAACTTTGCCTCACTGAGCAGTGAGGAGCTCCAGAGTGTCCACATACCAGTCTCTTTAGCCTTAATCCGTAGGAACGCAAGGCCCTCTTTCTCAACACCTAGCATACTCGTTGAGCCAGAGCTTTCAATGATGTTCGGATGTGCCTTTCCAAAATGATATAACCAGTTCAGAGCAAAATTCAGACATGCCATGTCCTTGTTCTCTCTTGCGGTGGAGACGGTCTCCAGCATCGCGGCCACCGCCTCATCATAACATTCGAAATCAGCTTGGAGAACTGCGAGATTCATGAGAGCATATTGGTAGAACAATCGGTCTCGATTTTGCATCGTGTAGTCAAAATATCGATGAAGACTGTCGAAGGACGAAGGGTAGTCGCCAGATCTCCATGCGTCTAGAAAGCTAACAGGTCATTAGCTTATAGTAAAAATTGGAATTGTGTTGTACTAACGTCAGGTAGTGAGATAAACTGGGCGTAATTATACTATCATCCAGGAGTGATTTAAGCTTAGATTTCACCTCTATTGGCATTCTTGTACCCAGTTCTGAAAGTGATTAGAAATACTCAGATAATTAATCGAGAAAAAACTTACTCTGCATCTGCTCCACGTGGAATTCGAGAAGCTTTTCCACATCATCAGTACTGACCGACCCAGCGGCGTTCTCCTCTTCCAGACCACCATAAGCTATGTGAGCTAAGGTTTCGGTCTCCTCAAGTCCCCAATCTTCCTCTCCTTCTGTGAGCACTCTATCGCCAGCCCAGATCCCAACCACACGCCCTCTTCTAGCCCAGTATGTCTTTGACGGCTGCCTCCATCTCATGAAAGTCGTCCATAACTGTAGCACATCGCCGAACTTTAAACGTTCAAACTCAATCTTAGCTCTTCGTAAGAAGCTACCGAACGGCGATATACGAGACAATAATATCATATCCCCTGAAGGTGGAGGAATCCCCATTTCACCATCTTTCTTGATGTCCTCTCGGGATTTGGCCAAGAGATTGTTCAGCCTCGCGAAAAATTCATGTAAGGCATCTAGACTGTCGACTTTCCAAAGCTTTGCAAGAAAGTGATCCCACAACGACCTTCCTGGATGCCCGGAAGCTGCGCTGTGTTGCTTGAGTAAAGTCTCGAAGGCCACTAGATCGAGGACTGGGTATTGTGGGGTAGAGGCTCTTCCTGCTTGCTTGACCGAGCTTGATGGTAGCAACTGTGCAAGAACGAAAGAAAGTATGGATATCGTGGAAGTTGTTGAAACAATGCCATCTGTGTATAGCTCTATGAGTATGAGCAAACCGATTTTGGAGGGTGTCAAATAGCGTGTCATTGTCAAAACAATCCGACAGTTAATTTGCACATTGAAAGGCCAATATTTGATAGTTACATCCCCTTGGAAGTACAAAATTATTATGTCAAGATCAAGAGAACAGAGTCCTGAATTTGGAGATGTATTTATTGTTACGGTTTGAGGAAGGAGGGAAGACGCGTCGAACGCGGTTGTCGCAAGATCTTGCTGGGTGGGCTAGCTAGAGTACATACTCTACAAATAGCACAATTATTCTGTGGTGTTCGTTGCTATGTGAAAATCATATTCATGGGTGAATAATTTGAAAGATCATTGAGAGTTTTATTGGATAATTGAGTAGATTCAATTCATAACCTAGTAGTACACGCGCAAAGCAAAGACATTTGGTAGGGACGTCATTGCGTAGATGCAGTAGAAACTCCAGCTCCGGCCAGATCAATCTGGATTCGATTATGAAATTGGTCATGACGGAGTCTTATCAAGTTTATCTTCACCCCATCTGATTTTCTCGCCATGTTTGCTCTTCAATTGACCTTCTTCCTTCCTACCATCCTCTTCGAGATCCGCTTCACTCAATCCATTGGTGGCCCAAATCCTTTCCACACAAAGCTGGAAATCACCAGGAACTCTATCAATTAATCCTATCCCTACTGTCCGTACCTTTTGTCTTAACATTTCACCTTGCGGTTCTACGACAACACCATGGTTCGTCCGAACAAACTCATTCCACTTAATTAAAACTGTTTCCCACTCTCCAGGGCTTCGCGCATATAGTCTATGTTGATGTATATCCGTAGGCACAATTGATTCCGTTTGTATGTTCACAAAATACTTCCTCCCGTCACTCTTTATGCGAAGGGCAAGCAATCCATACGCATCTATATTCCATAGTGATTTCCCAAATATCGTCGATGGCTGATCGAGAGTTCTCCAAGCTGCATAGCCACTGCGCTGGATTTGGGGTCTGTTGGGGGGTAGGTCTATCGAAATATTTCCATGGAATTTAACATGCCCATTCTTGTTTTCAGAAGAGCTAGGATTTGGGTTCTCGGAGGGGGATACCCAGTCGAAATGCACTTTGGAAAAGCCTCCCATATCAGCATCAGAGAAGACTTTACAGCGCTTTAGGGATTCGGGACTGTGGAAATTTGCGAGATGCAATGGAGATGTAGCTCTTTTTGTGCCTTCTGCGGTGAGTGCTAGAAAAAGTAGGACAAGTAAGTTTGCCTGTATTGGAGAGTTGAGCTATCTGGAAGATTTACCACTTATTGATAAACGTTTAAACTCATCTACACTTCGGCCAAAGAAGCCCTTGGAAAGAGGAGGAGTGACCCTCATGATGAAGGTATTTGATATTGTTTATGTATGATTGACGAAGAAATGAGATTGTCAATTGTGCTTGAAGAACCCTATATGTGCCTAGTAGTAGGATACTGGATACCTGCAGTTGAAGTAAGTTGAGTAGTGTATTGCTGTGAATGTGGCCTACATATGACAAATACACAGGTTGTATCTGATATTTGCTCTCAAGCTCCCCTCCCGATGATCTACCGAGGCTCATAAGACGCGTTTGAACAAAACCCTAAAAGTATATTTATATCTAAGCTAAAAGCAAATTCTATAATTTGTATAATGGATTTAATTTAGTTAGTAAACTTTATATATAATATAAAACTCTAAATCAATTAATAAATTGAAGAAGAAAATGATTTTCTTAATAATTAAGATTTCAGAAATTGATTAATATATATTAGATTAGAAAGCGATTATTTAATAGGATATATATATAGTATAATTACTATTCTAGTATATTTGAAATACTTTACATCTTTATAATTTAGTAATGAAGTAGTTGATTTATGAATTTGTAGAAGTAAGCGAAATAAACCTTACTTCATATTATGAATTCGTAGAAGTAAACAAGACAAAGTTTACTTTATAGATTCGAAGAAGCAAACGAGGCAAACTTTACTCCATGTCATGTGATTAATATTTCCTATAAGCAGACCATTTTTATGAGATGCTAATTCATAAACCCTTTTCTAATAGATCATAAGTAATATGCCAACGCTAGGGCAGGGTTGTTCCGGTTGAGTAAAGGGAAAAAGCCTACGAAACCATTTCAATCCAATACACAATCTTAAATCAATTAATAAAATGATTGAAAAAGAGATAGTTAGATTAAAGGAATTAAGGGTTTTCATAATATCTTATTACTTTTAGGTCAAACCCTATATTAGTAGTAGAATCTATTGATTGGAGCTTGAAAGATTGAATTGAGATATATTTGAAAATATATTTGTAAGTAATGCCTGAGGCAAAGTTGCCTTAGACGTTTTACTTTTCTACTTTTCTACTATTCTACTATTCTACTTTTCTATTATTCTAATGTTTTAAATAATCCACAAATATTGGTACTTATTTTATCAAATTTTTCTAATTTTATACTTGATAGGGTTTTATTAATATTTTGAGTCATTTTATTATATATACAAGCTTTGCAATAACTTAAATCCATTTTTGAATCTTTTATATTTAATATTTTTATAATATAATCTTTATTTATATGATTTAAACGCTTATACTATATGTCTAATTCATTTTGATTATTAACATTTGATTCTTTATATTCCTTTTTAGATTTATTTATCAAATCTATTTTGGAATTTATATAATTATTATTTTTATTATATTTATTTTTATTTAATAAATCATAATTTATATCACATTCTAAATAAAAAGCAATTTCAATCCATTTAGTACTAGCTTTTATATTTAATAATTTATTAGAAAATTTATAAATATTATCAGGGGGTAGTATTAAACTAGTCCATTCTTTTTTAATAGCTTGTTTAATACTAATTAAAATTGATTTTAAATCAGGTATATACTTTATCATTTGAATTAATATTCTTTTGTTATTTATAATAATTAGAATATCCTTATGCCCTAATATTAATATAAATTCTCTATTAACTATACTTACATATTTAGGCTTTTTATATTTTATATAATTTATAAACCAATCTTTATTTGGGTAGTAATGCTCTGTAGCTTCTGAATCTATAATAATATTGTTTTTAGACTTGCTAGTATAATTAGCTAGTATAGTTATTATATTATTTTCATATTCAGGACTAAATACTATATCTAGATCTATTAGAGAGGCCTAGTTTATTTCTTTAATATCAAAGCTTTCTTTATTGGAATCTTTATTATTTTTATTTTTATTATAGGCTCTATTTAACTTTTTAAGATTATTTAATTCTTTTGTAATCTTATATAATTTTTTAGATTTATTATTATTAATATTATTTAGGTTTTTAGATCTTTTATAATCTTTATTATAAAGTTCTGGGTGCTTTTTGAAGCATTTTTCCTTAAAATGATCCTTTCTTTTGTAATACATATAATTTGGAATAGTATTTTATGGTTTTATTATTCTATTTGATTTTATAGAATCTTTCATTCTAGATTTTTTGAATATTAATTCAGATATTAATTTATCTAAATCAATATTATTATTATTTGTTAAATCTTTTGAAAGTTCTTTTGTTTTTCTAAATTTAAACGAATTAAATGAATCATTTAATTTATTAAATACAATCCATATTATATAAGCTTTTTTAATCTCAAATTTAATTTTTTTTAAATATATATATAATAATAAAATATGATTTGTATATTTATTTATATTATTAAAATCATTATAATTTGATTCTATTAATTTATTGAAATATCGATCTATTATATCTAAGAACATTTCATCATAAATTTTATTTATAATATTTCATAGCTCTTTGGGAGCTAATCTATCTTTAAATATTTTTGCTAAATCTATTAATATTATAGATTTAAGGATAGTTAAAGCTCTTTTGGATTTATTTTGAAATCCCTTCAATTTTTCATTATATTTTAGATATAATTCCTTAGAAATAGATATATCATTAGGCTTAAAATAGTATTGTTTATTGGAACCTATATCTGAATTGTCTATATAAAATATAAAACTATTAGCTTTTAAAAAGAGCTTAGCTTTACTATACCATTCTATATAATTAGATCGACCATTCAATATAGAACCTATATATTTGATTCCTTGATTTATATTTATATATAAATATTTTAATATAATGTAGTAAATACTATAGAATCGAATCCTCTTTTTTATTTTTTATTCAGGTTTTTTATAACTTTAATTAAAATTATCAAAGTTATAATTATATTAGTATAATTAGTTTTTAGCTGCCACCTCTTAGTCTAAACCTTATATATATATATATATATATATAATAATAAGATCTATTCAAGTTAAGGCACTTTTGTATAAGATATTTGCTATACTATCCACTATGGATGATGTAATCATACATATATAGCTTCTAGAGACCTAGTTTAATTCTGTTGGGTGGACCTAGCAAGGTGGTGTATACACAAAAGCATATGGGTTAAAGGTATTGTAATTCTGTCTGCCCCCTTCGTATGAAGGGGCATTTCTAAGCTATATACACATTCTACCCCACATACACACGAAGAGCGTAAGTGGGGGTAGAACGTGACACGTTCTCAGTCACGTGTTCCAACAAATTCACTCAACTAGATTTAATCTCAGGGATACAGACTTATTTGAGAAGACTAAAAGAGCTAATAATTTATAGGGATAGGAATAGAGATTTATATTAACCTATCTTCAATCTCTCGTATGATAAAGATATTATATCCTGCTAATCGATATATTTCCCTTCTTTCTAATCTGTTTATAAGATCGATATTATAATCTTCTAATCCAATAAGATTTAGATTAGATTTTAATCCTTTTGTAATATAAACGTTTCGAATATATTGCGATGACCAAGCCTCTTTATTAATAAGATTAGGGTTCCTTAATATAGACTTATCACGGAGGATAGCTACGTCAGTGGTCACCTTTGATAGAGAGATAATAGGATAAAGGATTAATAGACTAGATTAACTTGAGGATTGATCGTAATGATCAGTGTCCTCTATATATACCCAAAATAGGCGACGTAGGCGCTTATTTGGGAAAGATTATTATCCTAGTAGACTACGTAATGAGTGGAGTAGCTAATATAGTGATAATGTAATTGAGATCGATCATAATGGCCGATCTCGATGATCGGGGCACGTGTGTAGCACGTGATATTGCGTGACAAGACTCTATATTATATTTATAATATATAGATATACTATAAACAGAATCCTCTATTCCTTATAAATCTATAATATCTTGATTTTTGTTTCCTTAGGCTATAGGATTATATTGAACTCTTATTGAATAAAGAATATAATAATATAAATTATTTATAAAACTTTTTTTCTTATTTTTATATTGAATTATATTATATTTCCTATTACCTAATGTTTTTGTATATTCTTTAATTAATCATTCAAGAAGATATAACACTTTACCATAGAAGAACTACGAAAGCAGGGTACAAAATGCCTTTAGAATTTACAACTAAAAAATTACAAATTGAGCACTCATAAAGCAGTTATAAATACTAACTATATATATATGAGTGTATATACACTCTCGAGCGTATGTGACCAATTACAATGCGATTGAGTACGATCCGTGATAGAAGGTTTTCGATTATTTCTATATATAATATTTATTAATATATATAAGATATATATGATTCAATAATGTATATAGGAATTGATGATATATATATAAAATATATATAATTCGCAGATATATATAAGAATCAACGATATATATATATAATATATATAGGATTGATAGATGTATATAAGGATCGACAATATATATATATATATAAACCTCCCAATAATATATAAGGATAGACTATCATACATTTTGATAATTTATACTATTTATCGATACTATTTAGTAATATAATGTAAATATATATATATATATATATAATATTAAAACTTTTATATAGAATTAGGATTGATAAAGGTTTGTACTAGTATGTGGTAATACATTTATAATATATAGAGCATCTTGTTTTTATAAATGAATTCGAATTTGTTAAATTTAGATATATTCTTTGTATACTTAGATTCTTAAATACAAAATAGATTGTTTTTAAATCTAATACCTCTTTTTTTTACTTTTTCGATATGTATTCGATATGAATTACTTTTTCGAAGTCGTATATATAAATTATCAGGCTTATAATCTATTGTAGGTTATGAGTTAATAGAGAAATGGATCTATAAAAGAACTAAACTAATAATTTAATTTAAATAAAAAGTAGGCTTTGGTTAACAATTTCTATTGATTAATAAGTAATATAATATATGATTTTCTTAAATTTTGAAAAGTATATTCATTTTTGATATTGATTTAAAATAGAAAAAAGCCTTACTTTATACTTTTTTTATTTAATCTAGCTTTTAGCTTTTATTGATCTCTTATAGATCTTATCCTAATATAATCATTCCTTAGAATAAAGCTTTTTTATATTTTTATATTTAATTTCCTTATTCCTAATAATAATAAAATAAAAAATCTAATAAAAAATCGGTTTCTTTATTCCCCTTTTGGCATTCCTGGACTAAATGTTCCTATAGGATCTTATCTTATCAATCTTATTTTATCGATTTAAAAGATCTTTAAAAGAGATGGATATTATATTGTTAATTTTTCATTTAACACAATAATAATAATAATAATAATAATAATAATAATAATAATAATAATAATAATAATAATAATAATAATAATAATAATAATAATAATAATAATAATAATAATAATAATAATAATAATAATAATAATAATAATAATAATAATAATAATAATAATAATAATAATAATAATAATAATAATAATAATAATAAATAAATATAAATTATTATTTTGACCTCGAGCGTAGCGAGGATCGAGGGTTTGAGGGCTGACCCCCATGTATATTATATTATATCATATTATGAAAAAAGAAAAGAAAGATTTAGATTTAGATTTAGCTTTTCTATTATAATTCTATAAGTAGAAAAGTAGAATAGTAGAATAGTAGAATTAAAAAAAGAAAAATATTTTATTACTTTTACTAAATAGACTATACAAGGTATATATATTTATTTTATAAAATTTAAATCAGATACTTTAAATATATTAAAAGATATTTATTATTTAATAGTAAATCAATTTAATAAGAAAATTAAATATATAAGACTTGATAATACTAAAGAATTTAATTCAAATCAATGGAATATATTCATTAAATCAAAAGGTATTATATTAGAGTTTATGAGTCCTCATTATCTGTCACGGCGCCAACTACATGATCTGTAGTTGCCTTCGTGCCTCAGGCATAGCATACTAGCACGCCCTACTTCCTATAAGTAGGGCCTCACTCTTCCATAGCTCTTCCATCCTTATAATACAATATAAGTTTTCATCTGTACCTTGACAATTTGTACCATTATCAAATAAGCTATTACAGCTTTATTTTTCTTTATTTCTTATTTCTCATTTTTTCAAAGTCTTATCAATACCTTATTTCAATTATACTAATCACATTTATTATTAATTCATTATATATTCTACCACCAATGTTTTGTACCTCCAAAATATTGAAGATGGGTAATCAAGCATTTATATTAGAAATACCTACATCTAGCCTATCTTTATAGTTCCTTTTCTTAAACTATATTTTCAATTCTGCCAAAGTCGATATCTCTCTCTTTATAGACTTATTCAATAATTCAAATACTTCACACTTCATTGTTGTTCAAATTGTATTCGATTTGATTAAATCGATCACAGATTTATTATAAACTCAAACTATTATTGTATAGATTTAAGTTATCAATGCTTAATTAAGGATTATTGAATTGAAAGATATAATTGTAATGTTAAAGATTGTTATTTGTAATAATTTGCAAGCTCTATTTTGTTACAAGTATTTCGCTGTTTTCGAAAAATTCAATAATGATAAATAAAATATTGTAAAGCGTTAAGATTAGTATATAACTTTTTGTAATATAATCAATCGCTATTTAACTATAGATTACAAAAATGAATCAGAATTTCAGAAAATCATATTTCTTATTAATCTATTTTCCGATTCTATTTATACAAACAATCAGATATATTTTGATACAATTATTAATAACCCGTATAATTCCGATCTTTGGCCTTCTGAATGGCGTATTATAGTAGATATCTAATATGAATTAAATAAGCAATATCAGATTCTAAATCTCTTATGCAAAGCTTTTATAGATTACGACAAATACAAAATGAAAAAGATCTCATTTGATAACTTTATTATTGAGTTTAAATAGTTTGTTATTAAATATAAGAAGATTGTTGAATAATAAATTGCTAATCTTAAACTTAAGGTTTTTTAAAACCTAATCGATATTTTAGTTAATCGGCTGAATAAACCTTTTGTTGCTGATATCAATGTGTGGATAATTTAGTGGTAAGGTATCTACAATGATTTAGAGGAAAAGATTCATTTTAATAATCAATATAAAAACTAAGGTATTAACCCCAGCGATCAAAAAAAACCTAATGAAAAGAAATCTGTTATCGTTATTATAACATCTACACCTAATCCCTCCAAAGATCCTATACAACTAAATACCATTTGCTAAGGTTAACGAATCTTATTACATTACAATAGAGAACAATACCTAGATCTTGATCTCTACCTTTACTACAAAAAGCTTAGTTATATCAAATTCAATTGCAAAGAAAAGCAATATAATAATACAAAATATAATATCAATTTAGAAACTATATAAAACCCCAACCATTTTATTACAAATCAATACACTCCAAATGTTTACCATTTTCCTACTATTAATTATTATTATAACCTTAGACCCTATTACAAAGCTTATAATTCTATTTATTAGAAAACATTTCTGTTTACTAATTGTTTTTTGACTATTATAATATTATTTCAATATGTTTTCCCAATCCTTATTAGTAATATAAATCTGAATGGATTTATTAAAGACTTTATATATTTGGATAATAATAGAAATTCTATTTCTTAATTAAATATATTAAAAGATTAATTTTAATTTATAGTTGTAAATCGAGATCCTTTATGGAAAACCTATTTTTGTAAGTTAAAAGATTAATTATATTCAGGAACTCTTTATATTTTAAAATAATAAATAGCAAATCTTTTAAAATCTTAATAGAAATTTTCCTTATATTTAATATAATCATTCTACTCATTGACTTAATAGATAATAAAGCTATGGGATATGGATTTATAAATAGAACTCTTATATCCAAGCTTAATATATTTATACACCCCCTTCCAATAATTTACAATCTATTATTTACAAATGGAAGAATTTCTGATATCCTATTTCAATATATATTATTAGATATACAAATTAATAATTATAAGGAGATTGACTTATTTTATATTACTAATCTTTTCGATACAGATCCCATAATCCTTAATCTTTTATAGCTTCAGTATTACAACTCTATTATTAATTGGATAATAATGATTTTTAAGTTTATGTTTATATATTACTTTAGATATTACTATCTAATTAATTCTATTACAATTATTATCCCCAATCATAACAATATACCAATCCTAGTAGATACTACACTTAATCCAATACTATATATATATATTAGGAAGTTTATTTTGAAATCTATTTTAAAAAATTCTATTTCAATTCTATATCAAGCCTTTATTGAAAAAATTATTGATAAAAATCTCCAGACTTTTTTTTTCTTGTTTCAAGATTAATCAATACTTTTGGAATATATTCCTTCGATTCTAGTTATAGAAATAAATATTGATAGAAACTTTGATAATATAAATCTTACTGATTCAATGTTACCCAATCAGAACTATTGCTATACTCATCAAATCAATGAGAAAGTAGAGATTTGTATTAAAATAATATCAAACCGATTAATTCTGAAATCAGCTTTAGTATGGATTATTATAAACTTTAGGGTATATAAAAGATTATTATAAAATCAAAACATTTTATTTCTATTGAATTCTTTATTGCTATCAAACCCCTTAAAGAAACCAACTAATACCTTACAAAACATTCAATAAGAAATAATCGATATAAAGTTTTTTATAGCTAATAGCTTTATTCAATTCTATAAAGATTAGGAAGCTTATATTATAAAAATAATCTAGAATAAACTGAATAGAGCTAATGAGTTATATTGTATAATAACAAATGATTCTATTCAATTATATTATAGTATTATAAAAAGCGATATTAAAAAGTTTATAGAAAAGACTAATCGATTTATACCATTTATAATAAAGATTCAGAGCAAGTTATCACCCTGGCTTTGCAATCTATTCGCTAGTTTTTTACCCTTTTTTGCTAACAAGCTCCCACTACAACATTCTTAGAATTACAAGATTGAGATTATATTAGGCTAAGAGTTTTTATATAATAAAGATTGTTTAATATCCCTAGTCAAGTTTTAAGTCATTTATAAATAGCTTAATGATAATCTAAATAAAGGATTTATTTACAAATTCCATTTCTGATTGATCACCCTATTTCTTTTAATTATAAAGTTTGGGGAAAGCATTCGAATTTATTAGAATTATCATAAATTGAATAATATTATTATTAAGAACTGCTATTTGTTTCTATTGATTAAAGAAACCCTTGATATCTTATGCTATATTAAAGTTTATATCAAATTGAATATCATTGTTATGTTTGATAAATTATGGATTGTGGAAGGTTACAAATGAAAGATTGCTTTTACAATTCGTTTCAGCTTATTCGAATCTTTAGTAATGCCTTTTGGCTTTTGTAATACTTCTATTTCATTTTAGAACTATATCAATCATATTCTTTTTGATTTTTTGGATAAGAATTGTATAGCATATCTAAATAATATCTTAATCTATTCTGAGAATGTTATAGATTATTGAAAACAAATTTGTAAAGTTATTCAAAGATTTATTGACATTAGATTACAAATTGATATTAACAAATGTGAATTCGAAATAAAAAGAACAAAGTACTTTAGCCTAATTATTATTTTTAATGATATCGAAATGAATCTCGATAAGATTAAAACCATTCTCAAATAAAAGTCGTTAATTAAGTTAAAAAACCTTTAATGTTTTTTAGGGTTTGCTAATTTTTATTAATACTTTATTTACAATTTTTCTAAAATCACGGAATCTTTGAATTGCTTATTGAAAAAAGAGAATATTTAGAATTGAACTGCTAATCAAGAGAATACCTTTGAAAACCTAAAATATATTTTTGTCTTTGCCTTAGTTCTTGTAATATTTGATTATTACTACTGTACAATTATCAAAACAAACGTTTTAGATTGAGTTACAGGCGGAGTATTTTTTTAATATAATAATGAAGGCTGACTATATCCAGTTATATATTTCTTTTCGAAATATAATGCTATCAAATGTAATTGTAAAATCTATAATAAGGAATTATTAGTTATTATTAAATCTTTAAAAGAATAAAGATTTAAACTATATGGAATTCAAGAGTTATTCGAAATTATTATTAATTATAAGAATCTAGAGTATTTCACATCAACAAAAATACTGAATCAGAAATAAATTAGATAAACTGAATTCTTATCTGGTTTCAATATTTGTATTATATACCATCCTAATTATAAGATAATTCGCCCCAATACACTAAGCCGTAAAATGGAAAATTGCTTTGCTTACACCGATTTTAATGACAATCAAATCAAAAATCGCCTATAGATAGTTTTTTTAGAAAAAGTGTTTGATATTATTATATTCAAAGATTTTATTCAATAAATAAATAATAATATTGATCTCATTGTAGCCCCTATAGATATAATCATTTCTAATATTGAGAAGCTAATTAACAATCTTATTAATAAAGTATACAAATCATTCGAATTGATTATTATTATATACAAAATTCTTTAGAATTTGATTGTTTGTTATTAGTTATTATCGATCCGAAAAGACCTCCGATTCGCTCTCCAAAATTGTAGATTGATTAATGACAAAATCTTTTATCACAATTACCTTTTTGTCCCTTTTTCTATTAAACTTTGTATCCAGATTATATATCAAATATATTCTATCAGACCTATCGAGCACTCTAATTGAGTTAAAACTATTGATCTTGTTTTTTATATATATTGATAGCCTAATATATCAAGAGAAATCGAAACTTATATATAAGCTTATCAACTCTACTTTCGAATTAAAATCTTTTATCTTATTATATTCGGATTCTTAGAATCTTTATTTATATTATTTCGTTTCTAATCTAATATCTTTATTGATTATATTATATTGCTATTAATTAGTGAATGTTATAATAAGAAGTATCAATATATTGTTATAATTGTTTATTGTTTAATAAAGATGCATTACTTTATTCTGATTATAAGACTTTTTATAAAGGAGCTTGTTAATTGGTTTATTGAGAAAGTCTATTGTTTATATAACTTATCTAATAATATTATATTTGATAGAGGTTTACAATTTGTATTAAAATTCTAGATATAACGGGTTGCACTCATACAAAGCTTGGTCATATGACCTACACATGTTTGTATAACTTAGCATAAGGATACAACAAAAACACTGTTCGTACAGAAAATCCTTATTTTCTTTTTAATTAATTCTTTTTGTAATATAGATTATCAATTATATTAACCCTTTTATCTTTAGTTTGTAATATTAGAATTAACTTATCTATTCATATTAATTTGTGAATATATCATTATACAAAGCTATAAAAATAGCATTGTCAATTCAAAACAAAAATTCTTTATAATCGAGATATACAATTTTATATGAAAATCCTTTACAATTAGAATATACAATTCTATATGAAAATCCTTTACAATCAAAGTATACAGTTTTGTATAAAGTTTTTATATATAGTAATAACTTAACTTATGGTTTATATGATATGAACAATTATGAACGATTATAATAAAAGGAAATATATTGTTATAATGACTATAAGAAATATTTGAATGCTAGATTTAATAAGTAGAACAATAAGCTCAATGAGCAGAGCAATAAGTTTAACAAATAATGAATCTGACTCTCCAATAGATCGAAATCATTATCCAATTGGAAACTTGTATAACCTCATACAAAACCCTTCAATAAAAAACATTATCCAAAATCCTAATAGTAATATCTTTAACATTAAATAACATTATACAAAAACCAAAACCTTTATTCCCACATCTCAAAAAGTTCAATAAAAATGAACTTACTTATTATCTACAATTCGAAGATCTTTTGTGTATAAAATTGAAAATTGATGGCTCTACTATCGGACAAGAAAAAAAAAGAATATAATATGCTTTTGAAAGGTTATTAGAAAAGGTAATAGCAAAAATCTTTTCTTGAATAGTTTATACTGATAAAGAAAAGAAATTTATGGTGAAGGAATTTTTGGAACAATTTCGGATAGTATTCTTTGATCCTAGTTAATAACAAAAGGCTCTAGATCAAATCAATTGTATAAAGCAAAAAGCTTATTCTTTTAACAAGTTTTTAAACGAATTCAATCGATTGATTCTTGAAACAAAAGATTGGGGATGGGTAAATATGATTAAGAAAGGTTATTTCAAAGCTGTTTTTAATACGAAATTGTTGATTGTAATGATAGGTGTTCTAGAAGAAGCTTTATACGATGGATACTACAAGTAATTGCTAATGATTAATAATCAATTAAACGAAATCGCTAAACTCAATGCTTAATATATGAAAAAGAAATCGGAGATTATTATTGAAAAGATTTTATCAAATATAACACCTACTCTATCATATGATACAATGGATTGGCAATCAACAATAACAATCTTTTCTGCTTGAATAAAAGAGTTATGTTGAGCTTCGGATGAGGTTATAAAAGTATGTCGAAAAGCTGGGCAATGTCTATAATATAGATTCGATGGATATCGAATTAGGGAATGCTGTACGAAATTACAATTCCTTAAAGAAAAGGTTAGAACAACTTCTATCCAAAAGAGAAATACTTATAATTGTATGAAAAAACTCTCTTCAATAAAAAAGAATCGAATTGATAAACTTTCAGAATCTAAGAATTCAAGAAAAGAATAGTTTCCAACAAAAGACATTGTTGGAAGTATACAAAGATTTTGAAGATAGTAGTAGAAGCTTAAACAAAGTTTTAAAAGAGTTCAATAAATAGTTTGTTATTTTTGGTTTCCATTTTAATTAATAAAAATTGTTTTGCAAAAATCCTTCTTGATTCTGGTTGTTTATTGTATGGACTTGTAATCTTTGTTTTTGCTATTAAAAACAATCTTCAGTGTATCCCTATTTCTTTTTGAGGACTTTTTGGTTTTGATATTTCTTTTAATAATAAAATCACAGATGTAGCCGTTGTATTTTTTGATATTGATGGTTATTATGAAGAAAAATTCTTTTTGTATATTGTTCCAAAACTGAAATTGTATGATATAATTTTAGGGTTTTTTTGGATTAATAAATAAAATATATAAATCAATGGATTCAAATTGGAATGTTTTATTGTTTTAATAAAGATTTTTGTATGAAATTAAGTAAACTTTTTAGAATCAAATAATAAATCAGATATCGATTGTTTACTTGTATTAGTAAAAGTATTTTGTATAATAATAAAAAGACTTAAGAAACAAAAGATCGAAATATTTGCTGTTAGTCTTAAGAATATTGTTAAAGCATTTGATAAAAAGAAAAAAGAAAAGATAGACTTTTGTATAAAACTTTCTATAATCTATTGGAAGTTCCTATAAGCTTTTAGTTTTATAAATGCTGATAAAGTTCCTTCTTTACAAGGAAAGGAGATTGATTATAAAATCGAATTAATATTGGAAAATGGAAAGAAACTAGTAGTTCTCTAGGGGCTCTTGTATAATATATTGTATAATAAACTTCTAGTCTTATGAAAGATTTTAATAAAATATTTGGATAAAGGATTTATTTGAGTGAGCAATTCATTTGTTGCTGTTTTTGTTCTTTTTGTATGAAAGCCTGGAGGCAATCTTTGCTTTTGTGTAGATTATTGAGTTTTGAATAAGATTATATGAAAGGATCGATATTTATTCTCTTTGATTCAAGAAATGTTATAACGTATAGGGAAAGTGAAATGGTATATAAAGCTCGATGTAAGCCAAGTCTTTTATTGAATTTGTATTGTGAAAGGTAACAAATGGAAAACGGCTTTTCGGATAAGATATAGTTTTTATGAATGGATGATTATTTTTTTTGGATTAGTTAATGCTTTTAGTATTTTTTAATGATATATCAATTATATATTAAGGGAATATCTAAACGATTTCTTATTCGTATATGTAGATGATGTTTTAAT
This sequence comes from Botrytis aclada, assembly GCA_014898285.1. Classification (NCBI taxonomy): domain Eukaryota; kingdom Fungi; phylum Ascomycota; class Leotiomycetes; order Helotiales; family Sclerotiniaceae; genus Botrytis; species Botrytis aclada. The sequence continues at coordinate 1,087,555 of RCSV01000001.1, read as the reverse complement.
CTTTTCTAATGGTTCTTTTTAAGAATACGAAGAGCTTGTATAAAAAGCTTTTCAGAAATTTATGAATATTGGTTTCTTTTTAGATATTGATAAATGTAAATTCTTAGTAAAACAAATGAAATATTTAGGATTTATATTTGATATTAATAAAGAAGTAGAAATAGATTCGGAAAAAATAAAAGCGATTCTTAAATAGAAATCTCCAAGTTTTGTTAAAGTTGTATAAAGCTTCTTAGGGTTTGCAAATTTTTATAGGATCTTTATTAAAAACTATTTGGATATTATACAATTACTTACTGAATTGATATATAAGGAACAAATCTTTTATTAAATAGACGAATACTAAAAAGTTTTTATTCAATTCAAAGGAATATTTATAATAGCTTTTACTCTCATATAATTTGATAAGGATAAATAGATAGTAATTGAAACAAATTTTTTTGGATAATGTATTAATGGTGTTTTTTTATAATACAACAAACAAGGCTTTCTACACCCATATATATTCTTTTTGAAAAAGAATTTCTTTGCCGAATGTAATTATGAAATATACGATAAAGAAATATTGACTGTTGTACAATATTTGAAAACCTGGGATTTTGAATTATAAAGTATTTCAAAATTTGAAATTTGTATGGATTACAAAAATCTATAATACTTTATAACAGTATAAAAGTTTATTGAACAGCAAATACAATAATCTTTGATTTTATCTCGATATAACTTTAATATTATGTATATTCAAGGAAAAGATAATATACAAGCCAATACATTTTTTCAACAACCACAAAATATATCAAATAATACCAACAAAAGGGTAGATTATTATATAAAACAGTTTCTTCAAATAAAATACAAACCAAAACGAATTACTAAAATTATCAAAGTTGTATTAGTACAAATCTCTTTTACTGAATATATCAATTCAGATATCGAAGTTATACTTGAGGAATTCTAAACAAAAGCAGAAGAGGACGATGATAATCTACGATAAGCGAAGGAAGCTGTATAACAAGGACAACGCACTTTTCTAATATCTTTGAAATTGAAAGTTTTAATCTCTGAATGCTCTTTATTATTTCAAGATAAAATGATATTCCAGAATCGATTATGAATTCCTCAAGACAAAAAACTTTGTATAAGAATAATTCAAAATATTTACGATTTGAAATTATGTGGTTATTTTGAAAAAAAGAATATAGTACAAATTCTTTTTTGATAATATTTCTGGTTTTAGATGTTAAACAATATTCGAAGATTTGTACAAAATTGTAATTCCTACAAAAGAAATAAGGCTTGGAAAGATATACAATAAGAGTTTTTGAAATCATTTCTAATTTTTAATAGAATATAAAGTAAAATCTTAATAGATTTTATTATTGAATTATTAGAAAGTAATAATTGTACAAATATAGTAGTAATTATTGATAGACTCGGAAAAGGAATAATATACAATGGACTAAAAAACATTTCGACCAAAACAATAGCAAAATAGTTTATACGAAACTTTTATAAATGATACTATTTATTGAAAGCAATTGTATCTAATCGAGGAATACAATTTGTTGGTCAATTATGGGTACGGTTTTGTTAATTACTTAATATTGTACAAAGATTATCGATAGTATTCTATTCCGAAATAGATGGATTTATTGAGCAAATGAATCAAACAATTGAAATATACTTATGAATGTTTGTTGATTATATTTAAAAGAATTAAAAAGAATTATTATTATTTGCTAAATTAACAATTAATAATTGTATAGTAATAATAATGAAAGTTAACCCCTTCTTTTTTAAATATAAATATTATACTGAACCTCTTGATATATAATACGATTTTACTAATAAAGAAAATCCTTTTTCCCCAATTCAAAAAGCAGATTCTATTGTATGAAAATTGAAAGATATTCAAGAATAAGCCCAATCTGTTATAGCTAGTGCTTAATAGATAATAAAAGATACTACAAATAAACGATATCAATAAGTATCAAGTTTTAAAATTGGGGATAAAGTATAACTAAACTTACAAAACATTCGTACAACAAAACGATATAAAAAATTAGATGCTAAGTAAACTAAATATATTATAATCGAAATAATTAAAATTTACAATTATCGATTAGATACACCACCAGAAATCTATAATGTTTTTTATTCACAATTGCTACAACCAATATCGTCCAATCCATTACCAAGCCAATGATAAGATAATATATAACCAAGCCTAGAGATTCTGGAAGATAATGAAGAATATATAATAAAAAAGATTTTGAAAAAAAAAACTATACAAAAAGAAAAAGGATAATAACGAAAATTATTAATAAAATAAAAAGGCTATACAAAACCAATATAGGAATTATATAACACTTTAGAGAATATAAAAGCCCTAGATATATAGGAACACCATACAAAGGAACGGACAGAAGAAGAAAAGTAATGTAACAGATTACACCCATACAAAGTTTGGTTATATGACCTGCGCATGTTTGTATGATTCAGTATAAGGATATAACAAAAACACTGTTCATACGGAAAATCCTTATTTTCTTTTTAGTTAATTCTTCTTGTAATATAGACTACCAATTATATTGACCCCTTTATCTTTGGCCCGTAACACTAGAAATATCTATTTAAGCATTTATCAATCATTTTGAAACAATTCTTCTTGTTTCATTTTGAGTTTGATGAATAAATAGAAAGGATTAATGTTATAATAGAATAATACCTTTGTGCTTTTATAAACTTTTATTAAGATGATTGGTATGATTGGCTTTCACTTGTGGAGTTTGTGTTTAATAATATTATTTTAGAGATTATTGGTATATTTTTATTTTTTATTAATTATGGTTTTCATTTATGTTTTGATATTGAGTTCTCTTTATCGATTCTCCCAAATATATTATATTAATACAAATACGAGTTTCTAAAGGCTAATAAGATTGCGGATCAATTTGATATTATTCTAATAAAATTGAAAGCTTTAGCTATTCAATCTATTTAGAGATATAAAGATTACGTTAATAAGATTTGTACTGATGCCTTTCTATACAAAAAAGGTAATAAAGTATGGGTTAATATTAAGAATATAAAAACCAATCGCTTAATAAAAAAAGGTAATTATAAATGGGATAGTCTCTATAAAATTCTAAAAGTTTATAAATGAGTTTGTTTACTCCAGCTCCCAATTAATTTTAAAATCTTCCTAGTATTCCATAATTTATTATTCTGATCACTTCATTATTCATTTAGATTAGTTGGTCAAAAAGCAATCAACAAAACCAAATCCCATCGAAACCAAAGCCGCATTCTAAAAAGAGATAACGAAATAAATAAGAAACTGAATAATAAAAATTCGATAAACTATTTGATTATTATAATAAGAACAGATTTTATTATCAGGTCAAATAGAAATATTACCCAGTGCCTTAACAATTTGTTAAAGACTTTTACAGCTAGGAAAATACAATTATCACTTTCCATTTAGCAAATCCAGATAAACCAAAACCGTTTATTTGAATAGATTTCAAAAGATCTACTACTCCTGATCTCCTACTAATATTTATATCAAGCGCACCCCTGAATCAAGGCTAAGGTAGATCTAAAAAGTTTTGTTAATTAATTATTATTTTCAAAAAGATTCATTTTAATCAATTAATAGAAATTAGAGTATTTTAATGTTATTTTGTTTTCTAAAAGAGTTAATCGATATTGTGATCATAGACCGATCGCCTTGAGCAGAAGATATTATCATAACGTTAACTATATGATCTGTAGTTGTCTTCGTGTTTTAGACACAGAACACTAGCACGCCCTACTTCCTATAAATAGGGCTTCACTTTTCCATAGCTTTTTCACTTTTATGATACAATATAAGTCTTCATCCGTACCTTGACATATTTAAATGTGATTGTTAAATATTCTAATAGTTGAAATCAAAATCTGAAAATAAATTGTGTTTTTTGATTAGAGATTATATTATCTAATAGGCTATATAGTATATAGATACGGCTAATAAAGGTGTTGATAAGTTTATCTATAATTAATATATATATACTAATAAAATATTACATCTTAAGTAAATAATATATAACAATCAAAATATACTTATAATTAGAATTATAGTATATATAAATAAAAAACGGGGTAATATAATTTATTAAGATATTCGATTAAATCTTGAATAGGATTGATAAAGGGTATAAAAAATTAAATAGAACTGATTTAAAAGATTTAATATATATATAAAGTTAATATATTTAAATATATATAGCGATTTTATAATATATTTGAGGCTATTAATAGATTTAAAAGATGAAATCAATTGTTTTAATTCTTTCAGAATATTTTATAAAATTAAAAGAATACATTCTATAAATTATTTAGACTTTCAATTTGTTGTTTGATAGGATCCATAATTTTCCATAATAATAAATTTTGTAATTAATTAGAATACAATTTTATATAGAAATACATAATATTTTTTTAAAAATTATAGATTATTTTCAAATAAATGAATTTTTGATTGTAGTGATTAGCTATTAGATTATATTTGATCTTTTATATATAATATTGATTAATTTATTGATTGATTTATTAAATAATATAATAAAATCTACTAAAACAAAACGAACTTTTTCTACTAATTCGTTATAAAGATTGATATCAAATCTATTTATTAATAAAATTATGTATTCTCTATTTTTAAGATATTTATTATTCTTTATTACAAAATCGGATTGATCTTTTTATTTATAGTTTAGAGTGTTTGGTTGGATAGCCTTAAATCCTAACTAATAAATGATATGGAAATTATATTGAAAAAGAAATTTAGATTAATAAATCTATTTGTCGGGACTGTGATCACATGACCACACTAGCGCATACACTAGTGCACGCTAGTGCCTCGGCACACTACAATAGATAGGTTTCATAGTCTTAGCTTTTAGATCCTTAAGCAATATAACAACAGTGTGAATCATTAGTACTAAATATTGACTTCACCTTCCCCATGGTGATACCAACACTATTACTGATTGAATGCCTTTATAGTTATAAAATATTCGAGATTCTTATAATCAATAAGGATTTCGAATTTGTATTGAAAATCTTAAAGTTTTGAATATTATTTCTTTATAGATTTAATAATTGTAAGAAGTTTCTTATTATAAATCTTATAGTTATATTTAATTGCTAAATACTTTAAGGAAAAGTAGGCTATAGGTCGAAGTATATTGTTTGAATTATATTGTGAGAGAATATTGTTAAATACTTAGTTTGATGTGTTTGTTTTTAAGATTGTTTTTTTATTATAATTGAAGTAGATAAGGATTGGTGCTATAATAAAAAAGTTTTTAAATATAAGAAAGATATTTTTCTAATTAATTCTTTAGATTTATATAAAATCTTTTTGTATTAGATCATTAAATAGTTGATAGATTTTTGAGAAGTTTTATATAAATCACTAATAGAAATTAATAAATCCCAAAAATTGTTATAGGTTTTTTATAGAAAGAGATTGTTTTCAGGAGATAATAATAGTAATTTTGTTTAGATCCATTTATATACCTTTAATTATAATAATTAATTCTAAATATTATATCGAGGTGGTTTCGAATTTGTATTTGTTAATATTAATTTGGAGATTAGTATCGGCTAGTTTTTGTACTACATTTCAAATGTGGTCTTTATATTTTGATAAGTCTGCCAAATATATAAGAATATTATCTAAATAGGTGGTATGATATTTATCAAATTTATTAAATAAAGTATAATTGATATAATGTTGAAAAAAGATTAAAATATTATGAAGATCGAATAATATAATTAAAAATTCGAAAAGTTTAAAATGAGTAATGAATACTATTTTTTATTTATTGCTTTTTGTAATCTGTATTTTGTTAAAGGTAGTAATAATATTCAATTTAGTATATACTTTAGTATTACAAAGTGTATCCAGGGTTTTGCAAATAATTAAAAGGGGGTATCGATTCTTTATTGTAATATTATTTAATTCACAATAGTTCTAACAAATATATACATTGTCACCAGACTTCACAATTAAAAATAAGATTATAGTATTACAAAATCTAGATTTGTAAATAAAGTCTTTATTAAGATTATTATTGATTTATTTATAAACTATTTGTAGCTCAAATAACAAAAGTGATTAATTTTTAAAGTAAGGGAACTCTTTTTTAAATATTAATTTAATTTTATGATTTTAGGTTCGATATAGTAAAAGAATATTAATATTTTGAGAAAGGAATATAGATAGTTTGTTTTATAATTAATAAAGGAGCTTTTCTTATATATCAATATTGTTAAGCTTGGGTTTTTTAATAAAAAATTTAGAGATATCTGTCTCCAAGATTTGTTATAAGTGGACCAATTTATAATAATCGAGAATAAAATATATAAATATAAAAACAATTGTATAAAGATTTTGTAAAGATTTTTATTATTTTATAAAATACTTTTATATTTTTAATCTCCAAAATTAATAAAATCCAAAAAAAAGATTATTCTTAGAACCATTAGTTTTATAAAAACAATTCAATCCAATTTATTCTAAATAAATCGAATTGCCCAGATATCATTTTATTAATAAAAGAAAACAAAGTTTATAGTCTATAGTTAATAAATATCTTTTATATTAAGGCTTTTTTGAATAATTGTGCATTTAATATTAAAATGGAAAATAGTAGTAATAGGTTTTGTTGTAGATTGGGATTGTGATAATATAATCCGACGATTTTTTTAATTGAAATTGGATGAATGTTAGAGTGATTATTAATTATTTGGGTTTATGTATACACTCCTTTATAAGTTTTAGTATAATAATGATTCATTTCTTCTATAAGTATTTTGTTTATAATAATATTATAATTTTTATTTGAATATTTTAAAAAAGATAATAAAATATAGTTTTCATTTTCAATATTATTCTCCATATATAAATACTAGTAAATAATCTTTTGGCTTTTATTTGATTTTTTTCGAATTTTGATAAAACTAATCTTAATCCTCTTCAAACTTTGGATAGGATCAATTTTAATTGAAAGCTTTTTTAAGATTTTGACAAGATTTGGTATTAATTAGAATAAGTTTATTATTAAGGGTTATATTATATTTGAAAAGTTTTAGAAATAATATTTTGTAATATAATAAACTAATATAAAGGAAAGGGTTATTTTGGATCAGTTTATAAAGAGATTATAGTATTGGAATTAAAACAATCCAAAAATGATTAATGTTTTTAAAAAAAGAGTAGTAATAAAGAATAATTAGGTTTTATAATGTAGATCTATAGCTATCTTTATAGTGAAATAATTAATAATAATATTTGTTATTTTATTATTTGCTAAGTAAAGTTCTTGTCGATGTGATAAGGTTTGGATCTGTATCTTATAGTTTTCGATGAAGGTATGATTAGTAAAGGCTTTTTCAGAACACTCGCTATCGATGAAATTGGTTATATTAAAAGAAAAACTATATGCTGAGAACATAATAGTTTGAATAAATAAAGATTCATTATTTATAGAACTAAATTGTAAAAGCTTTATATTAACTATAATATATTTTATTTACTTTTCATTTTCAAATGATCTTTGCAAACGACTTATTGTAGAGGTAATATATTTCCTGAGAGATTGTATAGACCGGGTTAAGCAGGTAACGGAGCTGTATTTTGTGTGGGTATATTGAAAACATTTTCAAAAAGTAATAAAGAATTGTTCTCGATATAATTATAAAATATATTAAGTTGTTAATAAAATCGGAGGTTACTTTAAGTATTGTTGTTATTATTATAACTACCCCAAGAATCATATTTCTGAAAATCGTTTTAATTATAAAATCCTCCCCGATTGTTAAGGTATTAATTAGAATATTGATTACCTCAACCAATGGAAACACCTCGATACAAACTACAACCACTGAAACCTCCACGAGAACCCACAAATCCGAAGCTTTCTCTAACTACTCATTATATATCCGTTGTTTTTTAACATTACAGTTCTATACTAAGTGACCAGGTTTCTTACAATAATAATAAAGACCAAATCGATATTCCTTATTTCATTATTGATCTTATATTTTGAAAATATTGAGATCTATAAATTCAAATAATATTAGTATCACAAATAATATATTAGTTGAGAATATATAAGGACATATAAAGTTTGAATTCATTTTTGATTTCAAAAGATATTTATTCTTTTATAGATTCTGATTTCAAATTTCAAACTTTTATTTTCAAATTTTGATATTAGTAAGAAAATAAGAATTGGAATCTTATATAAATAATTGTTGAAAGTTATAAAAGACTTTTATTTTTATTACTATAATCATTTCGTATGATTACTTGTAATATATTATATCAAGATATTCTAGTTGAATATAAAAAACTGAAAAAGATATTTTGTTAATTATCTTAAATTTATTAAATCGGATTGAGATTTCGTGTGTTATATTGATTAAGATATAAAGTTTATCGAGTTTATTAAAAAAGGAATTGTTAATAATATAAATCAAGGTTTTATTGATAATATTATTTATATTAATCAATTTCTTTTGATATATACAGCCATCAATAAAAAAGGCTAAATATAAAAGCTTCTTTCTTTCTATATCGAAAATAGTTGAATCAATTGTTTAGTAGATTTGTAAGTTTTATTTCTAGATAGTGTATTCCTTTTATTGAGATATCAATTCTATCTTTTTTTATAAAAAGATTCAGAATTTTTCAAAGTTTGTTATCAACTAGTTTTATTTTTGATAGGGGCATTTGATAGATTTTATATAAATTGAGATTGTAATAATTGAATCAATTAAAATTGAATATTTAATTGATTATCTATAACAACTTTAAAAAGATATTCTATAGTTAGGTTTTATTCAAAAGCTTATTGAATAATAAAAAATGAATCGAGCATACAATTAATAATATTATACAAATAGTTAAAATAATCCTGCTGATTATATGTTAATATCGATAAAAAAAGAAGATTGTGAAATTTATATTCCTGAAGGTTAGATAGTTCTTCTGTAATCTATAATCATTGAATAAAAGCATTGTTGATTTCAGCTCTAAGTATATCAAGCAAAACAAGTAGTGGTAGATCAGTGCTTAAAGTATTTGGTGTGTTAGTTATAATAGGAAAAAAGAACGAGACAAAGATATAAATAAAAGCAAAAACGAAAACAAAGGCAAAAATAAAAACGAAAAGGTATTACAAACACAGAATATTATAAAGACTATAAAAAGATCTGTCTTGAGCAGATAAAAACAGAAACAAAGAATTTCTTTTTAGAATCGGATTGCTTTTGCTACAATGAGACTTTTTTGTAAGATAAAATATACTATTACAATATAAAAGATAAATATTAGATAAAATATATAATATTCTATAAGAATAGAAAAAGGCATTAGGTGAACGCTGACTATATAGGGTGTGGATACCTAAGGCATCTACAAGACTATGCTGTTGAACCCGTGACAATTAACATAAAATCATAGAAATGAATCTTCTTGACTATTAATAATATCATATTAATCAAAAGATTCCGTTATAGTACATAGTATAGTATTAAACAAAGTATCTATTCTATTTAAATAAGAATATTTAAAATCTTATCTCATTTAGTGAATTCATATTGAGCTTAGTTAACTTAACCCCTTCCCTCTCCTTTCAATCAAACCGACTTAGCCTCCTCCAATCAAAATATTCACTAAATTGTTGTACAGCTACAATACTTGTATACCTTCAAATTTAACCCGCTTCAATGGATACTCTTCACGACCGCAAGTTGCGAAAGTGCAGAACAGCTTTATTAGTGTACGGCCACATCTGAAGGAATAATCTTGACATAGGCGCTGACACAGTCCTACTTTATCTACACAAAGATTTCAACGTTAATACACCACCATAGTTACACAGCAATCAACAAACATGGCTTCGATCTTGCCCCTCTTCCCAAAGTTTGTCTTCACAGTCTTGGAGCCTATTTCACTGTAAGTTTGTATTTGACATATACAATGTTGACATCAAAATACTGATTGGGACATAGTGTGGCTGCTTTTCCAGTTTCAATGATCTCGCCAGAGTGGTTTATTCAGGAGCAGGTTGTGATTTCGCGTCACCTACCAATCAGTGATAATGCACGGGCTGTTGCGCTTCAACTAGGCATGGTATACCTTCTGATGGCAATGGTAGAAATTGCCATTCTTAGCGGTACGCAGGAGGCGAAAGTCGTTAGGAACTATCTCTTTGCTTGTTGGTTGGGTGATATTGGTCATTTTGCTGTTACCTACCGTGTCTTGGGCTGGGAAAGGGTCGGAAATGTCACTCAATGGAATTCAATGACTTTTGGAAACATAGGAGTAGCGGTAAGATCACTCTCAATCTGTGCCTTTCATGAGGTGCGATTCAATGTCTCACATGTAGCAGGTATTCTTGTTCTTGACACGTTCGGCTTATCTTCTTGGCCTATTCGGTCCACATAAGAAAGGCGCCGCAAAGCTTGCTTGAGATGAGACCATTTGGAATGAGCCTTGAGGCTTAAGGAAAGCATACAAGCATGTTATGGTCAGCCCATGAGTCGTTCCACCATTAACTTACTGGCGAATATATCGATTTGATTTGGGCAACATTACATCAGGAACTTTCTGCTGATGCTTGTTGGACTGCCTACTAAGTACTACTACATAGCTATCAATCAAAGTTACTACGAGTTCAACTGCAACAATTATCAAACTCTCGAAGCTCGATTTAATTGATAATCAGTTTGAGTTGGAGGCCATTGGACTGTCCTCTTTCGTAGAGCTTCGAGCTGCTTTCTCCTGGGTAGCGGTATTCTACATTACTACAAACTATGAGATCAAGAAGAAGAATCATTTATTTGATCAATGATCAGTCCAAGTAGGTTTTGGGAGCAGTGAATGCTGCTGAGTACTAACTAGGCAGGTAGGCAGGTATCGAATAGGTATCAAGGGACTGCGTAGGTAGGGACTCACTCCCCACTCACTCCTCACTCACCCCTCACTCACCCCTCGCCCACATTTATTCCCGGTTGATAGTTCCTTCCCCTTTCAAGGATTCCCTGGGGGTGGTATTTCCGTGTCATTCCCGTTTCGCTCTTTTCGCCCTTTTCGCCCTCTTCGCCCCTCTCACTCTTTCCTTCCATACGAACTCGGGCCGTTATATCCATGATTGTTCTATCCAGGTACTTGTATCCGCTTAATCGTAAATGATCGCACTTTCTGGAATTCCAATATAAATAAAGCTCCAAATGTGAATCTGTTGATACTTTCCTCTTCCCAAAAACAACACACTTTTTCACACATACCATTGTTTCCCCCCTTTTCTCTTGTTTTCTCCTCTATCTCGACACTCTCCATACAATCTCTTCATCTCTTCTTCTCCCCGACAATCTTCTTTCGTCCTTCACTCTTTTCTCCTTCCTCTTTCGCCGATTTCTGTACACTTTCTATCCGTCCTGTTGACCATAACAGAGCACATTTGTCAAGCTACATCTGCACAACGCTTGTCATACTTTTACTTTTCGATTCATAATTCCTACACTTCCTTCTTCTCGGTATTCAAGCTCCGTTCAATCATGTCGCCTGCTACGCCCTCCTCGACTGGTGGTGGCCATGCCCTTGGTATGCACTCAACCTCATCCACTGCGGGTTCAAGTTACGATACTTCTGGTTCGCATTCTGCACTTTCTTCTCAGATTGAGCCATCGCCTGCTAGTACATGTGGTAGTTCTGCTGCCAGTGATTCTGGTATACCTTTGACTCCTGACAATGATGGTATGTGTATCTTTTCTCCTCTCGCCTCCTATTATACTCTCTTCCCCTTCAAACATGTTCCTTCAATGTCGCACCATGCATTTTTTCACTTTTGCAGGACACCATCCTCTCCTGCATGTTTTTATACCACAATCCGCACCATCATGAGTGTACACGAAATGCCTTTGCCCAAAAGGGTTGCCGAGTTATATGAATCATGTGTACGCTATATCTGTATTCTTTTTTTTTCTTTTATAACTGCCATCTTGGCATTAATTTTCATCTTCATCAAAACTCGCTCGTCTTGCTTTAATCATTCACATACTCATGCTAATATTTTCTCAAAGGAGCACTTCTTACCAATGTTGCTCATCTTAGCATTGATGATCATAGTGATGTTGGAGACAATGTCAGATCTTCCGGTCACCATTCTACCAGTGGTTCCAGAAACTCCAATCTGTAAGTCCTCAGACTCAAATACCTCCTAAATCTTCACCTACTAATATTTCCAGTTACTCACCACCATTTGTTCGCAATGGCTCTCAGAGCAATGCTGATGATCCATTTCAATCACCAAGTAAGAATGGCTCAAAGTACCGCAACCATGATCAGCATACTCCCAAGGCTCCAAGACATTCTCAGAGAGATATTCATGGTCCTTGGCGCTCAAGAAGCTCAAGCAACAGTTCCGAGTTGTCATCATCAAAGTCCAAGTCAAACCACGCTGGTACTGTTGACACTAACTACGGTGAAACCAAGCGCAAGCTCTCATTTCATGTCCAAGAGCATGTCTCCGAGGAAACCGATGCTGCAGGCAACAGACTTAGTGGATACACTGTTGTCAAGGCTGAGGATGCACAAGCTGTCTACCCTCCTTCTTGTTGTGTTTTCGTTGCAAAGTAAGTTTTCAACGTTCTCTTCTTTGGTGTTTTCCTCCATCTTCGCACTTTTCCTAGGTGATTGATACTAACCTTTCGCAGCCTTCTTCAATCCGAAAATGAAGATTCTCTTCAAATGGCTGTCACACAAATCTTCCGCGAATATGGTCCTGTCTACGTCAAGATTCGCCGTGATGGCAAGCATATGCCTTTCGCGTTTTGCCAATACACTGTGAGTTATTATCATGACGTCCTTCTTCGCCTTGTATCTGACTATTACTAGAAGCAAGAACATGCTGAGAGAGCTATCAAGGAAGGCAGAGGTCGTTTGATCAAAGGCCGTCCATGTCGCTGCGAAAAGGCCAAGGCACATCGTAAGTTGGTCGTTCTCTATAATGTGGTTCGTACTGACGCTTCTCAGGTCTCTTTTTCATTGAACGTAAGTATGGCCCAGTCGTCACTCCGAGTGAAGCCAGAGATCTTCTTCAACGTTTTGGCAAGATTGAACTTTGTTACACTGCTTCTCATGTAGAGCGTACTGCACTCAACCTCAACGAAGGCGTCATTGTTCAGTTCGAAATGTACGATGAAGGTCAAGATGCTCAATCTGTAAGTCCAAGTTTTATGCTTCACACTGTTGGTGTTCATGCTAAGTTAGTCCTAGGCTTTCCGCAACCATGACCTTTATAAGCTTCAGCCCATTGCAGGCCTTGCAGCACCTGCTCAGCAGTCACCACCTGCCGCAGAAGTTGATGCTACCAAGGCATACTTAGCAAGATATGATGTTGATCGTCGCTCGATTTTCGTTGGCAACCTTCCATTGGGTACTTCGGAGCAACAAATTCGAGTCCTCTTCGAGCACTATGGTGATATTCAAGACATCAGTCTACGAGAGAACGCATCTAAGTTTGAACGTAAGTTGCCCCCTCTTTGCTGAATATTCATAAACTGACATACCGCGCTTTCAGCAGAAGAGAAGTTTGCTTTCGCTTTTATCGAATTCAAGTCGCCAATAGCAGTTGTCAATGCTGTCAATGCAAAGGTAAGCAAGAGATGTCTTTCTCGGTTTTTGTCACTCAACTAACATTGCCATAGAACGGTTTTACTTTCGGTGGAAAGTCTCTACGAGTTGCCCAAAAGGACTCTGAGAATGGTGGTAGCAGAAATAGATCCTCTAGATCACAGCCCTCGTCTTCCACCCGATCATTCCAGTCTCCTCGTGTTGATCGACATGTAGAGCAACAAGTTTCCCCATCTGCTCAAATGTCTCCAATGGCTTATGCTTCACCTTACGGTTACACCGCTTATAGTCCGTACTATGGTTATGCTGCTCCGTCAACTGTCTTCACTGATGGTCAAGGCCATTACTACAGTAGTGCTACGTCGTACCCGCCAGCACCAGCATACTACCCAGGCTATCCTGCTAGTCCTGAGTATGGCATGCGAAACCCAGCAGTGGCAACTGATTTGACTGGCAGCCCCGCTGCTCCATCACCGTACTGCAGTTATGCTCCATACCAACAATATGCACCAGCTCCATACTGGGGTATGCAAGGCTCACCAGCTGATCAATTGGCTTCATCTCAACAAGCATACTACCCGTATTCACCTGTTGATGTTGGCAACAAGGCTCACGATGATCGTTCAGCAACTCCCACTCCAAGTGGACATGCCGCGGTTGTTGAGTAATCTTCCCACGATCAACAAAAACCCTCTATCAGGATTAGCACTCGCAGTTACTGCCACGGTGGTACTCGTTCTTCTTCATGGTATCTGGGCTGCATGCTTTTTCTTACTTCCTCGGTTTTATGGCATTAACTCTGGTGGCAATCAGGTTGTGTCTTGATGTTTACGACTACTAATTTCACGGAGTTTTATGGCATCTCTTCATCTTTGCAGGGATTTGGCTTCATCTACTGTTATACAGGATTCTTGTCTACTAGTCAATCATGAAAGAGCATTGTGGCTCCTGGTCTGCCATTTATATGGTGGCCACTTCCCTATTGATTCTCTTGCTCCTTTGGACAAGATAGACATAGGATAGAGTCTTTTCGATTTGAACGAACCATGTACCATCAATCAGCTACATCTTAGCTTAGGTAGAGTGAAATAAAAGTATTACCACTGTGAACGTAGCTCGATGTTGTAGTGATGATGTGTATGCAATATTTAACAGTGATAAATACATGATGATGCAATGTTAGACAAGCGCCTTGAAGACAATGCCACAGAATGTGGATTAACGTTCATTACAAAACCTTGAATCTATTCATAGATGATGTCAGTAGAATTACATCTTGTTGTTGTGTAACTTTCAGCACAGTCTGGCCGAGTAAGTCTCTGGACAGACGACTATGCTATGTACTCCTCATCTGTACCCCAAGTTGAAAGGTAAATAGGGCAAGTGTAGGCAGAATCATACAGAAAGCTATGCAATTCCCGAGACCATAAGCCTTTGACAAAGTGTCAGCAAATCCAAGTGCTGAACAGAAGAGTCGCTTTCAACATTCTGTAGTATGGGATTGAAGATGTGGCAATCGTGGGTTGTGAAATAGAAAGAACTATATCACTAGCGAAGAGAGTGTGATATCTGGGGGCTGAAAGGCTGTAGAAGGGCATTGGAGGTTTGTGGTGGTTAAAGATGGATTTTGACCAAGATGGCGGAGGAATGGTGGGTATGTGCTAAGAAGGAAGATACGTAGATACCGTGAGAGGATGAATTAAGGATCTGTAAGGGGAGGGAGAGAGGCGTAGAAAATGATGAAGCGTGTATTCCGGGAAATAGGAACCACTGGATCAATCTCTGCTATTATCAAGTAATTTCGCATCCATCTCGGACCCACAACTGTCTGCGCCTTGTTTATAGAGAGAACTGCTGTCTTGATTGTACTCGAGTTCAACGTGACGGCTTCTTTTATAAGAGCAATACGCTTAGCTCCAAGTGACTTCCACGTCCCTCCAACAGACCTTTGTGGCGAGCCATGATATGTCATACTCACTCACATCGAGTGAGTTTTCAAATGTTCCAGTCGCTTGCGAGAACTCTGAAAGGGGTGATTTATGTACAATACAAGTAGCTAACCCCCACCAATATTTTACACTGAGACAGATGCATGCTGTACAGCTCCCTAGGCCATCTTCTCCCATTCGTCCAGATCCTTCAATGAAGTTTTCTTTGTTGTACCCCAGACCTGCCATTCTGTATCTTGCCAGTTTCTATAAATCTTCTGCACAACCAAATACTCTACGATATCCTTCTCACTGCTTCCCGGCAGCTCTTTTCCTCTACTATCCTTCAATGTCATCTTTTGTCTACTAGAAATCCTTACCACTGCTTGACGTATCACATTGCCATCAGCTCCGGGAATCATGACGGCCTTGGTCGACATTATCTTAGGTCTTCCGTTCATCTTCACAAGGTTCCATGTAATCTTTTGCCCCCGAGGTCTCGAAGCTATGCGCTGCGCAAAACTCTCATAAAGTCCATCGGCACACATTCTGCGCAAGCGTCCAATGTCACCAGCAGCAAAATTTTGGTACATTTCCCTGTACAGAGCTTCGGCTGCGGGGACTATCGAACCGCGCTTCAGTTGGACCTTTCTTCGCACACGCCCAGTTTTGGGAGACATCCATTTAAACGCACCAGTGGCGATGGCATCCCAAAATCGGGTCGTAAATCTCTTCCATTGGTATTTAAAGAGTCCTTTGGGGTGTTTGAACAGAGAAGGGCTGCGACCTGCTATGAAAGTATCTGGGTCTTCATTAGCTTGGGAGTTCAGGAGGTGCGAGAGTCAATTGAGACGGACGTACTGGGTAGAAGGCCAACGTCGCTTGCCATTCGCGTCCCCCCCATAGCTTGCATGCGCATTCTACGATCGGGGTGCTGTGCAGGATTGGCGGGAGATGCTTGTCGGGGGGTTATGACGGAGAAATATCGAGGGTTGGAGAGGGAGAAGGGACTCCGAGGGGTAGGGAAGACATGTCTGCGGAGAACTTGAGCCATCGAAGCCGTATCAATTCGAAGGGGGAGAGACAAAAAGCAGAAAGCAGCGTGGGAGGTTTTTCGTAAAGATTGCACCCCTCATTCCGTCAAAACGCTGTAACTTTTTTGATAACCACAGAATATTCCGATAGCCTTGGTGGCTGAATGTGGCTGTGCGTCTTGGGAAGACAGATCGACGAGGCTGAACAAGACATGAAATTGGATGGCCTTGCTTGCTCGTAACACTTTCTTGGAAGGAATCTACCTGGGTATACTTCCAACTACCATTGCTTTGGAAACGAATTTAGGCTGTTCTGATAATTGCTACTTTTTGTCCTAATCGTCTTTGGAGTACGAAATTTTGATTTGTTATGCCCAAACTAGCTGCGTACACCTTGTCTCATTCACTGACATAATATTCCAGTAGGAAACCCCTCACCCAAGTACATCTTGCATTCCCAGCTATTGCGAAGCGGCAGCATATGCCGTAAACCCCCCTCCTTCTGGCTTCCACCCGGCGTCGTTCGCACCAAGCCCCTTTTCCTGCGTCCCCCTCTGAAATCCCACCTACCACCATATCTACACCTCCCTACATCCCGAACCTGCACCCCGCCGACCCAGAAGGCAAAACTTCCGTTCTACACCCTCGTGTCGCCGTACTTCTAGGCGTAGCTAGAGTGTGGCATTTCCCGCTCCTCTTTTGTCGATTGCTTAGTATCGCTCCGGCGATCTGGTGGGGGTTACGATGTGCGTTGACTTTTATGAGAGAGTTGCTGTGGGATGAAATGAATGCTGTAGAAGCCAAGTGGACTATCGAAAAAAGATTTAGGGTTGTTGAAGTCTTTTTGGCTGTTCTGGTGAGCAAATCTTCTACCTTAGGGAAAGAATCCGGTGCCGTTGTCCTTTCAGTGCTAACTTTGATATCAGTGGGTATGGACAAATTTCTCAAGACAACTCGAAAACGTCCCATTTAGTGACAGAAGATGTCGTATGCTGAAATAAAACAAATGCTAATTCACTCGAAAGTGTTTCTCATCCGCTTATCTTGCCTTCTTCTTTACAGACTGCTTAATGTCTAGATGGTATGTAAAATCTTTGAACACCGCTCATTCCGTAAAGTCACGACCTGAAGCTAGAATATATCTAATGACTAAATATGTAACATATCAGGTTACTCAACTACACTCCTCAAGGTATGTGTATTTTAATTAACACGATGGAAACCCTTGACTGACTGTCACCCAGCAACGATTGTCCGCCTGCTTACCATAAACTTGATAAACGCATACACCACATCGTGGATCCTATATTTATCGGGGGGCTCAGGAGATCCACGCTTACTTCTTCCTGCTTGGATTTGTATAGCTAGTGTACGTGCCGTCACTTGATACTCTTCCGCGTTTTCTGACCATAATACAGACACTAACATTTCTCTACCACTTGACTCATCCACGACTTGCGATACGGAAGGAGACTTCCTTATCAATTTCCGTCTTTTCAATTGCAAGTTTCATTAGCATGGTCAGTTTATTATCTCAGTTGTATCTTTCGAGGACAGACCTTCCGCCACTACCCTTGATTCTGCATATGGAAGAGATCTGGGGGTATGTCAAGATAGGGCTGAACTTGATAGTATAGTATAAGGCAATCAGTAAATATAACAGTCACTATTCACAGGCAAGAAACTCAAATGAAGAACGGAGACATATGATGGGCCAATATGCCTTGTGAATTGATGTCTTTACTATGCCGATTAGGCATATCGGATAAAACTTACAGTCAGGTGCGCTGAGCATTCTGATCTGAATAACGTGAAAGAAAAGAGAATGAAGACCCTGCTATAATAAAAATAGCAAAGTTGGAACATTCGTATGCAAAGCCCTCCCTTATTACCGCCCAGCGCTTTCTGTGTTGAATGCGAGGGATGATTGGGAATATCTCGCCGACATGTTTATGAGTCTTTCGCAGCGATGGTATGGATTGAGCATACAGGCAACCACATATGGTGATGGGAGCTTACAATGCTGCGATTGCTCATAACGTGTGACGTAACGATTTTAGAAACCGTGGACCTAAAGTAGAATTTGATTAGAAGCGTTATGATGAGATCGTGTGCGTTGTTATCTTACCTTGATGGTCTTGGCATCAAGCTCTAAGCCATCTTTACCAGTGAGGAAATCTTGCACATCTTTGCGCTGGTCTCCTTGAAGCTGGATCACGTCACCCATGATGACATCGTTAACGATGGTGCCATTGCAAGCTGTTACATGCGATATTAGTACTTGATACCTGGCCGTCTATCTTGTATGAGACTTACCGAACTTCTTCTTAATAACCTTAAGAATCTTCTTCTGGTCAAATTTCTTTGGAAGTCCTTGAACGGTGGTCAAAGTCTTACGTCCATTACGCTCTGTAGTTAATATTGTCAGTGACTGATATGCATGCGTCTCTTAACATTTTTGACCTGGTTTCAAGGGATGTGAAATAAACTTGACATACGTTGGATACGAATATGGATATATTCTGCGGCCTTTTGGTCTCCGGGTTCTTCGTCGGCTTCGGCGAAAGGATCTAGATTCGCGCCATAGTTAGAATTTATGCTTAAAGAAGTCATGTAACGAGCAAACAAGCCAAGCTGAGATGTGATTGATTTCATCGACATTAGACAATGAGAATGTGCCACGATAACATAGATTAATTCCTCACCAAAGACTTTCAAGTTCTCAATTTGAGTTCCACCAGGAGCAGCCTTTGCGGACTTTGCTGGCTTAGATGTTGCGATAGGGGAGGAACCGTTCGCGTTCAACGACGACTTTGTCTCCCCTGAGCCTTGGTCTGGTCCTGGATCTCCGGCGGCATCGGCTTCAGCGAAGGAGTCTAAAAGAAATGGTTAGTCAAAGCACCAAGGGCGATCAAAGATGACTTTGGGGATCATCAGTTGTAGGTATGTGAATGAGAAAATATGCGCGGGAGTCTTCTCGTGAAGTCTACTTCCCAAGCTGAGAGTAAAAGGGGGGGGGAGGAAGGGCGCATACCGATCGTCTTGAGATTTTCGATGGACATAAACTCGAGTGTGCCTGGTATCTGTGGGACTGAGATACTATTTGATAAAGTTGATGGAAAGGATATAGACTTCGTGAAGGGATGTAAACGGATTTGATTTCGAGTTCGAGTTCGAGGTGGGGTGGATTTAGATATTGGTAGTTTTGGAAGGGTTATGTAGTGTTGTAATGTAAGAAAGGCGGTCGGTTTTGTTGTTTAAATTAAACGGGGGGAGTTGTGTGATTTGTGGCAAGAGAGGCGGGGCGAAGCTCAATAATTAAATTGGGTAAGTGTTGTACCAATACGGTTAAAGTGGCAAGTTTAGTGCAGAAAAAGAGTCATCCAAATGACTCTTTTTCTCCAATGACTCTGTCCAAAATGGTAAATACTTGGTAAGTGACCACTGCCGCTTTTGGGCTGTATTAGGGGTCCATTAGTTAGTCAGCATCGCCGTACTCAGTATCGTCTTCTCAAGCGCATCCTCGCGTGGAGCTATCTTATTAATAAAGACAGCAGATAGAGAGATAAGCACCTACAATTGTGAAGCGACAAAGAGCCAAATATTATCTAGTGAATGTTATCTCATTTTCAGACCCTCTTTATCGATAAACTATAATATTGAGGTTGGTAATCTTTTATATTAATCTTTTTAATGCTATTGATGTTATTGCTTATTAATAATAATTTTTTTTTTCAAACCAATCAGAATCGAAAGGTATCATTTATCTCCTCAAAAGTCTAAGAGTTTTTGGTCACATTTTTGGTAAGGAATTAAATTTATTAGATAAAAGCATTTCAATAATATACTTTATTTTTTCAATCATTATTTATTGAAAAACTAATTAGAGTATTTGAAAGAGCTCAATTGATATTATTAGATAAATCAGCTTCAAATTGATTGAAATTGTAGTGGTGATATAGAATAGTTTGGAAAAATCTTTTTGAAATTAGGTAAATTATTTTTAATAACTTTATTTTATCAATAACGTAATTTATCACCGAATGGGCCATATCACCGAGTGGGCCACTTCAAAATACACTAAAATTAATCGTTTTTTAATAATCATATTTTAATAACTAATCATTATTTTTAAAAAGAAAAGAATAATAAATAATAATAAAAATATAGCTTTTTAGATATCTAGTTTTTATATAAATATTTCTATTATATTCTAAAAAAAGTGAGAATTGTCACGATTTTCGTTACAGAAAAACTATTTCTATAATAACTATTATATAAAATCGAATTTTTAATAAATAATTAGAAATTCATAATATTTATATACTTATATATGATATATTCAATTTTTAGAAAATTCTATTAATAAATAAATAAAGTGCACGGCTACGCACAGACGAATTTTGTATGTAAAAACAATGGCCCACTCGGTGATATGGCCCATTCGGTGATAAATTATGTTACTAATATTAAGAATAATATTTTTCGAATTATCTTATTATTGGAACACGTAACTAAGAACGTGTTACGTTCTACCCCCACTTACACTCTTTGTATATATATAAGGTAGAATGTATATATAGCTTAGAAATGCCTCTTTATACAAAGGGGACAAACAGAATTATAATATCTTTAACCCATATGCTTTTATATATACATTATCTTACTAGGTTCATTCAATATTGATTAGTGATTGAATGATTCAATTATAAAACAGAAAGATTAAATCGAATAAAAAGAGATATTTTTTAAAAAAACGAATAAAATCATACTAAACTAAGTTTACATATAACCTATATAAAAGAACTAGAATACTACATTCCTCATATTATCTTTTCAAATTATATACTAAAAAAAAATCCCTGATTATAATTATATTTTCTTCAAAATGATTTGATTTTATATCGATTTTATCTGTGTTTATCATACATTTGTACACACCATACAATAAATCGATTTGATACAATACGATATCGAATATTATTATTCAATATAATTTTTCCAATTCCCAAAACATTTTTGTATAAAGTAGATTCTGTAGTCTGGGGAAGACAATTAAATTTAAAGAATTTAGATTTTATAGAAACCTAAGTGAATGCTGATATCACTATGTGGATAATCAATTTGTAATATAGATAATACAAAGGACAACATTTGTGAAACGAATTTCAGGAGTGGTATGAAGATTGAACAGAGACTACCTTTAAAATTGTATATTGTGAAGTTTTCAAATTTATACAAAATCAGTTTATCCTTTATAGTTTCCAAATACAACAAACAAAAGGAAATCTTAGTTATACCAAAGTTTTTGTTGAATTTATTTCAAAAGAAATATTGAATGAATGTACAAAAGAGGTTCAAAAAGAGGTAGAGATATTGAAAACGGAATATACAGATATATACAACATTATTACACCAAAGAAATCGATTCAAATTCAAATATTATCTGTATTAGATTTTTTTGAATAAATATAACAAAATGAATTAAGATAATAATTCCAAAACCAATTTTTTTCTAATTTTGTATTGTCTGATCGCTCAATATTATACGAAATATCAAATATAGGCTATGTACGAAACCTTCTACCAAATTTAATGAAGATATACAACAACAGTGAATTCAAATATAATGATAAAAAGTATAACTTCTTAAAAAAGAAATTTTAAATATTTTATAAATTATGTAGAAAAGTTGGATTCAATCAAACTCAATATGAATCAACTTTTTCGATAATACTTCAAAACCCTACTTTATTGTTTTATTTTGATAAAATCAGTAATCAAAGATTAAAATTTGATGAAATGATTATATGTATAAAAGTATATTTCGAAATCGAAGAAAGATGTTAGAAATATTTTATTGAATGGTGTAATATGACATTTTTATAGATTATACGAAAACATTTTGATAAAATATTTTCAGAATAATTAAAAAAACTTTTCGAAACTTTTTGTATATTATAATATAGGTTGATAGATTTATACCAATTAGAATTAATGTTGAGAGATTAGATTATAAATGTATATCGTGAGGTTTCTGAATACAATTTTATATTATTACAACCTATATTAATATACAAAAATCTTTGTGTTGATTTTCGAAATGTTATTGGTTAAGCTAAACAAATGTGAATAACAAATATTTATATTGCCAACCAAATAACTAATAATCTGCCCGACACAGAAATTTATTGGATGGATTGTATATATGGAGGCTGAGGTTTATTTTGTGGTCAAAATCGATATTGTGGAGTAAAAAATCAAAAAAGATTTCTGAGAGGACGATTTATACTTCAATCGATAAGACAATTCAATCTTTGTATAGTATTAAAATACTATATATACAAGCAATCAGGCTGTTGGTTAACAAATTATTCTATAGAAGAACAAAAAATCTGATACAATTAATTTATGATAGAATATCAAATGGATGAAATTTAATTTCACCAATTTCTTCTTATATACGAAGGCGATTCGAATAATGTCGAACCCAAATTTGATAAAATTTTGGATGAACAAAATATTATTGAATATTAACAAATTGATTCCCCAAATAATTAATTAATAAAATATGAAATACACTTTATTAAAATAAAATTAATTAATGGAGTGTATATAGCTGAGCTTTTTAGTAGGCAATCTCTTGTATATACATACTTATAATAAGATCAATTTTAATAAGTGTATGAATAAATAATAAAAGAATATAAAGTTTTCCAATTCGAAGATCGATATTCTACTAATATTTTTCAAGACATTATCCCTGATACAAATGCATCAGAAGTTTCGACAACAGATGAACTACAAATTCAGGCATTGAAAAGAAAAAAGAATATAAAACATACAAATAGTCCTACACACAATATCAAATTCGAAAAAGATTCCGTAAAATCTCAAAATGATATTACAATCAATACACCCCTTAATACTATCACTTTTTCAATCATACCAACAAACACACCATTCCTTATATATATTCAGAATATAAATTGCTTGCAAATATTATTTAATAATCTCGTTAATGTTTTAAGGCAAGAAAACAAAATAATTCTTATTGTACACAAATGAAAACACTCTTTTATACTTTTAAATCAAAAGAAAAAAACGATTATGTATAATTATTTGATAGAAATGGAATTTTGACAAATTCACCAAAAATTTGAACACCCATCTATATAAAAGCTTACAAATCTCTTAAATCGAACTGATCATACTAATATTGATACTCATACAATCAAAAAACTCAATAAATTTTACAAGCATTATCAATTTTATACAAAATCTCCAAAGCATTTTAAATTTATTATTAAAAATAATATCAAATTTAATTATTTTATTATTCTTGATATATTCTATATCAATAAAAATCCTGTTTTACATATCATTAACAAAACAACTACATATAATACTACAGTTTTTATACAAGATATATCTACCAAAACCATATGGAATACAATTCGAAAATATTGGATTAATATATGTTTGGATTTATCAGATTATATATCTCATAACACCAATACAAACTTTGTATCAAATGAATTCAGATAAAATGTAAGATTATTTCAAATTAATATTTGAAAAATCCCTATAGAATTTTATAATACAATTAAAAAAATCGAAAGATATTATGTTTCAATATGATGTATGTATAAAATATTTAAGGAGGAGTTTAAAGATAACAAACTCAATAAAGAATCAATTTTGTAAATTGTAGTGAAAATAATTAATGATATTATTAGCCCAAATAAACTTATACCGATACTTTTTGTGTATAGAGTTTATCTTTGGATGATTTTATATGATCTATTATTTTTGTTTATTTTGAAATAAGTATCTACATATTACCTTACAATAAAAGAAATATATAAAATTCAAATAAAACGAGCAATTTAAGATGTATTCGTTATTTGTAATAATCTCAATATATATGAAATATTCAATCTATCTTTTAATTCTTTAGTATAAGTATAGAGAAAAAAAAAAGGTTGGATAGGATCTTACAGATTATTTACAATCATTAATCAAAATTGTATAATCGATCTCCCCCATAATCCAATGAAATTTTGTATTACAATAATAAAATCATTTTATAAAGAAAAGTACAAAGACAAATTCAAAACAAACAATCAATTACCTCCATTTGAAATATCCCCAATGATCCCCTTAAATATAAATAATTCAAAACCTAAAATTTATAAATTATAAAATCCCATACAAACTTTTAAATAAACTTTAATATAGAATCCCATCCCCATACCTATTTAGTATATAATCCTTAAAATAGAAATCTCTAGAATATTATCACCTCAAAATATTTATACAATTAATAACAAATATGATCAACTCCTTATAGCTATATGAGATAATTAGAATTTAATAAAAGCATTTATTATAAAGAAAGAATAGGAGGCTTTAGATTTTGCAATAAAACTTTGTATAAAAGAAGTCATTATTATAGAAGGACTATTATTTGAAACTTTACAAATACAAAAAATCAATAATCTCATTACAAAAAACGTTTTTGAATTTGTTAAGTATAATTTTTTTGTATATATTAAAAGATTGTTCAATTTATGTTTCGTGAACAAAATGAAAGGATGTACGATAAACTTTTTATATAAGAAATCCCACCTCATTATATAAACATATAATAATTTTAACAAAAAATCAATTTTGATTTAAGTATTTATAATTCAAAGATCAAATCAAAGAATTATTATGGTTTTAGTTCCCACATTAACAAAAATGAATATTATACTTATAATACAAAATATTACACAAGCGTATATATAATCAAAAATATTATTTAATTGGATTGTATTAGTAAAGTTTTCAAAAGAGCTTTAAAATAAATATTTATGTAATATAATTATGATTATTAAGAAATTATTGTATGGTATTGTAGAAGCAGGAATCTATTGGTGGGCAATATATTGGAAATATTATTAAGAAAAACTTAATATGATTATATCTTTATATAACCTGTATTTACTTATTACCAATATAAAAGGTATATGATTTGGATTTGTAAGAATGTAAATAAACAATACATTTATATTAACAAATCAAAAATTTATGGATTTTGAGGATAAGGAATTCAAGAATGTAGATATTAAAGCAAAATCTGGTAAATATTTGATGTACGACTTACCCCTAATTTTCAATAATTATATTATATAACAAAATAAGAATAATTTTATTTTTATATAGAAAGGATAAGGAAAGAAACTTGTGAAAGTTATTAATTTTGAGTAATATTGTGAATAACGAGTACAAAATACATATATCACTACAATTTATCAATTAGAAGTATTGTATGATTTATCCACTACTGTATAACATCAAGATTCATTAGAGAATAATATCAAAATATTTAATAAAAAATTTAATTAACAAATAAAAAATCTTAATCAAAGATTTTCATTTATCCCTTTTGTATAAAATCACATAAAATTATTTATTTTCATTAACAAATCGTTCACAAACAATAAAAACTTAAATAATCAAATTGGATTTATTATTATATTAACAAATGAGAATATATTGGATGAAAATATCTTCAAATTGATTGAAAATATTGTATATTATAATAATATAAAGAGTAAGAAAGTTATATGTAGTGTATTAGCTTTTGAAATTTATAATATAATAGAAGATATAAATATTGACCTTACAATAAAATCAACTTTACAAATCATTATCTTTTAATTAAGTTTATTTGATATTCTAGTTATTGTCTATACAGATTTGTATTCATTGTATAAATGCTTCATCAAATTAGGTATAATAAAAGAAAAGAGATTTATGATTGATATAATGGCATTACAACAATCGTACAAAAGAAAAAAGCTTATAGAAGTTCAATAAATCAATGGACTTAACAATATAGCCAATGCAATAATCAAAACTGACCCCAATAAGGTATTAAAAGGATTCATTGATACAAATACTCTCGTTATACATATCGAAGAATAAGTAGAACAAGAAATTCATACAAAAATCGATTAGATTATGTATGAACTAAATTAATAATTAGAATATAGAATTATTAATATTTTATTTTTATTTTTCCATTATTTAACATTTTTCAAAAAAAGTTTTCAACAAACACCTCAATTCCAATCTATTTCCTTAAATTTCAAAAAGAAAAGAAAAGAAAAATAGTTTAGATGTTGTATAAAGAATATATACAAATCAATCGATAATAAGAGGTTTTTTAGTAAAACCAGAATTAAGTAAAAAAAGCCCTTTTTGGATATTAAAGGATTTTGAATCAGTTGATAAAAAAGGAGTAGAATTTTGATTAGAAGAAGTGTGAGGAGGCAAAGAATAATAATCTTGTCCAGTAGAATTAGTATATGGACGATTAGATTATACACACCGAATTCTATAATTTCTCTATTTACAATTTCTACAACTATTATCAAAATGATCAGATATATAATGACAATTTGGAAAAGATGTTAATTTATGTCAATGATATTTTTTACAAAAATCTTTGACAAGAATCCTTCGATTTTGTATCAACATACCATTTATATACGAAGATCGTATTATATAAACTTGAACAAACGTAATTCGATCGTGGATGTATATAATATCATTACCCAACATTACCAAAAAAACGAATTAAAGATTATTGTAACAATATTGAACAAGGATTTATCCACCAATAAAAAGAATAGGATTTTGATTTGATATTGCCGTTGTATTTGCTGCATTATACAATTGAAGGGCTCTATTCGTATGAAAATATTAGTATGTTATGTAAAATGCTAGGCTAGTAGTAAATGTAAAGTAAATCTTGGTACAATCGAATAATTTTTCAACAAAAATAGAAATATATATTTCAAATCGTTGGTTAAATTCAAGTTTTTTATATTTCGATTAGATTAGTATAGTTTTGAATTTAGGTATATTGTTTGATATAACCGAAAAATATATACATAATAAAAAACTGTAAATTTTAATAATTTGATAAAATTTAGTATAGTGTTTGTTTGATTTAGATTAAGAGATTTTACATTTGTTTGATTCATTATGAGGATAAGGATTAGATTAAGCGACAAAGTGGCTGTCAGTTACAAATTCTATATACCAGTTTCGTTCATACGAACTATCTTCATACAAAGAAAAAAAAAAAAGTAAAGTTTGTATTGGAACATGTGATTAAGAACGTATCACATTCTACCCCCATTTATATTCTTTATGTGTATGTGGGGTAGAATGTGTATATAGCTTAGAAATGCCCCTTCATATAAAGGGGGTAGATAGAATTACAATACCTTTAATTCATATGCTTTTGTATATATACCACCTTGCTAGGTCTATTTAACACTTATTAAGCTAAGTATATTATTAATTCTTTCAATAACTCTAATAGCATTAGGACTACATTATTAATAAAAATTCAATTGTTTTTCAAAGTTTAAAACTATATACTTTAAGTTTAAAACATATAGCTTCGGATTTTTACGCTTAAAAGTATTCAACCTCTTTGAATTCAATAATCTCAATTCTTTAAAAAGGATTGAAATATATAATAAGAATCAAATTGAATAGAAAATCTTTAAAATATTTTTATTATTATTAGGAATAGTAGTGGTAGTGGATTTCGAAGAGGGTGAATACTTAATGTAATAAAATATTGAAATTCAAAAATATTACTTTTAAATTTCAATATTATACTTATATATAATAGAATAGAATTATAATAATAATAAATATATCAAAATAATAGGAAAATTTATCTTTATAAATTGGATTTACATTGAAGTAATACAATAATTGAATAATTTAAAATATTTAATTGAAAAATCAAAAAATCACGAATTGTTGGGATTCATATCAAAGCCGAAACCAAATTGTTTCAAACCCTACAGTGAAAAACCTTCGGGAGGCCTTTGCCTCGAAATCAAGGCCGAAAATTATGTAATCACCGTGTGGTCTGAGGATAAGGTGAATGCTTGATACCGTATCACCATGTCAGCCCTACAGTACGAACTATCGAAGTATGAATCTGAACATTCTCAGGTGTTTCCATATCAGATGGCTGTCATCGGATTCCTAAGTTCGACACTATATTGCCTCATTTACTCCTTCCTATAAAATATACAATATACATATCGATTCGACTTCACAGCTGCTTTATGCAATCACTCCTATACTTGCGAAAAGAAAACAGATTGGAATTAGTCCATGTCGATTATGCACAAGCAAATGGCGGTATACTTTTCTTATTACCACTTACCAATGCTTCAACTTTTGCTCCAATACCAATATGTTGATTGATACTTGAGGAAGTCGTCATTGCATACAACGTCAGGCTTCCTCCCAAGCCCATTCATGCTAATCTATCCTAGTCTGAACCCCATTCATTATGAACATCACCGTTCCCATTCTTGTCTTCGTTCTGCGAATGCGCACCATATGCCATAAGCTCTCGAAAGGAGCTCCACCCCACAACACTTCTATCCATGTATACAGTTATCGCCCATAAACAAGTTGGTTCTGTGATTCGTTCGTAATCTGCGACCATTATGCCGATTGGGCTACTGGAGCAGTGGAAGGTGGAGGGAGAAACATTGGAAGATAAGTCTGGGGAACGTAAATTAGCCAAATATTACCTCCACGATGAGTTTGTGAATGAACGTACAATAACAAGAGCCATCACTGCAGCACAAGTAGATTAGTATGGGTTGCCAATGTGAAAGTGAGAGAGCAAATATATCTTACGTGACATTCCCACGGAGAAGTATGCCGGTTGGGAGGAGGTCTTTCTTGTCTCTGGAGATTCGCCTAACCAGTTTTGAATAGCGAAAAGAACCGAAGCCCTTTTGTGAATCAGCTTGTATCTACTTACATCATCTTCGACATAGAGATGGCTAAAAATCTCATCAGCTGAATTGAATTAACGTACCATCCGATGAGCTTATTGCGAGTGAACATTGCTGCCATTGGCAGAGTGCTACCTAACGTGCCACCGAAATCGCTGGGAGACTCTTTTGCAGCTGGAACTTGATAGGGAATAACTTGAGGTGAGATACTGTCAGTACTTTAATGCAAGATAACATATATATATATATCGGATGTATAGTGAGCATTGGCAATAGATAGATGAACACATACTGAGATCACCTCTTCGCATGTC
Organism: Botrytis aclada; assembly: GCA_014898285.1. NCBI lineage: Eukaryota > Fungi > Ascomycota > Leotiomycetes > Helotiales > Sclerotiniaceae > Botrytis > Botrytis aclada. The sequence continues at coordinate 1,057,747 of RCSV01000001.1, read as the reverse complement.
CTTTCTGGCCGCCATGTTTGTTGAACGGGATGATTGTATGGCTGATATGATTAACAATGCGCAATGTATCTGGATGCTTATTTCCACAATGTAATTGGTGAAGTCTAGCAGAGTTCGAGTTCGAGTTCGAGTTCGAGAGAGTATGAGAGACTGTGCTCTAAGTTTGTCATTTCATGTGAAGCTAGAAGCTAGGTAATGCACATGGGTATTAGATCTTACCTGTCCTAGGTGGAATTGGCTCGACCAACCTGGGGTACTGAACTACGAACACGGGCCGTACACGATCACTTTTTGACTCTTTGGGTCTCTGTATCTATCTGTCTGACTCTCCAAGTTCCGCTCACACCCACCTCGCCTCACCTAAACACATTATTTCCGGCCACCCTTCTCGACTGTATATCTTCATTCATACGATACATATGCTATTCTGGAGTGTACGACATAATTAAACGTAATACAACATAACACGACTAGACACTTTCACATCCATCGCTGCTTTGACACGATAATAGCCTTAGCTTCTACCAAGAGAGAAACCGCGCCTGTGCGACGTCCCAATACCCTATCACATCATCCAATCATCAAATCTCCTGCGGCGATTTTCAACCCAATTCAATTACTTTTGGGTCCTGATAACTCAAATATAATTGTACGATCTCTCTATACATATTGCACATTTCGTACATCACTTGCGCAGTCTGTTCATTATTGGATTCTGTTTACATCAAAGTCGTAGTCATCGGCCACGGAATGGCGCAATCATGACCACAAAACCCCTCGTTGGGTCACAAGCCCAACGACAGTCGCAAAGGTCATTGAATTCAAACATTACCTCGAGGCCCTCTCCTCAGAGGAGCTTATCATCTACTTCCCCAACTCGAAGACACAATGAAGCGCTCATAGACTTGACGCTTGATGTGCCGGATTCTACATCGGCCCGTTATGGGCAAACCTCTAGAGCAGGAGGGTCGCGCTTGAAGCAGGAAATCTCAAACGAATCGAGGAGTTCTGTTCAGGCGGATGCATCAGGCTTGGTTCCTTCGAATTTCATGTCAAATAGGCAGTTTTTGCCCCCGCGCGGTCGGCCGCAACTTCATTCCGATGTACTGCGCATGAGAGCTTCAAAATCCATTTTACCATCCGATCAAAACCACGGCCAAACACCTGCGAAACCGTTTGCTTTCCCTGTTAGGCCCGGGCAACATCCTCCCCCTTCTCTTGACAGACCAAGTCCGTCGATTGGGCCTACCGGAAAGAGAGATGCTCGCCCAAAGCCTTTTGTTTTAGAGGTTCCTTCGGCCGCACCTTCTTATTCACCAAATGGTAAGTTCAGCCATGATCAGGCAATATCCCAATGGCATGGTGTCTTTTTTAACTTCTCAGCAGGTCATGCAGATTTCTTCCCGTGGAACGGTAATCATGCAGAAGATCAGTTCTCCGAACCTGTTATCCGCCAAGGCTTCTTCGACAAGTCGCAAATGTCACAGAACGAGACAGGTTCCGCAAAGGCCTCCATATACCCATCTTTAAAACACAAAAGTGGCCTGCAAACGTTATCCTCGTTATTTACAAGCGTTCTAGCTCAGCGAAGGGCCCATGGGAATATCACAGCCGACTCAACCTTCAAGCCTCCGCCGCGTGTAACGGTTACAGATACAAAGAGAGAAATATGGCTCAAAGATCTAGCTAATCCGACCATATCACTCCGTCGCCTTAGTCGATCAATTCCCCATGGAATTAGGGGTAAAGTGCTCTTGGAACACGCTCTTAACAAAAACATTCCCATCGAGCGGGCTGTCTGGTTAGCCAAATGTGTTGGTGCAAATGAACTGCGGTCTTTCAAAAGAAAAGGTGCCGGGGGTGCCTTCGCTATGGGAGGAGAAGCGAAATGGGTGCGAGATTTCACTGTTTCTGTTGAACAAGTGTTGGAAAACATTATTGGGTCGTGCGGAGAAAAGGACTTTCGTCGCAAGATCTATTATGCGTAAGTATAGCTCTCTTCGGTTCTTGCGCATTCACTTACGAGCATTACAGGATTCGTTTGGCGGCTCATTTTCATGCCGAATGCCTTCTGGATCGCGAGCATTACATAGATTGGATATTATCTTCCCTAGAGACGACTTCTCAAGCAAAATTACCAATGTGGCTATTGATTGCCCAAATGTATTGGGAGGATATTTTGAAGTATCGAAGATTCGGGCGACGATTCACAACTGTTTTGCTGAATCGATTTTCGGAGGTATGGCATCACCATTCATTTCCCCCTCACACAGCTGACAGTATTTCTCCCAAGACAATCAAACATCCAGATGCTGATATATTGGGGCCTTTGATTGGTCGTTTGCGCATACTTTTAACTAAATTGATGACTTCAAATCCGGACAATTTTGTCTCTCCTGAGATTTGGTTCAAGCACAGGGAAGTCCTACAGGCTTACCTCAGCTACTCAGACGAGCTTCCCATGTCTGTTTGGGAGGAGATTAATCGCCGCAATATGCGACTCACTACTCTAGCTCCTGAAGCCCAGCATCCTCCTCAACAACGCCTCTTCAATATACTAGACAAGTCACTTTTCACCCTGTTCACACCCGAGATCATAGATGTCTGCTGGCAACTTGATGATGACAAGACGGCTCTTGTTCATGCAATTTTGGATTGGTCAACATCATGTTACAGACCTGGACATGCAAAAGTATTCATTGGTGCTCGCATTATACGGGCTTGGAGAAGACTAGGCGCAGACGCGACTGCGGCCACGCTATCGTTCCTTGACTCCAGTGCTTGCGAAATCGGGCGTAATAAGGCTTCGTTTTATCACCTCGTATCTGAGCTGGCGAGATCGAACGACTTTTGTATCCCGACATATCTTCAGTGGCTGATCAGCCGTGGTGGTATAAATGATCATTCCGACCTGGCACCAGGCGGTCCTTGTGGAACGAGGCTTCTTGCTGAACTTCCAATCCAAAATTTGAGCGAAGAAATGGTTGGGCTGCGCAGATCTTTACTTTATCGTGCCGAGTACCCAATAGACACTGAGGATCGCAAGGTAGCGGTTAGCATTTCTAACATAAGCAATGCCTTTCAAATGATGCCAATAGCTTCAGAACGGCGATTTTCTCAAGTCAACCAGGACATCAAGGGCTTAGGCGACATCCAGTCGCTGAATCGCGCAAGCAAATCCCACATTGGGTCTTGGCTTCTTCGCGAGATTGAACTACAGATGCTACAGTCAAGCAAACTGTTAAAGCAATGGGGGAATCCATCACCCGCAGCTCATGATACTTGTGGACTCACGGCGGCTACGTTTGGCATGGTGCGAGACTTCCTGGAATCTTTAGATGATTTCACTATGCTTGCCGAAGTGATAAAGATTGCCACAGCCTCAGCTGATCCTCAAACTATCTCGTCATGCGCCGACACACTTCACATGCACGCCGAGGTGTTTGCTGGAATCGGAGCAATCAAGGACCTGTTTGATGTCCTTATTAATCGTGCACGCTCGTTTGCAGATGATCGCGACATTATGCCACGAGTTATTTTAGGGTCCTTGTTAGACCTTTCATTCAAGATGCCCGAGCATCAACTGCTTACCGCGCAACTCGCTCACCAACTTGCTCTAAGTGATAGAAAGCGTGTCGCCGACGCTTGTTCTCCGGTATCAGATCATATGGCAGGTGGATCACAAAACGATGAGGCCGAGTTCGTGGATGAAATCGAGAAGCTTCTTGCTAATGGTACAAGCATCGATCGAGGAACCATGGACCGGCTTTTCCAAAGAGTAACTCATCATTTATCGATGTCGTTGGACAAGTCACCAGAGCAGCAGCGAAGGTGTGTATCATTATTGACAACCTTGAGAGATTTCAATCCTCAGTCATTTGATTCATTAATGGCTAGCTGGCTATCCCATATTCAGAAGTCGGAACATCGACCCAGCATGGTGAAAATATGGGGCCCAATGATAGGATTGGGTTGCCTTTCCATGAAAGATCTGGTTAATGCCAGCTTAAAGGGTGAAAAGAACAATCCCAACTCACCGCAGAATGTGAGCACGATAGTATCTATGGAACTGCTGGCTTTAATTGCGACCCCACTCAGCCTACCAGAGATCTTGACATCAGACGAAGCATATCGCTTCCGGATTGTGCAAAGTCGCATGCCAATTGACAATCCTGAACTTACGCTAACTGTTATCCGATCAGCAATCGAGGCGTGCTCAGCAGCTGTGCACGACATGCATTTCCATACTTTAAATATTTTAGGTAGCTCAGCCATGCATGACTTACTTCAGACACTAGTCTTGGTCGGCGGTGATATGATCGGCAAAATCATAGTGCACCCTTTGTCATCAGGAACTGCCAGCCAAGAAGCTTCAAAAGTATTGTTTGCCTCGATAAACAAGCTTCTTGTGCCTACTTATCCAACAGAGGCTTCCAATATCTCAGTGGGCGATGCATTGAAATCTGCGAATTATCTCAATCTTCCATTTTGCCAACTAAAGGTAGCCTCTACCTTCCGCTCGGGAAAGGTTCCCCAAGCCGCTCCACGAAACATGGTTTCTCCTCAGCTCGATGACCTTGATCGTGCCGTTGAGTCTGCTATAATGGCGGGAGGTACGACATGGGCTTGCATTATACCATCACTGGATTTGACTGCCGTGAATCATTTACGACGTGGGGCTGAAACCCAATTGCTTCGGCTCTTTCATGCTGCCAAAGCATCGGGCTATTATGATATCTTGGAAGAAGAGCACCAATTGTCGAAAGCAGAAAGCTTGATGGCCATACTTGATTTGATAATAGACAAGATATATACTGAGAAAGTCAACTCGTCAAATAGTTCACAAAGTTGCTTTCCAGAGATCGTGACTTTACTGAACAACGCCTCGCAATATTTTGCCAGCGCACAGCCAAACAGTTGTAAGGTTACATACCTTACGAAGTGGCTACCATTGCTGTTATCTTTCGCTACCTCTCAAACAGTAGCATTAGAACCATCCAAAGTCGGACATGAACACCGGGGAAGAGCAATCCTATTCTTGACAGCAATCTTTTTGGATTTATATCGTTTCAAAGCTAATACAAAAACCCAACATCTACCACTACAGCAGTGTTTCGACCTCATTCTAAATATGGTAGATGTCCTCCCTGACGAGATTCGTCAGCAATGCAGTCGAAACTTCCGAGATACAGCCTCGAACCCGATTACTAGCTATATTTATAGTATTATGGCGCCGCCATCTGACTGGCTGCACATTTATCAAACCGGCTCAAAAGCTACAGCTGCTGGAAGGAATAGCAGTAATACAAACACAGATCACGCCAAGGAACCGTGCCGCCAGTCATTTCCTTTTACAATGAAACGCTGGGAGATGCTAGGAGAACCAAGTGCTAACATGGGAGAGAATGACACGAGTCTCAGTTTGACACTATTTGCGGGTAGGAAAGGAGTCAACTGAGGGTCGGCTCTGTTTATAATTTCATCACCCTCGATTATACCACATGGTAGACATTTGAGGAGCTTATTTCAAATCAATAATGTATTCAATTAGGACTGCCCTACACTGTTGTCAAGATATGTCTTTAGTTGACTAAATGATCACGCCCTGCATGATCTTATAATAATCCAAAATCAGCGAGCATAGAAACCTTGGTACCCCGTTGATTCAACCATTGAACCGATATCGGCATCAGAGCTGAGCACATGACCCTACGAAAATGATCGTGATGTAGACCACCCCCTGACGTAAACTCGCTTGATAGACCGTAAATGCTCGTTAATGGGCCCGTGCCTCACAATAAAAGTATTTGAAATATAGAGGCATGTACTTTGTAGAATGTCTTTTCGGCACATAGAGGCTTGATGCTAAGGGTTCCCTGCCCTTGTTTCTGTTCCAAAGGTAGGTTCATAATATGAGACGCTATGGTGTCTTGTTAAAGAATCCTTAAATCAATCGACCATCGTCTTCTTCGCCTCAGTCGTCGTCAAATATCTGATAAGTGTTTTTCAGAATGGTGTCGACGACACGAACCTGCCACCCAGCGTCTTGCATGTTGGGTCCTGAGTTAGCACCCATAAGTGTAGGGCCAAAGACTATAGCCAAGTTGCTTGCAGTCATCCTGTTAGATGCCGAACTCTCCTGTACTCTATTTAAATGTAAAGTCAAGGCTCGAAGGGTAGCGTAATTAGGATCAGGAAGGCCATTGATGATGGCATGTAGAGAGTCGCGACGGACTGTTTCATCATCATGCTCTGTGCTTATGTTAGTAGGGAAACAGTCAAATGAGTATATTTCAAAGATAACTTACTTGCAGCCTCAATAAATGCAGGGTATTGCTCGATAGTCAATAAAGGGTCTGGGAGCTCGCGAAAAAACTGCTTGAGAAGACCAGCTACACTATTGACATCGTGAAAAAAGCTTTCCGGATTACGGAAGTCCACCTTAGACGCGTCTGTGGATTATTAGCAAGATTGTCTCAAACTATCAATCGAATTGCCCAACTTGCCGTTATCGAACATTGCCTTGATCTTCATTATATGAGATGCGGTACCGGATAACCGGTATATTCCTTCAACCTCGAGTCCAAAGAGGTCAACTGCTTGGATGCACTGGTAAACAATCATTGGAACGGCAGAGCCATCTCTCTCAAAGAGCTCCTCGAGACTGAGACCAAACACTGGTTTTAAAGGTGCTAGATGAGTGTTGTTGCCTGGAGTTGGAGCTGATCCCGGTCCGAATAATGGTGTCGAGGATGGTCCATGGGACACTGGTGCATGCGTTGTAGGATTTTGCGGTGTCTGTTGAATTATTGTCTCATTTTGAGGTTGTGGCTGGAATGGCAAGGTTGATATCTGGGGGGGTCCATCTGCACGAGGTGACCAAGTGGTGAAGTCGGGAGAGGTAGATACTGGATTAGTAGGCGATATGACAGGTGCAATGATGTGTTGCGAAAGGGATGGGCCATGACTAAAGCTTCTTTCGCGCTGGTGAGTTGGGGGGCTGCTTTGATTGAATGGTTGGCTCATATGAACCTGGTGAGATGGCTGTGGTGGTATTACGGGTCCTTGTCGAGCTTGGAGAGCGTTAGGATCTGATTGTCGCTGAGCAATATTTGGTGCGGGTTGCAAAACCTGTGTTCAATTAGCCGGGCCGAAATCAATGCAATGAGGAATCATCATAGCTAACCGGATTGCGCTCATATTTGATTTCCGTGATCCGGGATTGCATGTTACCCGCGAAGCTACTGATGTAGTTGCTCAAGTCTTTGACATTATCAACTGCATGAACAACCTCACGGAGGCTACGATTTGACGTCCCTTGCTCTTTTGCTTTGATGGGGCTTATGTTCAGGCCATTGCTCAAAAGTAGCTTTTCGTTAAAGGATGCTGTTCAATAAAATTAGTATTATGTGTAGTATAACTGAGCTCTCCGTGCCTTACCAAATTTCTGCATCTGCAATGTCAATGCAGAGTCGCATTCCTGAATGAGATCTTCTAGAGCTTTCACAGCTTCGGGTCTTGACTTCGACCAGAGCTCGGTTCGTTGGGTTTGCGCAGCCTGTACCTTGGACGCATAATCTGCATCGGCAGCCTGGACTTTACGGAGAAGGTCTTCTTCATGTTGCGCTGCCGATTTGGGGCCTTTGAGGCCAAATATCTTTCCCGGTTGTCTGTCTCCAGTGCGAGCTCTGTCGTACTCGTCTGCCAGAGAGTCGTACTTCGCCTTGGACTTCTTCATGGCTGCTTCGGTATCGGCAGCACGTTGTTCTGCTGCCAACCCAGTATTCTTCCAATGCTTTCTGCCCTTCTCGATATTCGAAGCCATTTCAATAAGATCATCATGCATCTGATGTAGAGATACGCCAAATTGAGCCCCATTCTCGGCCATTCGCTCGTGTATAATGAGGACCTCTTCGTACGACTGTAGAAATGACCCGTGTCGATGCTCTGGTCTGCGAATATTATCTCCAGTTGCCTTACACAGCTTTTTTAAACCGTTCGAATGTTCCTCTTCCATGACAGACCTTTTCTTGAGGAAAAGTGCGAATTCCTGTTGCGCAGAGTCAGCTTTGTATCCACGCAAGCATTGAAAGTAGGGGAAATACCTTTGCGGAAGCAATACTTTGTTTCAGTCGAGTTAACAAGGTTGATATTCCAATCTGACGCCATGGACACGTTTAGCTTTCCTTAAATAAAGGGAAGAACCTTAGACAAGTCACTCACCTCCGAGCTTGTAACTTCGTGGACCGCTTTTGCGGTTGCGTCTTGAGGGGTGGCAGGCCTTCCGGTCGTCTCGCCCTGGTTGCCGCCATTGCCAGCAGCAGCATTGGACGACGATGTTGTATCGAGTCCGATGTCCCCTCCGAACGACATTTTCTAGATGGAATGATGCGAGTTGCAATCAAATGGCTATGTGTGGCTGTTATATCTGGGTACCATACGGTACTTTCACTTGTAATTGTAATAATCCAGTTGTTGATTCTATTGTTGGAGGGATTTAAAGTTCCTTAGGTATGTAAAGGCAATACTCGGGAATCTACGCAATACCCATGTGGTTGCTGTAATGAGTAACCGGAACCAAATGCGACTGGATTCCGTGCAACCATGATAATAGCAATGGTACAAATAATCAATCATGATTAGGTCGACAGATATTCATCGAGTTAATTCACTTCTAACAATGAAAACTTATTGTTTATATTTTTGGGAATATATCCTCGATACTCGTTGATATCATAGGAATTTGACGCTCTTCTGATGCGATCGAGACACTCAGGTAGGTGGGTAAAGGTCGAGGAACTCGAGCTTCGGCTTCTATTATTCGAGAACTCGAATTGTTCAATCGAGGATGCTCAAGGAGGTAAATATTTGTTTCTATATGTATGTTTATATTAACTTATATTTATATATATTTACACGCTTATTACTCGAGTAGGCTACACTCCTTCTTATCTCATCGAGCACATTTTTAAAAATTAGTACGCCTATTAGTGTTTGGACTACCTGCTTAGTACGGGCATTCTTATGTTAGCTACCAGTACCTGACTATCGCTAGCAATAATAGGTTGCTCAACTACGTCAAAAAGAGGACTCTTGGCTGCGCTTGATGCTGTCGAAAGGATAAGCTGGGATCTACTTTCATGAAAATATGGCGATTACCAACTCTCAAGATCGCGTGCTTGAGCATCGAAGAACCTCGACATAAATACCAATCGCCAGTCTGCATTCATTAATGAAGGTTACGGTATGCTCTCTGGAGAGGCTGGAACGGAAGTTTTACCAAACGTCCGACTCTGACTTCTTATAGTTCACAAATACACATCAGCACATTTCACAAAATGTGCAGGATGCGATTTGAATCAGTCGTGCTTCATGAATTTCAGCTGACGTTTCATTGTCATATCCTCGACAATTGGCCGTTTGCTTCACCAAGTAGAGTACATGACTTCTATCTTGAACAACAAATTTCAATTTGCACTCAGATATCACTGAAGCTGGTTCAAGGGACACCTTTCCTATAGAATCTTCGTTGTCAACTGTAACGTGAGACTGCAGAAGTAGGGGCCGTCTGCATACTGTAGTCACTTGAGGACACAGACATGATCTTGCCTCTTCGGCGACGAGAACAGATTTGAATCTTCTTGTTAGTTCAATCTTACGACCCAATGCATTGCTGCATGTGAACACACCAATGTGCTGGCAGCTAAACCAGAATCCTACAGACGACTGAAAATATAGATCATAGATCTGGAGTTCATAGTTAGAATTGTATTGGAATGGGTGCATATTTCATCTTAGGAATTTAATGAGTATGGCTTATTTTGAGTGTAGGCAAATTTTTCACAATTTCTCTCGTGGACCAAAGCATATTAGACGTAGTTCTGCTGTTGCATCAAAGATTGCTCTTCGAGAGCTATGTGAATATCACAAGGCTGATACCAGAAATCTGAGCAGATCATCTAGTGGTGGTTGCGAGATGCTGCTGGTCTGGAAACACTCATCGGATTCCGCCAGCGGTGCCATTTAGCTACTGGGATACATATTTGAATACCGTGAAGGAATACACGAGGCACACGCTTCTTCATCATCTCAATTTTTCACTTTCCATTCACGAATGTAACATCTCCAATTTACGACACTTGAATTATCTCCCGTCTCCAATCTTCAAAATAGCTACATTTATCTCCAATGGCCGAAATGGATAAGGAGTACCGATTTCATTACTGCATGCATGTCAACAGTACGAAATCCACCACTGATGGTTTTCTCCGAGGTGCATCTCTTACCAGAATTTCCCCTCATAGATTCAAGGGAGATCCACGTCGATCGATAGTAGTTGAAATAGCATGTAAAGCAGTAAAATCATTCACAAGTATTGATTCATCGAATATACATTCTCCTCGTTGCTGGCCTCGGTAGAGTGCAAGAGTAATTGTAATGTCCTAATTGCAAAACTTACTAAAGCTGACAAGTCACTAGGTATATTTCTCATAAACCTTACCCGTTTTCTCCTCTTCTCTTCCTGTTTTTATGAGAAGGACACGAAGACGCGATACCCACGATATGTAGGCCCATATATTTAGTTGTATCCTATCTAAAGAGCTGGCTATTGCATAGAAGATAATAAACCTCAAATAAGGGCTATTAAAAGAGCTAGTCTCTTTCGCATTCGCGTAGGGCTTAATACAGTGGCCATTGAATTGAAGTCACTCACCTACGTTCACACACTTTTCATTAGAGTCCCGTGACTGATCGTGAACTCCTATGCGCAGGTCTACCTTCCAAAAGACAACTTGGAGTTTATACTCTAACGTATCGATATATATGGACAACATACTAGTTGTAGGTTTGGCAAAAGTATTATTAAGTTTTAGTTGTCTTTGGTTCCTAGACACCTTTTAAGGGTTAATATCAGACTATATCAAATTCCTGGTCCCTATCCTGCTTCATTCACCAGCGTCCCCCGCATGTGCTGGGTTTGGTTTAAGAATGCACACGAGAAGCATATCGCCTTACATGAAAAGTACGGGCACCAGTACGATTCGGTCCAGATATTGTGTCTACTGGCGGTCCGGCAGAGATATCTCATATATACAACTTTTATGACAATCTCTCCAAAGTAATTATTTGCAGTACTATCACTATTAGGATATCTTCCGACTTTTACAGTGTCATTTGACCTTGTGATGACAGGAAAATAATCCCAGGGTTGATATCTGCCAAGGAGAGCAGTCCTCATCGCCGTCTCAAGCGACCCAGTTCTAATATTTATTCGATGAGTAATTTGGGTTCCTTCGAAAGATTTATCGATTCAAAAATCGAATTTCTCTCAATCGGATCCAGAAGTTTCCTTCAGAAGATGCACATTCGCAGCAATGTGACTTGTCCTTTTGGTTTCAGGCTTTGTTTTTGATAATCTGGTGGAATCAACCTTCTCTCAGCCTTATAGGTTTATTGATCAGGGAAAATATGTTGAAGATATAATGGGATCTTGTTACAGTTTGAGAGAGTTTCTCTTATTGGGCAGATGTCATGGATAGATACCTTCCTTCGTATCAATCCTCTCCTGTCCAAACTCCGCCCAAAGCCGGTGTCCACAATTATAAAGTTTCCATAGCTCAAATTCCAGAAAAAAAGACTAGAGAAGAACAAAAGCGCGAGTGCGTTTAAGGGTTAAGATCTCTTGTCAGGGTTTCTCGCAACTCAAACTCGAATGCCAGGGACCTCCCCATTTGCACTTTTCTCGTGAATTTCTAGGAACGTCACCGCAGGCAGTGACACTACGGCCGCCATTCCTCGTTCCTTCTTTTATTAGTTGCTCAAAAGTTTTGTCACTTCTGCAAAGCCTAAAATCAGAAACTGCACCTTGAACGATTCGTTCCAAAAGAAGGGGCTGCAATATATTGGAAGTAGATACAGGCCGTTACGATAGTAGATGTCAATGCCTGGATTGTTCATGCGGACACTGGAACATTTGGCGACGATTTCAATGCCCGGGGGCCTGAAGGATAGTTTTATGGGGTCTCAATCGATTTAATGCAATATGCGAATGCTGGGTAACTTACTTATTCGCGTACCATAGTTCTTCCTCACTGGTCCTCATGCAACCTGGACCATTTAGAACAGATGGTTTGACGGTTAGACGAATCTCCTTGTGAATCTGAAGAGCTCTGGTATTTGAGCGGCCGATGAAACGCCCCTATTTATCAATATGGGCCACTCTCGAGGATTTATGAAAAATACAATGGAAGTAGTATCAATCGTATGCGGAAGATGTGCTGCATCTCTGGTGTGCATCACAAGGCTAGATTCGGAACATGATCGACTTATTTAAAATCGCGAGATGTTACTAATAAGGAGCTCATGAGTTTGATTAAATATGTAGTTTATGGAAGTGTATATCAAATACAATGCAATCGGTATAATTCCAAATGGTTCATTCTGCAGAACAAATTTGGTGTCGTGGAAGGGCAGCAGATCATGAATTTTCAGCATGAACACCCATGCATGGACGATCGCATCATCTTCGTTGACAACATTCCTCCTCTTCCATCCAGCATCAAATAGTTTGATAAGGGAATAGAATAATAGAATAGTAGAAATATAATCTTTCTTTTATATATTTTTCAATTTATTAGATTTATTAGATTTATTAGATTTTTAGGCTTAATGGTGCCTCCGGTGTTTTTATTTGAGCCTGAAACGAGTAGTAAGTAAAGTATATAGATAGTTATATTATTATTAGATTTAGATCAGGTTGATCCTATATAAACCAACACACAGACTACTCTTTCAAAAGATTCAACATTTCTGAATAACTTCGAAATCATTATTTAAAAATAATAAATAATAAAAAAGCTTATCAAATTATATTATTAAAAAAGCTGCGTAATATAAGTGTAAGGGGTCGTTTGGATATACAAATCTGCTTCGAATCCGTCGAATAATCCGCTCTTTTTAGGTATGGATTCTGAATTTATATTTGGATATCAAAATACAGATTTTGTAGATTCTTATACAATATTTTATAACTAATCTAAATATTTTATAAATTCTTCAATATCTTAAATTCAATTTGTATTTTAATTTATATTTCTAATAAATTTGTATAAGAAAAAGAAGAGTATAAATTGAAAAAAAGGATTAGAAAAAATAGTCCTTGTTTTTATTCTATAGAAAATCCATGTTTTTATAAGCTTTTGTAAATTTCAAAATCTATAAAAAAATGAAAAGTTGAAGTTATTCCTATTTTCAATTAGAATATTTGGAATTTAAAGTATAGATCTTTCAAATTCTTTTTAATTATTTTCACTAATAATTCTACTATCGCTTTAAAATAATATATCTTTAGTTTTACTTTCAATTATAAAATGATAATATAAAATTATATAAAAAGAAAAAGAAAAGCAAATGAAAAGCAAATAAAACTATTCAATTTTTTTTCAATTAAAAGAAAATTCTTTAAATTAGAAATCCATTTTGATATCTATTTTGATATTACTTTAAAAACTTTGAAAACTTTAATTTCAAATTTATTTAATAAATTCGGAGCAGATTTTATATTCAAATAATAAAAGTGCAATTCAATAATCCACACTTTTTAAAATAAATTAGGGGTCGTTTGGATATACAAATTCGCTCCAAATCCATCGAATAATTCACTCTTTTTGAACACAGATTCTGAATTTATATTTGAATATCAAAATATGAATTCTATGGATTCTTATATAATATTTTATAAATAATCTAAATATTTTATAGATCCTTCAAAACCTTAAATTCAATTCATATTTCAATCCACATTTCTAATAAATTTGTATAAAAAAAAGAAAAACACGGATTGAAAACGAAAACCAAAAAAACAATCCTTATTTTTATTCTACACAAAATCTGTATTTTTATAGACTTTTATAAACTTCAAAGTCTATAAGGAAAATAGAAAGTTAAAGCTATTTCCATTTTCAATTAGAATATCTAGAATTTAAGGGAATTTCAATTAGAATGCTTAAAATTTAAGACATTTACCCTTCAAAATCCTTCCTAATCATTTCACTAGCTATAATACTATCACTTTATAATAATATATTTTCAATTTCACTTTCAATATTTTAACAAAATCATATAAAATTGAAGAAAAACGGGTAAATTTATTCAATTCTTTTTTAAATTAAAAAAAACTTTTCAAATTAAGGATCCACTTTGATATTCATTTTGAAAAGCTTTAAAAACTTTAATTTTAAGTTTATTTAATAAATTCGAAGCAGATTTTACATTCAAATAATAAAAGTATAGATTCACAATCCACTCTTTTTAAAACGGATTACTATTATTACAAAATTTATAATAACAATAAAGAATAGATTATTCAACGGATTTGAAACGGATTTATACATCCATACGACCCCTTACTACTATTACGAATTCTGTAGTAACAATAAAAAGTGGATTATTTGATAGATTTGAAGCGGATTTGTATATCCAAACGACCCCTAAGCGAAGGTTCTAAGGGGTCGTTTGGATGTATAAATCCGTTCCGAATCTGTTGAATAATCTACTCTTTTTGAGTGCAGATTCTGAATTTATGTTTGAATGTTAAAACACGGATTCCGCGGATTCTTGCATAATATTTTATAAATAATCTAAATATTTTATGGGCCCTTCAAAACCTTAAATAAAATCCGCGTTTCAATTTGTATTTTTAATGAATTTGTATAGGAAAAAGAAGAGTGCGGATTGAAAACAAGGATCAGAAAAAGCAGTCCTTATTTTAATCCATTAAATAATCCGTGTTTTTATAGGCCTTTATAGGCTTCAAAGCCTATAAGGAAAATGAAAAGTTGAAGCTATTCCTACTTTCAATTAGAATACCTAGAATTTAAGGCATTCGACCCTATCAAATTATTCTTTCAATCTAAATGCCTAGAATTTAAGGCATTTACCCTTCAAATTCTCCCTAGCTATTTCATTAGTTATATTACTATCACTTTATAATAATATATCTTCAATTTCACTTTCAATATTTTAACAAAATTATATGAAATTATTCAATTCCTTTTTGAATTGAAAGAAAACTTTTCAAATTAAGGATTCATTTTGATATTCATTTTGAAAAGTTTTGAAAGCTTCAATTTTAGATTTATTTGATAAATTCGGAGTGGATTTTATATTCAAATAATAAAAGTATAAATTTATAATCTGTTTTTTTTAGAGTGGATTATTATTATTGTAGAATTTATGGTAATAATGAAAAACGGATTATTCAATGGATTCGAAATGGATTTGTATATCCAAACGATTTTTAAATAGTATTAAAAATAATTATAATAAGTGTTAGTAAGGCTATTGTTATTTTTAATTATAAAGGGCCGAGAAAAAGCTTGTATTTAATATTTTAAATAATAATAAAAAATAATTAAAAATATATATATTTTGTAGATTATATATTCAATTATAAATTCAAAATATGTTTTTAAAAAGAATGGATTATTTGATGGATTTGAAGCGGATTTGTATATTCAAATGATTTCTTAAAAGATTAGAATTTATTTATTTGATTATAGAATTTATAACAAATTCTATTATAGATTTTGAGGGGTATAAAAATAAATTCTTTTTTAATTTTAAGGAATAAAAATAATTCAATGATTTTTAAAGAATATAAGAATAAAGGATTGTTTAGATATACAAATCTGTTTTAAATTTGTCGAATAATTTATTCTTTATTATTATTATGAATTCTATAATAATAATAATCCGCTTTAAAAAGAATGGATTGTAAATCCATACTTTTATTATTTAAGGGATTGTTTGGATATATAAATCTGTTTCGAATTTATCGAATAATTTATTCTTTTTGGGTGCAGATTCTGAATTTATATTTGGATATCAAAATGTGGATTCTGCAGATTTTTGTATAATATTTTATAAATAATTTAAATATTTTATAGGTTCTTTAAAATCTTAAATTCAATTTGCATTTCAATCTATATTTCTGATAAATTTGTATGGGAAAAAGAAGAGTGTGGATTGAAAATGAGGATTAGAAAAAGCAGTTCTCGTTTTTATTCTGTAGAAAATCCGTGTTTTTATAGGCTTTTATAGGCTTCAAAGCCTATAAGGAAAATGAAAAGTTGAAGCTATTCCCAATTTCAATCTGAATGCCTAGAATTTAAGGCATTTACCCTTCAAATTCTCCCTAGCCATTTCACTAGCCATATTACTATCGCTTTATAATAGTATATCTTTAATTTCATTTTCAATATTTTAATAAAATCATATGAAATTAAAGAAAAGCAAGTGAAACTATTTAATTCCCTTTCGAATTGAAAGAAAACTTTTCAAATTAAGGATCCATTTTGATATTCATTTTGGAAAGCTCTAAAAGCTTCAATTTTAGATTTATTTGATAGATTCGGAGTGGATTTTATATTCAAATAATAAAAGCGCAGATTCACAATCCGCTCTTTTTAGAGTGGATTACTATTATTGCGGAATCTATAGTAACAGTGAAAAGCGGATTATTTGACGGATTCGGAGCGGATTTGTACATCCAAACGACCCCTAAATATAAAATCCACTTCGAATCCATCAAATAAGCCTAAAATTGAAGCTTTCAAGACTTTCCAAAATGGATATCAAAATGGATCCTTAATTTAAAGAGTTTTTTTTCAATTCGAAAAGGAATTAAATAATTTTACTTGCTTTTCTTCAATTTCATATAGTTTTATTAAAATATTGAAAATAAAATTGAAGATATACTATTATAAAGCAACAATATTATAGCTAGTGAAATAGCTAGGGAGGATTTTGAGGGATAGATGCCTTAAATTCTAGGCACTCTAGTTGAAATTCCCTTAAATTCCAGGCATTCTAATTGAAAGTGAGAATAGCTTTAACTTTTCATTTTTTTTATAAACTTTGAAATCTATAAAAGCCTATAAAAATGCGGATTTTCTATAGAATAAAAACAAGGACTGCTTTTTTTGGTCCTCGTTTTCTATCTGTGCTTTTCTTTTTTCTATATAAATTCATCAGAAATGCAAATTGAAATGTAAATTGAATTTAAGATTTTGAAAAACCAATAAAATATTTAAATTATTTATAAAATATTGTACAAAAATCTACGGAATCTGTGTTGTGATATCCAAATATAAATTCAGAATTCGCACCCAAAAAGAGCGGATTATTCAACAGATTCGGAGCGGATTTGTACATCCAAACGACCCCTAAATGCATACGTTTACCAGCACATTCAAGTTATTTAACTCAGCCTCTTAATATAAACTGTTTTAGTATCTTAAAACAAAAGTATAGTACTCAAATTGAAAGTTTTATAAAAGCTTATATCAATCATATCTCAAAAATCGAATTCTTTATAGCTTTTAAAACTATATATAAAAGATTAATCACAAATCAGAATATGAAAACCAGATTTAGAAAAACTAGATTAGTTCTATTTAATCCTGAAACAATGCTTTCTAAGTTGGATATTCGAATCCATACATCTATTCCCCCTTTTTTTAATTCAGATCTCTAAATCTTTTAAATATTTTATAATCTTACAAAAGCACTTTCTCAATCAATATTAGTTAAATCTCGAATAACACATTATCAATCAAGCTCCCTTATATTTATATTTGATATTGTATTAGTTTTAGCTAAAGGTATAAAGAGTTTAATACATAAGAATACACTTTTGAGTATAGAAAACCGTATACTTCGGAAAGCTAATGAAACATTAAGCTAATATCGATATACAAAAAAGACACAAATATACCAAGGAGGAGTATTTACTGAATAAAAAGCTATAAATATATTATCTCAACAAAAGATCGATATTCAGATTCGATACAATAAGTATCAAAATGGAGAGAATTCTAATAGGGAGATATTCTCTAATCGATATTATAATAACTGTAGAAAGACAAGTCATAACATAAGAATTTGTCAAATTGATAAAATAGATCCTAGATTACTAGATTCTTAATAGCTTTAATCAATTGAATCAATGATTGTTGAATAATATGAACTTGAATATATCAATTGAGGTGGAAGTGATCCACTCGATGATATGATCCACTCGTATATGAATCACGTTAGCAAAATATCAATCTTCAAATTGAAAAACTTTATATCCTTTCGTTATTTGTTTGTATATTTATTGAAATTGATTTTGTTACAAATATATAAATATATAAGATATTGTTTACTAAAAAGCTCAACTATATATACTCTATTAATTGATTTTACTTCAGCAAAGTGTATTTCATATTCTATTATTTGATTATTTGGTGAATCAATTTGCTGATATTCAATAATATCTTAGTTATTTGAAATTTCGTTAAATTCGGGTTCGGTATTATTCGGATTGTTTTTATACATATAAAAAAATTGGTGAAATTAGATTTCATCCATTTGATATTTTGTTATAAATTAATTGTATTAGATTTTTCATTTTTTTGTAAAATGATTTATCGACCAACAATCTGATTATTTGTATATATAACATTTTAATACTGTATAAGAATTGGATCGTTTTATCGATTAAGGTATAAATCGTTCTCTCAGAAATCTTTTTTGATTTCTTGCTTTGCGATATTGGTTTTGATTATAAAATAAATCTCGGCCTTTATATATATAATACGTCTAATGAATTTCCATACCAAACAGATTATTAATTATTTGATTGGCAATATAAACATTTATTATTCGTATTTGTTTAGTTTGACTAATAGCATTTCAAAGATCAGTACAAAAACCTTTATATATTGATATAGGTTATAATAATACGAAATTGTATTCAGAAATTTCACAATAAACATTTATAATCTAATCTCTTAGCATTAGTTCTGATTAATATAAGGGGTCGTTTAGATGTACAAATCCGCTTCGAATCCATCGAATAATCCGTGCTTTTTTAGAACGGATTCTGAATTGATATTTGAATGTCAAAACATAAATTCTATTAAATAATCCGTTCTTCAATGAATTTAGCATATTTAATATATTTTGCAATAAGGAGGAGATAGATCATTCTCAAAATAATACTAAACAATCCATGCTTTCTAATGAATTTGTATAAGAAAATGAAAACGCGGATTGAAAACAAGGATCAGAAAAAGCAGTCCTTGTTTTAATCCATCAAATAATCTGTGCTTTTATAGGCTTTTATAGGCTTCAAAGCCTATAAGGAAAATGGAAAGTTGAAGCTATTCTCACTTTCAATTAGAATGCCTGGAATTTAAGGGAATTTCAACTAGAGTGCCTAGAATTTAAGGCATCTATCCCTCAAAATCCTCCCTAGCTATTTCACTAGCTATAATACTATCGCTTTATAATAATATATCTTCAATTTCACTTTCAATATTTTGACAAAATCACATGAAATTGAAGAAAAGTAAGTAAAATTATTCAATTCCTTTTCGAATTGAAAGAAAACTTTTCAAATTAAGGATCCACTTTGATATCCACTTTGGAAAGCTCTGAAAGCTTTAATTTTAAACCTATTTAATAAATTCGGAATGGATTTTATATTTAAATAATAAAAGCGCAAATTCACAATCTACTCTTCTTAAAACAGATTACTATTACTACAGAATCCGTGATAACAATGAAGAGTGGATTATTCGATGGATTCGGGGTGGATTTGTACATCCAAACGACCCCTAAATCTATCAATCCGTATTGCAATATACAAAGAGTTTTGAAAAGCTTTTCCAATTATTCCGAAAATATTTTATCAAAATGCTTTCGTATAATCTCTGGAACTATCGTATTACACCATTTAATAAAATATTTCTGATATCTTTTTTCAGTTTCGAAATATGCTTTCATATATATAATCATTTCATCAAATCTTAATCTTTGATTATTAATTTTGTTGAAATAAAACAATAAAGTAAGGTCTTGAAGTATTATTGAAAAAGCTGATTTATATTGAGTTTTATTGAATTCAATTTTTCTATATAATTTATAGAATATTTAAAGTTTCTTTTCTAAAAAATTGTATTCTTTATTATTATATTTGAATTCACTATTGTTATATACTTTTATCAAATTTGGTAAAAGGTTTTGTATATAGTCTATATTTGATATTTCGTATAATATTAAGCGATCAGATAGTATTAAATTAGAAAAGGATTGGTTTTGGAATTATTGTTTTGATTCATTTTGTTATATTTATTTGAAAGAATTTGATACAAATGATATTTGAATTTGAATTGATTTCTTTGATGTAATAATATTGTATATATCTATATATTTTGTTTTTAATATTTCTATTTCTTTTTTATATATTTATTCAATATTTCTTTTTAAAATAAATTTAATAAAAACTTTGATATAATTAAAACTTCCTTTTGTTTGTTGTACTTAGAAGTTATAGAGAATAAACTGATTTTGTACAAGTTTGAAAACTTTGTAATATATGGTTTTAAAGATAATCTCTATTTAATTTTTATATCACTTCTGAAATTCGTTTTATAAATATTATCCTTTGTATTATTTATATTACAAATTAATTATCTATATAATAATATTAGTATTCATTTGGATTTTTATAAGATCTAGATCAGCTTTGGATATAGATCTTTTACAGGCACACACAACTACAAGCTTAGATCACACTAAGCTGTACCCTTCGATTATGTAAGCTTTAGTATTAAACACATCTACAATCGTTGTTAATGGTGTGAGTGTTATAACAATTACCCCTACAAAAACGCCGATCACAACCAATCTCCAATTCACCCACAACCAATCATCACTTTTATTTTTACTATTCAACTTCAGTAGTACAAGCGCTTATAGCGCAAAAACTGTAAAAACTGTTGTATTAAGTTTGTTGGCAATAAAAGGATTCTTTATTGTGGATCAACTTAATATCCTTGATAAACAAGCGCGATTTAAACACGAGGTTTATAAAACATTCGAAGCAATACTTTATTAATTCGAAACTGATAGTACATTAAAAAAAACAGTTTACAGCAAAGAAGTTTGTAATATAGCAATAAACAATATCAAAACCAAATTATCACAAAATGTAATATATTTTATAATTGGAGATAAGAATAGCAACAATCCAAATTGTATTTATACGGATATTACAAAGACTTTAAAAAACTCGAGCGTGTTTACGAATGCGATTGTGTATATGCAAGGGCAGGCTAATAAATGGAAATCGATCAAATCCCGAAAAACTAGAGTAGATATTCATCTATTAGCAATAGGAATTGTTGTATCAACAATAAACTGTTCAAACACCTATATATTAAAAAAAACAATCGATAAGGTTATTCTTAATTTGAAAGATATTGATATTATATTTATTATTTTTATAGTTATTAGATAAACAATATAAGCTGCTAATAGTATTATATATAATAAACTATTTGAAATCGAGAATGCGGAAAAAATTAAAAAGATTCTGAATTGTAATAGTCTGAAACGATCTATAATCTGGTATCGCTATATATTAGAGAGAGTCCCGATCTCCCTCTATAACCTAAATAGAAATAGAATACTAATTATTAAGGAGATAGTAGCTAAAGAAATGTTAATACAAATAAGTATTCCCCTAATCGATTATCGAATTATTATTTGGATAGCTGGCTTTTATAAGTAAACCTAGATTATCAGTCTATCGATAAAAGTTTTTCCTTTCAGATTCTTGGATAGTTTCAAATAAGTCCGATATATTAAGTCAAAACAATATATCATTTATTATAATTTAAGGTATTAGGGTTTTTGTAATCTAATAATATACAAGAATACCTTAAGATATAATAATTGTAATATCCTATAAATAAATTATAATGATTTGTTTGGATTTGAGTATAAGGGGTCGTTTGGATGTACAAATCCGCTTCGAATCCGTTGAATAATCCGCTCTTTTTGAATGCGGATTCTGAATTTATATTTGAATATCAAAACACAGATTCTGCGGATTCTTATATAATATTTCATAAATAATCTAAATATTTTATAGGTCTTTCAAAACCTTAAATTCAATTCGCATTTCAATCCACATTTCTGATAAATTTGTATAGGAAAAAGAAAAGCGCGGATTAAAAACAAGGATCAGAAAAAACAGTTCTCGTTTTTATTCCACAGAAAATCCATGTTTTTACAGGCTTTTATAGACTTCAAAGCCTATAAGGAAAATGGAAAGTTGAAGCTATTCCCAATTTCAATTAGAATACCTAGAATTTAAGGCATTCAACCCCTTCAAATTATCCTTTCAATCTGAATGCCTAGAATTTAAGGCATTTACCCTCCAAATTCTCCCTAGTTATTTCATTAATTATATTACTATCGCTTTATAATAATATATCTTCAATTTCATTTTCAATATTTTAACAAAATCACATAAAATTGAAGAAAAGCAAATAAAACTATTCAATTCCTTTTCGAATTAAAAGAAAACTTTTCAAATTAAGGATCCATTTTGATATTCATTTTGGAAAGTCTTGAAAACTTCAATTTTAGGCTTATTTGATAGATTCGAAACAGATTTTACATTTAAACGATAAAAGCGCGGATTTACAATCCACTCTTTTTAGAACGGATTACTGTTACTGCGGAATCTGTGGTAATAATGAAAAACAGATTATTCGATGGATTCGGAGTGGATTTGTATATCCAAACGATCCCTAAGGTTAAGATTGAATATGCAAACTGTACAGAATTGTTTTCGGCCGGGTATAACAACTACCCCGCAATGCTGTATCGAGTTAATAAGAAAATCATACATTTTACAAAATCCGAGGTTTATAAGATTAAAAAACAGAGTTGAAAGATTTGTCTAACCATTAAAATATTAGCTAATAGAATAGCTATTTTGGTTACGGCAACTTTCTGAAATATCGTAGTTGAGATATCTCTCTCTTTTTGTAGGGAATACATTACTATATACAAAAACCTAAGCAGCTTTTAATATATCCTTTAGAATATCTCTCCGGTTAATAGTTTATCCAATAACCCTTATTACTTTAAAAGGAAACATTCAAATGAGGGCAGTCTGAATGAGAAAACATTTTTTAATATTGTGTTATTATAGTACACCGGTATGGATATTAATATTAATCTGAATGAGTAGCTACTTTTCCTGGTATTGTGGTGCTAGTTATTAGATAGTTATAATCAGATCCATACAAATCAATTAGGCGAATGTACAGAAAAAAATAGAAGCATATATCACAATATTACAAATAATATATGAATAAGAATTGAAGGTTCTCTACATACAGGAACCCTTTATATACCCTAGATCTCGAACTCTGAACCATTTGGGGTACGATCTCTTTATACTAATAAACAGCTGGGACAGCCCAAACAGTCTCAAAAGAGAAACAGAAAGACTAAGAACAATGATATATATATATAAGAGTAAGCAGATCCATATTTAATAAAAATGTATTCAATTATATCGAGACTTTTTTTGGATAGAAATAAACGGCATACAGATTGTTAATATATATCGATAGCTGGGTATCAAAAAGATAATGGATCTGGTAATCTCTATAATATTCCCTGATTGTATAATAGTAGATAGCGATTTTAATATCAAGTATAATCTATTCAAGTTTAATATAACTTTGGTTAGCTAAGGAATGCTCTTTATAGAATAATCCTTTTCGAGTGGAATGGATTTTATTGGGATTTCAGGGGTTTTTACTTACAAAGCAGGTTATACGATTGATTTGATCTTCTTTAATATCCTTTTTGTTGGTATTATTGTTGATTGTGATTTGAAAAACGGTTTCGATTACGAAATATAAATAATTACAATTCCGAATTTTATTTTATTTATTGTTAAGTTTTTTGGTTGTGTAATCAGTGAGAAAGGTTTTTTAATATTTTAGGGAATTATAAAGAATGGGATTCCCCACTTTTCAAGTTTAAAGAATATATTTGTTGGGTAAATTAATGAATTAATAAGAATATTAGATTCTTTATTTGAATTGGTGATTTGTTTAGTAGGAAAAAAGAAAGATATTTCTAGTTGTTTTGTTTTTTGGTAAACAAGTGAATATAGAATGGTATATCAAAATTATAGAATAGTTAGAATTGAGGGTATTGATTAGGTGGAATATTAGTGGTGGGGATTGATGATTATAATTAGAAAAGCAAAACGTTAGTATTGATATAGGATTATTGATAGGGTAAATTATGATAAAGATTTATATAAAGTAATTGGTTGGTATAAGTTTGTTATTAATCTTAAAGTGCTGTTTCTGATTGTTAATGGTGTGGTGATCGAAGATATTGTTGAAAAGGTTTGGGTTTTATAAAAGGAAATTTTCGAGCATTTCGATAGTAGTAATAATCTTAAGACGGATTTATTCCGGTTAGGTTGTATACTCAACGAATTCTTATGGTGTATGGAAGTAACTTTCAAAAAAATAGAAAAGAGTGTTATAAAAGTTTTGAGTATTTTAATCAAAATCTGATTAGGTTATTGTTCGTCTTTTGAAAATTTATTGGGATATTATTAGATTGGTGATTGTTGGGATTTTCAATCGATGTTTGTAATTAAGCTATTTTCCAATTAGATGGAGATGTGTAGAGGTGATAATAATCTTTAAAATTGAAAAGAAAGATAAATTGTTAATATAATTCTAATAATCGATAGCTTTACTTTTATATATTTTGAAGGGTTTGGAATGTATAATTGCTAGATGTATTTTATAAATTGTAATAATAATAAATATGTTCAATCCTCAATATAAAGAAGTATTTTCTAAGCGAATAATAATGGATTTAGTTATTACATTTGTATATAATATCGAAAAGGCTTTTATCTATAAGTAAAAAGTTATAATAGTTATATTGAATATACAAGGTGTGTTCGATACATTTTTGCTAAATAGGCTATTGAAATGTATATATTAGCAAGGGTGGTTTTGCTCTCTTTTGCAATTAGTCCAAGTCTTTCTGAGTGATTGCTTAATAAAAGTATAGCTGGAAAATGCAATTACAAAGTATAGCTGTATCAAGTGCAGCATTCTGCAGGGTTTTCTGTTTTCATTTGTATTATATATTTTATATCTTATTGAATTATTAAATCAAGATATTAAATTGTATTTTGGATATATTAATAATATTTGTATTTATTATATATTTAAGAATATATACAAAAATATTGATCTTCTCAAATACAATCTTTGTTAAATCTTTCAATAAAGTGAACGAAACTATATAGTATTTATATTAGAAAAGTTAGAGATAATATATTTTTTTCAAAGGAAAAAGGTATATATTTTGTATTTGGAAATGAATAATGAGATATTGATTTGTTTTATTAATGAGTTGGGCAATAAGATTATTCAATTAGTTTTATATTAATTGGGAGTTTGATTTAATTGGAAGCTATTCTTTAAAAGATATATAGTAGAATAAAAAACGAAAGTTTGTAAGATTGTGAAGTATATTAAAGGGTTTGTATAGATATGTTATAGCTTGTTAGTTGTGGTGTTGTATAAGATAATAATTATTTGTGTTTTATTCTTTGCTTTTTATGGATCCGAGGTATAATATATAGATCGAACGAAGCTAAATCGAATAGAGGAAGTTGTTTGTAGTATAATGGTGAATACAAGGTTGAATAGTTATATTATTAAGAATTGATCGAATGATTGTTTTAGTAATAAAAGGAGTTCTATTTGTTTGATATACAACTTTGATTATTGTAATCCTAAGAAATTTTGGATTATTGTTTGGTGAGTTAGTATTCGAATAAGTATAAATAAGATTTGTATTTCGATTTTGTAAGGTGGATGAAAATCATTTATTAATGATTTGTTTAGTGTAGGTATTTCAATATAAAATAAATAATATTAATCTTTGTAGATTAGTTGGATTGATTTTGGAAGTATTGAGATTAATATTCTCTTTGTTGTATTTCTTTATAGGGAGTTGTATCGATTTTATAGGAGGTGTAAAGAAAGAAGTAGTTATGTTTGAATTTATATAATAGTGGAATCATCTGTCTGATAGTTATATTATAATCTTTTTAGACAGCATTGAATAGTATTATTGAGGGTAAAAGATAGTTGGTTATGATTATACGATTTATTGAGGATAATTTCTAATGGTATTTGGTTATAGGGTGATTAATTTGCTTTTGTATGTTTTTGATGTTGAGATAGTGGGTGCTCTAAAAGGTTTGAAGTGTATTATTTGATTGGAATTGATTGAATAGATTATTATATATATCAATAGTATTTTAGTTATTTGATGTATTAGAGATAATGTTTTTGATTTATTTTAATAAATGTTTCTATATTGTTATAAGATTATAAGGAATAGATAAATAGTGATCCAATAGTTGCTTGGATATATTGGAATCCTTGGAAACGAGAAGGCCAATTGGTTCGCCGATTTGGGTGTTTATAATAATTGTATCGAAAACGATAACTCATTGCTTTCTATTATTAGTAATATAAGTTCAATGGTTAAAACTTTTAGACAAAAGGTAGAGCAGAGGTGATAGAAGTGAAATAAGGTTTTTTTTGCTGGCCAATATTGTTGCTAGTATTTTAATTATCAAGTTAAGGAATTTGAAGAATTTGTTTTTTCCTATTCTATTTTTTAATAATTGGTAATGCTCAGGATCGGATATGGGGATTTTGTGTTCTACCATTAGTGTTTTCAATACAACAATGCTATCTCAGAATGTTTCTATGGATATAATAAAGAGTTTGAGCATTTAGTACTCTGCTGATATTCCTGTATTCAATTTAACAATTAGTCGAACAAATCTGATTCAATTCTGTAAGATACAAAGAATATAATTGATTATCTCTTTCTTCTTTTGAAAACCCTAATAAACTTTGTAATCTTTTTAGCGATCATTAATTACTTTGAATAACTATATTTAGTTTCTTTGAAGAGCTTTTGATCTTCTATTTTTATATTATTAATCAGAGTTATATTTCTTTTTAGGGCTATTCTTTTTTCTTTATTACTGTATACAAATTATAATATACAAAAACTGATAATATAGGGCTTTATAGTTAGCTGCAAATCTGGATTATTTAGTATAAAGTGGGTTGAATAGTATTGATATTATAAATAGGAGATAAGTGGTAGGAGTGTGTATAGTGTTTCTGGTTGTTTCTTTTTTGGTTTGTATTACAGTTGTAGAAGAATGGAATGTGTAGTTATGCTGGTATCTCTGTTAGAGGTCGTTTGGATATACAAATCCGCTCCGAATCCATCGAATAATCCACTCTTTTTGAGCACGGATTCTGAATTTATGTTTGAATATCATAATACGGATTCCATGGATTTTTGTATAATATTTTATAAATAATCTAAATATTTTATAGACTCTTCAAAATCTTAAATAAAATTTGTATTTCAATTTATATTTCTAATAAATTTGTATAAGAAAAAAAAGAGTACAAATTGAAAATAAGGATTAGAAAAAATAGTTCTCACTTTAATCCATCAAATAATTTATGTTTTTATAGGCCTTTATAGGCTTCAAAGTTTATAAGGAAAATGGAAAGTTGAAGCTATTTCTATTTTCAATTAGAATATCTAGAATTTAAGGCATTCAATCCTATCAAATTATCCTTTCAATCTAAATGCTTAAAATTTAAGGTATTTATCCTTCAAATTCTCCCTAGCTATTTCACTAATTATATTATTATTGCTTTATAATAATATATCTTCAATTTCATTTTCAATATTTTGACAAAATTATGTGAAATTGAAGAAAAGCAAATGAAACTATTCAATTCCTTTTCGAATTAAAAGAAAACTTTTCAAATTAAGGATCCATTTTGATATCCATTTTGGAAAGCTCTGAAAGCTTCAATTTTAGATCTATTTGATAAATTCGAAGTGGATTTTATATCCAAACAACAAAAGCGTGGATTTATAATCCACTCTTTTTAAAACGGATTACTGTTACCATGGAATCTGTGGTAATAGTGAAAAACGGATTATTTGACGGATTCGGAGCGGATTTGTACATCCAAACGATCCCTTAGTATAGTCTATTCTTAGTATCCTTTGGGAGGTTGTGGCGAGCTCTTGCGGTTTGCCCCCCGGATATAAATTAAAATAAATAAATAAGATCTAGATTCTTTAAATTTAATTGTTTTCTCTAAATTACAGAATCTATTTTGTATAGAAGTATTTTGGGAATTGGAAAAACCATATTGGATAATAATATTCGATATTGTATTATATCAAATCGATTTGTTGTATAATATGTACAAATGTGTGATAGATATAAATAGAATCGATATAAAATCAAACTATCTTAAAGAAAATATAATTATAGTTAAGGATCTCTTTTTAATATATAATTCGAAAAAGATAGTATGAAGAATATAATATTTTAGTTTTTTTATATAGATTGTATATAAATTTAGTTTAATATAATTTTATTTGTTTTTTCAAAAAATATCTTTTTTAATTTGATTTAATCTTTTTGTTTTATAATTGAGTTGTTTAATTATTGATTAATTTTAAATGGACCTAGTAAGGTAGTATATATACAAAAGTATATAGGTTAAAGATATTGTAATTCTATTTATCGTTTTTGTATAAAAAGGTATTTCTAAGTTATATATATATTCTACCCCATATACGTACGAAAGGTGTAAATAGGGATAGAACGTGATATGTTCTCAGTCACGTGTTCCAACAAGGGGTGTAGCGGCTCCAGAGGGAAGTGCAGTCTTGATTAGTAATGTGAAAATGGGAGATTAGAGGATCTCTAGAAAAACTAAATATAGTTGTTTGAAGTAATTAGTGATCGTTAAAAAGGTTGTAAAAACTATTAAAGTTTTTAGAAAAAGAGACAGATAATCGATTATATTCTTTATATTTTGCAAAACTAAATCGGATTTGTTTGATTAGTTATCGAATTATATACAAAAGTATTAATATAATATTAAATGCTTAAACTCTTTGTTATATTTGTAAATATATTCTGAGGTAATATTATTATATAAAAGGTATTAATAATAGATTGCAAAATCCCTATATCTAATTCTGAATACTATCAATATTGTATTGAAGGATAGGGTAAAGGAAAACAAATTCCTTAAATTTCTTGATTTGATAGTTGAAGTATTAGTAATAATATTGGCCAACAAGAGTAATCTCATTTCGCTTCTATTACCTTTGCTTTACTCTTTATTTAAAGATTTTAATTGTTGAACTTATATTATTAATAATAGGGAACAATAAGTAATTACTTTCAATACAATTACTACAAACACCAAAATCAATAAACCAATTAGTCTTTTTATTTTTAAAGATTTTAATATATTTAGGCAATTATTAAATTATTATTTATTTATTCATTTATCATGGAGGATAGCTACGTCAATAGTCACCTTTTATAGAAAGATAATAGAATAAATAAATAATAGATTAGATTTCCTTGAGGATTAATTATAATAATTAGTGTCCTCTATATATATCCAAAATAAACAATGTAGACATTTATTTGGAAAAGATTATTATCCTAATAGACTACATAATAAATAAAATAACTAATATAATAATAATATAATTGAAATTTATTATAAAAATTGATCTCGATAATCAAAGTATATATATAATATATAATATTATATAATACATTCCCCAAATCGAAATAATTTTGATTTGCTTAAGGACAAAAGAAAATTTTCTAATTTTTAGGCAACAAATGCTACAAACAATAATATATCCACTTATATAACATACATAAATGATTTCTCTATTAGGCATATAAATTTCACAAACAAAAAAATAAAAAAAATTACAAAAATAAGGAAATACACTAAATAAACGAAGTGATTATACTTCTAATACACATATATATATAGATTATCGAATTAATAATCTAATATTTCGGAAATATATATAAATAGGCAATTAGAAATAATTCGATAAATTAGAAACATTACAAATGCATTAAATCTATAAATTGATTCAAATATATTATACACATAATAGTTTTTTAATAAAAATATCTAAAATCAAAATATTTGAAGACTCTAAAGTTTTCTAAAGTATTTATTAATTGATTATAATAATAAAATAAAATAATTCCCATTTTTTTTAAATCCTAATTCTGTATAATCTAAATTAGAGTTTTTATTATATTCCCTCTTATTAAAGAAAAATCTTTTAAACAAATCATTCTTTTACTACTGGATATATATTTCTACCTTGATTATAAATTTCTTTGATTTATTTTTATTGATATAAAATAATTGATATAATTCGATCTTTATATTATATTAATTTTTCGTTTTTTATATAGTAAGATATTGTTTTTTCTTTTTCTATTCATTTATTCATCAAAATTAATGCTAATATTTCGAATTTTCCTTATGAATTCTATTCTTTATTAATATCCCTTTTTGTTCGAAATCATTTTTCTGGGAAGAATAATAGAAATCCCTCAAAAAGTATATCTAGTTTTGATGTATTTATCAAATCTGATAGTATTCTAAAGAAGATTAGTTTATTGTTCTTTTGTAACTATATTGATTATAAAGATCGTATTGTTATTACTACTATTGAACAAGTAGGTCCATTTGTACCAGCTTTTAATAGCCAAGAAGGGATTGTTATTTCGAACAATAGTACTTCTTCTTTGGATGAATTACCTTTCTTTTCTTTTTTTGTTTCAGAAATTTTCGGATCGAAGAAGAAATCAAAAAGGTTGTTGTTGGAACACGTGACTGAGAACGTGTCACGTTCTACCCCCACTTACACTCTTCGTATGTATGTAGGGTAGAATGTGTATATAGCTTAGAAATGCCCCTTTATACAAAAGGGGCAGACAGAATTACAATACCTTTAACCCATATGCTTTTATATATACATTATCTTACTAGGTCTACCCAATATTAATCAATGATTGAACGATTCAATCACAGAATAGAAAGGTTAAACCGAATAAGAAGAGATATCTTTTGAAAAGATGAATAAGATTATACTAAATTGAGTTTATATACGATCTATATAAAAGAATTAAAATACTACATTCCTTATACTATCTTTTCGAATTATATACTAAAAAGAGATTCCTAACTACAATTGTATTTTCTTTAGAATAGTTTGATTTTATATTGATTCTATTTATATTTATTATATATTTATACATATCATATAATAAATCGATTTGATATAATATAATATTGAATATTATTATTCAATATGGTTTTTTCAATCCTTGAAATATTTTTATACAAAATAGATCCTGTAGTTTGGAGAAAACAATTAAACCTAAAGAATTCAAATCTTATAAAAATCCAAATAAATACTAATATTATTATATAAATAATTAATTTGCAATACAAATAATATAAAGAATAATATTTATAAAACAAATTTCAAAAGTAATATAAAGATTGAATAGAGACTATCTTTAAAACCATATATTACAAAGTTCTCAAACTTATATAAAATCAATTTATTCTTTATGGTTTTCAAGTATAATAAACAAAAGGAAGTTTTAGTTATATCAAAGTCCTTACTGAATTTATTTCAAAAGAAATATTAAATAAATATACAAAAGAGATTTAAGAAAAGGTAAAAATATTAAAAACAGAATATATAGATATATATAATATTATTATATCAAAAAAATCGACTCAAATTCAAATACCATTTGCATCAAATTCTTATAAACAAATATAACAAAATGAATCAAAACAATAATTCCAAAACCAATCTTTTTCTAATCTTGTACTATCTGATTGCTTAATATTATATAAAACATTAAATATAGACTATATACAAAACCTTTTGCCAAATTTAATAAAAGTATATAATAATAGTGAATTCAAATATAATGATGAAGAGTATGATTTTTTAGAAAAGAAACTTTAAATATTCTATAAATTATATAGAAAAGTTGGATTTAATCAAATTCAATATAAATCAACTTTTTCGATAATATTTTAAGGCCCTGTTTTATTATTTTATTTCAATAAAATCAGTAATTAAAGATTAAGATTTGATAAAATGATTATATGTATAAAAGTATATTTCGAAATCAAAAAAAAATGCTAGAAATATTTTATTGAATAATATAATACAATATTTCTATAAATTATACGAAAACATTCTGATAAAACATTTTCAAAACAATTGAAAAAGCTTTTCGAAACTCTTTATATATTGCAATACAGATTAATAAATTTATACCAATCAGAATTAATACTAAGAGATCAAATTATAAATATATGTCATAAAATTCCTGAATACAATTTCATATTATTATGATCTGGATTAATATATAAAGATCTTTGTGCTAATCTTCAAAATGCTATTAGTCAAGTTGAGCAAATATGAACAATAAATATTTATATTACCGATTAAATAACTAATAACCTACCCGGCACAAAAATTCATTAAACAGATTATAGATATAAAAACCAAAATTCATTTTGTGGTTAAAACCAATACCACGAAACAAGAAATCAAAAAAGATTTTTAAAAAAACGATTTATACCTCAATCGATAAAACGATTCAACCCTCGTACAACATTAAAATGCTATATATACAAACAATCAAACTATTGATTAACAAATCACCCTATAAAAAAAAAAAAATCCGATACAATCAATTTATAACAAAACATCAAATAAACAAAACCTAATTTTATCAATTTCTTTTTATATATAAAGACAATTCGAATGATATCGAATCCAAATTTGACAAAATTTTGGATAAATAAAATATTATTGAATATCAGCAAGTTGATTTTTTAAATAATCAATTAATAAAATATGAAACACACTTTATTGAAGTAGGATTAATTAATGGAATATACACAGCTGAGCTTTTTAGTAGGTAATCCCTTGTATATACATATTTGCAATAAGATCAATTTCAATAAGTGTACGAACAGATAATAAAAGGATATAAAGTTTTCCAATTCGAAGATTGATATTCTACTAGCGTTTTTCAAGACATTATCCCTAATAAAAATGCATTAAAAGTTTCAACAATAGGTGAACTATAAGTTTAGGTATTGAAAAAGGAAAAGAATATAAAATGTACAAGTGATCCTGCACACAATATCAAGTTCGGAAAAGGTTCCATACAATTTTAAAATAATATTACAATTAATATATTTCTTAATACTATCACTTTTTCAATTATATTAATAAACACATTATTCCTTATGTGTATTTAGAATATAAATCACTTATAAATATTATTTAATAATCTTATCAACATTTTAAGGCAAGGAGATAAGATAATTCCTATTATATATAAATGGGGATATTCTTTTATACTTTTGAATTAAAAGGAAGAAACAATTATGTACAATTATTTAATAGAAATAAAACTTCAACAAATTCACTAAAGATTTGAATATCCATTTGTACAAAAACTTGTAGATCTCTTAAATCAAATTGGTTATACTGATATTGACACTCATACAATCAAGAAACTCAATAAATTCTACAAGTATTATTAACTTTATATAAAATCCCCAGGGCGTTTTAAATTTATTATTAAAAATAATATCGAGTTTAATTATTCTATTATTCTTAATATATTCTATATCGATAAAAGTTCTGTTTTACATATCATTGATAAAGCAATTGTATATAATATTATAGTTTTTATACAAAATATATCTATCAAAACCATATAAAATGTAATTCGAAAATATTGGATTGATATATATTTGGATTCACCAAATTATATATCCTATAACACTGATACGAACTTTGTATTAGACAAATTCAGACAAAATGTAAGATTATTTCAAATTAATATTCGAAAAATCTCTGTAAAATCTTATAATATAATTAGAAAAATCAAGAAATATTATACTCTAATATAACATGTATACAAAATATTCAAGGAGGAGTTTAAAAATAATAAACTCAATAAAAAATCAATCTTGTAAATAGTAATAAAAATAGTTAATAATATTACTAGTTTAAATAAACTTGTACCAACATTTCTTATGTATAAAACTTATTTTCGGATAACTTTATATGATTTATTATTTCTGTTTATCTTGAAATAAGTATTTGTATATTACTTTGTAATAAAAGAAGTATATGAAATTCAAGTAAAATAAGCAATTTAAAATGTATTTACTATTTGCAATGGTTTTGATATATATGAAACATTTAATCTATCCCTCAATTCTTTAATACGAATATGGAGAAAGAGAAAAGGTTGGATAGGACCTTATAGATTATTTATAATTACTAATCAAAATTGTATAATCGATTTCCTCTATAATCCAATAGAATTTTGTATTACAATAATAAAATTATTTTATAAAAAAAAATACAAAGATAAACTCGAAACAAGCGATTAATTATCTTTACTTGAAATATCTCTGGTGATCCCTTTAAATATAAATAATTCGAGATCTGAAATTCATGAATTACAAAATCCCGTACAAACTTTTAAATAGATTCCGATACAAAATCCTATCTTTATTCCCACTCAGCGTATAACCCTCAAAATGGAAATCCCTAGAATATTATTACCTCAAAATGTTCATACAATTAATAACAGACATAATCAACTCCTTGTAGTTATATGAGATAATCAGAATCTAATAGAGGTATTTATTACAAAGAAAGAATAGGAGGCTTTAGATCTTGCAATAGAACTTCATACAAAAGGAATCATTATTACAGAAGGATTATTATTCGAAGTTTTACAAACATAAGAGATCGATAGTCTCATTGTAAAAGATATTTTTAAATTCATTAAATATAATCTCTTTATATATACCAAAAGATTGTTTAATTTATATTTCATAAACAAAATGAAAGGATGTACAATAAACTTCTTATATAAGAAATCCCGCCTTGTTATACAAGCATATAATAATTCTAACAAAGAATCAATTTTGACCTAAGTACCTATAATTCAAAGATCAAATTAAAGAATCATTATAGCCTTAGCTCCCATATTAGCAAAAATGAATATTATACTTATGGTATGAGATATTACACAAGCATATATACAGTCAAAAACATCACTTAATCGGATTGTACTAGCAAAACTTTTAAAAGAGCTTTAAGACAAGTATCCACATAGTACAATCATAATCGTTAAAAAACTATTATACAGCATTGCAAAAACAGAAACCTATTAATGGGCAATATATTGAAAACATCATTAAGAAAAGCTTAATATAATTACATCTTTATACAATCCATATTTATTTATTATTAATACAAAAGATATACAATTCAGACTTATAGAAATACAAATAGATAATATATTTATATTAGCAGATTAAGAATTTATAGATTTTGAAAATAAGAAATTTAAGAATACAAATATCAAAACAAAACCCAATGAATATCTAACATACAACTCACCCCTAATCTTCAATGATTGCATTATATAATAAGATAAGGATAGTTTTATTTTTATACAAAAAGGATAAAAAAAGAAACTCGTGAAAGCTGTCAATCCTGAGTAATATTATAAACAATAAGCACAAAGTGCATATATCACTACAATTTGTTAACCAAAAGTATCATACAATTTATCCATTGCTACATAACATCAAGATTCATTAGAGGATAATATTAAAATACTTAATAAAAGATTTGATTAATAAATAAAAAATCTTAATCAAGGATTTTTATTTATCCCATTTATACAAGATTACATAAAACTATTTATTTTTGTTAACAAATTGTTTACAAACAATAAAGATTTAAATAATCAAATTGGATTTATTATTATATTAGCAAATGAGAATATATCAAATAAAAACATCTTCAAATTGATTGGGAATATTATACATTATAATAATACAAAAAGCAAAAGAGTTACACACAGTGTACTAGCTTTTGAAATTTATAGTATAATAGAAGATATGGATATTAGAAGTCGTTTGAATATACAAATCCACTCCGAATCCATCGAATAATCCACTTTTCACTACCACCACAGATTCCGCGATAACAGCAATCCACTCTAAAAAGAGCGAATTGTAAATCCACACTTTTATCGTTTGAATATAAAATCCACTCCGAATCCATCAAATAAACCTAAAATTAAAGCTTTCAAAGCTTTCCAAAATGAATATCAAAATGAATCCTTAATTTGAAAAGTTTTCTTTCAATTCAAAAAGGAATTGAATAATTTCATTTGCTTTTCTTCAATTTTATATGATTTTGTTAAAATATTGAAAATGAAATTGAAGATATACTATTATAAAGCAATAGTAATATGGCTAATGAAATAGCTAAGAAGAATTTGGAGAGTAAATGCCTTAAATTCTAGGCATTCAGATTGAAAGAATAATTTGAAGAAATCGAATGCCTTAAATTCTAGGCATTCTAATTGAAATTGGGAATAGCTTCAACTTTTCATTTTCCTTATAAGCTTTGAAGCCTATAAAAGCCTATAAAAACACAGATTTTCCGTGGAATAAAAACAAGAACTACTTTTTCTAATCCTCGTTTTCAATCCACACTTTTCTTTTTCCCATATAAATTTATCAGAAATACAAATTGAAATACAGATTGAATTTAAGGTTTTAAAAAGCCCATAAAATATTTAGATTATTTATAAAATATTATACAAAAATCCATGGAATTTGTATTTTGATATCCAAATGTAAATTCAAAATCTGTACCCAAAAAAACAAATTATTCGATAAATTCGAAATGGATTTGTACATCCAAACAACCCCTTAGCCTTGTAATAAAATCAATTTTACAAATCATTATCTTTTAATTAAGTTTATCTGATATTTTAATTATTATCTATATAGATTTATATTTATTATACAAATACCTTATCAAATTAGATATAACAAAAGAAAAGAGACTCATAATCGATATAATGACATTATGATAATTGTACAAAAGAAAAGAGCTTACAGAAATTCAATAAATCAATAAACTTAGGGATCGTTTAAATATACAAATCCACTCCAAATCCATCAAATAATTCACTTTTTTTGAGCACGGATTTTGAATTTACATTTGAATATCAAAATACAGATTCTGTGGATTCTTGTATAATATTTCATAAATAATCTAAATATTTTATAGGCCTTTCAAAACCTTAAATTCAATCTGCATTTCAATCCACATTTCTGATAAATTTGTATAGAAAAAAGAAAAGCACGGATTGAAAACAAGAATCAGAAAAAACAATCCTTGTTTTTATTCTATAGAAAATCCGTGTTTTTATAAACTTTTATAAACTTCAAAGCCTATAAAGAAAATAAAAAATTGAAGCTATTCCCAATTTCAATTAGAATACCTAGAATTTAAAACATTCGATCCCTTCAAATTATCCTTTCAATCTGAATGCCTAGAATTTAAGGCATTTACCCTCCAAATTCTCCCTAGTCATTTCATTAGCCATATTACTATCACTTTATAATAATATATCTTCAATTTCATTTTCAATATTTTAACAAAATCACATAAAATTGAAAAAAAGCAAATAAAACTATTCAATTCCCTTTCGAATTGAAAAAAAACTCTTCAAATTAAGGATCCACTTTGATATCTATTTTGGAAAACCCTAAAAGCTTCAATTTTAAATCTATTTGATAGATTCGAAACAGATTTTACATTCAAACAACAAAAACACAAATTCACAATCCACTCTTTTTAAAACAGATTACTACCACCACAGAATTTGTAATAACAATGAAAAGCAAATTATTCGACGGATTCGAAGCGGATTTATACATCCAAACAACCCCTTAACAATATAGTTAATACAATAACCAAAACTGACCCCAATAAAGTATTAGAAGGATTTATTAATATAAATATTTTCGTTGTACATATCGAAGGATAGGTAAAACAAGAAATTCGTACAAAAGTCGATTAAACTATATACAAACTAAATTGATAATTGGGATACGGAATTATTGATATTTCATTTTATTTTTCTATTATTTAATGTTTTTCAAAGAAAGTTTTTAATAAATACCTCAACTCCAATCTATTTCCTTAAAATTTAAAAAGAAAAGAAAAGAAAAACAGCCCAGACGTTATACAAAGAATATATATAAATCAGTTGATAACAAGAGGTTTTTTAATAAAACTAGAATTAAATAAAAGAGACTCTTTTTGGATATCAAAGGATTTTGGATTAATTGATAAAGGAGGAATGGGATTTTAATTAAAAGAAAAATAAGGAGATAGAGGATAATAGTTTTGTTTGGTAGAACTAGTATACAGACGATTGGATTGTACGCATCGAATTCTATAATCTCTTCATTTACAATTCTTATAGCTATTGTCGAAATGATTAGGTATATAATGATAATCCGGAAAAAGTATTAATTCATATCGATAATACTTTTTATAAAAATCCTTAACAAAAATTCTTTGATTTTATATCAATATATTATTTATATATAAAGATTGTATCGTACAAATTTAAGCAGGTATAATTCGATTGTGAATATATGTAATATCATTACTCAGCATTGTTAAAAGAGTGAGTTAAAAATTATTGTGATAATATTGAGTGAGGATTTGTTTATCAATAAAAAGAATAGGATTTTGATTTGGTGCCACCATTGTATTTATTGTATTATACAATTGAAGGGCCTTATTCATATAAAAATATTAGTATATTATGTACAATGCCAGACTAATAGTAAGTGTGAGGTAAATCTTGGTATAATCAAATGATTTTTTGGTAAAGGTAGAAATATACATTTCAAATGGTTGGTTAAATTCGAGTTTTTTATATTTCGACTAAATTAACATAATTCCGAAGCTAGGTATATTATTCGATATGGCTAAAGAATATATATATAATAAAAGGCTATAGATTTTGATAATTTTGATAAAATTTAGTATAATATTTAATTGATTTGAATTAAAAGATTTCATATTTGTTTGATTCATTATAGGGATAAGGATTGGATTAAACAATGAAATGGCTGCTAGTCGCAAGTTCCATATACCAGTTTCGTTTGTACGAACTATCTTTGTACAAAGAAGAAAAAAAATAAAGCCTGTGTTGGAATATGTGATTGAGAATGTGTCACGTTCTACCTTTATTTACACTCTTCGTATGTATGTGGGGTAGAATGTGTATATAGCTTAGAAATGCCCCTTTATATGAAGGGGGCAAACAGAATTATAATATCTTTAACCCATATGCTTTTGTGTATACACCACCTTGCTAGATCCATCCAACAGTTGTTCTAAGAATAGAGTTTGGGATATAAAAGATTGAGGTAATCAATATATAGTCCTATATATTGAATACATCTGATCTTTTTTGTTTAATTGTTATGAAAATTATGGAAAATATTTTAAATATAAGGGGTTTTTTTTGATATTAAAAATGTTTTATATATATTTGTATTATATTGTCAATCTTTTTAAAATCTTTAGTAAAAAGGTTGATTAAGTTTTTGGATTTGAACTTTGTGGTTTTATTGGGTTAGGTAAGTTTCTTGAGAGTTTTAATCAATTATTTGATTGAATTGATAATTCTTTTAATAAAAAACTATTTCTAATGTGAAGTTGGTTTGTATTGCGATAACTATGATATTAATGATATAGAAAGAAGATAATGAATTTCTTGATTTGGATTTATTGGATTTATTAAATTCTTTTTTTAATGTATCTTTTTTATTATTAATATAGATTGTTTTCTTTTAGTTAGTTTGATTGTTTAGGATTTCTTTTCAATTAAATCAATCAATTTGATTAGTAATTATACCTCCTTTTTTGATTAAAAATTAGAAATCTTTTCCTTTTTTATTATTTGTTGCGAAATGGCTAAAGATTTTTAATAAACCTATAACTTTTAGGTTTGTTTTTAATAAAATATGTGAAAAGATTATATCAAAGAATAAAAAGAAGAGAAAGATTCAATTCAATTTGGATATTGGTGTTGATGAGGATAATAAGAAGATAAGAAATCAATTTTTTTTTTCTTGAAATTTTAATAATAATAAGGAGTGTAAAATATTCAAGGGAATATTCATTGATAATATTATTAAAGAAAAGAAGAGAAAGATTAAGATTTTGTAAATTGATATTAAATACATTAAGAAAAAAAAAGGTTTTCAAAGGAAAATTAATTAGATGATGTTGGTGATTTTATTTCTAATATCTTAAAGATTTATTAATAATATAAAATGATTAAATTTTTAATAAGATAAATTTTTCATAAATCTATCTACTATTATTTCAATTATTGAAAAATAAATGAAATAAAAATTTCCTTTTATATATTCTTGTCTTAACCACATATTCTAAATATCAACATATTTTAATTTAATAGTGATCCTTTTGTTCTCGCCTACTACTAATCTAATAATTTATTAATTATTGCAAAATATAATAACTAATAATCTAATAAAAAGATTGATTTCCTTAAGAAATCAAAGAATTACAAAGATTTCTTTTGATATACATTCTATACCTAATAATTCAACTTCAATAGTGGATATAGTTATTATATTTTGTTTTGAAGCTTTTCAGATTATTGATTCTTCAAATAATAAAATAATATAACCTTATAATAATCATCGAGTTTCTAGATTGTCTACAAAAGATATATCTGAAAACAATAAAAATTGAAAGATTTGATTTTTATTATATTTAATAATATAATACCTTATATTTCAAAGGTATTGAATGTAGTAATCAATTGTTTTTATATAATTCGAAAATAGATTAATAAAAAAAATGATTAAACTGAAATACAACAAATACAACATCAGTTTTTATAGTGATTGCAATATATAATATAGATCCTATCTTTTTCTGATATATTTATATAAATGTGATATTTGCTTTACCATCATTTTTTATGAATGTTATAAAGGGTAGTGAAGTGTATATATTATTTTGATTGAAATTGAATTTTATTATGATCTTTTTAATGTATATATTGTATATTAATTATATTTTTTTTGTTTTTTGATTATAGATAATATAGATACTTAGAAACCATTTTGTATTATTTAGATTATGGAGTTTGTAGGCAGTTTTGATATTAGAGATGATATGATTAGTTGTTATCAAATTTTTTTTGTAATAGATAATCTGTATATCATTTATAAAGAATAAGATTAAGACTGTTTGTTCTAGATTTATAAAAAGATAGGATTTTTTTTGGTATTTGATAAAACTAAGATTTTTTATTATGGTATTGAAGTTTTTAAATCAAATTGCTAGGGAATTATGGAGATTATATAAAGTGTAATTAAGAATTATGTATTTGTTTAGTTTTTTAAATCTATTTAGCAAATAGTAAACTATTGGTATATCTAATGGATTCCTGTTAGTATTGACAAATGTATTTATTATATTGAATCATTTAATTTCCAAATTATATTTTATAATTAATATTATAATAATTTTGAATGATTGTTTAGTAAAAGTTGTGGTATAAGGGGTCGTTTGGATATA
This sequence comes from Botrytis aclada, assembly GCA_014898285.1. NCBI lineage: Eukaryota > Fungi > Ascomycota > Leotiomycetes > Helotiales > Sclerotiniaceae > Botrytis > Botrytis aclada. The sequence goes on along the minus strand of RCSV01000001.1, from coordinate 1,016,368 downwards.
CAAATCCGCTCCAAATCCGTCAAATAATCCACATTTTTTTAAAACGGATTCTGAATTGACATTTGGATATTAAAATATGGATTCTATCAAATAATCCATTTTTCAATGAATTTAATATATTTAGTATATTTTGCAATAAGGAGGAAATAGATTATTTTCAAAATAATACTAAACAATTTACATTTTCTAATGAATTTGTATGGGAAAATGAAAGTATAGATTAAAAACGAGGATTAGAAAAAGCAGTTCTTATTTTTAATCCATCAAATAATCCGTGTTTTTATAGGCTATTATAGATCTTCAACTTTATATTTATTTAGTATTATAGTGATGTTAGTGTTTCAAAAGCCTGAAATTATAAAGTGTTTTCATTTTTTATCAAATCATTTCTGATTTTGAATTAAATTACTTTATATTTCTATTCTCTATTTATTAGAATATATATAGATTAGTTCAAAGTTTATTCTTTAGTATCCTTTTTTTTATTGATTTAGATTCGAAACCATCTTATTCTTTAATTATTTATTATAAGTGTTATTATGCGCGACAACAAGATCAATAACATTGATGAATTTCATCAATTTATTTTTATATTGATATATAACATAATGGCTATTATTAACTCTTTTTTTATTATTTCAATTTTAAAAAAAAAACTGATACACTTAATAAATTTAAAACATAATCTATTCTTGATTTTAAACATTCTCAATACTATTAAAAATAGTTTCATATGCCTCTTCAAACTTTTCGATTTCTAATTCAATTTTATCACAAAAAAAACAAAGCTCCAACATTTTCAATATGTTTTGATTAATTAAAAGCTTTATATATTTCTTTATATTATAGGATAGCATGAATCCGTTCGTGATATAGCTGAAGTTGTTTCTTGTTCTAAAAAAACAATTTATAAATATTTCATTTGAATCTATTTATTATACTATTTTAATTGATTTTAAAATAGTTTTATGAAGCTTTAGATGCTATTTTAATATAATATTTATTAATAATAAAATTACCAAATCCAACTATACAATCAGTTTTACCTAAAATAAAAAAGAATGAAAAATATCATCAATATTTTGCGAATTGTCTAGACACTTTCGATAGGATCTTTATTTCAATAACAATACTCTTCAAAGATTGATCTACCTATTTTAATCAAAAAGAAGTCACTTTACAAAACATTTTTGTTGTAGTCATTTTCAATTTACAATTTTGCTATATATTAGTTGGTTGGGAAGGTTCTACAAATAATCAAAAGGTACTTTTAAATGCCTTGATTTTAAAAGATCTATAAATTTTAAAAGATTATTATTATTTAGATAATACAGAATATATAAATATTAGGTAGGTGCTTACTTTTTTTAAAGGAATAAGATATCATTTATAAAAGTAATATAGATTTAGAAAGATATTTAAAACTTTAGAAAAACTTTTTAATCTTCAATACTCTTCTTTACAAAATGAGATTGAAAAAGAATTTGGAATAATTAAAACATATTTTCTTTTTCTAACACAATATTAAAGATATTTATATATAATTTAAATATACACAGTTTATACTTTTTATACTTTACACAATTTTATTCGATAGAATAGCTTCGAAGAAAATCCATTTGAGATTCAATTCGATTTTATTACCAATTCTTTTTCAAATACTTCAAACGATACAATAACAATTTCAAATAATAAAGAATCAGATTCCATTTCATTACAATTTATAAATTATTTTAAATAAGGAATTGTAGAAGTTATATGGAAAGATTATTATAAAATTAAAAGAATTTGAAAGACATAAAATAAAGAAAAACAATATCAAATTGAAATAAAATTCAATAAATATATATAATTCAAAATATAAAATAATCATTAGGATTCCTTTATTTATTATTATCTTCTATTATAGCCTCTAATATTTTATTGTATTCTTTTAATAATTGAAAAAAATCTTCTTTTTATTTTGTATAATGAAATAAATCCTATATACATTTATATTTACCTCCATCTTTAGGAATCCAAAATCTATATCTTTTTGAATTATAATTCTTATCAATTTCCTACCACTCTTCTAGCCCAAAAAGCTTAATTTCATTCTTTCCTTTTAGCTTCAATATATTCGAGCTCCAAAAAGCAAGATTTCTTCAAACAATATGCTATCATCAACTGAATATTTTATAAAATAGTTTATTAGAATATAAATAATATTTATTAAATAATAAATAAAAATAGCTAGAAAAAATAACTAAGAAAAAAAAACTAGATAAATCTTTCACCCATATAAAATCCAAAGATTCCTTAATATTTCTTTCATTTAGATTTTTCAAATTAATTATAAACTATTCTACACTAATTTTCCAAGCTTTAATCCAAATTGAAATTTTGGAAAATCTAATTGTTTAAAATTTATATTAGTTTTTCTATTAATATATTATGGATTTTCAAGAATTCTGTATCTGTTTTAATTTATAATTAATATTTAAATTTTTAAAATCAATTTTTTAAAGCTTTTTAATCTTTTTATTATTAGAGATTTTATTATCAGTAGTTTCCTTTTTTTTTTTTTTTTGTTATCTTCATTAATATCAATCTTCTAGTTCTCAAAATCTATTTTAAAACTATTTGATTCGGATTTTGATATAGGGTTATCACTGTTTTAAATAAGATTTCTTATTCTTGAAGTTTTTCTAATTGAAATTAATTAAATTTAAAGTTTACTTTCAATCCACATACTGTGATTGATATGTTTCAATATTCAATCAAATTTGTACAATTATTTTATTTTGTTTAGCCTTTAATACTTTTTAATAATTAGAAGTTTTTCAAAACATTTTTAAAGTATAGGAAATCTAATATTTTATTTTTATTTTTCTCTTTTTCGATTTCTAATTTTTTTGGTATTATTCTTACTTTTCGATTGCGAGTGTTTCTAGTTTTTTGTTTTTGTGAATAATCTACTCTTTTTTCTTACACCTTTTTTTTGCTAGATCTAATAATATTTGGTATCTTCTTTAAACTTTAAAGTTTTAAATTCAAAATTATAAATGTAAAATTGATTGTTGATTTCAAATAAATTGTACTATTTGTATTAATAATAGTATCTTCAGGCTTAAAATATTATTATTTCTTTTAAAACAAATAATCTAATTGAATAAGATATACAAAATATATACAAAATCTACAAATAAATGTTTTTTCAATTCTTTATTTTTTTTGTTTTTATTCTTAAAGCTTTTTAAAAATAAATATTTTATAGATTTATATATTCCTTTATTATTAGCTGAAATGACTTATATATAGACTTTTAGCTTTATATTCCAAGCCGTTTTATTATTCTATAATTATTGAAACTTACAAATATATCATTCCTAGAAAATATAACACAAACTAATCTCGAAAAAAAAGGAAAGAATATATAAAAATTAAAGATTAATAATAGATTATCACTTTTTAAAAATAAAAGTTCAAACAAAATATCGAAATTGAAGGCAAAAAATACAAAAAAGTAATGTAAGAAATAGAGAGCAGCTAATATTAAAAAGGTTTATTACTGAAAAACAAAAAATATAAAACTCTATTTCAAATCCACTTTTAAGTATCTTTCTAATTAAAACAATTGTTGTTTTACAAAAGATTAAAAAATATTAGAAATTCACCAAACTACTTTTAAAAAAGACATCATTTCAGCAATTGATTAAAGAAGTATCAAATACTTTTCAACCAAGAATTAAAAAGAACTAGAAATAGAATACTATTACACTAATAGTGATTTAAAAAGCAGCTGAATCTTTTATAATTATATATTTCGAAAATATACACTTTAATTTATTTATTAATTAAGAATTGACTTGTTAATATTTTTTATAGTATTATAGTATTATACATTTCATACAAAAAGGTAAATCATTAAAGATATAAACAATATTTTTCTTTGAAGAATAATAATAATAGCAACACTCGTTATTGATAAATACTATACTACAAAAGGTTAAAGGATTGAAGGAATTAAGAGAATAACCTGAATAATCGATTTTCTCACTAGCCGTTTCTCACTAACCATTTCTCACTAACTATTTCTCACTAGCCATTTCTCACTAACCATTTCTTTGGATTTTTGTTTCTTATGCCCAATAGGCAAATGAATTAATATACTAAGATATCTATATATTATTAATCTCTAATCTTATTATATTCCCGATAAACAACTTATCAATATCCTTTTTTTTTTGTAGAATTTGTAAATAGGAAATTCAGTCTTAATAACTTTATTATTTTTCAGTAAAATTGCATAGTATTTTTCAAATATATATTTTTATCCATTTCTATAATATTCTCTACAATCTTTATATTAAAAGATTAAATCGAGAGATTATTAAAAGGTAAATTATATAAAGTGTTTAGATAAATAAATATATATATAAAGCACAAAGACAGAATAGATAGTAAGGAAATAGAAAAGAAAATAAAGTAAAGAAAGAAAAACTAAATTATTAAAAGCTACTAAAATCTGAAAGTCATTTTTTATTCAAAGTTTATAAAGGTATAATTATTATAATATCTTTTTTGTATTATTTTCTAAATTCTTTATATATCTTATTTATAAATTCCATTTGAAAAGAATCTATATATATAAACATTAGTAAAGGGTTGTTTGGATATACAAATCCACTCCGAATCCATTAAATAATCCGCTTTTTATTACCACTACAGATTCTATAATAACAGTAATCTATTTTAAAAAGAGTGGATTATAAATCCATATTTTTGTTGTTTGGATATAAAATCCGCTCCGAATCCATCAAATAGGTCTAAAATTGAAATTTTTAGAGCTTTTCAAAATGGATATCAAAATTGATTCTTAATTTGAAGAGTTTTCTTTTAATTCAAAAAGGAATTGAATAATTTCACTTACTTTTCTTTAATTTCATGTGATTTTATTAAAATATTGAAAATAAAATTGAAGATATATTATTATAAAATGATAGTAATATAGCTAGTGAAATAGTTAGGGAGAATTTGAAGGGTAAATATCTTAAATTCTAGGTATTCAGATTGAAAGAATAATTTGAAAGAATCGAATATCTTAAATTCTAGATATTCTAATTGAAATTAAAAATAACTTCAATTTTCCATTTTTTTTATAAACTTTGAAGTCTATAAAAATCTATAAAAACACGGATTTTCTATAGAATAAAAATGAGAACTATTTTTTCTAATCCTCGTTTTCAATTTACACTCTTCTTTTTCCTATACAAATTTATTAGAAATATAAATTGAAATGTGAATTGAATTTAAGGTTTTGAAGAATCTATAAAATATTTAGATTATTTATAAAATATTGTGTAAGAATCCGTAAAATCCGTGTTTTAATATTTAAATATAAATTCAGAATCCGTATTTAAAAAGAGTGGATTATTCAACGGATTTGAAACGGATTTATACATCCAAACGACCCCTAACTCCCTATAAAATTAATGAATATCAAAGATTGAAAATTAAAGAAAATCAATAAGCTTAAAGACTACATCAGCCCCTAATAATTTATATTCAATAAAATAGTTTTGAGTGATTATATAATATATTTGATGTTAAAGGAGCAATACTTGATATAAAGCTTTGAATTGATTTTTTAAATTATTGAAATCTTTGAAAGATTTATTAATATAAAGCAAGCTATTTGCAACTTCTGAAATAATAGTTTTTTGATATCTTTTTAATAGTGTATAATTTGCAATAGATTGTTTATATTATTCTGCCTCCAATTATAAAATAATTAATATGAAACAAATAAAAGTATATAAATAGAAGGGTATAAATTCCTTATTTTATAAATTCCAGAACTATATTTATTCTATTTCGAATACTTTTCTCTAAGAGAGATATAAAGCAAGCTAAATCAGATAAACCCTTTTCTTTATTTGAAAATAAAATCAGCATTGATTATATCAAAACTGAAGAATGAAATACAAATCTACTAGTAGCTATACAGATTTCAAATAAAAATTAAAGAATTGATCAACTCTTTGTATAATTGTTCTAATATCACTAGTATTCTCGATTATTAGTATTATTTGCTTTTAGGAGTATATTCCATAAATGATTGGGAGCGAAAAGCTATATAATATCTTTTTTTTTATTAAATTGAATATTCTATCCAAATAAATTAAAAAGATATTGATATTTTACATATCGACCCTTAATTTAAATAAAAATAGTTAGATTAAAGAAATAATATTAAGGAAATGGATTTATATCAAAATGATTTTCTTTTTAATTTGATTATCAATTAGATTCTCTATTTAATTAATAAAAGTTTTATACTTTAAAGTAATAGCTTATACAAAGTAGGTATAATAAATCAATCTTTACCTAGTGAATTGATTTAGGTGTTAACTATTTTTCTATAAATAAATTTTCATTAAATTTAAGAAATGTGTTTTGTAAAATTTCTATTTGAATTAATTTGTAAATTTCTTTAAAATATTTTCGGTTTCAATTTCCAAATCCAATAATTTACCCTCCCCTTTATTATTATTTTCAAAAAAGTTTTCTTCATTTTTTATATTGTTAATAATAATGTGTTTTAAACTTTGAATAATATTATATATATTATTGCTATTGTTATTCTCCTCGTTACTATTATTCTCATTATCTTCGATATTAATGTTGTTGGGATCAGTATAGAGCTCATTGGTTCCAGAATCCTAATAGAAATTGATAAATTAATAAAATTGAAAAGAATTAGATTTGAAATAAAATATCTATCTATAATTCTTCTATTTTGAAGAATATAATTTTTGTAATTGATTAGCAATAGCATCATTACCCTTATCAAAGAAAAAGAAACTAAATAATAAATACCTAATAATAAAAGAAAAGGAGATATAATTATCTCAAAATTGACTCTAAAATTCAACTGCTTTTATTATAGATTTAGACTTTTGTTTGAAATAACAAATTTGGGGCGAAAAACTTCAAACTCTACTTCAATACCTTTTACTTCTATTTCCTATAGATATAGATTTTCGATTGCCATTATCATTAATAATTTTCAACTACCTAAACATTTTCAAGGTGTTCTAGATAATAACTCCATTATTAACCATTGAAAAATTGTATAAATCAAAATATCTTCAAAAATAAAATGAAATAGTAATTCAAGTAGATTTCTTTAGAAAAAATAATAAAAAAGAAAACGAAATTTACAAAACATTTCTTTTTCGATTTTAAATACTTTTTCAAAATCATTACTTTATAAAAAGATTTTACATAATTCTTATAATTAAATATAAGGTTTTAATATCGAATTAAAGTTTAAATTAAAATATTTATAAAAATAACGGATTATTCAATGAATTTGATATTTAAATAATAAAAGTATGGATTGAAAATCCACTCTTTTTGAAACGGATTACTATCACCACGGAATTTGTGATAATAATGAAGAGTGGATTATTCAATAGATTCGGAACGGATTTGTATATCCAAACAACCTCTTAGATATTGTTTGGATATATAAATCTGTTCCGAATTTATCGAATAATCTGTTCTTTTTGGATGCAGATTCTGAATTTACATTTAAATGTTAAAACACAGATTTTACGAATTCTTACACAATATTTTATAAATAATCTAAATATTTTATAAACCCTTCAAAACCTTAAATTCAATTTACATTTCAATCCAAATTTCTAATAAATTTGTATAGAAAAAAGAAAAGCGTGGATTGAAAACAAAAACCAAAAAAAGCAATCCTCATTTTTATTCCATAGAAAATCCACATTTTAACAAACTTTTATAAGCTTCAAAGTTTATAAGGAAAATGGAAAGTTGAAGCTATTTCCATTTTCAATTAGAATACCTAGAATTTAAAGCATTTATCCCTCAAAATCCTCCTTAACCATTTCACTAACTATAATACTATCACTTTGTAATAATATATCTTCAATTTCACTTTCAATATTTTAACAAAATCATATAAAATTGAAAAAAAGCAAATAAAACTATTCAATTCCTTTTCGAATTGAAAGAAAACTTTTCAAATTAAAGATTCACTTTGATATCCATTTTAAAAACCCCTGAAAACTTCAATTTTAAACCTATTTGACAGATTCAAAACGAATTCTACATCCAAACAATAAAAGCACGGATTTATAATCCACTCTTTTTAAAACGGATTACTACCATTGCGGAATCCGTAATAACAATGAAAAACAGATTATTCGAAGGATTCGGAGTGGATTTATACATCCAAACGACCCCTTGGCATAAGGATTATCAAAGTTTTCATATTCATATAATAATCAAAAAACCCTAATTGATTTGTTTAATAAATATCTTTGTGTTTCTAATCTCTTCCAATTATTCAATAATTTTTTATTTTTATTTGTCATTACTTTAGAGTTGTATTCGTAATTTAAATAGGCAAACTGAATTGTTCTTTTTCCTTTTTTTCCAAGGTGTCAAGATGCTCTTCAAAATATGATTTGGAATTTTGAGTATCTATCGAATCTTATCATTGTTATAAATATCGTTTAAATCGATATTTCGAAGTTATATAAAAAAATGATTAAGGGGTCGTTTGGATGTACAAATCCGCTCCGAATCTATTGAATAATTCGTTCTTTATTACTACTATAGAATTTGTGATAATAGTAATCTGTTTTAAAAAGAGTGTATTATAAATCTGTACTTTTGTTATTTGGATATAAAATCCGCTTCTAATTTATCAAATAGACCTAAAGTTGAAGTTTTCAAAGCTTTCAAAGTGATATCAAAGTGAATATTAAAGTGAATCTTTAATTTGAAGAATTTTCTTTTAATTGAAAAGGAATTCAATAGTTTTATTTGCTTTTCATTTACCTTTCTCTTTCTTTTTATATGATTGTATATTATTATTTTAAAATTGAAAATGAAATTGAAGATATATCATTATAAAGTGATAATAAAATAGTTAGTAAAAATAGGTAAAGAGAATTTGAAAGGTAAATATTTTAAACTCTAGATATTCAGTTTGAAAGAATAATTTGGAGGGATTGAATACTTTAAATTCTAAATATTCTAATTAAAAATAAAAATAGTTTTAACTTTTCATTTTCTTTATAAGCTTTGAAGCCTATGAAAGCCTATAAAAACATAGATTTTTTATAGAATAAAAATAAGGATTGTTTTTTCTGATTTTTGTTTTCAATTTGTATTCTTTTTTTTCTTATACAAATTCATTAGAAATATAGATTGAAATATAAATTGAATTTAAGGTTTTGAAGAGTTTATAAAATATTTAGATTATTTATAAAATATTGTATAAAAATCCGTGGAATTTGTATTTTGATATTCAAATGTAAGGGGTCGTTTGGATGTACAAATTTATTCCGAATTTATTAAATAATTTGCTTTTCATTGTTACTACGGATTTCGCAGTGGTAGTAATTTGTTTTAAAAAAAAATGAATTGTGAATCCATGCTTTTATTGTTTGGATATAAAATCCATTTCGAATTTATTAATTAGGTTTAAAATTAAAGCTTTTAGAACTTTCTAAAATGGATATCAAAGTGGATTCTTAATTTGAAAAGTTTTCTTTTAATTCGAAAAAGAATTGAATAATTTCATTTGTTTTTCTTCAATTTCATATGATTTTGTTAAAATATTGAAAGTGAAATTGAAGATATATTATTATAAAGTGATAATAATATAACTAGTGAAATGACTAGGGAGAATTTGAAGGGTAAATGCCTTGAATTCTAGGTATTTAGATTGAAAGGATAATTTGATAGGGTCGAATGCCTTAAATTCTAGGTATTCTAATTGAAAATAGAAATAGCTTCAACTTTTCATTTTCCTTATAGACTTTGAAGCTTATAAAGACCTATAAAAACACGGATTTTCTACAAAATAAAAACGAGGACTGCTTTTTCTAATCCTTGTTTTCAATCCGCGCTCTTCTTTTTCCCATACAAATTCATTAGAAATATAGATTGAAATATAAATTGAATTTAAAGTTTTGAAGAACCCATAAAATATTTAAATTATTTATAAAATATTATACAAAAATCCACGGAATCCACATTTTGACATCCAAACGTAAATTCAGAATCTGTGCCCAAAAAGAGCGGATTATTCAACGAATTCGGAGCGGATTTGTACATCCAAACGACCCCTTAATCCATCAAAAAATCCGTGTTTTTATAAGCTTTTATAAGCTTCAAAATCTATAAGAAAAATGAAAAGTTGAAGCTATTCCCACTTTCAATTAGAATACCTAGAATTTAAAGGGATTTCAATTAGAATGCCTAGAATTTAAGGTATTTATCCTTCAAAATCCTTTCTAGCCATTTCACTAGCCATAATACTATCGCTTTATAATAATATATTTTCAATTTCATTTTCGATATTTTAATAAAATCATATAAAATTAAAGAAAAGCAAGTAAGGGGTGGTTTAGATGTACAAATCCATTTCGAATTTGTTAAATAATCTATGTTTTTTTTAGAGTGGATTCTGAATTGATATTTAAATATCAAAATGCGGATTTTGTTAAATCATTTGTTTTTTAATGAATTTAGTGTATTTAATATATTTTATGATAAGGAGGAGATAGATTATTTTCAAAATGATATTAAACAATTCACATTTTCTAATAAATTTATATAGGAAAAAGAAGAGTATGGATTGAAAACGAGGATTAGAAAAAGTAGTTCTCGTTTTTATTCCACAGAAAATCTGTGTTTTTATAGGTTTTTATAGACTTCAAAGTCTATAAGGAAAATGGAAAATTGAAGCTATTTCTAATTTCAATTAGAATACCTGAAATTTAAGAGGATTTCAATTAAAATGCCTAGAATTCAAGGCATTTACCTTTCAAAATCCTCCCTAACCATTTCACTAATCATAATACTATCGCTTTATAATAATATATCTTCAATTTCATTTTCAATATTTTAACAAAATCATATAAAATTAAAGAAAAACAAATAAAACTATTCAATTCCCTTTCAAATTAAAAAAAAAACTCTTTAAATTAAGAATCCACTTTGATATTCATTTTGGAAAGCTCTAAAAACTTTAATTTTACATTTATTTAATGGATTTGGAACAAATTTTACATCCAAACAATAAAAGCGCGGATTCACAATCCACTCTTTTTAAAACAGATTGCTGTTGCTACAGAATCTGTAATAACAGTGAAAAGCAAATTATTCAACAAATTCGAAACGGATTTGTATATCCAAACGACCCCTAAAGCAACTGAGGGCTTTTAAAATCTATTATCAATTTGAGAGTAGGCTTTATAATAATAATGAAATTGATTGATTCAACTTTAGAAGGATCTATTGAGATGTATTCGAAAATTTATTTACAAACAGTACCCCGTTCTTCAACATTTGAACCTGAACTTGGAATAGAATTTGAATGAAAGTCTATCTTTAAAGGCATGAGAAGAAAAGTTAAACACAGGCTCTGACTCTAAATCTAAATCTGAGTTCAAATCTAATAAACCCAAATGAAGATGGAAATCTCATAAATCTGAGTATTAATACTCATTTTAATGAATCTAATACAACTAATATATTTGATAAATCACACAAGTCTAAATTTACAATATAATATATCAATAACAAGTTTTATTCTAATTCTTATTATTCTTGTTGAATGAATTTACTGTCCTCATATACACTAACTTAACACTAGCTTGGCATTAATCATCAAGAGATATATTATCTCTTGCGTTCATAGTCTTAATACGATAGTCATTACAATGCTAGCCTCCGTATACCTATAATAAGTCTTGGTACTCTTATTACTCTTATTTTTCTTATCATTCCTGTTATTCTTATTATTTTAATCATTCTTTTTAATTTTTTTTTAGGTTGATTTAATATTGAAAATAATTTCATGACAAAATAAGAAATAATCTAATACTTTGACAACCAAGAAAATAAAACAATAAAATAATAGAATAATAGAATAATAAGAATAATGAAATAATCGGATTAAAAAATGTTTATTTTTTATATTTTTATTAGATTTTTATATAATTTCCTATTTATATTTTGTTTAGCTTTCTTTATATAAGCTTTTCTAAATAGATCTTGATTCCGAATCGAATTTATTAAATTTATTAGATTTATTAGATTTATTAAATTTATTAAATTTATTAGATTTATTAGATTTATTAAATTTATTAAATTTATTAGATTTATTAGATTCATTGGATCTAGATTTAGATTTAGATTTGTATTTTGAAAAAGAATTTCTATTTGGTTTTTGGTTCAGCTTTTAATTTCTAAACTTTTATAAATGGATTCTAACTCTAATTTTAATTAGATCTTGATTCGGATTTTGATTCAGGTTTCAATCCAAAGATTTAAAAATATTTAAAATAATTTTACTTTAAGTATTATTTACAAATACTTTTTCAAAGACATTTCAATCAATTTTTCCGATTTTCAATCAATCAATTCAATTACTAATAGAAATTTCATTTTGAAAATACTTTTTTTACAAATTTATTCAATAATCTAAATACTTTACACTTTATTATTGCCTAAATTGTATTTGATTCAATTGAATCAATTATAGATTTATTACAAATCTAAATTATTATTATATAGATCTAAACTATCAATGTTTAATCAAAGATTATTGAATTGAAAGATATAATTGTAATATTGAAGATTATTATTTGCAATAATTCATAAGCTCCACCTCATTACAAATATTTTGTTATTCCTGAAAAATATCATAATAATAAGCAAAATATTATAAAGTATTAAGATCAATACACAACTTTTTGTATCACGGAGGATAGCTACGTCAGTGGTCACTTTTGATAGAGAGATAATAGGATAAAGGATTAATAGATTAGATTAACTTGAGGATTGATCGTAATAATCAGTGTCCTTTATATATACCCAAAATAGGCGATGTAGGCACTTATTTGGGAAAGATTATTATTCTAATAGACTGCGTAATGAGTAGAGTAGCTAATATAATAATAATGTAATTGAGATTAATCATAAAAATCGATCTCAATAATCAGAACATGTGTATAGTATATAATATTGTGTAATATATTTTTTAGATCAAAATAATTTCGATTTGTTTAAGGATAAAAGAAAGTTTTCTAATTTTTAAATAATAAATGCTGCAAATAACAATATATCCACTTATATAATATACATAAATGATTTCCCTGCCGGACATATAAATTTTACAAACAAAAAAATAAAAAATGATATAAAAATAAGGAAATGCATTGGGTAAATTGGGTGGTTGTACTTTTAATACATGTATGCATGTAGATTATCGAATTGATGATTTGATGTTTTGGGAGTATATATAAATGAACGTTTAGGAATGATTTAATGGATTAAAGACATTATAATCATACTAAATCTATAAATTGATTCAAGTATATTGTATGTATAGTGGTTTTTTAATGAAAATATTTAGAATTAGGGTATTTAAAGGTTCTAAAGTTCTCTGAAGTATTTATTAATTGATTATAATAATAAGAATAGAATGATTCCCACTCTTTTCAAATCCTGATTCTACATAATCTCAATTAGAGTTTTCATTATGTTTCCTTTTATTAAAGAAAAATCTTTTAAACAAATCATTCTTCCACCGCTAGATATGTATTTCTATTTCGATTACAAATTTTTTTAACTTATTCTTATTGATATAAAATAGTTAATACAATTCGATTTCTATATTATATTAAACCCACGCTTTTCATATAGCAAAACATTATTTCTCCCTCTTCTATTTGCTTATTTACTGAAATTAACATTAATACTTTGCATTCTCTTTACAAATTCCATTTTTTATTAATATTTCTTTTTGTTTAGAGTTATTTTTCTGGGAAGGATAATAAAAATCCTTCAAAAAGTGTATTTAGTTTTGATATATTTGTTGAATCTAATAATATTCTAAAAAAAGTTAATCTATTATCCTTTTGTGGTTGTATTGATTAGAGAAGTTGTATTGTCATTATTATTATTGAGCAAGCAGATTCTTTTATATAAATTTCTAATAATTAAAAAAGGATTATTATCTCAAATAACAATTCTTTTTTAAATAAATTATTTTCTTTTTTTTTTCTATTTCAGGTTTCAGATTAAAGAAATCAAAAATTACGAATCGGAAGGGTTGTTTCAAGAATAAAGTTTGGAATATAAAAGATTGAGATAATTAGTATATAGTTCTGTATATTGAATGTATCCAATCTTTTTTATTTAATTATTATGAAAATTATAGAAAGTATTTCAAATGTAAGGATTCTTTTTTTTTTCGGTATTAGAAATGTTTTATATATATTTGTATTATATTGCTAATCTTTTTAAAATCTTTAACAAAAAGGTTGATTGAGCTTTTGGATTCGAATTTTGTGATTTTATTGGGTTAGGTAAGTTTCTTGAAAATCTTGATTAATTATCTGACTAAGCTGATAATCATTTTGATAGAAAACTATTTTTAATGCGAAATTGGCTTGTATTATAATGATTGTGATATTGATGATGCAAAAAGAAAATAATAATTTTTTTGATTTGGATTTATTGAATTTATTAGATTTTATTTTTGATATATCTTTTTCATTATTAATATAGATTGTTTTTTTTGGTTAATATGATTATTTAGGATTTCTTTTTAATTAAATCGATTAATTCGATTAGTGATTATATCTCCCTTTCTAATTAAGAATCAAAAATCTTTTTTTTTTCTATTACTTATTGCAAAACGACTAAAGACTTTCAATAAGCTTATAGCTTTTGGATCTGTTTTTAATAAAATATGTGGAAAGATTATATTGAAAAATAAAAAGAAAAAAAAGGTTTAATTCAATTTAAATATAAATATTGATAAGAATAATAAAAAGATAAAAGATCAATTTTTTTTTTCTTGAGATTCTAATAATAATAAAAAATATAAAACATTTAAGGGAATATTTATTAATAATATTATTAAAAAAAAAACCCCCGAGATTTTGCAGATTGATATTGAGTATATTAAAAAAAGAAAAACTTTCAAAAGAAAATTAATCAAATAATCTCGATAATCCTATCTCTAATATTTTGAAGATTTAGCAATAATATAAAATAATTAAACTTTTAACAAAATAAATTCTTTATAAATCCATTTACTATTATTTTAATTATTAAAAAATAAATGAAATAAAAGTTTCCTTTTGTATATTTTTATCTTAATTATATATTTTAAATATCAATATATCTTAATTTAATAGTAATCTTTTCATTCTCATCTATTATTAATCTAATGATTTATTGATTGTTATAAAATATAGTGATTAATAGTTTAATAGAAAGATTGATTTCCTTAAGGAATTAAAGAATTGCAAGAGTTTTTTTTGATGTATGTTCTATATCTAATAATTTAACTTCAATGGTAAAAATAATTATTATATCTTATCTCAAAGCTTTTCAAACTATTAATCCTTCAAATAATGAAATGATATAATCTTGTGATGATTATTGAGTTTCTAGATTGTCTATAAAGAATATATCTGAAAATAATAAAAGTTAAGGGATTTGATTTTTATTATATCTAATAATATAATATCTTATATTCCAAAAATATTAAATATAATAATCAACTGCTTTTATATAATCCGAAAATAGATTAATAAGAAAATAACTAAACTGAGATATAGTAAATGCTATATCGGCTTTTATGGTGATTATGGTATATAATACAAATCCTATCTTTTCTTGATATATTTGTATAAATATGATATTTGCTTTATTATTATTCTTTACAAATATTACAAAGGGTAATGGAGTGTAAACATTATTTTGATTGAAATTAAACTTTGTTATAATCTTTTCAATATATATATTGTGTGCTAGTTATAATCTCCCTGCCTTTCAATTACGGATAATATGAATACTCAGAAATCATTTTGTATTATCTAGATTACAAAGTTTGTAGACAGTCTTAATATCAGAGATAATATAATCAACTATCATCAAATTCTTTTTGTAATAAATAACCTATATATTATCTATAAAGAATAAAATTAAAACCATTTATTCTAAGTTTATAAAAAGATAGGGTTTCTCTTTACATTAAATAAGGCCAAGATTTTTCAATATGGTACTAAAATCCTTAAACCAAATCGTTAGGGAATCACAAAGATTATATAAAACATAATCAAGCATTACATATTTGTTTGATTTCTTGAATTCATTTGGTAAATAGCAAACTATTGATATATCTAATAAATCTTTGTAAGTATTAACAAATACATTTATTATATCGAATTGTTTGGTTTCCAAATTGTATTTTGTGATTAGTATTATAACAATCCTGAATGATTATTTAGCGAGAGTTACGGTATAAATAGATTCAATAATATTTTTTGATTGAAGATCCTCTCATATTATTAGTTTTGCTTTATATCTAGATAAGAAATCTTGTTTATTGTATTTGTATATAAATATCTATTGTAATAGGATAGGAACAATTGGAGTATCCTTTGTATTTATTTTATACTAAGTTTTTTTTTTCTTTAGATTATTGATTTCAATTTTGTATTTATACTTGAACTAAAGTCCTAGGAAATAATCCTTAAGTTGATAATAGCGTTTAAATAATAATAATAAATTTGAGAAATAAATTTTTGGTAATATTTTTTACTGATTCTTATTTAGAGTAGTAGAAGGATTAGATTTTGTTTGAATAGCTGTAACGATTATTTTATGAATAGTAATATAAGAATTGTTGCTCTCCTCTTGTTTTATGATTGAATGACTAGACCAAAATGTTTTATGGAAGTTTTTTAATCTATTATCACCTTAACTAAATAGACTTGTAATGATTATATCAATAAATGTATGGTTTATTGATATCCCTGATTTTTATTTTAGAAGACCTTACTGTCTAATTAAATAATTGTGATTAACTAGAAACGAAGTCTTAGGAATAGGAGAATCGAAGTCGAATATTTAATACTCTAATGAATTAAGAGTTGATTATAGAATTTCAATCTTTATAACTTTTTATTGTGTAAATAATTGTTCATAAAGATTAACTTCATTTCCAATAAATGAATCAAATACTCTTTTCTTAAGAATAAACAATCAAACTAGTAATATATCCTTTATTACACAAGATTTTAAAAAAAACAGACTTTCTATAAATACATCTTTAATTAATCTTAATATAGGAATAGGATCCTTCCCAGATATATCATCCTCATTTGTTAAAGAATCTATATAATCATTAATGAATAGAAACTTTGAATTACTTTTATATTCTGTGCGCAGAACATTAATAGTAAGGGGTTGTTTGAATGTACAAATCCACTCCGAATCTATCGAATAATTCGCTTTTTATTATCATTATGGATTCTGTAGTAATAGCAATCCGCTTTAAAAAGAGTGGATTATAAATCCGCGCTTTTGTCATTTGGATATAAAATCCGTTTCGAATTTGTTAATTAAATCTTAAATTGAAGCTTTTAGGGCTTTCTAAAGTAGATATCAAAATAGATCCTCAATTTGAAGAGTTTTCTTTTAATTCGAAAGAAAATTGAATAATTTCATTTACTTTTCTTCAATTTCACATGATTTTGTCAAAATATTAAAAGTGAAATTGAAGATATATTATTATAAAGCGATAGTAATATAACTAATAAAATAACTAAAGAGAATTTGAAGGGTAAATGCCTTAAATTCTAGGCATTTAGATTGAAAGGATAATTTGATGGAGTCGAATGCCTTAAATTCTAGGTATTTTAATTGAAAGTGGGAATAGCTTCAATTTTCTATTTTCTTTATAGATTTTGAAGCCTATAAAGGCCTATAAAAACGCAGATTATTTGATGGATTAAAGCAAGGACTATTTTTCTTGATTCTTGTTTTCAATCTGTGCTTTTCTTTTTCCTATACAAATTCATCAAAAACATGGATTGAAATGTGGATTTTATTTAAGGTTTTAAAAAGCCCATAAAATATTTAGATTATTTATGAAATATTATGCAAGAATCCGCGGAATCCGTGTTTTAATATCCAAACATAAATTTAGAATCCGCGCTCAAAAAGAGCGGATTATTCGATGGATTCGGAGCGGATTTGTACATCCAAACGACCCCTAAGTCCAATAAGTTTATAATCCATATTTTCTGAGATAATAAATGATTCTTCAATACCTATTAGATTATTTAAAATGAAACAATTAATATTCAAAAATTACAAATTACCTAATTATTTTTAAGATGAAATATCTGAATCTTAGATTACTAAAGATTATAGATCCTCTGATAATATAATTCTTCTATAATTTATAGATATATTTCCACCCCTCAGATACACTCATGAATCCTACTCATTTATAAATATATCTATAATACACATAATAATACTAAACAAGGAAATTGCTATAGCGTGATTTGAAATAATCTCATTATATTTTTTTTCTAGAAGAGTACTATCGATATCGATTGGGATTGAAATATTAAATTTTTTAAAAAGTTCTTGTAATTTCTGTTTTAATAATATATCGATAATTCTATTAAAAGTATCAATCTTATATATATAATTTTTATTAAATATAACATTGTAAGTAATAATAACCCTCTTAAGCTTTAAAATCTATATATAAAAAATCAATAATTCTATAATATATTCAATAAGATATTCAATATGTGTTTTAAGATTAATCTTATAGAATTTCCTATTAACTCCAAGTTTTCTTTTTTATCTAATAAATAAGCTCGATATTTAGGGGTCGTTTGGATATACAAATCCACTCCGAATCCGTCAAATAATCCATTTTTTATTGTTATTATAAATTCTGTGATAACAGCAATCTATTCTAAAAAGAATGGATTGTGAATTTGTGCTTTTATTGTTTGAATATAAAATCTATTTCGAATCTATTAAATAGGTTTAAAATTGAAGCTTTCAGGGCTTTCCAAAGTGGATATCAAAGTGGATCCTTAATTTGAAGAGTTTTCTTTCAATTCGAAAGGGAATTGAATAGTTTTATTTGCTTTTCTTTAATTTCATGTGATTTTATTAAAATATTGAAAATGAAATTGAAAATATATTATTATAAAGTGATAATAATATGGCTAATGAAATGGCTAGGGAGAATTTGAAGGGTAAATACCTTAAATTCTAGGTATTCAGATTGAAAAGATAATTTGAAGGGGTTGAATGCCTTAAATTCTAGGCATTTTAATTGAAATTGGGAATAGTTTCAACTTTCTATTTTCCTTATAGGCTTTGAAGCCTATAAAAGCTTGTAAAAACGCGGATTTTCTGTGGAATAAAAACGAGGACTGCTTTTTCTGGTCCTTGTTTTCAATCCGTGCTTTTCTTTTTCCTATACAAATTTATCAGAAATGTGGATTGAAATACGGATTGAATTTAAGGTTTTAAAGAGCCTATAAAATATTTAGATTATTTATAAAATATTGTGCAAGAATCCGTGGAATCCACGTTTTGATATTCAAATATAAATTCAGAATCCGTGCTCAAAAAGAGTGGATTATTTGATGGATTCGGAGTGGATTTGTATATCCAAACGACCCCTTATATCAATATATATTATTTCAATTTGATCGGAGATTATAAGTTAAATAATCGATAACCGATAACATGGAATAATGATAATAGTCTTGGAATCATATATTCAATACCTTATTTGAAGATTTGAAAGAATGGGCTTTATAAGGATTGATATTATATAGGTAGATAGCTACTTATATAATTTCTATTTATATACAATCAGGAAATCCTAAAGAAATATATATTTTGATCTGCTTTATTATAATTTCTTACTCTGCTCGTTCTGATTCTCTATTTGCTTTATATATATTAGATAAGAATAACTCTAATTCTATATCTTTTTGAACTATCCATTTTTCGAATACAATATCTCCCATAATACCTATTACAAAGATATCATTGTTTTGCTTAATGTATACAATAGATAGACTGTATTTTCGTAATATCTAAGCAAGAAATCCTTGAATAATCTTACAAACTTCAAAATAAGATTTTTGATAAAAAAGGAAAATAAATATCTTTTTACTAAACATTTCCTTAATTACTAAAAGTTATAAAACTTTAATATATCCCTTTGTAAAGTCGAAAAGATTTTATTGAATTTTGTAGAAAGAATACAATGATTAATATTTATTAAACAATTGTAAAATGATTTGTTTTATATGAGTGCGGGTATAGTCGATATATTCTAATTTAGTTATTCTTTTTATTCTGATATTTTTTGTAGAAAAGATTAAATATTCTAATACTTCTTTTCTTGAATATCCAAATCTTTTATATTATAATTTGATAGAATTATATTATAGTCTTAAAGGATTGTGAGATTGTTGAAAAGATTGTTTGATTTTTTATTAATTAAAGGATATATAATTATTGATTGATTTATTGGGATATTTATAAGGGATAGAGAATAAGATAAAGTAGATTATATTCTAGGAATAAGAGATTGTCCGTATGAGTGCATTAAATAACAATAGAATTATTATCAACAGGTTCATAACAAAAAATAGAATCTAAACCCATAAATTATAAACCGACTTTGTTCAATTTAATTTCCGAAACAATATTAATATAAAAATTAGAGATGTATATTATATTCTTGAATATAAGATCTTTATTTTCAAGACTATTAGATTAACAAATAATCCTTTTGATTATACACATACTACAGCCAACAATTAGAAAGATTGTTATTCCAAATTCAACATAATCTAATAATAAAAAAGATACATACTCTTATCCATCAAAAAATAAGATATTATTAACAAGATACATAGCGCCACCTATATCCAAAATGATGCTCTAAAATAAATAATAAAGAATTGTTATTATAATACTATAAATCCCACTTGATGATCCACCCTAAATAATTATAGCACTTAGTCTAAATCCAGAACTATAATAATTAACTTGATTTGAGGATTTCAATTATCTTTTGCTTTTTCAGGCTTTTTTTGTATTATTTCATTTGTTGGATTTCATTTGATTTATAATTTGGGTACATTTATGATTAGTAATCTTAGGAATCTTTTTTCCATTACTTTTTCTAGTAAGAATAAATTCGATTGTAGAGTATTCCTTAGGAGAATAATATATTCTTAAATTAATAATCTTCCAATCACTTTCTTATTTGTATAGGCATATAAACTTTTTTCTATTATTATTTCTTTTTTTATTATTACCTTACTTATCTTTACTGAACACTTGAAATAATAATTGATTTGAAGAAGTATTAACTATGAAGACACCCTTTATCTTAGATTTGATAAAACATTAATAAACAAAACCATTAAAGATATTATTATATTATTTCAAAATATAATTTGGTATTCCTAATTAATCATTTGTATCGATCTATATAAATATAGTAAACATTTATTCAAAAGCTATATATTCTTTTACAATTTGTATAAAATCCTTAATTACTTTATTATACTTGATTTCCAAGATATTATAAACAACTATATTAACATAAGCATTTAATTATTCAATATGCTATTTGATTAGATCAATGTGTTTTGTGTAAACTTGTTAAAGATAATTATAATAACTTTGTACTACTATAACTTCGATTATTTGTGATATAGATGTAAAAAAATCTTCTAGCTTTTTGACAAGGAACCTTAGAGGTGTAGACTTTTGAATCTTATTCTCGATTGTAATATTCACCAAATAAATTTGATCTACAATCTCAATGATCCAATCAAAAACCTCCTTATATTTTTTATGCATACAATTATATTCATCTCTATCAAAGTAATATTCACTCTGAAAAACGAAATATTCAGTCAATACATTTTGAAAGATATATAAAAATAGTTTTGATAGAAGGGTTATATTGGTATTATTGTTTTGATTAGTTGGTAACTTAGCCTTACAATCTTTAAGAATATATTTATATTTTTCTTGGTTTTGCACATCAGTTTTTTGTATAAAATTAAAGATTCTAATAAATTGCAACAGATCTTTTATAAACCAATCTTTATCAAAAAGTTGTAATATATATGGAAAAATTTTTTTCTTGTATTCCGATATAGATTTATAAATAAACAGATCGATCAAATCCTTATTGGGTTTAATATCATCCCAAATACCTTTCAACATATAGATATTTTAGAGTTGGCAATATTATTGATTTCAATGTGCATAAGTACTCAACCAAATAATTAAATCCGAAATACTAGCTTTACTTATAATGATTTTGTAAGAATAATAAAAAGAATTGAGTATCAAAATGAGTCCAATAGATATATAAATTGTTGTATAGTTATTTAAAAGCAAATCGGGCTTATAACTATTATGGAGGATAGTTATATCAGTGGTCATCTTTGATAGAGAGATAATAAGATAAAGGATTAATAGATTAAATTAACTTAAGGATTGATTGTAATGATTAGTGTTCTCTATATATACCCAAAATAAATGATGTAGATATTTATTTAAAAAAGATTATTATTTTAGTAGATTGTATAATGAGTGGAGTAGCTAATATAGTGATAATATAATTGAGATCGATCATAAAGGCTGATCTCGATGATTGGGGCATGTGTGTAGCATGTGATATTGTGTGCCATTTTGTAATACAATCAATTACTATTTGACTATAGATTACAAAAATGAATTAGAATTTTAAAAAATCATATTTCTTATTAATCTATTTTCCAGCTTTGTTTATACAAATAATCAGATATATTTTGATATAATTATTAATAATCTATATAATTTCAACCTTTAGTCTTCTAGATAGTATATTATAGTAAATATTTGGTATAAATTAAATAAACAATATTAGACTCTAAATCTCTTATACAAAGTTTCTATAAATTACAATAAATATAAAATGAAAAAGATTTTATTTAATAAATTTATTATTGAGTTCAAACGATTTGTTATCAAATATAAGAAAACTATTGAATAATAAGTTATTGATTTTAAATTCAAGGTTTTCTAAGATTTAATTAATGTTTTAATTAATCGCTTTAATAAATCTTCTGCTACTAATATCAATATATAAATAATTTAATAACAAAGTATTTATAATAATTTAAAGAAAAAGACTTATCTTAATAATCAATATAAAAACCAAGATATCAATTCTAACAATTAAAAAAAAAACTAATAAAAAGAAACCTGCTATTACTATTATTACATTTATATTTAATCCCTTTGGAGATTCTATATAATTGAATATTGTTTGCTAAAACCAATAAATCTTATTATATTATAATAGAAAATAATATCTAAATCTTGGCTTTTATTTTTATTGCAAAAAGTCTAATTATATCAATTTCAATTGTAAAAAAAAATAATACAATAATATAAAATATAATATCAATTCAGAAACTATATAATATTCCAATCATTCTTTTACTACAAATCAATATACTTTAAGCATGCATTGTTTTCCTATTATTAATTATTATTATTAGCTTAAACCCTGTTGTAATATTTACAATCCTATTCATTAGAAAATATTCCTATTTATTAATTGTTTTCCAATTACTATAACATTATTCCAATATATCTCTTTAATCCCTATTAATAATATAAACTTAAATGGATTTGTCGAAGGTTTTATGTATTCAAATGATAGTGGAAATTCTATTCCCTAATTGAATATATTAAAAGATTAATTTCGATTTACAATTGTGAATTAAGGTTTCTTGTAAAAAGCTTATCTTTGTGGATTAAAAAATCAATTATATTTAGAAATTCTTTATATTTTAAAATAATAAATAGCAAATCTCTTAAAATCTTAATGGAAATTTTCCTTGTATTTAATATAATTATTCTATTCATCGACTTTATAGATAGTAGAGCTATAAAATATAGGTTTATTAATAGAACTCTTATCTTCAAGTTTTGTATCCTTATATATCCTCTTCCTATTATTTGCAATCTATTATTTGCAAATAGAAAAATCTTTGATATTTTATTCCAATATATACTATTAGATCTACAGATCAATAATCACAAAAAAATCAATTTATTTTATATTATCAACCTTTTTATTACAGATCTTATAATCCTTGATTTCTTATAACTCCAATATTATAATCTCATTATTGATTGGATAATAATGATTTTTAAGTTTATATTTATATATTATTTTAGATATTGCTATCCAACCAATTTTATTATAATTGTTGTCCTCGATTGTAATAATATGCTAATTCTAATAAATACTATACTTAATTTAATATCATATACACCTATTAGAAAATCTATTTCAAAGAAATCTATCTTAACTTTATATTAAGCTTTTATTAAAAAAGTTATTAATAAAAGTTTCGAAACTTTTTTCATTTTATTTTAAGATCAATTAATACTTTTAAAATCTATTATTCCGATTTCAATATATATAATGAAAAATCTTAAAAATATAGATTCTATTTATTCTATACTATTCAATACAAACCATAACTATATCTACTCAATTAATAAAAAAATAAAGACTTATATTAAAATGATATCAAACCATTCGATCCTGAAACTAACCCTAATACAAATCATTGTTGACTTTAGAATATACAAAAAACCACTACAAAACAAAAATATTTTGTTTTTATAAAGCACCCTATCACTACCAAACCTCTTAAAGGAATCAATTAATATTTTACAAAATATTTAATAGAAAATAAACAATATAAGATTTCTTATAACTAATAACTTTATTCAATTCTATAAAGATTAGAAAGTTTATATTATAAGAATAATCTAGAATAAATTAGATAGAGTTTGTAAGTTATATTGAATTATAATAGATGATTTTATTCAATTATATTATAGTATTGTAGAAAACGATATCAAAAAGTTTATAGAAAAGATTAATTGATTTGTATTATTTGTAGTTGAAATTCAAAGCAAACTATTGCCTTGGTTTTGCAATCTGTTTATCAATTTCTTACCTTTTTTTACTAATAAGCTTTTGCTACAACACTTTTGGGATTATAAGATTGAGATTATATTAGATAAGAAGCTTTTGTATAATAAAGATTGCTCTATATTCTTAGTTAAGCTTTAAGTTGTTTGTAAATAATTTGATAATAATTTAAATAAAAGATTTATTTGTGAATCCTGTTTTCAATTGATTGCTTTGCTTTTTCTAGTTATAAAGCCTAGAAGAGATATTCGAATCTGTTAAGACTATTATAAACTAAATAATATTACTATCAAAAACCAATACCCTTTACTACTAATCAAAAAAACCCTCGACACTTTTTGCTACACCAAAATCTACATTAAATTGAATATTATTACTATACTCAATAAATTACAAATCATTAAACGTTATGAATAAAAGATTATCTTTACAATTCATTTTAATTTATTCAAATCCCTAGTTATATCCTTCAATCTTTATAATATACCCATCTTATTTTGGAATTATATTAATTATATTCTCTTTAATCTTTTAAATAAAAATTATATAGTATATTTAAATAATATCTTGATTTACTTTAAGAATATTATTAACTATCAAAAACAAATTCGTAAAATCATTCAAAGATTTATTAATATTAGATTACAAATCGATATTGAAAAATATAAATTTGAAACAAAGAAAACGAAATATCTCAATCTAATTATTATTTTTGGCGATATCAAGATAAACTCTAATAAAATCAAGATTATTCTCGAATAAAAGTTGCTAATTAAATTAAAAGATTTTCAATACTTTTTAGATTTTGTTAACTTTTATTAATACTTTATTTACAACTTTTCTAAAATCACAAAACTTTTGAACCATTTATTAAAAAAAAAGAATATATGGAATTTATTGAAAGATTGTGTGGAAGAGGCCTCTATATTAACTATATTGCGATACATATCAGCATATTATCTATCCCATAGTATTATATAGGGGTGACCAATATGCCTGTCTATGGTTCGTTTAATCTAGTTTGTTTAGGTAATCGTATTACTAATCACTATATGTGTTTTGTATTAGTAACTTTTATTCCTTTTAATACTCCTTTATAGAAGTTATTACCTTTGATTTCCCTGATCTTTTATGCTTCTATTATCTCAATCCTAATATATCCTTAAATCTTTCGAATATTATTCTTATTAGAGGTTTAGTTATCTCATTTGTTATTATATTCGATATATTGATATAACTAATTATTACCTTTTCCTTTTCAATAAAATCTCTAATGAAGTAATAATATATATCAATATACTTTGATTGTTTATATAGGTGTGGGTTTTTGGTTAGGGTTATTACTTTTTGGTTGTTGTTTAGTAATTGAATAGTATTTTTGTATGTAAATATATATTCTGTTTTTTCAAAATCTTTGAGTATTTAAGCTAATTATTTTTTTTGTTTGGTGAATATTGTTATTGATATGTATTTGGATTTAATATTTGATGTTGCTATTAAATTCTATTTCTTATTAGTTTATAATATCAATCTTTTATAGAATATAATAATTTTTTTAGAAATACTTTTCTGATTATATTGATTATTTGTTTAGTTTGTATAAATAAAGACTTTTATAATATCTGCTGATAGATTATATTCCTTTACAATTTGGTATTGTATTTCCTTAGATTTGTATTTGAATTTCTAAATAATTGTAGCCCTCAGATATTATATTAGATTCTTTATTTCTATTTTATAGTATTTCGTTAGCTTTGTTATATATTGTGATAATCGATCTAGTACAAAAAAAATGTTTGGTTTTGTATATATCATTGAATAAATAAGGCTACCTATAGCTTGTTAATATTTGGTAATATTGATTAGTTTATTGTTTTTTGTAGTTGGTTATAGATATAAGTAATTAGTGGTAAGTATCTTCTTAATGTAGTGCTGGGTATATAAGATTCCGAATTTTGTAAATATAACTTCCAGATATTCTTTTTGGTCTAATGTGAGTAATCTGTTTACTCAATTTTTTATAATTCTAATGCTTAGAATCTTATTAATCTTCTTTAGGTTTTTAGTATTAAAATGTGAGAAGAGTATTGTAGAGAATCAATTAAGTTGATTTTTTGAGATCGAGGAAGCAATTATATTATTAATATAAATTAATAGATTGAATTATCGAATAGTATATATATACAAATATGGATCAGCGAGACTTTGAATAAAGCCCTAATTGATTAATTCAGACTTTAAAAATTGATTTTAATCTTATCCAGTTTATTTAAGGCTATACAAACTTCTCAATATGTGTAAGATATATCCATCTGATATATTGACTTCCTAAGGTAATGCGAGATATATCTTTTTTTTGAGATGGGATTTTGTGAAAGTATTTTTTATATTGAAATGTTAGTATTCCAAATTTTCTTTTGCAATAATTATTAAGAATAAGTGAAATATATCAAATCGTATTGTAGGGGTAAAGATTTCATTATAATCTTTTTCAAGAATTTGATTGAAATCTTTTGTTATTAATTGTACTTTGAATCTTTCAATTTTATTATCTTTCGTTTTTATTATGAATATTTATTTTATTGAAACAAGATTTTCTTTTTTTGATAGAATATATTGTTTTTAAATACTATTTACAACCAATAAACTGATTTCCTTTTTGATAATTTGTTTCCATTTTTCTCTATATTCAGGGTCCGAGACTGCCTAATTATATATAATAGGAATAAGGATTTCTAGAATCTATTCTGTAGAAAAGGTTATATCCTTATCTATATAGTTCCCCAAAATCACTTAAAAACTTTCGAACACTTTCATCTTAACACTCGAATCAATTCTTAGTATAAAGGGTATAGAGATTATAATATGTTTAATAGTATTTCCATCTAGGTTTATTGAGAGTATTGCTATCATTACTTTTATTAGTTTTTGGATATATTTATCTGACTTATTATTATCCCATTTACATTTTCAAAAAAAGTATTTTTCAGAAATATTTATACCCATAAATGTAATCAGGGTTCTGATAAAGGATTGATTATTTGTAGATATAATGTTTGATATTTTTATTTCTTTTATTCCTAAAGATAATATTAGATTCTTAAACGGATTGATTTCAATAATATTCCCTTCACTATCTTTATTGAATTACTGAATATTATCTATCTTAGGTATATTAGAGATTATTATTTTCGGGATTACAGGGATAGCGATATCTTGTAAGAACTCAAATAGGGATTCTTGTATTTCTTATATCTTATAAGATTTATCTCTAGATTTCCTATCAGAAATAATATTTTTTGTGCCTTGAGATTCTGATATAAAGTTTTTTATTCTTAAATTTAAATCTTCCCCTCTTTTGAATTCGTTTATAATCATTCAGCTTACCTGTATAATATAACCTAGTTCAAATGAATATACTCTGATATACTTATTGATTATATATAAATATCCCATAAAGATATTTATTCAAACTATATCTTGTAATTTGTTATACCATTAATCCTTTAAAATTATTTTTGGATTAATATATATATAGCATTTGTTTCCTTATATTTTATAATAATTGATATCCGGGGTTGATCCTGTGAATATTTCGATTGAATTAACAATATTATTATTGATGATTGGTTCAGTATTCGTTCTATTCTTACAGTATATATTATATTCAATAACTTTATCCCAGAATTTCAATAGCAATCTAGCCTCTTTTAATATAACTCTTATATCAACTTCAGTAATACTGATATTTCTTTTAATAGTTTTGTTTTAATAAGATGATATTATAATAGTCAATTCTGATTGGATTCTAAAGTTCCATTCTCTAACAACTTGAATTAACTTTGGTGTATTATTAGTTCGAATAGTTATTATCTTATCGCTGATACCAAATTCTAATTCAATTTTCCATTTTTTCAATTTTGGTATAACTTTATCTTTAATCTTCAAAATCAAAATCCAATTCACTCTTATCCAACTATTTATAATTAATAAAAAATAACAATTTCCTTATAAAGATTTTGGGAATAGTTCAGTAATATCGAAATGAATAAGCTTTAATCTTTTTGTTTTATAAAAACTAAGTTATTTTGGAATTAGATTTTTTATCTTAGTGAGTATACATACTTTATATATAAGAATCTTAAATAAAACTTTGATCGACTTTTCCAATATAATAATTTTATAAGGATTTCGTATCTTTTCTAAACCGAGATGATTGAATCGTCTATATTATAATAGATAGTTTTCTAAATCCTTGAATCTATTTAGAAAGGTTTCTATTATAGTTTTGTTCGATTCAATATTATTAATAATCTTTGTATTTTGAAGAGCAATATCTTTATATCCTTTCGCAATATTCGAGATTATATAAATTCCTCTATTCATTTTTGCTTTAATAATATTTATTCCATTCTTTCAAAAATATATACAATCTGAATTGAATCTGCTCTTTAGATTAGTTTCACAAATCTTCTTACCAGAAAGAAGATTGACTCCTAATTCTAGTATATATAACATCTTTGAAAATAAAACCATACCACCATTTTCTAATTCCATTATAGCAATACCTATCCGATCACAATACATAACTCCCCCACCAACTTTTATCATCTTTCTCTTTATCTTTTTAATATCTTTAAAGAAGAAAAGTTGATCAAATATATATAAAGAAGCATTAGTATCTATATATCAATAAAAAGGAATAATCTTACAACTAAATTCTTTAGAGATACAATATTCTTTATCATCAAACTCTTCCTCGCTTTCTAATAAATCGAAATCAATTGAAAGACTCTTACTATTTGCAAGATAAACTTGATTATTCTTTTTCTTAGAAAATGATATTTTGGTTGTTTTTTTGAGTGTTGCTTTTTGTTGCTGAGTTTTATAGTATTTGTGAATTAGGGTTTGTGTAAGGATGAGATTTTTGTAATTATATAAAAAATGATCTTTTTATTTGTAGAGGTAGTAAGTATAAGTATTGGCTGTTTTTTCTTGATTTTGTTATATTATTAGGCTTGATCTTTTGTTATTTTTTTATCGATTTGGGATTATATACTTTTTGTTGGTAATATGGGTTTGTTTTATTTTTTGAATATTAAGCTCTTTAATAATAAAATATTTGATTTTGTTTTTTATTACTAATATACTTTGAATGCTTATAGTATCGATTATTATTTAATATTCGCTTGAAAGATTTCTAGTCAGAATTAAAAATAGAGCTTTGTTTTTGTATGAATTCTTGAATGTGGGGTTAATAGTATTAAACTTGTATTGATATTCTTTTAATTTATTTTAAGCTTTAATAATAGTTATTTTTGGATGACTAATAAATTTGAAAATGAATATTTGGATTATTATTAAGTACAAATTGGCTATAATATTATTAGTTCTTGAGTACTTTGTTTTCAGATAGTTTTATAGTGTTCGTATTGTATTATACTTATTAACAAATGCTTTATCATTGTTATTGAATAATTTACATATATATAAAAGTATATTAGCTTCATTTTTCAAGTATTTAATCTTCTTATCAAGGTTGAGTTTAATATTCATAATTTTGTTTTTTACAAGAATTAGGAAAACTTCAATACTATCAATTTCCATTCTGATTTCTTTAATTTTAGTATGCCTTTGTAGTGTAGATTCAATTGTATAGAACTAATCCTTTTCTTTCAATTATATTTTTATTTGTTGAAATTATCACTTTTGGGTTTTTTGAGTGAGATTTGGGATATTTTTGATTTGCTTTTTGATTTCGTTTATTTTGATATTTATACAAAAAATTTGCAAGATTTTTCTTTTCCTTTTTTTATATAGATATAATCATATAGATTGTAAATATAAGTATAATTAGTATTATATGCTTTTTGTTGTATTGCATACATATTTATTTGTAAATAGTATTACATACTTTTTCAATTTTGTGAATTGGTAGTAGTAGTGATTACAGCATTGCATACTGACTATAGAATAATGCCACGCATTTTTCAATTTTGTGAATTGGTTTGTAATAATGATTGCATCAATTATATCCAAAGGTTATACTAACCAGATCTTATAATCTATTAAAAGATTATATGGAAGAGGCCTCTATATTAACTATATTGCAATATATATCAGTATATTATCCATTTCATAATATTATATGGGGGTGACCAATATGCCTGTCTATGGTTCGTTTAATCTAGCCCGTTTAGGTAACCGTATTACTAATCACCATACGTGTTTTGCACCAGTAACTTCTATTCCTTTTAACAGAATTGAATTATTAATCAAAAGAATATCTTTGGGAAATTAAAGTATACTTTTGTTTTTGACTCAATTCTTACAATATTTGATCATTATTATTATATAGTTATCGAAATAAATATTTCAGATTAATCTATAAATAGAATATTCTTTCAATATAACAATAAAAGCGGATTATATTTAATTATATATTTCTCCTTGAAATATAATACAGCTAAATATAATTATAAGATTTACAATAAAAAACTACTTATTATCATCAAGTTTTTAAAAGAATAGAGATCTAAATTATATAAAACCTAAAAGCTATTCGAAATCATTATTAATTATAAAAACCTAAAGTACTTTATATTAATAAAAATACTGAATCAAAAATAAACTAGATAGACTAAATTCTTATTTGATTTCAACTTTTGTATTATATACTATTTTAATTATAAGGCAATTCGCCTCAATATATTAAATTGTAAAACAAAAGACTACTCTGTTTATATTAATCTTAACAATAATTGAATCAAAAATTGCCTATAAACAATTCTTCTAGGAAAAGTATTCGATATTATTATATTAAAAAACTTTATTCAATAAATGAATAACAATATCAATCTTATTATAATTCTTATAAGTATAATCATTTCCGATATTGAGAAATCGATTGATAATTTTATTAATAAAGTATACAAATCATCTGAATTGATTATTATCATATACAAAACTCTTTAGAATCTGATTGTCTATTATTGACCACTATCAATCCAAAAAAACCTTCGATTTGTTTTTCAAAACTATAAATTGATTAATAGCAAAATCTTTTATTATAACTACCTTTTTGTTTTTCTTTTTATTAAACTCTATATTTAGATTATATATCGAATATATTTTATTAGATCTGTTGAATACCCTAACCGAGTTAAAACTATTGATCTCGTTTCCTGTATATATTGGTGGCTTAATATATCAAGAGAAATCGAAATTTATGTACAAGCCTATCAATTTTGTTTTTGAACTAAAACTTTCCATTTTATTGTACCCAGATTTCAAAAACCTTCACCAATATTATTCTATTTCTGGTCTGATATCTCCATTGATTATATTACACTATTACCAATCAGCAAACATTATAACAAAAAGTATCAATATATTATTATAATTATCTATTGTTTGATGAAAATGTATTATTTCATTTTAATTATAGAATTGTTTGCAGAGAAACTTGCTGATTGGTTTATCAAAAAAGTTTACTATTTATATAATACACTCAACAATATAGAATCCGATAAAGGTTTACAATTTATATCAGAATTCTGGAAATATTTATTTGAATATTTATTAATCATTTTGAAACAATCCTTTTCATTTTATTTTGAATCCAATAAACAAATGAAGAGAAATGATATTATAATAAAACAATATCTTCAAGCTTTTATAAACTTCTTTCAAAATGATTAATACAATTGACTCCTATTCACAAAGTTTGTACCTAATAATACTATCTTAAAAACTATTAGTATATCCCTATTCTTTACTAATTATAATTTTCATCCATATTTTGATATCAAATCCTCTTCACCAATTCCCTCAAACCTATTATATCAATGCAAATACGAGTTTCTAAAAGCCAATAAAATTACAAATCGATTTGATATTATTCTAACAAAATTGAAAACTTTAAATACTCAATTTATTCAGATATATAAAGATTATATCAATAAAACTTGTATCGATGTTCTTTTATACAAAAAAGGTAATAAAGTAGTATAGATCAATACTAAAAATATAAAAACCAATTACCTAATAAAAAGAGGTGATAACAAATAGAATAGTCTCTATAAGATTCTAAAAGTTTATAAATAAATCTATCTACTCCAGCTCTTTATTAGTTTTAAAATCTTCCTAATATTCCATAATTTATTATTCCAATTATTCTATCATTTATTTAGATTGGTTGGTTAAAAAGCAATCAACGAAATTGAATTCTATCGAAACTAAGGTTGCATCTTAGAAAAAGATAATGAAACGAATGAAGAAATTGAGTGGTAGAAATTCAATAAATTATTTGATTGTTATAATAAGAACGGATTTCATTATCAGATCAAATAGAAATATTATTCAGCATTTTGGTAACCTGTTGAAGACTTTTGTGGCTAGGAAGATATAATCATTGCTTTTCACTTAGCAAATCCAAATAAACTAGAACTATCTACTTAAATGAGTTTCAAAAGATTTATTACTTCTAATCTCCTATTAGTATTTATATCAAGTGCACCCCTGAATTGAGGTTAAAGCAAATCTAAAAAGCTTTATCAATTGATTAATACTTCCAAAAAGATTCATTTTAATCTAATAATAGAAATTAGAGTATTTTAATATTATTTTATTTTCTAAAGAGTTAATTGATATTACAATTATAAATCAATCGCTTTGAATAAAAGATATTATTATGATGTCAATTATATAATCTGTAATTGTCTTTGTGCTTCAAACATAGCATATTAATGCGCTCTATTTCCTATAAGTAGGGCTTCACTCTTTCATAGCTCTTTTACCTTTATGGTATAATATAAGTCTTCACTCGTACCTTAACACCAGAACAATTAAACTTGATTAAAATAATTAAGTCCCAATTAATCAAAAGTTTTATATACTATTTATGGCCAATTAGAAAAGATTTTAGAAATTGATATCTAATGAAAACAATCTACTAATCCAGATATAAGATTATGTAATCATATATAATACAATTTCGCCTTATTTGATTCTACCAATTTGTTATCTCATTAATAGGGAAAAAAAGAGAGAAAAAGAGAGAAAAAAAGAAACAAATAAGAAAAATGAGAAAATTTTATAGTTTTTATTTTTTCATCTCGAACATAATAAAAACTAACGTTTCAAAGACAGATTATTATATATATTATACTATATTATTAAAAAGAATCAAAATTTGAATTTATATTTATATCTCATATTAATACCAGCCATTAGGGAAAACGAATTTTCAGATCATAAATTATGGAAGTTCTTTCTTATTAATTGTTATATAATTTTGAACTCCTACTAATTTGTATACTTTAAGCTCCTTTTCTCCGATGGCTAATTTTACATACAAGTGAGTTTAGTTCTGATTTTGGGTTTATTTCTTTTTAAATAAAAAAAATTATTGATTTCGATTTCGATTTCGATTTATAATAATAAAAAGACCTGAAAATGAAAGAGGATTGGAGATATGTATACTAAAAGTATATATAATCATTTAAATTAAAAGTTAAAATAAATTGAAAATAGTAATTTTATAGTCTAGTTTTCTTTTTCTTAAATTTTTAATGTTCAATAAATCTATTCAATTCCTATAGCTTTCCTTTCACTCTCTTATACTTAAGAATATTATAGCTTTAGATTCTTTAGATTATTCGAATTAACTTCAGTCAAACAATTTAACTTCTCCGTGACTATACTACTATTTCGTTTCACGATAAATAATAAATAATAAATAATAAATAATAAATAATAAATAATAAATAATAAATAATAAATAATAAATAATAAATAATAAATAATAAATAATAAATAATAAATAATAAATAATAAATAATAAATAATAAATAATAAATAATAAATAATAAATAATAAATAATAAATAATAAATAATAAATAATAAATAATAAATAATAAATAATAAATAATAAATAATAAATAATAAATAATAAATAATAAATAATAAATATCTTAAAAGTTAAGAGTGATTTTATTTTCTATAATATACCTTTGATTATATTATAATAATAGTAGACTGATAATTATTCTTCTAGAAGTCATCGAGATAATACTAAATTAGATTTAATTTAGCATGATTCTAGATAACAACCCTTTATATTTTTTCTATTTAAGTATACTTTTACTCTACTCTACTATTATTTTATATTTATAATATATATTAATTAGTAATTAAATTGCTTTCTTTATTCTCCTATATAGTTCATACTTAATGTCGATTTACTTATATCAAGTTAACTCCTTTTCATTATATAAATATCTTCTCATGTTTATAAACAACGTTGTTTACATTTCACGCGCTTCAATAGGCTTAGTCCCCTGTAAGCTCAGCGGCGCTAAGAAACCCGTGATAAATGGCTCTATCGTAAGCTTGTGGTTACAGATCTGCCTCATGTCTTCAGTAGCCTGCCGCGCTCAGGCTTCATGCTTTGTCTCAACAACAGATCATAGCAGTCTTGCTCGCTTTTTAATCCATTATTGCGACTTTCCTCATCTTGCTGTCGATCGAATTACTTTTTACACAATATTGACACCATCATCAATCGATCCGTCTTTCTTATCAACTCAGGTAAATAATAACTAAATCATCGGGATTCACCATATAGTCAACATCGAATTGAATCAATTCAAATCCTGATACTACTACAATCAATCAATTCTGCACTTGCTTCCTTAATCGAAAACAACATCCATTACTTTGAAAACCAGGACATCTGAAGAAGGTACATCCCCATGCATTTTCGATTTGATACATCTTGTTCTTCATTTATACAGACCAGTACAGTCAGTTTCCACTGTGTCCAAAGACCTAACAATCATGCAGGGCGATCCTACCAAAAAATAACACAACCATCCGAACCCCTTCATCCTCGGACACAGGATACACGCCCATCAACACAAGCAAACTCAAGAAATCATCTCAAAGATAAGAAAATGGCAGCACCAGGAACCCAATCGCTCAAGGTTAGATTCATTATATCATATGGGAACATCGATCTCATGGTTTATTGAGCAAGGAAACTGACCTTATCTGCGAACAGTGTGTTGTGACGGGAGATGGAGCTGTTGGCAAAGTACTTCTCCAGTTTATCAATGTCATAATCAACTCAATCACTTACATTATTTTACAGACATGTCTCCTGATTTCGTATACTACTAATGCATTTCCTGGAGAATACATCCCCACTGTGTGAGTTTGGATGCTTGGTTACAACAGGCTGGCCACTAACTCAGCTAGATTCGATAATTATTCTGCCAGCGTGATGGTTGACGGGAAGCCAATAAGCTTGGGTTTGTGGGATACTGCTGGACAAGAAGATTACGATAGACTGCGCCCGCTTTCCTACCCCCAAACAGATGTATTTTTGATCTGTTTTTCGATTGTCAGCCCTCCATCTTTCGACAATGTCCGAGCAAAGGTATGTGTGGAAATCCTCAAGATTCGCAAAACATGATCATGTTCCACTGACTCAATTGAATAACAGTGGTTTCCGGAAATATCCCACCATGCGCCTGGCGTTCCAATTATTCTCGTTGGAACGAAATTGGATCTTCGAGATGATGAGCCTACCAAGGAATCCCTTAGATCTAAACGAATGGAGCCTGTAACCTATGACCAGGCAAGAGTTGTTGCCAAAGAAATCAGGGCACACAAGTATTTAGAATGTTCTGCGCTCACGCAGAGAAACCTCAAGAGTGTATTCGATGAGGCAATTCGGTAAGATACTTCCCTCGACGCATGATATGACAATGACCAACTGACCATATGAAGTGCTGTCCTGAGTCCACAACAACAAGCACCCAAGCCGAAGAAGTCGAAGTGTACAGTTCTATGAAGTCAGATTGAGTTGAGACAACAACAGGCGACGAACTATAGACAGTGAACTGGTTGGAAGTGGTTCAACTTCTACAATAATCGGAGATGGAGAGTTCGAGGAGTAAGGTGCGGGGAAATACGAATGGGTTAATACAAGCTTTTACTGTTTATCGACTTTTTCAATTCTATGCTGTAGAATTTGGCATTATATGGATGTGGCAGCATATATCGATGCAACATGCGTCCCTGAAGATACCGAAGATACCTCTTTTTCTGTAGATAGGTCACGATAAATGCATGGAGTAATGAATAAATCAATATGTTTCTTAAATTTCATTAATACTGAAGATTGGTTGACTTCAATTTGTGTGCTATTGTAAACGGGTATCATAGTTCATCCACCGATTCTTGCCTTTCTACTTGGATGGACTCCACTATCCTCAGCCAATACATGCTTCACTCCCTGAACTGCTTCCTTTTTGCTAACCTTAGGATTGTCGGCCTGGTGTTTTTGTTAGTATGATACGAACAAGCAAGTAAACCTCTTGCCCAAGGAGTGTGCGGTTCAGTAGTAGAACCATATAAAATAGGGGAATCATTACCTCTTGTGCTTGTCTCACCCGTTGCTCATTCAGTTTCACATTTTTCTCTTTGATTTTGGACCGACGATCTTTAGTATTACCACCGCCTCCGGCACTATCATAACGATTAGATGGAACACGAATAGTGGGCGGAAGGAATTTACTCACGTCAGCTCAACGTTGAGCTTCCTTGGTGCTGAAATACCATCATTGAATGTGGATTGGTGAAATTGCTTCAAGCAAGTTTTCATATGATCATAGCCTTCGAACTCAAGGAAAGCACAACCCCTTGATTTAGTAGGATTTCCCTTCTCAGTGAGATGACGAACCGATTCAGGTTTAACGGCAGCAAAGTGGTTCTTTATTGATGCGGTTGTAGCAGTGAAAGGCAGGTTTCCTAACAGCATGTAAGTCCAAAAAGTAGAAAATGCTTCGGGTAGGAATTCCTACCGATAAAAACAATGAACCTTGCGGTCTTGCTTTCTGAATTATCACCAGAAACACCTCCTGGCTTCTTGGTCTTCACACGTTTTTTCTCGGCACTAATTTGATCGGATGGTTCAGTAGCATTAGTACCAGGGGCATTTCCTGACACAGGTTCTGCAATC
Organism: Botrytis aclada; assembly: GCA_014898285.1. Classification (NCBI taxonomy): domain Eukaryota; kingdom Fungi; phylum Ascomycota; class Leotiomycetes; order Helotiales; family Sclerotiniaceae; genus Botrytis; species Botrytis aclada. The sequence continues at coordinate 978,424 of RCSV01000001.1, read as the reverse complement.
TGCGCTATTGACGTTGACTTTGCATCAGCCTCCCTAGCTTTTCTCTCGGCTTTCCTTTCCTTCTTAGACTTCTTAGGTGCAGCTTCGGTCTCTGCTATATCTGATGGTTCTTCAATTTTCGTGGGCAGTAAAGACGATTCGGTTGAAGAGATTTTGTTCTTCTTGGACTTGTGAAGGGACTCTACGTTCTTATCTGCGATCCCTTCGGCCCTTTCCAAAGTGAAGGCTCGTCCAACTTTCGCATCATCGTCTATAGATCTTTTCCTTTTTGTCGAAACGGCGCCATCGTCATTTGCTTCTGTTTCGATGTCGTCAGGTATGTCGGGAATTGAATTCTCGATCTTGCGCCTTTTGGCTTTTCTTTCGGCTCGAGAAGCTCCCCCTCCAAATCCCATAATGAAACTGAATGAATAGGCGGGTAGTTGAAGTAGCAATTGGAAGAATAGGTGGTTATTAAAATGTCAAAATCTAGCCAAATAATTTTCGAATCCCCAATTTGATTATTTCCTATCGCGAGAAATATTCTGCCTATGGCGGTGAGAAGGATTAGTTTTCACTAGCCGATTTGGGCTAGTTCTAAGATGCGTCGATTTGGTGGGAAAAGCATTCAATCAATCACTTTCCAATCTTGAAACAATGGTAGGGAGTTCTATCAATATATTTTGTCACTTAAAGTGCGTACTTGCGTATATTCCTCCTAACAAAATTTCTACTAGGTATACGTTGACAAAACACAGAGGAAATAGAAGTGCCTTGAACGCCTCTTGACCACCAGTTCTTGTTCTTTTGTCCTCGACTTTCTAGCCAATCGTCTGAAGGCTGAGCCGTATCATTAATAGACAAAAATACATGAATGTAATATCAAATACTGATGGATCATGTTATATATGTATCCACTCTTGTCACTCCATACTATTTGGAAGTCGGCCGCGCGCCCTTCCATTGAGATCCAGAAATTTCCACCAACTTGCATCTGGCTATCAAACAGCCAAGTATAATCCTAAAATGGAAGCTAGGAAAGGGAACAATATGCTTGGTAGCATTTTAAAAGCGTCTCCAGTATAAAGAAGGGGACTAGCCGTGACGAGTTCCGGGGCAGTATCATAGGTTGTGTGAATCAAATCAAAAGGCGCTGTGGCGAATGCTGTTACTGATGCTGCCACAGTGTCTCTCGTAAGGTGCACCATGGGTGGAAGCGATGAAAAGGCTACTGCAGATACTAATGGAAGAGCACTTTGAATCGGAAGTCCGCTTAGTGTTGGATATCCCGCAATTGACTCCGAGTCGTCTATATTGTCGCCTTGAAGATATTCAGCTTCTCTTCGGCGCAAGGAATCGTGATTCAAAAGCCGAGGTACTGCTAGAATGATGTTGTCGGCAACGCCAACGCATCGAGTAATTGTATGATGTAACGCGGAGCCAAAATGTGCAGTATCGCATTGGGAATATATGCATTTGAAGACGGACTGGAGTGAATCCGTCAGCGTATAATGTTAAGCATTAGAAACAACGACAGTGCAAATTTATGGTATGACCAACGTTATGATATTCTGCATCTTGGCAAAGACATGTGTCTTTGTCGACACATTTACTGACATATTTAGTATTTTCCCAACACCGCACTGCACAACCTGCAAACAAATGTTAATGTGGTACGCCTGAGTTTCCAAAGAAACATCTTTACCAGGAGCAGGAAAATTCCCGTCACTTGTAGCGGGATTGTTCACCATTGCCATGGCTAATAGCAAGACGACACACCTCATGATATACGTAGTAGTTCGGACACACTCGGTCCCACAATCATATAATGGTCGCCGAATGACCCTGGAACGTTGCGAGTAGGTACTTTTGTTAAAAATCGTAATATCGAGAAAACGTGTTCAATGAGTGTGTGGAGACGGTCGAAGGAAAAGTTGTTGTGTTGAGATACGTAGAACGAGAATGAACATGAAAAGGACCAAAATGAGAGAAACAGGAAAGCTTCATACCAGTAGCTCTCATTTGGTTAGACCTTCCTCCTCAAGTAACTATGCAACATGGACTTGCTACATCACGTTAAAGCTGCACTAGGCATTTGTACCTTCCTCTGATTATGATTATCTTTTTTAATTAAAAGTTCTATTGTGAAACTTAATGAAAGGAATTGACCATGGCAGTTAGTAAAATAGAATCTGTAACTTATCCGTGGAGCCTTCATATCTCTCCCTGAACGTTTTCTGGCCTAGCCAAGTTGTCAAAGGGATCTGCGTCTCTTTCATTTCAAGTATACCCCTCTTCTTCTGATCAATATGAGAGGCATCAATAACAATTCTCTCTAGCCTATCGACCGCGAGCGAACCTTCATCCATCAAATCCTTCAATCTCTGAGGTGTACCGACAGCGATTCCTGTCCTTGAAGATTTGAGGAATCCAATGGAATCCTTAAGCTTGATGTGTTTTGCAAACAACTTTGCAACTTTCACATCCTTGGTTTGAAATTTTCGTACAGCTCTATAAAATTGTCAGATGAGAACATATATACATACAAACATATACACTGCCAACCCTAATAATAATAGGAACGTGAATATACCTGGCGAGGTCGGCTGCCCTAAGGCCTGCAGCAGTAACAATGATTGTGTGTGGTGATCCATTCTTCTTTGATGCAGACCAAAGTTTTGTTGTATTATCAGAAAATTTCTCCAGAAACTCAGGTAAATTATCGAGACTTCGTGGTTTTGTCCATGATGTGGTATCCTGAACAGCAGAGGCTATTTAAATGCCAATACATTAGCCAAGTTCATAGCATATCTCAGAGTAGGTTCTGTTCACCTGGTATGTATCGATCTTCTAACTCAACAGAACTAAGATCACTTTCGAATCTTCTTGTTTGGCTTGCCACATAGTCAACTATTAAATGATCACTCATCTTTGCAATTGCATTGTTGACACCAGCCTCGACATCGATATCCTCGTCATTAAAAGAGGAATGCTTCTTCCTTTTCGGAATTTCGTTATTCTTTTCCTTAAGCCCCTCTTGATCATGATTTCCTCCACGCTTTCTTTTCTTCGAAGTTGTTTTGTCAGGAGTTTCAGGTCCAGATCCGGTTGTTGAAACTTTCACTTCTTCAATCAGAGGATCCTGAAGTTCATTTTCGATTGACATTGTGATAGTATGAGCTCAAGTTGGTATCGACTCGGGGACTTTCGTAGTAGGAATTGTTGTGAAGTGTTGCGAGAAATATCCTACTTAGGTTCTCATGTGGACAGAAATTTCGACTTTGGCGATTCTGATTCCGATCCTGGTTGTAGCATACACAGACTTTATTAATTGCTTTCTCTTCCTATTTCTCTTTCTCAGCCTTTTTTAATCGAAGTTCTTAGTAAAATAATTTAAAGCCTTGCGGATCCACAACTGCACCGCATACCGCCAACGCTAAGATAAGAATAAGGTTCGCGCGTACAATACTACGATTACTGTTCTGGACGCGTCTTATCTAAACATTGGTATTTAGATCATTGATGTTTAACCCAACACTATGAAATATCCACTAAGTATATGCTATATTTATTCGGAACAGAATCAATTCGTCCGTCAATTTGACTTTCAGTTCTACCAGGATTAAGATAAGCATAGTCACTGATATTTTGTCTATTTGCTAATAGAAGATATACATCGCTATGAGTGGAAGACCAGAGACTCCTTTGCGCCGCACTTCTACTGCTGGACTATCTCCAACAAGCGCAAACTATTCGAGAACGCCCAGTCGTGGCTCAAGGCTAGGTGGCTCAGAGCTTAGGACTCAGACTTTGACACCTCATGGGAGAGCAGCCTTGCGAGAAGTTGAGGCTCGACGAGCAGGATTGACCCCAGGAAAGGATAGAAGACGAAGTGGCAGACAGCAAAGGGAAACACCACGAGATGTGTTGAGATTATTGAGCAGAACTTTAGCTCCTCAAACTCGTCCGACAATTCCATCACCTCAAAGAGCACCCAGCAATTCCAGGAGACAGACTTTACTTTTGGATGATGACTTTGACGACGGTCCGAATCTTGTGCCCCCACGACTTTCCATCCCACTAGACGATGACAGTGACGAGGATGATAACGAGGATGACGAAAGTCTTTTGCTTCCTAGTTTGGCGGCTTTAGAGGACGAAAATCTGACCACGCGATCTATCGAGCTTTCCAGAAGAGCTGTCACTGAGAGGCCGAGCAGGCTATTCTCGAGGGGCAGTTTCGGGAGCATCCGTGAAAGCGACCATTTCGGAAACCTGGATGAAGCAGAGTTTGGACGAGATGAAATGGAAACAAGCCTCTTCAATGCAAATGATTTTGAGAATGATGAGTTTCGAGAGATGGCTAACTCTCCATTTTTTGGAAGGTAAGTCCAGGAGCCTACATTCAGACAGGCACATTGAGCTGATGCAAACTAGTGATCGCGCAGGATTACAGGGGGAATTAGAAACCGCGTTGCATCGCCGGTCTCTTCTACCAGGGCGAAGTAGTGATATCAGACCATACAATTCACCGTCCGAGGAAAGGGATGCGACTTTCGTGTTCACAGTTCCGCATCCCGAAATACCAGTGCAATTCGAACCTTCGCCATCACCAGAAGATACTTCAATTGCAATGCCTATTATGGACGAAATTTCTTCCCCTCTTGTCAATTTTCAAGGAGATGATTTTGAAATGGACGATGAAGCTAGGAATGGTGATAGTGACACTCGAAGACTATCGGATCTTGTAACGGACGATAATGCTATAAACGGCGAAGATGGCACTCGAAGGCAGTCGACCGGAGCGTTCGAGGACTCCCGTCTTAGTGATGACGAACCCCTTACATTATCCGTTCAAAAGGCGATATCTGAGAATGCTAAGAGGACATTCCAGAAGAAGGTTAACAACGTTTCAAAGCACGGGCTGAAATACAAATCATTACCTCTAGGTGTAGTGAAGAAACTTGCGATCAACCTTACAAGGAATGGAGCCGGCAAAGGAGACAAGTTGAGTGGGGATACTCTTGATGCGATTATGCAAGCAACCGACTGGTTCTTCGAACAAATTAGTGATGATTTAAGCACATACTCTGAACATGCTGGACGAAAAACCATTGATGAGAGTGATGTTTTAATGCTGATGAGAAGGTATTTATCTAAACATGACAAAAGTCTTGATACGTGCTGAGTGTTTGACAGACAACGCCAAACCAATGCTACAACAACGCCATTTTCACTTGCACAAAGTCGCTTGCCTCGAGAGCTCTTACAAGACGTAAGAATAGTTCCCCCCTTGATCTCGAAAGATCGACCCCGACCAAAACCACCCAGAAAATGAGGCAAATCACACGCAATCCTCAAGACCATTCTTTATTTTGACGAACTCGTCGAGCGATGTCTGCAGATGGTTTCTTCACAACCATCCATAGCATGACTGACGTAGCAGCAGCTAAGGCGTACCTGTAAAATTATAACGTTAGCACACATGGCGACGGGTCACATTTAATATTTTCGCCAGGCATCAGAGGTACCTACCATGTAAATATGTACTGTGCGTGGTTGTTTCGGAGATTAACTTCTGCCGGTCTTCCTATTGGAATCCCACGTGCAGCACGATCCCAAGCCATCAAGAGGTCAGGTTCTGTGGTTTTGTAAGCTTCATGGCACTCGAAATATAATAAAAATGTCATCTTACCCATTGTCTCTTCAATCCAAACAGGTTGGCTTCCTGTCAACTTAGCCATTTGCTCGACGTCAGGAAAGTAAAATTCCTGAGTCTGTGGACTATTATCTGGTGTGAAATAATTCTTCTTCCAAGGTTCGCGCAATAATCCCTCGACCGTTACCTCACCTTGAGGCAACCCGTCAGGCCTACTCGCTTGCTTCTTATATTTCTTTTCGATCCAACCCCGGTTTACAAGAACACTAGTGTCCTTACCATCCCGCTCCAAAGGAGTAATGACGAGATATCCGTCTTTCCCATCATGCAATCGAGGGCCAATCAGCATTTCTTGATCGTGTCTAAAGTGACCAGTCGCAAAAATTCTCCTGTAGTCGAATTCTTTTATTGCTGAAGGATCAATATGTGGCGGAAGTGGCAAAGGATCACGAACGAGGCGATCCTCAAATTTTGCAATGAGCTTTGATTTCCAATCCAAACGTTGAACTTGCCATGTCCCCAAGGCGAAAGCTGTTAGAGGAATCAAAGCTATTTACCATGTATATTAGACAGTCTTCTAGGCAATAAAAGTTGGGCAACTCATGACTTACCTAGGATGATAAGACCAGGCCCATGCCTCCTTCCTGTGCGAACTAAATTCGGAGGATTGTCTATTATAGAAGTGAAATTGGGATCATCAGCAGCCTGTCTGGACTTGACGCGGGTTCCCGCGAAACATCGATGATTTCTTGGGCATTTTGGGGATTGGAAGGGAAAAGTTATCCTCCTAGCATGAGATGAAAACGTGTTGATACGATTGTAAGATAGTGCTGAGACAGGGGAACGCATATTTAATACGATTGACGCATGAAGTTTATACACCACGTCAATATGCTAGGGATTCCTTTGATGTTATTACTCGAGTAGATTCTACTAGGTACCTACGAGTACAAGTATAAGTATTATATTCTCTCCAGCTCTTTTATCAACAACATTAGGTGTGCCGTGCACGTGCAAGACTATTTTTGAACTTGTTAGATTGCTTATTTGAGCAGGGTTCAGCCACACTCGCCACACTCGCCACACTCGCCACACTCGCCACATAAGCCACTTGAACCTTTGTGATTACATATTTACTTTGAAGCTTAAAACCTTGTGTATATCTATTCACTCTGTCACTACAACTCTTTCCATCAAGATATCATACCACATCAAATCGTCTAGAAGTGAAGCAACTATATCTACCCTAATAAATATCTTGAATACCAGGTGACATTTCCATTGTTCCATTCACTTACGATCAAGGACCCTACACTAAAGAAATCAATTAATTGTACTTCCCCTCAACAATCTATTGACTTGCTCACGTCACATACCATACCTGTTTTTGTTTTTCGCCCTCATAGCTAGAGCTAGTCTTCATAACACAGTCTCCATATTGACGCTAGAAACCAATATACCTCCCTACTTTTGCAAAGTCATTCAAGAAATATATTGTTTGGCAATTTCGGTTTATGATGGCGGCGGCAATGTTTTACAACGGCGATATTAATAGCGGGATCAGCAAGGCTTTAGCGGAATCTAAACTTGTTGCATGTTTCGTAACGAGTAAATACCATTCCTCTCACGTTTTCAGTAGATCAATGTAATGACCACGTGCCTAATAGATGGTAACGAAGAGAGTAGACTCTGGGAAGATGATTTCTTACGAGATTCTCAGGTAATTTGAGAACTGTGAACCCCTATGGCTTGATGCTAAATCGCTGTCTAGTTGAGTTCTCACCTACAAGAAAGAACAGTTTTGCTGCGCCTCAGTGCTGGTTCTGAAGAAGCCAAATATCTCGCAGCAATCTTTCCTATTCCGAAAGCTCCAACTCTTGTTGCTATATGGTGAGCACGATCAACTCATTTTTTAATTCGGTATATCTTACTGCCCATGGGCGGGACAGATGTTATCAGTATGGGGCATAGATCGATCGTGCATTCTTAAAGATGGTGCTTTATCTCAAAAGTTCAAGTGAAATAGAACGCGTCTTTCTGTTCATGTTGAAGTGGCATGGATTCGCGAAGAAGTCACGCTTTCCCCTCATACAGACATACATCTGCTTCTTTTGCTTCAATCTTATTTGAGTCACTATATGTTATACGCTTTACTGTAGGCAAAAAAAAATTGTTGAGAGTGCTGACCTCTGGACCAACAGGAATGGAGAGCTTAAAGAATATTTAAGTGCAGGCATATCCAAAGATGACTTCCTGACACGATTCAAGAAAGCTTTGGAGTTTACATCCAACCAGAGGAATGTCGAAAATGATCGCCCTACGTCTGTCTTACAATCAAATCATAATAATGGAAGTGGCCAACCGAGCTCAAGCTCTCTTCCTAGAGATCCTAAAGGTAAACTACCCGAAGATTCAAAGGCTACTGCGGAAGATCACTCTAAGCAGCCATCTCAAGCGGCGGAAACCGTTAATTATGCTGCGATTCAAAAGAAGCGTCAGCAAGAGGCCAGAGAAGAGCGAGCGCGCATTCTTGCACTCGTTGAGAGTGACAAAGCAAGACGACGAAACGGTGCAGGACGCAGGCCTAGCCGTAGTAGTCACTCCACGGAACAGGCAGTGGCATCGAGCGACAAAGACACATCCATTCCGACCCAAGCGTCAAAGGCACAGGATTGTGCCCTTCAGATCAGGCTTTTTGATGGATCTTCCATTCGTTCCAGGTTTGCTAGCACCAGTACCCTAAGTGGTGACGTGAGAAAGGTAATTTGAATAAGCCCATCAAAGCACCAATGATATTTTCTTGATTTCTTGAAAAACTGCATCACCAACAACAACTATGTACCCAAAGACATGATATGGCAATGCTGACGATGACTAGTGGATTGACAATCAACAAAAGGACGACGTGCCTTATATATTCAAGCACGTCTGTACGCCTTTACCAAATAAGACCCTCTCAATGACCGATGAAAGTCAAAACTTGGCATCATTAGGTCTGTTTCCAAGCGCCACGTGAGTAACCTTTAACTTACGCTTATGCAGCCTTGATCGATGCTTTTGGACACTAATACTGAGACAACAGACTTATCATTGTTCCGGTTCAAACATATACTTCGGCTTATGAAGCAACAGAATCAATTGGCATCTTATCTAGAGGAATTGCTGCTGGATACGGCCTCGGCGCCTGGGGTGTCAATAGGGTATTGTCTACTTTTGGCGGCATTGTTGGTGGTTCGACTGCTGCATCTGATACAGAACAGACGGTTGGACCTAACGCATCAGTAGGAGGTGGCCGTGCGTCAAATCTAAGAACTCTTAGAGATCAGAGTGATAGTGACAACCATCATGAGTTGTACAATGGAAATACGGTAAGTTTCGCCAAGTTTGCACTGCAAACACCAAGCTAAAATATCTAACAGCTTAACTTCGAGCCTCGGAGGAATGATAACGATAGGGAAGATTGATCTGTGTGAGATAATCTACTGTTCATAATAGGTGTGCACATTGGTCGCGAAACACTCTGAGGTATGAGTCATCTACTTCGTCAATCTTCGAGTTTACTATTGTGGCATGAATTGCAACACGTCACGTATGGTCAGCTATTGATTCGGCTTGTATCTGTAGATAGGGCACGTATGTCGTCAATGAACGTTTTAAGTTGAGCTTTTCTGGCAGCATCGCCTCTTGTTTTACATAATCATGCGATTTGCCCATACGTGTTTAGAAATGAAATGTCTATAGAGGACGTAGCAGAAGCAAAGAGTTACACGAACGGCGTTCTCCATCCCAGTTGCAAGTGGCCAACCATTACAGAATGTCCATGGGCAAGCATTGAAATCATTTAGGAGCAAAAAGCACTGCATCAATATATAAAATTGTTATTGAGTATTCATTTGTACGGTTGGTTGCAGGTGACACCGAATACCACTAATCAATGGCACTTCAAACTGCTTACAGGGAAGCACGATACCAGTTGACATCTTGACATTGATCTGCTCTTTCAAGAAATCACAACAGAGTATAGGTAATTCAAGACTTGTATTTCATTGCTGTCTATGTATTCACATGCAGTATGCTCATTTAGACTCATCTTCCTTGAGAGCATCTGCCCATTTTCTGCCGGTCAACTTCTCAAAAGCTTCGCGGTACTTCTCAGCTGTTTGCGACTTGATATCCTCTGGCATTGCCACTCCCTGTTTGCCCTTGAGGCCCTCAGCCGTCAACCAATTCCTCAAAAATTGTTTATCATAGCTTTCTTGTTCCTTTCCAATTTCATATTTGGATGCAGGCCAGAATCTACTCGAGTCGGGTGTCAAAACCTCATCTACAAGAACGACTTCGTCGGTTTCCTCGTCCAATCCAAACTCAAATTTGGTATCCGCAATAATAATGCCTCGTTCTGCAGCATAATCCCGAGCAGTAGTGTATAGCTTGATTGCCATATCTTCGATGCGCTGCGCATACTTCTCACCCACAATCTTGGCTGCCTCTGAAGGATGGATGTTCTCATCATTTTGGCCAGCCTCGGCTTTGGTAGAAGGTGTATAGATAGCGCCTTGAGGAAAAGCCTGTGAGTTTTGCAAGCCTGCAGGTATTTGAATGCCGTGGACAGTAGATGACTTTTGATATTCTTTCCAGGCGGAACCAGTAATGTAACCACGTACGATGGCCTCAATTGGGAAAATTTTGAGCTTACGTACTTGCATAGATCGGTTTCGGAGAAGTGAGTGTTGGGATGAGGGGATAGAGGAGGGGAGGAAGAGAGTCAAGAAGTGAGTCTTGAGATTAGGGATTAGACCTGTGAGGACCTCAAACCAATGCGCGGAAAGGAGAGTGAGAAGTGCGCCTTTGGAGGGGATACCCTATATATATCATTAGCTCTGGTCCTTGAGTACAAGACAGAAAGTGTACATTTTCCATAATCACGTCATAAGCTGAAATGCGATCTGATGCAACGAACAGAAGGGTCTTCTTATCAATTTCATAAAGATTTCGAACTTTTCCCTCCGCGATCTTTGGGAGACCATCAAGGGTCAATGTGGTAAGGGCTGAATCTGTCATTCTTGGATGGTCTGAGTAATGTATTGTATTATTGAATAATGTTGGATTTGTTATGATGTAGTTGTGTTATGTAGAGTTTAATAAGTATTTCTTGTGTTCTGATACAATTTGGTGTAGAATGAAATAATAATTCAGAATAAGGGCAGGGGCAAGATGTTATTCACTGCTCACTAATCCAAGCTAATCCAAACTAATCTAAAATAAAACGACTTATTACATAAACATAATGATGAATGTGACTGATATCACGTGACAAAGCGATAACTTACCACGCCAACCTTAGTTCAAGGCTAGTTTGAACTAAACAATTGTTACTAAATCCCCTACAAGTACTAACTCATGGCCCCCTCGCTTAGTAGGGATCTTATTAATCAATTAAAGCATCGAGTTTCTTTGAAATCTGTCACGGATCGCACGTGCGCTCACGTGTACGTAGTTAGTATTTATAGCCGCTCTACAAGCGCTCAGCTCGTAGTTCCTTAGTTGTAGATTCTAAAGGCATCTTGTACCCTGCTTTCGCAGTTCTTCTACAGCAAAGTGCCACAGAATCTTAATATTTTAAAACTTTATCCTATAATAATCATCAAAACAACTATTGTTATTACGTAAATAAATATTATATTCCTTATACTTCTATATACTCTAGTGTCTATTATCTTTGAATTTAGAATCAATAGACTTTTAATTTAATATAATTCTTTTTGTATCTATTGTTTTTAATAAATATTTATTAAATCATTTAATATTATTATAATATTGAAGGGAATAATAGTAAAAGTAATAATATATATATTATCATTATGAAAATAATTAAAGTCTTAAAATATAAAGAAAATAAGAAATTCTTTATAAGTCTTTAAATATAATATAATTATTATAATATTAAATTAATAATTCTTTACTAGCTCTTTATAAAAAGCTATAATTTTGTCACGGCGCCAACTACATGATCTGTAGTTGCCTTCGTGCCTCAGGCACAGAACACTAGCGCGCCCTACTTCCTATAAGTAGGGCTTCACTCTTCCATAGCTCTTCCACCCTTATGGTACAATATAAGTCTTCACCCGTACCTTGACAAATTTATTAATTTCAAAAAATTAAAATATGATATATTATTACGATATAGAGTCAGGTGCATGTAAGCTAGGCCCTGATCAGGCCTAGCTCGCACGCGAAATACTCTATATATCTTCAAATTCGAAATATTCTATAATATAGCTCCTTAAGCTATATCTTAATCTATACTCTATATCTATTATAACTTTATTATATCTGAGCAAAGTTAACTAAAGTATATTTCTTATTTAATTCTATTTACTACTTCGCAGTAATAACAAGTATATTGAAAAAATTATCTTTTTTATCACGGTGCAAGAGATAGGTACTAGGTAAGATGTATGATATTCTACAAGGATGGAAGAAGGCGCTGGATGAGCGCCGACTATATAGGGCATGGATGCCTAAGGCATCTACAAGACTACGCTGTTGAACCCGTGACATTTTTATTATTTTATAGCTAGATATTTCTTAATAATAAGATAATTTTTTTCAATATGATATGAAATCGTATGCTATAATCATTTTTTAATGAAGAAGTAATGTCTTTATAGATATTATCGAGTATTGATTTTGATAGAGTAGTATTAATTTTCGTTCACTAGTAACGTGCGGAGATATTTATTCTTAGTAATTATGCGTGATTGGTGAGACTAATCATCTAGAACGGACTGGACTGAAAAGTCATTGAAACTCATCAATAAAGTTCACATCATACATCATTCATCTATCTATCAATAATCTATCACTTTACTTCCCTTGTTCCATTCTTCCATCTTGTCTCTTGTCTCTTGTTGTTGGGATGATTTCTTTTGTATTCTCTACATACCCATTCATCATCATACAAGAGAACATTTGCCAATTTTAACCTCTTCACAATATGTCAGTTCCATGTCAACATAATGCGTACAACTATTGAGCCCCATTTAATGTCTATTCTTAATAACGATGCATCTGAAGCCATCACAAATTCCCCCTCTTTAGAACTCCCTCCATTGCACGATCGAAACATTCTGCAAACTTCTCACCGATCGCTTATTTTAGAACCCAATGCTGGAACACGATCTGGTGAGACATCATCACAAGTATCGCAGCATTCCTCGTCCATCGCTTTAATTGACGACAATGAAGTCAATTATCGAGACTCAGAAGAGGGTTTGCGAACAGGGAATGCGGGTATGGGAAAGGATATTAGTGCAATTGAACGTACATTGGGTAGTTCTTCTCCGCAATCTCTGCGAAAGATTTTAGATGACAATACTGGCAACGCAAGACCACTACATCCCAAAAAGCAACAACATAGGGAGAATGGGAATGATGAGTTTGTTCAATTGCCCCGACCACCCAAAAAGCAAAGATCAAACAAACAAGTGGTGCCACCTATTATCATCGGCTTACATGAACCCCCCCCTCAGGCTGCATTGTTCCCGCCTATCGCATCGAGCTCATTTCACGACAGTCATGGGAGAAATACCTTGAATGCTTTGGCCCCCAAAGTCACAGAGTTGAGAGAGGATTTGAAAACAGATGGTGTGATCGTATCGACGACCCAGGAAGTCTTGGCCCAGAAAGCAAGTACGAAGAAAAAGAGGAAGCAAGTTAAGACGAGGAAAAAGTGGTCCGAACACGAGACGAAAAACCTGCTGCTTGGTGTGGATAAGCATGGCGTGGGGAAGTGGATGGATATAGTAGAAGATCCCAGTTTCACCTTCAACAATAGGTCAGCAGCAGACCTGAAAGATCGCTTTAGAACTTGTTGTCCAGAAGAATTCAGAGCTGGCAGCCGCAATTCCAGAAACCACCATACCAATATTCAAGCAGAGAGTGTAAAAGCACAGTCAAAAACGGAATTGATGACTTTCGACCCACTGACCGGAAGTTTCATGACTGGTGAAGACCAAGAGGCTGATGAGACTGTGTCAAACTCTGGTTCTAATCCTAGGCGAAAGATCCGAAAACATCGGAGAAATCTTACAGACCTTCAAGAGCTAGGAATAAAAAGGCCATTCAAACAGTCAGATCGGAGAAAGAAACGCCCCTTCTCCAGCCAAGACGATCGTGAAATTAGAGAAGGTTATAGTATTTATGGGCCTGCGTGGACAAGGATACAGAGAGATCCTCAATTCAACCTTCAGGACCGACAGCCTACTGATCTTAGAGATCGCCTCCGGAACAAGCATCCCGAACTGTTTCGGTCCGGGGAGGACGATACTACTCAGACAGCATCACAGTCTCAGAGCAAGCCTACACAGGCTGAGGACTTGTCTAACACATCTAATCATGCTACAATCGATTCAACTACATTTGCTTTGAATCATGAGATCTTAAAGGTACAGCTACCATCCTTCTTATTCCAGTTTCACACTTGACAATCTTCCGTTAACACAAGATAGCCTACCGCTGAACCTACGGATAGCTTGTCATTCTCGCAGTCTTTTGATTGGCCTCCGCCCTCATTTCCTTATATCGGTGAGATGGATATCTCTCGATTACTTGAAGACCAAAACCAATGGACGTCGTGACCGGCCAAGAGGCTTTACTAAAAGAAATGAAGGAATTAATGTGAAGCCTACCCACCACGATTGACTTGTAATCCTTTTAAGTAGGCCCACGAACTTTCCATGGCTCATTATACTCGCCAATTCACTCCCACCACCCTGTGTGCATAGGACTGCTGTTTTAGATGGTACGGACACCGAGAGATGAGTGTTGCGTCATGATTCCTTATCTCACAAAACGCCAAATTATAATGATGGATAACTTGTCTTCTCACTCCTTATTGACCATGATTTCAAAACGTCGCCCCGAAATGGCACGGGCAGCAACCGCAAATGAAACAGACTAGTCTATCAGCGGCTCCTCTATATTAGTCTCATAAGTATCTACCACTTTAAAAATTGAGCTCACATTAATTATACACGCACGATGGGACACAAGTTGTACAGTGATACTGTTGCAGCTTTCATGTGGTTTCCATATGAATGTTGAAGCACCTCTACAACTAGACACCATTGTGAATAGCTCCAAGTTTTGAAGAAGGTAGGATGTGTAATACTGGAAATCTGGAAAAATTCTAATACATCGATATCTAAATACTCCTTACATTATATCGCCTAGCACCATGAACTGCAAATTCCCTCCTAATATGCCTTAATCATCATCGTCGTTTTCATCGTCATCAGCATTCGGCAAGAAACTGTTGAGATGTCGAATTCTTTCGTTGCGGCTTAAGTGAGCCGGGTAAAGGTGAGAATCATGTTCTAACTTTGCATTTACCCTTAATCCCATTTCAGGCTCTGCTTCATCGTCTTCAGCACCCTCATTCCAAGAATGGGTGGTGACTGTGCCCTGCTCAGTACCATAACCGTTCCAGGCAGATGCTGAAATTTGTTAGCCAAAATAAGATAAAGATATATGGTGTTGGGAAAGGTGGACCTACCAGCGATCATGGGAGCAGTGGGATGCCAACTAGCATCTCTAACTACTGTTTTCCACCTGGGACTATTTACTTCATCTATATCATCACGCCATCCTCCATGCCACCCCCCGTTCCATTGACCAGGTGGGGGTGGCCTTGTATTCTTTGTTGCTTGAAAAACATCGACTTTACCCGCAAGCGTTGCATCCATGTTCCATATGTACACTTTACCGTCTTCGCTTCCAGAATAGACATATCTTGAATTAGTACTTCCAGGCGGAGAGAAATGACATCTAATCAGAGTCCGCATTACCCTATGCCCTCTAAATGTGACCAAAGAATTGTCATTTTTATCGTGGTACCAATCATCTTCATCATAACGCCCCCATCGATAGTCAAAGTTTGTTCCGGGGCGACGTTCATTTGCCCTGATGTTGGAAAATTGAGCCGAACTCATGACCATACGCAAGTCCCATAGCTTCATGCTCTGGTCCTTACCATTACTGAGGATATAGCCTTGAATGTTTTAGTGTACCGTTCTTGAACATCCACGAATCAAAGACTTACGACCGTCTCCTTTGCTATCGAGATACGTTAATCCCTCAATGTGACCAATAAATGCACCCGCTTCTCGACTATCGCCCATACTCCTGGTATCCCACACCTTGATAGTCGTATCATCTGATCCAGAGTAAAGAATATGAGGCGATGACTTGTCGGCAAAACATACTGCATTGACATCTTCATCGTGCCCAAATATCCTATGAAGTGGACGACGACTTTCTATGTCATATACAACAATGGAGCCACCTGTGGTTCCAGCAACAAGCTGACGTCCGTCACCAGAAAATCGAATTGACCAAATACCAAATGACCCTCGCCGGTCGAGTCTAGGATTTCGGAAACTAGTGCCAGGATCACCGAGCTCCAGATTATAGGGATCTCCCATATCATTTGGATCTGTCGGAGCGAGGCAAACCGTGCTACGTATGGAGGTGTAAGCGAGATACTTGTTGTCAGGGCTCAGTGAAGCATCAGTAAGGGTCCCTAATAACTGTCAATACTTGAGATACTCTACGGGCTCAATGGGAATTAACGAAGACGCGGATGGATCATGTGTTGAGACCGAAATAGGCCACGATACAAAAAGGTTGTACTTACATTGCCCATAAGGGTAGCTTACAGTCTTATAGTACCGCCACTTATAAGGGTTCGACGTATCATACATGCGGACTTTGAAATCCTTGGTGACGGCAAAGAAGAAGTTGCCGTCATCCGAAAATTGACCTGAATAAACGGGCTCATCGTAATTGATTATGGTATCGGCATTTGAAGATGGTAACATTTCCTGGAATTCTATTAGTATACTGCCTAGAAACATGCCTGCCTGTGTGTCGCTCACTTGTGCCATTGTTCTCCGATTTATCACCTGGGCTGCAAAGTTCCCTGATGCTATTTCTCGGTCTAATATTCTTCTTGCTAAACGTTTTCGTCCCCCAATATAATCATCTCTGCCTGGAGTTTGTGCATCATTGGATCCAAAATCACCCGACGCCATTAGTTCTTCCCCAACAATGCTTGGCACTTTAGGGAACCTATTTGGATCGGGTGTGCTTCTCCTTCGCCTTCGTGGCCACAGAGCGAGCTCGTCCTCGTCGAGGTCAGTGGTAAATCGTATAATATTCCGAACATCTGGGTGGGCGGCCAACACCCGTAGAAGATATCGTGTTCGTGTAGCTATATGGAATCGGAGTATAAGCCAGATGGTATGGAGCAAGGTGAAGGATGTGTAGGTCTCACTTTGATCGGCTGCGGTGGCACCTTCGTCTTCATCGTCCTCAATTTCAACTTGCACATCTGAAGGATGGGCGAAATATGTCAGTAAAACTTGACTCGGAGAGTTCCAAATCTGATGATAGTCTAGACTTACCAAAACCAACTTCATCGTCATCGTCATCCTCGTCATCTTCTTCGTCATCATCATCAATCTCATCATCCTCATCCTGCTCGTCGGCATAATCATCGGCTGCGTTTTCTTCCTCTTCTTCTTCGTCTCTATCTTCTACTATAAGATTCGAATCATCTCCCTCTCCATTCCCGGCCGTGGAATTGTCCGACGGGAAGGCACCTGATACGCCTCTCTGGGAAGCCATTGAGAATAGTAGAGCACGAGTAAATCAACACAACGATTTTCCAATGCTTCTTCGGAGCAAAACAACAAACAAGAATTATTCAGTAGTATTGAATGGGGTAGCAAACAATGCAGGTGGCAAAGAGAGAGAGGTAGGTATTCCACAACAATGCACTACTTAGTGCACTTCAAGTTCATTCTAGATGTATCTAAGTTTCTTGCGAGTTGAATGACAATGACATGCATCAACTGTTACTTAGTATCAGTGGTTGGTATAATGTTGTATGTATTAGACATATACCAGAATTGAAGCTTACTGCTCAAAATGTATTGGTAGAAGGGAAGGTGTAGTGATCTCATGAGGTGAGGATGCTTTGTCAGTGGGGTGGAGTAGTGGAAAGAGGGTCATTGTTCTTATCAGTACCTCGGAGTTTCTTATCACACACTTAAATCCATTTAAATCCGATGAATACGTTTTCGAAATGTATTCTCGAAATCGATTATAAGGATGCATACTCAAAAAATATTCTCATTCTTTCGTGTCATTCAATACAACGGAATATCTGAGCTCGAGCTTAGGTATTCTTTGAATAATCACACTCGACTATAACAAGTATAACGCCATACTATCGTTCAGTTTGTCTTTTTAATACATCTCGCGCTAGCAATAACTAGCTCGAGTATGTACTTGATCTACTCCCCTCGATTTTAGTATATCGAGCATCCACTCCCCCAAGCAGTGTTATCCACCGATTGGCCTTTCTCTACCATTCAGTATCTGTTTTATACCTCAAGTCACCATTGTTGCACTTCCTTACTCCCTTACATCCTACTTCTTCCTGTTCATATTTTCTCAACGCACCACCTCAGTAGCATCTAACAAATTAGTGAACATTACTCCATCAAATGATGGAGTGATATGCCATCCGTGTATTGGATACATCAGTTGGTAGTGGCCCCCCATTATGAGCTTCTTCTGCTCATTCCCTTTTCATCTTTTAGAACGTACCTCCAATCATCTCGTTAATGAGCTAAGCGTCAGAGATGAAGATGGAAAGAGACATTGTAGGTTCTCAGACTCCAAGCTAACACTACACTTCGGCTT
Source organism: Botrytis aclada (assembly GCA_014898285.1). Classification (NCBI taxonomy): domain Eukaryota; kingdom Fungi; phylum Ascomycota; class Leotiomycetes; order Helotiales; family Sclerotiniaceae; genus Botrytis; species Botrytis aclada. The sequence continues at coordinate 960,015 of RCSV01000001.1, read as the reverse complement.
CCAGGTAATAGAATATCGATAACTCGTATCTATTGCCAGCTTATCCACTTATGGTAAGGCAATCCCTTATACATTCATACCTACTTGGGTTTGAAGTGGTTTTCCAATCCGAACGCATCGCCAGTGATTTAGATCCAACACGATTCCGGGATAATGTAAAACTTCAATCAAATCGCCACTTCAACCTTTCTCCAACGTTTTTCACAAGGAAAAGTCTCACAACATACAATGGCTGTTTTGACAATGTGCCGGATATTATTTAATATAGTCCCATTCAACTTTGGAAATGCAGGACCATTTGTTCCAGACGCAAGCAATGCCAGGAACAGTAACTGCCACCAAAGCCAAATATAATACATCCTTAGATTTTGTGAGAAACTCCATCCATTTATACGCCAACATCTCGTCCATCTCGCCCTCGTTCGGTTCAGGCTCAATGCCCCCCCTTCACACGAACGACCAAGTCACCGCAGTGCAGAAATCATCGTCCATTGTCTCTCCCCAAACTACGCGCCACCGACCAATATGTTGTTGAGTGGTATATGGATCAATTTTACGATGTATCCAACGGCTCCCATAATAAGAAATCCCATTGCGACAGCACGAGCGATGTTGAGGAATTCGCGACGATCAGCTGTAATATGTTAGAATCGCATGTCCTAATAAAATTGATGGAAAAATTTGGTTCTTACGCTTTGTGCATTTATTGACAAATTGAGTACCATCTTTTATGAAGTCTCTTGGAATCTCCATAAACTCTTGAATTTGGTCTGCCATGGCTGTGAAGAAGTAGAGGAGTTGAGGTTGGGATTGAGGAAGTAGATAATTGATTCTCGAGAGGTTCGAATTATACCTTTATTGAAGGAATGCTTTGAAAGTGTATGGTTGACAAAGATTAGGAATTTCGTTGCGAGTGAAGCAAATAGATACTAGATAGTCGGGGATTTTCGAAGAAGCCAGATAAGGTAGGCTCAAGAAATTAAAGCATGAATTATGATCCAATGAGAACCTTCAAACTCCGAGCTGGGTGGTAGGAAGTGCAGAGTCACGTGAGAGATATCACTGTGACACCTTAGGCATCAAGGACAATGATTACTTAAGAATGATTACCTAAGACCATCGGCTCCTGGTAACAAATTAGCACTGGGCATTAGCTCAAAAGGTATTGAAGCTCAGCGGCGCGCGAAATCCAACAGCAGCAGATGAGAAGAGAGAATCAAAGAAAGAGATCCAACTTTCATTTCCCGCAACTCTCCGTCGTCGCTATTGTCATCTTCATCTTCATCGACAACGACATATAAGCGTCCAAACTTCATTTCTTGTTTATTTTACATGCCCTTCTAAATCATTGATCTTTACTTCTTCAATTACCTATCTACCCAGCATCTCCATCATCAATCTCTCGAGCTACTAGGATTTCAGCTCATCGCGATACCGCGCCTAACATTTAAATATCATATGGAACTCTCACAGCACAAATTTCTTTACATATAACTCGATAATACAGGAATAGATAAATTCTGCCTTCATAGTCGACTTCATTTCACGGTGAACACAAGTACCACATATTCGACTCGACTTACAGTTGTCAAGTACTATACTCGTACCTCAGAGCTCTAACGAGAGAGATCAATTGCGAACCTTCACGCCGACTCGAGAATTCTGTCGCATTCAATCAGTCACCACCCGCTCAACTCAACACACCCAATCAAAGCAAGCAAATCAGTAGATTCTGGACGTGAAGGGTATTTGAGGGACGGAATTGTACAGCAAGGCTCCGGTTACTCTGTGCATCTGCTATTGATGAACAAGGCATTTGGACAACTGACATCTTCATTTCTGCTTTTCAATTTCAGGCTGGATTACAATTTTCTTGCCTCGCCTCTTCCAATATCTCGGCATAGGAGGTTTATTCATCTGTTGGACTTCTTCACATCAAAAATTCAAAGAGACTGCAAGCACAGAGCTTCGTCTTCTATCTCCATTCTGTCTGTAGTTGCCAAAGAAGGCTCTCGGACTTTGACCTCATTTATTGAAGCAATATCCTCCAGGTTTTAGGAGTGTACGTATTCATTGAATTCTATCCCATGTATTTCAGACTCTGCTTCCAATGCTATACATGCGTTGACCTTTACCATCCAATGGCCCTTCTTCTGTTTTCACCCGCTGATCCTGTTTCTATTTTCTCACAGAATCCAATTTCCTGTGGTATAACATCAACTCAAACTGTTATAAGCAATACAAAACATCATTTTTCAACCAAAACTCACCCTTCACTTGAAAGTCAAGGTACCTCGTGTGCACATTCAGACGCCATGGCTGATGACGAGTTCGACATTGATATCTATGGAGATACCAACACTGAACAGGATACAATCTTCAAGAAGGATGATGAAGGTGATGTCAAGATTGACGGCGTTGAACCTTCCGTCGCACCAACTGCCGAGACTAATGGTAAACACGAAGAACAAGATGACGATTATGTAGATATCAAGGTTAGTCATGAGAAGGATGAACTCGCTGAAGGTCAACAAAAGATAAAGAGTACCGACGAATCTGGACGAGATATTCTCAACATACCCAAACAGGCCCCTCAACAACAAGGTGTAAAGAGAAAGGAAGGCTCCGACGATCGCCCAATCGATCAAGGTGCGACTACGGCCCTGCTCATATCAGAATTACATTGGTGGAACACCGACGATGATATCCGGGGATGGATCAATCAGGCACAAGTCGAAGATGAGCTGAAGGAGATGACTTTCTCCGAGCACAAGGTTAATGGAAAGAGCAAAGGGTAATTTACTACACACAGTATCTCTCAATGCCGAGCATCTACTGACTCTCTGCACAGGCAAGCCTATGTGGAATTTACCTCCCAACAAGCTGCAACGGCAGTGAAACGAAAGATTGACGCTTTCGGCGAAGGTCACCAGTATGTGAAGAAGCAGACAGTCACTTTCCACAATCCAAATGTCAATCCATTCCGCACGTTACCCAAAGACGCGCCAGCCCGCGCCACGAAAGAAGGCCAAAATAGCCGATCAAGCTCAGGACCCGGAGGTTATAACAGTGAGAGGGGCAGTCATACTTCAGGCAACTTTGGTGGTAATTTCCGCGGTCGTGGCGGTGGATACAACTCTTCTCGTGGAGGCATGAACAACAACATGAATCAAGGTAATTTCAACCGCAACTTTTCAGGCTCAGGAGGATCTATGGGCGGGGGCTTTAGCTCTTCAATGGGTGGCGGATTTCAAGGGAATCCTATGGGAAATCAATTTGGTGGATTCAACCGTGGAGGTATGATGGGTGGCATGCGTGGTGGACCTGGAGGTATGAGAGGCGGCCGAGGGGGAATGGGAAATAATATGATGGCAGGTATGCCCATGGGAGGTATGCCCATGGGTGGAATGGGCGGAATGGGAATGCCTATGAGCATGGGTAATATGGCACAGATGGGTGGTGCAATGCAAGGTACGTAGAAACAGCTACTTATCAGCTGAGATTCCAAACCACAAAGGGAATACGGGATTTATCACTGACTTGAGGAATTAGGCGGGAATGGCTTCCAACCTATGCAACCACACTTTAATCCTGCGTTCTTTCAGCAAAATCAAAGCGCTGGTGGCGACTGGCAGAATCCACACGGCGCCAAAAGACCAAGACCAGAATGAGGTATAGATAATGGAATGGGCGTTGAATTCGGGGATCTGGCATAATTGACGTTTGGAATAATGAGCATTTTCAGTTCTTAACTTGTATTTCAAAACAAAACATGTACCATAGAAGTGTGATTCATACGATGAATGTATTTTGAGCTATCAAATGATTGCTTTTTACTAAGTCTCCACCTTCTGTGTAGTTGTACCGATCCCCTTTGACCCATCTCGCACGATGCTTCGAGGGTCAGTAATACTTGCTCTTTTAAGACGACCAAAGTGTATTGCAAGACACAAGATGGCGCATTGATTGACTGAATGTCAATAGGACAGCTAGAGGCTCATGCCATAACTTAGTGGGTTCGAGGAGGCTTCTCAAGAAGTCCAACATACAACGCAAAGTAAAAATTTATGAAGTTTAGCATCCAATTCGATTCAACTCTCTATTTAACAACAAAACAATTTGGTTCGAGCGTCTGCTCAACGTGTTTCTTTGACTTTCAAGTCCTGCCTGCCTTTCCTCTATTTTACTGATTGTTTCCATGATCTCCATCTTCCCAGCCATTAGTACTCTTAATAAACCTTCATCCGCAGCTTCCTGAGACACCTCTTCGCCCTCGGATCCCTGTACGAATCTTCTCCATCTACCTATCGGTAGACATATAATCCTGAGGACTACTTGCGTGCGATAACATATGGTGTCTCGATCCAGGAGGTATTTACCGAGAAATCCCATCTCTTCGAGGTGCTCTTTTTGCTCTCCGTTTAGCAATGGTGTTATCCAGGGATCTAGAGTTACCTCGTCCCATCGATTGTCTTCCAGTAGAAAGCCATACTCGACGAGAAGGAAATCGTTGTTGTGACTTCCGTACGAAATGTGCACTTCGGAGCCCTGCTTGATGGGTTGCGAGGCCGTGACTAGGTTGTCAGGGATTAGCGATGGCTGATGAGTTTTTGGAATGGGTTTATGCGAAGACTTTATGGGGTGGTGTAGATGTTACACAGATCATATCATGTAGGTAAGGGTGATGATGTAGGTAGATTAAGTGATAGAACAGTAAAGGAATGGTATTGCTCACGTGTGTAGCCAGTCCGACTTAGAGTTGCGTCAACTGTCGGTTTTGAACTATGATTTATGTAGTCTGCGAAGGGATTCAATGCAAGACGATTCTCTTTTGATGGTTGTGGTCTAGATGCTTTGATAGTCGGTGAAAGGTAGTAGAACGTCCTACTGTTGACAATACTGTAGTTGTACATGAATTCATCGTAGGTTATGGGTGGTTCAGGAAATGCTTTGCAGATGATTGTCCAAGCAGAAGTGATTTTCTCCTTTTGGGTCTTAAGAAGAGCTTGGGCTGAGTATGGAAGAAGCTCCTGTAATGAGAGATCCCAGAACAAAGGCATAGAACTATGCATATCCTGTTTGGAAGGGAGAGTAGCTTTCCATTCCGGCCCGAGCAGCGAGTCCAGAGATACTGCAAAGAGAGCATGAACAGCTAGTTCAGGTGCCAGTGCTGCAAACTGAGAAGGTACATCTGTAGCTTTACGGAGTGCCTTTATGGGGACCTGCACCAGAGTATCGCCTATCTACTACAGATTAGCAAGCACATGACTTTTCGAGAGGGGTGATATTCCATATAGCAGCTTTTTTATTTTACCTCGAAATTTTTGTTCGCTACCAGTCCCAGACCCTTTTCTGGAAACCGGAAAGGCGAAACATTATTGATCACAACACCGTGATCTACAGCCCATTTTGTGAACTCTTGATGTACTTGCATGTCCATGCTCGCACCGTAGTTAGACGAAGGGGCTGCTTGCTGCAGAAGATCTGAAATCGTGATATTTGACTGATCCGCAGGTTGTTAGTCTCCACAAGCTTCACCTAGAACTACTAGATATAAGCCTTTGAAAACAGAACATTCGTATTTTGAGATCAGCTATTCAATGTAGATTCTCATCTGTCATTTGTCGTGAGCCAGTAAGTTGTAGCACTAAAGTCTTCTTCTGGTGCTGCTTTTGCCGAGAGCTACCTTGATGAAAGGGCGGCAGGCAATATAATTGAAGCTGGTCTACAGTAACATCCCACCCCGTCAACATTGGAGGGGTCAATTCAAAGTGATAATCCGAACATGTCATTGTCTTCTCGTCTATATACCCAGGCACCCCGCCTTCCCAGGGAATTACTTACCGCATGCTCTATTACTCTAGCTACAAGAAGCTTCAGTGTATTGCATCGTCCAGCTCCAAATTATCCAGGCCATGTACCACTTACTTCCATTGAGCGGGGTGGTTTGGCTGTGGGCTCAGCAGTAATGGCATTCTTTAATCCTTATCGTGCAGGTATGAATTGATCATCTGAAACCGCATTTACTCTCAACTAATCCGGGGAATTAGATTTAATTGCAGCCTGTGGAGAGGCTACCGCAACTCCATATTTCATATACCGTCTTCGCGATGCTATGCTATCTTCTCCCACCGGTCGACGTATACTTCGCGATCGCCCTAGGATATCTTCCAAGACTCTTTCTATGACACGTCTCCGGGCGCTTCCCCCAAACACTGTAGGCAGGTGTTACGCGGAATGGCTGGACCGTGAAGGAGTTTCGCCCGATACACGAGATTCAGTAAAATACATTGATGACGAAGAATGCGCATATGTTATGCAACGGTATCGCGAATGTCACGATTTCTATCATGCTATAACGGGTTTACCCATTGTGAGGGAAGGCGAAGTGGCGCTCAAGGCTTTTGAGTTTGCTAATACTCTGTTGCCAATGACTGGTCTGAGTATGTTTGCTGTGCTGTCATTGAAGCCGGCTGAGAGGAGAAGATTCTTTACAATATATGCGCCTTGGGCGTTTGCGAACGGGTTGAAAGCAGAGGAAGTTATTAATGTTTATTGGGAGGAGCAGTTGGAAAGGAGCGTGGAAGAATTGAGAGAAGAGTTAGGGATTAAAAAGCCTCTTGATCTCAGGGATATTAGGCGGATGGAGAAGGAGAGAAAGAAGGCCCAAAAGGCAACTTGAGGAGGACTTAATAGCACAGTAATTTGATACCACAGCAGTAGATTTCCCAAAATTTCGCAATATTAACTCCTTTTCCTTGATGACCAAAGATTGTCCCAGCATTAAGGATTCCATTCCTGAAATATCTGCTCACTAGATGTTCCCTACTTTCCGATCCACAAACTACAAGTCGAAAAGATCATCATCGTCGTCATCCCAAGCACCCTTCCTCCTGGTAACCACAATCTTTTCTTTCGTTTCCTGAGCTTCCGACACACTGCTCAACAAATCCTTCAACTGTTCTTCCGTAATCTTCGATCTCAACTGTCCCGAACGCGCCAGCATAATCAAGCGATTTTCAACATCGACGGCTCTCGACTCCTTCACAAGTCTAATTCGACCTAGACGATCTGCCGCTTCGGGTTCGAGGATTTGCGTCAGAATGGATTGTCGAGCCGCTTCTTCTTGCTGTCTATGGCGCAAAATGTTAGTTATTTATATACGTCTTCAATAAAGTAAAGCGCACTGTCTGCCGTCTTCTTGTCCTCCACTGCCGCCTGCTGCGCCTGGTCTACCACCTCCTCCTCCGCCTTGGGTTTTCAGTTGCTCAAGACGAGCTTTTCTGATCTGAAGAATAATTAGTGTAAGCTCGTAATTAAGTCTTCCCAGAGATATACTTGTGCCAAATCGTCGTCTTCCATAATTAAGGTGTTGAATGTGTGTGGTTTTTTGTCCTGGTTGAAGAAAATGAGGGGTGTGGTAACTTTGCGATGTCAGCCTTGTGGTAACCAATCTTTGGCGAATGCCATAATTGACAACCCCTCTTTTGGCAAAAATACATCATACCACAACCGTGAATTATAAATCTTCAATTTCACCATAAATTGATTGATAGTTATTTTCCATTTAGATATAACTTAGTTTAATAGTAACATTATCACAATCAGACAGTCCAAATAAATTTCTAGTACCTGGAAGGTATCTCCAGGTACGAGCTCACGGAGGCCATGACCTTGGAGATGAACACTCATGATGGTGCCTCACCAGGTGCAAAGTGACATGCCATTGGGCTTATTGTCATATTTTATAAGTCTTAGGATCCCTTGTCGACTGACAACAGAAAGATAAAGCAGGGCATTGAGACTTGGGGTTGCAAGAGAGGCATATGTGCATTATTCATTGGTCTATAATCTAAAGTGTCGCTTTTGCGAGTGACCGAGTATATAAGATATCTAAGATGTAATATACAGGTGTTGCTAATTCTAGCATAAACGTACACTCCTACATGGTAAAACATACCCAGTTCATTCGCCCATAAACCCAGCATACCTTTACATTCCATCTATCTCCGATCAACCGCGGGTATGTATGAATTCATCTCCCTCGACTTCATAGCTTGTTTTGCTTTAACCATACTTATGACCAACTCATTTGAAGAGAAGGGAATGTTCAATTCTTTTGCTCTCCGAGCGAGATAGCCATTGTAGAAGTCAACGTCCGTTTTCATTCCACTTCTGACGTTATGTAACATAGATGTGTCATTTTTCCCGCTACGAGAAAGCACCGAGTGTATCATGCTCATCAACCTACGGTTTCCAAAGCGTTTGTTGAGATTTGCAACTGTCGCGAGCTCCGGAAGACTTCTCACAACATATGAAATTTCCCACAAGAGAGACTTCATGGTCTGACTCGCCTGATAATTGTACATCAGCTGATCGTTTGAACAATCAAAAATGACGGATAATGGCCCAATGACGGAATTGACAACGATGTATTCGAGATGGAATTTCATGAAGTCAGAATAGTTTAGGCCTATGGCTTTAAGATCAGGAGAACGACTCAATGACATTAACATATATCTTGAAGAAGGTGCCCAGTTATTTGTGAGCTTCCTGTCTGAGCTTTGGGACAATGGTTCATTGGCGGGCGCCTTGGTGTCATATTGAGGAATTGTAAGCTTCAGCTCTCCTTGAGTGGTTTGGGCCACAGTCCATTGCTGATCCGTGGCAAATAATCCATGAGATAGATTACCAAGCATGTAATGAGGACGATCCTGCAGATCTGCGAAAACATGTTTGTTAACATCCTCAATAACACCTGCTCCATGTTGCACAAAACATATGGTTGAATGAGGTCGGAGACGATGCTTGATGGATGTAAGTGCCGCCACTGTCTTGTCGCCGTTCGTTGTGATGATCAGGTTGTCTATGATCTCGTTCGTGTAGCCAATTCTGTGCTCAGTGGCACTAGTCTCTGACTCGGGCCCAGGAATATTGAAACTTGCGGATAATTCAACGTCGAAACCGGATTGCTCGGTTGTGATTTCATCCTTGCACAACCGGAGAACCTGGCGCGAGTGGTGCCATTGTTGAATCAATAGTGGCCGGTGCATTAGTAAAGTAACAGGCGGCGGAGAGTCCATTTCAGCAAGGTTATATGCGATGAATTGTCCAATAGGGCCTGTTCCTAGAACATGGATTGTGCGTGATATAGGCGTATCCTCTTGGTGCGTTGAATATTGTAATGTCGGTTTGTATTGGGGATCGGTGACGTTTCTTGACTGTAAAGCTTCTTGGCCATGCTGGTGAGAAGACGTTGCAGGTGATTCTTGGGCGGCATAATTTACATTCGTGACTAGATTGTCCGGGGAATGCAAATATTCAGGCTCAACGTCGGAGACATCAAAATTCTCAAGCTCTTTCAAATCATCGTTATCCAGCAGCTCTTCAGCCGAAAAGCTCTTGTTTGCCTCCCGTTTCAGAGGTCGATGCGGGTAGGCGAAATCAAATGATGATGGATCGTTCTCTTCTTCGTTGTAAAGTTCTGATTCCTGCTCGTCCTGTGACTCTGTATTCATAGCATATGTATGATCGTTGGATGAAAAATGTCTATGTCTGGGCTCTTCATTGGTGAGTTCTTTGTCTGATATCCCTTCGCTCGTATAAACTCCATCGCTTTTGCTCCCGTAACTCCTAGAAGGTCCGCTGGTAGTGGTATCTCTCTCTGAACCCCAAACGAGTGACAAGCTGGCGTGCAATCTTCCTTTCCGCCTCGGCCACCAGTATGTCTCGTTATGTCTCGACCAAGTGCGAATGGCCACCCGGCCCAGGGTAATGCTACCTGAGAGCCATCGACAATTTTGAGGGTTTCGAGCAAGCACCCGCCACAGCGGACGACTGCACCTTGGAAAAGACAGGATGAACACTCTCAATGGTTATCACAATGAACTCATGGCAGACAAGCAGAATCAAGATGTCTACTCTGTCGTTATCGCAATTGTGTGCACTCGAAACCAAACCAAGAAAAGAAAGCCTTCACGTCCTTCTACACATCCGCAAAAGGGTAGGAAGTTGTCTTGTAGTGGACGACGATGGAAAGTAGAGATTGTCGACTTTCAGTAAAATGAAGCGAAATGTATGTTGAAGCTCCGTTCGGCGAGGGGTGAAGCTAGCTTGAGATATATCTGAGATTTCGGCTTAGTACAAAACAAGACTGAAGTCTATTTACATACAATATGTAGGCTTCGAACATGGACAAGATGTGAGGTAACAGGAAGCGAGTGTTCAAATGGGAGGCAAAAGTTGAGTTTGTATGGATGTGATGAGAGAAATTCTAGTACCAATTATCATTTTACAATCAAATATTCGGAATCGAAAAAAATGTCGATCAAGCACTTTAGCAGAGAATACTTATTGAAAATCCCTGTAAAGCAAACATGTAATCCAATTGGAAGACTTCAATTCTAATGCAACTGAATGCGGCCGCTTTTCTCCGATCGCGTCGGAACTCAATCCCACATTTTATAAAAAGAATGGGTGGAAAGTTGAAAGTCAGTAGTCGAAAGTTACGAATGCGAATGAATAAATTGATCCTTCAACCACAGTACAATTCAAAACACAAATAGCTCACCACAAGCAGAAACCAATCTTATCTACTACCTAGGTTCCGGTCGATCGCGCATGCTACGTCAATCACATTCGCTGCAACCATTTTAACCAGATTCCATAATGGACCCTACCAAGATTCTTTCTCTGCTCGAGCAACTTGATGACGATATTGATGATATAGAAGATGCTGTCGCACCTTTTATCCAAAAGACTATCCCAGAATTTGCAAGCAAGCTACCTTTGTTGGATAAGGCGAAGCTTTATACCCTTGTCACATATGCCATTGAGTCGATATTATTCTGTACGAGTTCCTATCATTTTGTTGCTGTCGCATTCCGTACTTTTGTACTAATTCATTTTGATAGCATACCTTCGACTGAATGGTGTCAATGCCCGTGAACATCCTGTTTTCACCGAGCTTACGCGGATGAAGCAGTACTTTGAGAAGATAAAAGTTACAGAGAACCCCCCCGCAACCGCAGCAGAAAGAAATCTCAAATTGGACAAAGGAGCTGCTGGGAGATTTATCAAAGCAGGACTGGTAAGCAAGCTTCTACTCTTTTCAACCTTCGGGCTTGAAGACCTATGCTAACAGTACCCACAGAGCGGAAATGATAAATATGATCTTCAAAGAGCAGAGCAATTGGCAAAGGAGAGAGCCAAGTCTCATATCAGATTTGAGGAGTTATCAAAGAAGAGAAAGGTGGGCGAAGAAACAACAGAACCCAGTATAGCAGGATCCAAAACCTCAAATGAATCTGATGATTCTGATTCACCTTCCGATACTTCAGATGAACCTGCACCTGCAGCACACAAAAGCAAGAAGTCTAAGACTACGAAGGTAGCAGCAACACCCGTCGAGTCTAAAGAGGATAGCTCTTCCACTTCTAATTCTAAATCCAAAAAATCCAAGCAGGAAACCCAGGAGAAGAAAACAAGGAGCAAGGCCAAGAAGGCCAAGAGCAAGAGCAAGAACTAGAAATATTTGGTAAACCGGATATGTATATGGCTATATAAATGAATATGGAAGCCACGGGATGCATGCACTCCTAAAAGGGCGTTTATGGAATTGGCTTAGGGATGATACCATGATTTGCCACGGCAAAATAGGATGGCTTAAGGGTTTGAGTTATTGGGCAATAAGTATCTAGATTCACAAAGAAAAGAAATAATAAACACCTAGGTATTCTTCTCTCAAGATCCTGTTCATCATGAAATATATGCTTTCTATCTGCTTTGAACATCCTCTTCATAGGTAGTTGTTAAAGCTCACTCTAGAATTGTGCTCAAGAAATCACATAAAGTTTTGCTGTCTAGAATCATCTATTCCATATCACCGGGACAGGTACATTAAGGCTGAACTAACCCAATCGGTCTTAGCACGTATGAAACGGATTATATTCCGGGATTTAAATTGTCAAGTATCTCATTGGCCGGCATTCAACAACCTCAACAATTCTCTAGGCAAAATCGTACAATCACACCTAAAACCTTCGAACTATTTCTCTCATTTCGACAACTAAATATGCCTCGTCAAGGAAGATCCGGAAGGGGAAGCGCCCCATCTCGACCAACTGTCTCAGCCCCAAGCAGACCTTCACCTTCCGCCCAGCAAACCCGGCCAGCAACCACTGCTGCATACCCACCAAGGCCAGCAGGTGCAGCTCTCCCAGCCGCTCCTCAAGCACAAGCAGGAGCTCCACAAGCCCAAGGTTCTTCTGGTCCAGGTTTGCTTGGACAAGTGGCTAGCACTGCAGCGTGAGTTTCCATTGCGCCAGACATCATTTCCAAAGCTGCATACTGATATCTTTCGTGCAGAGGTGTCGCCATCGGATCTTCATTAGGTCATGCTATCACAGGTTTCTTCGGCGGTGGATCTAGCGCACCCGAAGCAGCTCAAGATAATGCTGTAGCATCCCAAGGTCAAGAGAAGAACCAATTTGGCGAACCAAACTGTGGCTTCCAGGTCAAGAGCTTTACCAACTGCATGGACGAGAACCAAGGAAACATGTCCATCTGCAACTGGTATTTGGAGCAATTGGTATGGACGAACCTATCATCTTTCTGAAACCCAAGTCAAGCTAATAGTTATTTTACAGAAAGCGTGCCAGAACACCGCAAGTCAATATTAAGGACCCAGATTTGACGATTGACATATGGGGATGGATGTATAATAGAAAAATTAGCTTTAACTCAAAATAATGAACCCACTCTACCCTAATGATCTGTCGACATTCATATGAACGGCAAAGACTAGTCTTGACTAGCACATCCAGAGCGACATGTATTGCTAATCGCTTTGTTGTATGAACCATTCGAAGGCGTCTAAACTCCAGATCTGAGTATCGAACCAGTCTTTCTTCACTATGACTCGATTTGATTCCATTCCCCAAAAGAACTTGCACGTGGCAAAATCTTATTATATTTACATGAAGAAATATTTTCAGCCTTGCATGCCCGAGGTCGGCACCCCACAGAAAAAATAGTCCAGCCTTACTCTCCACCCCCACTATGATTTCCATCACAATGGAAACAGTCACAACCCATAAACCTTTTAAATTGTTATATCTTCCATAGATTTGCTTTTCTTGACTATCGCATTAGATATCAATATTTAATCTTCATTACCAGATCAAATTGCACATAATGGCCACTCAATTCCCTACCAAGCGTTGTGGTTAGTCTACTCAAGCATACCCCTCCTCAGAACTCTTACCACTCCTCTTACATCTTCAACACCTACCTTCCCATTTTAGCTTCCCGCATAACATACGCTGATCAATCTAATCTAGGTGTACTTGGATGCACCGGTTCGGTCGGTCAAAGATTCATTCTTCTTCTCGCTCAACATCCATATTTCAAACTCCACGCCGTAGGAGCTTCTTCGCGATCCGCAGGAAAGAAGTACAAAGATGCCGTCAAATGGAAACAAGCTTTTCCCATGACCACCGAGATTGGCGATTTAGTTGTCAAAGAATGCATAGCAAGCGAGTTTGCGGATTGTGATATTGTTTTCAGTGGATTGGATGCTGATGTTGCTGGTGACATTGGTATGAGACCCTCGAATACATACTCCCTTGTCCTTTGAGAAACTCCAATTGTAAGACGACAGAGTTGTTAAGAGCAATGCTTATTTGAACTATCAATCTAGAGATGGAATTCATGAAGGCTGAACTGGCCGTCTTCTCCAATGCCAAAAACTACCGTCGCGATCCAATCGTTCCCCTCATCGTCCCAACAGTCAACCTCCCCCATTTCGATCTCATTCCCCACCAACGTCGCGCCCATTCCTTAAAGAAGGGGTTCCTCGTCTGCAACTCCAACTGTGCAGTCATCGGCATAGTCATCCCATTCGCTGCCATCCAAAAAGCTTTCGGAGAAGTCGACCAAGTGAGCGTAGTCACCATGCAAGCTGTTAGCGGTGCTGGTTATCCAGGTGTGAGCAGTATGGATATTCTCGACAATGTTGTTCCATTCATCTCTGGGGAGGAAGATAAATTGGAGACGGAGGCACAGAAGATTCTCGGAAAAGTCAACTCTGAAGTTACTGGATTTGAGGATCAATCAGAATTGAAGATTTCAGCGGCTTGCAACAGAGTCGCGGTTCTAGATGGACATATGGCTTGTGTATCTCTTCGTTTCAAGAACCGCGATGGACCTAAACCTACCGCGGAAGAGGTCAAGAAGGCCATGAGGGAATACGTAAGTGAGGCTCAGACATTGGGATGTCCGTCAGCACCAGAGCCAGCGATTGCCGTCATGGAGGAAGCGGATAGACCACAACCAAGATTGGATCGCAATACACAGAATGGATACACAGTCAGTGTTGGAAGAGTCAGAGAAGATGATAGCGGAATCTTTGACCTCAAGTTCGTGGCCTTGAGTCATAACAGTAAGTTTCCGTCTCTTTATCAATTTTTCAATGTTCGAGGACTAACACCATATCTAGCTGTCATTGGAGCTGCTGGTTCTTCGATATTGAATGCAGAAGCTGCAGTTCTTAAGGGTTATATCTAAGGACTAAACATATACCCAATTGTTCTAGATTGTAAAAGTTGCATTTATCAATTAAATAAAAAGTCTCGTGCCGATTTAAATTCTGTCATACCATATTTCCTTTATTTGATAAACATCTTTTCCGAAATTTCGAATTGTGTGTGTTGTGACGTTAAAAGTACCAGCCCACTAGAAAATAAATAAACATTCTGTCGATCATCCATTCACTCATTCATTCTGCACAGATGATTTGTTAGATTCTCGGTTATGGGGGGACGAAGAAGTGGGGGAAGGGGTGGTAGATCGCATAACATGCAGTAGCCAGATAACTTCACGGAATTCAAACACAAATTTCAATTTGGCACTGTACAAAGAGCAGTGATGGTATATCATAAATTTCGTTAATTCATTGATCGAGAGATTGCACACCAAATGGTCGCCCGCTAGCTTGGTGTGCAATACCATGTAACTAGTATTAAGATCCGCCCACTCAATTCCACCGTTGCCACTAAAATTGAAACCCTTCTTGGGGAGAAAAACCATGCAAACTGAGTCATTTATGCTGTTCCATCAACATCTCGAGGTATTTTCTGGATCAATGCTAAGCTCTGGGTACGTGGAAAAATAGAAAGAAAGGAGAAAGGAAGAAAGATAAAAAAATCAACGAAAATATCCATCGAGTGACGAATTTCGAAATTCCCTGAAAACTTAGAAGAGAGTTGATTAGTCCACAAAAGCCGATAGTCTGTCTATCATAGACCGCTCGCGAACGACGTTTTCTATGATTTCAACATACTCCTCGGTCTCTTCATCATCAGAGAGGCTTAAATCAGACTTGGTTGTGGTAATAGGGGCTGCTGGAGGGGAACTTTGGTCTGATGAAGATGGTGTGAAGATTTCCTGATCAATGTATTCTGTTATATTCACCAATTCTTCGTGCTCTGTATCTGTTGATGTCTGGTTTTGACCTTGCAAGTTTTGGGGGAGTAAACTGTCTTGAACCGTAGAAGTTTGGTTCGTGTCTTTTGAAGAGGCTTCGATTGTAGTAGACTCTGCTCCATTTCTTGACATTGGGATGGCAGAGGCTACAAATTCTGGCAGAGAAGTATCAGACCTTGCGTCAGAGTCCCAAGCAAAGTCGTTGTCCGAGTTCTCTGGGAAGACGTCAAGAATTTCACCACGGTGAACAACAAGACCATTTTCTTGCTTGACAAAATCTTCGTCTTGCTTAGAGCGCTGCGGCTGACGATTCAGCGCTGTGACCTGAAGCTTCTCGATGTTGAAGGTAGAGAAACCTATCTTTTCGAAGTCATCTATCGCTTCAATACCAGTGGCAATTCTGCCCAACTCTTTCTCGAACAACCATGGGAAACTGATCAATGGCATAAATTCAGGTTTCATTCTTCGCTTTGGCACCTTTGTTCCGTTAACCATTCTCGTTGAACGACATTCAGCCAATGCGATGTCAAGTTCTTCTTTTGTCACTTTGTACATGGCAGCAACAAATGGCCCCAGGATTGAAAAGTCTTTACTACCAGCTGTATTGATGCATACCGCGCGAAATCTATCTTTGAGTGCACCGGTGATCACTGCCATATCTTCCTGAAGTTTGTAGTCACTTCCGACTTTTGGCTTTGAAAGGATAAATGTTGACCACACTTCGAATTCAGTCTTGATGTCTTGTTGGGCTAGAATTCGTCGCATAGCGGTGTCATATTTAGTCTTTGTCTGACGGGCAGCCTTCAGAATGGCATTTTCTAGTTTGTAAGCCCTCAAAATGCGTTTGTCAAAAGGTTCTTCGTATTGTGGTACGAAGTCAACACTCTCAACCTTATCGTACAGTTGACCAAGAATTCTGTGGGAATGATACTGCTTTGATGCAGGCTGATGAATCTTTTCCATGAAATGTGGCCATTTGGGAGGGGCTAGTTTTTTTTTCATAAGAGCCGGTTGACCAGTCTTAACGTAGTCAACGGCCTTGGAATGTAGTTCCGCGAGCTCGAGACCTGAAGTTGGCATTAGTATCAAAACAACATAACAAAAGCAGGAGCGTAATCAAGATACTTACATTTGGGATCCTTAACACCTTGGTTCTGATAATCAGCTTGTGCCAGATGAGCATGGGCTATACTCGGCAAGGAGTCGTTCTTCATATATTTTACGAAAAACTTCTGTAAATCTGCGACAGCAACAGGTCGTTTAAGCGTTGTAGGATCTAAGGCTGCGTAGCTCATTGGTTCACAGTTCCATTCGGTTGGTTGAAGATCCTTATCCCATATGACAAAAAAGTCATCACCATCTAAATCGCCACCAGAACACATGCTAGGCACGTCTCTTTCGCCACTTTGAGGAAATACAACGACGTCCCGCAAGTGGTGCAAAGCTGGTACGTTTACGGCTTGGACAACCCTCAGGTCACCAGGATGAAGAGATGGATTTCGACCGACGAGGCAAATACCCTCAATGACATTGTATTGCGTCGTGTTTTCCCTATCAGGCACTTGGATAAAAATCTGAGGTAACTCGGTTTCCTTGTAAGTCGTACCGCATGCCACGGTTGGATTGGTATAGCCCCTGAGAGTGTTTGTCTCATCAACACAACCAAGCACGAAAGCTCCATTCTCTACTATAATCTTTGCCTTCTCCTTTAGAAGTTTGATCGACCATGCTCTCCACAGATGGAGCAAAGACAGAACAAATGGTTCTTTTTCTGACATGAAACCGTTCAATATCATACCAGCAATATTGATGGTCATATGGTTATCATCAATGTATCTGTTAAGGAGGCCAAGTGCAATAGCGTTGTTGTCCATTGCGCTCTGATAGTCGGAAAGTTGCCTAGATAGCATCTTCAAGAATACCTCGTCCTTGACCCCAAGTGCTGAAAGGATAGTGATAGTTTGCCGATTAAGAGTAGCAGAGGAGAACTGTGAACATCGAATGATTTCGAGACCATTGTATGCAGCTGTGAACTTTTGCTGACTTTTGCGAATATGGACTTCATTATTTTTCGCATCAGGAGAAACGACCAATATGCCTTTGCAGCCACCAAGTCTGAATTGAAAAGCTGATGGTGCCGAGTTGACACGGAGTTTTAGTTCAGCAGCAATCATTTGAGCAAGGTAAGGCGAGATCTTGCCAACTCCATCAGTGAAGCAGTACCTACCCCTTTCGATATCAGGAATCTTCACGATGTCGGGCGCCGAAAGACCTTTAATAGCTCTAGTTGTTGAGAAACACTGGCCAAGTCTTGCAGCATACTTTGCAACTACATTGATGTGAGAGAAATTCCCCATCCATTGGCGAATATCGTCGCAAGATAAATGGGGGGGTGGACAAAAGAAGTATGCGCCATTCTCTCGAAATTGAGAGTTTCCAAAGGCTAAAAACTCGTAGTGCCTATCGCCAATACGAATGCCTTTTTTGATCACTCTAAAGACTCTTGAGAATATTGCATCATTACGAATCTTATCAGCACATGAATTGATCCGGCCCTACGTCTATCAATAAGGGAAGCACAGACAAGCACTGTGGAGAAAACTTACCTCAAACTTTTCATCAGTAAACTGAACACGTAAAAATCGACCTTCTTTGTTCTCATTTGAGTAATGTCGTAAGACTCTATTGGTAGTTTCAACAGTAGGCGAATTGAATAAGATCGAGGTCGGTGTCACTGTAGCTTTTCGTGAAAAGGCGCAATAATGGGGAATATCAGTCAAGGAAGAAAATGACAAAGCTTCATTGTTGGTAAAAATAGACGATGGGTCGTATAGGCGTTTGGAACTGTAATGCTCGGCGACATACTCCAGTAAATTCCTTGCTTTAGCTGAATCTTGTGCAGATAATTTGGCTAAGGAATTTATAAACTTTTCGTCGATATTGTATTCGTTGACAATCCCCCTAGAAATGCATACTTCCAGTTGATATCTTACTTCAAATGTTAGATGCACTTTTATGCTGTCTGGATCAAGAGAACGAAGGCCAGCTTGTGTGGTTTTATCTTCACAGGGTTCTATGAGAGACCATAGCTCGGCTTTACGCATTGGCGTCAATTTGAAGTCATTCAGAGGGATCATATCGATATTGAAATCTTGGAGAGCCGCCTGAACCATTCGAAATTGATCTGGAGAACATTGACCGTTATTGAAAGTCCAACGGTAGGTAGTCCAGCGACCTACATAAGTCAGTTTAGTTCACGAAATAGAAGTATCTTAAGTATAAATTACCAATATCAATGACTGGCCTCTTCTTGTGCAGAGCGATTGGGCGATGTTCAATGATGAAAGGGTCAAATTCAATATCGGTTTGCCGAAACCAGCCATCCCATTGGTTCCATGATAGAGCACCCGATCGAGGTACTTGTCCATCATTGCGCCAGCGGAAGAATCTAGGCGGACTGTCCAAAGATATCAAGAGTGAAAAATCTCCTCCTCCAAGATCAACTTTCTGAATTGACTTCAACTGACCAAAAGGAATAGTGAACAAGTATTTCTCACGGCGGTTATACTCCCCAATTTGAGAATCACTAGGAAAATCAATGTCGCCCTGAGTTCGTGGGTCCACAAGATGCACCGTAAAACGAGCTTCAAGTTCTTTACGCCTCAGATTCAAAGTAAGCGTAAGATCGCCAGGCTCCTGGGATTCCAGTGTCCCCATAGGCATCATACATTCCGGCTCAATCATGACTCCAAATTGAAGAGTAGAAGAAACAAGCTTCGTCTGTTCAGGGTAAAATATATTCCTTCTGAAGGGGCTTTTCACGGTTCTTTCTTTCCTCGGGGTAGTATCGAGCCGGAGCTTGACATTATAAGTATTGCCAACCGCAGGGGTGATTGAATATTGACCACTTCGCCAGAAAGGGCTGGGAGCAGGTGAAAACGTCACTTTTCCTCTTTGACTTTTGACTGCAAATATCTCGATAAATACAATGGTGCCTTGCCTTTCCAGATTACTGATCAGATCGGATATTGTAGTACCGGGCTGTATGTTATCAATGAACAATACGATTTGCTCTGAATCATTGACTTCGGGTCTAACCTGAATAGCTGGGAGCCTGGGAGCCATGGTCGCTATTGTTGCGATTATGAGGTCGTGTGTGCCAATGTGGAATGAGGAGATCAATCTTCAATATGGAGATGGATAATTTTGGAGTCTAAAAAACGATATTAGCTTTCTAGCTTAGCTGGAAACTCTGCGGAGATGAAGGTTCAAACTTTACAAATCTTTGTCTTGGGTAATAGTTGAAAACACTCTCCCTTGAATAGAAAAGAAGCTACTTGGCTGGAATATAAGGTGATGTGTAAATCCAAGGTTTGATCAACCAAAAATGGTAGAAGAATCGAATGCTGAGATGCAGTCAAGTCGAGAAACGATAGCCTCAGAGAAATTGATGCTTTCGTTACCTGGTAACTAATGATGAGATAGAAAACAAATCAGTATTACAAACGGAGGCTCTGATTATGGTTGAATGGGAAAGGAAGTGAGAAGTTAAAGGCTGTTGGAGATTGAAAGTCTGAGTAATGGAAGAAGGAAGAGAAGAGGTTGTAATAGATTTTGTGGAGGTGGAGGTGGAGATGGAGGTGAGGGTAGAAGTGAATGATCAACGTTAGCTCCAAAGGAGTAAACGTGAGGGACAGCGAGAAAGTGAAAGAAAGAAAAGCAGACGGAAAGAACGTTTCATCCTCTGTATATTGTTTTCAATGCGTTTGTCGTTTGTCTTGTCTTCAACCCAATTTCAAGAACTGCAGCCCCTAGCACTTGCAAACAAAAGAAAGAGGTGCATTAAGCAAGCATCGAGAAGAAACAAAGATCTTTTCGAATACTCAAATGGCCGAAGATTACAAAAAAGAGGCTGGTTTGAAATCCGTGAAGATCACATGCATACCTGATGCATAGAAGTATTGTAGCCAGACTTTGACATGGTATTGAAATATGAAACGTGATAGAACTATTTCCTCTCCCTCTGTTCTGCGCTGTCCTGCCCTGTCGATGGATTGAGATTATACATGTAAAGATTCAATTCACTAGGAAATGATCAATCACCATCAGTTCAAACCATATTCAAATACCTTTTTTGCTTCGATGCACTGTTCTTTTCCTTCTGTTTGCTGCATTTATATATATGAGTATAGAGACAATGCAAGAGGAGTTCTACACGTAAAAGAATCGTGAATTATTGCGAGAAGATACCCATTGAATGGTGGGGTAGGAAGGATGCGTGAGCCCGTGATGTAGGAGTGAATAGACGGATATGTTTTCGAGCCTTGTATTCCAGGCAACATATCCACAACCTCGCTTAAGATAGCGCACAAATTTGGAAGGAACTTTTGAGAAAGTCTTCAATTTTGATTTTGGAACTTTTCTTTCCGACAACTTCGACGACAACAACCACCCCAATACTCGTTTCTCCATACACACAGAGACGCAACCATGGGTAGAGGACCGTAAGCACAGCCTTTTCTTTTATTCTTCTATCGAACTACGAAAAGACCTTGTCGACTTTCCAATCAATTTGAATGTTCAGTTGATTGGTATTGGCAATGTCATTGGGAGATATGGGATTTTTTTTGGACATTGGGACTCGTCGATCATTCGAAAGCTACAATCGCCAACGATGAACTATTCTACGATCGCTTTGTTCAATCACCTCATATCCACTTTTCGCAACAATACACAGTTCAGCACACCTTAAAGACATCATTTACTAATATTTTCTTTCGCATATAGAAAGAAGCACCAAAAGCGCTTGAGCGCGCCAAACCACTGGCTCTTGGACAAATTGTCCGGTGCCTATGCTCCTCGTCCTTCCGCCGGTCCACACAAGCTTAGAGACTGCATGCCACTTATCGTCTTCATCCGTAACCGTCTCAAGTATGCTCTTAACTCCCGTGAGACCAAGGCAATCGTTATGCAACGTTTGATCAAGGTCGACGGCAAGGTTCGCACCGATGCCACCTACCCAGCCGGTTTCATGGATGTTATCGGTATTGAGAAGACCAGCGAGAACTTCCGTTTGGTTTACGACACCAAGGGACGTTTCACCGTTCACCGTATTCAAGCTGAGGAGGCCGAATACAAGCTCGGAAAAGTCAAGAGAGTGCAATTGGGCAAGGGCGGAATCCCATTCTTGGTCACGCACGATGCTAGAACGTAAGTTCTGTCAGACATCATTCAGCCGTTGGTCCAAGCTTTGGTCGATCCCCTCCGACACAAAATCTGCTAGATCAACGGTTTGAATTTTATTCCCCCCCAGAGATGCTAATAAATTTTTTCTAGTATCCGTTACCCAGATCCATCCATCAAGGTTAACGACACCGTCAAGATTGACCTTGCTACCGGAAAGATCACCGACTTCATCAAGTTCGACACTGGTGTTATCGCCATGGCTACTGGTGGTCGTAACATGGGACGTGTTGGTGTCATCACTCACCGTGAGCGTCACGATGGAGGTTTCAACATTGTCCACATCAAGGATGCCATAGACAACTCTTTCGCTACCCGTGAGAGCAACGTTTTCGTCATCGGAGCTGAGAAGCCATGGATCTCCCTTCCAAAGGGTAAGGGTGTTAAGCTCACCATTGCTGAGGAGAGAGACCGCAGACGTGCTCATGCCATCGCTGGCCAATAAATGTAGTACATTTTTGCTTTGTATTTGGGCCAGGGGGAGTCATGGAATGGGATATTAAAAATCTTCTTTTGCGATAGGCAAAAGTTTATGAGAAATATGACGACACATTTTAGTATGAGTCGAATTCTTACCACAATGATATAACCCTCCAAATCCAACTTCAAACGGATGGTTTTTGAACTTTGATTGCGATGTGATATGCGAATGTAGATATGTAACCAGGCCGTGGAGATTCTAAATCCAACCAATACTAAAGACCCAATCTTGCTCTTGTGGGAGTGACTACATTGAAACCTCCATCTACTATCTTTGCACAGCAACAAATTGTTAAAGACCATCGTACCCAGTGAAACATCCGTATTCTTGAATACATTCTCTCCACAAGTATCTAGTAAATTATCGTGCAGCTCTTTTCTTTCCCTCCAGCCCAATCACAGTGCAATTCGTATTTCATCCATGTTGATATGCTTGTCACATGCAACGATGAAGAAATTCGGAAGGACCGAGAATTCGGGATGGGGGTTTACCGATCTCGAGCATCCAAGGAAGTAAGGAGCCGAAGTGATGTGTGATTTCTGTTAGGTAAGAGGGACTGAGTATTTGGGTATTGGAATATGTACCTGGTGAGGCATGGTATGGTATGGTATGGTATGGTATGGTGTGGTGTGGCAAGGGGGTATGCACTTTATCATTGGGGGTTTGGGGGTTTGGTGATGATGTTGGGAGAAGGAGGGAGAAGGAGAGGGAGAAGGAATGTAGTTATGGTATGGGTATGTATGTATGTATGTATGTATGTATGTATGTATGTATGTATGTATGTATGTATGTATGTATGTATGTATGTATGTATGTATGTATGTATGTATGTATGTATGTATGTATGTCTTGTAGTTGTATTTTATGTTCTGTGTAATCTTGTGGTATATTATCGTATAGTATATAATTATCGTATATCGAAAGCTCTGGTGGTGTCTGTACATGTGAAGAAAGGAATCGCGAAAGAAAAGAGATGTAATCTTTCTTGCATTGCCACACCGGTCGATACCCTAGAATCCAGACGTTAGAAGCTAGAATGTAGAATGAATTACAGGGTGCAAAAGTAACACATTGCATGACATGACATGACATGACATTACATTGCATTACAGGTTCATATATGGCAAGAGTGCTAGGTAGATAGGCAGGTACCTACTTGTGTGTGTATAGATAGATACCGACCGGTATATTTCATGTCATACATATACACATACATACGTGAGTATATGGGTATACCGATATAGAGCAGTGCACAACCTAGGAAGGACAAGCAGACAAGCGGGCAGACAGGCATCTGAGCTGTCAAAATGGCAGTCAAGGTCATCTAAGGTAAACGTGGGGTAACACGACAGGTGGATAGATGGGATTCCGGAATGGAGATGAGAGAGAGTTTATAGATGGATACATACATACCTAGGTATTGGGTTGGCAGTCTTGGATGGAGAGTGGATGGAGGCTCGAGAGTGGGTTGGGGAGGTGAGGAGAGGAGATGAGATGATGATGAGTATTAGTTGGATTATTGTTGGTGAGGTTTTAGTGTGGGGGTGGGAGTGGATTGGTTGGATGTGGAGTATGCTGGCTGGATGTGGATTATATTGACTTTGGGGAAGTTTTGTATGGGGATTGGATTTTGTGTGAGGATTGCTGAGAGGGATGAGGGTGGTGATCATGAGAGTGGTCAGCTGGCCGTGAGAATTTTTGTGTGATGATTGATGGGTGACGGAGGGGTAGGGGTGAGGTGAGATGCCATGCCATGCCATGCCATGCTGTGCTGTGCTGGGAGGTAAGTGGTGGTTCTATCGTATTCAATGGGCAATGTTTCTTGTGTAATGTGTTGAAGTGGAAGTAGAGACAGACACAAAGATAGAAAGTAGAGGGTAGGGAATGAATGCATTTCTACGTAGGTGTATAGAGTGCTCGGTACGTATGTATATCTACTTAGGTATGTATTCGGATGTATGGGTATGAGTCTATGAAATGAGGTTTGAGTGGAGAATGATGGTGATCGTGTTTGATCTGCATATATTTGTTTACTGAGTGCACCGTATAAAACTACCTAGGTAAGTAATCCGAGTCGAGGAATGGAAAGCCCGATACAGAATGAGAATTGCATTCAGAATTAGGAAGATAGTTGTGAATTGAGGAATACCCAGTATCTAGTAGTTAGTTCAATCTAGACCTCCACATCACCTCATACTACAACGAGAATTTGTATCACTCATGATCCACAAACAAACACTAGCAAGTACTTATTCGATGACGACTAAGTACTTGTAAACTCTCCTTTACCTCCTCATCTCGGTCAATTGCAGATTAGAAAAGAAAATGAACACGGTCCACTTCTGTACGAAGAAGGAGAAGAAGTAAGTAAAGGGTCTAGGTGAGGACCTGGGCAGGTAGGTATGAAGAGATCCGGATTCTCTGTTATATATATAAAGTTATCAAGTCAGACGTCAGATCGATAGTTAGTAATTATCTTGGATCTCTTTCTCTTACCTTGATCATTCGATAACTGTACTCTTATCCATCTTATTATCTCTTTAATCTACTAGGTATTTATTTACCTTCTCTCTCAACTGAAACCCTCAACATAATCCATCTGGAGTATACACTTATACATATTGACAAGGAAAAAGGAGATCAGGAAAATCTTCACATTTATCCTGGTTCACATCAAGGTCGCCTCGTTGGTGTATATGTCACATCCATACGTCCATCCATCCATCAATTCCCATTTCGATCTCTAAGCTGTGGCCATGTTTTCGGTGAGACATCAACCGACAATTATCACGGGGAAATGCACACCATATTCTCGCATTTCTACAGCTAGAGTCTCGGGAATATCTCAAATAAGACAATTGAGATATCAAAGTAGAAATGCGAAATCAAATACACAGACAACTTCACAAATATCAACCTCAACACCGGAACCCAATTCCAAAGATAAAAATGGATGGTCGACACAACATGCTCTTTTGTTGGCGGCGGCCACCGCCGGCTTAGCTTACACGTTTGCCATGGTACGGGAAAAGAATAGGAGGGGTGAGGGTAGGGATTATGCAGATCCAGGGAAGTTTACGGTGCCTCGATATGCAAATATTAAGGAGATGGAGATGGTGAGTTTGGTGGCGGAATTGATACCAAGGAGTGGAAATGAGAGATGAAAATGCGAGGGGAGAAATAAAAGCTGATCAGATTGTGAATATATAGGCCCTGAAGGAAATCCAAGAAGCTACAAATGAGGATACTATTTCTACGGATCCGGAAGATTTATTGGCTCATGGATAGTAAGTCTAGTGTGTTTTCATCAACATAGGTAGTCTTCATGATTTCGAAATATCGCTCGTCTCACCTGAGAAGCGGAAATATCTTGGCTAGTCACATTGTAGACAGCTTCTCAAAGTCCTTTGCCAAATTCACAAAATACTCAACTAATCCAAATCAATAGCTCAGAATGGTCATCTACCAATGTAGATGGTTTACCAGTAGCAGTAGCTTATCCAAAATCTACTCAAGAGGTCTCCAGAATCGCTTCCATATGTCACAAATATCGGGTACCAATTGTGCCTTATTCAGGGGGATCGAGTTTGGAAGGAAATGTATCATGTCCTTATGGAGGTGTTAGCGTGGACTTTGCTTTCATGGATCAAATTATTACATTTCATCAAGAGGATATGGATATTGTTGTTCAGCCATCTGTTTCGGTAAGAGCCCCAGATTCGTTTTAATTTTCATCTACTTTTATTGATTTGCGTAAGTTCTAATCTTCTTCTAGTGGATGGATCTCAATGAGGAACTTGCAAAACGTCAATCGGGACTCTTCTTCCCAGTGGATCCAGGTCCAAGTGCAAAAATCGGAGGTATGGTAGGAACAAACTGCTCCGGCACCAACTGCGTTCGTTACGGTTCAATGAAAGATTGGGTCATAAATCTAACTGTCGTTCTCTCCGATGGAACAATCATCAAAACTAAACGACGACCTCGTAAATCATCCGCAGGTTACAATCTCAACAGTCTCTTCGTAGGCTCCGAAGGAACTCTCGGTCTTGTAACTGAAATTACACTCAAACTCGCTGTCGTACCACCAGAATACTCAGTTGCTGTAGTCGCTTTCCCTACGATCCGTGATGCGGCGGCAGCAGCAGCTGGTGTCATGCGCGCGGGTATTCAAGTCGCAGCTATGGAAATCATGGACGAAGTGCAAATGAAAGTCGTCAATTTATCCAAGTCCACCGCGCCTCGTCAATGGAAAGAACTCCCTACGCTCTTCTTCAAGTTCTCCGGTACCAAAGCATCAGTTAAAGAGAACATAGCAATGGTGTCCTCTATCGCTAAATCCCATCGCGGTAGCTCCTTTGAATTCGCAAAAGACGCGCGAGAACAAAAGTTATTGTGGTCAGCGAGAAAGGAATCGTTGTGGAGTATGCTAGCGTTGAGAAAAAATGGAAGTGAAGTCTGGAGTACGGATGTGGCGGTGCCGTTCTCGAGATTGGCGGATATTATCGAGTTGAGCAAGAAGGAAATGGATGATTTGGGCCTTTTCGCTAGTATCTTGGGACATGTAGGAGATGGAAATTTTCACGAGAGTATCATGTATGATCGGACGGTGCCGGGGGAGATGGAGAAGGTGGAGAGGTGTGTGAAGAATATGGTGGTTAGAGCTTTGGAGATGGAGGGCACAGTAACGGTATACTTGACTTTCTCTATTTTTGGTGACGCTTGGATCGAAGACTAACTAGGACACAGGGCGAACATGGAATCGGAATCGGAAAGAAAGAATCTCTTCTCCTCGAACTAGGACATGATACTTTGGGAGTCATGAAAACTATCAAATCGGCATTAGGTGAGTAATTTTCACCCTTCACTTTTTCTTCTATCTTCTCCCCTTCCCACTTCTTCTCCATTTATATCAGATAGCACACCATATACCCATACACCCACAAACTCAACTAACCCAACTCCCCAGATCCTCACTGGATAATGAATCCAGGCAAAATTATCGATATCCCCAAGTAAATCGACCTCGATTCGCTTCGTTTTCGCTTACTAGGTACTTTCCTTCCTTCTACGGTATGGTTTGGTATGATATGGTAGGATATGGTATATATTCACATTGCATTGCATAGTATCACATCGCATAGTATGGAAAATACCCTTGGGACTTGCATCTCGGGAAGTGAAAAACTCTTCACGAAATATATTTTGCGAGGCGGAACAAAAATTGCATAGGCATAGGTATGGGTATGGGTTTGAATTGAGCATTGAGGTGGGAAGAAAGGGAGGGGAATGTCTTTTTGTTTGTTTGTTGCATCTGTATTTGTGTTTGTGTTCGTGTTTGCGTTTGCACGAATCTTGGATTTGGATTGTGGTATTGAAGCATTATTCTATTGCGTTGTGTTGAGTTGCGTTGAGTTGCGTTGAATGAAGTTGAGTTGAATAAAGTCGAATCGCTTGTATTGAATTATTTCGAATAAATAGAATATTCTCCTCATATTTATTTGTCAAAAACTGAAACGAAACGAAACGAAACGAAATGGATGCAGTCTATTCCGAAGGAGAAACCGCAAGGAAAGGGGTAGTGTTATTTATTCATTTTTTTTTTCGGTTATTGCATTGCATTGCGAAATGGAGGGGAATGGAGGAGAGGGGGGTAGTTGATGCATAGGATATGATATGATATGATATAATATAATATAATATAATATAATATGATAGATTAGGAGAAAGAAACCCAACGCAACATAATCGACGATCCATACAAATAGTGATATATACGTGCAGGAAGTAATCCATTACATCCATTATCTTCTACGGGTATAAATTGAAATGAGGGACAAAGAAAAGAAACGTGAGGAATGGGAAGAGGGGAAGAGGGGAAGAGGGGAAGATGGCGAGGAGGGAAGTTTTGTTTTGTTTTGTGAGGACGAATGAATGAATGAATGAATGAATGGATGAATGATTGGGGTTTGTATTTGTGGTTGCTTGGAGCTAGGAGGTTGGAGACTGGAGCTTGGAGCTTGGAATTGATTGTTGTCTTACGAGTATGTATCCATGATATCTCCAGGTAGGGTAGGCTTTTAAGAAGAGGGAGCTGGATTTCTTTCTGGCTTGGGGTGCGGAGGTTGTTTCTTCCAGTTTTTCCAGTTTTTCCTGTTTTCTCTTCAGGTTTTTAAATTATCTGAGTAGCAGTTGGAATAAGAGGTGCATGTCTATTTCAAATCAAGCGTGCTCTTTTAAGAGATGTGCAACTTTCCTATCTTCTTGTGTTCTTCTTTAATGCTTCATACTAAGATTCGGGAGAGCTGTCTCCTTTCGAAGATCGTTACGCCTATGTAATATAGCAGATGTGATTTCCTTAACCCCTCTGCAAAATCATGTTCCATAAAAATACCAATTTCCTCCAAACTCCTCGCCTCAAATCGAAATGTAATGCACGCGCATCTCCGCTCAAAATCAATAATCATCTCCACCACCTCCATCCCCTCCATCATCATCATCATCCTCCCCATTCTCAAAGTACTGCTCCGCATCATAATCTCCACCCATATCCTCCTCATCATCCTCGTAATCATTATCCTGCTCCTCCTCGATTTCTTCCTCTCCTAGCTCCTCTTCTCCCTCTGCACCCTCTACCCCAGTCGCCTGTTGAATCTTCGCCAACAGCGCTCGAGTCTTCTCCGTAGGATCTTCCTCTCCCATCGCCGCCAACGCAGCATTATCCTTCGCGGTCTTCGCTTCCTCCTCTCCACTCAACACGGACCATAACTCCTGCGGATAAAATTCTTTATTGAAATTCATCCCGCTCACTAAAGGTATCGCTCGCTTTTTTCGCTGATACTTCATACTGTATGTTTCGACGCCGAGGAAAGGATCGAAATCCGCTTTAGTTTGTCGTCCATATTGTTCGTTAAATTGCTTTTCTCCAAAAGTTCGGACCGGCGCATCAGTGTCGCGTTTGGTGGAGTGCGTGTAGAGGGGTCCGCGGTGGATTTTGTCGCGAAGCGTGCGGTAATATTTGACTTGCGTGCGCTCTTGGGGGGTGAGGGGGGATGGTCGTTTGAGGTTGGGATGCCGCTGAGATGTATGTTAGTAGAGATTCATTGTATGAGTGCATTGAATTCCGAGGATAGAAATTGATCATAGAGTAAGACTCCAAAGGAGTTGGACAAGGTGTGACGGAACGTACTGGATAATCTTCACTTGGTGTAAAGTCTAATTTCAAGGTAGCATCATGCTCCCATGTTGCGCCTTTTATACCGCCACCTCTGGCACCTCCTCTACCTCCACGAAAGGCCATTCTATACTATATTTTTATATTCCTGTAGCGATTGTCGATGATCGATTCTCGGTGCTTCGCAACAAGGCAGGATGTGTTTTGAGTAGCACCTGGTTTGTGGGGATATATTGTGCTTCAATCGGCTCGAGATGTTTCCGGTAAGTGATATTCAGGATATATGCGAACCAAATCAGAACTCAAAGATTGGTAGTTACTTGAATAACTTTGGCGCGTCACTTTTTGTAAAAAAAAATTAAAAATTTGGGGGACGATGGGAATTTGGTCTTAGCTGCTCGTAGATATTATTTCCCAAGATTTTCTGCCATTCTTAAAAGGCGGTGAAACTAACTAAAATGGCGGGGTGCACCGGTGTAAGCTGTATCTACCTAAATACACTTGAACGCTATACCACTGACGATCATCGATAACACTCTTTACTTTTCTACGTTAATCTTCTAATTCAAACAATCAACAGATATCCAAATCCTGGCGAGATTTGTCTCCGATTCTTACATCACTGTGCAATATACAATCTTTGAATAATACAACTGCTCACCCACAAATTGTCCAAAATGGATATAGACGATACCCCCATATTCAAATTGGAGGAGCTTGAAGCTCATCTCCAGGATCTGGTAAAATCTCCAGATACCCCAATCGATAAAAAACTCTTTGATGCCGTAGAGCTGCAACTTACAGGTATGTGCTGCCTTCTACTCACATACTAGAAGAGCTCTAAAGCAAGCTGTCGTGTTCCACAATCTTCACGGCTTCTAATCTTCTTTTAGAATACAACATCTCGCCTCTCATCCCGAAGCTACTTCCCACCATTACTCAGATCCTCCTTACCACACAATAAGATCCTACAGTACTCGCCAGTCTATCCGTAAAGTTGTTACAGCCAATCACATTTCCCCAGGCTCTCCAGCTGGCTTCCGAAGACGCTTTGATTCTCGCACTTCGATCTCCCATACCTGCTGCGAATATTCTTGCCATAACAATCATTCAAAAGGCCACCAAAAGCTCCGCAGATGTAGCAAATCTATCTGGTATGAGAGGAGTGGTCGAGAATTATATCCGAACATGGCTTAGCAGCCCTCATGTCGGAGTTGGAGAGAAAGCTACGCAAGTGCTAGGAGAACTTTTAGATGTCGACTCTGTTCGAGAATTGACACATGTCACAAATGGAGTAGGAAATATGGATATTGATGCTCAGCGACCGCCTGGACAAGGAGCGCTTTGGCGAAGAATATTTCAAGACGTCGAAATCTACGAAATACTTTTCTCGCTCTGTAGCTTAAAGACTATTGGCAAAGGTGATGGCCAGTTGGATGAGAAACAAAAGACACTTGCTCAAGCTCGTCTATTGAGAATTCTTCCTCATTTGGTAACCGTGGGGTTTGATTACCTCACCCGTCCAACGTTGAGTCAAGTCGACAAGGAGTATATATTGCCACAGGACGATGAGAAACTCGGGCTACTTTACTTCGCGGCAATGAAAATGGTGGATAAAGAAGACCTGCTCATGCACATGACGCTGACTATTTTCTTTTTGGAATTACTGGAGGCACTAAGTACTGTGGAGTGGTTCTTCGGCCCGAGACAGACTTATATTGCTGAAATGATGAGGAAAGCTATGGAGTCAGACGTTGAGTTACGTCAATCGATTGAGGGTGTGACTCTATCGCCAGAATCAACGTCACAAACGAAAGAATTAATAAATTCTTTAAAGCTGCTATCTTAGATGTGGTATTAGTTAATCAAGCCATACCCTTTGCTTTCAACAGCATATAGAGTTTACAGCTCAGATCGTTGTCTTGAAAACCTTAATAGCATCTCTCCCATTTCTCCCGTGTGTAACCTGTGGTTAAGGGGGCATCGCTAGAGAATGATTGACTAATGCCATGATATAATAGTGGTCTTATTAGTAATGAAATAGTCGAAACAATGACAGGAATGTTTTGGCCACAGCACATCTACAGGCTGCATATAGGTTTGACTTCTTGGTATTGCGTCTAATCACAACGTTGGTGTGCGGTTAATACCGTTGATATCAATAATTCAAGCATTAGCTGAAAGTTTTAAAAAGAAAAATGAACATGTTGTATTGCCCTCAATATTACTACCCTTCTACATATTATGTTCGTACATGATCACATCAACACATTCAATATATGACTGTTGTTGCATCCGAATTTAGCCTTAATGTGTTAGTCAATGAGATAGCAGCACAACTTCCACATGTGATCATATATTCGATTTTCTATCATATTTTAAGATTTGTTAGTGTTATTACTTTACCCTCCATAGTTATCCAGCATGCAAAAGAATACTGCACTACAACTCTACTATCATATCCAAGTTTTAGAAGCATATACACTTTTTCCTGGCCTAAATCAATCGATACGAAGCAATTTCGAGACCTGAAGACTCTTAAGAATTGCATCGGTTCTTCCATTCAAAATTTGGAAATCCAATGGGTCTGGGTTCAAGATGATCGACAGGCATCATTCGCGTAATCTGGGATGGCTCGGACGGTAGGAGGGAAAAAAGAGAAGTGGGTGTGGCGGCCATGTGGGTTTGCACGGTTTGGTCAACTCCCAAGAGCATCAATGCTTTATTATGTTGATAGAGTTTGATAACCTTAGGGATGATAGATGTTGAATGGACGATCTTGTTGATCAATTTTAAGCTTGATTCGACAGCGTGAAATATTGGGAGGTCAACACAGGATGATGATAGTACCGGTACGTATAGTGCTTTCGCATCTTGAGTGATAGCCTCTTATTTATCTCTTCTTTAGGATATTGATATTAAGCCATCAAACCTCGGCATAATCGAATATTGCACAAGTATCATCATAAGTGCTTACCTATCAAGGGGCCCTCAGCGGCGCAGTACTGTTATTTGACTTTGCCTAGCCATGTAGGAATTTTTCTCTCTCAGAATCCTCCACCCCATCTTTCTTTTTAGGCAACGGTTGCTCCTAGTTCAGGCTGGGTGTTACATCAATTGATGCTAATGGAACTAATCTCTTCATTCGGTTGTTTGCTGTCATCGTTTAGTTTCTTAAGATTATCCAACCATGAGCCAAGATTGGATTCCGATTGTGTTAGTGGATCCTGTTTAGAAAGGACAAGCTTTTTCATGATTAGTGGACCTATCGTAAGGATGAATAGACACGGCCCACGCGTCGGTGATAGCGGTCGGATCGCTTAGTTCTGGATCCTGTTCCTGACTAGTCATCTATCAAGACTCAAGAGACGGGATTTCGGGTTCTAAAGAAGGATTTTTTTTGGATGAAATCGAATGAGCGTCTAGATAACGTACACATCCAGTATGTACCCCTTGAGCTAATAAGATCTTGAAGCAAAAGTCGAATCATTTTAATTTTCCTAACTGGAGAGGGTAGGACAGGACTCTGGACTATAGTGCTAGTAGTATACATGCCACGTTTGAATGGGACCCGATAATTCGGACCAACTTTATGGGAGAACGTTATACCGATCTTACTTTTTGTCAATATTGGGGAAATTATCACAGTGTTCAGTCCCCACTCCCACAAGTTACAATCAATTGTCTATCCTTATGAAGTAACCATTGCGCGCAAAGTGGATTGAGGGACCGGTCGAATTGATGCTTTAAGCACAGTTGCCCCTCGGGTAAATCAGCCGAAAAAGCTACTCCGTTCCTGCAGCATCACCCTGGAACGGGCTTATTCCTACAAGTGAACTCGATTCATCCTCCTCATTGGCTGTTCGAACCTCAAAGCCTCAGCGCTACCTTGATTTATTTTACCATTCGGGAAATTACCTGCCAAGAGTGCCTTGGACGGTCTTTCCTTTCGTTCTTTGCATATTTGGTGAGTTGTATCATGGCTGTCATTGGATACCTCACATGCAGTTCGACAATATTTGAGCATCATTTAGCCGGAAATCATTGTGTAACCCCTGGTTCAAGATGAACCGTTCGATTTTGGTCTCGACAGTGACCAGGAGAATGTTACACATCCCTGTTCTATACAATTCCTTTTCCCTTTTCTTCGTCTCTTCTCTCCCTCTTTCTTGAACTCTAGACATCCAGCTTCTCATCAACCGGTGACCTTCGTACCGTGCAGACATTTGTTTGCGTCCTGTCTTTGACAACCAAACCAGTTCAATCACATTCTTTACCTGGCTTCGGCCTCTTGAAACTTTCATTTTTGCGTATATACTTAATATCCTTTTAATAATGTCTTCATCGAAGTTTTTCACCGTGGCTGCGGCTACTTTTGCATTAATCGCTCCTGCTGCCGCTCTCTATGATGCATCATCACCTGCAAATTTGGCTTTGTATTGGGTATGGCTCACAACTAGATCGAAAGTACTATTGCTGATCATGACGATAGGGTTCTGGACCATCTCAAACCAATCTTTCATATTACTGCGAGCAATCTACAATAGACATCATTCCGTTAGCTTTTATGAATGTTTTCCCAGCACAAGGTGATGGCTATCCAGCTGAGAATTTCGGCAATGCTTGTTATGGTCAACCAATCTTTTCACCAGGTCCGGGTTACCCATTGGGGGATGTAGATACTTCGAAAGATCAACTTTATGTTCAGTGTCCAGGCATTCAAGAGGGTATTCCTTACTGTCAATCATTGGGAAAGAAGATACTACTTTCTCTTGGAGGAGCCTCCAACACTTATCAGCTCACAGGTGCAGCGGATGGAGAATACTTCGCCGATTTCTTATGGGGAAGTTATGGACCTTTCAAACAATCTTGGGTGGATGCTGGTGGAATCAGACCGATGGATGGTGGCTACTATGGAACTGACCCTAGTGTTCATATTGATATTGATGGATTCGATTTCGATATCGAGTTTGGTTCTACTGGTAAGATAGACCATCAAAGTATTTCGTGCTATAACATCACTGACATCTATCAGATCACTCCGAAGGTTACATTGCAATGATTAACAGACTCCGAGAGCATTTCGCCGAGAACCCATCAAAGAAATACTTCATTTCAGGAGCTCCACAATGTCCATTACCAGAGCCAAATATGGGAGCCATGATTGCTGGTGCCCAATTCGATCTTTTATGGATTCAATTTTATAACAATGCCGCAGCTCAATGCACAGCTCGTCAATGGGCCGACAACTATGTTTTGACTGGAAACGAAGACTCTGCAGAATTCACCTATGATAAATGGGTGGCAGCCATTAACAGTGGTGCTAGTGCCGGTGCCTCAATCTATCTTGGTCTCCTTGGTTCTACTCTAGCAGGAACCGCATCCGACTACATTTCTCCACTCGAGGCTCAAAGCTTGATTGAATCTTATCACAACAAACCTCAATTTGGAGGTGTCATGATTTGGGAAGCTACATATTCTCAAGAAAACACAGATGCCGAACTTAAAGGAGATTCTTACCACGGATTCATCAAGTCTTGTTTGGATTCCTACGCACCACCTCCTCCCACTTCGACATCTTCAATTGTGCACAGTACTACTCTTAGTAGTTCCAGCTCCACTTCGGAAGTCTCTATCACTTCCAGTGTCCCAACATCGACTGAGTTATCTTCTGCTGTTAGTAGCACTGCGATCTCGATCCCAACTACTTCGACCTCGGTTTCGGAATCTTCTGCCACACCAACTTTGATCTCCTCGGAATCTTCTACTGCTACATCTTCGAGTTTGTCAGAGACCTCAACTACCCCATCGCTTACTTCTATATCAATTTCGGAGACCTCGATCACCACATCCTCTTCATCATTGGAATCTTCCGCTGCACAGTCTTCCACTCACTCGGAAGTTTTGCCAACTCAAGCATCATCTGGCTACGCCATTCCAGGATATTCTCACAATGCGACATCTTCTTTGACCCACTCGCAAGTCCATTCCTCCAAGCCAGCTGGAAGTGGCACATTACCAGTTCATTCTTCTAAGCCCACTGGGAGCTACACTTTCACTGGACATTCATCCAAATCTACAAGCCTCGCAACAGGCTACACCTCGAAGTCTCACTCTGCCAAGCCATCGTCTAAACCATCTTCTGGTCACACTTCTCCAGTATACTCCTTTAATTCTACTACCAGTGGAGTTGCTCACTCGTCCAAACCATATTCC
The DNA here is from genome assembly GCA_014898285.1 of Botrytis aclada. Classification (NCBI taxonomy): domain Eukaryota; kingdom Fungi; phylum Ascomycota; class Leotiomycetes; order Helotiales; family Sclerotiniaceae; genus Botrytis; species Botrytis aclada. The sequence continues at coordinate 924,421 of RCSV01000001.1, read as the reverse complement.
ACCAAGTCTGTTGTCACAGGTACTGGAGCATCCACCAAGCCATATCCAACAAAGTCTTCTGTAATTGGTACTGGTGCATCAACTAAGCCATACCCTACCAGATCTTCCGTCATTGGTACCGGTCAATCTAGCAAACCACGCCCTACCAAATCACTTGGAACTGGTGTTAAATCTTGCAAGAGCAGATCTAAGACTAAGACCAAGACTAAGACCTCATCTGCCGGCCCATCAGGATACCCAGCAACTACTTCTTCTGTCGTTGTTTCATCTACTGCGCCATATGGAAATGGTACCTACAGTCACTCAGAAACTACTCCAGCTTCCACCGCCACGTCTTCAGTCGAGGGAATTACTGTGTCTTCAGGTAGTGCCACCGAAACTGGACCCGGGTTTAGTGCAACCGACTCAACCGTTGTAGGACCTTCGGCAAGCGGTACCAGTGGATTACCAACTGGATCTACTACCAACAGCGGATCTGTAACATCAGAAACTGGTTCTGCCTCCGCAAGTGGATCTACTTCATCCGGAGCTGGCTCAATAACCTCGGCTATCCAATATACCACTTCAACGGCCTATATTACTACAGTCTATACCATTACATCGTGTGCCGCAACAGTTACTGATTGCCCAGGGAGAATTGGATCTGTAACCACCGAAACTATTTCGTCTTACACCACTGTCTGCCCTGTCACTGCCACAGCCACAGCCACCTCCACATCTTCTACTGAAGGAATTTCCGTATCTTCAAAGCCATCTTCGGCCTCAGGAGTCCCTGCATCGCAAACATCATCTTCTTCCGCTCAAGGACTTACCATATCTCCAGTTTCCCCATCTTCAGCTCAAGGAAGTGCCACGTCATCAATTACTTCAGTTGCTCAATACACCACCTCTACAGCTTACGTGACCTCCGTTTATACCATCACATCTTGCGCAGCAACCGTAACCGATTGCCCAGGAAGAATTGGTTCCGTAACCACAGAGACAATTTCCTCTTACACTACCGTTTGTCCCGTAACAGAAACCAGTGGAAATAGTGGCATTGCTAGCTCGACACCTTCCTCCGCTGGAGTACCCGTTCCAACTACAGCAATCACTTCGTATGGAACTTCAACGGTTTACCAAACATCTGTTTATACTATCACTTCGTGTGCTCCAAGCGTAACAGATTGTCCAGCTAGGTCAGGTCAAGTCACAACTGAGACAATCTCATCATACACTTCCGTGTATCCAATCACTGTTTCTAGCGCTCCTGTCAATGTACCTACCTCCGGAGCCTCTTCTGCCGCTGGAATCAAAACTTCGGGTTTTACTCCAGCTCCTTCAGTTGGAGCTTCATCCAATGCCGGTGTATCGTCAGCAATTCCAACCAAGGGAGCTTCTTCCGCTGCTGGCATCGCAATATCGATTCCAGTCATCGGAGCATCCTCATCTGCCACTACTCCCGAAGCCGCATCCCCAACAAGCCTCTACACAACCCTAATCCCCACCCTGATCAATTCCCAAACCACCACCATCTCCGCCATCATCGCCCCTTCAATCATCAGCGTCGTTCCTGTCGCTACGGGCACCGCATCATCGATCACGAGAGTCCCAAAACCAAGCTCGTATGTGGTCAAGGCGGAGGGCGAGAGTACCAGCGTCAAGAGTGGAAGTGTGACGACGCAGACGCCGGGGCCGAGTCCGAGTGCGGTTACTTTTGAGGGGGGTGCTGAGAATTTGGTTAGGGGGATGCGTGTCTGGGTTGCTGTGGGTATGATGGGTTTGGTTCTTTTGATTTAGGGTTTAGATTATTCATGATGATGAGGGGTTTATGTGTGTATGTATGTGAGATAGGATAGTTTTCTTGGAGAGGGAGCGGATATAGTTATGATAAAAAAATCAATTTATCGATTATTCTTTTATATTTATATTTATTTTTGAAGTGTAAAAGTTTGTTATGATTAGTATATTCAATAGTCAAGACTGCAGTCTAATAATGAAAATTATCAAATCCTCGAAAACAATTAAGATATTTAAGATATTCAAGATATCGAATTTGATTGAAATGTTAAAGTATTATTAAATCTTTAATTGCTTTTAGAGATTAAATCCTTATATTGTTGGATTGCAGTCCGGACTTTTGAATATACTGGTTATGATAGACAATGGGTTGTTATATCGTATGAGTCTGTATGCTGGATGATATACAGAATGTTATATGATCATGAGAAATGAAGAATGAAGACGATAGAGAAATCTTGGAGTTGGTGGAGTGTAGTTCAAATTACGAGGTTACTTTGGAGGGGAATGGAAGGAGAATCTCTGGATTGATTTGATTCTGGGAAGGATGGGTTTGAGACAATGTAGATGAGGATGGGGACTGGAGGAGCAAGAGAGGGTAATAGGTTGGGGGATGGGTGAGATGTTATGAAGAGAAAGGGGGAGGGTGGTAATGGATACTGGACAATGGAGTGTTTGGGTAGATAGCAGATAGTGGTAATGGGTCGTGGAGGGGACGATCAAAATGAAAATTGAATTGGAAAATACATCGCGGATTCAATATCAAAAAGTAACAACGGTGAAGGCTTTACTTCAATATGCCAGATAGACATTAATGTTAACGTTACTTGGTACAGGGGAGGAGATGTACAGGTGTTTGAGATATCTTTTGGGGATATCAGGAAGATATGGATAAGATGACTTTGTTGAGAAGTACGAGTTCATCATACCTATGATGGGAATGATAGAAAGTTAAGTTAGGAGTGTGGCAATGAATGAATCTTCTCTGAAGTTACTTGAATGGCATATCTTGGAAGTCTTGTGTACATTGTTACAATGAGAAACTCTGGGAACAGATCAGTTGACACTATACTATTGGAGTTCTGTCGAATATTGGACACTATATGACTAGAAGATGATAATTCTATAAAGTTATACTTAAGGTGTGGTCTGTTTATCAACAATTAATTTAAAGTTATGGTGTTATGGAGTGATATATGTCTAAGCTTGTATGAGTTCTGAGAAGCGTTCGGTTTAAGCATAATACTATCAGATGGTATGCTGTAATGTAAAACTTGGAAGGCAGAATTAGTGATACGCAGAACTTGCCATGATATTTCATATATGCGTGTTTTCCCACAAGCGATTGTCTCATTATTCAATGCGTAATCAATTGACTCTTATTTTCCTTTCTTCGAACAGAATGATATGTACGATGTATCAGCTATCAATCATACTGTATCATCCACCCATAAAACCACCGCATTACTCTAGAAGTACTCTACTCCCGCTTCGAATGCTTTCTATGTTTCCTATGCTTTCTATGCTTTCTAGGTGCATCCTCAGTCTGCGCAACCCCCTCGCTTAACAAAGCATTCTCACCATTCTTCTCAAGCCATTGATCCACAACATGAGTTGACCATTCTACAGCTCCTGGAACAGGTAGCCGATCATCAAGTGCCATGTAAGCTCTTTCCGACGTATCATCCGTTCCTGACACATACTCCGAATCTGTCGATGATTCCGCGCCCATCACATGATTTAGTCCTGTCAATGGATCGTTTTGGGTTTTCGCATTCTTCTGAGCTCCTGACTTGCGCTGACTCTTCGACTTTCCCTGAAGATCCACCATCTTCTTCAACTCTTTGGATTCTCTAGCTTCTCTAGCCCGACTTTCACACCATGCTCTGATACTCGAGCTATCATCTGGCCCAATTTTTGTCGTCAGGTCATTGTACTTTCCAACAGTTCGATACGCAGGATGATCGACCTTGCTGATTGCGAGTTTGCGGAGCTCGGAATCGAGATCAGAAATGATGAGCTTGATGATAGGTTTCAACGGACCGATTTGAAGACATTGGAGATTCTTCTTGATGGAGTGGATGCGTGCTTCGCGGCGGAGGAAAGAGTCTCCTAGTTCGGGTTCGATACGCTCGTGTAATTTGGTGAGGATGACTTTGAGGGGTTTGAGAAGGATGGAGTCGATTGATTGGATGGCTTCGATCTTCTGGCAGATGTTACACATCTTGTGAAGAGTTTCGGATTGTGGAAATTGGTGATTTCTCTCTGTAAGAAGAGATGGAGATAGTGTTTTATGTGCGAGGTATGTTCGAGGTGTGAATAATGAGTGGAAACTGTTATTCAGTAATCGAGTGTTGGAGAGTTTTGACTGGTTGTTATTGTGATTGGATTTAGAGATGAACAAGTTCAGAAATTATGGCACTGGCTGGAACTTGGGGAGGTTGTAAACCAAATTATATACAGCCAACCATAAGTGCTACATTACTAGATACACAATACGGGCATTACGGTTTGACGTATTGAAAATAAAGCAGTGTATGTTGGTAGTCATCTAAGATGTTTACGGTTTATATCCAGATGTGAATAAGAAAGTACGGTTAACTTATCGGATAAAAAAGGGGGAAATGGCTGTGAGTGAATAACCAACAATCAGGCCTTATAGTTATGTGTGCCCAGAAGAGTTGCAGTGATCCATGCAGTAAGAATTGACAGTAACTGAATGACAGTAATTGAATATACATCTACTACCAACGAAAAGATAACATATAAACCAACCCAAACTACGAAGCTTAACATGCGGCCACACGCTCGCTCATCTTCATCCAAGTCTTTATCATCTTTTGCCCTTTTGTTTCCTCACCGCCGTACTAATTATCTTCAAAATAACCCAAGACACCGTCGCCTCAAGAAAAATAAACCAAAACTCAAAGTTCTCATAGCTCAACGGTCTGATTGTTCACTTCCAGGTTCCAATATGCTAACATCAACTATAGATACACACTCATTCATGGGCATAACTGCCACGTGTCTCATCAACTTATCCTCGGGTATGCTCTGCAGCAATACCATCAACGGGATCAACGGTAACAACTGGATCAATCCAAACCTAAACACCTCATTCAACGATACGGTAAAACACCCACACCTCATCTTATCCAACGGTAGAACCTCAAACACCCTCTCCTCCTCTCTGGTAGAATAAAGTCCCGGGCCCGGGTATTCTGGTACATCCTCCACACGGTGTAAGTACAAATCCTTCCCTCCAGCATTAACGGATAACAGACTTGTGAGCTATGAGAACCGAGTAACTTTTTTTGTTCTTTTTTCTCATTGTTTTTTTATGGTATGTTCGGACGGTGTGGTAGTTCGATGTTGAAAAACGATTTGTATAGAAGGAGTGAAAGTGAAAGTGAAAGAACGTGAAACTGCGCTCCTTCATCATGTAGGTGTGTTGAACTGGAGATAGCGAAAAACTTAATAGTAATGAAGTTGCAACTGCTAATATTGAGACACTTATAACCCAATAATACAAATGAAGAGTTGTTATTTCTTTTGGCGGTCGCGCAAGTCCTTCTCATCACTAGAATGGAAAAGACTTTTCTCCATCTCAAGTCCCAGAGCGCATAAATAGACCAGTCAACAAATGCAAAAAGATAACGAGGAATAAAAATCCATCAATCCATATAGATTGGAAAGTGAACAAATATTCAAGTATTCAACACGCACCTTCCACTCCTCCTCCTTTAATCGCCTCTCCCTACCCACAACACCATCGTCCCTTCCCAATCACCCGCACAAAATATCTATATATCGCCCTCGATGTCTTCGCCCCAAAAAAACAACTTAATCGGAAGTCCATACTTCAGTCTCGCAGTCAATCCATCAACAAACGACTTTGGAATGCTAAAAGAATCCTAGATCAACATCTATCCATATTCGCCCACTTTCAAAGGCTTTATTTAGTCTGTCAGCTGATGAGAGAAAAGCGTTAACCTTTGATGAGATCTAATTTAATGGTTCGAGCAAGTGGGGGTGTCAGAGGTGTTTGTGATGATATTTACAGGGGAAAGTGGAGGTACTCTTAAAGTTTAAAGAATGTGTGCGAAAGAAAATGAATACATCACACTGTTTGATGTCAATCACTTTTCGCAGGATTGAATACATGATTATAATTTAACGCACCATTAAGGACGAAAAGTAATACAATTACTTCATCAACTTATCAACTCTCTTCTCCAAACTCCTCTCAAACTCACTCACACCCCCCTCCAACACCTTCGCCGCACCACCCTTAACAACATAAACCAATCTCCTCCTCTGTTCCTCATCTTCCCCATCCTCATCATCTTTCTCCTCTTCTCCCTCCCCCTCCTTCCACCCCTCCACCACTTTCCTAACCAACCACCGATCATGACTTACCACCACCACACCCCCATTCCACCCCCTCATCACCTCCCCCACAGCTCTCACCGTCCAAAAATCCAAATGCGTCGTCACCTCATCCAGAACCAATAACTGCGGCTCCTTCCACACCAATCGTGCCAACGCCAACCGCACAAGCTGACCACCAGATAACTTACCAATCGGAACATCCGAGACGATCCGACCCTGAAGACCCAATCCATTTAGAATACCGCGGATTTCCTGCTCCGAGAGCACACCAGAGATATCAGACGTTAGGAGAGAAAGAGCCGTGAGCTCTGGAGTGCTGTGCGAGAGAACTTGCAGATCTTCTACGGAATTTTGAGAATAGTATGCGAGTCGCAAGCGAGGATGTTTGGTGAGGGTTCCCTTGGTGGGCTTGGCGGTTTCGGTGAGGAGGGAGAGAAGGGTGGATTTTCCGGCGCCGTTAAGGCCGACGATTCCGATGCGGTCGCCCATGTGAATGGTGAGGTTTACGTCTTCTAGGATGAATGGTGAGGGTGCGGTACCTTTTGAGGGCCCGGAAGTTGGGTAGCGGAAGGAGATGTTTTCTAAGGAGAGCAATGGGCCGGGAAATCGTAAACCGGGTGCTAGAGGGATCATCATCGAGATGCCTCTTTCCTCGGGTGGAATCTCGATTTCTTCTCTGGCTGTTAAATGGTAGCCAGCTAAGTCGCGGTTAAGTTTGAAGCGGGTTCCTTTAGCGGATACTTCCATGCCCATACGATTATCTAATTTCTTTTGACGAGATTTAGCTTGGCGGAGTTTATTCTCATCGCCAGTGACTTTTCCTTGTTTGATGTTTTGTTGAATGGTTTGCTGGATGTGCGATTTTTGCTTTTCTTGAGCACCGCGCATACGGGTTAGATAGAGAGTTTTCTCGCGAATGGCGGATTCGTATGTAGATAGAGATCCACGGAAGTAAGTCAGAGCTTGGCTGCGCAGAATGATAAGTTCTTGAGATGTGGCGGTGATGAAATCGCGATCGTGAGAGACAATTACAATGGTTGGGGGAGTGGGAGTAGATTCCTTGAGAATTTCGAGATATTTTTGTAACCAGATTATTCCGAGGAGATCGAGGAAATTGGTGGGCTCGTCGAGGATTAAAATGTCGGTTGGTTGGAGAAGGATGGAAGCGAGATTTGTTCGCATTTTCCATCCTCCGGATAGGGTATTGACTGGTTTATCCAGATTTGCTTTGGGAAATCCTAGACCTGCGAGAATACTTCGTGCTTTTGATTCGATATCAGCTAGTCTGGTGGGCTCTAGTTGTAGTTGTAACTCTGCAAGAAGTTCTGCTGCTAGGTCTGTCTCTTCTTTGATTGTGGTTTCGTCAATCTCCTCATCTTTTTGATTGATCCTATATCACTGATTAGAAGTTGGATGCCAATTTGGTTCATGCCTACTTACCGTTCCTCGGAATCTGCGACAAGCTTCTCGTAGGCAATCAATGCTTTTCTCGCTGCCATACCACGTGTTCCGCTCCTGAGTCTAGCATCTTTATCTTTCTCGAATAATTCCTTCTTCAGTCTTTCATGCTGTACTTTCCGGAATGCCCGTACAGGTGACAATGCATCTTCTTGACTATCCACAGCTTTGGACAATACTAGGGGATTTTGTCAATGTCCATATATCTCATGCAAATGCAACAATTTGATTGCCAAGACATACCATCGACTTCATGTTGAATTTCACTTCTTGAAGTAGCCCTGTCGACAACTTCTGCCAATACTGATAACTTACTTCCCCCGTTTTCTTCAGACTCACCACCTCCTTCGTCACCGGTCTCTTTTGAATCTGCATCTGTTTGCTGCAAGATAGATATCCTAGTTTGTACAGGAATACCAGGGATCAATTTCTCCGCAATGGCCTTCAACAAAGCTTCATGTGGCACCAATTATTAGGATCTAATTTCCCTTAGCTCAAAATGGAAAAGGGGAGACATACTCGATTTTCCGGTGCCGTTTCTTCCAATCAATGCATAGCATATTCCAGCTTTGAGTTTCAAACTCGCATTGGATAAAATCTCAAGGCCTTCTGCTTTAGATTTTCCCTTTGATTTCACACCCGATTTACCCGAAGATGTAACCGTGATGTTTAAACCTTCAATATCGAGCTACGATATATATTGATCAGAATTTATCTTCAGTTGCAATGATCTTCAAACATCGCTGAGAAGATGGACGTATTTACCTCCTGATAAACTGGATTCTCGATATGGAATCTCGTCTGTTTACACGAACACAAGATGGTGGTTGCTGATTCTCCTTGAGACAACATTTTTCCTTCTTGCCTCAATAATTCGGATGAACAGTCGTTTTTTGAAGAAATCAATTATAAGAAATTTGAATCAAAACAACGGAACGAAAATATTAATTAAACTTATCAAAGTACTGAACGTGATTTCGATGGCATCAAATTGAATCGAGGATGCTGTCATTAAATAGTTGACATGCATGAATATGGTGTAGAAAATACCTAGACCCTCCGGCCTGACTCACATGTTTCGAATTCAGAAAACTTCTCATGTACCTTCAACACACAACAGATAAGGTTACGCATTCCAGTTGAATCGGGGCTTCCACAATGTAATAGTAATAAGTGAGTCACATCCCCGGCGCTGTTACATTGATAGATTTGCGCAGAAGGATGAATGAGTGAAGAAGATAGGTGTTTCGGTTAACCTCTCATCTAGTCTAGTGTTACTTCAACTGCGCCACTCCTAATTTGATGTGGCTGGACTCCATACAGCCACGTGATACCATCTTCTGCACCTGACTTCTCGAACTTATTGTTCTCATATCCAATATCCTTGTATGGAAATACAAAGCATTGTAATTCTTGATCAAAAGACAGTCAACCATTACCCAACACCCACTACCCAAATTCCAATCATTAAGATGTTCACCGAAACCCCCAAACCCCTCTGCGTCCCCGAAACACTCACCAGAATCCTCTCCCATCTCGATGTCAAAACTCTGCTCCTCTCTCAGCGCGTATCCAAACAATGGGCCGAATTAATCCAAACATCTCCCTAACTCCAAGAATGTCTTTTCTTCAGAAGCGCCCCGCGATATACAGAGTTTACGCTGAATCCTTTGCTGGCCGAGAAATTCCCAGCTTGGTTTACTACTATTGAAGAAGAACCATGGCATCAAGTCGGCCATCAAGTTTTCAATGAGCTGGAATGGGGTTCTTCACCCGGCGTTGCGATGGCTTATAGGAGATCCGATGCTAGCTGGCGTAAAATGCTACTGTGCCAGCCCCCACTTGAAGAAATGTTGATTGATTATACCAGGAGTGATGAACAGGGACTTTTCTTCTGGGACGTAAAGGTTGAAAACAAAGAAGGGATTAGAATGGGTTTGGCGTATGATTATATATACCAGGCTATGTATAAATGTATTTTCGTGGGTATGGATGGACCTCTTTACAATCATGAATTTATGTTCGATTGGAGAGAAGAAAGCGTTCGAGGGGAAACGTCGAAGGAGCGTCGCTCGAGAATTAAGGTATCGGTAAGGCAGGGGTGTAGTACTTGTGATGGAGATTGCGAAGAAGTTTGTAAAGAAGTTTGTGAAGAATGTAGAGATGTAAATGGACATCACAGAATCTACAGAAGCGAGGGGGTTGAGAAGGAAGCGGCAAATGAAGATGTATATTTGAAGATGATGCAAGATGAAGGTTTCGAAATTTGGTGAAGTACGGATCAGTAGGAGGTAGGACTAGATGTCTCAAGTCATCTGATCATTCGGAGTATGGGTTTGATTGAGAGGTTGGACATTCTTTTAGTTGAGAGAATACATGAATAATGAAATATCACGCACAGTCACAAATCATACCAATCAGAATACACTCGCCGAATTTATTGTATTAATCGATACTAACTAGATCACGAATGAACATTAGCGATCTTGGAGCTCTTTTTATCCGCATGGAATGGGGCGAACATGAAGAATTCGAAGTGTGAGGGGAAGGGTAGAATGAAGTCGCATGACGAGACACTGTGTGAGGGGTTTAGAAACGGGAGATGCTGTTAGGGAACTTGGAGTGAGGGGTAAGTAGTTAAAAAGGATGGTTTGATGAACTTTATGTAGTATAGGTGCATGATTTTAATGGTCGGTGAAATTAAGAGTCTGGTGCGAGGTAGACACTAGAATAAAATTGATAATGTGTGGTAAAGGGAACGATGATTAATGTCCTGACGACTGACAGTCGCTCACAAGCGAACATTATCCAAACCATACTCGAGTATACCCAAAAAGTTAGAGGTGCACATTCGAAAGCTCAGTCACACCAGCACTCGCTGCTACTTCCACCTCGATGGCCTCGATTTGACACTATTGCATCGTTTGTGAACCAACACTGCACAGCAGAGGCACTTAATCATCCCGTCATTATGATAACAGTAGTAATAAAGTACATGTATTCTAATTTTACTATCCGTACTTCTACAAACAGTCAAAACTAATGACTGACCGATCTCTCCACCAACAAGTGGAGATCGTCCCTTCTCACCACCGTTGAACTTCATGTACAAATCAATTATAGGAAAGAATTTTGTTATTTCTCTACTCGACTCTCAAACTTTGTAATCTTGCTTCGGTTGCAATTACCTGTGAATTATTAGTAATTGAAGTATCAAGCGAATGTGAAAGATAAACTGAAATGTAGAACTTACCTCAAGAGCCTGCTGAACCTCGAGGACCTTTCTAACCTCACCCAGCCAATCCTTACTCAAAGTCTTTGCCCATCCCTTTAATCCGTTCATCTCTCTAGCTGCACCATCTAGATCACCCTCCTCAAGGAATGTCTCTGTTCTAGTCAAAATACTTTCAACATCATCACCGGTAGCCAAACCCTTCTTCTTGAACAGAAGCTTGCTTAGTACGTAACTTGAAGCATGACTGGCAACACCAGCCTCTTCAGGTAACAACGAAGCTTTGCGGACTTCAGATGCAACACGACGGAAACGATCAATGAGGGCAGCTGAGCTTGGAACACCCTTTTGATAAGCGACTGGATTGATGGATGCAATTGCTGCGTTGACAACTGGATCATCAGATGCGATTTCCTTAAGAGCAGCAAGTTCCCTTGTGAAAGGACGTGGAATTTGAGACTTTTCGAGGTTAGCACGAACGGCCTCAACTGCAACATGAAGATGTTGAGTCTTGAGATTTGCGTCGACAACAGAGTTGAAGTCACCAGTAAGCTTCTCGAGATCATTGACGGTGTTAGTCAACTCGGAAAGCTTGCCGAGGCGGCCTTCACGTTCTTCCTCCACACGATTTCTGACATCAGCCGAGAATGCACGCTTGAGTTCAATTGCTTGTTCTGTCAGAAGATTCTTGAGCTTTTGCTCATTGACCTCATTTGCGCGATCGAGCTCAGACTTGAGCTTTTTCTCGTAGTTCTCGTGAATTCTCTTGCGCTCGGCTTCGTACTCGGCCCTGTATTGAATTTCCTGTTCTGCTTGTTGGTTCTTGAAGTTTTGCATGAGTTGCATAGCAGCACGATCAAATTCTCCATCGTGAGACTTAATCTTCTCGTCAGCTTCCTTCAATGCTGCCTCCTTCATAGCCAAGATCTTGCCTCCAACTCTGTTCAATTCCGACTTGGCCTTGTCCATAGTAGATGTAAATCTAGCATTTGCATTGTCGGCATTAACGACTGCAATGATATCATTCATAATCTTAACCAATTCTTGAACTACAGGCTCGTTTCCATTAGGGATATTAATGGGGTCTATTCGCTCAATTTTCTTGTATGCTCTAGATGGCTCATTGACTTCTGGGTCCCTTTGAACATTGCTTGACTTGGCTTCTGAAGTGGCGGGTGTAGCAGCTGGAGCTGGAGAGTTCTTTACTGGTGCATTCCCACTCTTAACTTGCTCAACAGCCTTGACTCTGTCGGCTGCTTTTGAGTCGTGTGGTGTTTGAACAGCTTCCGATGGCTTCGCCTTGTCCTTCGCCGAGCTAGTGTGTCGTCCAGTGGATTCCTTGTTCTCATTGGCAACCCTCCATGATACGCCACTTTGGCTTGGAATTTTGACCTGTTCGCCAGTATCTCTAGAAGGCCTTGGAGCTCGGTTTGCGATCAAAGGGAAACGCTTTCTGAATTCTTGTTCCTCGAAATAAAGGACCGCTTCCTCCCCGAAGGGTACATATTCGGTAAAGAAGTCATGGAAATTATCGTTGATTCGAGAATAGTAAACTCCTCCACCGAAGCCCAATGTAGTTAATAAAAATAATGTTGTGAAGAACTTGCGGAAGAAGCGTCTCTTTGGCTTTGGTGGTGGGTTGGAAGACGGAGGGGGAGGCCCTGGTGACTTGACTCCTGGAGGTGGGGGAGTAAGAGGGACATTTTCCGCAGGAATTGTGGTAGAGGTTGGAGTTGCTGGCGTTGGGGCGGTGTTTGGTGTTACTATTGCTCCAGGTGGTAATGGTTCAGATGTAGCCGCGCTGGCAGATCCTGGAAGTACTGGAGGTCTCGAGTCTGCTATACTTGGTTTGTCGGCATAACTTCTCTAGAGTTGCAAAACCATCAGCATTCATACCACTACTTAATTGTTCGAGATGGAACATCTGGAAGCTTCATACCATAGTATCCGAAATCACCCGGCTATTTTGTGCTCTCCATTGACGTCCAGGACTGACGACGTTGGATCTGAGACCCAACGTCCTCGAAGATCGAAGACCAACTCGCAGCATGACGGGCTGCGTGGAGCGATAAGTTATTTTTGAGGTTGGTGATGTTAAAACTGCGCGTCCTCTTCTGCCAATTATACAGTTCAAGATAAAAACACTTTCAAGTTTACAGAAGCTCGGACCACACCACTTTTTGGCTGATGATGTAGGGTCGGAATTCACATTAGCAAATGTGCAAGGCTACGAAATATTGTCAAAAAATTGATTTATATGTATGAAAACAATTCCTATGGTGATCACTCTCTAAGCACAGATTCATATGTAATGTAAAGAAATTGTTTTAAATGCATGGTTCTATTGCATATCGTACATCCCAAATGCCGAAGAACTAATTCATCAAAAAGTAAAAGACAAGGAAAGCCCTCACGCCTGGCAAGCAGAAATCTGCTGCACATCAAACCCCTTCCTACGAGAATTTAGTGACATCAAGGTATTAAAAAACGATTGCTTTCGTAAATGTTGAAGTGGCCACATGTATGCTGCCCTCAACCAAGCAATCTTGTTCGAAAAGGAACACTATTTGTGGAAAGTCCCGACAATAGCTCATTCTTGGTATCAAAGGTTCATTCCACCCAATATGTCCCATACTCCACCGCATATTCATCACAAGGTTTCTCTAACAAGCACATCCTGGGCCTGCTTGTGTTCCTGGCGCTTCGGGCCTAAGATCAACACCAGTTCCCCTTGGACCACCCGCTCTTGGATTTCTTGGACCGGCTTGATCCAATGGTAATTTCTTTGCAATTGCTGTGAACAGTTCCCTTACGTTCTCAGATGTCTTAGCAGAAGTTTCGAAGAATAGTAAGCCGGCTTCTCTAGCATAATTCGAAGCGTCTTCAGTAGTAACAGCACGTTTATCCGGTTGTTCCGTAACTAAATCGAGCTTGTTTCCGGCTAAAGCAATGATGATATTCTCGTTTGCTTGTCGTTGAAGTTCTTTCACCCAAGATTTGGCCTTATCCAATGAGGCCTATCACATAAGTTAGCAAACTACTCTCCAGTCTAGAGTCAGAGAAGCGTACAGCTTGTGTGATGTCATAAACAACAACAGCACAGTTGGCATTTCGATAATACATAGGCGCTAGCGACTTGTATCTCTCTTGTCCTGCGGTGTCCCATATTTCGAATTTGACTGTGGTGTTTTCGTCGAGGGAGATGGTTTGAGTTAAAAATGCAGCGCCAATAGTACTCTCGCGGTCTGTCGTGTGGTCAGCGGTGTGGTCTTTGTTCATCCGATATCCCCTGTTTGAATCGTATCTAGACTTTTGATATAAGAACGAGATTTGTTGGAAGGCTACTCACAATCGTCGAATTGATCCTGGTTTAAAATGTCAGCTTGAAGCAATGCCATTGCTTGGGAATGATCAGAAATACCTTAACAAATCGTAAAACCAACGAGCTCTATGCCGAATGTTAGCATTTAGAATGAATCCAACTGGCAAACAGTGGCTCGTACCTTTCCGACGGCAGATTCCCCTATCATGAAAAATTAGCAAATGATTTAATGAAGATATGAGAAAGTTATGGAAAAAACCTACCAAGTAACACCAATTTAAACTGCGCAAATCGTGAGTTTCCAGCACGGGAGCCTGGTGGACCTCGAGCAGCCATGTTGTAATGTGAATGTGATTGAGATTGTAAATGAAATTTAGGGGAATGAGATATATCGTTGGGCAAGTTGTATATGCTTGTGTAGTACTTGGGCGGCGTTAGTTCGTAGGAGGAAGGCGGAAACGGTGGAGGTAAAGTTAAATGTTATCTTGCTTGATCTTGAGAAACAGCGCAACCTGGAAAGTGACGACGATCCTAAATCGCTTCTATTACTGGGACAATCATGATCACGTGGAGCATTGTTTAGATGCTCTTTGAACGTTAGCTTATCAAAAGCTCATCATTAAATACTAAATTCACACCAGTCTCTGAGTCAGTAGTTGTCAAAACGGGAGCTAATTCTTCAACGGTACCTGGGTACGGTAGAATTGTATTAAAAAAATATAGTAATTTTAATGAATTTGTCTTACTCCTTTTATATCTGTTAATGAATTCGAGTGATAATGAATATCAAGAGGCGTTCTGTAATCCGTACCTTGAAACTTTAGATATTGATCTGGAACAAACAGAAAGGGACGAGATTAGTAATAACAAGGGGGTGCCTCTAAGACGTCTCCACCAAGTGTTAATTTTAGATATTGCGAGGCTCCGAGCTTCGAATTAGAGAACAGCTATATCAAGCTTGACTGAATTACAGATCAGATCGTACGCGCCAGCAGAGGGATTTGTTTGTGAGAACCAGACAAGAGAGGAACCACTATACACACTATCTGCAGGATAGATCAGTCAAAATGGCTGGTTCTTTGCCCTTTCGGGACATCAACGTCCATGCCTCAACCTCGCATTACGCATTCACATCACCCTCTTCGCCCTCAGCACCAACACTTGTAGTTGATCGACCAACAGGAGATATACGACTTAACGATGGAGCACTTCTGGGAGGAAAGCGTGTATCCAGTATTGCTGGCATCTTGGGCATGATCAAACTGCGACTGGGTATTTACAATGCCACATTATACAGGAGTTGAAACTGATTTCTTCCTAGATAAGTACATTATTGTAATTACAAAGGCACAACCCATTGGAAGACTGAAGGGACATATGGTATTTAAAATTATCACAACCGAATTCCTACCTCTCCGAGAACGAGCGCTTCGAGACCAAGACGAAGATACCTACCTAAATCTCCTTAAGATCTTCATCAAGTCTGCACCGATGTACTTTTCATATTCTTCCGACATTACCAACACTTTTCAGAGACAATCGCAACTCGACACATCTGCTCCTCTATGGAAGCGAGCAGACGACCGATTCTTTTGGAATAAGTTTATACAATCAGATTTGATAGATTTCCGAACATCTGGGTCTCGACATCAACATGGACAACAACCAGCGGCGGATCCATATATCTTGCCAGTTATGTTTGGAATGTTTGAGATTGTTCACACTCAAGTTAAGTCTACTCCATTAACATTTATCTTGGTTACTCGGAGATCCAGATACCGAGCTGGAACTAGATACTTTTCTCGAGGTGTGGATGAGGATGGGCATGTTTCGAACTTTAATGAGACGGAACAAATTATCATTCTGAATGATAATAGCAGTGGGCTTGGTGGATTTGCCGGAGGTGCTGGAATGCAAAATGGCAAGGTCGGAGGATCAGGCGACAAGGAGATGCAGATATTGGCATATGTACAAACCAGAGGAAGTGTCCCAGTATTTTGGGCAGAAGTCAACACTTTACATTATACACCAAAACTTCAGATTCGAGGGGTAGAAAGCGCCGTTCCTGCCGCTAGAGCTCATTTCGACGAGCAAATCCGAATTTATGGAGACAACTATCTGGTAAACTTGGTAAACCAAAAGGGACGCGAGCAGCGGGTGAAAGAAGCATATGAACAGATGGTAAAGATTCTGGTTTCGGCGCCAACTGAAAGCAGACAGAGTGATCAAATTACAGATGAGAAATTCCGGGTTGTTGAGCCTAGTGGAAAGAGACAAGAGATGGACAGACTGCACTACGTTTACTTCGATTTCCACAACGAGACCAAAGGATTAAAATGGCACCGAGCACAATTATTACTTGACCAACTTAACTCTGCCCTTGAAGCACAACAGTATTTCCGTGGAATTAATATGCCAGCTGATATCGATGGCCGTCTCGAAGTTCGCAATCACCAGACTAGTGTTGTCCGCACAAATTGTATGGACTGTCTGGATAGAACAAATGTTGTCCAAAGCATGCTTGGCCGATGGACCCTCAACCGGCAATTAACGGATCTTGGTGTTCTCACTCGTGGCGAGACTTTTACAACAGCCGACCCCGACTTTGAAGTCCTTTTCCGTAAACTTTGGGCCGACAACGCCGATGTCGTCTCCAAATCCTATTCTGGAACAGGCGCCCTCAAAACAGATTTCACAAGGACAGGTGTGAGGACCAAAGCTGGTGCTCTTCAAGATCTCCAAAACTCTATTACACGTTACGTGAGAAATAACTTCCTAGATGGACCTAAGCAGGATTCATTTGATCTATTCCTAGGCTATTATCTTCCTAGTAATGCAAATATTGGCTCTCATCTTGTTACTGCCGATAGGAGACCATTACTCATTCAAAGCATCCCTTATATCCTTGCCTTCAGCATCTTCTTCGTCTTTGTTGGCCTCTTCACCCCTCGTCTGCCTAATGCCGCTGTATTACCGTTGAGAATTTGGGTTATGGTTTGGTTGGTAGTAGGAGCATGGTGTGCTAATTTCGTGTACGGCAACGGAATGCTATACGTATGTTCCCCTCCTGTTGTTTTAATTTTCCCTTCTCCATACCCCTAATACTACACTTCATTATCTCCTTGTTTCCCTCAACTATTTCTACTAACACTTCCTCTACAGGTCAATTGGCCCAAGCTCAACCCTCGCCCCTGGGCAACAGAAGGCTATAACGAAGCAATCAGCAACGCACGTAAAGACAAATTAGTCGGTGGGCTAGTAGTAACTAAGCACGAGCGTGGATTAAGCACGGCTCGTTACGCGAATGCCGAGGAAGGAAAAAAGAGAATCGAATAGATTTATTTTCTTTTTTGTTCTTGTTTCTCTGTTCCCTTTTCTATTACCTAGAATGCGTAAAATTGCATGCAAGCTTTTTAATTACCTATTTGAGATTTTTATTGCTGATGCGTGTGATTTCATTTTCTTTTGCGTCATTTTTGTTCGGGGCGCGAGTATGGTGGAGTGGAATGAGCAGTGAAAGTTACACTTGGGAATATATTTGATAGCGCGGGTGTGGGCGTGAGCGTGCATGGTTTAGATCTGATAAGATGTTGAATTTTAAAAATTGCGTTCTGAGAATGTGATTCAGGAGGAGGAAAGGCTGGATGGTTGGACGGGACTGGACAAAATTGGGAAAGGGCTGGGTGGAAGGGAAATGGGAAGGGAAAGAGGTTCAAGTAAACTGTAACTCCATAGTATAGATATTATAGTATGTATATTGTATAAGGATACCGTTGTACTGTTCTTGATTCCATGTGTTGCTAGTTATTGTCTTGTTCTCTGGGTAAGGAGGGGCGTGTGTTTTGGGAATGAATGTTTTAGAGTCTGTGGGAAAAACAACGTGTAGAGGCTTTTGCGAAAAGGGTCTTGTATGGCGTGTGGATTCTAGGGGTCTGCACAGGATAGGTTATACAGTGACATGACCCATTTGTTCTATTAGTATCAGGTAATAGGGCTTTTGATGCTTGGGGGGCGACGAGGGATGATGTCTGTTCAACTCGGATCCTTGATGGGTTGGACGGTGATCATGCCGAATGGTTAGTTCCTGGGAAAATGTTCATGTCTCTGTATTATTGCTGCATCGAACACTGAGTCGTTAATGTAGGCCGATCGCCGGCAATATGATGGCTTGTAAAGTAAACCTGCATTGTTGAGAGATTGAGATGTATTCGTTAATTATGAGATTGCAACGCTCAATTACTTTTCCTTCATAGTTGTAAGCTAGTGAGGTTATTGCAGGAATCTTGGAGCTTATGTACCTCGCTTCTCTATTCCCGTTGGCTAGCTGCAGATGCGAGTATCCTACCATTCTGCCATCTAACAGTAAGTTTATGTAATCAGTGTCTAATAGAAAGTGCTTATTCGCACTTCGTTTGTAAAAGTGTAAAAGTTTAGTCTTGTTGAAAGGCTGATCTTTGATTTCTGCTTGGTAATTCTTTCCATCTTTGGTTCTTTCTTTCCTTTTCCTCTCTTATTTCCTTAATATCGACCACCCTTTTGTGGTATCTTCTACACTTGAAGTTTTACATTCCTTCTGACAGCTCGGAATTCTCCAAGAATTTTTACTCGCTAGAAGATCCAAAAGCGTACATTCCTCGTCTTCCCACTCATTTTCACTCAGTCGTACTCAGAATGTGCTACTGCGAACCTTGCGATCGTTATTTCAATAGCGAAAATGGCTACAGTCAACACATCGAAAATAGCTTCGCACATCGTAACTTCGAACCCTCTGATTATGGATACTCTTTCAGCAATGCAGAACCTGAATTCGAGTGCAGTGGATGTGATACTTGGTTCTGGTCTAGCGTGGCTCGCGAAAATCATTATGTCTCCCAACATGGCGATCGTTATTGTACGCCATGCCAACGAATGTTTAGTAACGAAAATAATCTGATGCAGGTATGTTATTGGAAATTCAATAACTTTTTGACAATCTTGGAGCTGGAGATACTCAGTCTGAGATTGTGTTCTAACATCCTCAGCATCAACACTCTAAAGTCCACCAGGGATATCCAATGAAATGTCCTTTCTGTCCCACTCAATATCCAACCGCATCAGCTCTCATTATTCATCTCGAATCTGGCCGTTGTCCCTCTGGCTCGAACCGCCAAAGAATCAATGCCGAGATCCGTCGTCTAGATAAGAACCACGTAATTACTACACCTCTGATGGAATATAATTCCTCCTCTTCTACCAGCATCGCCACTGAGCGTTCTTGGAATGGTTTCTGCTATGAATGTTCTATGTGCCATCGCGGATTCAACAACTTACAAGCATTGAACGGCCATTTGAGAAGTCCGGTTCATGATCAGAAAATGTACAGATGCCTGGGTCCAAGCTGTGGTAGAGAGTTTATTGTGTTGAGTGGGTTGGTACAGCATGTTGAGAGTGAAAGCTGTGGTGTCATGAGGTTTGCGAATGTCCAAAAATCGGCCAGTGGTAGGATTGATAAAATGGTGAGAAAGATGATTGGGAAATGAAAACGGCCAAGTGGAAGCTATCAGCGGCTGTCATATTGGGGGCATGGGACTTAGGAATTTTGTTGCTGGGGATGATTTGGGACGAGAGACATTACATGAACTATGCAATTACATTAGCGTCTACGATACTTTGGGGTCTGGGAAATGTGGGAATCATTTGATCGGAAATTTTGGTACCATAGGTCTATATGACTTACTAATGTCACCTATGACTTAGATACTAGATCTGTGGAAAGGCATCCAGAGATATTAGCAATTAGACTGACATCGGCAAACTCTCACCATGAATGTGTCATTACTTATGTAAACAACATTGAACTGCAGTAGCCAAGTAGTTGAGGACTTCTTTAGCCGATATTTCGAGATCTTTGTATCTTGAGGAGCATTGCTGAAGCAGTGTATTTATTCTCTGTTTGAAAGTCTACTCTTTCTAGTGCTCGAAGAATATTTAGAAACAACGACCTGTTTGGATTGCATTCTTGAAATCCGAGGACTTCGAGATTCTTAAGTTGCCTACACATGGCGATACCTGGGCGTTCTCGAAACATCACAAGAATGTAAGGCAATGAGTTTATACCATGGCATCAGAGATCAGCTTCCAAGATCATATCGATAAAGTTGAAGCTTGTACTTTTCAGTCTCCTTTATGCCTTGTCTGTATCGCATTGTTATATTATTTCTCGTGGGACGACTATTTCGACTTTTCGGTGTTGTCTTTTCCGATCGTTCCTGCTGGTGTTTGTTAGTTAGCACATGATAGATTAGAACCATTTGATTCATCTTGTGATCACTGTATGCGAGTTTGAAAGAGAGACAGGATTGTTTTCGCAATATGAGCCTTTCTTCGAGATCCTAAGCGGTGCAATCGACCGATCAGACCATACAAAGCTTTGTTCATCGGACACGACTCCCTGTGAGATCATACATGGGCACAAGAAATTTACGTTTCACTAGTCCCTTGCGTACGTGCTTTGAGACACGGAATCTTACCCTCCTCCATATCAACAACATATGCTTGGACGGAAGCCACTTTACTTAACGTCTGCATGTGTTTGCTTTGATGTGTTTTCTCGGTGTGCTTTCTGCATCTTATCACTATCGCGTTGGAACTGGATATCATGGCTTCTTGCTTGGTTCCGCGACAGATATACCGTGTTAGCGTTGAGTGTGTTGTTTCTCGCGAGGTGAGGCATTCTCATGTGGGGTGGTCGCTGTCTCGTGGATGTTAAGATTATGTTTATGTTTATGGAAGAGATTGAGGTCAACTCTAACTTTACGACTGTTTTTCATAATTTTCTGCACATTAACGGTACTTAAAAATGTGGGAGTCATTTCAAATATCTCAATGCATATCAGTAAACAGCACTTGGTTTCTAAGAACATCGACGTGTATGATCACATGACAGGAATGTGATAGGACAGACAGGATGATCATAAGAATGCCAAATCAGTACCTGTGTCAGATTTCTCTGATGTCGAACTCTTAATGACTCAGGATCTAATAGTATATGAAAAATGGAAGAATGGTATGAAACGATTGATCAAGTAGTAGACAGGTCTCTCAATCATCATACTATTTCGATATACAGGCCACTAGCTATCTTACATGTCAGAGAATCTTGAGAATC
Source organism: Botrytis aclada (assembly GCA_014898285.1). Classification (NCBI taxonomy): domain Eukaryota; kingdom Fungi; phylum Ascomycota; class Leotiomycetes; order Helotiales; family Sclerotiniaceae; genus Botrytis; species Botrytis aclada. The sequence goes on along the minus strand of RCSV01000001.1, from coordinate 903,091 downwards.
GGGGGTGAGTCCAAATTCAGGCCTGCGCCTTTTATTCCAAGTTCAACTATGAGTTGACTCTTTTCTTAATTTCTCATGCTTTTCTAATATAATACCCTGGTCAAGTGACTTCTGAAATAAAAACATTCCGCGATCCCAGGCAATGCATAATATACACAGGGAGTACAATATAGAACAGCAACAGACAGGAGTAGCAAGCATTGTACAGCATGACTAGCACTAGTTACCAGCCACTCCAAAAATTAGAACTATATACAACATGTGGCAGTGTACATGTAAGACCCGTTCAATATGACCTCCCAAGTTATCACGACCCTGGAAAGTGCGGGGTGGCTCTCAACCACTTAAATCGGCTGTTTAGGCATCCAGGCCCGAAAAGCCTAGCTGCCACGTAGAGAATTCGAGGAACTCTAAAAGGAATTTGATCTCCCCATCGTGCAGTCTCTTGGACTGATACCACAGCCCCAATTTCATATATATCGTGGCTTTACCCAGTCTTTTTCTTCCCGAAAATAGTATGTATGATATCTTCTGAGACTACTGAAGATTCGGCCCTTTTTACCCCTTGTCACTCGTAGTGCGTTGGGGATAATCGTCATTGTACTGATTGTCGTCATTCTTTGTGGTAATCGTTGTTAACAACAATGTATGATTTTGAAGGATCTACATTCAGCCGCCAAGGTAGCTGCGTCTTCGCATTTCGGCTTCTCTGATTATCTCGGCAGAGAGACTTAGACTGGGTGCTAAATGGGCATATCTTTCGATTTCCATGACGACGTCATTGATTATACCGTCGATTGTATCGTGGATGACGAGTGAGTTGATGATCGCGGAAAGGGAGGGGGACATAGTGGCACCCATTACGAGAAGAGTTTGCGAGACAATACTGAGCGCACCCTGCCAGAGATATGGCATGTGACCTGCATGGCTGAAAATGAGGTTAGCTAGACTATCGCGGTCAGACATTGGGGAGACAGAACATACTGTGCGCTAATATGCTCTAGTTGTCTAATTGAAGCTTCAAGACATTTTCGGCAATTCTCTCGAACTGATGGATCCATGGCTGCTTGTTCATTATCCATTACCGCAAGAATGTATGGTCTGAAAATGATTGTCCGGCAAGCAAAGTACCTCAGTCTTAATACAGTTTGAACCGGATCCGCAAGAGGGGTTCGGGTATATGAGAACTGTAATGGCAGAGGTAAACTTTCATACCACTGTGACAACTGAAAATCAAGCTCGGCTACAACAGGCTCTAAGCTTGATGTCGACGCCATCGAATCCTTCGAGTAAATGAGTTGACTGACGCGGTTCAATAACCGACGTAGAGCAATCTCGGCCAAAAAGTACCAAAGCTCATCGCGACCCACTCCATCTTCATCTTCTTGCTCGAAACCCCCCGGCAGTCCTACTACTTCTTCATATTGAACTATCCCGGAATGTGGTAAATCTAACTCGGCCAAAAGATCACTCTCGAATAACAAGGAATTCCAATACACTCGCTCGCATAGTTCTCTTTGGCTTGCTGGTATCCTTCCAGGCGCGCTTAAGAGAAGTTGAAGTTTTGTACTCGTACTACTCAATAAGGTCCATGCTTCCAATGGCCTTACAAGATAAAACAAATATGCAGAAGCAAGAACCGTGCACTGAGCCGATAATACCGTATTTCTCGTCATCAAACTTGGAAGAAGTGCCCAAGCAGCTGCAAAATATGGAAGCCCGGGAGGATCCTCAGAACTAACTGCTCTGGATATGCTCCCACTGCAACTGGCTTGACCCAATGCCAACACTAAAAGCACGATACAGCTTTCCGGACCTTCGCGAAAACCATTGGATAAAGCGACGCGGTAGTGATTTGTCCAATTGAAAGGATTGACACATGCATACCACACGTTCACTTTGGCGAAGAATGCTTCGATATATGCCGAGGTATTTGATAGATCTAAGCATGGCGCCTTGGATAAAGCAAGTGGTTCTCTGGCCATTTCGAGCTGGAGAAGAATTTGAGGATCGTAAGGTCGTGATACTAAATCGCGAATTAAAGGCCATTGGAGTAGGTGTAGTGCAGCGTTTGTATGAATTTTTGGCATCGTGGAGATGTTGGTGGGGATAGCCCACGTGCCAAGACCTGTGGCAGGTATCATAGAGACGAAGCCACCATTAGTTGCCATTAATAGATCTTCGCCACTGGTTGTGGTTCCTCCATTGATAGACGGTGATCCGGTGGAAAGAGCAAGGTTGGATGTTTGACCGATTAATGTCGATTGAAGTAATCCTTCAATCCGAGTAAGGTGCTCTAATATCAATTTATCTCCGGCATCAAGTTTGATTCCTGGTTCACGATAAATACATTCGGCGCCTAATTCTGTGCAAAGTTTGCATTTGGGCTTGGTGCCATCACATCGTGATTTTCGAGATCGACATATCTCGCACTAGAGTTTTATTAGAGTTGTTGCTGTGGTCCAAGATAGAATACTCACAGCTATAGTAGCTCTTCGTCTGGGGTAGTCGATGCCAGCATCAGTACTCCTTCTTTTTAACGGATTGATTCCATCATCACTGTTCCCATTCTGATTTCCATTTCCGTTTCCGTTTCCATTTCTATTTTGATTTTGATTATGATTTTGTCTGCTTTGTAGTGCATTTGTGACAGATTCTCTGTCTGCGGAAGATTGTGATAAATTTCTAGCTTTTTGTGCGGACCCCAAAATACCTTCTCGGGAAAAGGTCGCGATACGACGGCCATTCGGTGATTTCAGAGAGGTTGGAGACGTCAAATCGCTACTGGTTACGATAGAAAGTTGAGGTGAGGCAATATCGATATCGAATTTATCCCGAGACATTGAGAAATGTCTAACGCTTCCGGAGGTAGAATTGGGAGAATTTCCTTGAGATGAGATTGACATTGCGTTGATGTAAGGCATGTAGGTGTGGTTTCATGAGATTTGTCTTGACATGGATGATGTCAGGATAAGACGAAGGGTTTTTGAAGGTAAGGGTTTTCATAGAAGATCAGAGTTCGAAAAATATTTTATGTGCAACCCCAGCTCGGCTCTTAGAGTGCGAATGTTAAGGCTTTTGTTGATTTGGCTTATGCTATCTCCTTACGAAAGCATTATTGATTACGTGCCGCGTGAACACGCTTATGGGTGTACAGCAAGAGGCGTGAGCGGCGTCCTGCCATGGCCGGTAGAGGACGATTCGCGGCATGGATTGGCATATCAGACGATATGCTTAGGTGTGTCTGCAAATATCACAGCATTCCATCAACTTGACCCCTGTGAATTTTTATGCAGGTTCAGAATCAGAACATAAAAATCTGGGGTTCGGTAAAAAGCAACCGGCCGAATGGAGAAGGAATTGATCCCAGAATTGTCGACGAATATATTAAGGCTGGCTACTGCATATTAAAGGAGAGAATGGACCTGGCGGGGTGGTGAAGAGGTAAGATTCCTTGTAAGATGGATCACATTGCAGAGTGCTTCTACTTTGCATATAAAAATATGGGGAAATGACCAAAGTTGTACAAGATCTGGTCAAGGCAGAAAGGGTATGAAAGGAGCGTAGGATGGGATGCCCAAATTGTGTTCCAATGATTGATGGTGGCTTTAATTCCATGTGTTGGTTGTATTGTGCATAATGGATTGGTTTGATATCACCACAGAAGGGTGTTGAAGTCAAGAAAAAGAATCGTGTATGTGGGCAACGTGTTACGGAGACCGAGACTCCGTAAGCCAAAAGCAGGGGGGAAATGAAGGTCTTGATTGGATTTGCAAGACGACGTGCATAAGCGAGAATGACAAGGGGGCCTCTTAATTGTACCTGACTCAAACAGTCAAGGGTCACTCGGGTCCTTATGTAAGCAAAGTTTAATCTTAATCTATTGAGTGCTTGAGATAGAGTGAAAATTAAATTCTATTGATGCAGCGCCAATCTATCTCTTCACACACACAAAGTTAAGGAAATGAGGTATATCGCCAATCTTGCGAACATGCAGTTTAATTCATTCTATGTATTCAGCCTGTTTTCACATCTATTCCCGAAGTCTGGGGAAATCATGACGCGAAGCGGGGTTAAATCGTCGCACAACCTTTTACAGGAAGTCCACCGTGCGAATATCTCCATCGCCGCGATACCCATATTCGAAATGCGATATCCCTTGACGAATGGAACATATCGAGCTATCTCTTGAGATTAGATATGACATACGTCCATACGAGACTTAGGTCCTACTTGGCAATACTAAAACTGAAGAATCGGTCGGCATGAGATACACAGGTAGCTCGATCTTTAGGGAGCCACAATCCGATGCACAAAGTATCCACCAAGCTACTTGCCGGAAAGATATTGCTACTAGGATTCAAGTCTTTAGTTACCTCGGGTACAACACTTGACTCGTCAATTGGTCCAAGTGAGTACTATCAAACAAAACCAAAGTTTCCTTAGCTGTCTTGTGGATGTCATCTTAGCATCCTAAATTAATTTCATCCGGTAAGAATCTCATCACAATATGCAAAGCTCCAATGAAGCGCACAATTTGCCCAAGCACCCAATTGGATTTCAATAATGGACATATCAAAGCTTTGAATCTTGCACAGGTATCTTCGTATCACCGCAATCTCACATGGAGACCCACCCATCATTGAACGAAGTATACCCGCTTGTATAGTGCCGAGATATGCGATACACCCCTAGAAGTCCCCAATATACGTAGTGGCGCTTGCCACAAGATAATCCGTGGGTCTGTTAAAGAACATGTGGTCGGTTGTCCCGATGTATTATTGGACTTCGGATATCAAAATAAAGATGGAACGCTCTCGGAATTGTTCGGTACCAAGATACATACGACTCTATCCGTGCAGGAATATATTGGCATTTGATAGACACGATCGGCCTCCGAGACGAAACCACAAGGCAATCTATGCAGACATCAATCTTACAGCTTGGGGGACATACCATCAAGTATGGTAAAATTCGCTGTCGTCAACTCCGCCACCTTAATTTTGGGAATCCTATCACCAGAGCAGAGATCTTCCTCCTTGAAGCATACGGGATCTTCGCAACATTGATCTGCCATTTGACCGAGTCCTTATACGTATGGCCGATCTAATGCGGAAATACAGTCAGCATGGCGCCATGGTAAGCTGTCCCTGGAATTTTATCTAATCGCAAACTTTAAGATCTATTCAAGTACGATGCGAGGACCCCTATGAGTAATAACGGGCCTGATATTTGTTGCTTGAGTGGTCAGGCACCGACTCGAGAAGCTTGAAGTTTCGGACGAGAGGGGTATGAATTGATGGGCCTCTAGTCTTGATCAAGTATTGGTTAATGATTCGAATTCAATTTCCCAAATACTCATTTGCGTAAAAGGGCAGTATATGTGATGGGAGTGATATTACTTTCAAGGACGACGGTAGTATTTGCCACTTGGGGGGCCTTTGTCTAGGTCGAGTGAGACGATTTGCTATCAGATGAATCGCATTGGTTGGCTCAACATGAGATACGCTTCTAGTGGAGTGAGATACGCAGTTGCTGAATCATTCAATTCCCACTCAGCAAGCCCTTTCCCATTGCAGTATCCGCATTATTTTCGGTAGTATTCGTTTCGTAAATCTTCCATATCATACAACAACATTTAATATATCAGATCAACTGGTTCAACATGTTCTCAAAAAGCACAGTGACGCTAGAGTCTCTCAATAATTTGGTTTGCTACCAGCACTGACCTATTTTCTAGTACGTCAGTATGTTCTAGGTGCATACCCGCCCCCCCTAAGTGTGAGTTAATTTGATTTTTAATGCCAGGGCACTAGTCTTGCATGTTCTGCACTGAAGTCATTCCATTAGGTCCTTCAAATATCGGACAATTTTCTAGCTAACCAAACTTAGCACCTAGTGGGACGCCGAACTAGAAAAAGCAGCCGTGCATTATGCGAACGTCCTAGCAGAATGAGGGGGTGGCGTATCGCCAAACCCACATAATTCTAGCAATAATGGACGGGGAGAATGTTTTGTGGGATGCCCGGGCCATTAGTGAGCCTGAACTATATCACAAGGAACTATCTTGCCGAGCCAGCAAGAACAGTCGGTGTCGGGGCCATCATGTAGATCTCGAAGATCTGGGAGAATGAGGACATTGCACACAACCTAGCGCTATCATTCCCTACCCCTCTACCCCTATCCTACAGCAAACTAAAAAAAATTGATACTAGCGAAAGTAGTCAATTATCAGGCCAAGCATAACGCGCGTCGGTATGAGCTTCTACAGAGACGAAACGAGGCGCAACACATATTGTGGCTTGGCATCCGAAACGCGCGGGAATCTTATTGGCGAATCGGCATGTTGGATATAAGTACGATCTATTTGTACCACGTTTGTTACTAGCAGATCCCCAGGTTTCGGCAGTGATAGTAGTAATAATATAGGGCACATAAGACTGGGATTTCCCCTACAAATAATAGCAGGAGAGCCGGCAACGAATCATCCAAATCTCCACTGATCCCATCTAGGCCATACGAGACGCGTCGAGAAGAGCTTGCACCTGCTTAGCTTTGTTCTTCATGTAAACCCGCGAGAGGAACGCTGAGAGCCAATACGAGTCTAGGATGCCATGGGAAAGTTTCAATATTCGCAATCATCGATCGACGACTGAGAAAGAGGAATGGCGCAGACAATACTACTAAAATTCATGGAAATCTATCCCATGCAGCCCGTGACAGGAAAAATAATAATAAGGACAAAATAATGGTACAACCTTTAGACATTATGGAGTCTTCGCCCTGTCGATCCACAAGAAACTGAGAATACAAGCAAGATTGGTAATTTCATGCACTTCTGAGAGATCAAAGAGTACATCTGCAGATGTTCTTTTCGGAAGCTCTTTGCGAATCAACAAACTCCCTGATTGATACTCAGAACAACGAGATACATCGGCGAAGACTAGCAAGCATTGTTCCCATCATAGAATCGCAACAATTTCTTCATCTAGCATAGCAAATAATAGCATGATACATCGTCTGTCATCAGAGGAATCACGAGGCATATAGCACCAAGTAACGCGTTGTCACGTCTATAATCTCTATCACATAAAAGCCATATTCAAACTTTGGTAACAAACCTTACTGGCTGAAAACAATCCTACGATATGACAAAGCCGATCATAACCTGCCACTTTTAGCACCCAATGACTCGCAAAATTGAGAATTTCCTGCAAGAATGGGGGCGTGAATTGTCAGACATGCAATGGAAGTTTGAGGGAGTGCAGAGATCGTACATTGCATCCTGTCGTATTTTAGGTGGATGGGCTAATTTTACAAAAGGAATTTGACAGGTTGGATTGCTTGTATAAATAAACCTTGAAGAAACCAAGCAGGCAACGAGCAGGTTAAGCGTGAAAGCGAATATCGGAGCTTAAGGTTAAAGTAAGGTTATTTATGGGGAATATGTCGGGCTATTGATTGGCTGTCAATGGATAAGGTGGGAATCGTAATACAGTGAAACCTGCTTATAAGGATATTCTGTTAAAGGATATCATGATTATAAGGATATATTTTCCGGTCCCTTTTTTTTAATCTCAAGAATCTCCACTGTAAGAATATCTCTAAATATCCCTCCATTTGACGAATAATCCAATGGTTCCTCAGAATAGTCCGCTTTGATGAAGAAATGAATGATAAGAAGGACGGAAAAATAGATCGAACAACGTACAGTCCCAGTAAACGCTAGTAACATGGTGTATATGTACCCCACCTTTCCCCAGGAACACATTTTCTCTACACTCTGTACAACCAGCGTACATCCGCAAGTGACACAAATACGATATAAAAACGAGGCATTTCTGGGGTACATATTTTGTGATACCGTTCTGTTGCTTTGCTGGAATTCTCGTCTGCAAGCCCTCGATTTGAACGTGGTAATGTGTAAGTAACAAGGTTGCGTTCATCTGCACCCTAGCCTCATCCTGGTTTCTTCATCCCCATGGCGGTGATTGCCGGCCGGGGTTGTACCCAAGTTTTTTTCTCGATGCGTGGTGTGGGTACGCGACGGAAATGCTCCAGGGGATAACGGGGGTGTGCGGAGAGTGGAGTGGAGGGATGTTAAGGTTAAGGCTAACACATAAATAGCCTGAGAACTTTATCCGGACGACTTTCCTTCTTTCTTACCTACTATCTAATTTTTCCTTGCTAGTTTTTGCTTGGGCGGGTTTCTTCGATGTACCTTCGTGGCATGTCCGCACACGTGATGGTTAGCGCTGGGAATATACGTACCTACTTGATGTAGAGTCCGCCGTGATGAGGTACCCGGGCCTCGGGCTTGGCACTGCAAGATTGGGGGTCTCCGAGGTGGGGGATGTATGTATGTACCTTGGTAGCTTTTATCGAGGCTCTTGTTGTTAACTAGGTGCATCAGAGAATGTAACATAAATTCCTTCAGTCACACGACGTCGAAATTTGAAGAGAGGGAAGAGGGTGGGTATTAGTTTGTGGCGGTAATTCCGTCGGTAATTGAGGGGTGGTTGACCCGTCGTCTGATGTTCAGTAGTGCAGCTCGGAGCAATTTTTTTTTTGGTAGTTCCAGGTAATTTATGAACGATAACTCTCCCGGAAGTTTGTCAATGAAACGCCGGGGTATTACCTGAACTTTTGCATTCTGTGAGAAAGGAATTGAGGCGAGTTTGATAGGAGAGTAATGTAATTTTGTCTATCAGTGGCGAGGAAACAAATATATCGGGGTGGCGATCGGTACCGGTAGACTGGGAAAAAGCCGTTGACGGTTAAGAATGGAAGGTGGCAAGCAATTGTTGGCTGAAACTTCGGCAACATAGGGCTAGTCAGGTCGACCATGAATTTGACATCTCGGAAGATGAGCATACTTCAAGGCCATGTTCTCGAGCTTCTCATTTCAGTAACAGATGATTGAATAGATATCAGATATGACCTCTGTACGCGAGTTGTTGACAGAGGCCAGCGTATGAGCAAGCGCATTCTTAGCATGGGCGGAAAATACTGAATGAGATGACGTGTATCAGAAAGAAAACAGGCGGATGCAAGTGTACCGAAAATAAGGATTGGTACTGGCAGGATGATCTTTGTGTAAAGGCAGGTGGCAATGATATCTGCTGTCGAATAAGGGATTTCCTATCAGAATCTTAGATTCTCATCTGGGTAATCATAACGCAGCGAGATGATCCATGCTTTAAAAAGAGAAGGCTCATCTGTTAAGGACCTGGGGTGCCAATAAAAGCTTACAAGATACACCAGTATCTGTTGGATATGTGACGTGCTTAACTCGGTTTCGTTATCATCCTTGCCGAGGGTGGTAGGATAATAAATCGAGCTCAAATTTCATCTTGATGTCTAAACCAAGCCAAAAAAAAGCAATGCAAGTACCAGTGATCGAGTCAAGAACTGGGGCCGAAGAAGGCAAGCCCACTTCCATCTTTTAGGTACCACTGCAAAAGAATACGGCGAGCCCATCAACTTTAGCTTGGGTGGACAGATCAACCCTCTCCCCTCACCTCACCCTCACTCGAGAGTGATACAATCTCTCAGAATCCGAAAAATGATTCGTGAATATGCTAACAATGATAAACCTGACAACACTTCAATATCAAATCTACTCGGTGATATGAACTTAGAGCTGCCTCTCATCTCAGGTTGGACTTCATGAGAACCAGAAACATCCTTCGATCCGCCTGCTCTCTACCTCTTTTCACCCAAAGCACACTTTACATATTGGCAAAAAATGGCAAAGTACTCCAGGTTGGCACAATGTTTTGCAAATTCAGTCGCTGAGCGCCTCTGCAGAAACTTATTGTGGTACCCCTTAGTGAAGAACTCTAGAATCTAAAGCAAGCCAGTTCTTTCCCTCCTATACTGTGGTGGCCGCAATGTTCCTGGAATAAATTTCTTTTCTCAAACCTCATCTATCCACTGTATCCCAAATAGCGCATCTCTGAGTCCCCGAACGTCGTATTCTGCGACGAACTTTTACCCCACTGGGAAGAATGCATGAGATATTCCATAGTTGAGCGTCAACAGCAGACATGACACTAAGCAGTTGTAAGAGGATGAAGAAGTCGGATTGCATTTTTTCGGTGCCTATCGTGGTTCATCACTTGAAGCATTTTGAATGTTCATACTGGTGCAGCAACATAAGAGCTCAAGATGTTTATTTTGTGCTTTTGATAATCACATGACTAAAAGTGAGTCACATGATACATCCTACAATTAATTCGTCATTCAAGACACCAACCTTCTCTTTAAATGCATATATGGTTCTTATCTGAGATTCTAGAGAAAAGAATGAGGCTTTTTGATGTGTTTCAAGTACATTTTCTTTTAGGTGGATTTCTTCCATCGCTTCTTTTTCTCACTCTTCAAACACCACTTCCTCACCCGTCATCTGCAATTTGGCGAATTGCAACTTAAACCCATACCAGACACATTTGCCTGGCTGTGGTATTTTCTTTCATTTGTCTTATCGCGCGGATTCTCCAGAAGGAATGGATAATACTCGTTTGGGAGCACCTTCCCTTTCGATCCAGTCGTAGGCTTCGCATTCTCTCAGAATCCGATATGCAAAACATGTGTCTCAAATTCACCTTTCTACATTTTCTATCGTAGGAACCAATATAAGGCATTTCCTCCCAGGTCCAAAACATATTCATCAAAAGGACTGTGATTAATATTCACAATTCAATCTTCATCCCTCTTTCGACGTTGCGCATTTCTGATACAAAATTCATATTGTCGATCGAGAACTGAATTGAACCACAAATTCGCGGTCCAAAGAAGCAATCTCAGACACGCAAATAATCAGAAAAGCCACGAATATTAATATCGACCAAAGACATGTCACAAAGTAAGAATGGCTTTCAGATTGGGAGACCTTTACTAATGCGCTGCAGCCACCGTCAAGAACGTAGTCTCTCGGGACGGAAAGCGAGAGCAGTGCAATGCCAGTCTTCCAACTCGACAACGGGCCGAGAATACGACACGGAACAAAGTAGTGTGGCAGAAAAATATACTTCCTGGGGGTCGAGTTGATTGGGTTATAGTTGGTTTTAGTGCACCAGTACTCACCGAAAAGAAGGTTGATACCCAGGTCGACGTCAGAGAGATTTCTGTGGAGGAAAACAAGAAGAATTCTGAAGGGGTTATTATTGCCGCGGTGCCAATTGAGCTACCAAGTACAATTGAGAACGGTGTACCGGATCTGCTTACTGGAAATGGAGGTTCAAGAAAGATGGGTGGAGATAAGGTGGAGAAAAGGGGAGCAATCACCAAGAAGTTTGTCATCAAAGAAGTCATTACCCCCGAGAACAAGAATACATCTGGGCACAGTTGCGAAGCACCAAAGCCTGGAGAGTCTTCCGACAATCATGAGTCTGAAGAGAGAATGACTTTCTCAGCAAATGGATGCAAACCGATACCGCCGGAAGGCAGATGCGACGGAAGAGCTCCACCAACGGCAGAAGAAATCTTCAAGCCTCAAAGTTACACAAGTTTGGTGATGCCTCGTAATTTACCTATTTTGTCTGGAAGAGAAAGTAGAGACCTCGAAAGGGAGAGTAGAGATTCACGTTTGAGAATGCAGAGCAATCAGGAGTCAAGAGCCACACAGTCAATTTTAAGCCCAAAAAGACGACTCAGCAGTCCTCAATCACGAACTCCACCACTAATGTCAACATCAGCGAGGAGATCGCATCCTGCCGAAATCATAAAATCATTCCGAAGCAGTGTATCTGCGAGTTCGAACAGCGTTAGGGCGGTGTACACTCCTATCTTCAATACACAAAACTCGAAGGCACGTCTTACTACCCCAACCTTCCCAGGAACCAACCAATCCATAACGAGAAGACCCAAAACGACGATTACTGTTGCCTCAAGAATGATAACACATGCTTTGGGTGTACGAGCTGTTCCTAGAGTGCTAGAATCCGAGGTAGAATTCAAATAGACTTTTTTCTTTTGCATGAAGTGATATATGGAAGGCTGTGATGTATCTCAATCATGTTGGCGTTGGGTGTTCTTTCTCTTTTTAGTCTGAAGTTTTACAGAAACTTTTCTCAAACAGTCAGCAGGAACGTTTTATGAATGATAGATTTTGTAGAATGTAGCTAGAATGTTTAATACTATTGGACACAACCTTCCTGTTCTGAAACGTACTAAAAATGATGATTGTTGATAGTGTACATCGTATCCTGTTTCTGCTTATCTTTCTCACATTCAACGACCATCAATTTTTTCATCCTTATACACGAGTATCTCTAATTGCTAATTGTATAATTTCATATATTTTTGGTATTTAACATTTGTCGTTTGTCTATACTCTAACCACAGTCCAGATTCTCACCAAGAAATAATCCCCAGCAGTCAATTCTTCGATTCCAGTACCAGTAACAGCGACTCCAACAACGAATATATAAATACAACAGATAGCAGCTTTAGTGCTCATAGATCTGGCATTTCAATACCTCATCACGATTTCAGATACAGACCATATAATGGCAGAGCTTGGCAAGGTATGCTCAGCACTTTCCTCTAGGGTGCAGATAGAAGAATCTGGTAAGAAGCCTAAGACGACGCCAGTTGAGTGCTCTTCGGACCTTCAAATGCGAGAAGATTCTGGATGGTTTCGAGATTTGTCTGAAAACGAGGGTGTTGAGACAGAAGCCTTCCAAGGTGCCGAGGAAGGGGAATCCAGAGAAATGTCTTCCAGAAGAGGATATTACAGTAGAAAAAATCAACTCAAACGAAGCCATTCCAGGCTGAGGGACCTCAGTGAAGGAACTTGCAAGGAAATTATTGACCAAGGTACTAAGGTCTATAAAGACGCGTTCGATCTATGTTGGGATGATACGATTGAAGAGAATAAGAAAGTGCTTCGGAATATGTGTAATATGGAAGTTAACATTGCTGAATATGTTGAATGGTCGTTACCTGGCTTTTTATGGATGCAATTGGTATGAGAATACACCTCGTTGAAATCCGCAAGAAGCTTCATTTGCTAACAGGAAAAAGGAAAATAACTATTCTAAGACTCTCAAGCTATCCGCATTGTTATGGAAATATTGGGGAGAGAATGATAAAATGTTCAAAAACACTCCTTTGCGTCATCTTCACTCCCTCACACCAAGAGGTGTGATGTCATCCACGATTAAAGGACTCAAAGAACTCTTATTTTCAGGGATGATTGTTATCCTATCGAGTGCGAAGTTTTGAAACACCTCAATTCTGAGACGCTCTCTTTCTGCGCGACAACTAAGCGCCCGATTGACGTTGAGACAGTCGAAATATCAATGTTACCGATGGATAACGAGAGATTGAAGAAGTCGGGATCTTTAATTTCTATCGAGACAGCTAAAACTTCTTGGAGCTGTTCAACAGCGGCAGCCCTTCCTCCAACGCCGCAGATAGAAATGAAAGGCTCTCAAATTTACGTCTTTGTGGCTGCGCTCAAATATTTCATCTCCAAATGCCTTGGTTCAGACAATGGCCTCACACCTTATACTTTCTGTACGCTCAATCTATTTCTGGCCTCTTCAAATGCAAATAGAGACAAAGCATGGTACGTTGGAATCTCAAACCGATGCCAATGTAAATTGGGGGTCCATACATGGCTAGAGAAGTTCATCTATGATATCAGCGTCCAAACTTCCGAGCAGTCAGATTAGAACATCCCGAACACTACAGTAACTACGCTGAAAATGTACAGGAGGGCAAAACAAAAAGTCCACTTTATGTAATTTCTCGTCTCTATTTGGAGTTCATTGCCAAAAGGTGTTTCGGCGAACAAACCAGACCAATGGGCATGATTTTACTCCAGACATTTGCCATGAAGTGGATGCATTACATGACCCTCCCTTTTGATGAAGACGACTGGGAGTTCCAGGAAGTCATGTGCAACTTATCAGACATGCCGATTATGGATTTGACAGATTATTTGGAGAAAGTGCTTCGCAAAAGGGTCTATGGAATTATTCAACACTCGATGGAGGGATCAATTCCAGTGAAAGGCTCGAACAGCGTAACATACACTCCTGAGAACAAATTGTCTCCCAAACTTAGGGAGGTCAGTACACGCCCAGACATAATTACTCCGCCCGAATCCATAAAATCAGATGACGATGGTCCATCGCCACTAATCGCACAAGAAACGCCCCTCAACGAGACAAACCCTCCCCTTATTGAACTACTGACAGGCACGTTAAAGAAGAGCATTCAAGACTCTAGCTTCTATTCCAATGAAAAATGGGAAGTGTATGAGGAGTGCATAGAGTTTGTAGATGAGGGAGTCGATTGATCCCTACAGGGCGTATCGTGGTTTTGTGAGTTTACAAAGGTTTTTGTTCAAAGTTTCGTGTATGCCATTAATAGAGAACGGCAGTTTGGAGTACAGCGTAGGTGAATTGGAAGTGGATGAGACAGCGCTGCCTTACAGTTTGTTCATTTTGTGCTTGGTTGAAGACAGAATCACCAGGGCACATGAGCATATCAGCGGCTTCCTTTGTAATTAACCTTTGTTGAAGTAATAGCGAATAAGGATAAAATTTACTGAATACAAATAGTTATTGACTTCCTTGTAAAATGGATGTTTCTATATGTGTATGATTGTGGACGCTGAATGGACAATAGTGTGAAGGGATGGGGGAACTTCGGGATTGGCTGTTTAGGGGATTCTCGGTTCGAGTGACCGCCTTGAGTTTAATTGTTTATGCAAAAATGAGTATCTAGACAATTCGAATTGTCTTGTGGGTGAAAACAAAGATTAACTTCTAAAAAAAATCTTTTCTTGAAAGAGATGGTGTTTGTCAGTGAATGAGGCTGTGAGCGGGATAAAATGATGAAATCTTGGGATTGTAAGGCTGTGACTGTGGAATAATGAGATAAGCTGGGGGTGGGAGGGTGCTACATGCATGGACTGGGGAATATCGCAATTAAGGAGTAATAATTTAAATAGTTCAAATATCACACACAGGATGGATGCAAGAAGTAACACATATAAAGAGAGTTATTGATTAATATACTTATTAGATACAAATGATAAAGCAAAAGCGCATCATTATTCCAGGTCTCCCAGCAGGCAAACCTTTCCAAATCAATCTACAAGAAATGAATCGCATGCATGAATCTGCTTTGTGCTCTCTCACAGATAGACTCTGCCCTGAGCATTGTAAAGTTCAATTCAATCTGCAACAAGCAACACCTGATGACTCAGACAGAGAGATATGGAAGATCGTCAACTGTACGAATCGATGGTACTTGAAGCTGTGGCTTCCCCGCTATGTTTGAACAACTTTGCTTCCCATTCGCAATGATCTTGATATGGGTAGTTGAATATCCAATTTCATTCTGCATTAAGTACCATGTTGTGAGGCTCAGGAAGTAATAATGGGGATATTACTGTGAGGATCCATGGTACTTGATGAGTTGGAGAGGAAAGAAAAGAAAGGAAGAAGGAAGATGAGAAGGAAGGTACTTGAGCGAAGGAAATAGATCCGAGAGAATAGTACGGAAATAGATCTATCCAATGATAAATCACGAGGAGAAGAGGCTTAGCAAGGGTAGTGGTCTGATTTTTATCTGCTTTTTCCACGCTAGGGAGGATTGAGAATTCTGCCGCTTTTGAAATCCTATTTGATCTTTCGCACTTCTAGCGATTTCAGGTTTCCCACAAAGTATAACAACAAACAAAAACTTCCTCCTATCCTCCTCCTCCTCCTTCTTCTTCTTCTTCGATCCTTCTAGCAGACATACCTTTTCGACTCCTACCATGCAAAAGATGATGGAGAGGACGGAGCACAGCGCCATTTGACTCGATTACCATATGTGCTCCGTCCTCTCATTTCGAAACCAATTCAAAGAGGTATGTGGGATTGAATATTTTTATTCCATGACCGGCACCCACTTATCATCGCACCTCTGTTGAATGTTTCATGGAGATCAAAAGAATAACTTACTAACAATCAATTCTGCTTCAGCGACAATCATCTCATTCTTCAAAAGAACTTGGAGAGGCAGGGCATCCATTAGTCCCTGACCTCTCAAAGTGAAACAAATACAAAAAGGTATGTGAGATCGAACGCTTCTTCAGACTTATTCTCTCTCCCCTCAATCCACCAACATCATCCTTTATCAGCATGATCTATTATCCACTGGATATAGATACCTGCTCAGGGTCATTTACTGACGATGCAATTCAAAATTAGAACTCTCCTCCTCTTCTCGATACTTCTAACAAACTCGGAGAGGATGGAGCACAGGAAACCAATCTTTCAGTCACAAGAAAACGATCTACATCCTCTTTCATGCTGCGCTGTGCTCCGTCCTCTCAAAATGAAACAAATACAAAACGGTATGTGAAAATGAAAACTTCCCCACCTACAGCTGTCGTTTACCATCACCATCTTTGACCACTGGGTAAACTTGAACGTGATCATGTGCTAACAATCGATTCTCTCCAGATCTTTCGCCAGATGAGAGAAGGCGACGAAAACGGCCCACCTCGGTCTCGCCAACCGCAGGTGGTGCCAAGATTATCGGCAGGTATGTTCATCCAATCTCTCCCAATTCATGTTGAGAGTTTTACTAACCATGCAAATTTACAGGTAATCAGATGACTGAAATGATGCCACAATACATTAAGCCACGGCAGAGTGGGGGCTGGTTCTCTATAATCGGAAGAGAAGCAAATTCTCCCCAAAGGGAGAACTGGCTCCTGCTCCTGCCTAGCTCAACTCACAGGCTTTGAGCGCATCGATGAAAATCATCAATCACTTGCTGCCTTGGCAGTATTGAATTGCAGCATGTTGCTCAGAGTGAGAACAGTGCTTATAGAAAGAGGAGGTTTGCTGGGAGATATGGTGGTGGTGTGTGCTTTGCGAGCTTCAGGTAAACCTCTTTCTTTGCTAAAACAAGGTTGACGTCTGCTGACTCTATTGGTAGACAGAGAACTGAATGGAGGAGGAAGTTTGTGGGGAGATATGGTGGTGGGGTGGCGGTGGGGGGTTCAAGTCAGTTTCTTTTGTTTTTCACTCTCATCTTGAGATAATTTTGGAAATGGATCCTTGCTGACTGGATTGTTCAGTGGGTTGTCGAGTGGCTGGCATGAAGAAGTTTGCGGGGATATATGGCGGTGGTGTTGTGGGGGAAATTTCAAGTAAGTTTTTCTCTCGTCCGTCTTTCTTTTGATCCACTTGATTACACTTGATGTTCATGACCAGACTAAACCATTCAAGCAGAAGACATTGGATGATCCTGGCACCGACGATCCTGGGGTTGAGCCACCTAAAAAGGCTAAAACTTCTCTTCCAAGCTCAGGTCAATAGGAATCGATCCTCGCATACGATATGTGCTAACATGATCAAATAACAGACAATTAAATATTGTAAACCAACAATCATTCACTCCTCACCAAGGTGGGCCTGCGTGGTCAAATCAAGACGTAAGTAAAATCCATCTCCCACACTTCAAGAGAACTATCTGACAAACTTAGAGCACCAAGATTTAGGGGCCTATTCGAAATTGCCTTCTTGTGATGATCTCTGGGCTCTGTGTTCTTTCTCTGTTCGAGCTTCCTTTCAGCCCAGAACGAAGCCGCCGTCGCAAGATGGAAATTCAACCGGGCAAGAATAGGGAAAGAACACAGAGCCTAGAAAACAATGGTGCTCAGGCAATTTGCCATGTACCAACTGAGTGTTGGGGGTTCAGCTTTTTCTTACAACAATGACTACACTCGTGGTCGAAGAGGGAAGATTCAGCCGAATTCAAGATTATCTTTACCAAACACCGATTGAGTGTTTAGGGTAATTTTGGATTTGGTTGAATCTTTCCTCTTCTACCACGAGTGTAGTCGTTGTTGTAAGAATAAACTGAACCCTCAACATTCAGTCCCAACTGCACTGCAAGACAGCAACAACCATCTCCTGCTAAGATTCTCCCGGCGTCAATTCTGGAGCACATCAATAGCACTACCCAGACGGTCCAGACTGCTTCAACCTCAGCAGCATACAAGTACCACCGGCTATGATTCTCGCTCCTTTCCCGAACAAGTAAGTTGTTCTTTTATAAGCATCAAGATCAGAGTAAAAGCTAACCCTACTATCAGACACTACAAGTAAACCAGAGAAGCATGGACCTGCATGGCGGAGTTTAATTTGGTGGGTTTCTTTGGATGAAGATGGGTGGTAAACGACTGTGTGGTAGTTACTGGCATTATGTAGCAATATACTCTTTTTCTCAGTAGCCGTCTCCGGATGTGCCTCAATCAATGTGAATCTTCAGAGCTGTGATTGTGCGGGATGGAATGATTCCAAGGTGCTGGTCTCAAAGTCGGTGTGCTTCAGGTAATATAGAGATTTCCTACCATTCTTTTCGAATCTTTGCTGACGGCGCTCCTCTGCAGATCGATCTCCAAACTTCCGAGTTTCTCGTCTCCGACTTTGGGAGGATGAATCACAGTGATACTACTCATATCACGAGTTCTCAATGTTTGTAAGTAGATTGTTGATGTGTCAATTGCTGCCGCTCATATTCAGCTTTCTTCAGCTACCATTTTCAGTTGGACTATGAGCAAGAAGATTTCAAAAACTTGGGGCTAACGAGGTCGACTCAGCAAGATCAAGATCAAAATCCGAACGCCTATCTCAAAGGTCCTAGAGGGATCAAAGTCGGCGCCGTCTTTAAAGTTCTCGCGGCTTAAGTTCCTCGAACTGTAAGTAATTCGTTTGGTGTCATGAGAAAACCATTTCTGACTCTTCTAATAGCGCTCCAAATTCTTGCGTAAGATGCTGAATGCCAACACTGAGAGATGAAACAACTCCAATGGTTCATCCACGGGAGTAAACTCGCTCGATTGGCTCGATCTTGAAGTGAAGTCCGCACCACACAAGCCAGATGGCGAGAATATCGCGGTAGTTGCAGTAACTCGCAAGCCAAGAGTCAAGACGCAAATTTGGAGCTTTACCATGACCAACAACAACATGCCACCTTATTGCAGACTTCTTGGGCTTGACCCCAAGAACTCCAAAGTTGGGTGTTTCAGCCTGGAGGATCTCTGATGGTATGCAAGAGCCTGGAACCACGAACTTAGGGTCTGTGGTTCCAGGCTCTACCACAATCAACACTAGCATGCCACCTCATTATAAAGGGTAGATGACACAAGAATTCTATTTGGGTTCATCATGGGCTTGACCCCAAGAACTCCAAGGTCATCCCTTCTGACCTGGAGGATCTCAGATGGTATGCGAGAGCCTGGAACAACGAATTAAGCTTTACCACGACCAACAACAGCAAGCCGTTGAGGTATTTAACTTGCATTCTTGATGCAAGGAGTATGCCAAGTTGCAATGCGACTTGGTTCAGCAGCAAATCCGTCGTGTATACGAGGTGGTACCAAGTCACGTTGCAACTTGGCATATTCTACTTTGTTGTCATAATTCTGTATATAAGTCCATTAGATATCAATATATTTTGTTCCTTTTGGCCGCCTCGGCGTGCACAGTGATTTTGGTCGTGTTGGTGATTTTTGTGATCCTGCTTGTATTTTTGCTGTATTGGTAGGTAGACTCCCAGAAAGCCTGAATTAATCTCGTGATATATTGGCTAACTTTATGGTAGTGTTCTTTCGGAGTATGTTTGAGAAGATCTGGTTGATGGGGGCAGATTGCAGGACTATATGCCATCGCCGATACTTTGGCTTCTCTGCTCCTGCGAGCATCAAGTCCCATGGAAGCCCGCAAATGATCACAGAAAATGCTCCTTTCTCTGCTCAATATTTATCGGTAGGTTCAGAAAATTGCAACTATTTTCGAAGGTACTAACATGGATGGTATCCAGTTATATCCAGTTTGTCAAGTCAACGATCAGGAAGCTACACGACTTTGCTTATGATTTCTTTTTTTCGAACGCTTCAGTGGAAGCAATGCAAGAGTCTCGAACCCAACGCGACAAGGGGGGCCAATTATCACCGATTCAAGAGGAGTACAGTCGTGTCAAGGCTTCAGCCTCCGTCGCAATTCTTGCGATGTAGCTACACGACTTTGCTTACGACACCACTGGTGAAAGCAAATACCCTGGGGAGGCCGCTGACAACAATGATATGTGGCGCCCTCTCCACTCAAACTTGCGAAACAACCTGAACAGCGAGACAGCGGCTACCTCCACCACCAGGCCTTGCTCGAGCAAAATTTTCGTTGAGGCGACGGTCGTGGCGAGAGCGCTACCAGCTATCTTCAAGAAGCTGGCCAGATGTATGCAGCTTACAATGGAACTATGGACCGCCAAAATATGTTCTTTATCCATCATTGACAACCATCGGTCCAATTGAGATCAAGTGTCGGCTTCTATTCGGAGAGTTAGAGATGCTGTTACTCCTCTTACACAAAGTGCATATAAATGGAGATACTGCAGGTGTCGTTGATAGCTTAGCCGGAGTAGATGAATTTGAAAGTGCTTGCTAATTTCCTTGCGTGTTGCCAAATTAACTATCAAAGTGATGTTTTGTGTTGCACAAAAGTTTTGTGTCCTGGAGACCTTGTATAGCTCAGGCATTTAGTTTAAATCCAAGTCATTACTCGTATTTTACCAATTGATCCATACAAAAACACGCTTTCTACGTCATATTGACGTATATGAAGTATTGAGTTTGTTCTTATGACGAAGGCCCCCCTCAAGCTCTTATAATGATTTGATCCAAAGTTTCCCAAGCCTCTTCAACTTCTTGTAACTCTGGATCTCCAAGAAACAAGGGCATATCCCAACCATGCTTCTCACCAATTGCAGTAAAGAACTGAGCATCATGTGGTCCTAAATAGCACAGATACCCATTTATTGTTTAAAGGCGTTCTACCAATAACGTCAATAGCTTGCTTTGGCATATAGTAGGGAATCAATTCATCCTGATCTCCATGCACGATAATCGTCTTGCCAAACCCTTTCCAAACCTCACTTTCCAAACCTCACTTTCCAAACCTTGATCAACGCCTTTCCACAACTCAGGCAATTTGTTCTCTTGGACTAACCATAAGAATAGTGAAGAACGGTCTTCGAAGTCACCCTTAGAGGTCGTTTGGATATACAAATCCGCTCCAAATCCATCGAAAAATCCGCTCTTCACTACCACCACAGATTCTGTGATAATAATAATCCGCTTTAAAAAAAAGTAGATTATGAATTTACATTTTTGTTATTTAAATATAAAATCTGGAATTCATTAAATAAACCTAAAATTGAAACTTTTAGGGTTTTTAAAAGTGAATATCAAAATGAATCCTTAATTTGAAAAGTTTTCTTTCAATTCGAAAAGGAATTGAATAGTTTTACTTGCTTTTCTTTATTTTCACATAATTTTATCAAAATATTGAAAGTGAAATTGAAGATATATTATTATGAAGCAATAGTATTATAGCTAGTGTGACACTTTGCCATAGAAGAACTGCGAAAGCAGAGTACAAGATGCCTTTAGAATCTACAACTAAGGAACTATAAGCTGAGCGCTTGTAGAGCGGCTATAAATACTAACTACATACACGTGGGCGCACATACGCTTCCGAGTGCACGTGACCGATCGCGATGCGATTGAGTGCGATCCGTGACAGCTAGTAAAATAGCTAGAAAGGATTTTGAAAAATAAATATCTTAAATTCTAAACATTCAGATTGAAAATAAGAATAGCTTCAACTTTTCATTTTCCTTATAAACTTTGAAACCTATAAAAACCTATAAAAGTACAGATTTTTTATAAAATAAAAACAAAAACTGGTTTTCCTAATTCTCGTTTTCAATCCGCATTCTTCTTTTTCCTATACAAATTCATCAGGAATACAAATTGAAATACAAATTGAAATTAAGATTTTAAAGAATCTACAAAATATTTAAAATATTATACAAAAATTCATAGAATTCATATTTTAATATTCAAATATAAATTCAGAATGTATATTCAAAAAGAATAGATTATTCAATAGATTCGGAGCGGATTTGTATATCCAAATGATCCCTTAGGCAAAGGTTTGTATGTATTATCACGAGAAAAGTTCGGAAGAAGAGAGCTTGAGTTGAATATTGGGAGGAAAGAAGGTGTTGGATTGATGATTGGGGGATCGGCGAGAAAATGCGCGAATCGAGATTCGGGATAGGGCGTTTCGTTGAAGCGAGTTTTGCTGCTGGAGAAATAGGTTCCGGGATCGTGAACGGTTGAACAGCCGTAGTATATAAAGACTGCAATTGGTGGAGGTGAGAGATGGGGTTTGGCAATGTATGATATATAAGCACCTAGGAAACTTTAGTCCAGAGTTTCAAGTCATGCCGATCGATATCCCAGAAGTACTAACCAGCGCTTGAACCCATGAGAATGATATTGACTTCCTCATTTTTGAGTTTCTTAAAATTAAGTAGGCCCTTGAGTCTTTTGTGTATAAAGTCGTACGCAGATATCACGTCTTTCAACGTATCTTGAGCACTAGCTTGTGGCATGAGACAATAATCTGCACTGATGATGGGCTAATTTTGAAGTAGACAGGATTGAGCGATATGAGGAGGAAGGTGTTCTCGGTCGAAACCAGTAAGGCCCCCACCATGGAGGTAGAGTACTGCGGTTGAGACTGAAGTGAGAGAAGATGGGTAAATGATGTTGACTTTTTGGTCGAGATCGTTGATACTTTTGAAGATGTGAGTAGACCTGGAAGACATGGCTCGATTTCCGCTACTTTGATGATCCTGACATGAAGTAAGATTAGTCTGCGTAGAAAACCTAGTGGGTGGGACCCCATCCACTGGGTAATAGTCCCAATAGATGAGTAATACACCTCATTGAATATCCAATAGATAGATAGGATTTCTAAAAACCCATTCCATTATCTATAGGTAACCCAAAATATTATGAGTTTTTCATAATCTAATAGATAATAGATAATCCAATAAATAATAAATAACTCAATAGATAATAAATAATTTAATAAGTAATAAATAGTAATTAATATTATAAGATATATTGTTTAAAATTAATAAAAAGGTTAATAGAATATTCTTCAATTTTCAATTCAGAAAACTATTTATATTTATTAAATATATTATATAACCTTCTTTGATTCCTTTCTTTATTAAATCTATTAATTATAATTTTATTATTTTTAACTCATTACTTTTTCGAATTATAATTTAATAAATCAAATTATTTAGTTTGATTTTTTATTACTAATATAATTCTTTTGATTCTAATCATCAAATTGTTTGATTTTAAAATCAATTTCGTTTTGTAAATTTATAATTTCAACTTTGATTTCCTTTTTAATTAAAGTTATAGATTTTTTAATAATTTATATAATATTTTGGAATATATAATAATCTTTATTTCTATTTGAAGTTTCCTTTTGTAATTTCTATTAATAATAAAAAAGGAAGATACTATTATAAATAATTTCTGAAATAAATTATTCATATCGATATAAATATAAATCCTAAATATAATTAAATATTCGTTTTATATCAATTCTTGCTATTGGAATATAAAGGAAATCCTTAGTTATTCTAGTTAAATCTAAATAATTATATTCTTTTGCTTTTCAATAAAAAAGAATAACTATATTAGAAAAAACTAATAAAATATTAGAAATATAATTAATAAAAAGATTAATAAAAAGATTTACAAAAATGTAATCAAGAATCTATTTCATTTATAACAATTTATTGAGATTTGTATTATTCAAAAACATTCTAACAAAATTATTCTAAAACAATTACTAGATTGTTTTTATTTGAATCTTGTAAAGTTTGAAAATCAATAATTCTAAATAATGAATATTATTAATATTTGATTTCCTAAAGTCAATAAAATTGTATTTCGAATTCAATTTGTTAATTCCGATTTTGATAATTCAATCAATAAGAATTTAGATTGAAAATAGTTGTTTTTAAAGCTAGATATAACAAAGCTCCTATTATATAAATATTATCAAGATTATTATATATATTGTTATAATATTTATTCAATTTTTCTTTATTTTATTAATAGTCTTTATTAATTTTTCAATCTATAAATATTTTGTCTTTTTTTTAATCAAATAATAATGATTTTCAATTAGATGCTTATATAAATTATTGTAAATACCTAATGCATAACGTAGTTTATCATCGAGTGGGCCATATCATCGAGTGAGCCACTTCAAATACATACAAAATTCGTCTGTGCGTAACCGTGCACTTTCTGTATTTATTGATAGAATTTTTCGAAAATTGAATATATAAAATTTAATTATAAAATTATTATAAAAATCTAATCTTTTAGTGAAAATTCGAATCTATATAAGAGTTATTAGAGAAATGGTTTTTCTGTAACGAAAATCGTGACATTTTTAATTTTTTCTTGAATACAATAGAAATATTTTTATAAAAATTAGATTTCTAGGAAATGAAAATTTTATTATTATTTTATATTCTTTTATTCTTTAAAAATAATGATTATTTATTAAAATAGGAATATTAGAAATAGCTGATTTTGGTGTATTTAAAAGTGGCCCACTCGATGATATGGCCCACTCGATGATAAACTACGTTATAGCAAAGTGATTCCTTTTGTTCTGTCTATATATATAATATAGAAATTGAATAAATGAACAAGATCAATAAGATATTTGTCACGCAATATCACGTGCTACACACGTGCCCCGATCATCGAGATCGGCCTTTATGATCGGTCTCAATTACATTATCACTATATTAGCTACTCTATTTATTACGTAGTTTACTAGGATAATAATCTTTCCCAAATAAGTGTCTACATCGCCTATTTTGGGTATATATAGAGAATACTGATCATTACGATCAATCCTCAAGTTAATCTAATTTATTAATCTTTTATTCTATTATTTTTCTATCAATAATAACTACTAATATAGCTATCCTTTGTGATAGTTATAAGCCCGGTTTGCTTTTAAGTAATTGTACAATAATCTACACATCTATTGGATTCACTTTGATACTCAATCCTTTCTATTATCCTTGCAAATATTATTATAAATAAAGCTAGCACTTCGGATTCAATTATTCGATTGAATACTCGTACGCATTGGAATCAATGGTACCACCAACTTCAAAATATCTATATATTGAAAGGTATCTGGGACGACATTAAACCTAATAGGGATCTGATTGATCTGTTTATCTATGGATCCACATTGGAATACGAGAAGAAAATTTTTCTATATATATTACAACTCTTTGATAAAGATTGGTTTACAAAAGATTCACTGTAATTTATCAGAATCTCCAATCTCATACGAGAAACTGATGTGCAAAACCAAGAAAAATATGAATGTGCTTTTAAGGATTGTAAGGCTAAGCTATTGATTAATTAAGACAATAACATCAATATAATCCTTCCACCAAAATCATTTCTATATATCTTTCAAGATGTATTGGTTGAATATTTCGTTCTTTAGGGGGAATACTGTTTTGACAGAGACAAATATAATTGTATATATAAGAAGTATAAGGAGGTTTTTGATTGGATTATCGAGATTGTAGATCAAACTCATTTAGTAAATATTATAATCGAGAATAAGATTTAAAAGTCTATACCTTTAAGATTCCTCATCAAAAAGCTAGAAGATTCTTTTATATTTATATTGCAAATGGTTGAAGCCATGGTAGTACAAAACTATTACAATTATCTTCAGCAAGCTTATATAGAATATATTGATCCAATCAAATGATATATTGAATAATCAAGTGCTTATATTAATACAATCGCCTACAATATCTTAAAAGTCAAGTATAACAAAGCAATCAAGGATTTCATATAAACTATAAAAGAATGTATAACTTCTGAATAAATATTTGCTATACTTATATAAATCAATATAAATAATCAATTAGGGATATTAAATTATATTTTGAAGTAATATAATGATATTTTTGATAGTCTTGCTTATCAATGTTCTATCGAACCTAAGACAAAGGGTGTCTTCACAGCCAGTACTCCTTCAAACCAATCATCGTCTCAAGCGTTCGGTAAAGGCAAGCAAGGTAATAATGGAAAAAGAAATAACAATGGAAAAAAGTTTGTATACCTATGCAGATAAGAAAGTAATTGGAAGATTGCTAATCCAAGAATGTATCATTCTTCAAAGGAATGCTACATAATCGAATTTATCCTTATTGGAAAAAGTAGTGAAAAGAAGATTCCTAAGATTATTGATTATGAGTATATTCAAATTATGGATCGAATGAAATCCGATAAATGGAATGATGTAAAAAAAGTTTGGGAGAGTAAGGGGTGGTTGAAATCCTCAAATCAAGTTAATCATTATGATTCTAAATCTAAATTGAATATTATAATTATTTAGAGTGGATTATTAAGTGGGATTTATAATATTATATCAGCAATCCTTTATTATTTATTCTAGAGTATCGTTTTGGATACAAATAGCACTATACATTTTGTCAATGATATTTTACTTCTTGATGGATAAGAATACGCACTTTCTCCACCATCAGATTACGTTGAATCTAGAACAACAATCTTCCTAGTTGTTGGTCGTAGCACGCGCACAATCAAGGGGATCATTCGTCAACCCAATGGTCTTGAAAATGGAGATCTTATACTCAAAAACATAACATACATCCCTAACTTCCATATTAATATTGTTTCGGAAACTAAATTGAAAGAAGTCAATTTATAATTTATGAGCATAAATTCTACTCTCCGTTATAAATCTGTTAATAACAATTCTATTGTTATTCAATACATTTATACAGACAATCTCTTATTCCTAGAATACAACCCACTTTCATCTTATTTTCTATCCCTTATAAATATCCCAATGAATCAATCAATAATCATGTATTCTTCAATCAATAAAAAAATTAAACAGTCTTTTCAATAATCTCGCAATTCTTTAAAACTACAATATAATTCTGCCGAATTATAATATAAAAGATCTGGATATTTAGAAAAAGAAGTATTAGAACATTTGGTTTTCTTTATAAAAAATATTAGAATAAAAAGAATAATTAGATTAGAATATATTGATTGTATCTATATTTATACAAAATAGATCATTTCACAATTATTTAGTGAATATCAATCATTATATTCTTTCTATAAAGTTCAATAGAATCTTTTCGATTTTATAAAGAGATATATTAAAGTTTCATAGTTTCTAATAATCAAGAAAATATTTAATAGAAAGATATTCATTTTCCTTTTTTATCAAAAATCTCACTTTGAAGTTTATAAGATTATTTAAGAATTTCTTGCTTAGGTATTACGAAAATACGGCCTGTTTGTTATATGCATTAAGCAAGACAACAATACCTCTATAATAAGCATCATAAAAGATACTATATTCGAAAAATGGATAGTCCAAGAAGATATAGAATTAGAGTTATCCCTATCTAATATATACAAAGCAAATGGAGGATCAGAACGAACAGGGTAAGAAATTATAATGAAGTAGATCAAAATGTATATTTCTTCAGGATTTCCTAATTATATATAAATAGAAGTTATATAAACAATTATCTATTTATACAATATCAATCCTCATAAAACTTACTCTTTTAAATCTCTAAATGAAATATTAGATATATAATTCTAAGATTATTATTATTATTCCATTTTATCAATTATTGATTATTTAATTTATAATCTCTAATCAAATTAGAATAATATATATCAATACAAATATCAAATATATTTATTAAATAAAAAAAGAGAATTTAAAATTAATAGGAAATTTTATAAAACTAATCTTAAAATTTATATTAAATATTTTATTAAATATATTACAAAATCATTAATCTTTTACATATAGATTTCAAAGCTCAAAAGAATTATTATTATTTGTAATATTATGTTTAATGAAAATCATATATATAAGATTAATACTCTTAATAAAATTGTCAATACATTATCAAAATAGAAATTACAAGAACTCTTTAAAGAATTTAATATTCCAATCCCAATCGATATCAACGGCATTCTCTTAGAAAAAAAGTATAATAAAATTATTTCAAATCATATTATAATAACTTTCTTGTTTAATACTACTATATATATTACAAATATATCTATAAATAAATAGAATTTAGGAATACATCTAAGGGATGAAAATATATTTATAAATTGTAAAAGGATTATATTATTAGAGAATCTGCAATCTCTAATAATTTAAGATTTAAATATTTCATTTCAAAAACAACTAAATAATTTGTAATTCCCAGATATCAATCATTTTATTTCAAATAATTTAATAAACATTAAAGAATCACTCATCATTTCAGAAAATATGGACTATAAGTTCACTAGATTTGTTATTAATATTCTATATATAGAATACAAGAATGATTCAGAATCTTTGTTTACTAATAATTATATAGATTCTTTAACAAATGAGGATGACATACCTAAAAAGAACCCCATCCCTATACCAAGACTAATTGAAGACACACCTACAGAAAGTCCGCTTTCTCTAAAATCTTGTGTAATAAAGGATATATTATCAGCTCAATTGTTCATTCTTAAGAAAAAAGCATTTGATCCATTCATTGAAAATAAAATTCTGGAGCCGTTCCCCCTCCTCCACCGCCGCGTACAAACTGCAACACACAAAAACTGACAATATAGGGCCCTATAGCCAGCCGCAAACCTGGACTACCCAGCATGAAGTGGGTTGAACAGCACCGACATTGCAAGCGGGAGACAAGCGGCAGGAGCGCGCACAGCGCCCCTGGCCGCTTCTCCCCCGACCTGCATCACAGCCGTAGAAGAACGGAACGCGTGGCTATGCCGGCACCCCCACTAGCATAGTCCATCCCTAGTACCCCCTGGGAGGTCGTGGCGAGCCCCTGCGGCTTGCCCCCCGGATGTAAATTAAAATAAATAAATAAATAAATAAATAAATTGAAAATAAAATTGATCTTTATAAACAATTATCTAAATAATAAAGAATTATAAAGATTGAAATTCCACAATCAATTCTCAATCCATTAGAATATCAAACATTCAACTTCGATCCTTCTATTTCTAATACTCCACTTCCAGCCAATTACAATTATCTAACTAAACAGTAAGGTTTTTTGAAACAAAAATCAGAAACATCAATAAACTATACATTTATTGGTACAATTATTGTAAATCTATCTAATTAAAGCAATAATAAATTAGAAAACTTTTATAAAACATTTTGATCTAGTTATTCAATTATAAAATAAAAGGAAAACAATAATTCTTATATTATTGTTCATAGTATAATCACTATAATTATTCAAACAAAACCCAATCCTTCTGCTACTCTAAATAAAAATCAGCGAGAGATATTATCAAAAGTTTATTTCTTAGATTTACTACTACTACCTAAACATTATTATCAATTTAAAAATCATTTCCTAGAACTTTGATTCAAGTATAAATACGAAATTGAAATCAACAATCTAAAGAAAAGAAAAACCTAATATAAGATAAATGTAGAGGATATTCTAATTGCTTTTATTCCATTGTAATGGATATTTACATACAAATGTGATGAACAAGGTTTCTTATCTAGATGTAGAGTAAGATTAGTAGTATAAGGGGATCTTTAATCAAAAGATATCATTGAAT
The DNA here is from genome assembly GCA_014898285.1 of Botrytis aclada. NCBI lineage: Eukaryota > Fungi > Ascomycota > Leotiomycetes > Helotiales > Sclerotiniaceae > Botrytis > Botrytis aclada. The sequence continues at coordinate 873,483 of RCSV01000001.1, read as the reverse complement.
CTATTTATACTGTAATTCTTGTTAAACAATCATTTAGGATTGTTATAGTATTAATTGTAAAATACAATTTAGAAACCAAACAATTCGATGTAGTAAATATATTTGTTAATGCTTATAGGGATCTATTAGGTATATTAGTAGTTTATTACTTGTTAGATAAATTCAAGGAATCAAACAAATGTATAATGCTTGATCGCATTCTATATAATCTCCATAATTTCCTAACAATTTGATTTAAGGATTTCAGCATTATATTAAAAAATCTTGACTTTATTTAATACAAAAAGGAACCCTATCTTTTTATAAACCTAGAATAAACAATCTTAATCTTATTCTTTATAGATAATATATAGATTATCTATTATAAAAAGAATTTGATAACAGTTGATTATATTATCTTTGGTATCAAAACTATCTACGAACTCTGTGATCTAGATGATACAAAGTGGTTTCTGGGTATTCGTATTATTTGTGATCGAAAGACAGGGAGATTATAGCTAGCATACAACACATATATTGAGAAGATCACAACAAAGTTCAATCTCAATTAAAGTAATATATGCACTCCACTACTCTTTATAATATTCGTAAAGAATAATGGTAAAGCAAATATCATATTTATATAAATATATCAAAAAAAGGTAGGGTCTATATTATATACCGCAATTACTATAAAAACTGATATAGTATTCGCTGTATCTCAGCTTAATCATTTTCTCACTAACCCATCTCCGAATTATATGAAAGCAATTGATTACTATATTCAATACCTTTAGAACACAAGGTATCACACTATTGGATATAGTAAAGATCAAATCCCTCAACTTCTATCGTTTTCAGATACATTCTTTGCAAACGATCCAGAAACTTGACAATCATTATAAGGTTATGTCATTTCGTTATTTGAAGGATTAATAGTCTGGAAAGCTTCGAGATAAGATATAGTAACTATTTCCATTATTGAAGCTGAATTATTAGATGTAGAACATATATCGAAAAAAACTCTTGCAACTTTTCGATTCTTTAAGGAGATCAATCTTTTCATCAAATTATTAATCATTATATTTTACAATAATCAATAAACTATTAGATTAATAATAGGCGAGAATGAGAGGATTATTATTAAATTAAGATATATCGACGTTCAGAATATATGGTTAAAATAAGAATATATAAAAGGAAACTTTTATTTCATTTATTTCCCAACAGCTGAAATAACAGCAGATAGATTTATGAAGAACTTATCTTATCAAAAGTTTAATCATTTTATATTATTGCTAAATCTTCAAGATATTAGAGATAGGATTATTGAAATCATTTAATTAATTTTCCTTTGAAAATCTTTCTCTTTTCAATATATTCAATATCAATCTACAAAATTTCAGCCTTCCTCTTCTTTTTTTTAATAATATTATTAATAGATATTCCCTCGAATGTCTTACACTTTTTATTATTATCAGAATCTCAAGAAAAAGAAAATTGATTCTTTGTTTCCTCATCATCCTTATCAGTATTTATATTCAAATTGAATTGAACCTTTTTTTTTTTTTTTTTTTTTCGATATAATCTTTTTATACACTTTATTAAAAACAAACCCAAAAGCTATAGATTTATTAAAAGTCTTTAATCATTTCGTGATAAATAATGGGGAAGGTGTGACACTTTGCCGTAGAAGAACTGCGAAAGCAGGGTACAAGATGCCTTTAGAATCTACAACTAAGGAACTACGAGCTGAGCGCTCGTAGAGCGGCTATAAATACTAACTACGTACACGTGGGCGCACGTGCGCTCCCGAGAGCACGTGACCGATCGCGATGCGATTGAGTGCGATCCGTGACACTACCCCCCCCCTCCAAGTAAGCTCGCCCTCGAGCTTTACAATTTACCTTACTTGATACCCTACATTGCCGATCGCAATCAATCGCCGTTTGTTGTTGACAAGAAATGGCGTGGTATCTCAGCGCGTGCGCGAATTTTTCTTTTTCACGACGGCAAGGCGCATGTGGAGCGGAGGAAACCGTTCAGTCGGTCTTGTTGCCTAGCAACAAGTTTATCCTTTTGGGGGCATATAGTCTATCGATATGTCCATCATCAATCTTAATTCTACATTTAATTTTTTACTCGTTTCTTCGGCTGTCGTCAATATGCCTGTCACACCAACAAAGAGTCCTGCAAAGAAGAGCAAGTTGTCGCCTGCGCGAGTGCGGCAGTTGGAAGCGGCTCGCGCGGCGGTAAGTTTGAATGCTTTGTTTGCCAGTCTTTTTGGTGCTAATGTGTCTGGACAGAAAGCTGCGAAGAGTCGTCCCCAGTCGGCCACAGCGCGTGGTAAACAAGTCGCGGCGGTGGAGGAGGATGATGATGGGGATGAAAGGGACGAAAGGGATGCTGAGGTTTCCGATCACAATAGTGATGGAGATGTAGAGCGGTCCGATGATGGTGAGTAGAATTTTATTTTTTGATCATCAAGACGTAGTCGGCTTGTCTGACAAGTGCGATTTTACAGATCTTGATGATATAATTGATGATGGTATCGATCTTCGATATGCCGGGTGGATGTATCCATACCACCATTTGCCTAGGCAAAACTCGGAGGAGGAATACGATCCACTGATCGACAGGGTTAGCGACTATGGGAGTAAGTTTACTGACAAGTTAGCTGAGGCAGTAGACTACTTCAATGGGCTTGGGGAATCCGATACGGTTATAACTGGGGAGGATATCATGACGGATTTGCGACGTGGCCAGGCTCATCGCCACTTCGATACGGGGTCTCAACGAAAGGTTCACTTCGACGACGATGACGATCGAAGATCTCCCAGCAAGAGGTCACCCAAAAAGGCAGCGCTTCGAAAAGAAGAGTGCGTTCGGGAGGAAGACTGGGTCTGTGCGGGCTGTATCCGTAGTTGTACAGCAGGTAAGGGTGATGGCTTCTGCTATCGGGTCCCTGGCCACAGTGTCGGTACTCCTCGTTGTCTGCTTTGCTTGAATAACAAGCATAAGTGCGAGCGCTTGTACTTTGGGGAGACTCGTCGTCTCTTCTTGCAATATCGAGCGGCTGTGGGTGAATGGGGCGTCTTGGCGGAGGTAAGTCACAGTCTGTGCGAATGACTCGTGTGTAGCTGATTTGTCTTGGCAGCCGGATTTGAGGGAAACCCTCAAAGGTAGGGTCTCGAAAGATGGTTTTCCGATCTTGTTGGCTCGTGAGCGGGGGGAACAGTTGCTTGCGGCGGAGAAAGAGCGGAGGGAAGAGGCAGAGCAGCAGCATCAGTTGGCTTTGGACCAGATGGGTTTTGAGGCGAACCTTGTGCGTGAGCGGTTGGCAGTTGCCGAGCGCGAGCTCGAGCTTCTTGCGGCTCGCATTGCAATTGGTCGTCGCCGCCTATGGCGTCTGGTGGTGATTGTTTCTCTCTTTGTCGTCTTTCTTTCCTGGGGCATAGGCTGGTTCTTTGGTTTAAACCATCCAGTCTTTGCTGTTGTTCCTCGTCCGACGGTGACGGTTGGTGCCCGCATGGGCGTTTATAGACCTGCCTGGCTGGGATAATGTTGTTCTTTGTTTATGTGTTTGTCGAGATGAACATATTTATCCAGTCGTAACTAGCGCTTTGTGCGGTTGTGATTTCTTTGTCAAGCTAATGAATTAAAGAAAGCTTTTCGATCTCTAGTATTCATATCTTGATCATTGTCTGCGAAATCATAATCGTCGTGTCCACTTTCATAAAGGCGTATCCAATCGGGTAGGCTCGCGGGCGGGCCCGGTAAGTTCGGATTAGCTTTGTGAAAGTCGCGAAGTTGGTGCGGGGCAGTCTTTAGGTCAGATGCGGGGTACCAGTCAAGGTCGTCGTCGGCGCTTAGCCACGAGACTCGGTATTTCAGCCGGTTTCGTACTTTCTTGACGGCCAGAATTTTCTCCACTTCCCATTCGATGTCACCAGTGATATTTATGGGAGGCGGTGGCTCGAGAATTTGACCGGGGAGTGGGTCATCTGCCGCTTTACGGAGTTTGCTGGGTGGAAACACGGGGTGGATTTTCATAGTTGGAGGCAAGTCTAAGCGGAAAGAGTCTCCGGCCCGACCAATGATCTTAAACCTGCCCTGAGTAGGGTAGTCAAGTTTCTTGGAAGGTCGTTGAGTGGGGAAGTCTTTCATGCTTAACCATACGTGATCTCCAATGTCGAAGTCGACCGCTCGGCGATGCGAATTTGCCGATCGGGCCATTTTTTCTTGTGCACGCAAGATATTCTCTTTAGCTCGATCGAGTGCTAGTTTGTTGCGTTTGGCATATTCTCTAGCATCGTTGATATTCAGGTCGTCGACGGGCGCGGTTGGATCGGGTTTCCAATCCCAGGAATTTCGGGGTAGGTGGCCATATAGTGTTTCATATGGGGTTTGACCACCTAATGACTCATGAGGGAGCGTAAGCTGGGCGTAGTCCATCATTGGTAAGAATTCGGACCAGTCATCTTGATAGTAGCTAATAAAGGGTCTCAAGCGCTGTTGGAGATACTGATTATAAATCTCAGTTTGGCCATCCGTTTGCGGGTGGTGAGCGGTGGAGAGCTTTACTTGCGTTCCTAAGATTTGACTGAATTCTTTCCAAAACTTTGAAATGAATTGGGGACCACGATCAGAGATTATAGACTCGGGGGCTCCGTAGTAACGGTATACGTGGTATAGGTACAAACGGGCTTGATCTCTGGCGTCGATCGATTTGTGACAAGGTATAGTAATGGCTTGTTTGGTCAATCGGTCGATGATGACTAGTACGTTGTCATAACCATACTTGTCCTTATTGAAACTACAATAGTCCATGGTGACATGCTGCCATGCTCTTTCTGGAACGGGAAGAGGATGCAGGAGGCCTGGGGTCTTGTCCCTGGGTACGGAGCTGCGCTTGCATTTGTGACAGTTCCGAATATATTGGTCGATGGTCTTTTCCATTCCTTTCCAATAATATTGTTTGGACAAGAGTGCGTTGGTCTTTTTCACACCAGGGTGTGCAGTAGAGATTGAGTCGTGAGCTTCTCGAATCAGGTAAGTCCGCAAATTATCGATATCCGGTACGAATAGGCGTTCGTCATAAAGCAAGAGGTCTTTTTCGAGGGCGAGATGCTTGTGCGGTTTCATGGCTTGAGCGCGCAACGCCTCCAAACTCGGGCTAGACTTATTGGCTTCTATAATGCGATTGACGATGTCGAAAAGGGGGGAAATTGCATGTACATCGAGGTTTGCGACTACATCCGGGTCTTTGCGCAAGGCTTCCCGCATAATCTTTGAGTCTACCTGATCATCTTTTATGAGCTGTTGGAGGCGATTCTTCTTCTTTGTACTGTTCTGCTGGTCCAACTCGTCGGTACGCCGGGTAAGCGCATCTGCGAGTGGATTATTCTTTCCAGCACGATACATGATAATGAAGTTATAATCAGCGAGCAACTCAGCCCATCGCGCTTGTCGAGCATTCAACTGTTTAGTTGACATGAAGTACTCGAGCGCTTTATGGTCGGTGTAAACTTTGATCTGGTGGGGTGAACCGGCAAGTTCGGCTTTCCAGTGACCTAACGATCGAATGATTGCTAACATTTCCTTGTCGTGAACCTCATAATTCAGTTCAGCAGCAACCATTGTTTTCGAGAAGTAGGCAACTGGTAGCCATTCGTCGCTATGCTTCTGAGAGAGCACGCTAGCGACGACGCCATCGGATGCGTCGGTTTCCAACATACAAGGTAGCGTATAGTCGTAATGCTGTAAAAGAGGGGCAGAAATGAGTCTGTCTTTGAGTATGTCGAAAGCGTTCTGACAGATTGTATCGAAGTGGAATTTGATATTCACTTTGGTGAGTTCGACTAAAGGTTTTGCTATTATACCGTAGTCTTTTATGAAGCGGCGGTAAAAGTTACAGAACCCTAGGAACGACTGGATACCTTTCACAGTGGTGGGGTATGTCCAGCTAGCGACCACTTCGATCTTTTCTGGATCGACTTGTACGCCTTCGGTTGAAATGATGAACCCTAAATATTTGGTACGTTTGACGTTGAATTCGCACTTCTTGAGGTCTGCTTGGAGTCCGGCAGATTCAAGTCGCTCGAGGACGCGCTTTACGTGTTCCTCGTGGTCGTCTTCGTTTTCAGAATATATCAGTATATCATCGAGGTAGGCAGTACAGAAGTCGTCTAAATAGTCAAATAAGACATCATTCATGTATCTTTGATAAGTCGCTGGGCCGTTTGTCAGTCCAAAAGGGAGAACCTTGCATTTGTAAGCACCATACCGGGTGCGGAAGGTGGTGTATTCCTCGGAAGCCGGATCCATGCGTATGCGATGGAACGCTTGTCGAATATCTAGTTTGGTGTACACCTTCGCACCAGCGAGTCGTGCGAGTGTCTCATCAATGAGAGGTAATGGGTACCTGTCTTTGCGCGTTAAAGAATTGAGTAGTCGGAAGTCAATACAGAACCTTAAGCTTCCATTCGGCTTTCTCACAAAGAGAATCGGAGCTGCGAATGGGGCTTGGCTGGGTTCGATAAATCCTTTCGCCAGGTTATCTGTGATGTATTCTTTAACGACTTCAAGCTGCTCAAGAGACATCTTGTAGAGGGGGCTGTATTTGAGTGCCTTCTCTCCCTCTCCTTCCAATATGATCCTATGATCGTACGATCGGGATGGGGGTAAGACGTTCGAGTCGTGCTTGGAGAACGCTCGGTGGTATTGCTGGTAAGCTTCGGGAATCGGTGGTTCCGCCTCAATGTCGGCTAGGACATGGTGGAGAGCGGCCAAGGTTTGCGGGTTGGAACTTTTCAAAGCGGCAACTGCGGTCGAGATGCGGTGTTCTTTCTCTCGAGTGGATTTTCGAATAGCGATAACATCGTCCATCTCTGTACAGGTGACTGTGAAGATTTCATGATTCTTGCTCTTTTTACAGGTGAGGTTGAACTGGGACGGTTTAAGAGCGTAAATGTCGAAAGTGTCTGAAATGCGAAGCGGTAAAGATTCGTACACCGCTTGGATGGAAATGGTCCTAAGGATATGCGTCTTTTCCAGATTGACTGGAACCTGAGCTTCGATTAACGCCGAAGGTTCCGCTTTAACTTCTCGAAGAGGCGTTAGGCGTATCTCTGGGGTCATTTCGGCTAGTCGATAAGTCTTTCTTTCCAATTGCTTGTGCATTTCGTCTAATCGGGCATCCCGCTCATCGGCGTCTTTCTGCCTCAGACGGTCTATTCTAGAGTCTTGAAAGCTTTCCCTAGTTAAAAGAATGTTTTTTGATAAGGAAATGGTGAGAGGACGCTCGGCAGGCCAGTCGAGTCTGCGGTTGAAACAATCAACCTTGACTCTTGTCTCTGCCAACCAGAGTCGACCCAGGATCACGCTGTATGATCCCAAATCGGTGATCAGGAATGGTAGATAGGACTGTTGTCGGGCGTCGATAGTGAAATTAAGAAATGTATAATGAGTGATAGCTTTGCCTTTGACACCATTGTAACCTTTGACTTCGATAGGGTAGTCGAGCGGGACAAAGCGGGGTTTAAACATAGGAAATAGTTGTGAAATGAGTGTGTTGTCGATGAAAGCAAGACCATTCGCTCCGGAGTCTATGAGAGATTGGGTTTGGTATGAATAACCATTCTTCGATATTGTACATGAAAGGGTCAAAGAGTCACCTCCCATCAGTTTCGTTAGATCGAGAAATCTCATGTCCCGGATCGCACTTAGGAGGGAACTTCGTCCTAAGCGTCGGTGTTTAAACGTTGGTCTTCAGCGTGTTGAGCGGCATCGACAGCTTCCGCTTGGACCTCTGAGTTAAGGTCATCCTCAGCACCGTCCTCTGCATCGTAAAAGTCTTCACCTTCTCCACCCTCTTGAATTTCAATTACATCAGCAAAGCTGACTGATCGCGGCGTTGCGCCACGATTAGCTCCCGGGGCGGGAGTGCTAGAGTTGCGATTGAAATTACTATTTGGAGGTGGGGTAGGGCTTGGTCTGAAGCTTCCAGTGTAGCCAGTAGGAACATTGCGGGGGGGAAAGTTGGTCCGGGACTGGGTAGATGGATTGGCACCATCGTGGGCTCGGAAATTATTCCGAGGAGCGCTTTGTGTATGGGTGTTGGTGTTTACCTTTTTTACCGGTGTTTCCTTGGTTTGCCTATACCGATTGCGTTCTCGAATAGTAACCTCGAGTTCGTCAATCTCCGTGAGCTTGTTAGCAAGGTCTTGGACATTAGCACAATCCTTGATGTGTAGGCCGATAGCTCGCCGGAGGAAATCGGATATCTTTCTTTCCAAATCGCGGAAAAGCGTTCTGCCATCTATGATTTCCGCTTGCGTAGCGAGTAGTCGGAATCTTCGGTACCATACCACAAAGTTACCTCTTTGGGCACCGTTGGGCATAGTCCAGTGTTCGTACTCAGTTCGTGCGTGATCGACTTCAGCGGGGTTCCTATAAATGGCTGCCAGCTCGTCGATCAATTGTTGTCCCGTCAGGCGAGGGACTTGTGTATATAGGGAGTACACGTGTTCTTGAGCTTCCCCTTCCGTCTGGTCTACTACGTAGGATCGGCGTTGCGCTTCCGAGGTGAGCGAGTTTTCGTAAAGTTCAAGACGCTCGGTGACCAATAGCTGCCAGAGGCTTGCTTTCGGTTCCACACCATCTTTGAGTTTTGATGAGAGATTGGTGGGCTTCGGAATGTACGGGCGCTCTACTGCGGTAGTAGGTGAGCGAAAGTGGGGTCCACGAGGGGAAGGTGGGTCGTCCGGTGGGGCGACTGGGTTTGAGGGGGGTCTACTATCGTGACTCGGAAGAGATCGTCGCGAAGACTGGCTGCGCGATCGGGGGTTTTTCTTGTTCTTCTTTTTTCCGGTAGTAGGAGATGCCCTCTCAATAGAGGCAACTGGAACATCAGGAGTCCGGACTCCGCGATTCTGCTGGGAATCTGCGTGATGTTGTGGTCGCTGTTTAAGAGGTTGAGATGAGCCAGCGGTACTAAGACTACGCTGTAGCAATTCGTCTCTGAGTCTTGCATTTTCGTTCTGCAATTCTCTAAAGTCGTCCATTGTCGGCGCTCGCTCTTCGTGCACGGAGAGGGGGCGCGTAGGCATGCTGCCCTCGAGAGTTAATACCTCGATCGAGGAGTCGTTTCCAGGCTGTTTGCTCTTTCCGCGTCTACCAGTATTGACACCAGCACCGTAAGGGGGGTGCTCCTCGCTCTGTTGAGATCGGTCATCGTCGGCTTGAGAAGCCGGGTCGACGAGGGGAGGAGTGCGTTGGAGTCCTCTCTTGGTGAATGGGTCGGACATAGTAGCGGTACTTGTAACTCGGTATGGATGGGGTGTTGTTGTCCTCCGTCGAGTAGATTTTACTCGGAATCAGCCCTCTTCCTATAAGTGATATCGAACGTCCTCGATTCACCCAAGAAGGTATTATGGTTATAAGGTATTATTTGGACGGCCACCAGATGGCCGTGCGATCGTATAGTGAGTTGTAGATAATGTGACACTTTGCCGTAGAAGAACTGCGAAAGCAGGGTACAAGATGCCTTTAGAATCTACAACTAAGGAACTACGAGCTGAGCGCTCGTAGAGCGGCTATAAATACTAACTACGTACACGTGGGCGCACGTGCGCTCCCGAGAGCACGTGACCGATCGCGATGCGATTGAGTGCGATCCGTGACAGAAGGAGAAGATTTCTGATTCTTAATTGAAAAGGGAGGTATAATTATTAATCGAATTGATCGACTCAATCAAAAAGAAATCCTAAGTAATCACACTAACCGAAGGGAGGCAATATATATTGATGATAAAAGAAATGTATTAGGAATAGAATCCAATAAATCTAATAAATCTAAATCAAGGAATTCATCATTTTCTTTCTGTATTGCTAATATTACAGTCATTGTAGTACGAGCCGACTTTGTATTGAGAATAGTTTTCTATTAAAATGATTATCAGCTTAGTCAGATAATTGATTAAAACTCTCAAGAAACTTATTTGATTTGGTAAAACTATAAAATTCAAATCCGAAAGCTCAATCAACCTTTTTGCTAAAGGTTTTAAAAAGACTGGCAATGTGGTATAGGTATATATGAGATATTTCTAATACTGAGAAGAAAAAGAATCTTTGTGCTTGAAGCACTTTTTATAATCTTTATGACAATCAGATAAGAGAGATTGGATATATTCAGTATATGGGATTGCATACTGATCATCTCGATCTTTTATATCCCGAACTCTGTTCTTGGAACAACCCTTCCGATTCGAAATTTTTGATTCCTTTGATTGGGAACTCGAAACAAAAGAAGAAGAGGAAGATGATTTATTCAAAGAAAAATTATTATTCAAGATAACAATCCCTTCTTGACTATCAGAAGCTTATACAAAAGGATCTGCTCGCTCAGTAGTAGTAATAACAATACGATTTCTCTAATCAATACGGTTACGAAAGGACAATAGACTAGCTTTTTTTAGAATATTATCAGATTCAATAAATGTATCAAAACTAGATATATTTTTTGAAGAATTTCTATTATCCTTTTTAGGAAAATGATTCCGAGCAGAAAGGGATATTGATAAAGAATGGAATTTGTAAGAAGAATTTGAAGTGTTAGTGTTAATTTTGGTAAATAAGTGAATAGAAGAGGGAGAAACAATATCTTGTTGTATGAAAAGTGTGGGGTTAGTATGATATGGAGATTGAATTGTATTAATTATTTTATATTAATAAGAATAAATCAAAGAAATTTGTGATCAAGGTAGAGATATATATTTAGTGGTGGAAGAATAACTCGTTCAGGAGAATTTTCTTTAATAAGAGGGGGTATGGTGAAAATTCTAATTGAGATTATGTAGAATCAGGATTTGAAAAGAGTAGAAATCATTTCATTCTTATTATTATAATTAATCAATAAATACTTTAGAAAACTTTAGAGTTTTTAAATACTTTGATTCTAGGTATTTTTATTAGAGAATTATTGTATGTACAATACACTCGAATCAACTCATAGATTCAGCGTATTTGCAACGCCTCTAATTCATCGAATCATTCCTAACCACCCATTTACATACACTCCCGAAATATTAGATTATCAATTAAATGATCTACATGCATACGCACATCAGAAGCACAATTACCCGGCTTACCCAATGCATTTCCTTATTTTTATATCATTTTTTATTTCTTTGTTTGCGAAATTTATATATCCGGCAGGGAAATTATTTATATATGTTATACAAATGAATATATCACTACTTGCAGCGTTTATTACCTAAAAATTAGAAAACTTTCTTTTGTTCTTAGGTAGATCGAGATTACCTCGATCTAAGGGGTGTGTCACGCAATATCATGTGTTACACACGTGTTCCGATCATCGAGATCGGCCTTTATGATCGGTCTCAATTACATTATCACTATATTAGCTACTCCACTCATTACGTAATCTACTAGGATAATAATCTTTCCCAAATAAGCGCTTACGTCGCCTATTTTGGGTATATATAGAGGACACTGATCATTACGATCAATCCTCAAGTTAATCTAGTCTATTAATCCTTTATCCTATTATCTCTCTATCAACGGTGACCACTGACGTAGCTATCCTCCGTGATAATATTCAATTTGCTTTTATTCTGTTTTTGATAAAGAAAATATTCTTGTATCAAAATAATTCTAATAGTATTTATTGATTATATTTTAAAGATATACTATACATATCAATATATAATAAATCGAATTCTATCAAATTGAAATATTTATTAAAAGATTAATTAACTTTTTTAGCTCCATCTAATTATTTCTGATAAGTTTTTATTGAATATTTAGAAACTTTAATCGTTGTTATATACTAGAATTCGAAAATATAACTAGTTTTCGAATCTAGATAAGAATTAGTAAAAAGATTAATAGATAAATCAAACCATTTACCTTTACAAGAATAAAAGGAATAATATTATTTTCAAATAAATGAATTCTTTCTAAATCACTTATTTTTACATCATTATTCCAATCTCGAATAAATGTTTTATTAATTGGAATTAAACAAATTGATTTGAAAAATGCTTTTAAAATAAATTGAATAATATATACTAAATAAGGTATATACTAAATATATTTATTTAGAAATCGATTTTTATTAAATACCTCCTCAAATTATTAATTGATTTCTTCTATTATCTTGATATTATTAAATACATTATCAATAATAATCGAAATAATCTAATTAATAATATTAAACTTATCAATAATATCTTTTATAACTTTAATTAAAGTTTATTCTGAATAAATATCTATTAAACTTTCGAATCTAATAAACTTTTCAATTAATTTCTAATCTTTAAAAATATAATAAATCAAAATTCCAAGAAAAAATAATTTATTTGTATTAAACTGTCACGGCGCCAACTACATGATCTGTAGTTGCCTTCCTGCCTCAGGCACAGCATACTAGCGCGCCCTACTTCCTATAAGTAGGGCCTCACTCTTCCATAGCTCTTCCACCCTTATGGTACAATATAAGTCTTCACCCATGCCTTGACAGCTTTTGTCTCGAAATCAAGGCCGAAAATTATGTAATCACTGTGTGGTCTGAGGATGAGATAATACGTATACGTAGTTAGTATTTATAACCGCTCTACGAGCGCTCAGCTCGTAGTTCCTTAGTTGTAGATTCTAAAGGCATCTTGTACCCTGCTTTCGCAGTTCTTCTACAGCAAAGTGTCACACAAAGTAGATATCAAAATGAATCTCTAATTTAAAGAATTTTTTTTCAATTGAAAAGGAATTGAATAGTTTTGTTTGCTTTTCTTCAATTTCACACAATTTTATTAAAATATTGAAAGTGAAATTGAAGATATATTATTATAAAGTGATAGTAGAATAACTAATAAAAATAACCAAAAAGAATTTAAAAAGTAAATATCTTAAATTCTAGGCATTCTAATTGAAAGAATAATTTGAAGGGGTTGAATGTCTTAAATTCTAGGCATTCTAATTGAAAATGGGAATAACTTCAACTTTTCATTTTCCTTATAAGTTTTGAAACCTATAAAACCCGATAAAAACATGGATTTTTCACAAAATAAAAATAAAGACTGCTTTTTCTAATCTTTGTTTTCAATTCGCACTCTTCTTTTTCTCATACAAATTTATTAGAAATGTAGATTGAAACGCAGATTGAATTTAAGATTTTGAAAGACTTATAAAATATTTAGATTATTTATAAAATATTATACAAGAATCCACAAAATCCACATTTTGATATTCAAACATAAATTCAAAATCCGCGCCCAAAAAGAACAGATTATTCGATAGATTCGGAGCGGATTTGTACATCCAAACGACCCCTTAGGCTTGCAGACTTTGGGCTCAAGGAAGATGATATTGACAAGGCAGTCGATCTTGCTGTCAAAAGTCCTTACTACAACCCTTAAAATATTGAAAGAGGTGCCATTAGAGAATTGATCAGGAGGGCATATGAGGGTGAGGATGCAAGAGCGGACTTTCAATTGAATTGACTCATGTCATCAATCACTTGTGCCTCCTAGAAATATCGATAAACAACTTAATGAAAACCCTTTCAAAGGCTATTGTCAGGAATAATTGTGTTTCTAAAACACAACGTCGTTCAAGCTTGAAGCATTCAACAGGAAACTTCAAAAGGTTACAATTATTGGAAAAGTTATTTGAATCTGGATCTGATGTCTAAGGTCCGTTCCATTTGTCGTGTGCAATCTAGCACCACCTGTATTGTAGAACCACGAGCATTTTCCGCAGTGATCTTTTTTTTTGTTGATTCGGAAGGCACTGGTTCTCAACCGGAACCAAGCCAAGACAAGACAAGTTGCTGCGGTTTGTTCCTGGCCCATTCATTGTCTGGCTGATGACAATTGCGATTTGAGATTGATCAGGGTGGCGTGGCCTCTTTTACGTGTGCGGGGCAGCGGGGCGGAAGTGGTACAGTACCATTCTGGACGCTATCCGGTGCCAATATTTTGTAGGGGTTCCTTCGCTGAACGTACTATACCCGAGGCGTTTGAAGGGAACATAATTAGTTAATCTGGCTATCAACCATGAACATGGTGCTTACTCCAGTGACCTAGATGGTCAGCCACTACTTGCAATCTGCAAGGTCTTAGATTTTACTGACCAACTGATTGTAAATGCACAGATTGAGGTGTGGGAAATAGACTCTAAAGGCTTTTATGACGTTCAGTACTCGGAGCGCGATGGACCTGACGGGCGTGCGATCCTGACGAGTGATGAGGATAGAAGCTTTTGGTTGAAAGCCACTGTTCCTGTTCCACATTCAATTCCAAACGATGACCCTGTAGGCAAGTTTCTCACCAAATTACAACGCCACTCTTGTCGACCAAGCCATATGCACTTCATGTTTAATTGTCCCGGCTATGATCCAGTTATCAAGTAAGTAACTTTTGGATTGAGGCACTTGGCTTCGTAGAAATTCATTTCTAGCATCCCCAGTGCTTTATACTTAGAGGATGACCCCTACGAGAACTCGCACGCAGTGTTTGGAGTCAAGAACACACTATTCGTTAGTACCACAACGGTAACAGATGCAACGAAGTTGGATGTGCGATATCGGAACATGATTTTGTGTTGGTCACGGAGGATATTGTGACGCAGTTACGACACAAAAATGCTTTTAAAGCATTACTCGCTCAGAAGAATATAGGAATCTGAAGGATTCCTGAATTAGTATAGCCTGGTGTCTGGAGTCACGTGCCCTAAGAGCGTCACTCTTTTACAATCTATATATTATAGTAGTTTTAAGATAAAAGACACATAGACCTTGAACATAAGTCTATCAATGAGACACAATTAAGTACAATCAGTTAGCATCACGTGATACAACAATCCCTTTATTTACTGCATTCAGATCTCTTATACCAGTAACTTAACACCCTTTTGATTCAGTAAAGAAATCAAGAATATATCGACATTACGCATAGTAGTGAGTTCAATGATCGACAGTATCCGCCAACTTATGAAAGCTGATTACCGGTATACCAGCACGTGACTAGCTAGAAATAAACACACGAGTTCACGATTCACGATTTTCACTTCGATTGTGGAAAACAGAACTTAGAACACACAGTGATGCTTTTGGTTTAGTGGCGGGATGCATTGCCGGTAGTAGGGTACCCTTTCCGGCTTTAGCGTCTCTCAACGTTCCCTTTCCGAAACAAATACAGAAAATGCAGGAGTGAACAAGAGGGGGTCACTGCCTGCCTTATTTGGTTAGCGAGGTGGGGTATATATATAGATCATCTGTAGTATTACTCGTTTAGATCAATACAACTATTTTCCACTCTAGCTACTGAACCACTATCTTCTAATATCTTAATCCACGCGCCCCAGAAACTTCTTCGCAGATGTGAAAGATGACACCAGGATGTATTATTCGCCCCGGCTTTAAAATGACGCTATTGACAGTAAAAAAATGCCGAATGCGGGCTCACCAGCTGTACGGATAGGTGAATTCTATCGGATCAGGGGTAGAGTATTGGAAATAGTGGACGCTTTCCGGCGCGAACGGAATTGGGCTTGCACCTTCGACTGGAGCTTTCTGGTTGGCAATCACGTGGCAATGTTAATATTAAAACAGGTTGTCAAGGCACCAAAAATATCCTCAAACCAACTTGCTCAAGATGATCGATCCTTCAGATGTGGTCACCAATGGAAATCCTCAGAGTATCAAAGAGGCGACCATTGAGAATCTTCGTCCAGTCAGCGTAATCGTCATTGGAGCTGGCTTTTCTGGAATCTATTGCGGGGTTCGAATACCCGAGCGACTTCGCAATGTCAACCTAAAGATCTATGAGAAGAATGCTGGAGTGGGAGGAACATGGTACGAGAACAGATATCCAGGCTGTGCCTGTGATATTCCATGTTAGTAAAGCATAAAATACCGCAATTTTTCCTCAATACTAACAATTTAAAAGCACACTCTTATCAGTATTCTTTTGCTCCAAATCCAAATTGGAGCAGCTTTTATGCTCCTGCACCAGAAATTCGACAATACTTAGAAGATGTTGTCAAGAGGTTCTCAGTAGACAGATTCATCAAATGTTCGCACAAAGTTGTTGGTGCTCAATGGGACGACAAGAAGGCAAAATGGTACGCACACGCAAAGCAATAGTTATTCCTATAATGCTAATCTATATTCAGGAAGGTCCGAGTTGAGAATCTCGAGACAGGGGAGACTTTTACTGATGAGGCCGACGTTGTCATCAGTGCCCGGGGTACCTTAAATAACATATCCTGGCCAAAAATCGAAGGACTGTCTGACATCAAGATTCCTGTGATGCACTCTGCAGCCTGGGACATGAAGTATGTGCAAATTGTATTTTCATCTAAACTCCACTGACGTGTGATTTAGCTATGACTTCAAGAACAAACGAATTGGCGTCATTGGAGGTGGCAGTAGCGCGATACAGATCATTCCTTCTCTGCAGAAAGTGTCTGGAACAAAGCTGAGTTGCTTTATCAGGAGCAAGACTTGGATCTCTAGGCCGTTTGGTGACGTTGCAATGGAGAGACTTGGAATTAAAGAAACATACTGTAAAGTAGCTTCAAAACATGACTACCCCACGTACTAAGGCGTTCTAGTTTCCGCAGAGCAGAAAGCTCGGTTTGCAAACGATCCAGAACACTATTTGGAGTTCCGGACGATAATCGAACGTAACGGAAATTCGGTACACGCTATGTCATTGAAAGACAGTGAACAACAAGAAACCGCGAGAGATGATTTCACAGAGCTCATGAAAGAAAAACTTGCAAAAAACCCAGAAATTTTCAAGGCGCTATTACCATCATTCAGTGTAGGCTGCCGAAGACTAACGCCAGGACCTGGATATCTCGAAGCACTTGTAGAAGATAACGTCGATTTCATTGACACGCCTATTCTGAAAGCAAGCGCAAATGGTCTGATACTCAAGAGTGGTGAAGAAAGGGAATTGGACGTCCTTGTCTGTGCAACAGGTTTTCAAGCATCCGCCCCCCCTCCTTTTCCGGTCATCGGACGGAACGGCCAGTCCATGAAGGAAAAATTTGAGCCATGGCCTGAGACTTATCTATCTCTGGCTACTGATGGATTTCCAAACTACTTTATGATGCTAGGACCCAACGCTGCGATTGGAAGTGGTTCATTGACGATAATGATGGAGATGACTGGCGACTACATCATCAAATGTATTCGCAAGATTCAGAAAGAAAATATCGCTAGAATGGAAGTACAAAAGCGAAGAGTCCAGGATTTCTCGAAGGTCATTGATCACTATTTTCAAAAGACTGTCTACGTTGATGATTGTAGTAGTTGGTATCGGAGCAATGGAGGGAAGGGGGATCGGATTACTGGTCTCTGGCCGGGAAGTACATTGCACGCAATGGAATGTCTACGATCGCCAAGATGGGAAGATTTCGACTATGTATATGAAGGAGAGGATGACGGAGAAGAGTGCAATAGGTTAGCTTGGCTTGGAAATGGCTGGTCTATCGCGCAGATTGATTCACAAGAAGGCGAGCTGGCCCACTTCTTGCAACCAGGCATGGTTGACATACCTGCCGAGCCATTTCCTGAAGAAACCAGCATATTCAGGATGAGGCCGTTTTCTTACTAGTGTTATGTTAAATTCGTGTAGATATATGGAAATACAACTTGGAAAGAAATATCCAGAGGCTCATCGTAGTATCTAGTGACAAAAACGAGTTCTTCGATATCCATAAGGTCAAGCTTCGACATACAATCAACGATCCGATTTCGTTTGAGTGACCGCTATCACCCGGAGCGGGGTAGTCATTACCTCTCATCAATTCTTCTTTATTATATAATATCATTTTGATTTGATTTGAAGCCAAATGGATAAATTTATCATAGATTGAAATATTGAAATACAACATTTAGATGTTTTTGGTAAAGTATAGAAAAGTCACATTCTGTGTTGAGTTACTTAATCAAAACAGCGCAACACGCTATCTCTCTCACCGGCCTGTTGACCCGGATCGCTAGATATTCCACAGAAGCAGCTCCAGCCCGGAAAATTGGGTTTCCGGCTTTCCTGATATATGGGGCTAGGATGGTGAAGGGCTTCCCATTATTTATTTCCCGCAGGCTGGGCCAGCTGAAATGATACTCACATTGTTACTCGCAAAATACGGTCTGAGAGACACTTTAATGTGCTACGACTCAAAGCCGGGGACTTTGAAAATTGGACAAGCTGACGGGCTCCAGCCGCGGACTTTGGAAGTTCTCAAGAGCTTTGATGTTGCTGACGAAATACTTAACCATGGATGGTATATGTCAGAGGTGGCTTTGTGGAACCCAAAGAGCAATACTTCAATACGAAACCCGGCTGGTATTGAGCGTACCTCCTTCGCACTAGATGTTGTGGTTGCTTCGCGATACAAACACGAAGTCATAATTCACTAAGGTTGCATTGAGCGAATTTTAGAAGAAAACCTAAGGGGTTGTTTGAATGTACAAATCTGCTTCAAATTTGTCAAATAATCCACTCTTTTTAGATGTGGATTCTGAATTTATATTTGGATATTAAAATGTGGATTCTGTAAATTCTTATATAATATTTTATAAATAATCTAAATATTTTATGGATTTTTTAAAATCTTAAATTCAATTTGTATTTCAATCTGTATTTCTGATAAATTTATATAGGAAAAAGAAGAGTATAAATTGAAAACAAAGATTAGAAAAAATAGTCCTTGTTTTTATTCTATAAAAAATCCGTGTTTTTATAGGTTTTTATAGGCTTCAAAGCCTATAAGGAAAATGAAAAGTTGAAGCTATTCTCACTTTCAATCTGAATGCCTAGAATCTAAGGCATTTATCCCTCAAAATCCTCCCTAGCTATTTCACTAGTCATAATACTATTGCTTTACAATAGTATATCTTCAATTTCACTTTCAATATTTTGATAAAATCATATGAAAATGAAGAAAAGCAAGTAAAACTATTCAATTCCTTTTCGAATTGAAAGAAAACTCTTCAAATTAAGGATCCACTTTGATATCCATTTTGAAAGCCCTAAAAGCTTTGAAATTGATGAATTTTACATCCAAACAACAAAAGCACAAATTGAAAATCCATTCTTTTTGAAACAGATTGCTGCTACCACAAAATCTGTGATAGCAGTAAAGAGCGAATTATTCGATGGATTCGGAATGGATTTGTATATCCAAACAACCCCTAACCCTGACTTCAGATTTCCTTTCTACTGGACGTTTTCGCGTTCTCGTATTCGCAACGTTAGACCTACTAGAACCGCATGGCAACTCGTCACGGGCATTGGTATAGATCTGCAACATTATCATTCCAACATTCCCAAGGGACACAATGGAATTGGTTGTGACACATCCCTTTGTGGAGCGGGCATTTGAATAGACAGATATTCCAGCCTGCGTGAAGGAGTCTGCGGAAATGAACTCTTTTTGTCCGGTTGATCAGAAGCTATACAATACAATACATATGGTGTGACCCAGGATACAGGTCTCGTTGCTGTTGTACGACCGGATGGCTATATTGGGATGCTTAGCTCTTTAGCGGATTTCTCGCAGGCAGACGATTATTTAAGCGCATGTCTAGTGAGGGTTATATAGAATATGGGTTATCCGATTGTGTTGAGGAAGGAGGGGGGAACGCAAATTTTATAGAAGAGCTTGACACAAATTCCTTACACGTATCACAATTTCAAATTCGTTTCTGGTGTACGTGAGAGAGCATCACGGAGGGCAGATGCAGGAAAGGAAGTGGTCTTCCCATTAAAAAGACAACGTTTTAGAGCCTAAGTTTCTATGAAAATGTAGTTGAACTGTGCCGCCTATGATCGCCAGATAAAATGTTGGTTTTCCTGTACCCAAATATCGACAACGCGTGCTAGAAATGTAAAACTCCAAGTTTTGAGTCTACAATCATAGGAAGACAAAGGAATCGAAATATCGTGTCGGAGTCTGACATACATAACGCTAATGACTGTATGGCGAGTCTCAGTCTCTGGGCTGTTGGTAACCGTTGCGAAACTCTCACTCGTGTCATGTTGTGTATCAGCAATGATCTGGTCCAGTTGCGTCATTGATGAACGGTTCTCGTCACTGGTGAATGAGTGTGTAAGAATGAGCCATGGTCGACTTCTCATGAAGTAAATAGTTGAGCCACAGACGTTTTTCAAGACATCGAACCTGCCGGGGCCCAGTCATGTAACGGTCACTGTCTCGGATGGGGGAATTGCTTCAATAGTCTTTCACCCTGGGATAGGACGTCCAGATTGGTCGATGCTTGTTGTGCGTGGAAAGAATGACGATGAGGAGAGAAGATACTTTCTGGTAAAAGCACTCGAGAAATAAGATCAGAAAGTAATGATTCGCGAGTATGAGAAATTTTCTTCGCTATTACTGGGTTTTCAGATTTGCTAAGTTTGGAAGTGCTTTCAGCAATCAAATCAAAGCCATAGCTTCTCCACTATTTGATATCCTTGTAGCTGAGGGTTGAGAAAATCAAAGAGAAAGATTACTCATGAGATGAGGCTTGCGATAATATTGTTGGGGGGTGTTATGATGTGATAAAATCGATATCTTGCGAGGAAGGTTTCTCACTAAAGCTGAAATCTCAAGTGATGATGGAGTAGATGCTAATGTACGTTTTGCTTCTGATTCTGATTGAGAAGGCTCCGAACCGAGCTTATACTCCCGTGCATCTCGCAATTCAATATTCAAATTCCTATCCACTACATCAGAAGCAGTACTGCTGCTTTTCCTACCACAGTCTTCAATAGTCGCTACAAGTCTCTCCGAGACTCTCTGAGACTCTCTCTCATCAAAAATTTCCCCTTGAATAAATCCTCTTCTTTGCTCGGTACATCTTCGACCTCTGTTTCAATTCACATTTATCACATATAGGAGATTCTTTCGTGAAGATACATCGGATTTTTCGTTTCCGATATTCGTCAAAATCATGCATTCCTTCTCGCATCTCTTGCTAAAGGGTAGAGTGAGATCGAGGTGGCATTTTGACTTGAATCCGTCTGAAAGGAGGATTCACGATGACTTTCCGTTCACAATGAGTGAAAGAAATCGTTTTGATTATAAACAAAAACCACAATTCTGTGGTTTAGTATTCAGCGACTGGTTATCCTAAAAGCAATCATGGATTCTGAAAGGTCTTGATAGCTTTAATGGAACTACATCCTTTTCAAGTGTTGTATTAATTCGTTGAATAATACTCGAGTAGACACTGAATTGAAATAGATTCGCGGACTTTCCCCCCCCCCTTTTCGGTTGGAATAACTAAACTCGAATCAATCAAAAGTTTCGTATACTACTTATTACTTACTAGTATCACTAATCATAAGAGGTTTGATGGATTTATAAGTACGGAAAAAACACATTATGTAGATAATATAATTATACAAGCACATAGAGTATAACTTTACGTTATTTGCTTCTTCGGATTCATGAAGATTTCCTATCAACGTTGTCAACTTTCTCCTCCTGTCAATTTTCCGATCCCTGGTATACCCGGGGCTTTCCCGGATGACTAATCCGTGTACACGGGGACCGGTATCAGTACAAAAGTGTCCGAAGCATTGTCTAATTGGTTCAGACTCTTTACATATGCGTGGAGCTGCAGAGTCAATGTACGTCTCGGACGTGTCATTCGCACTTTCGTCCGCATTTGTTTGTTAATTTACAATTGTTCTCTTATAAGGATATAAACGATGTCAATGTGTCACCGCCTGTTGTGGGTACATACATATACATATTTGGATGATCCATATATATATATGTACCTAACGATGTACCTCTCTTAGTCCTCGTTGTATCCTCCTTCATCTACCTTTTATAGACTTCTACTTCTGTTATCAAAGACGAGCAGTGACTTTTGTGTTTGAATACATTGTTTAATATTCTTACGTTCTTATTCCAGTCAACATCATGATGTGGATCCTCTCTTTCCTCTATTCCCAATTATTGGTCTCCCTCCCTGTGCCAACCCGCGACTTCACAGATGAAACCATAATCATAACCGGAGCCAACACCGGTCTTGGTCTCGAAGCCGCTCGTCACGTTTCCCGTCTCAATGCCCGCCTCCTCATCCTCGCCGTGCGTTCTCAATCCAAAGGTGAAGCCGCAAAAGCTTCCATCCTAGCCAGTACCGGTCGTCCAGAATCCAGCATCGAGGTCTGGTCTCTGGATATGCAATCCGTATCTTCCATTCAAGCTTTCTCCTCAAAAGTCGATAAACTCCCTAGAGTTGATGCCGTGCTTGCGAATGCGGGGATTGTGGCCACAGAGTTGGATCTCACGAAACCCACTCATACTTTGATACTACTCAAAATCCGAGATGAACCCTCTTTCTTCACGATAAAAGTACCTTCATTTTCTCAAATATACTCAAAATTATTACAGTGCACAGTGCACACCCATTCGTTTTCGAACAAAAAAGTACCCGCGCGAAACATTCAATTCAGAATATATAACTCGCACTATTACCCAACCAAACGCCTTATATTTCGTCTTTTGTCTTTTTTTCATCCCGTCCAATCCAGTTGTATCTTTTCATTCTGTTTTCCTGAATAGCCCATCATCCTGGCCAATTTTCGAGAATATTATTGGTGTCCCATATTTTTTTGTCTTGTTGAAGTTCCCTCTCCTTCCTTTCATATCTACCAGTGACCGATCAAATCGCTATCACTTTTATCCTCCCATTACAATCTATCA
Organism: Botrytis aclada; assembly: GCA_014898285.1. NCBI lineage: Eukaryota > Fungi > Ascomycota > Leotiomycetes > Helotiales > Sclerotiniaceae > Botrytis > Botrytis aclada. Next base: position 850,750 of record RCSV01000001.1, on the reverse strand, counting down.
TTTCCATCTACATTTACCCGGCTAATCATTCGCTCCATACTCTCCGTTTCATCTTCCCTCTCCTTCTCTTTTCCTGAAATTCCATCACTACTACTTTCGCCACCACTTTTCTCAACACCCACCTCATACTCCCTTGTTATCCCCGATTGTTTATCCATTGTATCCATTTGATGATCCATTGTTGTAAGAGTTAACGAATTCTTCTTCCTCAATTTTCCAATCCTTCGCTTTCTAGATTCGAGATTTGCTTCCGGATCGGGTGTTGGACGAGGATCGTCAGATATGAGGTGAGATGAGAAGAGACCTGGAAAGTATTGACGGATGAAAGGACGGAGAACGACAAGGGTGTTGCAGAATATGCCGATGTTTATTTCTACGGATCTGGTGTTGCAGTCTTGGTTAGTCGTCGAAATTTTGTGTGCGGAAAGCCAGAGGTAAGACGTATGAAGATCAAGGAGGGATAGCAAAAGAAAGAGGGAGACGAACGACCATACTGCTGCTCTGCCTTGAGTGTATAGTACATCTGGATTATTTTGAAGCGCCATGATATATGTTATGCGAACTATACAGATTATGATCACACTATCGACAGTTGTGTCAGCAAAGCTTTCCAAATACAAGTGAAAAGGCTTTCTCAAACAGTGTTTGGGGAGTAAGGAGAGGAATTGAACATACAAAATACCCGTCGAAAAAATCGATGCAACCGCTAATTTTTGCCTCAACGGCAGCTTCAAAAGATATAGCATATGTGATGGAAGTATAAGAATGGCTGCATCAGTAAGAATGTTGAAGATTGCTTGCCAAAGCCCACATTGGTTGAGACATGCACCATTGGCGGGGTTCGTGGGAATGCATGGAATAGCTATTATTAGAGATATCGTGAGAGTGTAGATTATGATTATCCCAGCGACGAGGCAACAACCTGTACGGAAGTAGATGCTTGGATTGAGTCGATAAAGGCTTGGGAGTACTTAGTTCATCAAATTGTTCTGACATCGCCTAGGGGAGAAACATACAGGATGAGAATGGACAATTTGGTAAATGCGGGGGCCCATGCGTAGGTAGCTACCATAGGGCTGAGTTTCTAGGTCGGTGAGTAAAAGATGGGGTACGAATTGAGAGGCATTGACTAACTGTAAGATAGTTGGCCATCTGTTGAGCAGTGACTTCCCATAGATGTCTGCCGAATCCAAACCTCATACCTAGCCATCAATTAGCATGGCTGTTATGTTATCCGTGAATTAATTCATCACTCACAATCAACAGTAATAGCAAAATATGCAATTGAACATGCATATGAAAGAATGATCGCAACTGTATCCCATATCAGCATCCTCGTCGACCGCCATGGACCAAAGACCTACCATCATCCAAACCAAAAGAGTTCATGATGCTAATTCTTGTGTACAATCGGATACCAAGAGTACTACTAGCCGGACCAAGTGTAATGGTGTATGCAATAATGAAAGCCACCTGGGTACTTGACAGAGCAGATGGATTTAAATCTGGTATGACACCAGGGGGCGCTGGAAGGAGTCCGGTTGACATATTTACTCTTCGTGCCCTGAATCTTGCTTGGGAGAAGGTTCATACTCGATGAAGAGTAAATTCAAAGGAGGATACATTCTTGACTATATGTCAGAACAAGAAACGACTTCGATTCTTGATCATCATTGTCGGCATCCCGAATGCGACCAACATTTTCCAATAGATGATAGTCTAATGATCGGATACAGAGTATACTGCTTTTTTCAAAAAAGAACTTGAGAGTTTGTGAGACCCGGGACTCGGCAGGCGAAGAACGACATGGGTTGGAGCTGAAAGTGTATGTATGATTGGCCCGATGTGGAGCTCATATTTCTCTCCTGCATAACCTAAGTTATCGGGAAATGAATTCACGAATTTTACCATATCAATAGTCATTGATACTAGTTGAATGAAAACGAGCTGAGTTGCAAGAAGAAAAAGAACAAAGAATTCTAGACTATGCAACGGCGACATAGATCATGATCAAAAATAGTCAGACCTCACTGGCTCGTCGTCATGTAAAGAAAAGAAAAGGTCACGACTCACAACGCTCCTCCAAACGGAAGAGAGCCTACTGTCAACGTGCATGCTTACGTGCATACTTTCTCCACCTTCCCTTTTCGGACGACATATTTCGAGGTCCAAATTATCGCTGCATGATTGATTTTTCCCTCTTTTTGCTTTTCTTCGTTGCGAACTACCAACGAGGTTGTTCGTTGGATAAAACCGTCACCGATAGCAACAATGTCGACCTTGTACATCACAGCCATTGCAGCAGGTGCATTGTTCCACAACATCGTAAGGAACAGGGAATTCGATCGTTATCCGTTTTCGATTCTTTTTGCAGTCATAGCATCCCACATTGTTCTCTCGATACTACTTCAATATGATAATGATGCCGATGTCCTGACATTCTGGCAAGCTCAAAGACTTACCTTTGGCCTTATCACGACGACCATTTTCTCGCTATGGACAAATATCCTTGTTTATCGAGCCTTTTTCCATCCGCTACGAAATTTCCCCGGTCCTTTTGGTGCTCGACTCTCCAAATTCTGGAGTTTGGGAAAAGTTATCGAGTCGAAAGTTAGGTGGTACCAAGTTGCTGGAAAATTGAAGGAGGAGTATGGGGATTATGTCAGGACAGGTAATGATATCCAAAAGAAGTAACTTTTCTGATGCATCCAAAGTTAATTAATGTCAAGGACCTCGCGAACTCATAATTTTCGATCCTGCAGCTATTAGTGTAGTTCTCGGCGCTTCATCTAAGTTGCATAAAGGACCATTCTATGGCTCGACGTCCCCAGAATCTTTGCATACGACGAGAGACTCGGACTTCCACAGAAAAAGAAGAAAGATCTGGGACTTGGCCTTTAAGCAATGTATTTGGATTCTCCACTTTTATTCTTTGAGTGTCATGTGACTGATGATTAAACTCCAGCTCTCACTGATTATGGACCCCGCGTTGCGGAGTTCACCACTTCGTTTCTTGCTCGTTTGTCAAAAGGTGGTGAGGATCCATTGGTGATTAATGAGTTATGTGTTCAATACAGTTACGATGTGATGAGTGCATTGGCATTTGGTGTCCACACTGAATTCTTGAATGGGAAGGAAACAGCTGCAGCAAAGAAAGTTCTCGATAATATTCAATCTGGCATCTCTGCTCTTGGAGCGGTAGTTCATATCCCATGGATGTTCACAGTTATTGACGTGCTAAGCTTTCTTGGGGGTCCAATGAAGGAATTTAATGATTGGTCGGCTTCCCAGGTGGAGGCACGAAGAGATGTTTGATTTCCAGATCTTCCCTATCAAATATGAAAGGCTAATAATTCAACAGATGAAGAACCCCAAGCCAGATATCGTGGGCCATCTCATACAACATACGGAAAATACTCCTGCTGGACGCGCTCTTCTCAACGGCGATTCTCGCGTGATCATTGGAGCAGGCAGTGATACTACTGCATCAGCTCTTACGGTAATTTTCATTCATCTTGCCCACTATCCTGAATATCAAGCTCGACTCTTTGAAGAGCTGAGACCACTGTTTGAAGATGGTACATACAGTAATGGAACATCAACTCCATTACTTGATGGTATCATTCAAGAAGTACTAAGATTGTACGCTCCTGTTACATTCAACTCTCAGAGAGTCACTCCCAAGGGAGGACTGACCATTGGAACGGTATATATACCTGGCGATACAATTGTTAGTATTGCAACCTGGCAACTTCACCGTGGTAATTATTCCTTACAACAATCCTCGTTTACTTCTTTCTGGCCTCTCAATGCTGAATTTCTAACTCTAATTTCTAGATCCTCGCAACTTCAAGTATCCAAACAAATTCATTCCGGAGCGTTGGACGACGCGCCCGGATCTTATCATTAATAAGTCAGCATACTTACCATTCTCTATGGGTGCATACAATTGCATCGGAAAAGGTCTCGCAATGATGGAACTGCGTTCTGTGATTGGTAGATCGGTAGCTGAGTATGAGGTAATGTTTCCGAAGGGTGTAAAGTTTGATGAGGAGGAGTTCTTTGGCAATGTTAAGGATCATTTTACTAGCGGAATTCCAAGGTGTGAGTTAGTTTTCAGAAAAAGATAATAGTGGGATTAGTGGATGGACCGACTGCTCTATTAGTGGAAATTAATGAGGGGGGTGGGGAGTAGATTTGTATATTCGTTATTTAATCAGGATCATTGACACCTGTGCTCCTCTTATATATTCCCAGATGGAAACTCTCAGAAAGCTACCAGAACAACCTGATGAAAACTGAGTTTAATGTGACTCCATGTTTCTTGAGCATATTTTATCTCTGCAATTCAAAAGCTTTTCATACACTCTCTACCCCAAAAACTACACAGAAAGAACCCAAGGTCCTGAAACTCACAAACTTTTAAGCTTTTGCTTCCATCACTGTGGACCCCATACTGTTGCATTTAGCTAGATCCTCGCATCCTTCCAGATCGCCTTCCCGCTTCTCATTCTTCTTCTTCACCGTTCCCCGTCCTAATCCAAAATTACAAAAAAATGCTGGCACTTGATCCTCCAGCTGCAAGATACTAATTTACTCATACGACCAGATCCGATAGCTGAATATACACAGCCCATAATCGTCCAAGGGGTGAAATATCGAAGTCGAGATCTTCTTGATAAAGGAGCTGCAGCAGCAAGAATTTTGGGAGCACCGTTAAGGGTACTAGATCCACCACATCCCTAAATTACTCTTTCTACAATCAATTCATCTGAATTTTTTCTTGATAGACCATAGATCAATGAACCCAATTCAAACATTGCAAGGAAAGAAAGGAATGTATACTAGACTATCAGTCAACTTTGAAAATTGTGAGTGATTCTATGTCTTACTTTGAGCGAGAAGTAGGTATAAAGTTTGTCACTTAGCGGTAGCATGATGCAGCTAGACGCAAGAACCAGTATTGTTACTCTCTTTTATGAAGACGTAAACTTCCTTTGACAGTAAATAAGCACTTCCATACCACCCTAGGAATTCTTAGTCTCGGGAAAGAAAGACGTAAGGGGTCGTTTGGATGTACAAATCCGTTCCGAATTTGTCGAATAATCCACGCTTTTTTAGAACGAATTCTGAATTGATATTTGGATATCAAAATGTGGATTCTATTAAATAATTTGTTTTTTAATAAATTTAGTGTATTTAATATATTTTGCAATAAGAAGAAGATAAATCACTTTCAAAATAATGTTAAACAATCTATATTTTCTAATGAATTTATATAAGAAAATAAAAGTATAAATTGAAAACAAGGATTAGAAAAAGTAGTTCTCGTTTTTAATTTATTAAATAATCTATGCTTTTATAAATCTTTATAAACTTCAGAGCTTATAAAGAAATTTAAAATTTAAAATTATTTCTATTTTAATTAAAATACTTGAAATTTAAAATATATATTTTTTAAATTATTTTTAGTCATTTTCATTAATTATTTTATTATCATTTTGTAATAATATTGTTAGAAATAGACAGTAAGTTATATATAAAGAATGATATATTGATAGATATAATTAAAGTCTATATATCCGGAAAGCCAGGATAGAAGAGTTTTGTAATAATGTGTATATATTATATATGTGTTATATATATGATTTCCAATATCCTCTCTATAATAGGAATCTATTATTCAATTATATGGGCTTTATATACATATTTGAAGAATAAGTTTTATTAACTTTTATAATAGTGCTAACTCCTTTTAAATTGCCTGTAATATTTATATCTTTTTTGAGGTTCGATTATCCTACGATTTTCAATTGCATTGTAGTACAAGAGTGCTTTTCTGTTAATATCTTTGCTTGGGGTAAATAAAATCTTTTTCATATAATTTGATTAGTATATTTTGAATAATTAATCTCATCGATTTCATTTTATTTGAATGTTTAGAAATATATTGGTTTTATTTAAATCTTTGTATTTCCATTTATATCCTATTATCTTTTTTATCGAATTTATATTGGTATGGTTTTTTATTATCAATAAATTATTTATATATAATAGGATATATACTTCTTTTTCTATAAAAAGGTTCAGATCTACTATAGATTCTTTGAGTTTAATCTTTTTAAAAAACTTTTGTATAATTGTTTACCAAATTCTTAATATTTGTTTAAATCTGTAAAATGATTTTTTGAGTTTGAAATATAATTTATCTTTAAATTTAATTTCAGAAAAGATTTCTATAAAATATCTTAATATTTTTATAAGGATTTCTATATTTGTTAACTTACCATTCAAAAAAACAATATCAATATTTATATTGTCAATCTTTAAATCTTTTATTATAACTTTTATTAATAAAATGTATAATATCGAATATCTTATTATATTAGTAAAAATCTTTTAAAAATCTATTTCATATCTTTGAAAATAATCCTTAATTATTAGTCTTACTTTTCTTCTAGTTAACTTGTTAAAACAATCTAATTTATTTCTCAAAACATATCTGTTACTTAATAGCTTTTGGCTTGTAGATACAATTCCATTTATAATTTCAAAGATATTATTATCCTTGAAACTTTGCAATTCATTTCTAATTGTTTTCATTTATGTTTAAACATTTCCTTGTATAATATCTTCGAGTTCTACTAATTCTTTAAATATTGAATTAAAGTTATAAACTGTAAAGTCTTTAGGATATGTAGAGGCAGTGTATATATCACAGCACCAACTACATTGCCCTTGTGCCTCAGGCACGAACCACTAGCGTGCCCTACTTCCTATAAGTAGGGCCTCATCCTCCCATAACTCTTAAACCCTTATGGTATAATATAAGTCTTTATTTATTTATTTATTTATTTTAATTTACATCCGGGGGGCAAGCCGCAGGGGCTCGCCACGACCTCCCAGGGGGTACTAGGGATGGACTATGCTAGTGGGGGTGCCGGCATAGCCACGCGTTCCGTTCTTCTACGGCTGTGATGCAGGTCGGGGGAGAAGCGGCCAGGGGCGCTGTGCGCGCTCCTGCCGCTTGTCTCCCGCTTGCAATGTCGGTGCTGTTCAACCCACTTCATGCTGGGTAGTCCAGGTTTGCGGCTGGCTATAGGGCCCTATATTGTCAGTTTTTGTGTGTTGCAGTTTGTACGCGGCGGTGGAGGAGGGGGAACGGCTCCAGAGGGGGGTGCAGCCCTGGTTGGCAATGTGAAAGTGGGAGATCAGAGGCTCTCCGGGGAAGCTAAGCGTGGTTGCTCGAAGTGATTGGTGATCGCTAGGAAGATTGCGAAGTCTGTTGGGGTCTTCAGAAGAAGAGAGAGATAGTCGATTGCACTCTTTGTGTCTCGCGGAATTGAGTCGGGTTTGTTCGGCCAGTTGTTGAATTGGGTGCGGGAGTGTCGGCAGAGCACTAGGTGCTCAGGCTCTTTGCTGTATCCGCAGGAGCATTCTGAGGTGGCGTTGTCGTGCTGAAAGCGCCGGTGGTAGGACGCAAAATCCCCGTGTCCGGTCCTGAGCGCTACCAATCGCTGAAGAATAGGGCGGGGGAGGGCAAGTTCCTCAGGTTCCTTGACTTGGTAGCTGAGGTGCCAGCGACGGTATCGGCCAGCGAGGGAGACCTCATTTCGCTTCCACCACCTCTGCTCTGCCTCTCGTCTGAGGGTTCTGGCCGTTGAGCTTATACCACTGATAGTGGGGAGCGATGAGTTGTCGTTTTCGATGCGACCGCTATGGGCGCCCAGATCGGCGAGCCGATCGGCCTTCTCGTTTCCAAGGATTCCGGTATGTCCAGGCGACCATCGGATCGCCACTTGTCTGTTCCTCATGATCTCATGACAGCGCAGAAACGCCCATTGGGATGAGTCGGAGGCGTTGCCCCTGATGCACCAAATGACTGAGGTGCTGTCGATGCACGTAGTGATCTGCCCAGCCGGTTCCAGTCGGACGGCGCGCTCCAAACCTTTTAGAGCACCCACTATCTCGGCGTCGAAGACATGCGAGAGCGGGTTGATCGCCCCATGGCCGGATGCCACTGGAAATAATATAAGTCTTTACCCATACCATAACAATTTATACTATTATTAAATAAGTTATCACAGTTTTTTTTTATTTTTACTTTTTTAGACAATATTTTCGCCCTTGTTTTGATTGTGCCGATTATATCCATCGTTGATCTATCGAATATTCTACCACCGACATTTTCTACCTCAAAATTACCAAAGATGGATAATCAAACATTTGTATTAGAAGTGCTTCTATCGGGTTTATTTTTGCAATTCCTCTTCTTAAATTATATTCTCAATTTTACCAAAATCGATACTTTTCTTTTTATAAATTTATTTAACAATTTAAATGCTTTACACTTCACTGTTGCCCAGATTATGTTTGAGTCAATCGAATCAATTATGAGTTTACTACAAACTCAAACCATTATTACACAAACCCAAGCCTCCGATATTTAATCAAAAATTATTGAATTGAAAGATATAATTATAATATTAAATATTACAATTTGCAATAATTTACAAATTCTATTTTATCGCAAGTATTTCGCTACCCCTAAAAAATTTAATAATAACAAGCAAGATATTGCAAAATGCCAAAATCAATATATAACTTTTTGTAATATAATCAATCACTATTTGATTGTGAATTACAAAAACGAATTAAAGTTTTAGAAAATCATATTCTTTGTTAATCTATTTTCTGGCCTGGTGTATACAAACAATTAAATAAATTTTGATACAATCACCAACAATCTATATGATTCCGATCTTTGGCCTCCTGGATGGTGTATGGTAATAAGTATCTGGTATGAATTAAATAAGCAATATCAAATTTTAGATCTCTCACACAAAGCTTTTATAGATTACAACAAATATATAATAAAAAAGACCCCATTTGATAATTTTATTATTAAATTCAAGTAGTTTGCTATCAAATGTAAGAAGACTGTCGAGCAACAAGTTGCCGATTTTAAAATCAAGGTTTTTTAAGAATTGATCAATGTTTTAATTAATTGTTTTAATAAGTCTTTTGCTACCGATATCGATGTATAGATAGTTTGGTGGTAAGGTATCTATGACAATTTAAAAGAAAAAACTCATTTTGATAATCAACGAAAGAATTAAGGTATCAAATTCAGTAACCAAAAAAAACTTTATAAAAAAAAGCCTTTTGTTATAGTAACTGTAATACCTATACCTGATTCTTTTGGAGATTTTATACAACTAAATACTGTTTGTTAAGGTTAGCGAATTCAATTATGTTATAATTGTTGGAAATAGACAGCAAGTTACGCATAAAGAGTGATATATTGAAAGATGTGGTTAAGGTCTATATATCCGGAAAGCCAGGACGAAGGAGTTTTATAGTGGTGTGCACGTGCCACACACACGTGTTACACATGTGATTTCCAACAATAATAAAGAGTAATATCTAAATCTTAACCTCTATCTTTATTGTAAAAAACCTAATCATATCAAATTCAACTACAAAAAAAAGTAATACAACAATACAAAATATACTACCAATTCAGGAACTATATAATACCCCAACCACCCCTTTATTACAAATCGATATATTTCAAACGTCCACCGTTTTTTTGTTTTTGATTATTATTACAATTTCGGATTTTATTGTAATGTTTATAATTCTATTTATCAGAAAACATTCCCACCCGCTAATTGTTTTTCAATTATTACAGCATTATTTCGTTATACTTTTTTAGTCTCTACTAATAACGTGGATCTAAATGGATTCATCGAAGACTTGGTATATTTAAATAATAGCAAAAATTCTATTTTCCAGCCAGGCATATTAAAAGATTAATTTCGATTTATAATCACGAATCGAAATCCTTTAAGGAAAACTTACCTTTATAGATTAAGAGATTAGTTATATCTAAGAACCTTTTGTATTTTAGAATAATGAATAGCAAATCCCTTAAAATCTTAATGGAAATTTTTCTTACACCTAATATAATTATTCCACTCATTGGTTTTATAGACAATGGAACTGCAGGATATAAATTTATTGATAGAACCCTCATCTCTAAACTTCGTATCCCTACACACCCCCTTCCTATCATTCACAACCTATTACTTGCAAATAAGAAAACCTTTGATATTCTATTTCAATATATACTACTAGATTTACAGATTAATAATTATAAAAAATCAGTCTATTCTATATTACCAACTTTTCCAATACAGATTCTATAATTCTCGGCCTCCCATAACTCTAGCACCATAATCCCATTATCGATTGGATGACAATGACTTTAAAATTTGCATCTACATATTATTCTAAATATTACTACCTAGCCAATGAAATTGCAATTGTTATCCCCGATTGCAACAATATACTAACCCTAGTGGATATTGTGTTCAATCTAATACTATATACACCCATTAGGAAGTTTATTCTAAAAAAAACCACTTCGACCCTATATCAAGCCTTTGTTGAAAAAATCACTGATAAAAGTTTAGAAATTTTTTCCTTCTCGCTCCAAAACTAATCAATACTTTTAGAATCTATCACCTCAATTTCAATATATACAGAAAGGAATTTTAACAATACAAATTTTATTCATTTTATACTATATAATACAAATTATAGTTATACCCATTTAATCAGTGGAAAAACAAAAACCCGTGTCAAAATAATATCAAACCATCCAATTCTAAAATTGGCTCCAGTATGGATTATTATTGGTTTGAGGATATACAAAAGATTGCCACAGAATAAAAATGTTTTGTCCCTATAGAGTATCCCGTCTTCACCAAATCCCCCAAAAGAATTGATTGATATCTTACAAAATATTCAATATAAAATGAACGATATAAATTTTTTTATAGTTAATAACTTTATTCAATTTTGTAAGGATCGGGAAGTCTACATTACAAAAATAACCTAAAACAAATTGAATAAATCCTATGAATTATATCGAATTCTAACAAAGGATTTTATCCAATTACACTATAATATCACAAAAAACGATATCGAAAAGTTCATAAAAAAGATCGACCAACCTATACCATCCATAATCAAGATTCAAAACAAACTACCGCCTTGGATTCGCAATCTATTTACTGATTTCCTACCTTTCCTTATTAACAAGCTTCCACCACAATACTCTTGGAATTACAAAATTGAAATTATACCAAGCGAGGAGTTCCCATATAACAAAAGCTATCCAATATTTCTAATTGAATTTCAAATCATTTATAAATAATTTAATAATAATCTAAACAAAGAATTTATTTGTAAATTTTGTTTTCAATCAACCACCCCACTTCTCCTAATTACAAAACCTAAAAAAAATATACAAATTTACTAGAACTACCATAATCTAAACAATATTATTATCAAGAATCAATACTTTTTGCCACTAATCAAAAAGATTTTCGATACCCTTTGCCACACCAAAATTTATACCAAATTAGATATTATTACCATATTCAATAAATTATAGATTATTAAAGGTTATAAATAGAAGATTGTCTTTACAACCCGCTTTAGTCTATTCGAATCCCTAATTATATTCTTCAACCTTTGCAATACACCCATCTCGTTTTAGAATTATATTAATCACATTCTTTTTGATCTTTTGAATAAAAATTGTATAGTTTATCTGAACGATATCTTGATTTATTCCAAGAATATTACAAATCATCGAAAGTAGATTCGCAAAATCGTTCAAAGATTTATTAATACTAAATTGTAAATCGATATCAAAAAATATAAATTCGAAATAAAGAGAACAAAATACTTCAACCTGATTATTACTTCTGGCGGTATTGAAATAAACCCTGACAAAATCAAGACTATTCTTGAATAGAAATCACTAACTAGATTAAAAAATCTTTAATGTTTTTTGGATTTCGCTAACTTTTATTAATACTTTATTTACAACTTTTCTAAAATTACAAAACCCCTAAATTGTTTGTTAAAAAAAAAGAATATATAGAATTGGATTATTAATTAAAAAAACATTTTTAAAAAACTAAAACATATATTTACTTCTATTCTAATCCTTATAATATTTGATTATCACTGTTGTACAATTATCGAAATAGATATCTCAGATTGGTTTGCGGGCGGAGTGTTTTTTCAGTATGATGATAAGGGTTGATTACGCCCAATTGCATACTTTTCTTTGAAATATAACACAGTTAAATATAATTACAAAATCTATAATAAAGAATTACTTGCTATTATCAAATCTTTAAAAAAATGAAAACCCAAACTATATAGAATCCAAAAGTTATTCGAAATTATTACTAATCATAAGAACTTGAAGTATTTCACATCAACAAAAATGCTGAATTAAAAATAAACTAAATAAACTAAATTCTTATCTAATTTCAATTTCCATATTATATACTACTCCGATTATAAAACAATTCGCCCCAATACACTAAATCACAAAGCAAAAAATCACCCCACTTACACCAATCCTAACTGTGACGGGTTGCACCCGTACAAAGCTTGGTCACATGACCTGCGCACGTTCGTATGACTCAGCATAAGGATACAACAAAAACACTGTTCGTACGGAAAATCCTTATTTCCTCTTTAGTTAATTCTTCTTGTAATATAGACTGCCAATTATATTGACTCCTTTATCTTTGGCCCGTAATACTAACAACAACCAAATCAAAAATTGCTTATAAACAATTCTCCCAAAAAAAGTATTCAATACCACTATATTCAAAAACATTATTTAACAAATGAACAATAATATTAACCTCATTACAACCTCTATAAACATAATTATTCCTAATACTAAAAAGCTAATCAATAATCTCATCAATAAAGTATACAAATTATCTAAACTGATTGCAATTATATACAATACTCTTCGGAATTTAGCCATCTGTTATTAATTACTACCTATTCGAAAAAACCTTCGATTCGTTTTTCAAGATTGTAAATTAATCAATAACAAAATCTTCTATTGTAACCACCTTTTCGTTTTCCTTTTTACTAAATTCCACACCCAGATCATATACTGAATGTATTCTATCAAACCTATCAAGCATTCTAACCGAATTAAAACTCTTGACCTTGTTTTCTGTATATACTAATAACCCAATATATTGAGAGAAATCAAAACTTATATATAAATCTATCAACTTTGTTTTCAAATCAAAACCTTTTGTTTTATTATATTTGGATTTTTAGAATTGTTATTAGTATCATTTTATCCCTAATCTAATATCTTTATTAATTATATTATATTGTTATTAATTAGTGAATGTTATGGTAAAAAGTATTAATATATTGTTATCATTATTTGTTATTTAACGAAAATACATTATTTCATTTTGATTATAGGATTGTTTACAGAGGAGTTTGCTAATTGATTTATTAAAAAGGTTTATTGTCTATATAGTGTATTAGATAATATAGTATTTGATAAAGATTTGTAATTTGTGTTAGAATTCTGGAAACATTTATTCGAATGTTTAGCAATCATTTTGAAACAATTCTCCTCATTTTACTTAGAGTTTGATGGACAAATAGAGAGGATTAATGTTATGGTAGAATAATATTTTCGGACTTTTATAAACTTCCATTAAGATGATTGGTATAATTGGCTTCTATTTGTGGAGTTTGCTCTTAATAATATTATTTTAGAGATTATTGGTATATTTTTGTTTTTTGTTAATTATGGTTTCTATTTATGTTTTGATGTCAAGCTTTTTTTATTGATTTTTTTGAATCTGTTATATCAATGTAAATGTGAGTTTTTAAAGACTAATAAAATTGCGGACCAATTTGATATCATTCTAATAAAATTGAAAACTCTAACCGTTCGATTTATTCAAAAATATGAAGATTATATTAATACAATTTATATCAATGTTTCTCTTTATAAAGAAGGTGATAAAGTGTGGGTTAGTATTAAAAATATAAAAATTAATCATTCAATAAAAAAAGATGATGATAAATGGGATGGTTTTTATAGAATTTTAAAAGTTTATAAATAAGCCTATCTTTTTTAGTTCTTTATTAATTTTAAAATCTTCCTAATATTTCATAATTTATTACTCCAACCACTTTATTACTCCCCCAAATTAACCAGTTAAAAAACAATTAATAAAGTTGAGTCCTGTTAAAACCAAAACTGTATTTTAAAAAGAGATAATAAAACAAATAAAGAAATAGAGTGTTGGGAATTTAATAAATTATTTAACTATTATAATAAAAATAGATTTCATTATTAAATCAAATAAAAACATCACCCTATATCTTAACAATCCGTTGAAAACTTTTACAACCAGAAAAAAACAATTATCGCTTTCTATTTAACAAATCCAGATAAGCTAGAACCACCCGTCTGAATAGACTTCAAAAGATTTATTATTTCCAACCCCCCGCGAGTACCTATATTAAGCATAACCCCAAAACAAGGCCGAAACAAACCTAAAAAGTTTTATCAATTAATCAATACTTTCAGAAAGATTTATTTTAATTTAATGATAGAAATTAGAGTTTTCTAATTTTATTTCGAAAGATCTTGGATTCATTTTAAAAGATATTAGGTTTTTATCTAATCATTTTCACTATCCATTTAATTTAAACACAATAATAAACTGGTATATTGAATTAAAAACCTTATTGTAACTTTGTTAAAAAGCTATAAAATTAGTTGAATTGTTTTTTAGCTTACTTAGAACAAGCAAGACCTAAAGGGGGAGTATTATCACGGCATCAATTATGTTGTTCTTGTGCTTTAGACACAAATCACTAGCATGCTCTACTTTCTATAAGTAGGGTCTCATCCTCCCATAGCTTTTAGACCCTTATGGTACAATATAAGTCTTTACCTGTACCATGACAGTATAATACAATTACATATTAAACAATCTAATCACTAAAAATCTTTTTCAATTGTTTCTTACAATTCTTATTCAAAGTATCTCAAACTAGAATAGTTATTAGAATAGATCTAACTTTTGGAATCTCTATAATTACTTATATTCTCTATTTTGAAAATAAAAGTACTTATACATTTTGTACTAAATATCCAATTCCCTATAATTGTTGTTGTTATAATATATACAAAGAATAGATCCAAACTTTCTCTCACTCTTTTTGAATTTGAGTTTTCACTTGCTTATTAATATATATATCTTTGTATATATCTTCTTATAATATGAATTACACCCTTCTTTTTATAGTTTTTTGCTTGTTATATAAAGGAGATTTCCTTTTCCTTTTTATCCCAAGCGGTTTTGGAATTCCCTTATCTTTAAAATCTTTGAAAAAATATCAGTATTTATTAAAATCAATATTTGCTATTTTAATAATAGTTTTGATATAAAGATTGAAAAAGTAATAAATATTATTTCTATTTATTCCAATTATAATATATTTTTCTTTAAATACTCTAAATTCGAATTTCTTTGTTATCAAATCTGGTTATTAAGAGTTCCTGGCTTACATTTTACAATCAAATATCCTAAGCTTTTTAAAGTCAGGTTATCTATTATACATAGTTTTATATAATATTATTGTTATAAAAAGTATTTTAGTTTCTTTAAAAGATAAAGATTTGATAGGAGATCTGTTTTTTTAGATATATAGCGTATTTAATGATGAGTTTTTATATATTGGGTTCAATTCTAGATTTATTTAATAGTAATCTCATAATAATATTAATATCTTGAATCTTCTTTTCTACAATTTTATTTATAGAATGTTTTCCGGGAAGTGATGATTTGAAGATTAGATCTCTTTTTTCAATTTCTATTTGAAATAATATCTCAAATTCATTCTTTCTATTGTTTATTCTAATAATAGCAACTTTACAATTGAACTCTTTCTCAATCTGATTAATCAAATCTATCAAAATGGGCATAATAATATAAGCAGATTTATCTTTTATAAATTTAATTCAAATTGCTTTTGTGTCAGCGCAGGACACGATTAGTCAGCCTGGGAGGTGCCGGGGCCACCAAGGGCCCGGGCCTTGGCAAAGGATCGGGAAGTTGGTAGTAGTAAACCTTAACCTTAAGGCTACCAGCTTGGCCTACGACAAGCCCGTAATCTATAATGAAATGAAAAGAACTAAAGGAATCTATGATATCAGGACCTACAATAAAGAGTAATATATAAGGGACCGGATATGCCCTGGACTGGCCGGGGCATAAGATTAGTTTTGATTAGAATCCAATACACCTTATTACCTAACCTCTGACATACTAATCGGTATCTTCCCGGCATATTACCTACTACTGAACCCTGACATTTTGTTATATTATCAATAATTACAATAAAATATTTATTTTCATTTTCAAAAGATTCTTGAATCCCTAATAGATTTATATACAAATGATATAGTTCTATAAATATATAAATAACTATATACTTATTGAAATACTTATTCATTCTTTTTATAAAGTAAGGCTTGTAAACTTTTCGATCAACATTTCTCTTTCTTTTAATATAGTAGAAGTTATGTTAGAAAGAGTGCTTATACCGTATATCACACTATGCTATATTGGAATTAGCTCACATGTGACTCTATCGAATCCATATATATATATTATATCTCTATATAGAACTTAATAATATTAAGACTTTTCTATCAACTTCTACATGATCTTTTAATAAGTTATGAGCTCGGGTTTGTATAGTGTTAGGATTAGTTTTCCAGAGTTATTTGATTAATGTTATGATAGATAGTAGCGACTTTGTCAAATCTAAAGACTATCGTTTTTGTAAACAAGGTTAAATTCTAAAAACAATTAAATAATATTTGGCCCAATCCAACTAATCGATTGGGGGAGTGCAACTTTATTCAGCAAATGAATTTGGCTTTAGTATCGTCATAAGATTCTAGCATTTTGTATAATATTATAAAGTATATAGTGCTATTACAATAGAGATTATAATAAATATTCAGATATATAGTACCATAACAATTCAATCTTTAGGGTTGAAGATAATGAAGATTATAATAAATACTTAGATATATAGTATCACAATAATCCAATCTATAGAATTAAAAAGAACAACAAAACTCTGACAAACGATTGCTATCCACTTTTATTTTCTTTCAACAATTCGAGAATCTTAATTACAACAAGATTCCTTTATCTCACTTTCGATTCTTTTCTTTTCGATTCTTATAAGCCCTATATCGATAATAATAATACAATATAAGCAATTGATAATGCTTTACAAATCGATCAAACTTTATACAATTAAGGGTTACCTATAGAAAACTTTGAAATTAAGAATGCTTTGAATATAGTTTATAAAGAAGCTACAAAACCCATTTAATTTAATAAGATTTTCTTTATTTCAGAAATTTCCCTATTATCCCTCTTATTTTTTCAATAGTTTTTTGATCATTTATACCTACAATCTGATGAATATAATAATCATTGGATTATTATTTTATTTAATAGATTTTTATAATATTTAATTTATTTCGCTTATTAGTTCTACTATTTTATGACATTTCAATTCTCAATCTCATTTTTTTCTAATAAGCAATCGAATTTTACTTATATATAATCATTTTAATCCTCTCCTAATCCTTTTTAAAAGGATCTTTGTTTTCTTTTCAATTATTGTCTTTATATGATTTCGATTTCGATTCTCTATATCAATAATAATTATATTAGTGATCAAAAGGGAAAAAAAGTATATAAGAAGCTAAAGAATCTATAGGGATCTGAAGGCATTGAGTATAAAGAACCGGAGGTTCCAAAGGGAATTAGAGGCAATCCGAAATCATATATGGAAAAAGAACGGATGATTATGGTAGTGGGAGAATACATATTATTATATTTAGGGGAATACTTTAGTATTCTATTATATAGGAGATAGTGAGATTATCTTTTATACTTTTTATAATAGAGATTAGTAAAACCAAGGTGATTAAAAGTATTACTATCAGTTTTGTATCCTCTTTTGAATATATTCAAAAAGAAAAAAAAGAGTTGTAGAATACACTCTATAGGGGAATGCCCTAGCATTCCATTATATAGGAAAGGTATACAATATTTTCTATACTTTTATAGAGGAGAGCAAGGATCAAGGGATTCTATATAATTAGAATGATTATATAGAAGATTATATCCCAGTTCCTTTTAGAAAAAAAAGCTATAAAGATATATGCTCTATAGATCAATAGGTATTGTACTATTAATACAATCCCTACATTTTTAGAAAAGCATCTATATTAGATATTGGATAGCCCTAAAGAAGACAATTTTCTTTAAAAATTGATTAAAAACATTGATTCTTGGAAAAGATATTATCAGTAACTAGCGTCTTTATTATTAATCACTTGCTAATCCCAGAACACTTCCTAACAGTTTTTAAGATTTGACTTATTAATCTTAAAACGCTTTTTAAAAATTATTAAGATTAATACTATTATTTCAAAACGCTTTCCAATATATTCTGAAGTCAACTCGCTAGTTTCAGAGTATTTATTAACATCTTTTGAGATTCACTGAATAAAAGCGATCGGATGCTGTATATACATCTTTACAATATAGATTATATTACTTAGCTTGATTGAAATCAATTATAACATCGATTTACAATATAGCTTCTATAACCTTCCCATAGCTTTCGATAAGCTATATAACTTCAGATATATAATATTAGTATGGGAGAGTATTAGAAAGGGTGCTTATACTATATATCACACTATACTATATCAGGATTAGCCTATATATAACTCTATCGAGTCCATACATATATATTGTATCTCTATATAGAACTTAATAATATTAAGGCTTTTCCACTAACTTCTACATAATCTTTTAACAAGTTATTCAAAACTTTTTTTAATTTGTTTATTTGATTATAATTGAGATAACCTAAATATCGATATACTATCTCCACTTTATTATTATTTGTGTTAATCTTTTCTATATCAAATTCTGAATCAATTATATATGCTTGTTGAATAAGTGATTATCGAATAATATAACTGCTATTGATGTGTTTTGTAGTTATTTCTAGTTAACCATTTTTCTAATATAACATTGAATCTTTTTCGAAAATGATTTTTCGATTTGTTTTGACAAGTGTTTTAATTAAAATAAGTTGATTATATCGAAAATCTTTAATATATCAAATATTTTTTAATAAGAGATTACTAATAATAGTTATCTCGTATATAATACTTATAGCATATATATAATTCACTGTTTTGACTTTTCATAATATATCCTAATATATAATATTGATAAGATTTTCATTAAAGTTAGCAAAATAATGAAAGACTTTTGAATCAAGAATCTATATATTATTTTGGATTTCAGCACATATTGTAATATAAGAATAAAAGAAATCAGTATATTCGTCTACTACAGCTACTTATATAAAACCATTATTGTTAATCTTTTTATCTAAATATAAAGCTTTTCTAATCTTATTATACTTTCAATAAGCATCTTACTAATATCCTTTCTTTCTATAGAATTTACAAATGTGAAATTCAATTTTAATAATTTTATTAGAATTTGACAAGATTATATAGCCTTTTTCAAACATATATTTTCTTTCATTTCTATAATATTCTCTATATTCTTTTCTATTTTTTTTTTAAGCTTTCTTATTACTTTTGCCTCTTATATCTTCCTATATAGTATTAACTATTGCTAATTGATTTATAATATTTCGAGAAATCCTTTTTGCTTGTTGTAAAATATATAATACATTTTAAAGATTTATATCCACAAATATAATAAAATTATATTATATTTATTAAACTTCTGTTTCTGATAATATACTTAATAATTGAATATATATCTTATTATTAGAAATAGATTATTATATTTTAAATATTTTATATTGATAATCAAAAAGTCAATTAAAAAAGATTTGAATAATTTCAGTCTTAAAATCGAATTGCTTATAAATAAAATGTTTTCAAAGATCTTAGATATATTATGGATTTATAGTATTATTAAAAATCAAAAATTTTGTTCAGATACCTATAAGATTACCTGTATCGATTATAGATATAAATTGAAAGCGATATATAGGAATTAAATACGAATTGATAATAAAGAATGCGATTTCTCTCCTTTTTCTTTATTTGGCAACTTTAGTATAATTAGTTTTAGATCCTATTTCTACTTTTATATATATTTCTAATATAATAGCCAATATCATTACAATTCGAATAGATTTATAGAATTTTATTCAATTATCACCCTTGAATATAATTAAAGATTCTTATTTTGTTTATACTGTATCGATAGTAGCTTGGTCTGCTATATCTCGAAAGTGAGGATTCGTAATATTGAATATATCTAAAAAACATAATATAAAAAAAGTTTATAATAACACGGAGCTCATAACCTATCAGAAATAAACAGCAAGTTACACATAAAGAGTGATATATTGATAGATATAATTAAAGTCTATATATCTGGAAAGCCAAAACAAAGGAGTTTTATAGTGGTGTGCACGTACCACACACATATTACACATGTGATTTCCAACAAATATATCTTCAATTTCACTTTCAATTTTAAAATGATAATATAAGATCATATAAAAAGAAAAAGAAGAACAAATAAAAAGCAAACAAACCTTTCAATTCTTTTCTAATTAAAAAAATTCTTCAAATTAGAGATCCATTTTAATATCTATTTTAATATCACTTTGAAAATTCTAAAAGCTTCAATTTCAGATTTATTTGATAAATTCAAAGCAGATTTTATATCCAAATAACAAAAGTATAAACCGATAATTCATATTTTTTAAAGCGGATTGCTATTACCACAAATTCCGTGATAGCAGTAAAGAGCGGATTATTCAATAGATTCGGAGCGTATTTGTATATCCAAACGATCTCTAAGCACTGCAGCTTGTCTATATCTTCTACAGAATGAAATTTACTTGTAATGCATGGTATAACCTATTGTAAAGCTAAGCAAAGAAAAGCCATAAGATATACAAACTTATTCACAAACCGTTGTCAGAACCGATGAACTCAATGTCATGAGGAAACAAGCGAAATTCGAAGAGAATAAGATCACATGGAGCTTCGAATCCGTAACATAATGCTGTTCGACTGTATCCGTGGCTTTTCTACGGAAGAAGAGCGGAGTGACTACATCGTGCCGTCGCCTTGCGACGGGATTGATCACCCATAGCTAATCTCGCACCGGGCCTTTGAACAAAACACTGCCCGCTCCTTGGCAATGCTTTCATTCCTATAATGTATCTTAAAACAGGTGGAAGAATTTTAAATTAATTATGATGCAGCGAGCGGCCGTTCGTGCTGTGATACGTGGGAAGATAACATGTTAATAAATTCTTATGGGGACTGGCAGGTTATGGAAATCAATCTGCTCCCGAGTTTGAACAGAACAATTGATATCAGCCAATCAAGTTATGAGTCTATTTCCCAATATAACAATTTGATTCAATACTGCACAAGAAATAAAAACTTCTAGTCAATGTCAAAATTTCAGAGAAATCCGCGACGGCCAAACGCGTCCAAAATCACAATCACAATCTAATCTTGACACTCTCCCTTTCATTTCTAAATCCTTTGAAAGAATGGACACCTTTCTTATCCAGATGCGGAGTGAATTTTATAATTTTTCTTTATAGCTTGTACTAACAAACGAAGCGCTCGCGAAATAAAGGGGTGTCCGGGAAACCAACAAAGAGAAAGAATGAATACAAAATCTTAATTCTTAACTTCTTATGAAAAATGTTCTTTAAGTTATGATAACTTAATATTGTTTCAGTGAAGGCTGTTTTTCTACGAGAAAATTTTCAACACACATATTGGACGATAATCTACAGACAGAATGGGGCCAAAGAAACCACCAACGGTGCCAAATTCGTTCTTCGGTCCGGGAGGGCCCGCAGCTCCACCACCCTCAGGGCTATCACCGGCAGATCAAGAAGAGGCAGATCAACTAGAGGAAGATATGAAGGAGGAAGATAAAAGAGTAGCAGCGGCAGCAGCGGCAGCCAAAGCAGCGGCAGATAAGATAGTGGCAGATGCAGCAGCGGCAGGGGGCAAAATACATCCCCCACTACCCGTACCAGTATTCGAACCCGCACCAAATATTCGAGATGATCCAATTGCATTAGCTTCTAGATTGGCTCCTCCACGTGTTAGAATTTCAGATGTAGCAAGATGGAACTTACTACCCACACTGGGTGCCGGGATCCACCCAGTATCAACGTCGGGCGCGGGCCATTTGTGTGCAATCCATGCGTTGACTCTCAGTTACAGCGCTGCGCGAGACCTTGCAGCCCCCACGGGCACACCAGTTCCACTGAGAGACAATCCAACCGCTAATGAGTTGATAGAGTTCGTCGGAACTGATGACTTCTGGGAGGAGGCGATGGAATATTTGAGAGAGCTTAATATGATCGAATTTTTTGATGCTGCTACAGGAGTACCGTTTGCCCGTGCGGATATACTGAAGCAAACTAAAATGTATATATCAGACGAGCCAAACAATT
Source organism: Botrytis aclada (assembly GCA_014898285.1). Taxonomy (NCBI): domain Eukaryota; kingdom Fungi; phylum Ascomycota; class Leotiomycetes; order Helotiales; family Sclerotiniaceae; genus Botrytis; species Botrytis aclada. The sequence goes on along the minus strand of RCSV01000001.1, from coordinate 828,283 downwards.
TTCCCATCACTACACTTTATCCGATCCTCAGATTGCTCAATAGGAGATATGGAACGCATTACGTTATAGCGAGTTTCGTCCACGGATTCAATGTTCGATGGGACATCGTAAATAAGATATGGGAGGTAGATTACCAGGACCCAACGCAGGATCGGGATATGGGGAGAGGTGTCAACCCATATTTGTGGCTTTGGAATGACAACGAAGAAAGTCAAGAAAGATCGCTTCATACTAACAGAGAGGTTGTAAGCCACTGGATGGGATTTTCAAGTACGTTATCGGCTTCTATCTCCACACCCCTTCTATATCCGATATTTTCCTGATCTAAGCTCTATATTTGTTCTTTCTCCAACACAATTTTCATTTACAAATTCAGTCTTTAACCTCCAATGCCCCTGAGTTTGTCCCTCGTAATGGAGTTACTAACTTTTATGCTTCATAACAGCATTGCACAGGAACCTAGATCAAGGTTTAATTGCTGAATCTGAAGAGTGGTTTGGAGACGAGGTTGACGCTTATCTGGACGAAGGTGTTTGGATAGTTACGGCCGACATTGCAGGATATCATGTAGACCTTGAAGACCATCAAGATCCTAGAGAGCTTGCATTGTTTACTGGTCATTTTGTTAGGCAGCCAAGGATAGCTCCAGTCGAAAATGCTCCGAATGGTTACATGTGGGTACAAGGAGGCCCATATTGGGATGGAGTTTTGAACGAAGGACGCGTTGGAATCGTTCCAATGAATAGTTTAAAGAAGATCACGAAAGACGTCCTCGGAATTGCACATGATGCTGCTGGAGCAACTATTGCCAATATAATCAAGAAAGCTGGCGTGAATAAAGCCGATAAGGGTCTATGGCAGGATTTCTTGGTCCACCGTACTATTGAGCCGACCACGAAGATCGGTGGAAAATACGGCAATCCAAACGACGTAGCAAAGAAGTTTGTTGGAGGTTTCGAATTCGAGGATGGCGAATTTCTAGTCGACACACAAGAACCACTCAGATTTTTACTCCCTCGCATGATACGATTGGATGGAACAAGGGGAAGAGTCAAACCTCGTAACCTTCAGTACTTGGAAAGGGCATGGAGGCTCCCCGAGTTGCTCCCTATTCCATCTTCAGGTACCAAGAAGAAACCACCCAGCTCAGCGCCGCCTGGTAAACAAAACCTCTTAGGTACAGCCAATAAGAAAGATCCCAAATACAGGTATAGACCTACCATGAATGCAGTAGATCTCAAGATAGTGGACCTAAGGAACCACTGCAAAGCTCGAGGCATGGTCCCCAAAGACTATGGGAAAATGAAGATCTCGATGTTGGCCAAGCTTGTTGAGCACGATGAAAAGAATGATATTGCTGTTCAACCCGCGGGGAGTCAAGTTCCCAGGGCACCTGATTCTGGTCGTTTCCTACCTATGAGACGGGTCCTAGTAGATGTCGCAAAACAGGCTGGTCCACCTAAGATGCCCCCATTTTTTGCAACAGAAATAGTGGTGGAGTTAGGTAAAGGTGACTCCAACGATCCTACAACTTGGATAATCGATTATGAAGGTCGAGTTGGCAGGATTGATGATGGTAATCTTGAGCCATTAGATGGAGCATGGGGAATTGAACTTGATCCAGTCAGGTGGATTCAAGAATTAGCTGCTATGAGAAAGGATCTGGGTTATGATAACCCCCCCAAGCCTGCAGCAAAACCTCCTGCCGCACCTCCTGCCGCACCTGCAGCCAACCCTGCAAAGAAGCCACCAAAGAAGCCCGCCGGTAAGAAAGTGGTTGTTGCAAATCCTCCACCTCCAGGCCCCGCGGCTCCAATTGTTCCGGCTCCAAATCCCCCAGCTGGAAAGACGGTAGGAAAAAGACCTGCCTCTTCCTCTGCGGAGCCTGCAAACAAAAAGACAAAGAAGAAGAAGAAGTGAGTGGTAGTGGCAGCCGCAGCCAATAAAATGAAGAATTATCTGTAGCTTCGGCTATTTGTGCCAACTCCGTTTCTAGAGTCTCTCCACAAATACACTCCGGCGAAATGGTCTGGTTCTTTCTTTGATAAGTAAACCACAGGGTAGCTCTGGGAAGTGAATATGGGTTGGCTAAGAAGAAAACTTTCATGGGAAGGAATTCGAAAATTGTGTTGCTCGTGTATTGATAGAGTAAGAATTTTTGAAATATTGAACTTTATTCTCCTGTAGTCATATCCGACTTTTGGCCTGCAACTATGCATGAGATTTGATTAGAAAGGAACGAGATGACAATGAGAACGCGTACAGCGGATAATGAGATGGAAGTCAATCGATTGAACTACTGAAAAGGGGGGGACTTTGTTTCTGAACTTTCATTTACGTTTGGTCATGAAATACAGACACGCAGACCTGTGTATGTAGATATCAACTCTTTTAGCAAAACAACAAACTTACTGATTAATGTAATCAAATAATGTGAAGCAGTGAATGATAAATTCAAGAGATGAGGAGAATCACGAGATAGGTCAGCACTACCGAGGCCGATTTGAATCATTTTGCCAAAACCCTAAAAATAGATTTTTGCCTAAGCTAAAATGGTATTTTGTCAGCGCAGGACACGATTAGTCAGCCTGGGAGGTGCCGGGGCCACCAAGGGCCCGGGCCTTGGCAAAGGATCGGGAAGTTGGTAGTAGTAAACCTTAACCTTAAGGCTACCAGCTTGGCCTACGACAAGCCCGTAATCTATGATGAAATGAAAAGGACTAAAGGAATCTATGATATCAGGACCTACAATAAAGAGTAATATATAAGGGACCGGATATGCCCTGGACTGGCCGGGGCATAAGATTAGTTTTGACTAGAATCCAATACACCTTATTACCTAACCTCTGACATACCAATCGGTATCTTCCCGGCATATTACCTACTACTGAACCCTGACATTCTAATCTTATCACACACCTTGACAAAGGAGGTAGTTAGTATGACAGGAAGATACACAAGGTCCAATGCCTTAAGTTCCCCTCCCGAGAACCCCGCACCAGATCCGGAGGCTACCCACCTCGAAGAGCTGGAACGACAGGAACGGGAACTTCTCCGCGCTGTTGAACTTCACGAGAAAAAGAAGAGCGTGGACCAACTCCGAATCCGGGCCGGCTTGCCGCCTATTCACAATGTAGGGGTAGGGGAAGACGTAGAAGGAAAAAGGAAAAAGGAGAAGATGGAGCAGGAAAGAAATCGCAAACCGGCAGCTCCCAAGGAGTACTCCGGGGAGTCAATTGAGAAGCTCCATGAGTTCATCCGGGGCTGCAACAACATGTTCGAAATCATGCCATTGACCTACGAGGAAGAACCCCACAGGGTCTTGTGGGCAACCACCTTTCTTGGAGGAACCCCGGCCAAGCGGTGGGCCGATGCTAAGTCAGGAATAGTGAACCTGACTTGGGCGAAGTTCACGGAATTCCTGCACAACTTGATACAAACGCCCCAGGCTAGGCGCCGGGAAACCTCCTTCAAGTGGTTTGAACTTCAACAAGGACAGAAAAGCGTACAGGAGTACGCCGCTACCTTGGCTGAGTATGAGAGCGAACTCGAAGGTATCCCGGCTCCTATCCGTCTGGATAAGTTCGTCCAGGGGCTCAAACTCCCGCTGCGAAACAAGGTTACGGAGGCAACTAGCCTCCCGGTGACCATCGAAGAAGCCATAGCTCTGGCCAGTCAGTTTGAATACAACTGGAAGAACCATAGAGGGAGCCAAGAGCGTACTGGGCACCACCCAGCAGCACCTCGGCCCAAACGACCCTCGCTAGAACCGCCGGCTACGGGACAAACCCCTACCGGAACGGACCGGAGTCACCTCAAGCCTAGTAGCACCCCGGCGGGGATCCGAGGCCACTCCAAGGAACATTTGACCTGTTTCTCTTGCGGCAAGAAGGGCCATATAGCTACAGACGATGGCTGTGCCAATAAAAAGCGGATTAGCGCAGTAGAAATCCAGGAGGACGACCGGGTAGGCAAAAGAGCAAAAAATGGGATGGATCAATAGGCGACGCTGGCCCTGTTGACCTTAACACACAGCGAATGATGGCACGGTGCCAGATATTTAGCGCTACGCATACGGCCTGGTACCGCGAGGAAGGTGCTGTAGATTCGTTAGCGGACTTGAATATCATCGACGAAAGCATCGCTAGGCAATACGAACTAGCGGATACCGGGAAACGACCGTACTCTGTTGGGGGCATCACCGGCGAAGAGCTCCAAGTCCAGGGGGAGTACATCATTCCAATGCAGGTGTTTGACTCAGGAGGGGTGAGACGAGACTTTCAGGTCACGGCCTACGGCTGCTATAATACCGGACAACGTCTTATCCTAGGCTTGCCATTCCTGAGGCAAATGGGAAAAGGCACATACCAATGGGGGCAGGGCAGGTGGAGCTACGCTGGTAAAGCAGAGGTAGACATCTTAACTCCTGAGGAATTCGGGCAAGTAGTTCTAGAGGAACCTGAAAATGCCCCGGCAGTAATGATGGTAAAGTTGTCCAAAAACGGCCAGGTGCATGTCCGGCCCACTTCCGAATGCGAATGTCTTCGAAATTGGCAAGGATGCACATGCCGAAGGAAAGGAAAGATTTCCATGGTAAGGAACGAGGTAACTAAGGTTCCTGAGGAGTACCAGGAGTTTGCAGATGTATTCGACGACGTGAGGGCCAACACCTTAGCGGAAGTAGGAGAATTTACACATGCAATTAACACCACCGGGGAACCGCCGTTTATGCCACTTTATGGGCTTTCTGAACCACAACTGGCAGCCCTAAGGGAATACTTGGAGAATGCCCTAGAAAAAGGATGGATCAGACACTCCAATAGCCCGGCGGGGGCCCCCATCCTGTTCGTACCTAAAAAGGATGGGTCCCTACGACTATGTGTGGATTATAGGGGATTGAACGAGGTCACAGTGAAAGACCGACACCCCCTCCCTTTGATCAATGAAACTCTAGACCAGTTGATGAATGCGGAAATATTCACAAAATTCGATGTAAGGGATGCGTATCACCGGATCCGGATTAGGCCCGGTGATGAATGGAAAACTGCATTCCGCACCAGATATGGCCTATTCGAATACTGCGTCATGCCTTTCGGATTGACAAACGCCCCTGCAACCTTTCAATCATATATTAACCGGGCATTGGCCGGCCTGTTGGACGACTTTGTGGTTGTTTATTTGGATGACATCTTAGTATACTCAAAGAAAAAACAGGACCATGCGGAGCACGTCCGCAAAGTATTGGAACGGCTCCGGCAGTATAAGCTTTTTGTGAAATTGAGCAAGTGCGAATTCAACACTACGGAAACGGAGTTTCTAGGGTTTATTATAACCACCGGAGGTGTAGTTGCGGACCCGCGCAGGACCCAAACCATTGCAGAATGGCCAGAACCCAAGACCTTCAGGGAAATCCAAGTATTCTTGGGATTCGCCAATTTCTACAGGAGATTTATATATCAATACTCCCGGGTCGCGTCCGGACTCACTGATATGCTAGTAGGAATGAAGCAAGGAAAGAAGTCAGGACATTTTGAATTGACTGCCGCTGCGTTGGCCAGTTTTTTGACGCTAAAAAATAAGTTTCAAGAAGCACCTATGCTACGGCATTTCGACCCCAATCTACCCTCGAGAGTAGAAACAGACGCCTCCGGAGAGGCTCTGGGAGGGGTGATATCCCAACAGCATGATTCCAAGGGAGATGGTACTCAAATGCATTGGCACCCAGTAGCGTTTTGGTCAAGAAAGATGCAACCGGCAGAGCGTCGGTATACAACCTACGATCAAGAGCTACTGGCTATTGTTGAGTGCTTCAAAGAATGGAGAAGGTATTTGGAGGGGGCCCGGTTCACTGTCGAGGTGATTACGGACCATAATAACCTCAAATACTTTACCTCAGCACAACAATTGAGCCAAAGACAAGCAAGGCAAGCTATGTACCTATCACAATATGATTTTAATATTCATTACCGGAAAGGATCCGCCAATCCTGCGGATGGGCCCAGTAGAAGGCCAGACTACATGGGTAGTGATAAAAATGAAGATATAACCTGGCTCCCAACATTTCAGGAGAAAATGAAGGGAAGCCTAGCAATCCGAGTCGCTAATTGGACGAAGAACCAGTCCGGTGAGGAGCCGGGAATGGTGAAATTCATTAGGGCAGTAACTCGATGGATCCCAGGTGGGATCGTTAGTCATGCAAAAGATCATGCTAAGAGTCCGGAGCCCAGGGGGGCCGCAAGCGGGGGTACGGAGGCAGAAAAGGAGCATATTGATGTCGCGGCTAGTCCCGGCCCACAGCAGGCAAACGAGGGGAATGAGGCCCGGGACCCCACCGGTCACAACTTGCAAGACTTAGTAGGCGATGTACCCACCATGCCCAGAGTATGGGCAAGGATAGCCGCTGCAACCGCGACTGCTTATGAAGCCAAAACAGAGGCTTTAATGGAAGTGATCCGGGTAGCTCAAGGAGTGGACCCGGATTGCATTAAGATAAGAGCAACTTTAAATAGTCAAGAGAAGTACACCCTGAAAGATAGTATATTGCATCTGAATAATCTGGTTTTTATTCCTAGGGACACTGCACTAAGGGCGGAACTGCTCCGGCTGCATCACGACGACCCCTTGGCGGGGCATTTTGGACGAGATAAAACCATAGAATTGCTAACAAGGAATTATATATGGAGCAGCTTACGGGAAGACACCGCCACATATGTGGAAGAATGCGATTCCTGTCAAAGGAATAAATCCAGACACCACAAGCCCTACGGGGAACTAGGTAGCTTACCGCGGCCTACCCGCCCGTGGGCCGAAATTTCCATGGATTTCGTGACGGGATTACCACCTACGAGCAATCCACAGAACAAGAAACGACCCTTCGACAGTATCCTAGTAGTAGTGGATCGATTCACGAAGATGGCACGATATATACCCTGCCACAAGACGATCGATACCATAGAGCTAGCATCCCTGGTGTGGTCCGAGGTATTTTCAAAATTCGGAATCCCGAGGGGGATCGTATCGGATAGAGGAACTGTGTTTACGAGTCACTTTTGGTCCACTTTTTGCTTCTATCTAAAAGTAAAGCGTCGGCTCAGCACCGCATTCCACCCACAAACGGATGGACAAACAGAGAGGCAAAATCAGACACTAGAGCACTACCTCAGGGCATACACCGGGACAGAGCAGGGGAATTGGGGGATAAAGCTGCCAATGGCAGAATTCACTTACAATAATTCAACACACTCCAGTTTAAACTGTTCACCATTCTATCTATGTTACGGATACAACCCGGAGCTACCATGGAATCCTGAGGCCATGGATTCATCGGGGGAGGTACCAAGCGCTAAACAAAGGGTAGAAGCACTGAAAAGGCTCCGGGACGACCTCGGAGCACTATGGATAAAGACTCAGGAGGAACAACAAAGATATTACAATAAAAAACACAAACAGATGCATTTCGCTATAGGAGACTGGGTACTATTGTCAACCAAGAACATCCGGATCCGGACCGGCGAAACCCAGGAGGGTAAGAACACAAAGAAAAAGCTAAGCCCAAGAATGATTGGACCATTCAAGATATTAGACATCAAAGGGGAATACGCTTATAGGCTGGAGCTGCCCAGCCTCTACAAAAGACTGCATGATGTATTCCACGTATCCCTATTGGAAAAATACAAAGCACCAAAAGACATGGACCCCTCCAGCTACCCCGCCGGAGAATACCCGGAACTAGAGGACGAGGAAACACAGGAATGGGAAGTAGAGAAAATCACCGGCCACAGAAGTAGAAAGGCAGGAGACGAGTATCTTATAAAGTGGCGGGGGTGGCCCGAAGATTACAATACATGGTTGCCAGCATTTCCGAATCTGAAAAATGCACAAGAAATCCTAAGAGAATACAATCAGGAACATAACCGGGGCGACAACGCACCCACAAAACGCAAGAGAGGTAGACCTCGAAACAACCCAAAATGAAAACCTCCAACAGCAATCAACCCTAGTCCTTGGTGAAGTAGGACAAGGCCTCCCGGGCGAAAAAGCTTTCGTCGGTGTGAGGCATATTCGACTAAAAAACGACAGAGTCAGCAACAACCAAGGGGTAACACCGGAGCAGGAAAGGGGAAATTACATTCCAACGAGACCATGCATTCTGTACCCGCAGCTCATGGGTAAGGACATCCATGCGACCCAACAATGCAGCCTCGAAGGCGGTAACACCCTTGACCAGGGCTTGTGCCGGGGCAACCAAGGTACGAAGCTCACGGAGAAAATCCTGGGAAGCCGTATAGAGATCCCGGTACTCCGGGGGGGTTCCGGCAGAAAACTTCCAGTCGCCATTAGGGCGTTTGGGGAGGTGCTTGCTGGCAGAGATTAGAGGAGGGCGGTTGTTGGTACGAGGACCGGTTAGCATGGTCAAAGTCCACTCGCTTTTGTACGCAGCATTCGGATCGGGTACGGCCGGGGGTATGGGCGCATCCGGAAGATTGTTGTTTACATCCACCCAGTTGTTAAACATATCCGCAGCCAAGACAATATCACGAACCTGAGCCACTAAAGCCAAAGGGATCTGTACCGGAAAAGTCACGGTGGTTAGCCAGCGCATTAGAACTAAGGTTGCAAGGAAACCGCGAGATCTCACCTTGTCACAGGAGGCCTTCTGCTTTACGCAGTAAGTGCAGACGCGTCCCGGACCAGCCACGCATACGTGCTCAGGGTTCAGGAAGAGAAGCTTTATACAGCGAAGGCAGTAGTTACGGGTCGGGAGGTCCGCGGACACGATAGGCTGTAGTATCGTAGGGAGGTTGGCAGCATTAACATTCGCCATACTGATAAGAGAATTGGATTACAGAGGGGACAGAAAGGGGGAATACAGATCGGCTTTATCCCCTAGCAGCGACAGAGAAAAACAAACAAAGGAGGTCTGTAGTCACGCCACGGGAAGCTGCCGCGACAGCCACGCGTGACCCCAGCAACAACACCAGTCGCATCCATAACAAACAAACGCCACGACAAACACGACTACAGGATACGACACTGGACGCCGGGGTAGCAACGTAGGCGCCCCTGCCTGTATCACAATAAGGAACTGAGCAAACTTTCCAGGAAGTGAATATCAACAACTACACCTTCGGGACGAAGGTACAGGGGGGGGAGTATTGTGTCAGCGCAGGACACGATTAGTCAGCCTGGGAGGTGCCGGGGCCACCAAGGGCCCGGGCCTTGGCAAAGGATCGGGAAGTTGGTAGTAGTAAACCTTAACCTTAAGGCTACCAGCTTGGCCTACGACAAGCCCGTAATCTATGATGAAATGAAAAGGACTAAAGGAATCTATGATATCAGGACCTACAATAAAGAGTAATATATAAGGGACCGGATATGCCCTGGACTGGCCGGGGCATAAGATTAGTTTTGACTAGAATCCAATACACCTTATTACCTAACCTCTGACATACCAATCGGTATCTTCCCGGCATATTACCTACTACTGAACCCTGACATATTTAGAATTTAGTAATATATCTTTATACAAATAAAAAGATTTAATTCAGTACACAACCTTAAATGAATTGATAAAATGAAAAGAAAAGAGATATAATTATTAATTAGAATTCAAGGAATCGATTAATATATTTATTTTCGAATTATTTCAAAAATTGAAATTTATAATTAATATAATAATATTGGAAGAATAAAAGATTCAATATTGAAATTTGATTATTATTCAAATTTATTAAAATATTTTTAAATTAAATATAAATTTCAAATTTTGTAATAATTCATAAAAAAAAAATATATCAATTTATTTCTTGAATTCTAATTAATAATAAAACCTCTTTCTTTTTTATTTCATTAATTCCTTTAAAGTTGTATATTGAATTAAAAGATTCAGTTTAATGTTGATAATATCATTTAAGATTTGATTAATTATTATATTTAATATTTGAGATATCAATATAAAACAGATTTCTAAATATAATAAAAATAATCAAAATTGAATACAAATTTCAATTTTCTAAATAATTGAAAAAGAAATATCTCAATCAATTTCTGAAATTTTAATTAATAATTAAATCTCTTTTCCTTCTATTTTATTAATTCCTTTAAAATTTTATATTAAATTGAATACTTTGTGTTATATTATAAAAATTAATTAAAACTATATTAATTATATAATATAAGTAAGATAAGTTTGAAATAAGAACCTTTTTCTAAACTTATTTCGCTTATTCTATTATAGTTTATGTACAAAAAGAAAAATTATTTGAAAAAACTATTTAAATATTAATATATTTTTTAAAAAGAATTCTGAAATAGATTTAAAATTGAAATAAATAAAACTTATAATAAAAGCTTTCTAATAATATAATATTTTTTATAATAAAACTATATAATACAATTTTTTCTTTCAAGACTTCTATAAATACACCATACAAATAATAGAATTTTTTTTTGCTTCAGGCAGAAATCTATTTTTAGGGTTTTGGCTAAATGGTTCGAATCGGCCTCGATAACTCGGACCATCAACAAACAAAATCCAAGATCATCTGATATTTGATTCAACTTCTCGACTTGACATTCTTTTCCTCCTCTTCTGATAATTCTCATCTCTTGTAATAATTCTTTTCCATAGGCTTTTCTGTCTTTGATACAAGCAAGAAAGATCCAATTCAAGCACATTTTATCCAGCATGTAGACCTGTCTGTTTTCTTCTGCCTATAGAGACGACTGCCTATTGAGATACCAATATCAATTTCGTTGATGATCGAGATCATCGATAGAGAATACATGGCTTAGGTAACTATCTATTGGTCTTGGTTAACAAAGCAAGATTGGACCAATGCCTACTGAAAGAAGTATACATAAGCCAGAATTCTTCAAACCAATTGCAAGCATCGAATTTGGGATGTTTGAATCATGACACGTACTATCATCAAGGATTGCCAGCTTTTCCTCGGGAGATTCTGATGTTTAATCATCAATATCGAAAAAGTAATCAAACGTACAGGCCTTCGACTCTGAGCACACTTCCATCATATAATTGGAATACCAGACTTACTGTCCTAAGATTAACATACAAAACGAGGTGGCTCGGTACCTTCCATCAAGCGCTTAGCTACATAGAGACCCCAATCAACTCCACAGAGTATATCTTTGACTCCAGATATCTTACTTAGACTGTAAAATGAGGCCCCATGGGTCGGGTTTTCGATTTAACATCCCACCCATCGGGATCTCATAAGTTGGATAAATAATAGTATAAATAGACATCCCATCCATAAATTACCCAATAGATTACCAAAACTCCAATAGATTGCCAAAACTCCAATGAATAACCCAGAATCTAATGGATAACCCAGAACCTAATAGGTAACCCAAAACCCAGGATCTATCAAGTATTGATATGATATATATAAAGAATTCTACTAATATTTTTATTAATCACCTTTTTCATATTATATATTTCGATTATATTTCTATTATAGAAATGAGAAAGTATTTCATTGTATTCATAATATTCAGTAATTCTTCTAAAAGAAAATACATATATAAATTTGTAGAAAAAGTATTAAGATAATCAATTTAATCTATATGTGTATGGTGATTATTAGTATATAAATATTCTAAAATATTATTACATATAGCTCGAATTAGAAACATATTCTTTTATTGAATTGTGATTCGTTTTTGTTGGAAATCACATGTGTAACACGTGTATAGCACGTGCACACCACTATAAAACTCCTCTGTCCTGACTTTCCGGATATATAGACTTTAATTACATTTTTCAATATATTACTCTTTATATGTAACTTGCTATTTATTTCTAATAGATTATAAGCTCCATATTATTATAAGCTTTTTTTATATTACATTTTTTAAACATATTCAATATTACGAATCCCTACTTTCAAGATATAACAGACCAAGCTACTATCAACACAGTATAAACAAAATGAGGATCTCTAATTATATTCAAGAATAACAACTAAATAGAATTCTATAAATCTATTCAAACTATAATGATATCGACTACTATACTAGAAATGTATATAGGAATAGAAGTAGAATCTGAAGTCAATTGTGCTGAAATTGTTGAATAAAGAAAGAGGAAAGGAATCGTATTCTTTATTATCAATTTATACTTAACTTCTATATATTGTTTTCAACTTATACCTATAATTGATATAGATGATCTTACAGATATCTGAATGAAACTTTTGACTTTTAATAATACTACGAATCCACAATATATCCAAAATCTTTGAAAACATTTTATCTATAAGCAATTCAATTTTAAGACTAAAACTATTCAAGTTTTCCTCAACCAATTCTTCAATTATCAATATAAAATATTTGCAATATAACGATTTATTTTTAATGATGAGGTATATATTTAATTATTAAGTATATTACTGAAAATGAAAGTCTGATAGATATAACGAAATTTTATTATGTTTATGGATATAAATTTTCAAGATGTATTATATACTTTACAATAAGTAAAAAGGATCCCTCGAGGTATTATAAATCAATTAGTAATAGTTAATACTATATAGAGAAATATAAAAGGTAAAGGTAATAAAAGAATTCAAGAAAGGGGTGGAAAAGGATATAGAAAATATTATAGAAACAGAAGAGAATATATATTCAAAAAAGACTATACAATTTTGCTAAATTCTAGCAAAGTTATTAAAACTAAACCTTATATTTATAAATTCTGTGGAAAGAAAGGATACTAACAAAATGCTTATTGGGAGTACAATAAGGTTAGAGAAATCTTATATTCAAATAAAAAGACTATTGAAAGATTGTGTGGAAAAGGCCTCTGTATTAACTATCTTACAATGCATATCAGCATATTATCCATCCCATAGTATTATATAGAGGTGACCAATATGCCTATCTATAGTTCGTTTAATCTAGCCCGTTTAGGTAACCGTATTACTAATCAATATATATATTTAGCATCAGTAACTTCTATTCCTTTTAACACTCCCCCATAGGAGTTACCACCTTTGATCTCCCCGATCTTCCGCACTTCTATTGTTTCAATCCTAGTATATCCTTGAACCTTTCGAATGCTACTCTTGCTAGGGGTTTAGTCATCCCATCTGCTACCATATCCGATGTATTAATATAACTAATTATTACCTTTTCCTTTTCAATAAGATCTCTAATGAAGTAATAGCATATATCAATATGCTTTGATTGTTTATATAGATATGGGTTTTTGGTTAGAACTATTGCTCCTTAATTATTGCCTAGTAGTTGAACAATATCTTTATATACAAATATATATTCTATCTTTCCAAGATTTTTGAGCATTTGGATTAACTATCTCCCTTATTTAATAAACATTACTATTGATATATATTCAAACTTAGTATTTAATATTATTATTGAATTCTATTTCTTATTAGTTTACAATATCAATCCTTTATAGAACATAACAATTCCCCTAGAAATACTTTTCCGATTATATTAATTACTTGTTTAATCTATATTAGTAAAAACTTTTATAATATCTGCTGATAGATTGTATTTTTTTGCGATTTGGTATTGTATTCCCTCAAGTCTATATTTGAGTTTCTAAATTTATTTATTTATTTTAATTTACATCCGGAGGGCAAACCACAGGGGCTCGCTACGATTTCCTAGGGGGTATTAGGGATGAACTATGCTAACAGGGATGCCGGTATAGTTATACATTCCGTTTTTCTATAACTGTGATGCAGGTTGGGGGAAAATTAGCCAGAGACACTATATATACTCCTATTATTTATCTCCCGTTTGCAATATCAATACTATTCAATTTATTTTATACTAGGTAGTTTAGATTTGCAATTAATTATAGGGTTCTATATTGTTAGTTTTTGTGTATTATAGTTTGTATGCGGTGATAAAAAAAAAGGAAATGGTTTTAGAGGGGGGTACAGCTTTGGTTGACAATATGAAAATAGGAGATCAAAGGCTCTCCGGGGAAGCTGAGTATAGTTGCTTAAAGTGATTAATGATTACTAAAAAGATTATAAAGTTTATTAGGATCTTTAAAAAAAAAGAAAGATAATTGATTGCACTTTTTGTATTTTATAGAATTGAATCGGATTTGTTCGGCCAATTGTTGAATTAAATACAAAAGTATTAGCAGAGTATTAGATGCTCAGATTCTTTACTATATCCACAAAAGTATTCTGAAATAATATTGTCATACTGAAAGTGCTAATAATAGGACACAAAATCCCTATATCCGGTCCTAAGCACTACCAATTGTTAAAGAATAGAGTAAAAAAGGGCAAATTCCTCAAATTCCTTGACTTAATAGTTGAGGTGTCAGTAATAATATCAGCTAACAAGGGAGACCTCATTTCGCTTTTATTACCTTTGTTCTATCTTTTATCTAAGGATTCTGGCTGTTGAGCTTATACTATTAATAATAAGAAGCAATGAATTGTTATTTTCAATACAATTGCTATAGGCACCTAGATCAACAAGCTGATCGACCTTCTCGTTTCTAAGGATTCTGATATGTTTAGGCAATTATCAGATCACTATTTGTTTATTCCTTATAATTTTATAACAGTATAGAAACATTTATTAAAATGAGTTGAAAGTATTGCCCCTAATATATCAAATAACTAAAGTACTGTTGATATATATAATGATTTGCCCAGCTGGTTCTAGTCGGATAATGTATTCCAAACCTTTTAGAGCATTTATTATTTCGATGTCGAAAATGTGCGAGAGCGGGTTGATCGCCTTATTGTGACGGATTGAAGGATTATGCCTGCCAGGGCAGGGGAAAAGGTTCTACCGGCAGGACCTTAAGATCCTATTAGTAAAAGATATAAAAGGATATGGTATCCTTTATTCTTGTATTCAATAATTTGATATTCTTTTATATAGATTGTTAACTTCAATTTATTATTTATTATCAATTATCGATCATGCCTTGAATCCAATCGTCACATTATATCAAATTCACATTACGATTCTAAGAAGGATAGAATATTTAGTTAAAACTTTATTAACAATTTAAATCGAGAGTATATATAAGCACCTCCGATATAAATTCTCTTTAAAGATTTATTACTTATTCAAACCTATTGAAATAACTTCTACTATAAGAATTATTACGGCAGGAAGTTTACGATTAAATAATCAGCAATCCAATCCCTCAGAATAGCTCCAAACAGTTATCCAAAATTCTGAGAGTGAATCCTTAGAACAATTGTCAGATATCGAAAAAGCACCCCAACCTTTGGAAAGATATGGAACAACCGAAGTCAATATGTCGCCCATGCCAACGAACCTCCCTGGTTCTACATTCGAAAAAACTATGAATCCAATTATAACCGATCACTCCGCACTGCCTATATTATCAAATCCTTTGGATTTTATACCTAAAAGAACTACTATAGCTATCCATCCCTCTACCCCGATTGAACTAGAATTTATTCAATAAAATACTGAATTTCAAAAACAATTGGATTGTCTTTTAGTCCTTCTAATAAAAAAACCAAACCCATTTTGCCATCAATATCAACAAAGATCCCCTCTATCCTCCCCCAAACTTTGTTAGGTTTTATTTATTACAAAAAATCATCAATCTTCGATCTCTCTATATAGCTTCTATTAAGCAGAAAAACTTAACAATAAAATTAAAAACCCAAAACCCTTGGATAATAATGTCAAACCTATCTTTGAGGTATAGAGAATTCTTACTGAAAAGAAATTGCTTGATAATACAGACTATTATCTAAATGAACAATCCAAAGTGCAGGCTATATTCAATTAAATTATAGATATAGCACAAAACCATTTAATACCCTGAATGATTTGTATAAAGTTTCGAACCCCTAAAGCTACAATCGACTTTTTAGCTACCATCTTTCTAATATCTAATCGTTTAGAATTAACTACTAAAGACTTTAAAGCTTTATATATAGATACTTTAACCTTTTATTAATTTTATATCCAATTCTTGAAATTAGCTTTTGAAACAGAAATTCCTGAAAGTATTTATTGTAGGGAAATTGCCTACAAAATCTCTTCGAATCTTCGCAATACTACCCTAACCAC
Source organism: Botrytis aclada (assembly GCA_014898285.1). Lineage (NCBI taxonomy): Eukaryota > Fungi > Ascomycota > Leotiomycetes > Helotiales > Sclerotiniaceae > Botrytis > Botrytis aclada. Next base: position 812,203 of record RCSV01000001.1, on the reverse strand, counting down.
CATAAATATATACTCGAAACTCAAAAATTATATTAATTATTTAATTAATATCAATGCTCAACTGAAAACTATTAATACAAAATTTAAAACAAAAAGCTGAATCAAACTTTCAAATTCAAACTCAAATAAGAATCCGAAACCATCGATTCCCTTAGTAAAATCAAACCCAATAATAACTCTAAGGATTTTTATACTACATCTATTATTAGGAATAAAAACCAAGTCTCTAGGAGCTTATTATAAATATAGAATGGAAAAATAAATAAAAGATTATGTATATCTATCCAAAAATATACACAAAGTAAGTTCCAATAAAAAATTTCTTTTTAACAAAGAATCTAACAAAACCAATCCTTAAGATAACCCCTTTTCCCTCAATTCTTATAAATCAAAAAAAGATTAAACCTTAGGAAAATCTCCCCCCAAGATTTTCAATATAATCTGAAATATATTAATCTTTGAAGCCTTCTCAGTAAAGGAAATTTCATACTTCCATATCAAATCTTGCTTTATAAGCTTTATATAAAAGTATCCGTTTTAATAAATATTAAAACTATAGCCTATTTGCTTATTAATACTTTCTTTGCAAAATTACTTTTTAAACATATGGGTACATCTATTGATACTCTTAAACGCCCCATATCTATTAAAGGGTATAACAGGAACAGGGGAATTCTAATAACTCACTCTATATGTTTAATATTACACATAGATAAAAGAATCTTTATTTGAATACTATTTTTACTAATCAATATAACTCGAAATATTATATTTGGGAATCACTGGTTAATAAATTATAATATAGGAATACAATCTTTTTATTAATAATTACTTTAGCCAAAGAATTTCCCATCTACCTTAAATTTCGTTTAGATTATTCTAATATCCTAAACATCCCTTCAATCTTCGATTCCAGATTTGAACTCACAAAACAATGTCTTACAACATAATACTTTATATTCTAAACTTTCGGTAATATCGCTACTATTATTTTCATTTTATAATAAATATAAATAGAATATCAGAAAACAAATATATAAACTTTATGCTCAAATTCAGAAAATCTTTTCAAAAATGTTTTTTAAAATTCTGTTAGTAGAATCTAAACTATCTGTTAGTAATACCTTTATTAAATAAAAATCCCGATTTCTCAAAAAAAACGCTTTACGAAAAAACTGTCAGATTATTGCCGAAGGCTTCTCTACAAACATTATTGCAATTACAACTAAAGCCTTTCGACTCTATATTCATAGGCACAATAATATAGCTTTTACAACTAATATCCACAAGATCAATTTTCTTATTGATTTAAGGTTTCAAGATACTAGCGATATAGAATTGAAACAATTGAGAGAAAGAATACCTACGAATTATTATGACTTTCTTGAGATATTCTCAAAATACAAATTAAACAAATTGTTTATTCATTTCATTTATAATCATTATATTGAGATACTCTTGAACACTCAATTGAGAATGTCTCCAATATATAATATATCTATTAAAAAGTTAATAATAATAAAGAAATATTTAATTAACAATCTTAAGAAGGGATTTATTGAAACTAATAATTCTTTCTTTGTAGTTTCCGTTTTATTTGTTAAGAAAGCTAATAGAGGATTGCGTTTTTATATAGATTTCCGCAAACTTAATACAATTATCAAAAGAGATGAGTATTTTTTATCTTTTATTAATAAAATACTTGTATGAGTTTTTAAAACGAGAATCTTTACAAAACTCGATATTAGACAGATTTTTCATAGGATCCGCATACATCCCGATTCCAAAGACCTACCTTCTGCACCCGCTATGGAACCTACAAATGCAAGGTTCTACCTTTCGGGTTAACCAATGGACCTACAATATATCAGAGGTATATAAACAATGTCCTCTTCAACCTTCTCGACATTACTTATACAATATATCTGAATAATATATTAATTTATTTTGAAAACGAAAACGAATATAAGCTCTATATTCTTGAAGTTCTATCCTGTTTAAAGAAGGCAGAATTGCAAGCAGATATCAACAAATACAAATTTAATATAAAATGTATAAAATATCTCGGATTTATACTCACTACAAATAATATTGAAATTAATCCCGATAAGATATTTGTTATTAAAGATTAGAAGCCCTTAATGTATATTCAAGGTATACAATCTTTCCTAGAGTTCTACAACTTTTATAGAAGATTCATAAAAGACTATGATTGGATAGCCAAACCCTTAATATTATTTACAAAAAAAGACGCTCCTTTTTTATTTGATACAAACTGTATGACCAGCTTCAAAAAATTAAAGAATATACTTATAAATACGCTAGTTTTAATCCATTACCAAACCCACTTCCCTTTAATAATTGAAACTAATATTTCAAATAGAATTATTGAAAGTATTCTTTCTCAACTACAGAATGATGGATATTAGCATTCAATTGTGTTTTTCATAAAGATAATGCTCCCTATCGAAATGAACTATACTATTTTTAATAAAGAGATACTAGTAATTATTAAGATATTCAAATATTGAAGATCTGAACTTATAGAAGCTCCACATTACATCAAAGTTCTTATAGATTATAAATCCTTGAAATATTTTATAATAAAAAAGATCTTTAACTAATATTAAACTAATTAGACCGAGATCCTTTTTAACTTCTGATTCGAGATTACTTATTGTTTTGGAGTTAGCAATATTTGTATAAATATATTCAGCTGTTGCAATCAAGAAGTTACTATACAGAAAGAGATTAAATCAAAATACCGAATTCAAATTCTATTTTCCAACTCTATATTGGATTCTCGAATTATAGATAATCTTAATATAAAGGGAAAAGAGATTATATTATTACTTTTTATCAACCAAAAGGAGTTAGATCTTATTAATCGATTACTTCTTGTTAATCAAAAGCATTTTATATTACAAAATCAATACGATTTAATAATCAATCTCAAAAAGGAATACTCGCTATACAATAGTTTATTATTATATAAAAACCAACTAATAATATCAGATACAAACAACTTGAGAATGGCACTAGTCGACAAAATATATACTCAGATTTCTTTTATACACTCGAAAAGGAACAAAACAGAACTATTAGTAAGAGTAAAATATTATTGAAAAGGAATCCCTATATTCGTTAAGCAGTATATCGAAAACTATATGAAATATTATAATTATTAGGTTCCAAAAGATAAAACATTAGGATTCCTTCATCTACTACTTATACCTTTTAGGTTATGAGCTGATATCTCTATGGACTTCAAATCTTTTCTTCAAAACAAGCAAGGTTTCGATTATATTTTTGTAATAATCGACAGACTCTCCAAACAATCAATTTGTATCCTATGCCTCAAGACCATTACTATGAAAGAAATGGCAATAATATATATACACAATATTTATCACTGAAAAGATACTCTAATAATTATTATCTCAAATCGAAATCCCCAATTTATATCAAACTTCTAGAATAAGTTTTTCTGCATTTTAGGAGTAAAACTCAAGCTTTTAATAGTTTATCATTTGCAAACAAATAAACAAACTGAAATTATAAATCAATACTTCAATCAAAGATTACATCCATACATCAACTACTTTCAAAATAATTGGTTAGATCTACTTCCAATAATGGACTATGCCCAACTAACTCTTCCACACAAAAGTTTAGGTATGTCCCCCTTCGAGCTTCAGAATGATTACCTTCCCTCAACTTCTTTTGATTGAATAAGATCAATACCAAATACGATCACAGAAAAGTTAATATATACTGATATTCAGATATTTGTTAAATGTATGTATTAAGTCTGGGAGGTGGCCAAAACTATTATTAAAAAAGTATAGAATAAGAAAACCAGAGATATAGATAGTCACCGCCGAATAGTCAATTTCGATATAAAAGATTATATATATATTATTACCAAAAACTTTCTTACCAATCAACCTAATAAGAAACTCGATCTCCAGATAACCGATCCTTATCAGATTTTGAAAAAGATTAGCTATTCTTATAAAGTCGATCTTTCTACAAGTATAAAAGTTCATAAAGTCTTTTCTTCTAATAAACTATATAAAGCTTTTAACAATTTAATCTTTGAATAAAAGTAAGATTCCCTGCCTTTTATCTTTATTACAAGCGATATAGAATATAAAGTATAAGAAATTCTAAACTTCAAGCTTTTTTATAATTGATTGCAATACAAAATAAAATGAATGGAATATGATAATAATTCTAATTGGTATTATTTTACCGATGTAATATACATTCCTTATAAGATTCGAGACTTTCATATTCGATATTCTATTACAAAAGGATTATTAAAAGATCTACTAATTTGAATTCAAGTCTGGGAAGAAGGAATAGATAATTACGATTATTTAATAGATAATAAACCTATGGATCCAGTGATACAAAAGAATTTCCTTATTCTTTGCTTTATACAAAAACCAGAAAATCTATAAAAAAAAATTATTGATTTATCTATTATTTCTATCTTTCAAAAGTTCTGTTTTGCTGCGAGCATTTTGTTGCGTTTGCTTTTCATACTTGCTTTTTCCTGCATTTGCTATAGATATTTCCCCGTATAAAATATGATCCTCTCCCTTTTAACTTCACATCAACTATCAATTCATTACACTATTTTTACAAAATTCGCTTTATACTTCTTTAAATACAATATGAATTCGGTTATCAGCTTCTTTAGCCCATTTCGCCGAAAAGGATTATTGTTAAGGATCCCTATATACAACAACTTATTAGCAAACAAGTCGGATATTAACAAAACCTTCTCCCTTGATAATGATAGTTAATTCACAAAAGCTGTTGTAGATAAAGCTGTATTATAAAAACAATTTAGATTATCTACAAACTCCATTACTTTAGAACTAAATACAAAAAAAACATTAACCCTAGTAACCTTCCAATCCAAAGAACCAATTTCTCTGATCGGGATTACTAATCGAATCAAATAAATCTTGGGTTGATAGGTATAATTTAATGTAATAGAATTAATAAAAAAGCAGATTATTAAAAACCTACTCGACACTGGGGATAAAGTAGTCAAACTGTTTCAATTTGAGAAAAAAGAAAGACTTTGGGAGGCTGGCAATTATATTGAAGCCGAAGTTTAGGCTGAATACCCTGAATATGAAAACTTTTTGAAACACAATACGGAATCGCGAAAGAAATTCTAATAATAAAACAACAAAATGTATGATTGGAAAAAACCTCGAGCTGTTGCATTTTGGGAATACTTCGAAATGGTGGAAGAATAGTAGTATAATATTTCGCTTACTATTCCTTTGATCTATGCTCTTTATTAAGTCAAATTATAGATTGATGGTTGCCGAGTTATTAATACAGCAATCCTCGATTGCCTTTAAAAAGTTTTGGTGAAAAGCAAAGAATAGGGAGTCAGGAATCCTGGAAACCAATATCCTGGTTTTTACAATAACAATACCAAAACAATTATGACCTTATTAAAGAAAAAGGTTTTAATGAAATTGCTTTTTACAACTTTAACCTTTTTTAAAGAAAATGAATTAATTATACTGTCTTGTAGTATCTTGGGTTCATTCAAGAACAAATTCTTTATTATATTTCTTTTATTTCTAGGAGAAATCGGGAAATCTGAAGGAAAAAGAATTCTGTATATTCATAACAATAAAGTCGGTATAATTATTAGATATATATTAAGAAAGATTATTAAAGTAAAAAAGGCCTATACTATTGAGATCCTGAATTCAGAGTTGGATCACAACATTTCATTTTTGCCCTTAGCTTTATGAAAAAGAGTTGTATTCGATGTAGAAGTTAAGGTTGAAGGCAAGAGAGATGTAAAGAAATAGAAGAAAGGATAATGAGGGTATTGCTACTTTCGAAAGGGGAAGTGATATAACGGATTGAAGGATTATATCTGCCAAAGTAAAAGAAAAGATTCTATTAGTAGGATTTTAAGATCCTATTAGTAGAAGGTATAAAAGGATATAATATTCTTTATTCTTGTATTTAATAATTTGATATTCTTTTGTATAAATTGTTAACTTCAATTCATTATTTATTATCAATTATCGATTATGCCTTAAACCCAATCGTCACACTTATAACCAAATATTATTAGAAATTGTCCCCAGTAGATTGTATAATTATAATCAATTATCTTTTGCTTTTGATGATATTGTTCAGTACTATTCAAAAAGATTGTAATATAGCTATTAGACAGATGATTTTATTATTGTGTGAATTCAAGTACGGCTACTTTTTTCTTTACATCTTTTATAGGATCGGTGCGGCTCCCTGCAGAGAAATACAATAGGAAGAGTATTAGTCTCAATACTTCCGGGATTAATCCAGTTAGTTTGTGGAGGTTGATATTGTTCATCTTATATTAAAATGCCTGCGCTAAACGAATCATTAATAAATGATTTTTATCCATCTTGTGAAATTGGAGTACAAATCTTATTTATATTTGTTCGAATACTAGCTCACCAAACGATAGTTTAGAGTTTCTTAGGATTGTAATGATCAAAATTGTGCATCAAGTGGGTAGAACTTTTTTTGCTGCTAGGATAATTGTTTGATCAACCTTAATAATATGATTGCCTAGTTTTATGTTTATTATTATATTACAGGCAGCTCCCTTTGTTTGATTTGACTTTATTTGATCTATATATTATACCTTAAATCTATAAAGAATAAAAAATAGAATATAAATAATCATTGCTTTATACAACATCATAGCTGGTAGGTCATAATATATCTATACAAGCCCTTTGATATGCTTTACAACCTTGTAGACTTTCGCTTTTTATTTTACTATATATCTTTTGAAGAATAGCTTTTGATCAAACCAGATTTTTAACCAATATAGGGCTAATTGAATAGTTTTATTGCCCGATTTATTAATAAAATGGATCGATATTTTATTGTTTACCTTTAGGTGTGGGGTATATATCTTTTTCTTTTAGAAAAAATATATTATCTCTAGCTTTTTCGATGCAAATATTATGCAATTTCGTTTATTTTATTGGAAGATCTAGTGAAGATCGTATTTAAGGAAATTAATATTTTTATATATATTTTTAAATATATAATAGATGTAAATATTATCAATATATTTAAAGTGCAGTTTAATATTTTGATTCAATAGTTTAATGAGATATAGAATATATAATACGAGTAAGAGTGGGGAGTCCTGCGGGGTGTTGTACTTGATATGACTGTACTTTATAGTTGCATTTTCTAGTTATATTCTTATTAAACGATCGTTTAAAAAGACTTGAATTAATTATAAAAGGGAATGGGGTTATTCTTACGAACATATATATTTTAATAATCTATTCAGCAGAAGTGTATCGAATGTGTTTTGTATATCCAGTATGATTATTATAACTTCTTGTTTGCAGGCGAAGGTCTTTTTGATATTATATATAAATAAAATGATTAGGTTCATTGTTGCTTACTTGGGAAGCGCTTCTTTGTATTGAAGATTGAGTATATCTATTATTATTGTGGTCTATAAGATATATCTAGTGATTATACATTCCAGACCTTTCAAGATATATAAAAATAGAATTATCAATCGTTAGGATTGCATTGATGATTTATCTTTCTTTTCGATTTTAGGGATTATTACTATCTCTATACATCTCCATCTGATTAGGAAATAGTTTAGTTATAAGTATTGATTAAAGATCTTAGTGATCATTAGTTCAATGATATCCCAGCAAGCTTTTAGAAGGTGAACAGTGATCTGGTCAGGCTCTAGTGAGATGCTTGAAACTTTTATAATACTTTTTTCTATTTCTTTGAAGATTATTTCTATATATTATAGGAGTTCGTTGAGTATATGGTCTGGTTGGAGTGGGTTTGTGTTGAGATTATCGCTGCTATCGAAGTATTTGAGGACTTCCTTTTGTAGAACCCGGGCCTTTTCAGTGGTATCTTTGATTGTTACGCTATCGACGATTAGAAGCGGCATTTTGAGGTTGATAGCAAACTTATATTAGCTGATCATTTTGTATAGGTTTTTATTACAATTTACTTTATTAATGATTCTATGCCAATACTGGCGTTTCGCTTTTCTAATTGTAGTTATCAATCCCTATCGCCAGTGTTCCATCTGGTCGATGTTCTCAGCTCTAGTTGTTCTATAGTTTTGGTATGTCATTCTATATTCACTTGTTTATTAAAAAACAAAGCGATCGGAAGTGTTTTTCTTTTTTTCTGCTAGGTGAATTATTAATTCAAATAAAGAATCCAATATTCCTATTAATTTATTGATCTACCCAGCAGATATATTCTTTGGGCTTAGGAAATAGGGAACCCCATTCTTTATAATTCTTTGGAATATTGAAAGGTCTTTTTTGTTGATTATGTGATTAAAGGACTTGGCAATGGGTGAGGTAAGGTTCGGGATTGTAGTTACCTATGTTTTGTGATCGAAGCCGCTTTTCAGATCATAATCAATAATAATATTAGCGAAGGGGATATTAGAGAAGGTTAGATCAATTATGTAACCTACTTTATGAGTAAGGACTTCTGGGGTTCTAATAAAGTCCATTCTACTCGAAAGGGATTATTCTACAAGGAGCGCTTTTTGGTTGGTTAAAGCTATGCTGGGTTTGAATAGATCGTGCTTAGTATTGAAGTCGCTGTCTACTATTATGCGGTTGGGAACGCTGTGGAGACTATCAGATCCATTATCTTTTTAGTACCCGGCTGTTGGTATATATTAACAATCTGTACACTGTTCACTTCTATTCAGAAAAGGTTTCAGTATAATTGAACATATTTTTGTTAAGCATAAATCCATTTGTTTTTATATATATATATCATTATTCTTAATCTTTCTGCCTCTCTTTTGGGGCTGTCCGGGCTATCCCAACTGTTTATCGGTGTAAAGAGATTGTATTCCGGGTGGTTCTGGATTCGAGATCCAAAGTATATAAAGAATTCCTATATATAGAAGACCTCCAATTCTTATTTGTATACTATTTATAATATCGCGATATATACTCCTATCTTTTTCTATACATTCGTCCAATCGATTTGTATGGACCTGGCTATAGCTATCTAACAGCTGGCATTACGGTGCTAAAAGGAATAGCTATTTATTCAGATTAATGTTAATATTTATATTGATATATTGTAATAGCATAGTATTGAAAAATACCTTTTCGTTTAGGCTGCCCTTATTTGAACATTTCCTTTTGGGGTAATAAAGGTTATCGGATAGATTGTTAATTGGAAAGATATTCTGAGGGGTATATTAGGAGCTGCTCAGGTTTTTATATATAGTAATATATTTTCTGTGAAAAGAGAGGGGTATTTCAATTATAATATTTTAGGGAGTTATTGCAACCAGGGTAGCTGTTTTATTAGCTAATACTTCAATGGTTAAACAAATCTTTTGGCTTTGTTTTTTGATTTTATAAGTCTTGGATTTTGTAAGGCATATAACTTTTCTATTAACTCAATATAATATCGCAAAGCAATTATTATATCTGATCAAAAATGATTTTGTATAGTTTGTGCATTCAATCTTAATCTTGTACTCGGGTCTAAACAGATTATTGTAATTTGTTTGTAGAACACTATAATTATTACATTTTGGAGTGCTTTTGTATATCATTAGATTACAAAAGTTTTAACACTTTAAATTATGGTGAGTGATATGTTGTTTTGGTTTAATATATTGAATTTGTTTGGAGCTATTTAAGAATTTGAAGGGAAAGACTTTTATTGATAGGTTAACAATCTAAATCTACTCATAGGAATCGATTGTTCAGATAGTAATTCGGTAGTTGATTAAGGGAATACCCATTTGTATTAATATTTTCTTAGCTATTATCTTTTTAATAACTAATATTCCATTTCTGTTTAAATTATGGAGAAAGGTCGGGACTCCCTTTAATACATAGCGATATTAGATTATAGGTCGTTCCAGACTATTACAATTCAGGATCTTTTTGATTTTTTCTGTATTCTCGACTTCGAATAGTTTATTGCATATAATACTATTAGCAGTTTATATTGCCCATCTAATAGCTATAAAAATAATGGATACAATATCAATATCTTTTAGACTAGGGATAGCCTCATCGATTGTCTTTCTTAATATATAGGTATTCGGACAACTTACTATCAGTACAACAATTCCTATTGCTAATAAACAAATATCCACTCTGATTTTCCGGAATTTGATCGATTTTTATTTATTGGTTTGCCCTTATATATATATAATCGTATTTGTAGATGCACTTGAGTTTTTTAGAGTCTTTATAATATCCACATAAATGTAATTTAGATTATTGCTATTCTTATCTTTAGCTATAGGATATATTGTATTTTATAATAATCTGGTTTTAATATTGTTTATTGTTATATTACAAACTTTTTTATTATAAGTTATTTTCTCTAATATATTATCAGCTTCGAATTGATAAAATATTATTTCGAATGTTTTGTAAATCTTGTATTTGAATTGTGCTTGCTTATCGAAGATATTAAGTTAATCTATAATAAAGGATCCTCTTATTATCAATAGGCTTAATATAATAATTCTTGTAGTTTCTATACTATAGACGCTTATGCTACTGAAATTGAATAATAAGGGTGAGAATAGTGATCGATTGCAGATAAACTAGGGATCAGTTGCGATTGGTGTTCTTATAGGGGTAATCGCTATGACGCTCACACTATTAGCAACGACTGTAGATATATCTGATGCTAGAGCTTACATAATCGGAGAGTGCGGCTTAGTGCGATCTAAACTTGTAGTTGTGTTGTTGCCTGATGTGAGTTTCTAAATAATTGTAGCCCTTAGATATTGTATTAAATTCTTTATTCCTATTCCATAACATTTCACTAGTTTTGCTATATATTATAACAATCGATCTAGCACAAAGAAAATGTTTAATCTTATATATATCATCAAATAAATAAAGTTACCTATAGCTTATTAATATTCGATAATATCGATTAGTTTATTATTTTCTATAGCTAATTATAAACATAAATAATCAATAGCAAGTATCTTCTTAACATAATACTAAACATATAAGATTCCGAATTTTGTAAATATAACTTCCAGATATTCTTTTTAATTCAATATAAGTGATCTATTTGCTCGATTTCTTATAACCCTAATACCTAGAATCTTGCTAATCTCCCCCAGGTTTTTGGTATTAAAATATAAGGAGAATATTATAGAGAATTAATTGAATTGATCTTTTAAGATTGAGAAAATGATTATATTATTAATATAAATTAGTAGATTGAATTATCAAACAATATATATATACAAATATAGATCGGCGAAACTTTGAATAAAGCCCCAATTATTTAATTCAGATTTTAAAAATTGATTTCAATCTTATTTAGTTTATTTAAAATTATACAAACTTTTCAATATATATAAGATATATCCATTTGATATATTAACTTTTTGAGATAATATAAGATATATTTCTTTTTTGAGATGGGATTTTGTGAAAATATTCTTTATATTGAAATGCTAGTATTCTAAGTTTTCTTTTGTAATGATTGCTAAAAATAAGCAAAGTATATCGAGTTGCACTGTAGGGGCAAAGATTTTATTATAATCTTTTCTGAAAACTTAATTAAAACCTTTTATTATTAATTATATTTTGAATCTTTCGATCTTATTGTCTTTTGTTTTTATTATAAATATCTATTTTGTTGAAACAAGATTTTTTTTTTTTGGCAAAATATATTTTTTCTAAGTGCTATTTACAATCAATAAACTGATTTCCTTTTTAATAGTTTGTTTTCATTTTTTTTTATATTCAGAATCCGAGACTGCCTGATTATATATAATAAAAATAGAGATTTCTAGGATTTGTTTTGTAGGAAAGATTGTATCCTCGTTTGTAAAACTCCCTAAAATTATTTAAAGATTTTCAAATATTTTTGTTTTAATGCTTGGATCGATTTTTAGCGTAAGGGGTATAGAGATTATAATATATTCGATAGTATTTCCATTTGGATTTGTTGAGAGTATTACTATTATTGCTTTTATTAGTTTTTGAATATATTCATTTGGCTTATTATTATTCTGTTTGTGTTTTTGGAAAGAATATCTTTTAAAAGTATTTATATTTATAAATATAATCGAGGTTTTGATAGAAGGTTGATTATTTGTAGATATAGTATTTGATATCTTTATCTCTTTTGTTTCTAGAAATAGTATTGAATTCTTAAACAAATTGATTTCAGTAATATTCCCTTTATTATTTTTATTGAATTATTAAATGTTGTTTATCTTAAATGCATTAGAGATTATTACCTTTGGGATTATAGAAATAGTGATATCTTGTAAAGATTTACTTTTAAATCTTTTATCAAAAATAATATTTTTTGTGCCTTGAGGTTCTAATATAGAGTTTCTTATTCTTAAATCTAAATCTCCCTTTCTTTTGGATTTGTTTATAATTACTCGATTTGTTTGTACAATATAGTTTAATTCAGGCAAGTATATTCTGATATGCTTATTGATTGTATATAAATATTCTATAAAGATATCTACTTAAGCTATATCTTATAACTTGTTATACTATTGATCCTTTGAGATTATTTTTGAATTGATATATATATAGTATTTGCTTTCCTATATTCTATAATAACTGATGTTTGGGGTTGATTCTGTGAACACTTCAATCAGACTGACAATGTTGTTATTAATAATTAGTTCAGTGTTCATTTTATTCCTACAATATGTATCGTATTTAATCACTTTATTTCAGAATTCCAATAACAATCCAGTCTCTTTTAGTATAGCTTTTATATCGGCTTTAGTAATACCGATATTTCTTTTAGTAATTCTATTCTGATAAAATAATGCTATAGTAGTCAGTTTTGATCGGATTCTAGAGTTTCATTCTCTAATAGCTTGAATTAACTCTGGTGTATTATCAGTTCGAGCGGCTATTATCTTATCGCCGATATTAAGTTCTAATTTAGTTTTCCATTTTTTTAATCTTGATATAGCTTCGTCTTTAATCTTCAAAGTCAAAATCCAATTCACTTTTGTTTAATTGTTTATAATCAATAGGAAATAATGATTTGTTTGTAAAGACTTTGGGAATGGTTTAGCAATATCGAAATAAATAAGCTCTAATCTTTTCGTTTTGTAAGAATTGAGTTGTTTCAGGATTAGATTTTTTATTTTAATAAGTGTATATACTTCATATATAGGGATTTTAGATGGGATTTTGATTGGCTTTCCCAATGTGGTGACTTTATAAAGATTTCGTATCTTTTCTGGATCGAAATGATTGAATTGTCTATGTTATAGTAAATAGTTTTCTAAATCTTTGGATCTATTCAGAAAGGTTTCTATTATAGTTTTGTTCGATTCAATATTATTAATAATCTTTGTATTTTGAAGAACAATATCTTTATATTTTTTCGTAATATCCGAGATTATATAAATTCCTTTATTCATTTTTGCTTTAATAATATTTATTTTATTTTTTTGAAAATATATATGATTTGAATTAAATCTGTTTTTAAGGTTAGCTTTATAAATCTTCTTGTTAGAGAGAAGATTGATTTCTAATCCTGATATATATAATGTCTTTGAAAATAAAACTATGCCATTATTTTCTAATTCTATTGTAATAATATCTATCCGATCATAGTATATAACTTTTTTATCAATTTTTATCGTTTTTCTTTTTATCTTTTTGATATTTTTAAAAAGGGAAAGTTGGTTAGATATATATAAGGAAACATTGATATTTATATATCAATAAAAAGAGATGGTTTTATAAATAAATTCTTTAAAAATATAACGCTTTTTATTATCAAATTCTTTTTTGTTTTTTAATAAATTGAAATCAATTGGAAGATTCTCGCTGTTTGTAAGGTGAGTTTGATTATTTTTTTTCTTAGAAAATGACACTTTGGTTGTCTTTTTGAGTATTGCTTTTCATTGTTGAGCTTTATAGTGTTTACAAATCAGAACTTGTATAAGAATGAGATCTTTGTAATTATGTAGAAAGTAATCCTTTTATTTGTAGAGATAGCAAGTATAAGTATTAACTGTTTCTCCTTAATCTTGTTATATTATTAGGCTTGATCCTTTACTATCTCTTTATTGATTTAGAATTATATACTTTTTGTTAATAGTATAAATTTGTTCTATCTCTTGAATATTGAACTTTTTAATAGTGAGATACTTAATCTTGTTTTTTATTATTAATGTGCTTTAAATGCTTATAGCATCGATTATTGTTTGATATTCGTTTGAAAAACTTTTAATTAGAATTAAAAATAGAGCTTTGTTTTTATATAAATTCTTAAATGTAGGATTGATAATATCAAGTTTGTATTAGTATTTTTTTAATTTATTTTAAGTTTCAATAATAGTTATTTCTAAATAGCTAATAGATTTAAAAATGAATATTTGGATTATTGTTAAATATAAATTGGCTATAATATCATTAATTCTTGAGTACTTTATTTTCAGATAGTTCCATAATATTTGTACTATATTATACTCATTAATAAATATTTTATCATTGTTATTAAATGATTTATATATATATAAAAATACATTAGCTTTATCTTTCAAGTATTTGATCTTTTTGTCAAAATTGAGCTTAACATTTACAATTTTATTTTTTATAAAAATTGGGAAAACTTTAATATTATTAATTTCCATTCCGATTTCTTTAATTTTAGCATATCTTTGTAATATAGATTCAATTATATAGAATCAATCCTTTCCTTTTAATTATATTTTCATTTATCAAAACCATTGCTTTTAAATTTCTTAAATAAGATTCGGAATGTTTTTGATTTGTTTTTTAATTTTATCCATTTTGATATCTATATAAAGAATTTGTAAGGTTTTTCTTCCTCTTTTTTTATATAAATAGAATCACACAGATTGTAAATATAAGTATAATTAGTATTATGTGCTTTTTGTTGTACCACATACATATTTATTTGTAATTAGTACCATATATTTTTTCAATTCTGCAAGTTAATAATAGTAGTAATTATAATACTGTATATTGATTGTAGGATAATACCACATATTCTTTAATTTCACGAATTGATTTGTAATAATGATTGCGTTAATTATATCCAGAGACTATGCTAACCGGGTCTTATAACCTATTGAAAGATTATATGGAAAAGATTTCTATATTGATTATCTTACAATGCATATCAGCATATTATCCATCCTATAATATTATATAGAGGTGACCAATATGTCTGTCTATGATTCATCTAATCTAGCCCGTTTAGATAACCGTATTACTAATCACTATATATATTTAGTACTAGTAACTTCTATTCCTTTTAATAAAGACTAATAATAATGGTTTTGTGTAAATAGCTGTAATAAACGAATATATTGGTTTCTTTTATTCTTATATTATAATATATGCTGAAATCTAAAATAATATATGAATTTTTGATTTAAAAGCTTTTCATCATTTTACTAACTCTATTGAAAATCTTATCAATATTATATACTGGGATATACTATTTATTTATTTATTTATTTATTTTAATTTACATCCGGGGGGCAAGCTGCAGGGGCTCGCCACAACCTCCCAAAGGATACTAGGGATGAACTATACTAATGGGGATACCAGCATAGCTACACATTCCATTCTTTTACAACTGTGATACAGATCGGAGGAAAAGCGGTCAAAAGCGTTGTACATATTCCTGCTGCTTGTCTCCCGCTTATAATATCGATACTATTCAACTCACTTCATATTGAATAATCCAGATTTGTAGTTAACTATAGGGCCCTATATTGTTAGTTTTTGTATATTGCAGTTTGTATATGGTGATAGAGGAAAGGGAACAACTCCAAAGAGAAATATAGTTCTAATTGGTAATATGAAAATAAAAGATTAGAGGTTTTTCGGGGAAGTTAAGTATGATTGCTCGAAGTGATTAATGATTGCTAGGAAGATTGCAAAATCTATTGGGGTTTTTAGAAAAAGAGAGAGATAATCGATTACACTTTTTGTATCTCACAGAATTGAGTCGGGTTTGTTTGACCAGTTGTTGAATTGAATACAAAAGTATTGACAAAGTATTAGGTGTTCAGATTTTTTGCTGTATCTATAGAAGCATTTTGAAATAACATTGTTGTACTAAAAGTACTAGTAGTAAAACACAAAATCTTTGTATCTGGTTCTAAGTATTATTAATTATTGAAAAATAGGGTAAGGGAAAACAAATTCCTTAGATTCCTTGATTTAGTAACTGAGATATCAATAATGATATCAATTAGTAAAAGAGATCTCATTTCGTTTCTATTATTTTTACTCTACTTTTCATTTAAGAGTTCTAGCCGTTGAGTTTATACTACTAATAATGGAAAGCAATGAGTTATCGTTTTCGATGTGATCACTATAAACGCCCAAATCGATGAGCCGATTAGCCTTCTTGTTTCCAAGAATTCCGATATATCCAAACAATCATCGAATCGCTACTTGTCTATTCCTTATAATCTTATAACAACATAGAAATGTTTATTGAAATAAATCAAAAGCATTACCCCTAATATATCAAATAATTAAGGTACTATTGATATACATAGTAATCTACCTAGCCAATTCCAATCGAATAGTGTGTTTCAAACCTTTTAGAACACCCACTATCTTGGTGTTGAAGATATGTGAGAGTAGATTAATTGTTCTATAATCGGATACTATTGAAAATTGTTCTCAGTAAATCGTATAATTGTAATCGATTATCTTTTGCTTTCGATAGTATTGTTTAGTGTTGTCCGAGAAAATTGTGATATGACTGTTAGGCAGATGATTCTATTATTGTGTGAATTCGAGCGCGGCTGTTTCTTTCTTTATGCCTCCTATAGAGTCGATGTGGTTCTCTACAGAAAAGTGTGGTGGGGAGAGTATTGGTCTCAATACTTCCAGAATCAATCTAACTAGTCTGTGGAGATTGATATTGTTCATCTTGTATTGAGATGTCTACACTAAACGAATCACTAATAAATAATTTTTATCCACCTTGCAGAGTTAGAATACGAATTTTATTTGTACTTGTTCGAATATTAGCTTGTCAAACAGTAATCCAAAATCTCTCAGGATCGCAATGATCGAAATCGTACATCAAATAGGTAGAACTCCTTTTGCTACTAGAATGATTATTTGATTGATCTTGATAATATAACTACCTAGCCTTATACTCACTATTATATTACGGGCAGTTCCCCCCGCCCGATTTGGTTTTGTTCGGTTTGTATATTATACCTCGAATCCATAAAAAACAAAGGGTAGGATGTAGATAATCATTGCTTTGTATAATATTACAACTAACAAATCATAATATATTTGTACAAACCCTTTGATATATCTTGCAACCTTACAAGCTTTTGTTTTTTGTTTTGTTATATATCTTTTAAAAAATAGCTTTCAATCAAACCAAACTTTTAGTCAGTGTAAAACTAATTAAATAATTTCGTTGCCCGACTTATTGATAAAACAAATCGATATTTCGTTGTTTATTTTCAGGTGTGGGGTATATATCTCTCTTTTCTAGAAAAGGTGTATTATCTTTAACTTTTTTAATACAAATATTATATAGTTTTGTTTACTTTATTAAAAGATCTAGTGAAGATTATATTTGAGGAAACTAATATTCTTGTATATGTTCTTAGATATATAATAGATATAAATATCATTAGTATATTCGAAATGCAGTTTGATATTTTGATTCAATAGTTTAGCGAGATATAGAATGTATAGTATAGATGAAAGCGGGGAGCTCTATAGAGTGCTGTATTTAATGTGGTTGTATTCTGTAGTTACATTTTCCAGCTATACTTTTACTAAGCGGTTGCTCAAAAAGGCTTGGATTAGTTGTAGAAAGGAGTAGGGCCATTCTTGCTGGTGTATACGTTCTAATAGTCTATTCGGCAGGAGTGTGTCGAACGCGCTTTGTATGTCCAGTGTAACCATTATGATTTCTTACTTATGGGCGAAGGCTTTTTCGATATTATATATAAACGAAATAACTAAATCCATTGTTGTTCGCTTAAAAAGCACTCCTCCGTATTAGGGGTTGAGTATACCTACTATCATCGCAATCCATAAAATACATCTAGTGATTATGCGTTTTAAACCCTTCGAGATGTATAAAAATAAAACTATCAATTGCTAGAATTGTATTAATAATTTATTTTTCTTTTTGATCTTAGGGATTATTATTATTTTTACATATCTCTATTTAGTTGGAAAGTAGTTTAATTATAAGTATCGATTGAAGATTCCAGCGATTATTAGTTCAATAATATCCCAACAAACTTTCAGAAAACGAATAATGACCTGGTCAAATCCTGGTGAGATACTTGAAATTCTTATAACACTCTTTTCCATTTCTTCAAAAGTTATTTTCGTGTATTATAGGAATTCATTGGGTATATAACCTGACCGGAATAGATTTGTCTTGAGATTGTTGCTACTATCAAAACACTCGAAGATTTCCTTTTGTAGGATCTAGGCCTTTTCAGTAGTGTCTTCAATCGCTATACTATCAATAATCAGGGGTGGTATTCTGAGATTGATAACAAGCTTGTACTAGTTAATTACTTTATATAGATTTTTGTTATAATTTATTTTATTAATAATTTTGTACTAATATTGGCGTTTCGCTTTTTTGATTATAATTATCAATCCCTACCGCCAGTATTCCATCTAATCGATACCCTCAGCTTTAGCTGTTTTATAGTTTTGGTGAGCCATTTTGTATTCGCTTATCCATTAAGGGGTAAAGCAACCAAAAGCATCTTTTTTCTTTCCTATTAAACGAATTACTGATTCAAACAAAGAATTCAGTATTCCTACTAATTTATTAATCTACCCGGCAGGTATATTTTCTAAACTTAGGAAGTAGAAAACCCCGTTTTTTATAATCCTCTAAAATATTAAAAGACCTTTTTTATTAATCACACAATTAATGAATTTGGCAATAGATAAGGTAAGGTTTGAAATCATAATTACCTATATTTTGTAATCAGAATTGCTTTTCAGATTACAATCAATAATAATACTAACAAAAAAAATATTAAAAAAGGTTAGATTAATTGTATAACCTGCTTTGTGAGTAGGGACCCCTAGAATCCCAATAAAGTCTATTCTATTCGAAAGAGACCATTCTATAAGAAGTACTCCTTAGCTAGCTAAAGCTATATCAGGCTCGAATAGATCATACTTAGTATTGAAGTCGCCATCTATCACTATACAGTCGGGGAATGTTGTAAAGATTATTAGATTCACTATCCCCCTAATACCCAATTGTTGGTATATATTAACAATCTGTATACTGTTTATTTCTATTCAGAAAAGGTTTTAGTATAATTGAACACATTTTTGTTAAGCATGGATCCGTTTGTTTTTGTATACGTATATCATTGTTCTTAATCTTTCTACCTCTTTTTCAGGGCTATCCGAACTATCCCAACTGTCTGTCGACACAAAGAGATCGTACCCCGAGTGGTTCTGGGTTCGAGACCCAGGGTATATGGAGAGTTCCTGTATGCAGAGGACCTCCAATTCTTGTTCGTACGTCATCTGGGATATACTATGAAAAGTCAAAACAACGAATTATATATATACTACAAATACTGTATATAGGATAGCTACCATCAGTAATCTTATATTAAGAGATGTTTAGTATATTAAAGATTTTCGATATAATCAACTTATTTCAATTAGAACATTTGTCAAAACAGATTGAAAAGTTATTTTCGAAGGGGATTCAGTATTATATTGAAAAAATGGTTAACTAGAAATAACTGTAAGATACATCAATGATAGTTATATCATTTGATAATCATTTATTTAATAAGTATATATAATTGATTCAGAATCTAATACAAAAGAGATTGATATAAATAACAATAAAGCCGAAATAGCATATCAACACTTAGATCATTTCAACTATAATCAAATGAATAAATTAAAGAAAACTTCGAATAGCTTATACTACACTAAAAGAAAGAAAAATACTAATCGAAAAGTTTGCAAGCTCTGCCTCACAGAAAGAATAAATAAGCATTTCAATAAGTATATAGCTATTCGTACACCTATAAAACTATATCGTTTATATATAAATTTATTAGAGATTCAAAAACCTTTTAAAAATAAAAACAAATACTTTATTACAATCATTAATAATATAACAAAAACAATTTGAATCAAATTCATAAAAGATAAATCTATTTACATTATCATACCCATTTTGATGGATTTGATTAATTAGATTGAGAAAGAGTTTAATTGTAAGATTACTATTATTAGAATAAACAACAGAAAGAATAAATTTGAGATATTATTTTAAATAGAAATTGGAAAGAAAGATCTAATCTTCGAATTATTACTTCCCGGAAAACATTTTATAAATAAAATTATAGAAAAAAAGATTCAAGATATTAGTGTTATTATGAGATTGCTATTAAGTGATTCTGGGATTGGATCTAATATATGAAAACTTATTGTTAAATATACTATATGTTTAAAAAACAGATCTCCTATCAAATCCCTATCTTTTGGAGAAGTTGGAATACTCTCTATAATAATATTATTATATGAAGTTATGTATAGTAGACAACCTGATTTTAAGAAATTTAGGATATTTGGTTATAAAGTATGGGCTAGGAACCCTCAGCAACCAGGTTTAATAACAAAAAAAATCGAGTTTAGAATACTCAAAGGAGAGTATGTTATAATTAGAATAAATAAAAATAATATCTATTACCTCCTCAATCTTTATATCAAAATTATTATTAGAATAATAAATGCTAACTTTGATGAATATAGATACCCTTTTAGAGATCTTAAAGATAAGGGAATTCCAGAATCGCTTGGGATAAAGAGGAAAAGGAAACCTCCTTTATATAACAAGTAAAAGGCTACAAAAAGAAAAGTGCAATTAGTATTACAAAAAGATATATATGAAGATGTATATATCAATAAGCGAATAGAAACTTAAATCCAAAAAGAGTGAGAGGAAGTTCGGATCTATCCTTCGTATATGTTATAATAGCGATAACTATAGGGAACTAGACATTTAGTACAAAATGTGTAAGTATCTTTATTTTTAAGATAAAGAGTATAAGTAATTGTAAAGATTCTAAGAGTTAAATCTATTTCAATAGTTACTCTAATTTGAGATGCTCTAAATAAAAATTGTAAAAAACAATTGAGAAAGATTTTCAGTGATTAGGTTGTTCAGTATATAATTGTATTATACACTGTCTCCGTATATTCTAAAAACTTTATAATTTGTAACTCTAATTCAATATTTGGAGAATTAATAGAGTTCGAAAATATTATATAAGGGGATGTTCAAGTATAAATGGAAGTAATTAGAAATGAGTTATAGAATTTCAAGGATAATGGTATCTTTGAAGTTATAAATGAAGTTATACCTGCAGACCGAAAACTATTAAGTAATAGATATATTCTAAGAAATAAATTAAATCGTTTTAATAAGTTGACTAGAAGAAAAGTAAGACTAATAATCAAGGATTATCTTCAAAAATATAAAATAGATTTTCAAAAGATTTTTATTAGTATAGCAAGGTATTCGACATTACATACTTTACTAACAAAAGCTGTAATAGAAAATTTAGAGATCGATAATATAAATATTGATACTACTTTCTTGAATAATAAGCTAATAAATATAAAAATCCTTATAAAAATATTAAGATATTTCAAAGAAATCTTTCCTAAAATTAAACTCAAAGATAAATTATATTTCAAACTCAAAAAGTTATTTTATAGATTTAAACAGATATCAAGAGTTTAGTGGATAATTGTACGAAAGTTTTTCAAAAAGATTGAACTCAAAGAATCTATAGCAGATTTGAATCTTTTTATAGAAAAAGGAATATATATTCTATTATATATAGATAATCTATTAATAATAGAAAACCATATTAATATAAATTCAATAAAAAAGATAATAAAATGTAAATGGAAATGTAAAGATTTAGGTAAAACTAACATATTTCTAGATATTTAAATAAAACGAAATCGGTGAGATCGATTATTCAAGATATATCAATCAAATTATACAAAAAAGATCTTACAAAGATTCGGGATCGATCTTATTAATACAAAAGATTTACCCCTACCTCCCGATACAATTGTACGAGATGTAAACGAAAACGATTTATTTTACAAAAATAATAAGGTTTTATATCTTCAAATTATTAATAATACTATTTACTTTTTCAATTATATTCGATTAAATATAGTATATGCTATAGGCCAGTTTACTCGTATTATGCACACACTGGGGGAAAGTTATTTAGTATTTGCAAAACACTTGCTTTAATATTTTGCTGGTATATATTCAATCAGTATAATCTATTCAAATCGATTAAATATACTTATATACGAATATTGTACATATATAAATTCAATTTGAGAATCTACTTCTGATAGAAAATCTGTTCAAGGAGTAGTAATCATTAGATATGATGGTGTTATAATATGGTTTTCAATAAAATAGAAATTGATATCTTTTTGTATAATAGAAGCTGAGATTATAATAATTAATAAAGAAGCAAAAAAACTAGCTTGAATGGAAAAGCTGGTAAAAGACTTAGATGAATATTTAGAGGTTGAACCCTTTATTTCAATATTATATTGTGATAATACAAGTGGAATCGATTGAATACAAAAGAATAAGTTTTATAGTAAAACGAAATATATCGATATTTGATGGTATTATATTCGAAAAGATATAATGAATATCAAAAGATTGTATATCATATGAATCCTAGGAATTGAGCAAATAGTTGATATTCTTATAAAATAGTTCATATATCCTAGCTTTATAACTTATAGAAAAAGTCTAGGATTAAATCTGGAATACTAAATGTAAGTATATCAAAGAAGGGTTATTAAATATAAGATTAAAGAGAAGAAAATAAAGATATATAACTTTGCTATTTTTGGGCAAAGTTATATATAAACCTAGCATATTTCATTTCACTTGCTTTAGACAGGGATATTAATAAAAGAGTATTTTTGTACTACAATACAATTGGAGATTGTAGGGTGATCGAATTCTACAAGAGATATAAATATCACAAACAATTTAAAAGGAGTTGGTATTATGATAGAAATTAATAAAACTCATTCTTCAAATATGTATATAGAGTCCATATAATTGAATAGTAGATTCCTACTATAGAAAGGATATTGGAAATCATATGTATAATATGTGTGTGGCATGTGTACATTATTATAAAACTCCTTTATTCTGGCTTTCCGGATATATAGACTTTAATCACATCTTTCAATACATTACTCTTTATGCGTGATTTGCTGTCTATTTCTGACAGTTTTATATAAATCGCTGTAAGATTTGTTATTGAAATTAAATAATTAGTAGAAAACTTAATAGAAACCAAAAGCTTAAATTAAATTTATATTCAAATTCTCTAATCAAATATGCTTCAGTAACTTCTTGTAGAGCCAATAATGTAACTAATTGCTAATGAATAACTCTTAGAATTAAATCCTAAGTGATCTTTCAAATAAGATGTTGAAAAGGAAGTTTTTGAATGAATAATTCAATACCTTTTTGATATCTTCTAATTTCACATAATATAATTGTTAGAAATCGAATTCAATATATTATTCTATTAATATTTCTATTAATCAATTTACTATCTGATTTAAAACAATATGCTTTCTTTAGAATTTTTTTACAAATAAATTTCTTTTATATAGATTGTACTAATTTATTTGGAAATAATCGATAACAATTCTAAATACTTAATATTCTATTAAAATTAATAAATAAATTAATAGAATAAAATTAATGAATATATCTAATTATATCTTTTGAATAATTTATTATTGTTGTAATAAAGAAATAAAATTGAAAAAAAAAGGTTGTTTATGTTTAAAGATTGTATGGAAGAGGCCTCTGTATTGACTATCTTATAATGCATATCGGCATATTGTTCATCCCATAATATTATATGGGGGTAACCAATATGCCTGTCTATGATTCGTTTAATCTAGCCCGTTTAGGTAACCGTATTACTAATCACTACATATATAATGCACTAATAACTTCTATTCCTTTTAATATTCCTGTTAAGGCACGGGTAAGGACTTATATTATACTATAAGAATGGAAGAGCTATGAAAGAGTAAGGCTCTATTTATAGGAAGTAGGGTGCGCTAGTATACTGTGCTTAAAGTATAAAGGTAATTATAGATTATATAATTAGTGCTATGATAGTATCCTTTATTCAAAACAATCAATCTTTAATTATAATATTAATTAACCCTTTAGAAAACAAAATAATATTAAAATACTTTAATTTCTATTATTAAATGAAAATGAATCTTTTTGGGAGTAGTAATTAGTTGACAAAGCTTTTTTGGTTTGTTTTAACCTTAATTCGGGGGTGTGCTTGGTGTAAATACTAACAGGGAATTAGAAGTAATAGGTTTTTTGAAATCTATCCAAGTAGGTGGCTTTAGCTTATTTGGATTTATTAAATAAAAAGCAATGATTACATTTTTTTGCCTGCAAAGGTTTTCGATAGATTGTTAAGATATTGGGTAATATTTTTATTTGATCTGGTAATGAAATCTGTTCTCATTGTAATAGTCAAGTAGTTTATTGAATTCTTATTGCTCAGTTTCTTCATTTGTTTCATTATCTTTTTCTAGGATGCAGCCTTGGTTTCGATAGGATTTAATTTCGTTGATTGTTTTTTAATTAGCTAATCCGGGTGAACAATGAAGTGATTGGAGTAATAAATTATGGAATACTGGGAAAATCTTAAAACTAGTTAGGAATTGGAATAGACAGACTTGTTTATAAACTTTTAGAATCTTATAAAAACTATTCCATTTATTATTATTTTTCTTTATTGGGCAATTGGTTTTTATATTTTTAATATTAATTTATATTTTATTATCTTCTTTATATAAAGAGATGTTGGTATAAATCTTATTAGTATAATCTTTATATCTCTGAATAGATTGAATAACTAAAGCTTTCAATTTTATTAGGATAATATCAAATTGATCTGCAATCTTATTAATCTTTAGAAATTCACATTTATATTGATATAATAGATTTAAGGGAATCAATAAAAAGAATTTAACACCAAGGCGTGAATAAAAACTATAATTAATAAAGAATAGGAATATTCTAATAATCTCTAAGATAATATTATTAAATACAAACTCTACGAATAAAAGCTAATTATATTAATCATTTTGATAAAAGTTTATAAAAGCACAAAGGTATTATTCTATTATAATATTGATTCTTTCTATTTATTCGTCGAACTCAGAATGAAATAAAAAGGATTGTTTTAAAATAATTGATAAATGTTTGTATAAATATTTTCAGAATTCTAATATAAATTACAAATCTTTGTGTCAGCGCAGGACACGATTAATCAGTCTGGGAGGTGCCGGGACCACCAAGAGCCCGGGCCTTAACAAAGAATCAGAAAGTTGGTAGTAGTAAACCTTAACCTTAAGGTTACCAGCTTAGCCTACAACAAGCCCATAATCTATAATAAAATAAAAAGAACTAAAGGAATTTATGATATTAGGATCTACAATAAAGAATAATATATAAAAAACCAAATATACCCTAAACTAATTAGGACATAAAATTAGTTTTGACTAGAATTCAATACATCTTATTATCTAACCTTTAACATACCAATCGATATTTTCCCAGTATATTACCTACTACTGAACCCTAACATTTTAATTTTATCACACACCTTAACAAAGAAAATAATTAATATAACAGAAAAATACACAAGATCGAATACCTTAAATTCCCCTCCCAAAAACCTTACACCAAATCTGGAGATTATTTATCTTGAAGAGCTGGAATAATAAAAATGAAAACTTTTTTGTATTATTGAATTTTACAAAAAAAAGAAAAGTATGGATCAATTCTGAATTCGGATTGGTTTGTTGTTTATTTATAATATAAGGATAGAGAAAGATATAGAAGGAAAAAGGAAAAAAGAGAAAATAAAACAGAAAAGAAATTACAAATTAATAGTTTTTAAGGAGTACTTTGGGGAGTCAATTGAAAAGCTTTATGAGTTTATTTGGGGCTATAATAATATATTCGAAATTATATTATTAATCTATAAGGAAGAATCCCATAGAGTCTTATAAGCAATTATTTTTCTTGGAGGAATCTTGGCCAAGTGGTGGGCTGATATTAAGTCAAAAATAATGAATTTAATTTAAACAAAGTTTATAGAATTCTTGTATAATTTGATACAAATGTTTTAGGCTAAATATTGAAAAACCTTTTTTAAATAGTTTGAACTTCAATAAGGATAGAAAAATATATAGGAGTATGCCACTATTTTGACTAAATATAAGAGCGAATTCGAAGATATTCTGGCTTCTATTTGTCTGGATAAGTTTATTCAAAAGCTCAAACTCCTACTGCAAAATAAAGTTACAAAAGCAACTAGCCTTCCGGTAACCATCAAAAAAGCCATAGCTTTAGTTAATCAGTTTGAATACAATTGGAAGAATTATAAAGGGAGCTAAAAGCATACTGGGCACTATTTAATAGTACCTCAGCCCAAACAATTCTCGTTAGAATCACCGGCTACGGAACAAATCCTTATTGGAACGGATTGGAGTCACCTCAAGCCTAATAGCACCCTGGCGGGGATCCGAGGTTACTCCAAGAAACATTTAATCTGTTTCTCTTGCGACAAGAAGGGCCATATAGCTACAAACAATGGCTATACCAATAAAAAGCGGATTAACACAATAGAAATCTAGGAGGATGATTGGGTAGGCAAAAAAGCAAAAAATGGGATAGATCAATAGGCGATGCTGGTCCTATTAATCTTAACACATAGCGAATAATAGCACAATGCTAGATCTTTAGTGTTATATATATGGCCTGGTATTACAAAAAAGGTATTATAGATTTATTAGTGGATTTAAATATCATTGACAAAAGTATTGCTAGGCAATACAAACTAGTGGATACCGGGAAACAACTATACTCTATTGGGGGTATCATTGGTGAAAAACTCCAAATCCAAAGGGAATACATCATTCCAATACAGGTATTTGATTTAGAAAGAATGAAACGAGATTTTTAGGTTACAATCTATGGTTATTATAATACCGGACAATATCTTATCCTAGACTTGTTATTTTTGAAGCAAATGGGAAAAGGCATATATTAATGGGGGTAGGATAGATGGAGTTATATTGATAAAGTAGAGGTAGATATTTTAATTTTTGAGGAATTTGGGTAAATAGTTCTAAAAGAATCTGAAAATGCCCCAGCAGTAATAATAATAAAGTTGTTTAAAAATGGCTAGATGTATATCCAGCCCATTTCCAAATATAAATGTTTTTGAAATTGGTAAGGATATATATATTAAAGGAAAGAAAAGATTTCTATAATAAGGAACAAGATAATTAAGATTCCTAAAAAGTACTAAAAGTTTACAAATATATTTAACAATATGAGAACTAATATTTTAGCGGAAGTAGAAGAATTTACATATATAATTAATACTATCGGGGAACTATTGTTTATATCATTTTATAGACTTTCTAAATTACAACTAGTAGTTCTAAGAGAATACTTAGAGAATGCTCTAAAAAAAGGATGGATCAAACACTTTAATAGCTTGGTGGGGGCCCTTATTCTATTTGTACCTAAAAAGAATGGGTTCCTATGATTATATATGGATTATAGAGGATTGAATAAAATCATAATAAAAGATTGATACTCCCTTCTTTTGATTAATGAAACTTTAGATTAATTAATAAATATAGAAATATTTATAAAATTCGATATAAGGGATACATATCACCAGATCCGGATTAGGCCTGATAATAAATGGAAAACTGTATTCCGTATCAGATATAACTTATTCGAATACTACATCATGCCTTTCGGATTGACAAATGTTTCTGTAATCTTTTAATTATATATTAATCGGGTATTAGCTGGTTTGTTGGATGACTTTGTGATTGTTTATTTGGATGATATCTTAGTATATTCAAAGAAAAAACAGGATTATGCGGAGCATGTCTGCAAAGTATTGGAATGGCTTTGGTAGTATAAGCTTTTTGTGAAATTGAATAAGTGCAAATTCAATACTATGGAAACAGAGTTTCTAGGGTTTATTATAATCATCGGAGGTGTAATTGCGGATCTATGTAGAACCCAAACCATTACAGAATGGTCAAAACCTAAGATCTTCAGGGAAATCCAAATATTCTTAGGATTCGCCAATTTCTATAAAAGATTTATATATTAATATTCCCAAATCGCATTTGGACTTACTGATATGCTAATAGAAATAAAACAAGGAAAGAAGTCAGAATATTTTGAATTGACTACCATTGCGTTAATCAGTTTTTTGATGCTAAAAAATAAGTTTCAAGAAGTATCTATATTACAGCATTTCAATCCCAATCTATTCTCGAGAGTAGAAATAGATGTCTTCAAAAAGGCTTTGGGAGGAGTGATATTCTAATAGTATAATTCCAAGGGAGATGGTATTCAAATATATTAGTATTCAATAGTGTTTTGGTTAAGAAAGATGTAATTGGCAGAGTGTTGGTATACAATCTATAATCAAGAGCTACTGGCTATTGTTAAATGTTTTAAAGAATGGAAAAAATATTTGGAGGGGGCTTGGTTTATTGTCAAAGTGATTATAGATTATAATAACCTCAAATACTTTATCTTAATATAACAATTAAGCTAAAGATAAGTAAGGCAAGTTATATATCTATTATAATATGATTTTAATATTTATTATTAAAAAGGATTCGCTAATCCTGCGAATAGATTTAGTAAAAGGTTAAACTATATGAGTAATAATAAAAATGAAGATATAATCTGGCTTCTAATATTTCAGGAGAAAATGAAGGGAAGTCTAGTAATCCAAGTTGCTAATTGGATGAAGAATCAGTTCGGTGAGGAGCCAGAAATAATGAAATTCATTAAGGCAATAACTCGATGAATCCTAGGTGAAATTGTTAGTTATACAAAAGATTATATTAAAAATTCAAAGTCCAGGGGAGCTGTAAGTAGGAGTATAGAGATAGAAAAGAAGTATATTGATATCGTGGCTAGTTTTGATCTATAATAGACAAATGAGGAGAATAAGGCCCAGAATCCTATTGATTATAATTTATAAGACTTAGTAAGCGATATATCTATTATACTTAGAGTATGGGTAAGGATAATTGCTGTAATTATAACTGCTTATAAAGCTAAAACAAAAACTTTAATAAAAATGATCCGGATAATTCAAGGAGTGGATCCGGATTGTATTAAGATAAGAGTAATTTTAAATAGTCAAGAGAAATATATTCTGAAAGATAATATATTGTATTTGAATAATCTGGTTTTTATTTCTAGGAATATTATATTAAGGGTGGAATTGTTTCGATTACATCACGACAATCCTTTGACGGGGTATTTTAAATGAGATAAAACTATAGAATTATTAATAAGGAATTATATATAAAGTAGCTTATAGAAAAACATTATTATATATATGGAAGAATGCAATTCCTATTAAAGGAATAAATCCAGATATTACAAACTCTATAGAGAACTAAATAGCTTATTGTGGTTTATTCACTTGTGAATCGAAATTTCCATGGATTTTGTAATAAGATTACTATCTACGAGTAATCTATAGAACAAGAAACAACCCTTCAATAATATCCTAGTAGTAGTAGATTGATTTACAAAAATGGCACAATATATACTCTGCTATAAGATAATCGATACTATAGAGCTAGCATCTTTGGTATAATTCGAAATATTTTCAAAATTTAGAATCCCAAGGGGGATCGTATCGGATAAAAGAACTGTATTTACGAGTCACTTTTGGTTTACTTTTTGTTTCTATCTAAAAATAAAGCATCGGTTTAGTACCACATTCCACTCACAAACAAATAAATAAATAGAAAAATAAAATCAGATATTAGAGCATTATCTTAGAGTATACATCGGGATAGAATAAAGGAATTAGGGAATAAAACTGTTAATAATAGAATTCACTTACAATAATTCAATACACTTTAATTTAAACTATTCATCATTCTATTTATATTACAGATATAATTTGGAGCTATTATAGAATTCTGAAGTTATGGATTCATTGGGAAAGGTATCAAATGTTAAATAAAGGGTAGAAGTATTGAAAAGGCTCTGGAACAATCTCAAAGCACTATGGATAAAGATTTAGGAGGAATAATAAAGATATTATAATAAAAAACACAAACAGATGTATTTCGTTATAGAAGATTGGATACTATTATCAATCAAGAACATCCGGATTTGGACCAGCGAAACCCAGGAGGGTAAAAACATAAAGAAAAAGCTAAGCCCAAGAATAATTGAATTATTCAAGATATTAGACATTAAAAAGGAATACACTTATAAACTGAAGCTGCCCAATCTTTATAAAAAATTGCATAATATATTCCATATATCCCTATTGGAAAAATACAAAGCACCAAAAAATATGGACCCCTCCAGCTACCCCATCAAAGAATATTTGGAATTAGAGGATGAGAAAACACAGGAATAGAAAATAAAGAAAATTATTAGTCATAAAAATAAAAAGGCAGAAAACGAGTATTTTATAAAGTGGCAGGGGTGGTCCGAAGATTATAATATATAATTGCTAGTATTTCCAAATCTGAAAAATGTATAAGAAATTCTAAAAGAATATAATCAGGAATATAATCGAAGCAACAATGTATTTATAAAATGTAAGAAAGGTAGATCTCAAAACAATCCAAAATGAAAACCTTTAATAGCAATCAACCCTAGTCCTTAATAAAGTAGGACAAGGTCTTTCAAACAAAAAAGCTTTTGTTGGTATAAAGTATATTCAACTAAAAAACGATAGAGTCAATAACAATCAAGGGATAACATTGGAGTAGAAAAAAGGAAATTACATTTCAATAAAACTATATATTTTATATCTGTAGCTTATGGGTAAGAATATTTATACAATCTAAATAATATAGCCTCAAAGATAGTAACACTTTTGACCAGGGCTTGTACTAGAGTAATCAAGGTACAAAGCTCACAAAGAAAATCCTGGGAAACTGTATAGAGATCCCAATATTTCGGGGAGGTTCCAGTAGAAAATTTTTAATTGCTATTAGGACATTTAGGAAAATACTTGTTGGTAGAGATTAGAGGAGGGTGATTGTTGGTACGAGAACTAGTTAGTATAATCAAAGTCCATTCACTTTTGTACACAGCATTCGGATCGAATACGGCCGGAGGTATAGGTACATCCGGAAAATTGTTGTTTACATTCATCTAATTGTTAAACATATCCATAGTTAAGACAATATTACGAACCTAAATCATTAAAACTAAAGGGATCTGTACCAAAAAAGTCACAATGGTTAGTTAGTGCATTAGAATTAAGATTGCAAGGAAACCGCGAGATCTCACCTTATCATAGGAGATCTTCTGCTTTATATAGTAAGTGTAGATGCATCCTAAATCAGCTATGTATATATATTCAAGATTCAGGAAGAAAAGCTTTATACAATGAAGGCAGTAGTTACAGGTCGGGAGGTCCGCGGATACAATAGGTTGTAGTATCGTAAGGGGATTGGCAGCATTAATATTCACTATATTAATAAGAGAATTGAATTATAAAGGAGACAGAAAAGGGGAATACAGATTGGCTTTATCCCCTAACAGCGACAGAGAAAAACAAACAAAGAAAATCTATAGTCACACCACGGAAAGCTGCCACAACAGCTATATGTGATCCCAGTAATAATACCAATCGCATTCATAACAAACAAACACTACAACAAATACGATTATAGGATATAACACTGGACATTGGGGTAGTAATATAGGCGCCCCTACCTATATCACAATAAGGAATTGAACAAACTTTTTAGGAAGTGAATATTAATAATTATACCTTTGGGATAAAGATACAGGGAGAAAAAGTATTATATTAATACAGGATACAATTAATCAGTCTGAAAGATACCGGAGTTATTAAGAATCTGGACCTTAACAAAGGATTAGGAAGTTGATAATAGTAAATCTTAACCTTAAGACTACCAGCTTAGCCTACGATAAGCCTGTAATCTATAATGAAATGAAAAGGATTAAAGGAATCTATAATATTAGGATTTATAATAAAGAGTAATATATAAGGAACCGAATATATTCTGAATTGACTAGGATATAAGATTAGTTTTGATTAGAATCTAATATATCTTATTACCTAACCTCTGATATACCAATCAGTATCTTCCCGGTATATTACCTACTACTGAACCCTGACACTTTGTTAAATATAATGTTATTGGGTGAATTGTATAAATAATAGACTTTCTTAACAAACCGATTAGCAAGCTTTTTTATAGAAAATCTTATGATTGGAATGAAGTGATGCATTTTTGTTAGGCGGCAAACGACTATAACGATATATTGATATTTCTTATTGTAGTATTTGCTAATTAGTAGCGATGTAATGTAATCAATGGAAATGTCAAATTAGAAATGAAATAATATAGATAAAGATTCTAGAAATCTGGGTGTGGCAAGGTGAAAGGTTTTGATTCGAAAATAGAGTTGATAGGTTTATATATAAGTTTCGATTTTTCTTGATATATTAAACTATCAGTATGTATAGGAGATAAGGTTAATAATTTTAATTTGGTTAGGGTGCTCGGTGGGTCCAATAAAGTATATTCAGTATATAATCTGGGTGCGAAATTTAATAAAAGAAGGAACGAAAAGGCAATTGTAATAAAAGATTTTGCTATTGATTAATTTATAATTTTGAAAAGTAAATTGGAAATCTTTTTGGATTAATAGTAATCAATAACAAATGGTCAGATTCCAAAGGGTTTTATATATAATAGTAATTAATTTGGATAATTTATATACTTTATTAATAAAATTGTTAATCAACTTTTCAATATTAGAAATAATTATATCTATAAGAATTGTAATAAGATTAATATTATTATTTATTTATTAAATAAAGTTTTTAAATATAATAATATTAAATATTTTTTCTAGGAAAATTGTTTATAAACAATTTTTAATCCAATCATTATTAGAATTGGTATAAACAAAGCGATCTTTTACCTTATAATTTAATATATCGAGGCGAACTGCCTTATAATTAAAATAATATATAATACAAAAATTGAAATCAGATAAGAATTCAATTTATTTAGTTTGTTTTTAATTCAATATCTTTATTGATATGAAATACTTTAGATTCTTATAATTAATAATGATTTCAAATAGCTTTTAAGTTTTATATAGTTTGAATCTTTATTCTTCTAAAGATTTAATAATAACTAGTAATTCCTTATTATAGATTTCATAATTACATTTAATAGCATTATATTTCAAGAAAAAGTATATAATCGGGTATAATCAACCCTTATTATTATATTGAAAGAATACTCTATCCATAATTTAATCTAAAACATTTGTTTTAATAATTATATAATAATGATAATCAAATATTACAAAAATTGAAATGGAGACAAAGATATACTTTAGATTTTCAAAAACATTTTCTTGATTAACAATCCAATTCCAAATATTCTCTTTTTTCAATAGGCAATTCAAAGATTCCATAATTTTAAAAAAGTTACGAATGAAGTATCAATAAAAGTTGACAAATCCTAAAAAACATTAAAGGTTTTTTAATTTAGTTAACAACTTCTATTCAAAAATAGTTCTAATTTTATTAGGGTTTATCTCGATATTACCAAAAATAATAATTAAATTGAAATACTTTATTCTCTTCGTTTCGAACTCACATTTATCAATATCAATTTATAATCTAGTGTTAATAAATTTCTGAACAATTTTGTAAACTTGTTTTCGATGATTTATAATATTTTCAAAATAAATTAAAATATCATCTAGATACACTATACAATTCTTATCCAAAAAATTAAAAAGAATATAATTGATATAGTTCTGAAATAAGATAAAAGCATTACAAAAGCTGAAAGGCATTACCAAGGATTTGAATAAATTGAAACAAATTATAAAAGCAATCTTCCATTTGTAATCTTCCGTAATCCATAATTTATTGAACACAGCGATAATATTCAATTTGATATAAACTTTAATATAATATAAGGTATCAAGAATTTCTTTGATTAATAGAAACAAATAACAATTCTTAATAATAATATTATTCAGTCTACAATAATCCTGGCAGATTCGAACACCTCCTTTAGGCTTTGTAGCTAGAAGAAATGAGATAGTTAATCGGAAATAGAATTCACAGATAAATTCTTTATTTAAATTATCATCAAGCTATTTACAAACAATTTAAAGCTTGGCTAAAAATATTAAGTAACCTTTATTATACAAAGACTCTTAACCTAGCATAATCTCAATCTTATAATCCCAAAAGTATTATAATAAAAGCTCATTGGCAAGGAAGAATAAAAAACCAACAAACAGATCGCAAAGCCAGAATAATAGTTTATTCTGAATCTCTATTATAGATAGCACAGATCGATCAATCTTTTCCATGAACTTTTTAATATCACTTTCTATAATACTACAATATAATTGAATAGAATCGTTTATTACTATATAATATGACTCACTAACTCTATCCAATTCATCCCAGATTACTTTTATAATATAAGCTTCCTAATCTCTACAGAATTGTATAAAGCTATTAACTATAAGAAACTTTATATCGATCATCTTTTAACAAATGTTTCGTAAAATATTAGTTGATTTCTCTAAAAGATTCAATAACAATAGAGAATTTAATGAAAATAAAATGTTTTGATTCCGTAATAATCTTTTATATATTCTAAAGTTTGCAATGATTTATGTTAGGATTGGTTTCAGGATTAGTTGGTTTGATATCATCTTAATACAAGTCTTTACTTTCTTATTGATTCGATAAATGTAACAATAGTTTTGATTGGGTAATATTGAATCAGTAAGATTTATATTGTCAAGATTTCTATTAATACTTATCTCTATAGCTAGAATCGAAAAAACATATTCCAAAAGTATCGATTGATTTTAAAACAAGGGAAAAGAGATTTGGAGACTTTTATTAATAATTTTTTCAATAAAGGCTTAATATAAGGTTGAAATAGAATTTTTCAAAATAAACTTCAAAATAGATTTTTTAATATGTGTACGTAATATTAAATTAAATATAATGTTTGCTAAGATCAATATATCGTTACAATCGGGGACAATGATTGTAATAGAGTTAATTGGATAGCAATATCTAAAGTAATATATAGATATAAATTTAAAAATCATTACCATTCAATCAATGATAGAATTGTAGCACTGGAGTTATAAAAGACTAAGGATTATAGGATTCGCATTAAAAAGATTAATAATATAAAATAAGCTAATCTCTGTTAAAAGGAATAGAAGTTACTGGTGCATTACACGTGTGGTGATTAGTAATACGGTTACCTAAACGGGCTAGATTAAACGAACCATAGACAGGCATATTGGTCACCCTCATATAATACTATGGGATGGACGATATGCTGATATGCATTGCAAGATAGTTAATATAGAGGCCTCTTCCACACAATCTTTCAATAATCTCCTTATAATTATTAATTTGTATATCTAATAGTACATATTGAAATAGAATATTAAAAGTCCTTCTATCTGCAAATAATAGGTTATAAATCATTAAAAAAGGGGGTATAGATATATTAAACTTAGATATAAGGATTCTATTTATAAATCTATATCCTATAGTTTCACTATTTATTAAACTGATAAATGGGATAATTATATTAAATACAAAGAAAATTTCCATTGAGATTTTAAGAGATTTGTTATTTATTATTTTAAGGTATAAAGGATTCCTAAATATAACTAATTTCTTAATCTATAAAGATAGATTTTCCACAAAGAACCTCGATTTGTAATTGTAAACCAAAATTAATCTTTTAATATATCTAACTAAGAAATAGAATTTCCGCTATCATTTGAATATATAGAGTTTTCAATAAATCCATTTAGATTTATATTACCAATGGGGATTAGGGAGACGTATCGGAATGATGCTATAATAGTCGGGAAACGATTAGTAGATAGGAATGTTTTTTGATAAATAGGATTATAAATCTTACAATAGGATCTAGAATTATAATAATAATCAATAATAGGAAAACAATAAATACTTGGAATATATTGATTTGTAACAAAATAATTGGGGTTTTATATAATTCCTGGATTGATATTATATTTTGTATCATTATATCGCTTTTTTATATAATTGAATTTGATATAACCAAACTTTTTGTAATAAAGGTAAAAGCCAAAATTTAGATATTATTTTTTATTATAATATAATAAGATTTGTTAACCTTAACAAATAGTATTTAATTATATAGAATCTCCGAAGAGATTAGGTATAAATATTATAATAATAATAGCAGATTTCTTTTCATTAGATTTTTTCTAATTGTTAGAATTGATACCTTGATTTTTGTATTGATTATTAAGATAAATCTTTTCCTCTAAATCATTATAAATATTTTACCATCAAACTATTTATACATCAATATCAACAGCAAAAAGTTTATTCAATTGATTAACTAAAATATTAATTAAATTTTAAAAAACCTTGAGTTTAAAATCAACAATTTATTATTCAACAATCTTTTTATATTTAATAACAAACTATTTGAATTTAGTAATAAAATTATTAAATAAGATCTTTTTTATTTTATATTTGTTATAATTTATGGAAGCTTTGTATAAAAGATTTAGAATTTAATATTACTTATTTAATTTATATTAAATATTTACTACAATACACCATTCAAAAGGCCAAAGATTGGAATCATACGGATTATCAATGATTGTATTAAAATGTATTTGATTGTTTATATAAACAGAGCTGGAAAATAAATTAACAAGAAATATGATTTTCTAAAATTCTGATTTATTTTTATAATCTGTAGTCAAGCAGTAATTAATTGTACTATAAAAAGTTGTATATTGATTTTGACGTTTTGCAATATCTTGCTTATTACCATTAAATTTTTCGGGGATAGTGAAATATTTATAGCAAAATAGGGCTTACGAATTATTGCAAATAGCAATCTTTAACATTACAATTATATTTTTCAATTCAATAATCCTTGATTGAGCATTAATGGCTTAAGCTTGTACAATAATAGCTTGAGTTTGTAATAAATTTGTAATCGATTTAATCAAATCGAACACAGTTTGGGTGATAGCGAAGTATAAAGCATTTGGATTATTAAATAAGTTTGTAAAAGAAGAAATATCGACTTCGGCGAAATTGAGAACATAATTTAAAAAAAGGAATTGTGGAGGTAGGCTAGATACAGATACTTTTGGTGTAAGTGCTTGATTACCCATCTTCAATATTTTGAAGATGTAAAATATCGGCGACAAAGTATACAATGGATTAACAATGAATGCAATCGGCGTGATCGGGATAAGGCGTCGATGGGATTTTGGAAAAATGAGGAATAAGAAATAAAGAAAAATAAAGTTGTAATAGTTTATTTGATAATAGTACAAATTGTTAAGGTACAGGTAAGGACTTATATTGTATTATAAGGGTGGAAGAGCTATGGAAGAGTGAGGCCCTACTTATAGGAAGTAGGGCGCGCTAGTATGCTGTGCCTGAGGCACGAAGGCAACTACAGATCATGTAGTTGGCGCCGTGACAATTCCTTTATAAAAGTTATTATCTTTGATCTCCCCAATCTTCTATACTTTTATTATTTTAATTCTAGTATATCCTTAAATCTTTTGAATACTACTTTTGCTAAAGATTTAATCATTTTATTTATTATTATATCTAATATATTGATATAATTAGTTATTACTTTTTCCTTTTTAGTAAAATCTCTAATGAAGTGATAGCATATATCAATATATTTTGATCATTTATATAGGTATGGGTTTTTGGTTAGGGCTATTGCTTTTTGATTATCATCTAATAATTGAATAGTATCTTTACATACAGATATATATTCTGTTTTTCTAAGATCTTTAAGCATTTGGGTTAATCATCTTTTTTGTTTGGTAAACATCGTTATTGATATGTATTCGGATTCAGCACTTGATGTTACTATTAAATTCTATTTCTTATTAGTTTACGATATCGATCCTTTATAGAATATAACAATTCTTCTAAAAATGCTTTTCCGATTATATTAATTACTTATTTAATCTACATCAATAAAGATTTTTATAATATTTATTAATAGATTGTATTCTTTTATAATTTGGTATTATACTTCCTCAGATTTATATTTGAATTTCTAAATAATTGTAGCCCTCAGATATCATATTAAATTCTTTAGTCCTATTTCATAGTATTTCGCTGACTTTGCTATATATTATAACAATCGATTTAGTACAAAGGAAATGTTTGGTTTTGTGTATATTATCGAATAAATAAGGCTATTTATAGCTTATTAGTATTCAGTAATATCAATTAGTTTATTGTTTTTTATAGCTAATTGTAAATATAAGTAATCAGCGGTAGGTATCTTCTTAATATAATGCTGAATGTATAAGATTCCAAATTTTGTAAGTATAGCTTCCAGATATTCTTTTTAATTTAATATAAATAATTTGTTTACTTAATCTCTTATAACCCTAATACCTAGAATCTTGTTAATCTCCCCTAGGTTTTTGATATTAAAATACAAGAAGAGTATTATAGAGAATTAATTGAATTGATTTTTTGAGGTCGAAAAAGTGATTATATTATCAATATAAATTAATAGATTGAATTATCGAATAGTATATATATACAAATATAAATCAGCGAGACTTGGAATAAAGCTTCAATTAATCAATCCGAATTTTAAAAGTTGATTCCAATCTTATTTAGTTTGTTTAAGATTATATAAACTTCTTAATATATATAAAACACATCCATCTAATATATTGATTCCTTAAGATGATATAAGGTATATCTCTTTCTTGAAACAAAATTCTATAAAAGTATTCTTTATATTGAAATATCAGTACTCTAAGTTTTTTTTTATAATAATTACTAAAAATAAACGAAATATATCAATTGTATTATAGAAGTGAAGATTTTATTATAATCTTTTCCAAAAACTTGATTGAAATCTTTTGCTATTAATTATACTTTGAATCTCTCAATCTTATTGTTTTTCATCTTTATTATAAATACCCATTTTATTGAAACAAGATTCCCTTCTTTTGACAGAATATATTCTTCCCAAATACCATTTGCAATCAATAAGCTGATTTCCTTTTCAATAGTTTATTTCTATTTTTTTTTATATTCAGAATCCAAGACTGCCTAATTATATATAATAGAAATAGGAATTCCTAGGATCTATTTTATAAAGAAGATTATATCCTCGTTTATAAAACTTCTCAAGATTACTTGAAAACTTTCGGACATTTTTATCTTAATGCTCAAATCAATTCTTAATGTAAAGGGTATGAAGATTATAATATGTTCGATAGTATTTCCATTTGGGTTTGTTGAAAATATTATTATTATTACTCTTATCAGTTTTTGGATATGCTTATCTGGCTTACTATTATTCCACTTGTGTTTTTGGAAAGAATATCTTTCAAGGGTGTTTATATTTATGAGTATAATTGGGGTTTCAATAGAGGGTTGATTATTTGTAAATATAATGTCTAATGTTTCTATCTTTTTTGTTTTTGGAGATAATATTAAATCCTTGAGCGGATTGATTTCAATAATATTTCTTTTACTATTTTTATTGAATTACTGAATGTTGTTTACCTTAAATATATTAGGGATCATTACCTTTGGGATTACAGGGGTAGCAATATCTTGTAAGGATTCAGATAGAAATTCTTATACTTCTTGTATCTTATAAAATCTATTTTTAAATCTCTTATCAAAAATGATATTCTTTGTGCCTTGAGATTCTGATACAAAATTTCTTATTCTTAAATCTAAGTCTCCCCTTCTTTTGGATTTGTTTATAGTTATTCAGCTTGCCTGTACAATGTAACCTAGTTCAGGCAAGTATATTCTGATATGTTTATTAATTGTATATAAGTATCCCATAAAGATACTTATTCGGGCTATATCTTATAACTTGTTATACCATTGATCTTTTAGGATTGTCTTTGGATTAATATATATATAGCACTTGCTTCCTTATATTCTATAATAATTAATATCCAGAGTTGATTTTATAAACATTTCAATCAGGCTAATAATATTGTTGTTAATAATTGGTCCAGTATTCGTTCTATTTCTACAATATATATTATATTTAATCGCTTCATCCCAGAATTTCAATAACAATTCAGTTTTTTTTAATATAGCTTTTATATCAGCTTCAGTGATACTAATATTTCTTTTAATAATTCCATTTTAATAAAATAATACTATAATAATTAATTCTAATCAAATCCCAAAGTTTTATTTTCTAACAGCTTGAATTAACTCTGATATATTATTAATTCAAATAATTACTATTTTGTTGCCAATATCAAATTCTAATTTAATTTTCCATTTTTTCAATTTTGATATAGCTTTGTCTTTAGTCTTCAAGATCAAAATCCAATTCACTTTTATTCAACTATTTATAATCAATAGGAAATAATGATTTCTGTTAAAAGGAATAGAAGTTACCGGTGCTAAGCATGTGTAGTGATTAGTAATACAGTTACCTAAACGGGCTAGATTAGATGAACCATAGACAGACATATTGATCCCCTTATATAATATTAGAGGAGAATCAATATGCTTATATATGTAGTAAGATAGTCAATATAGAGGCCTCTTCCATTTAATCTTTTAATAGGTTATAAAATCCGGTTAGTACAGCCTCTGGATATAATTGACGCGATTATTATTACAATCCAACTCACAAAGTTGAAAAGTATACAACACTATCCTACAATTAATACACAGTGCTGTAATTATTACTATTACTAATTCGCAAAGTTGAAAGAGTATGTAATGCTATTTACAAATAAATATGTATGCGGTACAACAAAAAACATATAATACTAATTATACTTATATTTATAATCTATATGAATCTATCTATACAAAAAAAGGAAAGGAAAACCTTGCAAATTCTCTATATAAATATCAAAATGGATGAAATCAAAAAGCAAACCAAGAATATTCTGAATTTTATTTAAAAGATTTATAAATAATGGTTTCGATAAATGAAAATATAATTGAAAGGAAAGAATTGATTTTATATAATTGAGTTTATATTATAGAAGCATATTAAGATTAAAAGAATTGAAATGGAAGTTGATGATACTAAAGTTTTCCCAATCCTTGTAGAAAGCAAAATCATAAATGTAAAGCTCAACCTTAATAAAAAGATTAAATATTTGAAAAATAAAGTTAATATATTTTTGTATATATGTAGATCACTTAGTAATAATAATGAAATACTTATTAATAAGTATAATACAATACGAACACTATAGAACTATCTAAAAATAAAGTATTTAAGAATTAATAATATCATAGCAAATTCGTACTTGATAATAATCCAAACATTTATTTTCAAATCTATTAGCTATTCAAAGATGATTGTTATTGAAGCCTAAAATAAATTGAAAAAATACCGATGCAAACTTGATATTGCCAATTTTGTATTCAAGGATTTATATAGAGATGAAGCCCTATTTTTAGTTTTAACTAAAAGTCTACCAAACAAATACCAAATGATAATCAATATTATAAGTGTTCAAAGTATATTAAAAGTGGAAAACAAAATTAAATATCTTATTGTTAAAAAGCTTAATATCTAAAAGATAAAACAAGTTTATATTACTAGTAGAAAGTATATAATTCCAAATCGATGAAGAGATAGTAGAGAATCAAGCCCAATAATGTAGTAAGACTGAGAGGAAATAGTTAATATTTATATTTACCATTTTTGTAAATATGAAGAGTACTTTCTATATAATTACAAAAACCTTACATTCACATAAACTCTAATCCGCAAACACTATAAAGCCCAGCGATAAAAAGTAACATTTAAAAAAACAATTAAAGTATTATTTTCTAAAAAAAGAAGTAATTAGGTTCATTTTGTAAATAGTAAAGGTCTTTTAGTTAATCTCGATTTATTAAAAAGTGAAGAAGAGTTTGATGACAAAAAATATTATATTTCTAAAAAATTTATTTGTAAGATTATCCTTTTTTATTGATATACAGATACTGGTGTTTCCTTATATATATTTAACCAACTTTCACTTTTTAAAAATATTAAGAAAATAAAGAAAAAAATAATAAAAGTTGGTGGGGGAATTATATATTATAATTGAATAGGTATAACTATAATAAAGTTAGAAAACAGTAGTATAATTTTATTTTCAAAAACATTATATATATCAGAATTAAAAGTCAATCTTCTTTTTAATAAAAAGATTTATAAAACTAAATTCAAAAACAGATTCAATTCAGATTATATATATTTTTGAAAAAATAGAATAAATATTATTAAAGTAAAAATGAATAAAGGAATTTATATAATTTTAAAGATTACAAAAGAATACAAAAATATTATTTTTCAAAGCACAAAGATTATTAATAATATTAAATCAAACAAAATTACTTTAGATATCTTTTTAGATAAAATTAAAAGGGATCTAAAGACTTATTTATTATAATACAAATGATTTAACTATTTTAGCCCAAAAAAGATACAAAATCTTTATAAAGTTATTATATTAGAAAAGCTGATTAAAGTTTTATCTAAGATTTCTATATGCAAAGTATATATACTCACCAAAATGAAAAATCTAATTTCAAAATAATTCAATTTTTATAAAACAAAAAGATTAAAACTTATTCATTTTGATATTGTTAACCCATTTTCAAAATCTTTATAAAAAAATTACTACTTTCTATTAATTATAAATAGCTAAACAAAAGTGAATTAGATCTTAGTTTTAAAAACAAAAGATAAAATTATATTAAAATTAAAGAAATGGAAAATCGAATTAAAACTTAATATTAGTAATAAAATAATAGTAGTTCGAACTAATAATATACCAAAATTAATTCAAACTGTAAAAAAATGGAATTTTAGGATTCAATTGGAATTGATTATTATAACATTATTCTATTAAAACAAAATTATTAAAAGAAATATTAGTATTGTTGAAGTTGATATAAGAGTTATATTAAAAGAAGTTGGATTGCTATTGGAATTCTAAAATAAAGCTATTAAATATAATATATATTATAGAAATAAAACAAATACTGAATCGATTATTGATGATAGTATTGTAAATCTAATCAAAGTGTTTATAGGATCAATTCCAGATATTAATTATTATAGAATATAGGGGAGCAAATGCTATACATATATTAATCCAAAGACAATCCCAAAGGACTAATAATACAACAAATTACAAGATACAATTTGAATAGACATCTTTATAGAATACTTATATACAACCAACAAATATATCAAAATGTATTCATTAGAGCTAGATTATATTGTATGAGCAAGCTAAATGATTATAAATGAATCCAAAAGAGAAGGAGATTTAGATTTGAAAATAAGAAACTTTGTATCAGACCCTCAAGATATAGAAAACGTTATTTCCGATAGAAGATCTAAAAATAAATCTTAAAAGATATAAGAAGTATAAGAATCCCTATTTGAGTTTTTATAAGATGTTACTACTTTTGATTATTCAAAAGTTATAATCCCTAATATATTTAAAGTCAATAATATTCGGCAATTCAACAAAAATAGTGAAAGGAATATTGTAAAGATTAATTTATTTGTAGAATCAATTCTATCTTTAGAAATAAAAGAAATAAAAATATTAGATGCAATATTTGAAATCAATAAACCTTTAATAAAAACTTTAATTATATTTATAAATGTAGACCCCCCCAAAAGATATTCTTTTTGAAAATGCAAATGAAACAATAATGAGTTAGATGAATATATTCAAAAACTAATAAAAATAATAATAGCAATACTTTTAGTAGATCTAGATGGAAATACTATTGAATATATTATAATATTTATATTCCTTATATTAAGAATCGATTTGAGTATTAAGATAAAAGTATTTGAAAATCTTTAAGTGATTTTGGGAAGTTTTACAGACGAAGATATAATCTTCTTTGTAGAATAGATTTTAGGAATCTTTATTTCTATTATATATAACCAGATAGTCTCAGATCTTAAATATAATAAAAAATAAAAGCAAATTGTTTAAGAGGAGATCAGCTTATTAATTGAAAATGGTATTTGGAAAGAGTATATTTTATTGAAAGGAGGGAATCTTGTTTTAACAAAATGGGTATTTATAATAAAAACAAAGAATAATAAGATTGAAAGATTCAAAGTATAATTAGTAACAAGAGGTTTTAGTTAAGTTCTTGGAAAAGATTATAATGAAACCTTTGCTTCTATAATACGATTCGATATATTTCGCTTATTCTTAACAATTATTATAAAGGAAAACTTGGAGTACTAATATTTCAATATAAAGAATACTTTTACAGAATCCCATTTCAAAAAGGAAATATATTTTGTATCACCTCAGAAAATCAATATATCAAATAAATGTGTTTTATACACATTACAAAGTTTATATAGCTTTAAATAAGCTGGATGAGATTGGAGTCAATTTTTAAAGTTTGAATTAATTAATTGGGGCTTTACTCAAAGTCTCATCGATCCATATTTGTATATATATATTATTCGATAATT
Organism: Botrytis aclada; assembly: GCA_014898285.1. NCBI lineage: Eukaryota > Fungi > Ascomycota > Leotiomycetes > Helotiales > Sclerotiniaceae > Botrytis > Botrytis aclada. Next base: position 767,396 of record RCSV01000001.1, on the reverse strand, counting down.
CAATCTATTAGTTTATATTAATAATATAATTGCTTTTTCAATCTTAAAAGATTAATTCAATTAGTTCTCTATAATACTCTTTTTGTGTTTCAATTTCAAGAATCTAAAGGAAATTAGTAAGATTTTAGACATTAGAATTATAAAAGATCAAACAAACAGATTATTTATATTGGATCAGGAAGAATATTTGGAAATTATACTTACAAAATTCGGAATTTTATATATTTAGTATCACATTAAGAAAATACTAGCTACTGATTATTCATATCTATGATTAATTACAAAAAACAATAAACTAATCGATATTATCGAATATCAATAAGTTATAGGTAGTCTTATTTATTTAATAATATATACAAAACTAAACATTTTCTTTATACTAGGCTGACTATCACAGTATATGGCAAAGCTAGCGAAATACTATGGAATAGGAGTAAAGAATTTAATACGATATCTGAGAGCTATAATCATTTAAAAACTCAAATATGGGCCTGAGGGAGTACAATATCAAATCGCAAAGGAGTATAATTTATTAGTAGATATTATAAAAGTCTTTATTGATACAGACTGAATAAATGATTAATATAATCGAAAAAGTATTTTTGGGGGAATTGTTATGTTTTATAAAGAACTAATATCATAGGCTAATAAGAAATAGAATTTAGTAGCAACATTGAATATTAAATCCGAATATATATCAATAACAATATTCACCAAATAAGGGAAATAGTTAGTCCAAATATTCAAAGATTTTAAAAAGACAGAATATATATCTACACATAGAGATATTATTCAACTACTAAACAATAACCAAAAAGCAATAGCTCTAACCAAAAACCCATATCTACATAAACGATCAAAGTATATTAATATATATTACTACTTCATCAGAAATCTTATTGAAAAGCAAAAGGTAATAACCAGTTATATCAATACATCGGATATGGTAACAAATGGGATAACTAAACCTCTAGCAAAAGTAGCATTCGAAAGGTTCAAGGATATGCTAGGATTGAGACTATAGAAGTGCGGAAGATCGGGGAGATCAAAGGTGGTAACTCCTATGGGGGAGTGTTAAAAGGAATAGAAGTTACCGGTGCTAAGCACGTGTAGTGATTAGTAATACGGTTACCTAAACGGGCTAGATTAGACGAACCATAGACAGGCATATTGGTCCCCTCATATAATACTAGAGGAGGATCAATATGCTTACACGCGTAGTAAGATAGTCAATATAGAGGCCTCTTCCACCCAATCTTTTAATAATTTCCTTGTAAAGACTTTAGAAATAATTTAATAATATCGAAATGAATAAATTCTAATCTTTTCGTTTTGTAAAAACTAAATTGTTTCAAAATTAGATTCTTTATTTTAATAAACACACACACTTCATATATAAAAATCTTAAATAAAACTTTAATTAGTTTTTTTAATATAATAATTTTATAAAGATTTTATATCTTTTTAAATCGAGGTGATTAAATCGTCTATATTATAATAAATAGTTTTCTAAATCCTTAAATCTATTTAAAAAGGTTTCTATTATAGTTTTATTCGATTTAATATTATTAATAATCTTTATACTTTGGAGAATAATATTTTTATATTTTTTTACAATATTTTAATAATATTTATTCCATTTTTTCGAAAGTATATACAATCTGAATTGAATCTGCCCTTAAGGTCAGCTTTACAAATCTTCTTGTCAAAAAGGAGGTTGACTTCTAATCCCGATATATACAATATCTTTGAAAGTAAAACCATATTATTATTTTCTAATTTTATTGTAGTAATATCTATCCGATTATAATATATAACTTCTTTATCAATTTTTATTATCTTTCTCTTTATCTTTTTGATATTTTTAAAGAGGGAAAGTTGGTTAGACATATATAAGGAAACACCGGTATCTGTGTATTAATAAAAAGGGGTGGTTTTATAAATAAATTCTTTAAAAACACAACACTCTTTGTTATCAAATTCTTCCTCGTTTTCTAATAAATCGAAATCAATTGGAAAACTCTTACTGTTTACAAAATAAATTTGATTACTTTTTCTTTTAAAAAATAATATTTTGGTTATCTTTTTAAATATTGCTTTTTGTTGTTGAGCTTTATAGTGTTTACAGATTAGGGTTTGTGTAAAGATAAGATCTTTGCAATTATATAAAAAGTAATTTTTTTATTTGTAGAGATGGTAAGTATAAATATTAATTGTTTCTTTTTAGTTTTATTATTGTCACGCAATATCACGTGCTACACACGTGCCCCGATCATCGAGATCGGCCTTTATGATCGATCTCAATTACATTATCACTATATTAGCTACTCCACTCATTACGTAGTCTACTAGGATAATAATCTTTCCCAAATAAGCGCCTACGTCGCCTATTTTGGGTATATATAGAGGACACTGATCATTACGATCAATCCTCAAGTCAATCTAGTCTATTAATCCTTTATCCTATTATCTCTTTATCAAAGGTGACCACTGACGTAGCTATCCTCCGTGATAATTATATTATTTGATTTGATTTTTTACTATTTTTTCGTTGGTTTAGAATTATATACTTTCCATTAGCAATATAGACTTATTCTATCTTTTGAATACTAAATTCTTTAATAATAAGATACTTAATCTTATTTTCCACTACTAATATACTTTGAACACTTATAACATTGATTATCGTTTGATATTCATTTGGAAGATTTCTAATCAAAATTAAAAATAGAATTTCGTTTTCATATAAATCTTTAAATACAGGATTGATAATATCAAGCTTGTATCAATATTCTTTCAATTTATTCCAAACTTTAATAACAATTATCTTTAAATAGTTAATAGATTTGAAAATAAATATTTGAATCATTATTAAATATGAATTAATTATAATATTATTAATTCTTAAGTACTTTGTTTTCAGATAGTTTATTAGAAAAGGTGCTTATACCATATATCACGCTATACTATATCAGAATTAGCCCACATATAACTCTATTGAATCTATACATATATATCGTATCTCTATATAGAACTTAATAATATTAAGACTTTTCCACCAATTTCTACATAATCTTTTAACAAATTATAAGCCTAGATTCGCGTAATGTTAGGATTAATCTTCTGGAGTTATTTGATTAATGCTACAATAGATAGTAGCGATTTCATTAAATCCAGAGACTGTTGTCTTCATAAACAAGATTAAATCTTAAAAACGATTAGGTGGTATCTGGCCTAATTCAATTGATTGATTGGAGAAGCATAGCTCTGTTCAGCAAATGAATCTGGCTTTGGTGTTGTTATAAGATTCCGGTATCCTATATAATATTGTAAAATGTATAATGCTATTATAGTGAAAATTATAATGAATATTCAGATACACAGCACCACAATAATCCAATTTTCAAAATTGAAGATAGTGGAGACCATAATGAATACTTAGGTGTGTGATACTATAGTAATCCAATCTTCAGGATTGAAGATGATGGAGATTGTAATAAATATTTAGATATGTAGTATCACAACGATCCAATCTATAGGGTTGAAGAGGGCAACAAAGCTCTGGCAGACAATTGCCACCCACTCTTATCTTCTTTCGATAATTCGAGAATCTTAGTTATAGCAAGATTCCCTTGTTTCATTTTCGATTCTTTTCTTTTCGATTCCTATAAGCTTTATATTGATGGCAATAATACAATATAAACAACCAATAATGCTTTATAAATCGATCAAATTTTATATAGTTGAGAATTATTTGTAGAAAATCTTGAAGTTGAGAATGCTTTGGATATAGTTTATAAGGGAGCTACAAAACCTATCTAATTTAATAAGATTTTCTTTGTTTCAGAAATTTTCTCACTATCCCCTTTATTTCTTCGATAGTTTTCTAATTATCTATATCTATAATCTAATAAATGTAATAATTATTGGATTATTGTTTTATTTAATAGATTTTTATAATATTTAATTTATTTCACTTATTAGTTCCATTATTTTATAACATTTCAATTCTCAATCTTATCTCCTTCCGATAAGCAATCGAATTTTACTTGTATTCTACTTATATACAATCATTTTGATTCTCTCCTAATCCCCTTCAAAAAAATCTTCATTTTCTTTTCGATCACCATCTTTATATAATTTCGACTTCAATCTTTTATATCGACAATAACTATATTAGCGATTGAGGAGAAAAAAGAATATATAAAAAGCCAAAGGATCTATAGGGACCCAAAAGCATTGAGTATAAAAAGCTGGAGATCTTAAAGGAAACCGAAAGCAATCCGAAATTATATATGAAAAAGGAACGGATAATTATAGTAGTAGGAGAACACATACTACTATACTTAGGGGAACATTTTAGTATTCCATTATATAGGAAATAATGGAACCATCTTTTACATTCCTTATAGTAAAGACCAGTAAGACCAAGGTGATCAAGGGTATCACCATTAGTCTTATATTCCCTCTTGAATATATCCAAAAAGGAGAGAAAGAGTTGTAGAATATACTCTATAGAGGAGCACCCTAGCGTTCCACCATATAGGAGAGGTGTACGATATCTCCTATACTCTTATAAAGGAAAGCAAGGATCAAGGGATTCTATATGATCAGAGTGATCATATAGGAGACTATATCCCAGCTCCTTTTAAAGAAAAAAGCTATAAAGATATATGCTCTATAGATTAATAGGTATCGTACTATCAATACAATCCCTATGCCCTTAGAGAAGTGTCTACATTAGATATTGGGTAATCCTAGAGGAAACGATTTTCTTTAAAAATTGATTAAAAATATTGATTTCTGAAAGAAATATTATCAACGATCAGCATTTTCATTATCAATCACTTACTAATCCCAGAACACTTCCTGGCAGCTTTTGAGATCTGACTTACTAATCCCAGAGCGCTCCTTGAAGACTATTGAGATCAATACTATCACCTCAAAGCACTTTCCAATATATTCTGAAATCAACTCGCTAGTTTCAGAGCATTTATTAACACCTTTCAAAATTCACTGAATGAGAGCAATCAAATATTATACACACATTTTTACAATATAGATCATACCACTTAGCTTGATTGAAATCAACTATAGCACCGATTTACAATATAGCTTCCATAACCTTCCCATAGCTTTCGATAGGCTATATAACTTCAGATATACGATATCAGTATGGGGGAGTGTTAGAAAAGGTGCTTATACCGCATATCACGCTATGCTATATCGGGATTAGCCCACATGTGACTCTATCGAGTCCATACATATATATCGTATCTCTATGTAGAACTTAATAATATTAAGGCTTTTCCACCAACTTCTACATGATCTTTTAACATAGTTCTATAATGTTCATATTATATTATACTCATCAATAAATACTTTATTATTATCATTGAGTAATCTATATATATATAAAAATGTATTAGCTTTATTTTTTAAGTATTTGATTTTCTTATTAAGGTTAAGTCTAATATTTACAATTTGCTTTTTATAAGAATCAGGAAAATTTCAGTATTATCAATTTCCATCCCGATTTTTTCAATTTTAATATGCTTTTGTAATGTAGATTCAATTGTATAAAATTAATCCTTTTCTTTCAATTATATTTTCATTTATCGAAATTATTGCTCTTAAGTTTTTTGAATAAGATTCGGAATATTTTTGATTTGTTTTTTGATTTTGTTTATTTTGATATCTATACAAAAAATTTGTAAGATTTTTTTTTCTTTTTCTATATAAATAGAACTATATAAATTGTAAATATAAGTATAATTAATATCATATACTTTTTGTTGTACCGCGTATATATTTATTTGTAAATAGTACTATATGCTTTTTTAACTTTGTGAGTTAATAGTAATAATAATTACAGCATTGTAAACTAATTATAGGATAGTACTGTGCACTCTTCAACTCCACGAGTTGGTTTGTAATAATGATTGTGTCAATTATATCCAGAGGCTATGCTAACCGAGTCTTATAATCTGTTTAAAGATTGTATAAAAGAGGCCTCTGTATTGATTATCTTGTAATGTATATTGGCATATTGTTCATCCCATAGTATTATATGGGGGTGACCAATATGCCTGTCTATGGTTCGTTTAATCTAGTCCGTTTAGGTAACCGTATTACTAATCACCACACATGTAATGCACCAGTAACTTCTATTCCTTTTAATATATTAGAACTTTTATTTCATTATTATTAGGAATAAAGAAATTAAATAAAGAATATAAAAAAACTTTATTCTAAGAAATGGCTGCATTAGGATAAGATCTACAAGAGATCAATGAAAGCTAAAAAGCTAGATTAAATGAAAAAAGCATAAAGTAAGGCTTTTTTCCACTTTAAAAAAAAATCAAGAATGAATATACTTTTAAAAATTCAAGAAAATCACGTGTTATATTGCTTATTAATCAATAGAAGTTGTCAACCAGAGCTTATCTCATTTTCAGACCCTCTTTATTGATAAACTATATAATTGTTGGAAATAGACAGCAAGTTACGCATAAAGAGTGATATATTGAAAGATGTGGTTAAGATCTATATATCCGGAAAGCCAGGACGAAGGAGTTTTATAGTGGTATGTATGTGCTATACACATATATTACACATATGATTTCCAACATTCCTTTTATAGTAGGAATCTATTATTCAATTATATAAACTCTATATACATATTTAAAGAATGAGTTTCATTAACTTCTACAATAATGCTAACTCCTTTTAAATTACCTGTGGTATCTATGTCTCCTGTGGAGTTTGATTATTCTACAATTTTCAATTGTATTGTAATACAAGAGTGCTCTTTTATCAATATTTCTATTTGGAGTAGGTGAAATGAGGTATACTAAATTTATATATAACTTTGCCCAAAAATGGTAAAGTTATATATTCTTATTTTCTTCTCTTTAGTTTTATATTTAATGATCCTTTTTTGATACATTTACATTTAGTATTTCAGATCTAATCCTAGACTTTTTTTATGAGTTATAAAGTTAGGATATATAAGCTGTTTTGTAAGAATATCGGCTGTTTGCTCAATTCCTGGGATTCAAATGATATACAATCTTTTGATATCCACTATATCTTTTCAAATATAATACCATTGAATATCAATATGTTTCGCTTTGCTGTGAAACTTATTCTTTTGTATCCAATCGACTCCACTTGCATTATTACAATATAATATTGAAATAAAGGATTCAATCTCTAAACATTCACCCAAATCTTTTACTAGTTTTTCCATTCAAGCTAATTCTTTTGCTTTTTTATTAACTATTATAATCTCAGTTTCCATTATATAAAAAGATATCGATTTTTGTTTTATTGAAGATTATATTATAACATTATTATATCTAATGATTGCTATTCCTTAAATAGATTTTCTATTAGAAGTAGATCCTCAAGTTGAATTTGTGTATATACAATATTTATATGCAAATATATTTAATCGATTTGAATAGATTGTACTGATTATATATATATTAGCAAAATATTGAAGCAAATGTTTTATAAGTATTAGATGATTTTCCCTTAATATGTATATAATATAAACAAACTGATCTATAGTATATGCTATATTTGATTGAGTATAATTAGAAGAATAGATGGTGTTATTAATAATTTGAAGGTATAGAATCTTATTGTTTTTGCAGAGTAAGTCGTTTTTATTTATATTTCGTATAATTATATCGAAAGGTAGAAATAAATCTTTTGTATTAATGAGATCGATTCTCAATCTTTACAAAAAAAAATTTATATAATTCGATTAATGTATTTTAAATAATTAATTTTATTGATTTCGTTTTATTTGAATATTTAAAAATATATTGGTTTTATTTAAATCTTTGTATTTCCATTTGTATCCTATTATTTTTTTTTATCGAATTCATATTGATATAATTTTCTATTATTAATAGATCATCTATATACAATAGGATATATATTCTTTTTTTTATAAAGAGATTTGGATTTACTATAAATTCTTTGAGTCCAATCTCTTTGAAAAACTTTCATATAATTATCCACCAAACTCTTGATATTTGTTTAAACCTATAAAATGATTTTTTGAATTTGAGATATAATTTATCTTTAAATTTAATCTTAGGGAAGATTTTTTTGAAATATTTTAATATTTTTATAAGGATTTCTATATCCATTAGCTTATCATTCAAAAAAACAATATCAATATTTATATTATTAATCTCTAAATCTTTTACTATAACTTTTACCAATAAAATATACAATATCAAATATCTTACTATATCAATAAAGGTTTTTTGAAAATCTATTCCATATCTTTGAAAATAATCCTTGATTATTAGTCTTGCTTTTCTTTTAATCAATTTATCAAAACGATTTAATTTATTTTTTAGAATATATCTGCTATTTAATAACTTTCGACCTACAGATACAACTTTATTTATAACTTTGAAAATATTATTATCCTTGAAACTCTACAATTCATTTCTGATTACTTCCATTCATACTTAAACATCCCCTCACATAGTGTCTTCGAGCTTTACTGATTCTTCAAATATTGAATTAGAATTACAGATTATAAAATCTTCAAAATATACAGAAACAATATATAATACAACTATATACTAAACAATCTAATCACTGAAAATCTTTCTCAATCGTTTCTTACAACTCTCATTCAAAGTATTTCGAATTAGAATAACTATTAGAATAAATCTAACTCTTGGAATCTCTACAATTATTTATACTTTCTATCTTGAAAATAAAGATACTTGCATATTTTGTACTAAGTATCCAATTCCCTATAATTATCGTTGCTATAGTATATACAAAAAATAAATCTAAGCTTCCTCTCACTCTTTTTGAATCTAAACTTTTACTCGTTTATTAGTATACACATCTTCATGTATATCTTCTTATAATACAAATTGCACCCTTCTTTTCATAGCCTTTTGCTTATTATATAAATAAGGTTTCCTTTTCCTCTCTGTCCCAGGCGGTTCTGGAATTCCCTTATTTTTAAGGTTTATAAAAAGATATCTATATTCATCAAAATTAATATCTACTATTCTAATAATAGTTTTGATATAAAGATTGAAAAAGCGATAAATATTATTTCCATCCATTCTAATTATAATATATTTTCCTTTGAGTACTTTAAATTTGAATTTCTTTATTATCAAATCTAATTGCTGAGAATTCCTAACCTACACTTTATAATCGAATATTCTAAGTTTTTTAAAGTTAGATTGTCTACCATACATAGCTTCGTATGGTATTATCGCTGTAGAAAGTATTCCAGCTTTTTCAAAAGATAGGGATTTGGTAGGAGATCTGTTTTTTAGATATACAGTATATTTAATAATGAATTTCTATATATTAGATTCAATTTTAGATTCACTTAATAACAATCTTATAATAGTATTAATATTTTGAATCTTTTTTTCTACAATTCTATTTATAAAATGTTTTTTGGGAGGTGATGGTTCGAAGATTAAACCTTTTTTTCTAATTTCTACTTGAAATAATATCCCAAATTTATCCTTCCTATTGTTTACTTTAATAATAGTAATTTTACAATTGAACTCTTTCTCAATCTGATTGATCAAATCCATCAAAATGGGTATAACAATACAAGCAGATTTATCTTTCATGAATTTGATTCAAATTGTTTTTATTGCATTGTTAACAATTGCAATAAAATATTTATTTCTATTCTCAAAAAGTTTTTGAATTCTTAATAAATCTATATATAAACAACATAGTTTTGTAAATATACAAATAGCTGTGTACTTATTGAAATACTTATTTATCCTTTCTGCAAAGCAAGGCTCACAAGCTTTTCGACCAGTATTTCTCTTTCTTTTAATATAATATAAGCCATTCGAAGCTTTTTTTAATTTGTTTATTTGATTATAATTGAAATAATTTAAGTATTGATATACAATTTTAGTTTTATCGTTATTCGCATCAATCTCTTCTATGTCAGATTTTGAATCAATTATATATGCTTGTTGAATAAATGGTTATTAAATAATATAATTGTTATTGATACATCTTACAGTTATTTCTAGCTGATTATTTTTTTAGTATAACATTGAATCCCCTTCGAAGATAACTTTTCGATCTATTTCCACAAATGTCCCAACTAAGATAAATTGATTATATCGAAAATCTTTAACATACCAAATATTTTTTAATATAAGATTGCTAATAGTAGCTATTCTGTATACAATGCTTGTAGTGTATATATGATTCACTGTTTTGACTTTTCGTGGTATATCCTAATATATAACATTGATAAGATTTTCAATAAAACTAGTGAAATAATAAAAAGCTTCTGAATCAAAAATCTATATATCATTTTGGATTTTAGCAGGTATTACAGTATAAGAATAAAAGAAATTAATATATTTGTCTACTATAGTTACTTATACAAAACCATCATTATTAGTTTTTTTATTTGAATACAAAACTTCTCTAATCTTATTATACTCCCAATAAACATTTTGCTAGTATTCTTTCTTTCTATAGAATTTGTAAGTGTAAAATTCCGTTTTATTAATTTTACTAGAATTTGATAAAGTTATATAACCTCTTTCAAATATATATCTTTTTCCATTTTTATAATATTCTTTATATCCTTTTCTATCTTTTCCTTAAGTTTTCTTATTACCTCTGCCTTTTATATTTCCCTGTATAATATTAACTATTACTAATTGATTTGTAACACCTCAAAAAATCCTTTCTATCTATTGTAAAGCATATAGTATATCTTGAAGATTCATATCCACAGATGTAATGAAATTACATTATATCTGCCAGACTTCTGTTTCCGGTAATACACTTAATAATTGAATGTATACCTCATCATTAGAGATAGATTGTTGTATCGCAGATGTTTTATATTGATAATCAAGGAATCGATTAAAGAAGACTTGAATAGTTTCAATCTTAGAATTGAATTACTTGTGGATAAAGTGTTTTCGAAGATTTTGGATATGCTATAGATTCGCAGTATTATTGAAAGTCAAAAGTTTCGTTCAGGCATCTATAAGATCATTCGCATCAATTATAAGCATAAGTTGAAAGCGATATATAAGAGTCAAGCACAAATTGATAATAGAGAATGCAATCCTTTTCTTTTTTTTCTATTCAACAATTTCGATATGGTTGGCTCTAGATTCTATTTCTATTTCTGTATATATTTCTAATGTAGTAGCCGATATCATTACAGCTTAAATAAATTTATAAAATTCTATCCAATTATTGTTTTTGAATATAACTAGAGATCCCCATTTTGTTTGTACTATATCAACAATAGCTTAGCCTACCATATCTCGAAAATAGGGGTTCGTAATATTAAATATATCTAAGAAACATAGTATAAAAGAAGCTTATAATAACACAGAGCTCATAACCTGTTGGAAATAGATAGTAAATTATGTATAAAGAATGATATATTGAAAGATGTGGTTAAGGTCTATATATCCGGAAAGCCAGGACAAAGGAGTTTTATAGTGGTGTGCACGTGCCACATACACGTGTTACACATGTGATTTCCAACAATAATATTAAGATTAATAATTTTTTATATTAATCTTTTTAATACTATTGATATTATTACTTACTAATAATAATAAAAATTCAAATTAATTAAAATCGAAAGGTAACATTTATCTTTTTGAGAATCTAAGAGTTTTTGATTACATTTTTGATAAAGAATTAAATCTATTAAATAAAAGTACTTCAATAATATATTTTATTTTTTTAACCACTATTTATTAAAAAATTAATTAATATTATTGAATAAATTAGCTTCAAATTGATTGAAATTGTGATAATAATATAAAATAATTTGAAAAATCTTTTTCGAAATTAAATAAATTATTTTATTGAGCTAAATAATTTATAAATTTTTTCAATTATATTAATAACATTAAAACTATATTATTAATAAAGATTCAATTGTTTTTTAGATTTTAAAACTATATGCCTTAAATTTAAAACATATAGCTTCGAAATGAAAATAGATTTTAAAATTAAAAGTATCCTACCTTTTCAAATTCAATAATTTCAATTCTTTTTAAAGAATTGATTTATATAATGAAAATCAAATTAATTAAAAGATCTTTAAAATATTTATATTTAAATTAAAAATAGTAATAATAATGGATTTCGAAGAGAGTGGGTACTTAATTTAATAAAATATTGATTTTTAAAAATATATATTTTTAATATATATATATATATAATTGAATAAAGTTATTATAATAAGAAAATTTATTTATATATATTAAATCTATATCAAAATAATACAATTATTGAGTAATTTACAATCTTTAATTGAAAAGTCGAAAAATAACGAATTGTTGGTTTTCACACCAAAGCCGGAACCAAATTGTTTCAGACTCTATGGTGAAAAACCTTCGGGAGTCCCCTGCCTCGAAATCAAGGCCGAAAATTATGTAATCACCGTGTGGTCTGAGAATGAGATAAACCAGAGCCTGCTTCCCATTTAGACTAAATTATTAGTCTAATCCTCTTATAAATCCATTTCCCTACTAGCTCATGACCTACGATACTTTCAAAATATGATTTCATAATATAATATGATATGATAATCTTATAAATGAATATGTTATTATTTTCCCTATGAAACTCTCAATTGAATAATTTCAAAAAAGAAAAAAAAAAAAAAAAAAACGATTTTTAATTTTTTAATTCAATCTCTCTCTCTCTCTCTCTTTTAATTTTTCAATCGATTGAATTGAAAATAATATCGATAGATTAATTTACCATTCGAAAGATTTCGAAAATCTATGAAAATTGTATAATTAATTTTCAAAAAACTTTCACGGTTTTTAGCTATTTGTTCTAAAATTTCAATCTCCACAATAACAACAATAATTCTAAAGTGATGGAAAATTAGTTGATTAATAGATTTAATTATTTTTAGTGTGAAATCCGGTTTTTAATCAAATTGGAGTTAAATGGATAAAGTTGTTGTAGATTGAAATATCGAAATGTAATATCGAGATATTTTTAATGAAGCATAGAAAAGTGACGGTTTGGAAGCTGGTTATGAAGTTGGGTGTATTTCATATTATTCCAGTTCAGACCCTTATCCTTACCTTCACTCTTAACTTCAAATTCAAATTCAGATTCAAATTCGTAGTCAAACTCATCCTCAAACTGGTCCTCAAACTCAAACCCAAACCCAAACCCAAACCCAAACACAAACACAAACCCCAATTCAAACTCTTCTCTACCCCCCCTCCTCCCTCTTCAAAGTTACCGGCCGGTTGGGGTTATGTATATTATGTATCATATCATATCATTTTATTCTTTCCTTCTGTGTACTTCTTCTTCTTCTTCTTCTTCTGTGTTCTGCGATGTTGGGATTAGGATTGGATATTGGGTGGAATTTGTGTTTGTGTTTGTGTTTGAATCTGAATATAGATGGGAATGGGGATTTAGATTGAAAGATGGAAAGAAAGAAAGAAAGAAAGAAAGCTTGATCTGATCTGTCAGATTGATTAACTATATATTTTACATTTACTTTCACAAAAATACAAACACAAGCACAAGCACACGATTCAATTGAATCCAAAGATTTTTAAATTCAAATGTTGTTTATTTATTATCCATTCATTCATTGTAAGTTATTCATTCCGATTGATTTGATTTGATTTGATTTGATTTGATTTCGTGATACTAAAACGAGCGAGCGAGCGAATTTAAATATACATTCCATCCTCTCCGATTCCATCCCATTCCATCATCATAAAACCCACAAAAGGAAGGAAAGAAAATCTATCTATTTCTAGACTGGTTTCGATTTTCCATGTAGGATGTGAGTATGATGTTTGTATGTGAGCGTGTGTAAGTGTGTGACAATGTGTAGCCCAAAGCAAAGTAAGCAGAGAAAACTCCATCCCATTCCATCCCATCCCATTCATAATCATTGGTCATGTCAATCCATGACGATTATGAAGATCCCTTTCAAGTCAAGTCAGGAAATCTGGAAACTAACTGCTCGTATCTTGATTTCATAGTTGTGTATCCGTATCCACCCATGTCCATACCAGTATCCATATCCATATCCATCCATTCCATAACCGTATCCATATCGTATCACAACCCATCATCATCGTACATCGCCCCATCATCTACTCCTTCACTCTACCCAAAACCTTCTTCCCAGGTTGAAACCCACTCTTAGTCTTCTCCGTAATGGAACCCGCAGAGTTTGTTTTTTGCAAAGCTAAGCGTGCCATTTCACCCTGATCTTGATCGGCGGGTTGAGAGAGACGTCGTGTGCGTTCTACGCGGTAGGTTTTGGCGGGGAGATGCATGGATGCGAGAGCGGCGGCGAGACCGAGTGCGGAGGCTAGAGGGGGAGTGTTAGTTTTGTGTTTGAGGGGGGTGTGTGAGAGGAAGGAAGAATGAAGAAAGAAAGAGGAAGACAGAGATGAAGATAAGATAGAGATGAACAGATCCAACCAAGTATTGTGATGATATGATAGTAACGATAAATTGTTATGATATGAGATAGAACAGATCCAATCAAGTATTGTGATGATATGATAGTAACGATAAATTGTTACGACATGAGATAGAACCCAAAACAGAAAACAACAAAACACACCACACCACACACACCAATCCATAAGTTCAACTCATCACATCATATCAAAACAATCAACATAAGCAATCCAAATGAGAAAATGAAAACTTACCACCAGCAGTAACAACTCCCGTAACAGCAACCATGATGAATGATTTCTTGGATGTCTGTTGATTTGTAGATTGTGTGATTGTTATATGGTGTTGTGTTGTGTTGTTGTGATGGATGGGTAGGTAGGGTTGGAGACTTTAAGTGATGGGTTTGAAGTTGAAGGTGATGTTGAAGGTGATGTCGATATTAATCTTGATGAATAATATCCAATCGACCGTACAGTCAAATGAACAAGGTATTTATCGTAATGAGTTCAATCAACCGTATATCGATGTGTGTGGATTGTATTGATTGTGTTGTAAAGTATTGTAAAGTATTGATTGTATTGTAAAGTGTGGTAATTTTCAGCAAAGTCAAGTATCGCAAAGGATTCTCTTTCTCAACATCATAAATTAAAAGAAGAAGAAAAGAGGCAAACCTCCCAACAAAGGAAAACGCCTCCTCATTAAGTATACGTACCTCTTCTCCTCTCTCCTCTCTCCTCTCTCCTCTCTCCTCTCTCCTCCCTCCTCCTTCTCCCTTCTCAGTCCATCCCATCTCATCCCATAATATCATACCACACCACACCACCCCCAAACCTCCTGTTTCAACCTGGCGCATCTAACTGGTCCATCGTGCGGGGTAACTCCAAGCCACTAACCCGCATGCAACCACGCTACTGACGCCTCCCATGCGTAATCTGGGGATTGATGCAGAAAGTGGATTCCGTCGCTCATCCGATATCCACTTAGCTTCGGGTGTTGGGGAAGGATCTGGGGTAATTATGGGGATTGGTTGAATGTCGTGTGAGGTGAGGTGATGTGGTTTTTTTGTTTGTTTTTTTTTGTTTTTTTGGGAGGGGGGGGTTGAAGGGAAGGGGAATGGGGATAGAGGGTTTGAAAGGTGAGGAATTGAATGAGAGGATTTTTAATAGGGGATTGAGGGATTGAGGGATTGAGGGATTGAGAGGGATATTTGTTCAAGTGCTTATTAATTGATCATGTGTAGTACATATGGTATGTATGTAGGTAAGGAAAGGTAAGGAATTAATTAACAAGAACCTGAGTTGTATTATGCATTTCTTGACCTGACTAGGTATTTAATCATTTGTTACTACATGTTTATGTTTAATCATTTATTACTACATATTTAATCATTTATTCACCACGACCACCGACCAAAGTATCTACCGACCGACTGAAACATACCTACCATCTCCATCACCCACCACCAAGGTAATGATAAATAAACCTTCCAACCATTAGCGAAATGATCGCTCATCAATATCATCGCAATAGGAAGATGTAACATACCTAGCTATACATATACGAGGAGATCTGGAACGTGATTTGATGGATGATGGTCGGAGAGGATGTAGGTTTGTAGGTACCTAGGATAGGTATAGACATGTAAGGAAAGGAAAAGAAAACTTGCTCTTTCGAGTCATGAATAATAAGTTGATTAGTATCTACCTATCTACCTACCTAGATAAGTAAAGATCGAGGGATTTAATAACAAGAGAAGGATGTGTACTTAGTATATACATACAAGTTATCCAAGTTGCCTTTTATTGATTTCTGAAAACTATATCTATACAGAGTATATAATTATAAGAGTTCTAACAAATCATTATATCATATTGAATTACAGCACATATACATACGATACATACGATACATACAATACATACGATACATACGATACATACGATACATACGATACATACGATACATACGATACATACGATACATACGATACATACGATACATACGATACATACGATACATACAGTACTAGGGCACAGCTGTTCGTCGGCCGGATTTTACCCGGGAATCCACCAACACTACCCCCTCATTCAATCCTAATTATTAAATCAATTCTTCAATATTTTATTATTAAATTTTCAGAATCTCTTGATATATATATGTTTAATAATATTACTAATTTATATAATGATCCTATAGTTTAAACTCTTAATATTTAGTATACTAGCCATTTGTTGCAATATAAATCTTTATACTACTCCTTATGCTAGTTTCCAAATTTATAAATAATTGATTATCTAATGTATCCCAAACTGCTTGTAATACATTCTCTAATCTTTATCTAGTATATTCTGACTTGCTTTTGTTTATTACGATATCCGGAAACATCTTAAAAACATATACTTTTAAATGCCACCAAATATACTTAATAGGATTGAAATCAGGACTATAAGGAGGCCAAAGATTGACTAAAAGAATACCTTTAACTTTGAACTAATCTAATATTTTAATTGCTCGATATATAGGAACATTATTCTGTATAAATTGATACCCCTTATTTAATCCCTTCCAAATAAAAGCTACTTCTTTATTAAAAACCTCAAAATAAAAATTGATATTATATTTAAACTTCTTATTCTTGAAATCCTTATTTATAATATATAATTTGCTTTTCCTAATATTACAAAAGCCTTCCCATATTATAATCTTTATATTCTTATATGCACTATAGATTTGAATCATTTCCTGCTTTTATTTTTGTTTTAAAGTATAAAAAATCTATTTCTACTTTTTTCCTTTTCCTCGCTTTACAAAGCATTCATTCAATCAGAATATTAAACCCTATTCCTTCACTGTTTACCCCCGATGAGCTAAATACTAAGCTAGCCTTTTAATAATATGTTTTTCCTATAAGTTCAAGCCTCTTTCTAATTCTCCAATTAACTATACCATATTTCTTGAGAATCCTTTTAACAATATCCTTTTTATATTCAAGCTCATAAACTATTAATATCTTCTAATAAATTGATTTAGGTTATAATCTTATATATCATAATAGTATTCGTTTGTCTCCATTTATATATGATCTATCTCTAGCGGCTTTAGATAAAGTAGCTCCCTCGTTGTGTATCGCATCCATTTTGATAGTATAAGAAACAATAGTTAAAGGGATTCTAAGCTCCTTTACAATAATAGCAGGCCATACACCCGCCTCTACCTTTCCTACTATTTTTCTATGCATATATAGATTAAGATAAATATAAGATACATTATTATAATCGATTCGACCTAAGGGAATACATTGTGGTAGCACAATCAAATAAATCAATTAGTTGTAATAGGAAAGAATAACCTGAATTGACGCGTTTTTCGCGTTTCGGCAAACAGCTGTGCACGGTTACTGTACAATACATACAATACATACAATACATACAATACACACAACACACACCTAGTATTCCACCCACCATCCTCCAACCATCAAAAGCCGACCACGAATCCGGGGCCCCGCACACCCCTTCTTCTTCCTTCTCTCTCACTCGCACTCTTACTCTTACTTATAAAACCGATATAGACTACATTCCCCAAACCCCATATCTCCCTTCTTTTCTCTCTCTTTCTCTTTTCATTCCATCGCACTCTCATCTTTAGTTTCAACATACCTCTCGCTATACCTGATCCCTTTTCTTTCCTCCAAGTTTCCTCCCAATTTCCTGCAAGTTTCCACCAAGTTCCCACCTTTTCCCTCCCCATCCCACATCAAGTTACTCCCTCAAGAATCACAAACCCCCTTTCCCTCCCCATCCCACATCAAGTTACTCCCGTGCTTCCTCAAGAATCACAAACCCCCTTACGTAAAGACCCCTCCCCCTAACCCAAACTCCAACCCCAACTCCGCATTGTCCCCTTCCCCTTCTTCCAAGCCCCATCCCATCCCATACTCTCCACTGCAAACTCCAAACTCCAAACTCTATTCCTTCCTTCTAAGTTCTCACCGACCAACCACAACCACAACCACAATACAAAACAACTTATCAATTAGTTACACTGCCGATTCTCGAGTTCTCGACTATACATACATACATGCATACCACATATCTAGACTCAATACTCGTACAATACACAGGATACATGTATATCTACGCTGCCGAGAAACTAAGTCCAAGTACTATACATACACATACATACATACATCAGGATCATCCATTCCATTTCGGTGCGCCGTGTGGGTTTGACGGGAAAGGAGAGGGGGGGCTTAGCTATAATTTGTAATCTATAACCTATCGAGTTTTGAGTTTAGGTTTAGGTTTGCATTTGCGTGACTGACTGACTCGTTCGTGGTTTGAATTTGATTTGATGCGATGCGATTAGATTGGATTGGAATGATTGGAATGTTCTCCGAGTAAATGAATATGAATATGAATATGATTATGAATATAGATACAAATACAAGTATAGATACCTATATACCCATACAATTTACTCAAAATACACACAACTTTTCTCACACCTCACCATTTCCTAAATACTTCCTCAGCTCTGGTCGCGGATTGAATAGATTTCTTATACTGTATGTAGTCAGTCAGTTAATCTTTTATAAATCTAAGAATATATATATATACTCTCTCTATTTGTAATATAATATATAGAAAGTAATTATATTATATTATATTACATTATATAAGTTAGTTGATTTATTTTATTTTGGATTTTGTTTTTATCGTAGGTCATTGTGAAATTCTATAATAGGTATAGTAAATCACTTACTAATATCTTATTAATAAACTATATTATGATTATATAATATACGAATAATATGATTTTATATTATGAGATTATATTATCATATTATAATATAGCTATATCTCTTATCAAATTGATTTATAATGGAATAGAATGGAATGGAATCATATGGAAGATAATCGATAAATCAATAAAATTTAATTGGTTATACTTTCTATTTATTATGTAAATAGATTCTATAAGATTCGATTTAAATCGATCTTATTTATAAGCATAGAACTTACTAGAATTTCATTATAAACTATATAAACCTAGGATATTCTTTAAAGAAAACCTAGGAAAAAAGCAAGCAAATTAGATATAATTCATTCTTTTATACTATTTTGACTTCAATTCAACTATATATATTCGATTCGTCCCTAAGCTAAATCTGACTAAGTCTTCCACTAAATATTATAATATAATTTTTAACCTCCAAGACTATTTATAGAGCATGGAGTATGGAGAAGAAGAAAAGAGTAGGGTAGAGGTACCATTCACTATCTCTGATATCCATATACAGTAACCGAGCACAGATAGTTATCGAATGCTAAAATCGCACCAAAACTCATATAGATTATCTATATATTTTTCAATAAAAATCTTAGTTTTCTTTGATTATCTTTATATTATTTTATTTATTTTCAATTGAAATTTAAAAAAAAGAGATAATTTATTTTTAGGATTTTTATTCATTATAAAATCTATATAAAAAATTGATATAAATTAGAATTATTAAGATTTACTAATAAAACAAGCGAAAATCAAGAACTTTTCTTTTGATTCAAATTCGATCTTATAAATGATAACATTCTTGTATTCTAAAATTATAAAAATTACTAAATCTGAGATTTTCATTATATAATAAAATCATATTCAGAATTTTGATTGATTTTAATGACTTTGAATATTTCTTTTTCTTTTATATAAATAGAGCAAAATGCCTATTTTTGATGTGATTTTGGTATTCGACAACTATCTGTGCCCTAGTACTGTAATATGCTGGATTGTGAGAATTCTTTTCCTGCGATATTCACTATCCACCTAGTAAATCCAGAGATATTCCAGCATCTACAGTGCATCCCGCTGTTATAGAAGATTAGGCAGGCTATGATTATATCTTCTAAATACTTCTCATACTTTCCTAGAAATGAAATGCGAAGTAAAAATCCCGTGCTAGTATCTCTGTAAGACAGACTCTCGGTTTTTCTGTAGATGTTTAGGATTTGATATTTTCGGTATGGTGTCGAATAGAGGAGAGGAGTTGTAGCTTATATCAAATTTACCTGTATACAATAATACAATAACAAAAATCAAGAATAAAACTATAATGAGCCACACCCGCTAATCTAATCAAAGAATGGCCAATACCAAAAAAATCTTATTAGATTTCCAAATTCTATTGCCAAACTTCACAAAATCGCTAGAAGCGTTACTACTCAAAGAATCAACGCTATTATTGAAAATAACATGTTTTTTCCTCTCTCCCTTCTTCACCCCTTCCCCATTGGCCCCCTTCTCCCCACCCCTCACTCTCCTCACCCTCGGTTCCTCAAACCGTCCTTCCTTCCTCCAATCAATCTTCTCCAATATTCTCTCATTTTTTTGGGATGATATCAAAAACGCTTGTACTCATCGATAATCGAAAAATGAATCTTCAATGAATGACAATAAAATCCTATCTATCTCATCACACCTCGCTCAAATTTTCACACTAGCCAGATACTAAACATCAGCTAGAAGACACTCAGAAACTTTCAAGATATTACAAAATTATTCTCATCAGTTGCTGAAAAATAGTAAGAAGATGAATTACCTCCTTGAGAAATCTCAGTTGCAAGGAAATTCTACCGAGAGCGCCCTGTTGATGTCCAGATTTGATTGTGAAGTTGTGCATGGAGTTGAGTGAGAGAGATATGGATAGGTATTTATGTTCATAGATGGATTGATATTTTGTTTGAATTTGAAGAGCTTATGATTCACTAGATTAGCTTAGTCTCAGTGTATACCGAATGACTTGGTTTGTTGGAAGGAGAGGGGGAAAGGGGTGAAAAAGCGATGTTGTGAATGTATCCTAATCGCACGGTGGATAGAACCAATTAGAAGAGTGAATTACAGACCCCACAGACTCTAGACTCCAGAATTACACTATCATCTGCTATTTGAGAAACATTTAGATCCAGATAGCAACTCCAATTGATTGAGTTGCTGCACACGTTTCTGAGAATTTGTAAGCACTGAGTTCTGTTTATTTTAGCATTCAAGAGATTTATTCTACAAGATTCGTACGTACATAATAGTAAAAGATATTATGATAATTTTCGCAATGAATTTTCACTTTCGTCTAATATTTTTTACAACTATAAAAACATCTCAATAGCAATAAACTTATTGTCAAAAAGTGGCATAAATGATAGTGTTGTACTGATGAGAATCCACCGTCATCTCATCAAAACACACAAATGTGGAAATCCAAGCTCTCTTCTAAGATTACGATTCCAGCAAGCTCTTGATAATTATCTCCTTCTTGGTAAATTCTCTCGTCTCTGCAAAAGCTCGCGAGTCACTAGCTTCACAGACCTGGGAGACCTCTTGCTCCTTTTTCAACGTGGAATATGACTTGTATATTCTATTCACAGGACTAGCTACTCATATTTATACCAGCAAAGCCATGTGGATCAAATCTTACATCATTAGTAATCTATTTACTTTCTATGATTCTCTATAAACAGTCTACCTAAAATCTTTTCCACAATCGCGAGTATTCCTTCTCTAAGCGTCGACTGGGCCATATGTTTCTGGAAGCAAGTTCTCAATGCTAGCAAAGGTATCATGTTTGGGATTCGGAGCACTGGTTCAGATTCATTGACGCATATAATGGGATTTGGATCTGTTTTGTTTAAAGAGGCGGGATTGATAGTTATAGTATTAATGACAGAAATGAAATTTATGGTAGCTAGTGAAAAGACAGCATTAAACGAAAGTAAAATCACATTAAGGACGCAGAAAACTTCTCCTCTGATCTAAGACTATATCAACTTCCTATTCATTCATCGATACCTCGCAACATTGGCGTAGTTCAAGCACTTCAGTCACCCTGCATGGTCAGATAATCAAAAGCAACGATTCTCGCAGCTTTTATATCCATTTCCATCCCCATCTCCATCTCCATCCCACCCCCCAAAAACCCCTCCCCTCCCTTCCCCTCGCCTTCCACATCACATGAACTCCATCTAGTACATCCAACTCAATATCAACCCCCAATGCCCCACTCCCATTTCCACAATACCATCCACCACCTCCTCTACATCTCCGCAGACTTCTCGATCAGAAACTGAATCTACACTTATAAAGATCATTCGTTAGGTATAGTTTAACAGATAGAACTTAATGAGAGAATAAACATTTTATACACTCTAATATGAATAGATGAATCCCGAGTAATAAAACAACATACTTATCACCTTATAATTATATAGATATGAATTATTCGAATGCCCACTCAACACATCATTTATTTCCTCATACAAACCGCAGTGAATTTTCAGTCAATTTTATTGCAAGTATCTAACAACAAATATTAGAGTGTGATATCTAATCACAATCCTAACCTAGCAATTGGTGAAGATTAGTTGTAAAAAACCAAACTTCCTCTTCCTGTTGAAGAAAACAGAATTGCAAAACTCTTAAATGTCCCTCTCCCTCTCCCTGCTCACCCCTCGCACTTCAAAAAATCCCACAAAAAGCAGAATGAATACACAACCAAAATTACTATCCTCTATGATCTATTCCCCATCAAAAACAAGCAAATAATAACTCAAAATTTCAGCACTATATCTGCCTCCGTACCTAGTACTAGATTCTAATGTTAAAGCAAATAGAGATAGATAGTTTAGATGGTAGATATTGATTTGTTTTCTTTGGAGAGAGGGGGGTTGATGATTTGGAGCATTTAAGAGGTGATGTTTAGGAGGTGATGTTTAGGAGGTGATGTTTAGGAGGTGATGTTTAGGAGGTGGATATGACAGTGATGATAACAATAATAGTAATGACAATAGTAATGATAACGATATTAACAACAATAACAACAACAACAAAGTGAAACTCGCCATCACATCACCAAGAATACAATCTCCTATCCCATCCCATCAGATCACATCCCAAAATATCAGATTACATCACAAATTATCAGATCCGATCCCATAACATCCCATCACATCCCATCCCATCCCAAAACATCCCACCACAACAAATCCAAATCCAAATCTTCTCTTCCCTTCTCCATCTCAAACCACTCTCCTCAAAAACTAGCCCAATAATCTACCTAGCTATAATTCCCCCAAAATTCCAAACAAGCATCTTCACCGAACCCTCTAGATGTTTCTACATCACGAAGACTTCTTGAAACTTGGTACACTACACTTCTTCATGTACTTATGTATAAAATACAAATATTGAAGGATTACAGATTTATATATCGACATGTCAAGAATCAAAATCAAGAATCAAGAACCAGGCTTTCAACTCGCCATTCACATTGACTTATTCTCTTTTAGTGAACATTTAGTGAATAGACTATCTAGTTCTATCTATATATATATATACATAAAAAAGCAGGGAATTAGAATACAAATCGATATCTTAGTGTATTCCGTACAAAAAAAAGAAGGCAGGAAATATATACATAGCTAATCCCAAGGAAATCTAGAAAGATCAACGTATTGAAAATACTAAGAACTCTGGATCGGGAATGAGATCACTCACCGCCAGCTTTAGAGATCTTGAAAGTAGCGGAATTGATTTGCCCGCTTGAGGAATGATGTTGAGGTTGAGATTGATGTATGATAGTAATCTATGTTATTGACTTTCTTCTGTCTTGTGGTTATTCTTCGACTTTTTGTTGTTGTTGTTGTTGTTGTTTTTGTTGTTGTTGAAAATTGATCAAGGGGAGTGGTGGGTAAATTAACATTGTTAAAGTAAGTAATTAGTATTATTATCGTTTTGAGTTTGGCATCGCATGCACTTCATTACAGTAGACAAAAGGGCATAGAGTACTTATGAAAAGATTTCGATCAGATTATGATAGTACAATCTCAAGTGACTATTTGGAGCAAGCCATGAGAAGTAATGCTCTAGCAACAGATTGCTGCTCACAGAATGCGAACTTTCGCAAATGTGCGGATTATATAGTACCAACAGAGAGGAAATGGAAAAAGACTTGTGCGATCTTTGAGATTTCTCTAAAAAGGGGTTTAGGGCTTATTCACTTGAATAGTAATGTACTGTCCATTTGATAATTCACTAGATTATCTCTGTCTACTAAACACAGAAAATCTCTACCCACTAGACACAGAAAATCTTACACCACCTTTCAGTAATCCACCAGAGCCCAATCTTCAAGTCTCAATCCCTCCAAGACTCATCGCACTGGGCAACGATTCTTCCAAAAACCCCCTCATCGCCACCAACGGAACACCATGCCTCATCGCCGTATCCTCATCCCAGGAAGAATGCAATCCGATCAACAATCCATCATCAGCTCTCACCAACGGTGCACCCGAATGACCCCAATAAGTCCACGCATCATGTTTCAAGCTTCCAATGTCCGCATTCTCCTGCGGATCCTGTCCCAGTACCATTCCACAAAAAGATCCTTCCGATACCTCAACCAGATTATACTTCGTTTTCCGATTATCCGAAGTTTCCAAATCGTCACTCCCCGGTTGTCCAATACACACAATAGGTAATCCGTATTCCGGAAGTCGCACAGCCAAGTTCGCGGATGAGAATTCTGGAATCGAATCCCCAATCATCTCATCACCAATTTCCATCGTCACAATTTTCAACAGCGCCAGATCACGTTTCGGATCCCACACACGACATTCGACTTCGATTGCAAGACCAGTGTAACATAAAAGCCATTGTCGTGGTCGGGCTTTCCATTCTTCTTCCGTCTCGCCAATACAATGAGAACATGTCATGATCCATCCTGCAGGATCAATACAAACGGCTGTCCCGGCTTCATCTTGCGCAAAAATTAATGTTGATGTTAATAAATTGCGAACGTGAAGTCCCGATGGTAAATTCTCGAGCGTGGATAATGCGGTAGCTTTAAGTCGCGATTGTTTCTTGCGAAGAAGTGTGAGTTCGGCTTGGTTCAGACCTCGTAAGGTGGAAGATGGCGGTATAAGGTGAATCTTTTCGTTTATTCTTGGAGTGGTATGCGAGGTTTTGGTAGAAATAAATTTCACTGGTTGATCCAAAGTTGCAATCGGTTTGGATGGAAGTGAATTTGTCGGGTTTGTATTCAGAACTGAAGATCTCAGTAGGCGTTTGTTGTTGTTGTCCATATCCACAGTAGCGAATTGAATGCTTGACTTTATTTGTAAGTACAAGTAGTCGAACCTAAAGTTCCTGTGGGTATCGATTTCATATGTCGTAATGTATTGATACCAGTCCCCGAATTTCCATTGTTGAATCGAATGCTTTATATGGTAATGTCATGTCGTGTTAAAACGCGCTTTTACATCTAGGTCTTGAATGGTCTAGATGTATGCAATGTTAGAAATGAGTCTGGCCACGATCTTTTCCAGGTATTTTCTCCGGGGCGTTTTACAGACCTGAGTCTGGCCAAAGTCCGACATGCAACAAAATTGTCTTTGAATTTCGTGTTTGGGTGGTCGTTTTGGACGTGAGTGAAGTTAATATTGTTAGATTATCTCTAACCATTTTCTAATCAGCAAGTGGTATAACTTGAGGATATTTATTATACTTTCACTGCTTGCCTACATTTTTGGAGGAAGAATACGAATGGGAACGTGCACAATGTTTGTGTATATCACGTGATTTGTGATTATTCTGGTGACAGCACTACGATCTTGAATGGATAAATTAGTTGGATGCTAATAATCTGCAAGCTGTGTTTACATATCCAAAAAGAATGATTGAATTTCAGTCAGAGGTTGTTCTACCAAGTAATATGATATACCTTTTGAGATTTCCCCCAAGCACGTGCACTCCTAGAAATCGAATCTCTTCTCAATCTAGAACTATGAATGAGGACGAGAGTTGTCAAATCACGAGTCTTTGGGCTACAATTCCACTTTTCATCTGATTTTCAATAGTCTACGATCATAATGTTGCTGGTAATAGCAACGTATCAAGCCTGAATCCATCTCCAAGCCTTGCACTTCCCGCATTGTCATCTTGAAAGTCCCAAAATTCTGTATCCCGATTTGTCAGTATACCGTGTCATTTCAGTACACCTTTCCAAATATCCTGAAAGTTCTTTCTGTTTGTGTTTCGAGAATCTGATACATTTTGTATATATAATCCCACGCGACCAAGACCAATATGAGTAACCACCATATTTCAAACTATTTCTGAAAAGCTGTCGACTTTATGCCACCTTTAGCCGAGCTGTCCATGCAATCAAACATTTGACCGATTCAATATGTTGATCCGACAACAATATCGATGAATAATTTTCACACAATCTGATTTGACCATTTATCCCAGAATTCTGAGTGGAACTCTGGGCAATATCCTTATGGAAATGATTCAAAATGCGGGGTGTTATGTGGTGGTGTGGGCGTTGACAAATGTTGGATACCGGTACTGATCTGAAAATATTGACTTCTCTGCTGTCTCACTCATTACATACCTGTTTAGCCGGTTCATATGTCAAGCACCTCATGGTGTATCATATTATATCATATCATCGTACCTACAATACATCCTACCTACCTACACACTTACATTCATGCTCTCAGAATTCATCCATCACTACCGTATCCTACCTTGATATCCCATCTGTATTCATCTATCTGGAGATTGTTGATAGTGAGGTTGTATTACATATACCTCATAGCTTACACCCTGCTTGACATTGCATATACAACGCACTCGAAGCGGGGTTCCTGATATCGTAGACAACAAAAATGAGGGGTGAATCGGGGTGATCAACATATATTTCTCGCAATTCATCATTGTTTCAAGACAAGATAGACCGGCGATAGAACAAATTGAGAGCTGAGAATTCAATCCTCGGTCACAAATTAGATTCATGTGAAAAGCCGATGATTGAAATTCGATAAAGTTTGAGGATGGTAGGGATGAAGATGTGCTAAGGGTTTCCTTAGTGTGTATGGGAGGGAAGATCATTGATTTATGGATTCGGTAGATTTTCTTTTAGTGTTTTCGGGATGTGGATGTGAATGTGAACGGGATATGTATGATATTGATACATACGTAAGGGATTATTCTACTTCTCGTTCTAGTTTTGGTTCTAGTTTTTATCAACTGCCGTTAGAAAAGACAGATCACGATGAATACCTACACTCGCTACCTACACCCACTCGTAGATCGTTACTCGTATGTTGGAAGAAGAATTCGCACAGAAGTCAGTACTAATTTGTACTATACTACGACTATACATCCACTACACAATATCAAATCTCTTCTTGAGTCCGAACAACAGCAGAGGCAATGGCCACGGCAGTTGAATCAATGAGCTTTGATGGTGTTGTTGTTCAATAAATGATCAAGCTTCAGTAGTGGAGAAGCCGAGATACGGTGCACCATGATACCCCAATGTGGCGGGGATTGTGGATTTATGGATTTATGGATACTTATCTGACGGGGGGAAGAAATTTGATATTCCATGATATTTGATTGGTTGGACAGGACTTAATTAAGCTTAATTATCATTTAGCTAAACCCACAATTAACAATCTAAGACCTTTATTCGACGCGGAAGAAAATCATATGGGGAAGAGGGGAAGGGGGTGGAGGGAGGGGCCATGTCTTCAAATATTTCATTCCAACCTCTTCAATCTCTTCAACTCTTGATTCATGAACGACAACAATTCCACACAAATCAATTGGTTACTGTTACCCAAGCAAATTGCTCCAATCTCAATCCCCAAGCCCCCTAGTAAAATGTTGGACTCCACGCGAGCATACGATATGCAAACCAACCAATACAGACCAATACCACCTCACGATACCAACTTCAGAAATCTTAACGAAAGTTGATCGCTGTAAAAGACAAGGATAGATTCCGGGGTAACATACCCATTTGTTCGAACCAACATAGCGAGCTTTGCCTAATACAAGAACATCGCCGTTCCGTCCATGATCCACCGAGGCTCAATACTTCAATACACCGAAAGCAAATTTATGGTGCGTTCTGACATCTGATTGTATAACGCAAATTCATCCTACGTGAATAGGAAATGGAAGGCTGTGCGTGGTTACAATGTTACATTTGGTGCGCGTTAGTCTCTCGGTAGAAGAGATGGAATGTTGTATGACAGTCACACAGCTAACCATCAAAGTCAAGGTGTGTCAATCTCCTTCTTAACTGGTGTAGCATACCGTATCTTTAATTACGCCAAAAAGCTTAACAAAGCTGTTCAGGCAAATAGATGTGGATTATGAGGAATTATCGTGGTAACTACGAGCGTTCGTGGTGGTACTTTTCGGTCATTGCGAAACGATGAGACCTCAAATAAGCCACTTAGACATCCCTTGGGTTTTATCATTCGCCATTCATTTTTTTTTAGCTGAGTAAAATGGTCTCACATGCTCTACATATTTTCTCTTTTAAATCGGACATGATTCCCCATGGGGAATACAGAAGTCGATCCAAGACTTTCACTCGTTACCCTTTCTATCATATCTTACTTGCCCCCCTTAGTCAAAAGACCCCTCTCTCTGTACATGTCTACAATAACTCCACATTAGATTGATCCCCCTTCCTTTCTCCACTGTGAATTTCTCAAGAGATATAGAAGTATCGAAAGTTCGCCTTTTTTCTTTATTCGTCTTTTTCCATTTTTTGGTCATCGTCATCTTCATAGGGGAATTATATTTCTTTGTTTAATGGTTATGCGACGTCATCAGATGAGATTTATTGGATGACCATTTTACTATAAATTACCATATATCGTCTCAAATTCCATATCCATCAATCAGCGGAAATAACTCCGATTAATTGATCCTACGAGGAAAACGATATATTTGCGATCATTCCCCAAAACTAGTCGTTGAACATCAAAATGGTGTCAAGATTAGATGATTCGGATCAGAAGGTGGAGAGAGCAGAGGTTGAACAATATGAGACAAGTCCACCACCAAAAAGATCCCTTGGTGGAAAGGTAAAAAGACATTGTGCTCGATTTTGGTGGATTCATCTGATAATTTTCTGTATATCATTTCTCATCATTGCATTATGTCTGTAAGTATCTCTCCAGATATTCGATGTCTTGAAATCCGTACTGACAAGAATAGTGTTTATGTCGCTATGCCTAAGATTGCTCAAGATGGTGTTAATGATTCTTCTCTCGAAATCACCCAACTCAAATTTACAGATCCAACTCCAGATACCATTGTTCTTAGTCAAATCGGAACCCTTCACAGTCCTTCAATGTACACACCTACTCTTGACCCATTCAACGCCTCCTCATACCTAGTCACCAATGGACAATATGCTCCAAACCCAATGGTCATTATTCCTCTCCCCAAAATCCACGCTCTCCACCCTAAATCCACCGTCTCGGTCGAAAACCAAAGAGTATCAATCCTAAGCCTCGACGCCATCTCTGACTACACCACCGCCGTCCTCTCCAACGAATACGTCACCACAGCCCTCGTTGGAAAAACCAAACTCCACGAAGGTGCCCTCCCCGTCATCACCGTAAACTACAACCAAACCTCCACATACAAAGGTCTCAACGGTCTCAAAGGCTTCAACGTCACCAACGTGCGCGTCAACCTTACTGCTCTCTCCGGCCCCAACCTCTCCGGCTACGCATACATTCCCAATCCATCCGACATGACCATCATCATGGGCGAAGTCACCTTGGAACTTTCCACCGCCGCGGGAGTCGTGGGTAATTCCACCATCGCAAACATGACACTGGTACCAGGAAACAACACGTTACCAATGACGGGAACGATGGATCAAACAAAAGTGCTCGGAAGCGCGGATCTGACGACGGGCATCGTACAGTTGAGTATTGTGGGGAAAAGTGCCATTTATAACGGACAACACTTGGTGTATTATGAGAGGGCGCTTGCGAGTAATAATTTGAGCTTGGCGTTGAATGTGGCGCAGGTGGTGAAGGATAGTGCGCAGGGGTTGATTTGAAGAATGGGATTTGGGAAGTGGCGGAGTGAAGGATGAGAGGGCTATGTATGTATGGATGGATGGGATTATGGAAATAGTTAATTGATTAATTTCTCACCTGGTGTGAAAGAATAGTCGTGTGTGTTTATGTTTTTGGTCATGAGTGATGGGTTATGGGTCATGGGTTATGAGTAGCTTCATACTCTCCCTGTTGAATACTGTGAAGGTGGTGGATGAAGTGTATTTTGGGGGCTGGGAAACTCATAGCGTTTATTACATGGTTAGTTACCTACCTGTTTGCTGACGCAGCCATGGATTTGAATTTAAAATACCTATCTGCATACCTACATCATTATGTTATTATGAAGTTTTTCCATCATTACAATACCTTACTAAATCATGATCTAAAACTATAAGAGACATAAACAGTGAAAATCGACAGTTGAAGTAAGACCTACGATCAAAGAGGGAATAGTGAGATAAGGTATGAAGCGAGATAGAGAAGTTGTGAAAGTTGATACTTGGTATGCATATCTATACTATTCGTCTGAGTATGAGTATCTAGATATCGATCTCGATGGATACCTGTATCTGTATATTAGTATTGTTCGTATTTGGGAATTTTCTCGCGTGGATTGGGATTGAGTATGAGGTGGGGATGGGGAGGTGTTGTTTCTTGGTAAGATGAGATGAGAGGTTTATCTTTTTCTTGTTTTGGTTTGTTTTTCTCTCTTGCTGACTTTTTTCTTTTTTTTTTTCTTTTCTTTCTATCCTCTGTTTTTCTGAAGCGGCTGTTTTTATTCTGGGGATTTTTGTTTCGTGGGCGTATGAGGTGTGAGGTGTGAGGTATAGAGTATAAAGTAATGAGTATATGTTATCTGTATATGTAGGTATCTGTTCATATTCTATCTCTTTACATCGTCTTCCATTGTATTCCGGCGCAACCTATTTATCTTTTCAATGAATTGGTAGACTTGTCTATTGATTCAGTAGGGGGTGTGAGGGGGGAGATTTATTTATATATCCATTAACTCTTTATACGTTCATTAACCCTTTATTCAACCATTCATTCATTACAGCACATGCATGAATTGACATCCAAAATATTGTTTCCGGCTTCGAAATTGAGAAAACTGGCTCAGTTGTCACTGGGGTAATGAATTACCTTTGGGTAGTATATGAGATGAGATGAGATGAGAGGGGAGGGGATGGGTTGATTTACTTGATACTTCATAGTATGGAATTGTAAGAGGAGAGATGGTGCTCTTTCTTTCTCTTGGAAAAAGAAAAGAAAAAGGAGATGAAATTCGGTACTGGCTAGCCCGCTCGCTTGCTTGTTGCTGGGGAAATATGTAGTGGGTATCTAGAGTAACTGAGGGGGAAATGGTGTTGGTATTGAGATGAGAGATGATAGGATGATTATAAGAGTGAATAAACGGTATAGTAAGATTAACCAGAGAGTAGAATTTTAGAATAAATGCGGAGAGAAATCTACTATGAGAAGGGCATGTGAATCATCGATTGAATATATGATGAATAGTTGGCTAGAGAGAAGTATATGTAACCCTGAAATCCTGAGTATTTTTCCTTCTTTGTCTGCTACTGTTGGACTGAAAGAGAGACTCCGAATTAAGACGGGTGAGGAGCGTTGGGTTTCTGTATTTCTAGGCTGTGTTGCGAGGGTTTGTTGCTACTTGGTTATCGCAGGTGCGTGGTAATAATGTAATTTTGGATACCTTTACATTTGTAATGTTGAGACGAAAGAAGTTTTTCGTTGTTATTAGAAAGAATTTATGATTCTTTTTCATGGTGTAAAGAAATATGTTTTTGTTGTTGATTTTCTGCATTGTCATTTGTTGGGTTGTTTCATCGTTACCTATGTAAATCAGATGAGATGCCTGGTTCCTTATGCTTGGAAACGAGAGACTGCTCACTAGAGAATTTAGTCGACTTCAATACCTACCACCCAGGTATCCTCCTTGTCTCAACTTTGTCTAATAGCCGGCCGCGCTGTACATGAGAATTCAAAAAGCTCACGAAGACATGGTTTTATACTACTTTTCTGCACGGTTCTGGGGTCTGTGTGGAGATTGATGGATGGATAGAAAGATAGGAGGACTTAAACGTTCAAAGATCACGGGGCTGGTGATTGACATAAGCATGAGAGAAAGTATAGAGATCCATCTTCGACTTGAAGGTTCGACTTGGCTCGAATTATTGGGATATTTCAGTGAATAATATTCAAGCAAAGACGACGGATATTGGAACTAATACTGGAGTCCACCAATCTAATTCTCAGAAATCAGGGATCCTCACCAGTGGTTAATTACATCACTAGCGAGAATTTATATATGTATGCTCCTCATTTATATCTTCAACGCTTAGCCATCATAGAGTTTACTGAGATAGACGGCGAGATAAGGATTGCTTGTCTCCTGCTTTTCCTCGATATACAGAAGTTGACCTCTAGTGTAGTTCTGGAGCTGGTTACCGGATTGTATGAATGTGTATGTGTGTAAGAGAATGGGAAATGAAGAATTGTTAACATATTTTTATTGTTGTCATTGTTGTCACTGTTGCAAATTACTGAGATAGGTTGACTGTCAAAACCACGAAATTTAGTAAAATTCAACATGTAGAACTTGAGAGCCACAGGTAAACTTTGTTGGATTCATTCAGTATATTATCTCATGAGTGCTCTCAAGATCCAAGGGTTCCTTCGATTGTGTATGTTGCCCTTCAAAAAGCTTTGGGGTGGTGCAGAGCCGAATCGAAGTATTGGTTTTATACTAACAGATTGGTTCAGATAATACATCGTTTGCTCCAAGCAGAATTCCAAAAAGAAACATGTCCTAGGGTCACCCCACTACTCGTTTAGCATATTTTACTCCATCATGCATGGTTAATTACTATTTATTCAACCCACTCTCCCTACTCCGAACAGCATTGTGCTGGATAAAATATGACGAATAGGCAAAGGATCTCCGAGCGCGCCTCCAAGATCTAGATTGATCTTTCGTGAGAGGGTTTCCGTGCGAATCTCTCATTCTCGCTCAAATCACCTTGAGAAACCTCTATTACTCATTTTGACTACCATTAGAAAGTCCATTGATAGCGACCTTATGCCAGAAATCGACAACAAATATTTATCGAACTTCAGATGATAATTTCACTCCATTTGGATGCCTGGATTGTTCATGGCAATCTACTACTTCACAGTCACTGGATTTCATATTCCCAGTTCGTAAATTATGAAGTATGGTCTAAGTATCTTTCCTCAGTTTATTTATAAGCAGTGCTTTGATTGTAAAGTGAAAGAATTATATTTATAGCTTATAACCTCTACGAAGATAAACTGGAAAGACCAACGGCTCTAGATGAGCTTCAAGAGGGTTACAGATATTGGGCGCGGAGAGCCTGAAAATACATTGTCTGTATTTGGTGAATTATGCTCCTGACAGAAGACACTCTGGTGGTTGATAAGCCACCGAGCACAACGAGACACAGACAGTAAGAAATTACTACCGTGAAACACTACTTCTTGAGATACTTATAAGAGAGGTTTCTAGCAATGGCTTTGCTTGCACAAAAGGAATTTTTTGAGTCAATTGACTGCTTCAGTGGACGAAAATGAATTCCATCATTTCAACTGTAGCTACTAGCTCATAATAATTTGTCGCAGATTAGGCATTCGTTTATTCCAAGGAGTCAAATTCTTAATCTGACCTGGTGGTTGAAAGGTTTTCATTCTTCACCTTCACTGTCAATAATTTTTTCATTACTTTGTCTGTCAATATTCCATTGATCTTTCCAACTAATCTAGTCTCAAGATCTTTCCTCTCAGTTTGGACCTCAACTAACACCTCATCCACCAAGCTGAAGTTCTGTCAGTGCGGGACGGAATCAATTTCATTTTTTTCACTTTCTTCACAACATAATGATTTTACTTCAAAAAAAGCTTCTTTATTATTATCTTTAAACCGTTCATCTGAGAATCAGACCCTTTACAGTATTGTCGGGTTTCTTGCTCGCAACCAGTATGTGTCATTCGAGCTGCATCCGAGCTCCATCAAAGTCTGATGAAAACAGAACTCGAAGAATGAAAGTCTTCCACCGTTCGTACCTAGCTCTCCAATTCCATACCTTGTCAAGTTATCACCTTTGGCTTTCTCCTCGCAAAGATCAAATTGCGATCCGAAACTCAAATGCTGGCCCCATGTCACTGATGACACCACAGCAGAACCCCAACTTCAAGCGATGATACCAAAGCTGCGTAGAAGAACTGGCCATCTGTTTTCATTCCTAGTCGTCGTCTCACTCGGCTGTGTCGACGTTCTTTCTGGTTCCATCATCATGAGATGACATTCTTTGATTCTCCGCAATTCATATGCTGATTCTTCGAGTTGAGTCAACCATTCCTGGTAAATCCTAAAATTTATCTGTCAGTCCAACTCTCATATTATATGTATACTTCCCAACATTGACCAATGATCATAAGCGGAATTGTGAAATCACAGGAGGGAGAAAATGATTCTTCGTCAAAATAGAAAATGTACATCAAGATGAACTTACTGGACTTGAGATCGCTCGGTAGGCCATCTACGCTCAAGCAAAATCTCAAGTTGGGAGCTGACTGCTTGACTATTGAAGCGGTTATCAGAGAGACAGAGTTCGAGGACGAAGAGTCGGTCGGGATAGCTGAGGTGGTTTAATGTGTCGGCGAGACGGTATTTTTGGTGGCTGTCCATCTTGTTGGATTATGAAGGGGTAGTTGCCAAAGTGGAAGTGTTAAGATGCTGTAAGAAGTTTTTGGTAAAGATAGAAGGATGGAGTGGTGGGTGTTAATCGAAAGATATCTTTATTGAAGTAGATTAAATGTGTCGTGGCAAGAAGTGATGAGGATTCAAGGTATTCCGGGTGAGGAACAAGGTTCGAACTTTGAGCGTTTGTTGTAATCGAAGTCGAAGTTGAAAATATATAGATATAGCTATGATCTTGATCTCGGTAGAAGTTTCAATATAATACAGAGCCGTAGTGGTTGTGGTATTCTTTAGTTCACTGTACAACTCAAAGAACCAATGATCATCATACTGCTAGAATTTGTTCAAGCAAGAGGTAAGAGACAAAAGATAACGAATGATAGATTAGTAGGTACCAAAACAAAAGAAGAAGAAGTCGAAGGAGAAGAAAGATGATATCACAATCTATCTTAATCCGCTATGATTAGCTTGACAACAATACTATTTAAAAACATTAAAAGCAAATATCCAGATCACTTTTCGAAATCCTTCACAGAGATACCGTAAGGCTGATGTATTGACTGATATATTGGCTTACAGAGATACTGTAGAAAGTATTTTATTGAATTAATTCAGTAATAATCATTCGCGTATATTCACTTCATATCAATATCACTGTCCCTTATTTAATTTCGATACTTTCTATTCTTTATAGCCTTTACAATCTTTATACTCTTTGCCTTATTTCAAAAATCCATATCAATCAATAACTTTCTAGCCAAATAACAAGCAATAAAATTTCACACTCAACCTCTAATGAGATTCTGCACCTCCTAGAAGCGCCTCTCTTCAAGATCTACTATAGTAATTTATAGTACTTTACAGCAGTCTGAACCAGATTGATATATGGTAGAGTAATCTATGGCAGGCAAAAAACAAATTACAGCAATCTATACATCGAAATCTCTCCTCTTCTCTCTTCTCTCATATCGTCAGAGAAGATGATACATCTTTCCATCTACCTCGCAATCTCTCAATGTTATGTATCTACTTCTTACATATCTACCTAATAAACCATGTGTAATAAACACAAATTTTCATACGTAATATCTCGATGTTTCAAGTTCTATATTCTGTAAATGATGTTAATTCGATATTATAATTTCCACAAAAAACACTAAGATATACTTTGACGATGAGTATTATTGACTATGAGTGAGTCCCAAATTTTGCTTTTTGATTTCTTAAGCCTTTGATTCTAGGCCTGAATGATGATGATCATGGAAATGAGTATGATCATGGAAATGAGTATGAATATAGATAGAGATACGAGTAATTTAAATACTTTATATGTATATATTTTAGAGTGTTTAATGGCCTGAACTAAAATCTAACTATAAAGACTAATAAATACTTTAAATCACTTAGAACATCTAAAAGATTTAAAACATTAAATCTGTTTAGAATATTAAACTCTCTTAAGATCTGTAATTACCTTTAGATATTCAACCCCTTATATTATTAAACTATAGTCTGAACGATTGAATACTATGATTAATAGTTTAAAAGTTAATAGAGTAAGATGAAGAATATATACATATGAATAACATAGAACTGAAATCTCTCTGAAAGTGGTTTATAAGCATCTATTTATTTCATTTACTCATTTATTAAAATATGATCTGAAACTATAAGTCGCACACCCTACTTTTGGGCCACCCCTTTTTTGGGCCACCTTTTTACACCAAAACTAGTCATTTTGATATATTAATATTTTCTTCAAAACTAAATATATTTTAATGAAACTTCATATATATAATCTTTATATAGATATCAATCAATTATAAAAGTTTTAGATTTTTTATAATTTTTTTTGATTGAAATTCAAAAGATTGAAATATTGGTTTTCGAATTTGTATAGGAATCACATACAAATTTGAAATCTTATTAAAAACAATAATAACTTTTCAACAAAAATTACTAAAAATAAATTATAAAATTTTATAAAATTTTACAAATATTTGTTATAACAAAATACAAAAAAAGATTATAAAAAATGAGTGAATATTGATTTATAAAGAAATTATTGATTTCTAATCCCTGTAAATTTTAAAATCTCAAATAGAATCTTAATACAAGATGATAAAATTTCAGAGCTTAGACTTTTATATATAAATATATAAAAGAATATAATAAAATTTTATAATTTATTTTTAGTAATTTTTGTTGAAAAGTTATTAATGTTTTTATCAAAATTTCGAATTTGTATGTGATTTTCATATAAATCTGAAAATCAATAATTCAATTATTTATATCTTATTACAAAAAATTACTAAAAATCTGAAAATCTCAAAATTAGCTTATATTTAAATAAAGAATCTATATTCCAAATTTCAATTAATAATATCAATAAATGAAGAAATTAAAAATCGTGATTTTCTTTGTTTTTGGTGTGAAAAAGTGGCCCAAAAGGGGGGTGGCCCAAAAGTAGGGTGTGCGACTTACATAATAATGTTCATAAACTATATATTCCTATAAATCATAAAGATATAAGAATGAACATTCATTAAGTAGCGCTCCATCTAGACTTTTGAGAATCTATCTTATCATCAAAATATATCGAGATCAATGTTATTATCTTCGAAAAAGCTAAAAGATTTAAATTGCCCTTCTAAGTTTCACACCTGAGGTATTGATCAATAGTAGAAGACTAATTTCGTAAATGAAGTAGATGCCTAGTCCTGCCTATTCGCGTAATACTTTTTTTCCCATGTATGTATGTTTTAATGACTAGTAGCCTAATGCGATAGTTCTTTCTCTATTCCTGTTCTTTGTATATATTGCTAGTGTGGAGCAAATTATGAACTATTGATTGAATCACATCTGGAAATAAAGAGATACACATTGCTATTCGAGGTCTATCTGAATGGTTTTAATAGCGAGTCGGATTCGGGAAATAGAATATATCTAGGCAGATGATTGATATCAGATGAAAAGTATAGAGAGTATCGGACATCGAAGATGAATTAATATCAAATATAGGTGTAAGAGAACGTTTGGGGTTTAGGTTAACGAAATCACGAATAGGAGTAATGAATTTACTGTATTACTAAACTATATAAAAGAAAATTAAGGATTTATACGAAGAAGATACAATACTAGAGAGAGCTAGTGAGGCTATAAAACGAGCTAGCATTCTCATTTGTATACTTGTGTACTTGATTAATTATTTTTTATGAAAGCTCATAGACTAAGCCTCGGATTTTGCATATGTTATTCTCCCCCCCCTAAACAAGCGGATACTGACTATCTAGTTCTATTACATGTCTTGACTCCAGCCTATTTCAAATCATCTAAATGATAATAATAGAGACTATCATTCACTTCGAACGATTTCCTTCTCTGATTCACTAATATCACTATATATACGACTAGTATCTTGGATACGTCTTCGTCCACAAACCAGCTAGATCACATATCTTTTCAACATATCAGAACGAATACTTTTCTCAGTCCCTATTTACCTTCCACCTACTCGATTACTCTATCACGCAGCTACCTTTCACTTCTCACACTCCAGTTCTCAGGGGCTCTCCCACAATACCCGAGTTCAAATGCTCCTCGCAGAGTGGGTCTCTAACCTCAGATCCATATCCACTTTTGAATCATTCATATAACTCTCCCCACTCGTCACCCTCCTTTCTATTCGAATTCTCCATATCTTTTTCAAAAGCTCTTGGTTTTCCCCACTTTTACAGCTTGCTCAAATATATAGCCAAATTTAAGTTTCCCCTACATCAAGTAACAATACAACGAAACGGGCTTGTGGTTTAGTGGTATAATGTTCCCTTAGCATGGGAGAGGTCCGGCGTTCGATTCGCCGCTAGTCCAGTGTACTGAGCTCAATTCGAGCATGCATTTTTTTGTGGGGGAAGAGGAGGAAAAAGGGGGGCATCAAGAAGGGGGTTTTGGTTTTGGGGATTAATGGTTTCTTTTCCAGGTGACGCATGTATGAGTATAGACACATGTCTTTACATGAAAAAGAAAGTGTCTAGAGACAAATAGATGATATATATTTTGAAGTTATGAATGTTGATTAATGCTAATATCTATCTAGATACATACCTGTATATTATTTTTCTTATTGATCAGCTAGCTTATCATTTCTCTTTACTTAACAAATACAACGCATAGTTTTTGGTAAGGGCCCGGTCAATATAATCAAACTCACTAAAATTACTATGGTATTTGGAAACGAAGATTTAATTACTTATGTTTTTTATAAATAGAAAATCTAAAGATATAAATCAATTATTGAATTGGATCTCTTTTAAAAATGAAAGCTTTTATTAAATTTGAATGGATTCTGAAATTATAATCGAATTTCAAAACATATGACTTTTGGTCAATTTTAGTGAGGAAAATTTACAAAAAATCAACCGGACCCTCAATTAAAACCAAGCGTTGTAGAGTTGGAAGTAATATTTTGTACTGTCCATTAGGTCCTCGATGCGTAGGATTTTCTTCCCCTAATTTAGAACTGAATATTGTTGAATTGGGTTTAAAGGGGGAGGGGAGGGGCAGTAGAAGACTAATCAGCGTATGACAAGTTTTCATGTATTCTGTAAGCGAAGGGATTGAGATCTCCATAGAAAGAAAAGTTAAAATCAAGGCTCTCATCTTAATATTTGCTTCCGACGGTAGAGTTTCAGCCGCTCTAACTCCTCAGCTTGTAGGTAAGAACCTCTAATCACGTGATACATTGTACTTTTGATTGGGGAAGAGTACGAAGCATTTCGAGTGACCAAGCGGTGAAGATATGAATGTAGTACGTGTTTGTGAGAGTCAGTGAGATCTACAGCATCTAGGATTGAGATGTGTCTTCCCGTCACCATACGTAGCGACAGCCACAACCCACCGGGAAAGGCGGGGTAGAAGTAAGTTTTATGCAGCTTGTGCTTTGTAAGTGGGATAAACTAACTATTTGTGTACGTGATTTTAGGGAGCGGAGTCATCAAGGTGCTTAAAGTTCTGAGATCATCGTGTAGGCTGCAGTATATCAACTTATTCGCTCGAGCACATTATGATCACGTGGGGAAGGTTTTTATTGTTATGATTTTTGAATTTTTTCTATTTTGATTGATCCATCATAAGTGCATTTAATTTCGATACCCATAGGCCAAAAGAATAATGGTACTCCTACGCTTCAAACAAGACCGGCCCAGACCAAAACCCCAAGTGACTAACAATCCAGCAACAAAAACCACCAAACCAATTTTCGCCAGTATCACTTTCTCATTCTGTGGTTTGAGAAACAGCAATTTCCACCTCTATTGAATTCCAGTCCAACCACTAGTACAATGCCATTTCATCATCTCCAGATCCCATACTCCGCGATAAGCCCCAGATAATCTAGTTGTCTCTTGCTCTCAGTAAGAACAATCTTTGTCTGTCCTCTGCATTCTCTGTAGCTCTGAATTTTTGGTTGACAGTTGATGCACCACGGGTGACTGGAGCGAGCTGAAGGTATGGGTTGAATGCATCGGTTGATTCGTTGGGGGTAGTGACTGTAGAGGAGCCATGGCCGTTGAGAATGAGCCAGCCATCGTTGGAGCCACTGGAAGAAGCGGATGAGGTAGAGTAGGCACGGTCTAGAGAGAATGTTAGTATATCGTTGAATTATGTGAGGTGTAAGATTGGAATGGAGTAAGAAGCTTACCAAGACGTGGTTGTTGAGTTGTGGAAGAAGACATAGTGATTTTTGGTGGTGAGTTGTGATTGGTTGGATAACTGTGAGATATGTTGTTGGAAGGAAGCGGGGTATAGATTGCTTGATGTTGGATTGGTTGTTTGGTATTTGATTGTATGATTGAGTTGAATGATGAGGAGGAAATGAGGAGGGAAACATCGATGAATATATACACTTTCATCAACATACCTTCCTTCCCCCCCTCCGTGCCTCATTCTTACCTCAATCCATTATTCTCAATACAGAACCCCCAAATTCTTGGAAAGTCACCTATCTGTGTCAGACAAATTCTGGGCATGACCGAGCGCCATTTGCGGATTTACGACCTCCACACCAGTAAGCCAAGATGGCACTGAACGCAATGGAACGGTACATACATGAAAATTATAGTTTGCCAAGAGATATATTGTTTCCTACCAGCTGGTCTCCTACGCTTGCTCGAGGCTTGCTCTGCTTGGAGTCGATGGAGAATACACCAGGAATACCGCTACGCATAAGTTTCTTGGCAATGAATCCTATCCAAAGAATCTTCCACGCAGAACCTCAACGGGAACTCCGGGAGCCAATCCGGAGTCGTAATAAGGAAGCATGGGCGGAATCAATGGACTGCTGAATGTTACGCCAAATTTATCCTTATCGAGATTTCCGCAATCGCAATAAACGAATTTTAATGTAATTAAAAAAATCTCTATTGATGTATTGTACCTGCCAAGGTCATTTCACTTATTCCTTGGCAACCCTTGGAGTTCTTCATGGTATATACAACATTTTGACATACGTATGTGTTGAAACATTGAAAATGTTGTCCAAGGGAAAAAAAGAACTTCGCCACATTCTTTTTCCCAAAAATGAAGGGGTAAACTTCGCTTCGCAATGTTTTGGGGGAGGAAGTACGTACCCGCGACTCCTCTCCTCCAGCGTACTCTTTGAAGACCAAATTGTTACAAGCGGTGTTCCGGCCAAGCTACGCACAGAGTCCTACAAACGATCCGATCCGCCTGAAAGTTAACCATATTGGAAACTTATTAAACTATTTAGAGGGAAATGATGGTCTTGGCATCTACGATAAGAGTTTGGTAGATCTTGGTGTTGTGCTAGGCAAACAATTATTGTTCTTCATTGATGATCTACCAAGCAATTTTAAGTTGATAAACATCGATCATTACTTTATGTACCGACGGGAAACGGTAGTTATTAGTTTGACTGTCAACTTGGCGTAAGGCTTTTGTTTCCAAGTTAGTCCCCTTTAGTCTGTTGAAAAGGGATGGAAGATTCTTGGTTGTTTGAACGGTGGTGAAGATTTGCAAATTTAGATCTTCTGAAACGTGTCAAGTGACCTATTCTTGCCATACTTTGTATGATTTACAATTTACATGTTTGATGATGAACGATGGTGTATTGGCATTGTTGGATTCTGAATGGAACATCATTTCATGAGCCTGTAACACCAAGAATTCCCAAGTATCTTGGCTATGTACATCAACACTGCCTCACTTTTTTTTTGCGAGCAACAAGTTCATCCACCAACCACTTGTACATTTCGAATGTGCCCAGAACAATACATATGTGGATATGTTGCACAATTATTGCCATGAAATTTTAGGACTATGGAAAAAGATATGAAATGGATACAAGAGTATGCACGGTATCATCAGCCAAGTTGAGCCGAGTAATATTCTGTTCCACATTTGATACTCAAGAACGTCAACAACCAGTCTCACTGCATACCTTGTGCTGCGAACCCCTTCGAAAAGTGGCAATTAGTAACGATCATTCTGACCTTGTCGGTCTTCGAAATCTTATCTCCAATATCACTGCAGCAGTGCAGCTTGACAAATTTTCCCTTGGTGCATCCTTCACCTTATTCCCCCCACGGAAATATTTTCATTGGCAATCTGTACGATGAGATGTCAACAATGGACAGCGAGACGGACGTACGGAGTGAGAAGCACACGACAATTTCATCAAGAAGCTGCAAGCTGGGTGATAAGCTGCAACCGCACTTTACCGATGACCCTAGTTCTTGAGGTGACGGACGTACGGAGGAGAAATGTACGACATTTTCATCAGCAACCTCGCAATACACGCTCCGGTACTACTACATTCCTTCCGCCGATCTCCACATTTGATTTCTTCAAGAGATCATAGATCATCTAATATTTTAGGTTTTCGGCGGCCAAGGCTGATATAAGGTAGGATCTTATCAAGAGATCCATCGTGGCGCCTATACGAGACTGTTTTTTCAACATCAAGGATCGAAGAATCCACATTCGTGGTAACATCACTATCAGATATCACATCTTCGATTCGAGAGAGCACGAAATGGAGAATGGAACATTGTACAAAGAGAATATCCCCGAGGCCACTTGCCTCTACGTTCCATTGAAGGATTGTGAACATGGTCATGGTATCTGTGACTCTCAAGGTTGTAGTACTGGCAATGAAACCCTTGCGGGGGATTGTTGCTGCACCTAATCGTCCTTCCCGAAAGTTTGTGATATTAAATCTTCATGGAGCTTCGGAGGAGAGAAATGATAGGTTATACTGGGAGACTGGCCATGGTTCTCGAACCGGTTTTTGTATCCACTGCTCATGATCTGGCCCGAGAATATGCCTTATATTGCCCGAAAGTGCGATGATTGCTGAAATCAGTGGGTCAGTATGAAACATCTCTTGGAGTTTCTTTACGCGCATGAGCACTATTATCACTGTTCAAGCATATGATTCTGAGTTCTAGAGCGAGATTCCATGACATTCTGTAGCACAAGGTAACGACTGACAAAACTCAGTAAGATTCTTGACTGAACCATCAGACAATATTGCTCATTCCGGAGATAAAAGAACAAGGCCGAGAGTTCTTGGCCAACAAACTCGCAAAGTCGACGACTTTCTTGCCTCTTCTTGGTTATCATGGGGGCAAGCCCCCAAACCCCCATAGCTCGCTGCGCTCGAAGACATCTCACACAATGTTCGTTGCTTACTGTCTTTATAGTCCATGTCCGTGGGGGTGAAAACAGTGGGCGTGTTTAAGCTTCTCATCCTCGTTGCTCGTTGTGCATGCTAGGCGGCTGTCCAAGTGACTCTCGTGGTAGTGATTCTGGAGGCCAGCGGTAAGCCGCTTACAAGTACATATTCAGTATCTGTTCAATGATCATCTCGAAACTATACTATTTCTCAAGCCTTTAGCTCTTACGTTGAACAGCTAATCAATCTCACTTGATTCCACTAATCTAGCCGTTCTTCGTTCGCACAACACAGCACTATCTACGGTCGCATAC
This sequence comes from Botrytis aclada, assembly GCA_014898285.1. Classification (NCBI taxonomy): domain Eukaryota; kingdom Fungi; phylum Ascomycota; class Leotiomycetes; order Helotiales; family Sclerotiniaceae; genus Botrytis; species Botrytis aclada. Next base: position 723,245 of record RCSV01000001.1, on the reverse strand, counting down.
GTCTATCCTTCCAAACAGATAAAACGAGTCAGCACTTCATGACATTTCATATAGGGTCCGGTCATCAGTGACTCATCACCAAGCAGGAAAAAGTCACCAGGAAAGATACTTTCGATCAATTGCCATGGATATATCCATGATATATAACAGGAACAAACACACCCATACCTATCAGAGACCGTCATAGCCCCAATTGCTCTTCACAGAAGATTCTAGTAACAAATATAGCATATTACCAAGCGTCCGTATCTACTTTTCTAGCCAAATAGAACACAACATTATTCATCATATCGCACCTCATATTCTGTGGCCTTTTTCCGTGATCTCAGATCTCATTATCCTCTCCTTCATCTCTTGACATCTACATATACCAACAAGCGCTCGTCCTCTTCCTCAAGCATTCAACCACAGAAGAAAATAATCCAATAGCAATCAATATCTAACCAATAACCCAAGTTCCTCCCCCCTCATCCAAAGCCGCAGTGCTAATAATCTCAAAGCCCCAAATCAAACCCAAATTCCTAGCAATACAAAATTTGTCCGTCAGCAAAAACCTCATGACCTCGCTAAACAATTTATCCATTTACCCATTCCCACACACCTTGATTCCGATCCCATATTTTCGGCAAGCTCTTCCGTAAATCCCTGTTTACCCCGGATTTCGGAAAATGTGGAATCTGGCCGGGATAATCTGATATGTGAGGTGAATTACCGTATTGTGACGAGGCAAAAAGTGAATCGGCGAGAGGATTTTGTTAGATGACGCGGATGAATGAGCCGCTATGGGGTGGTTGAGGGTTTAAAGGGGATAGTTCCCGTCTTGTTGCTTCTTGGAATTTGTTCTGGTGATTTTTCAACGATGTGAATGTTGTCAGTGGTGGTGATCTGGAAATTACATTTTCGATTGCTATTGGGACTTTGATTCCACCATCGCGGGTAGGAACTATCTATCTATACCCACCCAGAATTCACCACAGACCAGTTACAAAAAACAGCAAACAAGCACAGAAATGCATGATCAATCTCTCATCTGCTTTTTCATCACTCTCTCCACTTTCATCCTCCCTACATCTGCATCTCCCCTCTACTACACCCTATCTTCGAGAGACAACAATCAAATCCAATCTACACGTACTACAACATGCTTGAGTGATTATTTCGGAGGTTGTTGCGCTGTTGATGGGTATGGCAGTTATGGTTCTTGTATGTTATCCATCGCTCTTCAATTTCAATTCCCACCCTTCTCTCATCCCCAATTCCCATTTCCATATTTTCTCTCTATTTTCCGCCACCCCTAGAAAGCCAACAAGAAACCCAGGTACAAACGCAACCTTACTCGGGTCCAACGTGCCATGGACGGGTATGCCTACCACGCAAACCGCAAATGAATGGGGATGTGCAACACCAGTCAATGGAACGGTAATTAGTCCAGGTTGTTGTAGATGGAGCTGGAATTATGTGAGTCTCCCATTCCCTCCTCAAAAAGAGATATTGCATTTCCTCTCATCTCCTGTAAGAAAAAGTCTCAACTAACCACCTTCCCAAAAAGGTCGATACAAGCTATCCCAACGGAGTGATACTTCCTACACTCCAAGAATCGACGGTGTGTACAGCTAGTAATGCAGGACTTTCAAAATCCAAGAGAATGGAAGATGACGGCGGGGGAATGAAGCGAGATTTGGGTGACGTTTGGTCATTCTGGTGAATGTGAGATGGCGGATTTGTATTAAATGGGATAGCATAGGCTGTGATAGTCACTGTAGTAGTAGATAGTATGGAATGAGATATGACGAAGATAAAAGAAGGCCTGGACTTGGGAAGAGAATATTGTTGGCATGGATGTTGAATATTGGATGTGAAGATAGATCTTAATGTAAACGACTCAGGAATTGCAAAAAGATAGATCTCCGAGGCAGTTAATGACAACCTATAAGTTTTCTAGCGTAACACACAACACACAAAGACCATTAACGCCCCCCCTCCCCCCCAAAAACACAAGTTCAATCTTCTCCTCTTACCTACCCATCCAAAACCAAAACCCGTAATCCCCAGCAAACAACACAAACTCAGCCACATCCACATCCACATCCACATCCACATCCATCTCCTCTCTTCTCTTCCCATATACTCCTACTATCTCCATCTTCAATACAATACAGACAGTTGCTACTACCACAAAGGGTATGCGACTACATAACGTCGAGCGACTCGGGTTTTGGAGAGAAAAAGCAAGGGGGCAAAGCAGTTTGACTTGCAAGTTCTGTACATCGCTCACGATAAGCCAGCCACAAAGACAAAATATAATACAGATGCAGTCGAAGTGCCTTTTTCTCTCCTGTCCACCTCATGATATGAAATACTCGTACACTATGAATGATGTTCCGTCGTGTCATTTTATATCTTTAGCACGAGATCTGATACGTTAAATACTTCAGCAAGTGACATCAAACAAATACACAGCACCACAGAAAAAGATTTAATTTGGTACAAAAGTGTAAGGACTTCCTCAATATTAGAATCTCATCATTGATTGGTTTCCAATTCGTTATGGATCTCGATTTGGATATATCTATCATACATACGTACATTCTTCCAGCCTTCTCCTCTTCCCACTAAAGCTCCATCTAATCCCAATACCTGATCGCGCCATCCAATCCCGCTGTGGCGACCTTCGAGCTTTCTTGAGGACTCCACTCCACACACGTAACAGCCTCTTTACTCGCCTGAAACTTATGATACATCTTACACTGTTTCCAATCCCAGAAACAAACATATCCACCACTATCACCAGAAGCAAGAAATTGTCCATCGGGACTACATGCGACATCGATAGCATAACCCGCATTATTGTGTCCCTTAAAAACTTTCTTTCGATTTTGACGAAACTTGTCTGTAGCTCCATATACGAAGATGTTATTATCAGACGATTGATATGCCACCCATTTTTTAGACGGATGTAGGGATGCACGTGTCATGGAGTACATGTGTGGTTCGGCAATAAATTTAATAGGGACTGGAATATTGTAATCCCAAGCTCGTAATGATTTATCATCAGATGTAGTGATGAAGCGTCGGTTTTCATCCACAAATGTAATGGTATTGACAGCTGCAAGATGGTGATCGTATTCTTGTACGAGTTCGCGAGTACGGGTATCGAATTGTACAATCTTCTTGTCAGCCATACCAGCGAGGAATTCGTTGCTGTGTTCGGGATCGGGGTTGAAGCGAATGACGTGAGGAGTTTTGCCAGTTGTGAACCGATTTATACATTGTCCCGTTTCCGTATCCCATAATTTCATCATACGGTCGTAAGAGCCAGAGATAAATTGTGTGCCGGTAGCGTTGAATGCGACATCTGTTAAAGCTTTCGTGTGACCTGAATATGTTCGTAATAGCTCTCTTGAATGATGAGCATCCCAGATTTTGACTGTCGTATCGGCACTCCCTGAAAGAAGTAAATGTCCAGATTCCGGGAAGAATCGTATTCCAATAACAGGTTTTGTATGTCCCTTCCAAGTGTGTATCATCTTCTTTGGTACATAGTTCTTGAAACTTCCAGCCTCCTTCTTCAGATCTACATCCAGATCCAGCGGAACGTGCATGTATGTTCGTCCCTGGTAATCGTACTGTTCGCTTCCTTCGAAAGTCGTTGTCTCCTCACCCAATTCTTCGACCTCTTGTCGTCTCGCCAAAGCTTGCGGTGGTGCAGCAATAACAGTTCCACTCTCTATTACATCCTCCTCCTCTTCAATCTCTTCGTATTCTTCGTCGCTTCGTAATGGTTCATCTTCATTGACCTCCTCATATTCTTCCCTTTTATATTTTGCCCAGGGTCCAACATACACGTTATCACCTTCCGCTATACTTGAATCTCCTTTCTTCTGTCTTTTGCTTCGTATCCTAGCTGCTTCTTCCTTGGCCTCCGCACCCGAAAGATGATTCCCCCTTCGTTCCACCGCTCGATATTGATCTCGAAATGTATGTTCACTAATATAGGTCTCTTCTGCATGTCCAGTAAGCACGTTTTTGCGCTTAAGTGAATTTTTCTCGTCTTTGAAAGGATTTGCAGGTCCTTGTGTCGCGCGGGCCAAGTTATCAGCGCTGTATTGAACCACAGCATGTTCTGGACCTTCTACATTTCGAGCTATGAGGGCATTTTGAGGTGCCATGTTCGGCGGGTATGCGCCAAAGTCCGCCATTATGAAATCTTCGATTTGAATTGATTGACTTGATGGGAAAATCAGAATCGAGAGCGAATGTTTGTGGATAATTATTGTAGTCTTTCTCGTCTCACAGAGTTAAACTTGAGTACAAGGCGCGACACTATTTTCGCGATAGAACGACAAGGCTGAGTACATAAACACGTGATCATGCGGCGATACAAGGCGCCGCAAGCTTTGCTCTATCAATTGGAAGAAGAATCATTGGTTGAATTTTATGGCTTTTATGGCACGGAATAGTTTTCAAAAATGCTAATTAAAGCGAGATCTTTGGTATTTGATAGTCGCAAAATAACAAGATTCATTCATATAAAAAAAACATGCCTTTTCTAGCATGCTAGGTATCTATCCACATGCAACTTCTGTACGAAGTCCATCCGTCATGAAATTCTCCCCGTTTTCCTGCCAGGCTCAAAACCAATGGAAAGAGCACTCTCATTACACCCAAATGACCACCATCCGTCCATTCATTCAGCCATACCATTCGTAGTTAACATATCGTAGAGATCATGGCACATGTAAAACCTGCCACCCATTTTCCGTAGTCTTCTAGTTCCGTCTCGTCGAGCAAGCTCTGCCCTTGACCATGGAACCTATAGCTGTACCTATGCTTCCACTTTATACCGGTCGCCGATGTTGTTCTTAAGTCAATGCGACTCGTCCCGGATCAAGGCAACGATCATAGAGTAGAGGTAGAAGAAGAACATGATAAGATGGAAACCGAGCTTGATGAAGGATTCCTATTGGGGGAGGAAGATTAGTGAGAGCTCAAAAGTATGAAGAGACTTGGAATCAAGTATCATCTTACTTTCTTGTGGACATTGAGCTTTCTGAAAATTTCGGTAGCATCGAGAAGATGTGCATTATCGAGAATTCTAATCATCTGTTAGCGAATGTCCGAAATCTTTGCATTCCAACATTGCAGCGGGAACCTACTTCTTGACATTGAATGCCACAAGTGGCAGATTGAGAACGAGCGCAACCCAGTACCCGTTGATAAGGAATAAGAAGGTCAAGAACCCATGAACCGCAGCTTCAGGAATAATGTACGTGTTCAAACGGTTGCAAAGATCGATAGGATTGATGTAGTCACTGTGCCATTATATGTTAGCATTATTTCGTAGTATGATAAAGCTTGAGCTGTTCCCTCCCAGTAGCAGAGGTTCGATATAGGTGCTTATCGCATGTGGTAGAGGCCAAGTCTCTGATACTCTGTCCACCTTTCCGAACCCTCCGCAATTCTGGATCGAATATGTAACAAAGTGAAATCAAACTTACCACTCGAGATCACTGTACATGATAGTGAAGAACACTTGTAAGAATAGATTGACGGCATTGATAAGCACCGCCAATAGGTACAACCATGCCTCTCCTGACATCATCTTGGGCAAGCTATGTGAATCGCGTCGAATACGCGATTAAAAAGCCTTTTGTATGTTTTCTCAAGTTGCAATATCTGCGATGAAGGCCTCCGAATATATATTCGAGTCAAGATGTTGCTTCTAGGAGCTCGGGTGGTTGCGTGCGTGTTGTTCGTTGTCTGTTCTCTGAAGGGATTTTTTTGAGTATGCGTAGTCCAAGTTTAAGCTCTAAAGGTGGGGAAATGCTCCAAAATCGGCACCGTGTTGATTGCACCTTGGTGAAAGAAGAATCTAGATGATGTTGGCAGAATTATTTTTTATGCAGTACCACAGTGGTTCGGTTTTCCTGGAAGCTTATAGTAAGTGGGAAAGATTCGGATGATGATCTATAAGCGGCGAATGACGAAGCTTTTGGACTTAGAAAGTTTGTTAGTATTGTGTTGATAGATCATGATCAAGGATTTGTTCCCTTCTGATAGGATAATATGTAATATCTCATTCGCTTATGCATGTATAAATTGTGCATATTTGTCAGGGGCATGAACGATCGGTGGGTAGGTAAAAGTGTTATAGATACACTCGAGGAAAACTTAAGAGCCGTACTGTGAAGGCCTTAAATAAGTATTGTGTTGGAAAGTTATATTCAGGTTTACTTCTAGTCACCTCCTTATTCATTAGTCTTTAGAGGCCATCATATTTTGGGGGTGATTTGTCGTTCGAGCTTGGAAATGCCATTTCCTATTCGCACGGGATTTACGGGGTCACACAATTTACCCCCCTCCCCTCATTGCCATCTATATGGCCCCGGTGGCTATTGACTTGGCTATAATCTATCTATCCTAATTGTTTCTCAAGTTGCCACCTCCTTCGTCTCTCCATTGGTCTCCTCGACAACGACTGGCATTGGTATGGGTCCACCAGGAGAATCTGGTAGTCTTCCTGTCAATATTTCACAACCATCATCTGTGATCAAAAGAGTATGCTCTGTTAGATGTTAGTGGATGATCACAGACAAAAAAATCCAAAGTTATATACCGAATTGGGCAGTTTTCTTTCCATCTTGAGTGACACTAGTCCAGTTATCTGGCCAAGTCTTATCCTTGTGTGTTCCTAATGCAATCATGGGCTCGATTGTGAAGCACATTCCAGGTTTTGCAGCACCTACAGCCTTATTCTTCGCATAATGAGGAATATTTGGTGCGCAATGAAACAAGCTGTTGATTCCATGGCCACAATATGCCTTGATGACGCTACAATTCGACTCCTTGGCGCGCTTTTCTATAACATTTCCAAATTCTCTGAATAGTACTCCAGGCTTAACGATTTTGATGGCTAGATCCAAACATTCTCGTGCAGCTTCCACCACTCGCACTGTGTCAGGGTCCGCCTTTGCTTTATCACCAATATAATATGTTTCGTTGAGATCGCCGTGGAAGCCTCCGTGGTAGAGTGTAACGTCGATGTTCAGGATGTCACCATCTTTCAAAACCCGCCTGTCTGGAATACCATGGCAAATTACTTCGTTGACGGATGTGCAGACGGACTTTGGGAAATCGCAGTAGTTGAGAGGAGAGGGATACGACTAGGCTGATCAGCAAATTCGATTTATCTCGCGACAAGGTACTCACGTTTCTCTCCAAGCAAGCTTTGTGTACAATCTCATCGATGTAGTCGGTAGTAACTCCGGGTTTAGCGGCTGCGGCTGCAATATCCAAAACTTCTCTACCCAATCGACAAACCTTTCTCATGCCTTCCTGCTGTTCCTTGTTCAAGATCTCAATCTTGTTTCTTTGACTAGTTCTTTCGCTGCGTGGAACTCCATCTCTCCAGTAATCGGGGTGCTGAATGGTTTTTGGTACTTCTCGATGGTCGGATAATGGGTAAACAGGTCGTAATGACCCGGTAAATGGAAAGGTAGGAAATGGATTGAATAGTCCGGTAGCTGGATCGGGTTTAGAAACAACTTTTGGGGTAAAGATATTACTGAGGAAATTACTCTGTGACTTGTGGACTTTCTTATGTTCACTCTGTGATCATTGTTAGCATTGTGCTGGATTGAACATTTGACCCCTCCAAAACTTCCTCGGAGGGGCAATCAAAGGGGACGGCATCTGACACTCTGCCGATTTCCCGAAAGGTCCGAAATACTTCGGATGATGGATTATATAGGATTGAAGTGTACGTACCCAACTTCTCTTAAAACAATCTTGCGAGCAGAAAAAGCTATCTTTCGTGCCAAGCTTTAAACATGTTGGGCATTGTAATGAGCCAGCTTCATTCTCGCAATCAACGCCTATGCATTTCCTGGGAGATGCCGAGTCTTCTGATGCCATGGTGAAGGAGATCTGCAAGAAATTTATAACATGGGAGTATACAGACTTTCCGAGAGACCTTGATGGTTAAACAGCTGTCTTATAACCTAGTGTATTGCAGGACAAGGCGAATTTTCTGGTAAATTTCTGTCAGCCGTGTTCCCAAAAAGTGTTCTAGAAAGGGCGTAAAGGCAAGTAGCCAATCAAATGGACAAATTATGCCAAGGCGGTGTCTTACTTCGGCTTAGTGCTCATAATGTTTCATAAAATCATACGATCACGTGCAATGAGGGGTGAATTTAGTGAAATGGTTTCTAAAAATTCTAAAGTCATACCAAATAGACCCTTCACTAATGATAAATCACCGGACCGGAGTACTATATATTTTCAAGATGTCATAAATGGAATTCTCACAAATTTGCCTCAATACTTTTGAGTTGACATTTTGATCGAAAATGTCTGAAAAATCTTCAAGACAGAAGACTGTTATTATTGGAGCTGGTCCAGTCGGAGCTCTAGCAGCTCTATATGCAGCTCAACGAGGAGATGATGTAGAAATATATGAACTCCGAAGTGGTACGTCTTGATTCTATCGTCTTTTTGCCTGAATACTTTGCAATGCACAGGAACTACCCAAGGCAAGTTGGAGACAGTCTGTACATAATACAGTACACGCCCAGTGAAAGTTCACTTTCAATTCGGCACAGAGACTCTCAATTTGAAATTATTTTTCCTTCATGTAGATGAGTCATGTGAGGGTATCGCCACAAGTCTTCCAGAGGGAAACTTTCATGTTGGTGGTATTGCGGAAGGCTAGGCCAAGTTCAGTTCGGCACATTGTATCCTTCTCCAATTCTCTCTTGATGTATAAATCACTGGAGAACAATTCCTTTCATGATTGTGACTTCGGCTTGTGAACTTATAAGTCAATCTTGTGATCTCCCGTTAACAAAGTTTTAGATCTTCGGGATCCTTCCACAACACCTCTCAATTTCACCAAATCTATTAATCTCGCTCTATCAGAGCGGGGAATTAATGCCATAAGACAATCTGGTCGCACAGCACTTCTTGATAGCATCATGAAAGAGGCGATACCGATGGGAGGTAGGATGATTCACGGCGAAACGGCTACCAAGGAGCTTTACGAACAGTCTCAAGACTATGATATCCATGGAAGAGTATGAATATCTATGACTGCAGTAGCAACGCCATTACTAACACGAATTCTAGTCAATATATGCCGTGGACAGAGGAGATCTCAACAAAAGATTACTCGATGAGCTCGAGTCTCTTCCTAATGTCAAATTCAAGTTCAACCACAAACTAACCGGAGCTGATTTCAAAAATAAAAAGGCATGGTTTGAAGTTCACGGTGGAAAATCACTTCAATGGTCAGTCGAAATTAGAGACCAAGAAGTTGAAGTAGATTTTGATTTCCTCATTGGAGCTGATGGGGCTCACTCAGCTACACGCTTTCACTTAATGAAATACCTCCGAATGGATTACCAACAAGAGTATATCGACACTTTGTGGTGTGAGTTCACAATAGATGCTCAAAAGCAAATTGGAGAGGATCCAGCATCTCGTTTCAAAATATCTCCACATCACTTACATATCTGGCCCGGTAAAGATTTTATGTTCATCGCAATCCCTAGCACCGTATGTATGCCCCGTTCTGCTTTTTCCTCTCGATTATCTTCTTACATGAATTAGGATGGCTCGTTTACTTGCACTCTCTTCATGCCATCGAGACCGTTCAATGAGCTCGAAACCGACCCCAAGGGTGTCCCGGCTTTCTTCGACGAGCACTTCCCAGGTGTCACAAAACTAATCGATCATGCTTCTTTAATATCATCATTCAAAAACAACCCACATCTTCCACTCATAAGCATAAAATGCAAACCCTACCATTTCCAAGATTCAGTCGTCATCCTCGGTGATGCCGCTCACGCTATGGTTCCATTTTACGGACAAGGAATGAACGCTGGTCTGGAAGATGTCCGCGTTCTTTATTCCGTTCTCGATGATGAGAGGCGCAATTTCCCACTTCTTAGCACCGAAGCCTGTCGTTCTGTTGCTCTGGGCATTTACTCCGAAATTCGTAAAGCTGATGCACACGCTATCAACGATCTAGCTTTCGAAAACTACTTTGAAATGCGCGCAGCTGTTATCTCACCGGTCTACAAATTCCGCAAATGGTTAGAAGAAACATTGAGTGTATACGTACCTCGTCTTGGATGGCAAACCAAGTACTCTCGTGTCAGTTTTAGCAATGAGCGATATTCCGAGATTGTAAAGAAGAGCCAGAAACAGGGTAAATTGATTATAGTGGGCTTGGTGAGTGTACTGACTTCACCGATCGTAATTGGGGGATTATTGGCATTTTATAGATGGAGAAGAGCTCATCCTCCTACGCGGGGATTCATGAAACACGTAGCGAAACTGGGAGCATTGTTAGGATGGAAGACTGCCTGAAGAAGTATATGCGCCGGTTCATGTATTTATGATTTTGCTTATAGACATTTTCCACTTCTTGTATTATAACGATAGAGAGCGGGTCTTAGATTATCAGTAGAGACGATTATATACCATTTGTATTCAACAAGCTGGAGCTTAGAGCAGAAGACAAGATGTTAGAGTAAGAAGCCAGCTAATAGTGCATGTGTAGAAACATATATTGATTCCAATGGACATGCTCTTCGAAAAGGGAATGACATTCTCCTACTGCATGGAACTCCTGTCCAATATATAGCATCTCACGTTCTGCGATATTTAAATGCAAGAAACCATGTATACATGCCCGTTAACTATACCCAACTTCGGATTCTCTATCCTCGCTCCTTATTTCTGTATCGGTCAGACATCTGAATTTCGGAGTCATCTCCCCGGAAACAAGTTGCTCTATGTTGATGAGATCTTGTGAAGTCAGAAAGAAGGGTGACCAGGTAATTCAAGATAATCCCTATGATGCCATGTACCTTGGTGGTATCGTCTCTAACAATTTACAGAAATATAATGAGTGTACTTGGGAGAGTTCAATTCATTCGGCAAGAGGGGAATGACTTGCAATTGGTCATGTTTCAACTTCGCTTATCTAATCCATCAGGAATGCGGTTGAACTTCGGTTGATTCGCTGGATTAATTTCCGGCATTGTTGTTCAAAGAATCGAATGTTGTTTTGAACCATGGAATTCGCGTTGATTGTTTTATTACATTCACCGTGAGATTGTTCGAGGTGGTTGGTGAAGTATCAATTATCGAGATTCTTCTCGAGTATATATCCTTACAACGGATTTCTAACTTGGATCAATTCGAAGGAGTACAACGTGTTGTCCATCAAGGCAATTGTGATTGTCAACACTTCGCGAGTTTCACAGCTCCAACGCGTAGCATTCGCGACATTCTTTTGCTTCAAATTTTGACCAAATTTTCAACATGGGAAACCAAACAATGTTACCTCTTGCAAACAGCTCTAGTTCCATTGGCAATATATGGCTTCCCAATAAGGTCATGGTGCTCATTGCCACAATTCTCGCAGTAACCATCACAACCTGGGTGGTAAGATTCATTCAATATAGAAAATCGTACAAGGAATATGTAGATAACAATCTCTCCTCCAAATTTGCACGTGCTGACCAACTCAACAGGCATCTGGGATACCTTGCCCGCCGTTCAGTACTATACTAGGCACATTGAAATCAATGGGCGATCAATATGCTCACGCACCCATGACTGCACATCCTCATGGTATTATGACCATGATATACGACAAATACAACTTGAAGGACATGTTCGTCCTGGACAATTGGCCATTCTTTCGTTGGAGACAAATTATCATTTGCGACCCGGTATATTGATTTCTTCCATCATACTTTATAAGAAAGCACCAATAGGTATCGTAACATAACTGACGTTGGTAAGAATCTCGCTGCACAATGCACGCAAAACCACTCACTCCCAAAATCAGTTGTCACTGGGCAATATGTTGGCCACATCACCGGGAAGAGAAGTATCCTCCTTACCGAAGGTTTGGAATGGAAGAAGAACCGGGCATTGTTCAATCAAGGGTTTGCTCTTGCTCATCTAACAACACTTATGCCCAGTCTTGTCGACGAGGTAGAAATATTTCGCGATGTTTTGGGCAAATTTGCCGACTCGGGAGAGGTCTATCCAATTGAAGAAGCGGCTGCATTTTTGACTATTGACATAATGGGTCATGTTGTTCTAGATATTAGTTTGAACTCCCAAACGATGAAGAGTGAACTGGTCGAATACTTTCGAAATTCTATTTCCTGGACACCAAAAATTGTTGCGACAAATCCGTTGGTAAATCTAAACCCATTAGGTCCGATTATGCGAAAGTATTATGAATGGAAAATGGACAGCTATCTCAACAACGTCTTGGATACTCGATTCGCAGAGAAGAAAGGAAGTGCCACGAAAGGTAAGAAAAAGCCTGTGATTGATACTGCTCTCGACGAATATATTCTCCAACAAGAGGAAGACAATGTCGCATTGGGTGACCGGGGATTGGATCAAACTTTCAAGCAAGTATCAATCGATCAAATGAAAACATTTCTATTCGCTGGTCACGACACTACTTCGAGTACTATAGCCTACACGTATCATCTCCTAGGCAAAAATCCTAAATGTTTAGCCAAAGCACGTGATGAACTGGACAGGGTATTTGGAAGGGATATTTCAAAAACTGGAGACATGATCAAAGAAAACCCGAGTATAGTGAATCAGTTACCGTACGTATATAGCTGTATTAAGGAAACTCTCCGAAGATACCCACCTGCAGATACAGCGCGACATGGAGATGATCTCGTGCTCGAATATGAGGGTCGACAATACCCCACTAAAAATTTCATGGTGATGGTTTGTGTCCATACCATACACCACCGGGAGGATCTTTTTCCTTCCCCTTACGAATTCATTCCTGAAAGATTCATGCCTGCACCAGACAACTTTCAAGAAATTCCGAAGAATGCTTGGCGACCCTTTGAAAGGGGATCCCGAGATTGTATTGGACAAGAACTTGCTCTTCTCGAAATGAAGATTGTTATGGCTATGACATTGAGAGAATTCGATATCCATTCCGATTACGAGACTTGGGATCGAAAACTTGGTAGGAAGGAACCTGGTGGTATCCTCAATGGCACACGTGGGATGTTCGGTGAGAGGATTTCTTTTAAAGAAACAAGGTGGTACAAGTAATGCTAACAAAAATTAGGAGATCGTGCCTATCAAGAATTAATTGCAAGTGCTAAGCCATCTGATGGGATGCCGGCGATGATCAAAAGAAGAACGCATAATTAATTGGATTTTTATGATTTGCAAGATCCGATGAACATGATATCGCATGATTTCATACGATTGAAATAAATATTGGATAACAAAAATTGAAGATGGGAGTGTCACATCACGAATATTCTTTCCAAGATACAGAAAATCTACTCCTGCTCTTATCACGGTTTCCTCGCAAAATTTCTAATGGGCGAGAGTTCATCTTGGCAACACGTTTAAGAATATGCAGATGACGGTTACCAAAATATTCCTTGAATCCTTACTCTTCATCAGTGTAGTGCTGCGATGAAATTGGTATTGAGGATCCAGACCTGTGAATCTGCACCAAAGATGTCGTTGGGGTGTTCCGACCGCGCTAGACCGCGCTAGATCCCTGCTCAAACCCCCCTTGTCTCAACTTCGTCTCAAGCCTTGGCTTTAGACGGAGACTAAATTAAGATAAGCGATCTCGGAATGCAAGGGTTTCGAAATACAGGGGTATCGGAGATTTTCAATCAATTTTAATTTAAAACACTTAAGCTTACGACCTGTCTGGTAGCTTGTTTCCCCGGATTTCATTGAGTGGATTGCATGTTTTGCAGGACTGCCAAATTAAGTGACCCACCTGAAAATTTCCGACAAGGGGTACGGTTACATTCTATGGTAAGCTTACGGCAGAAGCACGAGACGTTTGAGATGGTGAAAAGTGAGACTTGAAGTGGCTTCATCTGATGTCTGGAATGATTCAGAAATGATAATATCGTTCAGTTTCTTGATGCGAAGGGTGGTAAGTCATTTCGCAAAAATCGAGTGAGGTGAAAAAACTAGGGTTTCTCACAATTTTAAGTTCATGTCAATGATGTCAGCTAGGTTCTGTCATCTGAAGTTTGTATCAGCCCTAGCATTTTCGTCCTATCTCCTGGGGTTACTTGCTAGCTTCAACGGTATAGACGTTGCTCAAGCAGTAAACTTAACCGCCACGTAGTATGATCTTCTACCAGCATGCAAAGTCTGCATTGATCCCTAGACAATCGATCAATCGTCCTATGGAGTCGACTTTCACATTCTCGTGATGTATAAGTACAAGATGCTTCTCCCCCGATAATTTTCTTTTTCATCACCATCTATTCAATCTTCCTCTCAATCTACAGTTTGACTGTCTTTCCATTCATTTAGTTCTGTGAACTACTGCGTTCTTTGCAATAATATTACCTAAACTTTCATTAAACACATCCTCCAAATTAGGCCGGTCCAATCTTTTAGTTTTTAAACAGCCAATTCTTCATATTACCTTTCTTCAAAACCAATACCTATCACACCGATATTGAATCGTATCAAATCAACATGTTTTCAAAGACCATTCTCGTCTCTTTGCTAGTGGCTTTGGCCGAAGCTCGGTATGTCCTCTTATCTACAAGTGCTCAAGTTGTGCACATATCCTAACTCTCCAATCTTAGGTTCGGTCAAGAACAAGGAAACGGAGCAATTGCTGCCATCACCGCTCTCAGTGACTTCGGAACCTCGGGTGCAGCCGCAAGCCTCGGAGGGGGCTCCATTCAATTCCTCCTCGCGGCTGCCAACCCCTGCGGAAAGCTTACTCAAGCCGACGCCATCGTCGCGCAACTTGGCGACGACCCCGCTGTCATTTCCGCAGCGCGTGGTCTCGTAGCCGCCGAACAAAATTTCAACCCTTTTGTCGTTTCCGTTCCAAATGTCTGTTCTGATCCAACCCTACCTACTACAGCTGCTCTTCGTGGTGTCATTCCTTTGATTGATCCAGCTGTAGGAGGAAGCGCAACGGAAAATGCAAACAGTGCAACGAGTACCACAACGCCATTTGCAGCTGATGGCCTTAGTGTTGCGGATGTGATGGTTGCGCAGGGTTTCTCAAATTTTACAACTACCGATGCTGCAGGAAATAAGGGAACTCCGTCTGGATCTTCCGCTGCGGGTGGAAGTGCATCGACTTCAAATTCCACTGCTAGTGCTGCTTCTTCGGGTATCTCGAGTGTGGCTGTGGCTGCTGTTGCGGCGGCTTCTTCAAGTGCAATTGCTTGTGGAGGTACCACTCTTGTCACTGTTACTAAGGCCGCTACATCTGCCGCGATCGCAGCTGCCACTTCCGCTGCCTCCTCTTCTACCGCTTTAAGCAATTCTACATCCTCAAGCAACTCCACTTCCTCAAGCGCCCAAGCCTCCTCCATCACCGGCCTCGACTTCGGTCTCTGCGTCCCCACCATCAAATTCGAAGCCGGTCTCGACGGTCGCAAAGACACCGAATTCACCTTCCAAGCTGTCGATCCCTTGGTCAACAAAGGCCAGCAAGAAGCACTTAATCCTAATATCATCACCAATCGCATCTGCGATCAGTTGGCCAATGTATGTAATGCGAATGCGGCGGCGAAGACCGCATGTGCGGATGCGAAGACGAAAATTAGCGCGTTGGGGACCAAGGATGTGAGTACGGCGGATGCCTGGAATGCGGCGTTGGGTTTTGAGGGCGCAAATACGAATCCGGATAATGCGCCTCAGGCGGGGTTGGTGGGTCATGCTTAGGGGGGTTTTGGGGGGTGAGGGGTGGGGGTTGGGAACGGGAGTGAGATAAGAGGTGATTGACTGTATTTGGATTGAGAGGAGGTTTGATGAAATGAATTGAATTGAGATGAGTAGGAGAACATGGATTTTTGTATAATTATACGGAGCTGATATATATATGATCATTTTTCTTATTACTTACGAAATCGGTCGAAGCTAAAGTCGTTCTGTTTTCATTTTGTGTCATGAGCGCGGAATTTCCGTTCTGTTTTTTTTCTTGTGTTTCTCGATCTAGTGGTCGGTTCTTATATATGGAAATTTCAGTGGTATAACTGTTTTGCTTGATTTTATGCTGGGAGATTGTCGGGTAGATGATCTCGTCCAATTTGAGGGTTTATGGATGTTGTTTTCAGTTTGCATGTAGTATTTGATGAAAGCGTAAACTATATACTCTCTATACGATTCAACCGTGCTTGGTCGGTCGCCCTGGGAAGAAACATATATCATGGAAATGAAAAGTTGGAAAACATTTCCGCGGGTGATGAGAAAGATTTGGTAGATCTTCCGACTGGCTTTCTCTATATACTCTCTTTGAAAATGGATTGTGAGTTGCCATGGATTCATATTCTAATTTGCAGTTGATACACTCACTGTAAAAACGATGTCCGATTGTCTCTTTGGGACCAATGAAAATAATTTTTGTACTTCTGTACGGAATTGCAAATATCTCTAGATTATGCCGAACTATGGGCAGATAAAATGCTTCGTGTAGTTGTCATCTTGTCTGGAATCTTCTGCTGGATTTTAAATGGAATTTGGAAACTTCCACTTGGAAAGCTCACGATTGATTGAAGAAGGAATAGATGAAGAATCTTCCAAAATTCGTACGCGGTGAGAGCCGCATTGCAATACCCCCGACTGAATTGGTGACTAAAGCTATATTAGCTTTCCCTTCAAAACTGACTCTTTCGCCTTCGTCATTAATGGGTACTACCATGAGGATTGTACCTGAAGTTTCGAGGGTCAAAAATCCTTTTTGTCCGCCTCTACTTCGGAACCGATGTTTTTGACATTGGTCATTGAGTTAACGGCATTGTGAAGTATGGCTTACCTCGCTAATCCCGATCGCAGTCGCAGGCTCGAACTACAGACCTATTGCTACGTTTGCGAAAAATGCAGTGTTGGGCATAGCTGATTTTATGCCTGATTTGGGGGTTGCAATGACGATATTAGAAACTGGACTGCTTCGCCCAGGACAAGCCGCCCGTGGTATGATTGTTAATGGCTCCTCCAAGACTACGCATTCTTTCGATTCTCCCCATTTTCCAAATGCAATCCAGTCTCTCGATGCCTAGCTGGCTGGCGGCGGCTGTGTAAAACCCGATAGGGCCAATCAGTGTATGGTGAATATCCCAAATTCTAAGGCGCTCTTTAGAAGAGTGCTTTGGGTATACGCAAATATAGCAGTTCTTGTGTCGCTTTTGATCTATTTGCAGTCAAGGAAAGCATTTCCGTTTTCAGTCCCAATATCCATAAAGTCACTGAGAGCAGGACCGACGCTCCTTGACCTACAGAAAGTAGTAGCCAAATTTATTGTCAAAACATTGAACTGATGTGTTGTACTCGTTCTGTAGGTTGTCAAGTGTCTCGCGTAGAATCTCAGCGTGCATTGACCCCAGTACTGAGACGGAATTGACTGCGAGCTATAGAGGAAATTAGGTCCCTCAGCATAGTTGACTGAGAATAAGTGTTGCAGTATGTTATATTGAGTAGGTCAGATACGTCGTAGTAAGAATTGTCAGTGGTATTTTAATTAGGCCGTAGCCACATTGATGCTCCTTGTCGGCGTTAACCTCAACAGGATAGTGGCCACGGTCACACGAAAAGTTACAAAGACTACAATTCTCTCCGTCTATCGAGATGACATTGAGAGTCTCGGTAGGCTGCTAAGGATCCAGAACTTCAGTATCTTCATATACACATAAAGCAATAATGTAGAATAGAGTGGATCCACAGATCCGCTCGAGCTACTGACAGGGGCAAAGATTAGAGGTAAGATTAAGCGTGGGGCTGATCTAAGCGAGGTCCTCAAGAACAATCAAGCTTTCAGGGTTTAATCAACCTTAATTTACCGACGCAATGGTTCAAATGTATGTGTTGTGTAGAGCATTGCATTAGTGTCGTTAGCTATGGAGCTACATTCTACGTTAAAAAAAAAACACCAATGTGGTGATTGACTCACAAGTATAGCACTTTCCTCATTCGAATTAGTTCAATATTTGATTGAATTTTCAATTCTCTTTTCACGGTTCTTGTGCTCCACAACATCACCGGGCCGGAGATTGCATATAAGAATGGAAGTCTGCGGCACAGCTTAAACGCTCCATATATTCTCTCGATACCGAGGTACTTGAAGCGCTCGCGCTGCGCCTCGTTTGGATGTCAGATATCAGCTCATGTGCAAGGCAGTGCGGAAAGTCATATATTTCCGGAAACGAATTAGTTGAGCAGTTTTTGGTTCCAGCGGTCACCGTCCACATGGGATCCATTATTTCAATGCCAATGTTAGGTATCAATTGACTCTTTGTTCATCAGCTCACTCTTTTCTTGCATCAAGATCTGTTGCATTGTCCACGTTTGATTTTAATAAAAGACATGCAGAACTGTGAACTAGCTCACCAACTCCAGTCACCATTGATGAGAGTGTGTTTCCTACTACTAGCCTAAGTTCCGTGCAGAAGCTTGAGTTTACGTTGACCTCTGCAAGCTCAAATATATTTATGGACATTGTGCATTTGGTGCTTCGGCTTTGTATGTGAGAAATCTACATGAAAGCTTGTTTAATATGGCTTGACCTGTTCATGTTTGTTTACACTGATTGCATACCTAAGTAAATCTGACAAGTGAATCTGATCTGTCAATAACAATATCTTCCATGAGATAATGGATTTAAAACATACCAACCGTTATGGGGACATCAGCTGGTCTGTTGTTTTCGGTCGATTTTGTTCGAGCAGGTTATTGATATTGGCATAAAAGTAACATTAATGTGACTTGTAATAGCTTTGCAAATAATTACTAGTGTGTAATTATGACCACAACAGTTTTCGCACGGTCCTGTGGGTGATAGTGATCGTTATCTCTTAAATGAGTCATCCTAGTATGTACCCGCTGATTTTTCAGAAATGAAGGATAAGCGGACAAATTTACCAGAGAAATGGAGGGCCTCCATTGTATACTGGTTTGTACTCCTTTAGAACTACGTATGGAAGTGCCATACTAACATAAAACTGGCTTGAGTGGGGTTAGCTTGATTAAAGCAACGGCTTTCAATATCGTGTTCCAGCAGGTATTTATTCAATGAAGTCACAATACAAAAGAGTGTCTATCGCACTCCAAAGGAACATTTGAATCTTCATTCACATTCATCCTTTTACTTTCAATTGTAACTCCAAGAGTTTCGAGTAGATACCACGATGGGTTCCGAAAAATCAGATTCTCTTTCAGGCTTCTCGGACCTGGATGAAGATTTTCATTTCCTTTCGCACGATCCTAGAGCTTCGCCCTCAAAACAAGATTATATAGACGCCATGCGAGGGGAATTCGTTCCAAAGAATCTTCGTCACGAGAAAATGATTTTTTGCATAGTCCGTGGGTTGCGTTATAACATGGCGTTTGCCGAGTCTGAGCCAATGAAGGAAATCTGTGCTAAGAGTACCAACAAGATCTTCGCCCGCGCAAGGAATGCTCGCTTAATCATGAGCGATAAGATTCCGCTTATGAGAGATGACGAGGAAAAGCCTTACTGCATTTGGCATCCACAGGTAGCTAGTGTCGATACATATCGTGAGCTAGTTCAGAAATATCCTGATATGAAGTATCATGTTGGTCGAGCATGTGCTGTTGGGGGTTATGTCGACTTGTATCGCGAACTAGACTTGCTACCAGATATCTCTATTGCCGAGGAAGCAAGAGACAACCTGGGTCTTGTAGGCTCAAAGGAGATATTTGATCTTACAATGTGCCAGCCGACATATTATGCCGCTATGGATGATTATACGCGCTCGGTAAATTGGAGAGCTCCACGCAGAGCAATGGGTCTAAATGGCGATACCGCAGTACTATCTTCTTTACGCGTGACGGTTGAATTCATGGATGAGTACTCGAGAACTCGTTCGCATTATTTCAACATTACGGAGGATCGTTGCATCAGCGAGATCTCTTCTGGTCAAACCCACAGTCTTCCTCTAGCTCCTGAACACGTGCCTCTGCTCTACAATCCTCTTCCGCTCCATCTTCCGACCACCAACAAGGATGCTCTGATTCTTTATGCTGCTTATGAAGGCAATATCGATCGATACACACGTCTACGACGCCCTGTCATGATCCCACAAGAAACTGAGGCCATAGTTCGTGGTATTTATCACCACACAGCCTTTGCACGATGGTGTTATCATCAACCAAATGTCGCCCATAGCCCTTATCTTTATGATATCCAAGCGGCCGTTCTAGCCCGCTTCATCATGGTAAACGATATATCACGTATGACCGATAAGAGCACTGCCATCACAGAAACTATTGCGGGCGCAGAATCCTGGCCTGAGCCATTTTTGATCTGGTGGCCCCTGTTTCCACTAGAGTTAACACTCCGCGAACTAGTGCGCCGACGCCCAAGCATGCTGCGCCAGGTCGCCATGGCGTGTATAGCTGCAGACTATTTTCAGCTGTGGAGTGAGCTCGAGCCAGAGCCGGATTCAGTACTCTGGCGACAAGCAACCAACATGGGAACTCTAACTACAAGTAAGACCTACTATTCCGAAGATCTAGAATGCCGAGCAGCCGAGAAAGATATTAATCTGCTTGGTTACACTCTACTGGGCGATGATGCCTACGAGTGTACAAGGATAGACAAGGAGCCAACTGAAATCTTCCTGTCGCCGTATATCTGCGCTGATGACTACTTCGTGAAAGATTGGATGACGTTTCGTAGCATATACCCTGGATCCCAGGCGAGTGCGGCGCGATGGGATATATGTATTGCGGTGAGCGATGATCTCAGAGAACGAGTACGGAATGAGAATTCAGACGATAGCCTGGATGAAAACTGTGGTTGGCCTTATTCAATGTGGAATGTGTGGGGGTGAATAAACAGCTCGCTTCATGTTTTTAACATATCAAGTACGAAATATCAAAGAAATTGAAATTTTTGCGATATGATTGTTCCTCAGATGTGCAAGTTGGCTTGAGTGACGTATTTATTTGTTGAGAAGGCTTCCTACAAAGAATAGATGAAGATAGAAGCTAGCGATAGAGACTTAATCACTAAATGTTTAGAAATGAACCACTGTAGAGTAGATATAATTCAGAGGGTCCATAATCGTACATATAACAAATTGAAAGTGAAGCGCGTGCAAAATAGTAAATAGCCCATACCTATATCGTTAGATAGCAAAAGAATTAGAGGGCTTATATCTTCATCTAAGATACAACAAACTGTGATTTATCTTGTTCAGCAGCCGAATTACGAGATGTGATAACAAGCTCCAATGGGGGACGGGACTATTAGAGTAGTTTAGTGTACGAAATATCCTACATACAGGTCATTTTCAGAGCCTGGGAGAAAGTCAACATTCCTGTCGAATGTATAACATCAGGGTCATGTATCTTATACACGAGGTTAATTTACCAAGTTATGTGACATTGCATAGTCCCATTTATTTTAGTCAGAATCATAAAATGAGCCTTTTGGGACTGTATACTTAAGGGGGAAAAGGAAGGAGCTAGTACGAAAAGGGTATATAGCTTCAACTGAAATCAACTTTCATGCCTGTTAGGGCATAATGGTCTAGTGGTATAGCTTTCCATCATTATTTTATATAACATTTCTGGGGATGGCCAAAAAGTAGTGGGGAAAAAGGAGAGAAGATAATTAGTGAGAGGGAGGATGAGGAGAGACATACGGAAGTCAAGGCTCTCATAAAACGTGTGTGACTCACATCAAAACAAGCAAACCATCGACTGTATATCAGACAAGATTAGTCTGATGATTGAAGCGGGATGATAGTAATCATAAATTGGTCATTTTGAAGAGTGGTGATCTGGTAAAAAAAAAAACCCTTGAATGTTTGGACGGCGCTAATCAAATCACGGAGCAATTACAACGAGAACGAACCCCAAAGATCGGGTGGTAGGAAGTATGCTTACTTCTACGGATATACATACCCTGTGGTGGCAGATTCCGTAGGTGACAAAGCATTCATTTCGTCACCGCAAGGGAATATTCAATACTTTAATACTATATTGAATAAAGCGTTTTTACTATATTAATGTGATTAAACTTTCGTACTATATATGACGAAAGTTTTTTATTCATTGGGGTCTTAGTGAAATTTCGAAAAATTTCTTGATTTTCGAAAGTTCCACTCTTTTTTAGTCGAATTCAAATAAGAATTCAATTTAAAAAGGATATAGGCTAGAGTCACTATAATCTCTTATTTATATAATACATTCTGTATGGTATGGCACAGTGGTAAAGCTTGTGATTGAAGAATAATTCAGAAGTGACATGGTTCCACTCCCCTTTAAGCTTTCGGCTAATGCCTCTAGCTTGTCCTCTAGCTCTTACGCTTGCTCCCCTTAATTTCTTTGACCCTCTCTTAGCCTCTACCCTAGCCCTTACGCTCATACCCCCCGTCCCCTCTCTTATAAACTCCAATTTCGAATCCAAAAGCTCTAAGGAAACTCCCCTTGGGCTCGAATTTTCATTTTTTCTATTAAAATTCAATATAAAACAGGTCGCATTTTGTGCCGATATTATTCGTCACTAACGAATTGACCGTTTCGTCAATGACGAAAAAAGGATTAATATCGTCATGTACACAATAGAAATTACTATGGGGATTTATATTGAATTTCTCTTCGTCCGGAAGATTAACTTTGCCACCACAGGGATAAGACAGGAAATCCAAGTCTCAATTTGAATCAGGGGTATAAACCCAAGTATAGTGAAGCTAATCTTGAAGATTCAGAAATCGGGATAGAAAATCACTGGGCTGCTGTCGAGCTTTCCGATTCCATTCACATTGCCGGTGCTGAACGCTTTAGTTTGACTCGAATCACGTGTTGAGCACGTTATCTCGTAAAGGAGGAGTTCTTTGATGTGACTGATCATCACATATATAACCGTTAGAAGTTATCAAATATGTATGAAGATACTGTATTTCAGTAATCACGAATCTTTTGTCTTTCAAGGAAATAACTATGACTTATGTAGAACCTTTGCTGGTGTGAGGTTCCCTAGGATCTCGGAATTCCTGGGGTAGTGATGTAAAATCAAGCAAGGTAAATATTGACAGTGAGCCCTCTTCATGTATGGATCATTGAACAGGAATTGACCCCGCAATATTCTTTGGTATAAGTTTGTTCGAAGACTGACTAGAGTGATTTGTTTGATTGGAGGGTGCGGTTTCAATATCTTTGGTTTAGATGTGCTTTTCACCTCTCTTCAGTTATCCCCAAAGAAACCGACTTTTGAGTACCAGAAATTACATTCCAATACGAATTCTGTCTGGCAATAGCTTCAGATTCCAGGAAATGAGGTATCCAAGAGGAAGTAGAGTTATAAATTTGATATCACCGTCATTCTGTATCCGTAAGGATAGTATAAAACTGATACTTAAATGAAAATTTCATGGCACATAACATCAATAGATAGTTAAGACGGCATTTTCACTCAAGTCTCAGTAGGTAGAATGAATGGAGACTCCACATATCAGGATAAATCACCAGGGACTTCAAGTTTGATTAAAGTAGGTCATAAGTCGCACACCCTACTTTTGGGCCACCCCCCTTTTGGGCCACTCTTTTACACCAAAACTAGCCATTTTGATATATTAATATCTTCTTCAAAACTAAATATATTTTAATGAAACTTTATATATATAATCTTTATATAGATATCAATCAATTATAAAAGTTTTAGATTTTTTATAATTCTTTTGATTGAAATTCAAAAGATTGAAATATTGGTTTTCGAATTTGTATAGGAATCACATACAAATTTGAAATCTTATTAAAAACAATAATAACTTTTCAACAAAAATTACTAAAAATAAATTGTAAAATTTTATAAGATTTTTCAGATATTTGTTATAATAAAATACAAAAAAAGATTATAAAAAATGAGTGAATATCGATTTATAAAGAAATTATTGATTTCTAATCCCTGTAAATTTTAAAATCTCAAATAAAATCTTAATATAAAATAATAAAATTTCAGGGCTTAGATTTTTATATACAAATATATAAAAGGATATAATAAAATTTTATAATTTATTTTTAGTAATTTTTGTTGAAAAGTTATTAATGTTTTTATCAAAATTTCGAATTTGTATATGATTCTCATATAAATTTGAAAATCAATATTTCAATCATTTATATCTTATTACAAAAAATTACTAAAAATCTGAAAATCTCAAAATTAGCTTATATTTAAATAAAGAATCTATATTCCAAATTTCAATTAATAATATCAATAAATGAAGAAATTAAAAATCGTGATTTTCTTTGTTTTTGGTGTGAAAAAGTGGCCCAAAAGGGGGGTGGCCCAAAAGTAGGGTGTGCGACTTAAAATTCGGAAATTGTGATAAAACCCCCAGAGCAGAAACAATTATGAGAAAGAGATTTCGATTCAGATACATAAAAGTATCATCAAATAGGAGAGCCAGAGGAATAAAATGATTCAATCTTTCCCCTCTCAGAGTGTATCCATCATCTTTTCTCTTACCGGCTCCTTCTCCTCTGCCCTGCTTCAAAGCGATACTGAAGTCGAGTGCTATAGCTACCCAGTCATTACTCTACAATCACAGATCGATACAGATCTTCTGCTGATTGGACACTCTAAGAAATTCCAGTCGTTTCCGCTTCTTGTTTGTCTCTAACTTTAACTAAAGCTCTCGGATCGAGTTGATCTGTTAGAAATAAATACAAACTCAAGCTATCTTACTGTAAAGCAGAACCCCCCCACTTCTCATTTTCACCTCCCCCTTCCTTATCTCTTATGAACACTATCGCAAGCTACAATTACTGTCGAAACATATTTCAGCTCTCAATATTCTCTTATCTTCTAGTGAAATTTAGAGTTCATTTTGAAAAGATTGGTATGTTGAGTCTAACCCAGCTACTAAGCAAGATACTTCCCCCAACGCTCATATTCCAAGGTGCTATAACCTATCAAAGCAACTGGTCGTTCAATTCTCACGCCATCTGAATCGTCATCAATGATATCAGTATCTTGCATCAAAATTTCACCCCTTCCGTTGCATATCTGTTCTCCGATCTATATCATATAGATCCGTTCCCCGCACACTTTTCACGATTATAATCCTGTCTTTCCCTTTTACCTTTTTCGCTTCTTTATTCCACATAAAGGAATCATGAAAAATAGGTAAATGCAGAGCCACATCGTCATAACCCATGATTTCATATTGTTGTCGTATATCCGAACAAAGTTCCTCATAGACACCAGCGTCTTAAGCCCATGTTCACGTTCCATCGTGCTTTTTACTAGTTTTCTCTTTCCTAGACCGTAAATTTAGCACACCCGAAACCTGATATGATCTTAAAAACACATCAAACAATCCCATGTATTCCATTCTTTCCCATTGCGTTCTCCGCTGCATGTGACGCAATCACAAGATCCTCTAAAATTTTAACTTTTAGCTTAATTTTAACATCAGATCGCCCAAGCTAATAGCTACTATCATACAGTGTAGGCAATAGTATTTCCCGTAATTCGTATACGGGTTAGTTTAGTGGTGCGTATCGTTTTTTTTTCTAAATATGTGCGTATGTGATATGGAATTCGATATCACTAACAATATACTGAAATACTGAAATAAATTCTAAAACATTCAATTTTATACATTCCTATCCGCATTAGGCTATAGAATACTCATTCCTTAATTCAAATCATATGAAATATTCATTCCACAGCCTAATACGGATAGGAATGTATAAAATTGAATGTTTTAGAATTTATTTCAGTATTTCAGTATATTGTTAGTAATTTTCAAATATAGGAATAATTATGAGAGTGATATAGCCCCCTTTAAAACATACTAACTATAATATCAATAAGCTAATACGCGCCACAGTTCTACTATAGTATACTATTGCCTACACTGCTATCATACCATACAAGAATACACTATATTAGACTAATAGCTATAGACTAGACAAATCCAGAAAACCCCAAACATGGTGAAATTAGCCCGACCACACCATACTGTCCCTATCCTCTACATCAAATCACATCACATCACACCCAAAAATCAGGAAACAGAGTCCAAACAAGATTCTTGTTTGTATGAGAAGGATACTAAGACGCGGTACCCACATATAGTAGGTCCCAAATGTCTAAATTGTATTCTATCTAAAGAGCTAGCTGTATTACAAAAGTAGAAGCCCTTAAATAAGGGCTTCTAAAAGAGCTAGTCTCTTTTGGGTATAGTACATTACCATTGAATAGAAGTCATTCACTCATGTTCACACAATTCTGCATCTTAAATTATGTATATCTCGAACTAGGTACTTATCTCCCTTGGACTACTATCTCTTTACACATACCTGTAAACTGACTCGCAATTTAGCTTGCTTTGATGTTTGAAGGAGAGGAGATAGACCTTAATAGATATGTTGAGATAATGTTGTTTGTTGTATTGGCATCCCAGCACTATACAATTACCACTCAATCATATATGAACAATAAATGAATACAGTTTCCAACAATTCGAACTGTGGTTCGATGCTTAACTCCAACCTCTGAATTGGTTCAATCATGAGATAGATAGGCTGCAATACTAATCCAAAATTATTTCAGACGTCGAAAAAACTTTTGACTATCAGATGATAATCGAAACCATCAAAGACTCTGATTGTACGCGATATAGGAGTGTTCAACTTTTAATTCCAACTACAAAATTTCAAAGGCAATATAGTAAACCACATCACATCAAGAAGACGAATAGATCTGATGTAATAGTATCTCATTTAATCTCTCTCTATACTTTTCCGCTCCATTCCAGCAACAAACATTTGATTTAACAGATGTTTGCCCCCAAGCCCAGCTCCGCCCATCCCCAACCAGTTTTTCCCATCCTCATATGTCTATCAAGCATCAAGACACCAAAAATAAGACAATCATTAACATGGTAATAAAGCATGATACATAATCATATAATTACCCAATCCTAAACGCCATTGTTCCCTATCCCTTGACCTTGTGGTATCTAACACATGGTCTTGTAAGCTCTCTTCCACGCAGGCCAAGAAGCCTTCTCAAGACGATCTTGTTCGATCAATGCAGGAGTGTCAAGATCTCTCTTTCCTGTGTCCAAATCCATATCCATTATCTTCATGAATGGAGTTTTATACCAGATCTTGTAAGGAATGTAAAATGCCAAGACAACTGGAGCCGCCAAATACGCGAGGAAGAAATTTTTCGCTATATCGGTTTGGGACATCGATGCATATCCAATTGGCCAAATAGCTGTCCAGAATTGTGCAACGAGTACTAGGCAATTAAGAAGGAATCCGATCCATGAACCAATAATTCCGACTTGGGACGTGAAGGCTAATTCATCAAGGGTGTGACCTTGTGCTTTCCATGCAGCGCGGAACCGGATGTGCGCGAGACAGATGGATCCCCATGTGAAGAGGGAGGAAAGACCAGAAAGAGAATAAAGCCAGTTAAGAGCTGTACTAGAGGTATCTGGTCCACCAGCTACGACGTAGCAGAGAAGACCGATAATGGAAGCGAAGATGATCGAAAAGAGAGGACGTCCTTTGCGATCAATATAGGCAAGGAACTTTGGGGCTTGACCTTGTTCTGCAAGAGCGGCAAGAGTACGCGAGGAGCCGTAGATGGAGGAGTTTCCGACTGAAAGGACAGAGATGAGAACAACAACGTTCATGATTGAAGGAAGAACGCCAATTCTAGCATTGTTGATAGCGATAACGAATGGGGAGGCCTTAGCATCAGTGGAGCTGGATCCCAAGAGTCGCCTGTCTCCGTATGGTACAAGCACACTGACCAAGGTCAAAGCAACCATGTAGAAGAGACAGATACGCCAGAAAACTTGCTTAATAGCAGTTGGAAGGGTTTTACGTGGGTTGGCGGTTTCAGCTGCTGCCAAACCGACAAGCTCAGTACCAGCGAAAGAAAATGCAGCTGTAACAAATACAGAGCAAAGACCCTTGAAGCCATTGTTGAAGGCACCGGATACAATCTGAAGAGGAGTTCCATCGGCGTTCTGGTTTGCCGGATTGTCATAGCCAGCATACGTGGATGAGACGGTATTGGGGTACCAATAACGAGCTCCGATATATTCTCCGCCTCCAACTTGTCCTCCAGTGTTGAGAACAATACCAAGAATAACAAATCCAATGACTGCAGCGACCTTGATGATTGAGAAGAGGAACTCGGCCTCTCCATAACCTTTGACACCAAAGAAGTTGATCGCAACGATAACCACGAAGAAAATCGTAACCCAAGCAGCCGCGTTAGTGCTAGCTGCACCAGGCCAAAAGTCTAAAGTAATTGAAGCAGCGACGATTTCCAGAGGTAAGACGACAAGCCATTGAATAGCATAATTCCATCCCATTGCGAATCCCCAAGCAGGGTCGATGAATCGTGTAGAGTAAGCGGAGAAGGAACCAGAGACAGGGAAAACGACAGCCATTTCTCCCAATGCATGAACAGTGCAGAACAACATTATACCGATAATACCATATGCGATGATGAGGGAAGCTGGGCCACCACTTGACAAAGCAGCTCCAGATGTGACGAAAAGACCAGTACCTATTGGTAGCACCATTAGCATTTGCATTCATGTTTTGATTCGATATTACACAAGGTGTTTTCACATACCGATGGAACCACCAATTGCAATCATCTGCAAATGACGAGGTTTCAATTCTCTAGCCAGACCAGAATTGGCGGTAGCTTCAGCAGCAGCTCTGTGATCGAATCCTGAGACATTTGATTCGAGTCCATCAAGACCTCTTTGACTTGGCTTTGTTACAGCAGCGTTAGGATCTCTCTTGAAGCTGTCGACGAATCTTGTTGACCAAGGTGCCTTTGAATCTGCCATGTATGCCTCTCGGCTACCAGTATGAGTGGTAGTGAGAGGGGGATTACCCTTTTCGGAATCATATTTTGGTTCCTCCATTATATCGAAACACGAAAGGTAACTGTGTCGAGTGCTATTGCTGTTGATATTCGAAGGTATCAATAATTAATTATAACAGTGAGTGCGAAAAGGAAGAAAAATGACTGCTCAACAACTTGAGTGCCCGACTCAAATAACCTTCTCAAGGTGCTTTGTATTATGGTAGGTAAAGAAGAGGAAAGAGAATAAGCAATACAGTGGGAAATGTAGCTTCTATATCACCTTTCTCGAGGGAACCCCAATCTAGTTGATCAGCATAGGTTATACCTAGAAGAGAAAGTGTGTTACCGGAAAGATTCCCACATAAGACGCATCCACTTGCAGTTTTCCCAAATTCCCATGAATCCGCAATAAACCGCACCAAAACCCTCCACCCCTCCCACGCGATCTCCAGATATACCTATTTTGTCAGACCCAGTCAAAAACTTAGTCCACCAAGTTTCTTAGCAACCAATACTAAGATATTAGCTATCTCTCAAGTCCTTGAATCAATCAAGGATGATGTTTTTAGTCTCTCTTGTTTCCATTGCTTTTCTAAGCTCGCGTGGCTCGCTCATTCTCTTGCTTCTTGACAGGTTCACTTTGGCTGCACATTGACTGTCATGGAATTTTTATGACACAATGTCATCTCTAAACACGACTAAGATCTACCTCCACATTTTGCCACGTCGAATCAAACTTGAATGATTTTCAAGGATTTAACCTTGCAGACTTCGAAAGGATTTAATTAATGCACGACGGTAAAGACTTGGTTGGGATTATTGTGGGTATGGAGAAGAGGCCGCGTGAAATTCGGATATTAGTGCTTGTGATATTAGAGATAAGAATGGCTGGATTGAAAATAAGCTGGACCGATTGGTTGACATAAGAAATATCATGTGATGAAACCCAAAGCACATTATTTCCGTATGCAAGAGGATTCAAGGGTTAACAGATCAAGGGTAAAAGAGATCACCAGCCTTGAAGTCGTTCATCAGTGGTTCACAGGCGTTTGATGGCTTGAGAGGCGTTCTCTAAGGCGTTCAAGGAAGCCTCTTCGAGGGACGTTACATCCGATGTTGCCGGAAGGAATGAAGTGTATATTTTATTGTTCGAAAACCTTCTTTGCAGATGGAAAGGCTTACATCAAGCGCCATTTGTGTATCATACTATTTAAACTACCGTGATATCAGCAGACAAAATTGGATATTTACCAATGGTTATACCTGCGCTCAGCACTCGAGCTAATCTCGTGATCAATAGTTCGTAACCTCATTCCAAGAATCCCCCTCTCCAGGCAAAATCCAACGGGCCAAGATTCATCTCGGCCTTCAATCCAGACTTTTTGGAAGACCGACTACCAATGAATTTCCCCAGGAAGTCCACTTTTCATGACCCGATTAACCACTTGAGAACTAGCATCTTGGACCCAGAAAAACTAATTCGTGATAAGTTCTTGGCATCATCAAAAGCAGCCATCCTCTCCTCTCAACCCGCCATTATCTATCAGTGGAGCTTCTTCGTCTCTTCCCCAACTCAAACCTCGTATCCACTTAACGGGCAAACACTGATAACAGACTGGATCAACCATGCTCCCCACGCAAAATTCGGCGAGACCGACCTGCATTATTATGCCTATCTTATCTATCAAACCTTATCGAAACAGCAGGGCCCTCATTGATATCAGCTATCAACACGCACAGATATTAAAGAAACAATTTTGTAAATACTAAACCTCATCGCCTAACAATCCTAACAATCAACAATCAATCGCGTTTGCATGGATATGAAACGACGTCGAGATTCGACAATGAGGCTATACATTTAATTGAAATCAATTCGATTTAATTATTGCTTTCCAGATTGAGAGGAGAGAGATGCTTTTAAATATTTATCAAAGCTTCAAAAGTCAAGCCCCTTCATTTCTCGCTTCTGATTGGCACTCGGATTCATTTATCGGTGTCCTAATCTCTCTTTAATTTCAAATTTACAATACACTATATATCCATTGGGTGACTTGACGAATGGGGATTCCTAATATCATCTCACAAATTACCAGGCTATCGGTGTTCTCGCAATTCACATATGTACTCCGTACATTTTCAGACAACTTCATTGATAAGACACCGACAATGATCATGATACTAACAATCCGGTGACGAATCCACGGGTGATTTCCTCTGCATAAATGAATACGCCTCAACCGTAATATTCACACAGGTCCCATTACATAAGGCGCTGTTCCTGTCGTAAGTATGCAAGTCATAGGTAATTCAATGTACAAAGTATAATTACTTTCTAAATTACGCCTCATCCGAAGCCTCCCGAAACAACTGATAACGATTTCCGAGTATGGACGTTCCGTCGGGTGGAGGTGACGTGTCTAACTGTTTGAAATCCCACGTCGGGAGTTCTTACCTATTTGCCTGCCTAACTAATCTCTAACTAACATATCTCCAGCGGCTATAGACCCGGTCGACTAAAGTCATGAAATCACTCCCTCCTCCAAATCATGAATCATACAATTCCCTAAACGCGCCCTCCCTCTCCATTAACTCCCCAAATCGTCCACTCTCTACCACCTCTCCCTTCCCCAATAATACAATGCGGTCAAAATCCGCAATTGTATCCAATCGATGCGCAACAGCCAGAATCGTACACCCCTCAAAGACCTCCCTAATAACCCTCTGCATCAATTTATCCGTTTCGCTATCCACACTGCTCGTCGCTTCATCCAGTACAATAATTCTTCCACCTCTAAGAATGGCTCTCGCTAGACAAAATAGTTGCCGTTGACCGTGTGAGAAGAATTCGGTATCGAGTTGCGCGTCTAATCCCCCTTTAGACGAAATAAGAGACCAGAGTTGCACTTTTTCTAGCGCGGAGATTATTTGAAGGTTAGTGTGGACATTATACGGATCGGCGTTTGTGCGGATAGTACTACGTAGGAAAAAGGGATCCTGAGGAACAGCATTCAAGCGTGCCCGTACTGTTTGTCGAGGGATTGTGCTGATATCTATACCATCAATAAGAATTGAACTTCCGGGATGAAGTTCCAACATGCGAAAGAGCGCTGCGATGAGAGAACTTTTGCCACTTCCACTTCTACCACAAATTCCTATTTTTTCTCCGGGGTTTATAGAAAGGTTGAGATCATGGATTACAGGGACGGATGTTGAGGTGTAGGACGCTTTTACATTTTTGAATTCGATGGCTCCGAAAGCTGGCCAATTTTCTGGCACAGGTTCGACTTCGGATGGTAGATTCTCGGTTACAGTTGTTGCAGCGAAACTTTTGAGACGAGAAACTGCCCCAACAGCTGTCTCCATAAGGGTCCATTCCTTGATGATGAGAGTGAGTGATTGGTTGAAAGTCATAACGTTCAACAGGGCAAGACCAACATAGCCCGGACTAATATCGGTGCGAAGTTTAACAATGAGCACCATGAGAATTACTGCAAGAGCTGTAACGAGAAGATCGAGGACAAGACCTAGCCAGCGCTGAATGCAGAATAAGAGGTAATAGGGCTTCTGAGATGCGTCTAAAAATGCAAGATTTTGCTCGCGAAACTTTTCGGTCCAACCGAAAGCTCGGATGGTAGTCAGCCCACTGAGGGTTTCGATAAAATGAGAGTACAAAGGGGATTTTGCTTCGAGGTCTAAGAGGCGCATTTGCCGAGATGTCCTGAGATAGAATTTTTGCAGCACTGTTTCCCGGTCAGCAAATATTAATATTAGAAGATGAGTGTTGACTTGCCCCATACTGTTAAACCGATGACCGGAATAGTTGCGGCGAAGTACCCCGCAGATAGAGACATAAGAATAGCTCCCATTGACGCTTGCACAATGGACAATGAGAGATCAACCATTGCATAGGGAAGGTCTCCATCAATTATGGACATGTCTTGACTAAATCTGAGTCTGAAGTTAGCAAAATACCGATAATACAATTCAAGCACATACCTATTCGTAGTCGTCCCAGTATCTGTGGCGGTGAAGAAAGAAAGAGGTGCTCCCATCACGGAATCCAACAATCTCTGATGAAGGGCTCTTGCACTTTTCGGCATCATATATAACATCAAATGGGCAATGCCTGCCACGAATCCAATCAAGGAAATAGCAGATAACATTCCATATATTCCAAGCCAGTATGGGTTTGCTTTATTACCTTCAACAGCGACAGCTCGAGTCCAGTAAGTTAAAGCAATTTCCGGTAATTTCGATGCTGCTCCAAATATTAAGACAAGAATGAAAAAGATTCCGGTAGGCACCCATCCAATAGAAGCAAAATAATATTGGTACACTGAAGCATCACCAGTTTGTCGATTCAAATCTGCTACTTCATTAATGAGATCGTCATTTTCGACAGTTGCGAATGGACTTTGTTCCTGAGTCGTCGCCTCTGCATCAACTTCTTCCGAATCACGTTCCTCTGATCTATGCCGAGTCTCCAAATTCTCCACATAGCCACCACTAGTCTTTCGGTAATCAAAGGTACCTTGTTCGATGATCTGGCTTGATTGATCCAATACGATGATGTAATCTGAATATGCTAATCTGTGAACGGCATGAGTGACAAGAATAACAGTGGTTCCCATTGCCTGGAAAAGTCCTTGTTTCCCAAAAAGTCTTTTAAAAACTTGCTCTTCTGTTTCTGAATCAAGCCCAGAAAATACATCGTCGAGAATGATGAACTCGTTTTTGGCGTAGACGGCTCTTGCAAGTGCGAGTCGTTGTTTTTGGCCGCCACTTAATGAAATGCCCCCACTTCCTACACGAGTAGCTATAATTTTGTCAGTGCTTCGAATTTCCAAGTCTTGAGAAAACAGTAGAAGAGAAAAATGAGACCGCACTACTCTTTGAAAAGTACAACCAAGACATTGAAAAGAGATAAGAATAATATTAACTAAGAGCTCACCACTTCCATTAGGCAAAACCGCGATGTCATGTTCCAAAGCGCAAGCCCGAACGACCTGATCATACCAAGGTGAGTCAAAAATTGATGGACCTAAAATGTTGTCTTGGATGGTCCCGTTTTGAATCCATGGACTCTGTTCAACGTACGCTGTTCTAGCGGTCTTGGCATAGATGAATCCCTTTGACGAAGGCGTTTCACCAAGTAGTCCTTTGAGTAGAGTACTCTTTCCGCAGCCTACCGGACCAATGATGAAAAGTGATTGAGAGCATTTTAGGGTATAACTGAAGTCATTTATCACAGGAAGAGCGTCCTGACTCCAAGCAAAGCTAGTATTCTGGGCAATGATCATTGCTGAAGGATTTAACACGGCTGACATGTCTTTCAATTCGATACCCTGGCTCGAGTCGCTGGTATTATCTGATGACTGAGATCCTCCTAACGGCAAACGATGGTCTGTTCGTGCATCCGATAACATGAAAGTTTGAATTCTTTCAAAACAAGCAACAGCAGAATTGATTTGTGGTATTGTCCTCACCAGTGTATTCATTGGGTCTGCCAAGAGGGCAATGAGAGATAGTGATGTGTACGCTGTCGAGGTACTCAATGTACGACCGGTAACATTGGCTGAGATCACAAACACCGTGAATGTAACTAGCGGCGCTATTATACCAGTACTGTTTGCTAGACCACAAGTTAGATGGAGGTTTCAGGTTATTGACAAAAAAAACTGTACCCAGGAAAATACGACCACACAGAAGCCTTCTGAATAATTGAGAAAGGTATACTTCTTTCACACGAAGAGATTGAACCATAGTAGTGAGAGGGTCGGTAAATCCCAACATTTTTACAGCCTGTGTAGGCTTTTAGCAAGCTATGCACAAACATTAGCAAGAGAGCTGACCTTCATAGACCCTAACATAGAAGTTGTTATATCGATGCGCGTTTGGATACCTCTGATCCAAATCTTTTGTGCGTTGCCCATCCAGTTTGCCATAAGAAGAATACCTGCTGTGCACAACAAAGCAATGGAAAAAGGAGCCATGAAAGGCAAACCAAGTTGTCGATAAAGTAAATACATTGCGATGCCTAGTTCTATGGGAACAGCCCAAAGTTCGTGTATATTTGTGAATCCCTCACAAATTGCGCCTGTGAAAGAAGTAAGCAACGGTTATAACATTGAAAAAGGATCTCTTACTCGTGTCATTCGCCATCAAAGTGACGGCAACCGATTCATCAAGAGCAGTAATACTCAAGTCAACGGTTTTTGCATATATCAAGCTAACTAATGAACCGCGCACAGCCGTGTTAAAGCGATATGCCATGTGGTAGTAGGCTCCATTGAAGACAGCCAAGCCGAGGAAGACAAGGCCGAATGCTCCAGTCAAGCTCCATCCTATACTCTCAGGCTGGTTCTCGTCGTTTGCGAAACCAACGGTTCTTTCTAGCAAGAAAGGTTGTGCATATTTGAAACCAGTTGTGCAAAGTCGCGGTACGATTCCAAGGGCAAATGCTCCACGTGTGGCTTTCAAGGTTGACCAAAGTAATGAATAAGATCCGATTTGATTGCTTGCATCCCATGTACTTCTTGCTCGGGTGTACAAGTAATGTGAGCTCATTTCCTCACCAATGGGATATAAGTCTTCGTTTTTTATAACCCGTTGGAAACCCGTGGTCATGAGGGTATTCAACCACCAGAAGAAGCTGCGACTATAAATACCACTAGTAGTCTCTGGTGATGTGTTTCGATATCTGTCAAGTAGAATGTGACGCTTTTCAACGGCCTCGGTGATGATGACCATAATCTTTACACCAAGAGCACTAGTGAAGACTGCAGCAGTTGGATTATTTTCATGAACTAACCAAAGTGACCTTGCCCTCGCCATATCGAAAGGCAACGTAAACAAAAGCCATACATTGATGAGAGCAGATGGCCTGACAGAGTGAAGATGCTCAAGATTTGATAAAGCAAACAAGCCGAGGGCATCTACAAGTAGAAGAGCGGCAGCAGGCATTGTTGCGCGTGTCTTCAATGTTGATGTTGTGGCATTCATAACTAAATGAACCGTTTGCATGATTGTGAAGACTCCCAAGAACAGCTGTGGTAACATTAGTCTCCATTTTATCCCGCTTGAGAAATCATACCAATTTATTGCTATGCAAAAAGCTAGAATTAACTTTTCGAGGTTGACCACGAAGCATGCATATTCGAATCGGGAGCAAGAGAAGTAAGATGACTGATGGTACAATTGAGAGAACTGCATCTTCGAATAATGGAGTAAAGTCAAATCCCACAGACTTGGCTGGGCCGAAGTCATTGATAGAGATACCAAGGCTGGAAGTGTTACTCGACATAATTTCCAGTTTGGTGATTGATACTTCAAAGCAAAAAATTGAGGTGAACAGAAAGAGAGATACATATATAAATAACTACTTATCGAGGACCCTTGCAGATGGAAAGCTAGCCTGTGGTATGCATGCCATGATGTGTCATCAGCCATGATCGGAGTTGAGAACAATAAGCAAGCTCTATTCCGATTCCGTGATTTAAAACGCATCTCTCCATGAAGATTCGCTATGACAGCAGATCAATTTCTGACGTTGTTCCGAGTGAAATTGTTGCCTAGGAAGCATCAATGTACAAATATGCACGCCAAGATAAAGACATATATCATTATTCTCCTATCGTCGTCACTAGACGCGTGTTGGACGCTAAGAGCCGCGCAAACATACCAAAGGCCTCATCATTGCAAAGATGTATACACCCGAAGAAACAGGTTTGACAACGGACGACGCGTACCAGGTAAGCAGTGGGTGGACTTCTGAATGCAATGAGATGAAAAAGCCCGATAATCCCACACGGTTGAACAGCGATTTCCGTGAGGGAAAAGAACAATGCACATCCTCATGTCGCCATCAAAGATTAATAGGACTCTGCTCCATATATGGAAAAACAGACGAGGGTTAGTGTTGCACCGCCTGAACTTCGGAAATTCAAATAGTAAGGTTGAGCTTAGCTAGTTACCCCGCCATTCTCACCCCCACACCTCACGATAACCGTATCATATCAACAACAACATTATCCTCATCATCATTCTAGAACCTCACAACAAACACATTCAAGAACCTACAACCACAATCAGCCTTATCCGAAGGCGTTGCAGAACGATATGGGCAGTACTCGAGAAGCCAGCCACGCCGGCTC
Organism: Botrytis aclada; assembly: GCA_014898285.1. NCBI lineage: Eukaryota > Fungi > Ascomycota > Leotiomycetes > Helotiales > Sclerotiniaceae > Botrytis > Botrytis aclada. The sequence continues at coordinate 686,201 of RCSV01000001.1, read as the reverse complement.
GTGGTATACATCGAATCCGAGCAAACTATCCTCGGAACTCGACAACTGGCTATCCCAAGTCCCCTCCACGATTTCCGACACAAAATTACCCATTCCAGGTGCTCGAGTCATCATTGCACCGTTAGCTACCCCCCTCTCACCTCGTCAAACTCCTCTAACAAATTAAAGCCACGCAGGATATTCCTATTCCGGACCCGCCGCCGCCTGGGCCTACGCAACCCTCGATCTCTCTGCTGCAAAACGAATATTTCTCCTCGGGCCCTCTCACGCTTGGTACCTCACTGAATGCGCACTATCTAAACACTTCAAATATGCCACTCCCTTGGGAGATCTAACCATCGACACTGCTCTCGTCCAAGAACTATTCGCCACAGGCGAATTCAAAAAAATGTCCACCGACCAAGATGAGACCGAGCACTCTTTAGAAATGCATCTCCCCTTCATCTACAAACTTCTTTCTCTCAACTTCCTCTCCCCCTCTTCCTTCCCCCCTCTAATACCCATCCTCGTCGGCAACACCAACCCCACCACCGAACGAAAGTTCGGCTCCATTCTCGCACCCTACCTCTCCGACCCCTCCAACATCTTCATCATCTCCTCAGATTTCTGCCACTGGGGTCCCCGCTTCCAATACACGTACTATCTCCCCGCAAGTCCATCTGCCGAAGCCCGCGACAAATCCGGCGGGTACTCGCTCTCGCGCCGGGACAAAGCACCGACGCAACCCCCCATTCACGAGAGTATAGGACGCCTAGATCAATTATCCATGGATGCTATTTCCGGGGGCGTGCATCAGGAGTTTCTGGATAATTTGGAGGAGACGGGGAATACGGTTTGTGGGAGACATCCGATTGGGGTGATCATGGCTGCGATTGAGAAAGTGAAGGAGGATAAGAGTTTGGATGGGGAGAAGGGGAAATTCAATTTCGTGAGGTACGAACGGAGCAATGAAGTTACGAAGGTAGATGATGGCTCGGTGAGTTATGCTAGTGCGTATGCGGTGCTGTGAATGTTGGTTTGCGTTCTGAATTTGATGTGAGCGATGATTTGATGATTTGATGATTTCATGGAGCACAAGATGGGTCAAATGGTCGGCGCATAATATTTAGGAATGGAGTATTTTGAAGATTTCCGTTCTTAGATTCTTTTCAAATCAATATCTAATGCATACCAACACATTTTCTCTTTATAACGGTTCTTTCACACAAAGAATCAATTTATTAATCTCTAGCTCCAAGTCCACAAGTGGGGAATGTCAAAGTGTGTTCAATCGGGTCTGTATTCTATCTATGTTATTGATCTTCTAGGACGGACTTTTAATGCTATCTATTGACCTTTCGGAAGGCTCTATTTTTTCCTGGTCATTTTTTGCCTTTTCTCCTTATTGATGTAATTTTCCTTCAATCTACACACTCCACCTCTCTCATTCGACCCTATTTTTTAAAGTTCCAATTTCCTCCCCCAAACCAACATTTCCCTAACCCCTCTCGCCAAACTCCTTCCCAATCTCGTCATCCCAATCCAAACCCTATCACCCTTCTGATAAAGCTGATCAAGTTCCACAACTCTTTTCCCCTGCATTGCCCACACGTTGTTCCCCTTAACCCACGTCCCCAAAACCTGCAAACTTCTCAGTTCCTCCACCCTTTGCCCTTCCATCTCCATCACATCACGATCCACTACAATCCAATCCGCCCACTTCCCAATCTCAATGGCTCCGGTCTTATTTTCCAAATTCCAGCCCCAAGCCGCGTTGCGCGTAAAACCATGAATTGCCTGTTCAACACTAAGACTTTCTTCCGGATACCAACCTTCTCTTCCTGAGGGTGAAGTCCCAGTTTTAGGATTGAGACGAGTTACTGCGGCATATATACCATGAAAAGGATTTGGGGGTTCGACTGGAAAATCAGAACCGAGGACTGGCCCAGGATATTTCGATGTGTTATTATGAACAGGAGGGAAGAACGAACGCATGCGATAAGCGGAATTGGCTAGTCGTTCTTCTCCGAGACGGGATGATGCATAGGCCATGTCAGATGTAGCGTGTGTTGGCTGAATGCTGGGAAGAATACCCATGTTTGCAATACGTATCTGGTCGTCGGGATGCTGCGAAGTCTGTTAGAAAAGCATCAACTGTTGATCTGGAACGTACTATAATTTGAGCATGCTCAATTCTAAGTCTCTTTTCTTGGTTGCAGCCATGGCAGTTGGATCCTAGAACAGCTTCGAATGCATTAATGGCAGCTCTATTGGCTCGATCGCCGATAGCATGAATATTGATTTGGTAGTCCCATTTGTAAAACTCGGAGAATCTGTTAGTCTCATGCGTAGAAGACAAGGGAAGAAGTAAAGTACCTTCTTAACAACTTCTGTTAATTCGGTTTCGTTGATCAACATCATTCCACTAGTCTCAGATTTATCCGAATATGGTTCTAACAATGCCGCACCCCAAGAACCTAACGCTCCATCCGCAAAGAGTTTGATTCCTCCAAACAATAGCATATCACCTCCACCTGATCCATCTCTTATCACTTTCACGGTTCGTAAATCTTGATGACAAAAAGTATTTCTCTCATCACACTCAGCCATAACACGAATTCTAACAGTCAATTCGTCTCTCCTAGCCAACTCTTGCAATATTTTCACATCTTCCATTCGCATACCAGCGTCGCTCATAGCCGTGATACCTACTTTGTTCAACTCCTCCATTGCGGTTTTAAGCCAGCGTACCTTCTGAGGCGCATCTGGCTTGGGTGCGAGGGGATAGATGTAGTTATCCATTGCATTATCGCAAAAGACACCAGGTCCAGGATTCGTAATAATTTCTCCACCCGGAGGTGATTCAGGTAGAGGATCCGGAAGAAGAGAGAGGACCTTTTCTGAAGTCCAGACACAATGTATGTCAACTCTATCGAGCATAATATACAAATCTTTCAGCTCCGGGTCTTCGGCAAGTTGTTTCTAGGTATTCCATCAGCAGAATCCTTTACCAAATAGAACGATGAAAAGATGAATTCATACCGCTGTCGGCATCACACCTCCAAAATGAGCTTGATCCCATCCCACCCCTCTAATCCACTTCTCCCTACTCCCGTAACCTTCTCCCTCGTGTCTTCCCAGCCACTCCTTAATCCTGCTCTTCACATCATCCACACTTTCCGCCTCATACAAACTCGCACTCTCGAGCATTTCTCCATACTGCAAAATATGCCCATGCGATTCAATGATCCCAGGCAACACATATCCATTCAACCAAACAATTTTTTCGCCCTCCTCTGCGCTTGGTACTCTTTCAAGAATATCCGTTACCACATCGATCCTAACACGGAAACATTTCGGATTAGGGATACTAGGAGAAAGAGTGGTGATAGAATATGGTTCGCGGACGCAGTAGAGGGTTGAAGAGGTCTATGTATCGTAGAGAGAATGTAAATTGGCGGTTATAAAGAGTATGAGATATCCTACGAAGAAGAAAGCGAGAGGATGCATTATATTCTATCTGTCCTATCCCACTGGCAGGATAGAAAACTGCTAGTGGAAGGGTGGAAGTGAAGGTGGTTTTATATTACCATACATGCATGCGTTTTAACTTTGAAAGAGATAAGGAATGTTTCATTCGACGTTGTGTGACGAAGGTATTATGTTGTACTGCATTGAATACAATTGGATCGGATTGGGCTGCAACAATTGATTGCAGATCCTCGTTTTTCGCTCTTTCCTGTATGGGTTGGGTGAAAATATGGTTACAGATACATGTATGCGACTAAAGAAGAAGTTGCGGATTCAAAGGTGGGCGTGGCATGTGATTGTCTTCTACTGGACGGTAACTATAAGAGAATAAATCATTTCTTAGTCTCAAAAGTTACAATAGGATTGTGCCAATCAATTCATCACTGTGCTCCTTTTCTTCCTCAATTAAATGTTTTCGAGAAGCATGATAGACTGGAAATGAAGTTTACAGAGTCAAGTTGTGGACAGAAAACTCCCGGTGAGGCTTTGAATTCTCTTCAGTCCCACCGCGTCGAGAGAAGAATTCTTCTTCCACAAGTATCTATACCAATTTCAGAATCTGGTCACCAAAGAACCATATATAAAATCTAAGATATATTGGATTATAATCTATGCAACGCCATAAAGTCATGGCCATGCCCAAAGACTTTTATCTACAACGAACTACCCAAAAACGCCGAGCTAATATAATGCATAATTCCGCCCATGAATGGTAAATATTCACCGCTCATGCATCTCTCATCATCATAACCCTTTAATTTTCCCATATATCAGAATTTACGATCTCAAAAAAGTCTTAAAGACTTGTGCATCTGTACAATCCGTCCAAGGATACCCGATTTCCCTCAAAAATCTCTCCAAATCCTTAACCTCATCATCCGGACACAGGATACCCGTCAGAATCTTTCCGATATCACTTCCGGCATTACGGTATTGGAAAAGACTTATGTTGAACCTCGGTCTCAAAGTAGTGAGGAATTTCTCAAGCGCACCTGGTCTTTCAGGGAAGTTAAACATGTAGAGTCGTTCGTTTGGTACTCCTGAACGTCCACCCACTAGATAGCGAATATGGGATTTGGCAAGTTCGTCGCCGGAGAGATCAGTAGGTGACATGCCACTGGATGAGATGCGATCAAGGAGAGATTGAAGTTCTTCGTCTCTTTGCGATGCAGGGGAGGTGAGTGAAATACCAATGAGTACATTTGCTACTTCATCTGTGGCATATCGGTAAGAGAATTCGGTAACGGCATGTGGCATGACGGCTTTGATAAGTTCAGAGAAGGCGCCAGGAATTTCGGGAATGCTGACACTAAGAAGAGCTTCTTTGCGTTCTCCAAGAGCTGCACGCTCGGCAACGAATCTAAGACGATCGAAGTTCATGTTTGCTCCGGAAGCGATAGCTACAAGATTCCGAGAGGTATCGGGAGATGGATTGGCCGCAACATATTTCTTAAGCCCTGCTAGTGCAAGAGCTCCAGCTGGTTCGACAATGGATCTTGTGTCTTCGAAGACGTCCTTGATAGCTGCGCATGTCTCGTCCGTAGTGACTTGAATAACATCATCAATGACCTCTTGGCATATTCTGAATGTTTCCTCTCCCACATTCTTTACTGCCGCTCCATCGGCGAATAATCCCACTTCCTTCAATGTCACTCTCTTTCCAGCTGCCAAAGATTGTACCATAGCATTTGCATCATAAGTCTCCACTCCAATGATTTTCACATGCGGAGCAATGCGCTTGACGTAAACACCAATCCCCGCAATCAACCCACCACCACCCACGCAACAGAAAATAGCCTCCAACTTATTAATGTTCGTTTGTCTGAGAAGTTCCATACCAATCGTACCTTGACCCGCAATAACATATGGATCATCAAACGGTGGAATATTCGTCAATCCATGTAATTTCTCCAATCTTCCGCACTCCTCCTTCGCAGCATCGAAATCTGGCCCATGCAACACTACCGATCCTCCCAATCGCGTTACATTAAGATGTTTAATACTGGGTGTTCCTTCAGGCATAACAATCGTAGCAGGCATTTTGAGTTTTCGCGCCGAATACGCAACTCCTTGTGCATGATTTCCCGCCGAACATGCAACTACACCTTTCCAACTAACTTTGGGATCTAGATGTGCCATTTTATTGTATGCGCCTCTCAATTTGAAGCTGAAAACAGGTTGCAGGTCTTCTCGTTTCAGTAAAACATTGCATTCTAATCGATTGCTGAGGTTGACGGCTGGGGTGAGCGGGGTCTCATTGACGACTTCATAAACTCGAGAGGTGAGGATCAATCGTAGATACTAATCAATTGATCAGTGACAGCTCTCAGAATGGAATCGGGCATACTTACATCGGGATATCCATTTGGCAGAATAAATTCCTGCGGAACGATGCTGCTAACTTTTGATTTTGTACTTTCTGATGGCGGTGATGGATTTGCTGAATATTCCGTCAAAGAAAAGGAAGTAAGACTCGGAGTTCGTGGGTGATGTGGAATTTTCTCTCCATTCGTTACTGTTCCGTTCTCCATAGCTGGAAATTATGTATTGATTTCCAATTGAGTGTATTTCTTTGGTGTTGTTGAAAATCGAGTCATAAAGTTTGATATTGTTTTATTTGCTGGATTCCCACCTTTCGATATCGGAGCTGATACTCTCCAATAATTTTTTGCAGGGATCCTTGGAATTCCGATGATATCACGACCTAAGGTTGCATTCTGATTCGATGCTTTTGGAGGGGCAAAGCTTTTGATAAAGCTTTGGAACATCAATAACTTCACAGATTCACCATCTATAAATACTTCCGTATCACAAAGAAGTATTAATCAATAAACATGTCGAACAACACTCCATTGCCGTCGTCTTTCGATGGCGATACGTATGTGCCATTTTTATAGAAAGCTTTTGTTTACTCATTCATAGCTAATGGCCTGATAGTGATTTCTATGAAGAAAATCGCTGGCAGAAACTAACCCGTCGTCTCAAAGAAGAGCCTCTCATTCCTCTGGGTACATCATCCTTTTCTCTCTCTCTTCCTCTCCATGTTCTTATGCTGATCAATCCCATCTCTAGGTTGTATCCTCACCTCCCTCGCCCTCGTCGGCGCATCCCGCTCCATCCGAGCCGGCGACCACAACCGCACTCAACGCATGTTCCGCGCACGTATCTACGCGCAAGGTTTCACCCTCTTAGCTATGGTTGCCGGATCCATGTACTGGGATTCCGATCGTAAGAAGCGCAAGGAATTTGAGGGAGTATTGGCGGAACAAAAAGCTAAAGAGAAGAATGAAGCTTGGATTAGAGAATTGGAGGCCAGAGATGAGGAGGAGAAGGAGATGAGGAGGGCAAGAGATGAAAGGAGGAGAAGAGCGGAGGGAAGACCGGCGCCAAAGGCTGTGGTGACGGATGCGCCAGTGGAGGAAGGAGAGAAGACGAAGGGGGGAGTCATGGGACAGATGAGCGGTTTGGTGTGGGGAAAGAAATGAGGGATGTAGTAATTACGGACTAAAACGGATGCATATGGAAAGTATAGCATTGAGGCTTGGTGTTTGGTATGGTTATCGGATATGTATAACTTATGGGTTACGGAAATGTACAAACTCCATTCATTTATCGACTTTATTTTAGCATTGGTCATGGGTCACTTATATAGTAAAATTGCAATGTTCTTCAGATCAAAAGTATCTGGAATTCAGACTTAGAATTTGAATGGAGTTACCCAACCTCGCAAAAACATATCCCTCCAAACTTTCAAGTTTCCGCGCCATACATGCTTCAAATGTCCCGATCCATTCCTGCTCAAAGCTTTCCAAAACTCCGAGCTCAGCCCATCAATTCATAGAACCACCACTCCTATTCCCTCCAACAAGCCCCGCCATTTCTAATAACGCCCTATCAGCTTCAATATCACCAGTTCCTAGATTAATCTTTCTCCTCGCCTCCGCCTCTCTTTCTTCCCAAGCCCACATCTCCTTTTGTTTTTGAGCTTCAGCGTCACCTCCACAACCCCAGACTTCTAAACTTTCGATTTCAAATCGGTCTTGAAAATCCGTGCGCCTGGTTTCACTGTTGTGGAATGCTCCTCCTCCAGAAGAATAGTTGTGTGTAAAAACACCAAATTCAAAGGAAGAATCTAGATACAATGATACAGCACCAAGATTCACGTGAGTAGATAATCCGGCCGTCTGTTTCGTTTTAGGGTGTGGACATCCAAAGGATAAACATGGATGGGCTGATGGAGGTTTGGAGAATGCCACATAGTCCTTATTGATTACCGAAGCGTGAAAGACCTCATGGACAGGTTCGAGCTGGAAAAGTAGTGTATCGGTGTCTCCAAAACACTCTTTATGAGTTTGTCTCCAAGGTTGTGAGAGATAGACTCCAAAGACAACTCGAGATGATTTACCACTATTGGGAAATCTTTTGGGCGGTAAGGTGTCTGCAAAATTCCTTTCTTGACCACCTTTAGGAGAATCTTCAATTCTGTTTCCGGCCACCAGAAGGATAGTTGGTGCACGCCAGTTGAATACTCTTGTCTCGAAAGAACCCATAGAGAATCCAGCATCGCCACCGGAATAGAGTAGTCGAAGACGTCTGAAGAGTGATTCCCCAGGGAGGAAAAAGGAAAGTTGCGACAAAACATTGAGATCCATTATTTCACCTATCTGTGGAAGGAGAGGCTGATCTATTTCAGCATTCAAAGGTAGTGGAGGCGGTGCTTCTGAAGAATCTTTTCGTTTTGTGAAATCGATGTTCTTGGAGAACAAAAAGTGTTCGAACAGAGCATTGAATCCATTAAATACAAAAGGCAATGAAATGGGTATCACAGTGTTAAATTGATGTATTTTGACGCCGGGGAATTTTTCCACATTTACAAAAGCTGCAAGAATGTTGTCTGCTGTTCTTCGAAGACTTTCTAATTGTGATCTGGCGAGTCTTTCCGTATGGTGAGCTAAACTCTCTTGGATTCCTAATGGCGCCATCAATAGAAGTAGCATAATCAATTTTTTAAGGTTATCGGATGGTATCGTAGCTTGGGCTATGGGCGGATCTCCGTGACGAAATACTTCAATGGCATCCAGTGACTCAAGTGCAGCTAAAGCAAGATCATCATCTTCCTCTTCATCGTCATCATTCACAGCTTCATCGATAGCGAATCCTGCGGCATGTTTTTGGGGAGCATTCTCTCCTTCTGCTACCGGAGACGTTGTGTCCGCCTTGTCTTCTTCATTTTCAATCCCCGCGCGAGATTCCCTTCTATCGTATACCGCCAGACTTCGAAATAGTAGTTTTGCCCGATCCCTGTTGCCCTTCTTTAACACCCTTTGATATCTTTCCGTCATAATCACTACCACCATAATCATCTGTTCAAACCCCAAGACTGCCGGCGCATCCTGACCAAATGGAAATGCACCAAGGTAGGATACCATCTGGAATATAATCGGAGAAGCGCCTAGTATATCCGGAATCTCCAGGAATCGTGCGATGGTATCCTCTTTGAGATATGCGACTCCATCTTGATGATCTGCAAGACTCTTGAAGACATCGTGAAATGACAACTGTTCGAGGGGTGTAAAGCAACGTTGTTCGAATTTCCGAGCCTAAAATAGCAATTAATATAAGTTCTTCAAAGGAAGTGGTTCGAGTAACAAGAAGGGAGCTTCTATGAATCGTAAACTTACCAGCTCATGACTCAACTGCTGTGTTGTAAGATGTTTAGCACTGGTACCAGACTGTGATTGTCCCATCTTCACTTCTGTTTCAGATACATCGCATCAAACTGTATTACAATTTTATGAGAAACAATAATAAGATATGGACGAAGAGACAAGTCAATGACGGAGTGCTTACATAATCCGTGTTCCATTCCATTAGCGGCGAAACGGACCATCATTTCAACGACGAAATTCATTTGCGTTCGAGTGCTCACCGGGAGCCTACCAGGGAGCATTGTCTTAAAATGACCTCTTAAGCTATCCCAACATCCTTCTGGCTCTCAATCATAACTAAGCTATCTCATGTTCATTTATGTTTTTTTTCTTTTTTGGTTGGTTGTCTTTCATCTTGAGAATTGCCTTCACAGCTGCAGTAGACACTTGATAATATGGTCCCGAAATCCCCCCTCGATTGAGTCTCAAATTCTGCAAAAAGAGTGATTCTTGACTAAATTATCAAGCATGGCCTAATCTGATCACTGCATATATCCAAGGTAGCCAGGTCGATTGACAAATTCGTCTCCTAGCATCATATCGCGGGGATTTCATCTATACTCTCTATCAATACTAGAACAATTCCTCTTTATGATCACGCGATGTTTTTGCATGCAATGGCTTTGGCTACGATGACCTCGTGCTTCCAAATGATAATGAGGGGTACGTTCTGACGAATGGAAAATCCATTGTCTAAGCTCAAGTGCATCGAGTTGGGTTTCGGGGCGCCCAACCTGGCTACAACAGCTGTTGTGTATGTCGTCGAGGCGCTTTGATTTGATCATTGCTGGTTGTTGATTGCTTGATAACGGAGGGTTCTCGATCGCCATCAACCACAAATTTCTTAGCCATATCTTCTTCACTAACATAGTTTATTCTCCAGAATGTTCCGAATCCAAGTCGAGTCGTAGTAGTATAGCTGGGTTGTCGGTAACAACGACTGGAATGAGGCGTCTGCAAGGTCTCGGCCGGCATTCCTTGGTATCCAGCTGAGCTTAAGATGAGTTTCAACAAAAATCTAAAGTCGAAGACGCAATCAGGTCTTTGTCCTATTGTCCCCATTGTTGGTACATTGATATCTTCTTGTAAGGATGTCGTTTTATCAGTACACTGCTATAAATTCCCAGGAAGTTCAAATCCGAGTGTTACATATCCTCCCAAAGAATCACACAGATTTGACAAGGTCGGATAGGCTACCCAAGCAACTTGATACAGGTAATTGGGACGGTGATTACAACAATGCGTATCGCAATTACTGACGTTACCAAAGTTTCTTGCACTCTACACGTAGTCTCTTTGAGAGAAACCCCAGACTATCATGCTTTGTCTTACTGCTGGGGGGACCCTGATCTTCCTCGAGCAAAAATTCTGCTCGATGAGACAGAAGTCGAAGTTACCATTAGTCTGGAACAAGCTTTGAAGGCATTTCGGCATGAGACAAAAACGATGGTTCTGTGGGCAGATGCAATATGTATCAACCAGAACGATCCGGAAGAAAAAGCAGAACAAATCAAACTGATGAGAGACATCTACAATTGTGCCAGTATCGTGGATGTATTTCTAGGCGAAGGAACTCCTAGAACCGACGAGGCCATGGACGCGGCTCTGACTATAGGGCAAGCTGCGTACGATGCAGGGATTTTTTCTGTTACAGTGGATAGTATGAGAGATTGCGAATTTTACGTCCGAGAAGACCAAGAAGGATATGGATTTAATCGACCGAAAATAGATGATCCGCTTGCTGATATTAAAAGCTCGCTATATCAACTTGCGATTAATATTGGCCTTGATTTCCCATTTCTCGGCTGGCATGAAATAGGGAGTCGAGATTATTGGAACCGGCTTTGGATCATGCAGGAATTTTGCCTTGGCAAAGAATTGATGATAACATGTGGTCAAAAGACCATACCATTTCATCCCTGGTTCGAAGCAGCTTGGATTTTCTTTGCCATGCAATCTGCAATGATTATTCACACATACGGTCTCCAAAAAACAGCTCATGATCCCATCGTCTCACCAATTCTTCAAGATATTGCAAGATGTCTAAGTACTGCTCCTATAAGCCTGAACCGACTTCTGGGTACGCGAAAACATCATCGCAAAACCGGTGGATCTCCTCTTTTCAAACTGTTAGAAAGAGGTTGTGTCCAGGCCTCCAAAGATTTAGTCAGAAAGGCAAGGTATCCTCGAGACAGAATTTATGGGCTGTTAGGAATGGCTTCCGATGCCCAATCTTTAAACATCCAACCTATATATACCAACATCGATTCGGATGAAGAGACGGTACAGATCTTCACATCTGTTTCTCGAAAACTGTTGGAACAGAACAATGGGGATTTATTAGCATGGAATCAACAACCCAAAACTTTGAAAGGACTTCCTAGTTGGGTTCCGGATCTCACAGACACACTGTTAGAACCCTCTTGTGAGACTAAGAAAGCGGCTCTTTTTTCTGCTTCGGGTCAAACTGCACTTTCAATTGTCCCTGCATTGGAAGATGAAGATCCGAGGGTCATTGGACTGAGAGGTGTTAGAGTTGATACCGTTATGACGATTGGAAGTTTGTTCACTGTCGACAACAGACAGGGTATCATATCTCGTACTACGGACGAATACCTAGCAATCCACGCCAACATCGCGCGGTATTTTGACGAAATAACACATTTCTGTGAGCAAGCCCAGACTCTAAATGCCAAAGACGCTTCATCTCCGTTACCGCAAGATGAAATGAAATGGTTCGGGGCCAATTGGCGCATTCCCTGCGCAGACCAGACAGACTCCTTCACATTCCGCACTCGCGCTTCCCATACCTCTTTAATGGGTTACAACGATCTTCGACGCAGTATAGAACTCTATTCCGACAATGCGAGAAGTATGACGGACAATCATCTGAGCGAAGAAGAATTTGATGCAAATACTGAGGAACATATAAGGTGTGTTCAGACAGCTGCATACGCTTCGTACAAAAATGCAATGAGCTATCAGCAAAATCGAAGACCGTTTATATCAGAACAAGGATTTGTAGGCCTTGTGCCTGGACATTCATTACCCGGGGATGTTATAGTCGTTATCTTTGGAATGGTCCAACCTTTTGTGGTAAGGAGTATTGGAGAAGATAGGTGGGAGCTAATTGGAGAAGCTTATGTTCATGGGATTATGGATGGAGAAATCATGAGGGATAATCTCCAAACGGAGGACTTTGTGTTGACATGATCAGGAATTGTATCAAGGGTTTCTTTGAATGAGGTCGTTGCTGTTTGTTGTTGTTTATGCGTGCTGCGTTTATGAGTTCATATATTGGATTCTGTGATTTCTGACCAACTTGGAGAAGACTGATTGTGATGTTTTGATACTGCAAGTGAGAAAACGATTCAGGATGTGAAAGTGGGATCAGAGATAACACAACAAATTAAGAAAAGTCGCATAGAGGAAAAGATCATCAATATCTCCCTCCGGCCTCCTATTTGTTTCACATGTACTGATTCGCTTGTGGTATTCCCAACATAAAATCAACATCCCATTCTATTGACGCAATCTCGACTCATTATTGCAGCGTCCCATCCTTTCGTTATCTTTTTCAAGATACGAATTTGCCATTTGATTGACGATCATAGTTGAAGGATTCATTCATCATTTAAACGATCCATGGTCACCGCTCTTATGGTGCTCAATCTTCAAGCATACAAAACTTGTTTCGTTAACAACTCACTATGGTTGATCCAACTTTGGATGCCCCTGAAGAAAGGAATGCTGTCATTGGTAAATGAACCTTTCTATATACGACACGGGGGCCACGGTATATACTTACAAGTCACTACTAAGCAGCGCAAGGAACCAGGTTTGAAAGATGCGGGCAAGGGGCTACCGTTATTCCGACTCCACATCCCCACTCTCCACACCCGGTGCTAATGGATTTCAGGACGTCGGATCACGCGGGTGCAACGGCCACTGGGGACGTGGATACTCAAGACTCAATGATATGATATTTTGAGACCCGCTGGAAGGGCTCGAGAGTTGGGGAGAGTGCAGGGAGTGGGAATTGATCCGTGATTTCATTGTCGAGAACGATTGGTTTGTATGTACGATTGTTCCCTGGTGAAACAGTGACGGGTCCACTTCGAAATTACAGTGGGTGAAATAGGAATGGAGGAGTGAGGTAGGTAGTTTTCTGGTGGGCGTTAGGAAAACTCTTTACCTGTTCGTCTTTTTGGTGCATGTGTATAACTCGGAATCTGACTTCACTCGTCTTCAGATTTCCTCTCCTCTCCTTCTTTAAATGATGTGAAAGAAGGAGCAGGAGCATGAGAGTTTGCATCTCTCACTAATTTTCCCTTTAGTAACGCTTCTCTCAATTGTTTACTCATCCCTCGCTTCGCAAAATTATCTATATATTTTCACAAAAGCCGCCTCCTGTCACATACGACCATAGACTGAAGAGAATTGGGCATCCCGTCCGCTCTGCCATACACAAGCTTCAGATCGGTGGATTAGTAGTTGGGTGGGTGACCACCAGCGAATCCCCACTGTTGTATGTATTTTTTCTTCAATTTTTGCTCCCACCCAGCTTTCTCGCAATCCGCCCGTCAAAATCGCAGTCCGCCTCTCTCTAAAATCTAGCATAGCATTTCCCAAACACCATACATACATAAGCAAATAGCATTTATCGAAAGCGGACCCCATCGATCCGAAACAACTATTTTAGTTTCTGACTTTACTGCAACTCTTCCCTTAGGAATTCGATAATCGAAACCCAAAACCCATGTTCACCCTGAGATCCAACTAGTACCTTTCCTTTTTATCTGCCAAGCCCTTCCGTCTCTAGTGTTTTTTAGTTCCCGAAACTCTCTTTGAGCAGGTAGGGATGAGGATTTTATGATCACTATGATTACCTGGTCCGTTCATACACTTCGATATGTAGATCCTGAGCTGAGCCGAGCCGAGCTGAATTGAGCTGGTATGAAGTGAGCAGTATGCGAACCGTGCTACTACGATTCGGCCTTTCAGAATGGGTTTCTTGCGAGAGGAAAATTCGAGAGATGTGATCGTTGATGTGACTGATCCGAATATATGAATGGATAGGTGAACGAATGGACAGACGGACATTAAACAAAGTTATTATTCGATTGCTCGTTTGGGAAATTCTTACATCGTCCCTTGATCCATCTACCTATACATGTATATATCTCTGATAAACCAGACAAATGCGTAACCATTAGAACGCCACAACTTCATTATACAAACCCCAAGAATGCTAGCCAGTACCGTGGTATTTTTCAAGGCCCTCTAATCGTCATTACACATCCGTGAAAATCATATCGATCCCAACCCATTCCTCAGATTGACGGGCTTCAAAAGCCATGCACACTCGGAGCCCTTTCTCCCCCTCTTACATCACTACTCCCCCCACGAACGTTCACGCCTCGCGGTATCCCTATCTCCTCGTCGCCCTCTCCCTCTCTCTCATAAGTAACATCAACCTCCACCGTTTCCTTGATTCCAAATCTCCACGCTTCTCTCAATATACTCTCGTCACTTCCATTGTCCATCCCCGGCGCACCCCTCTCACTATTCACTTGCGTGTTATAACCTGATATTCCACCCCCACGACTCCTTTCATTCGCAGAGAACTCATCACGACGCAATGAGCTTAATGCATATCCACCCCCTGATTTACCTCCGCTTTTGTTGGGATAGGGACCACTTCCTTCGTCGGAAGACTTCGTTTGCCCTCGGAGTCGCTTGTAAAGTGGTCGAAGAACCGGTATGCAGGCGCATACTATGGCGACGAGAAGTTCGCTGGAGCCCCAAAGAATGAGTGGGACCGTGTCATCTGTGGAGTGGTGTGAATTTTGGTTCTTTGGCATCATTGTAACTTTTTAACGAGGGGTGCTTAAAAACTTACAAGTATAATCAGTTCGAGATGCCAGACCTCCTAATTCAACAGCTCGAACAATACCACACATTCCTGCACTAAACAAATTTTTCATCAGCATCAAGCTCAAAAGTTCTCCACAGCTCCTGATCCAGGAAAACTTACAAAACACCCAACGTGAGACCGAAGGAAATGGTCAATCTCTCCTTCTTTTTGAGTTGAACAGGCGCTAAAAAGTACCATGGAAACAATGCCAGAGTAAAATCCATCATCGCTGTATAGCTTCCCGAGAAGATCGCATTCGCTGTGAAATTGAAGTTGACAGTATGAGGGAGTGAAGGATCAAAGACTGCCGCAATGGGCGAACTTTGGAAGAAATCGAGAAGGGCGCAGGAGACACAGACAATAAATGTACTGACGATACAAGCCCAAAGGAAGATTTTATGCCAGGGAACAACGACGAGGCGCAAGAGAAAGACAGCTACGGAGGACTTGCTGGTGGCGATGGCAATAATATTGCATGTTTGACCAGCGATTTCCATCTTGTTCGACATGACGAATCTAGAACGCATGAGAATCAGTTCTTGTCCTTCCACATAGTCTATTACAGTAACTGCACTAGGCATCTATCAAGAAATGAATGAAGATATAGAAATCTAAGCATTCAAACTGAGTTATGCATAGGCTGTTTGAGCTGTAAGGGTTGAGATAACTCACTGAGCAGGCGTGATGTCGACAAAATGAGATCCCAATCCTTGGATAGCTGCCGCCGTGCAGAAAGCGGTGTATGCCACGAACAAGATCTATGATAATTGCTTCGTTAGTATTGAGTCTGACAAAAGGTAGGTCGGCAGTTGGCACTCACAAGACTGGCGACAATAAGCCAATCATCATACCCCGTAGCTTGAACGATATAGTAACGAGTGTACATCCGCAGCCCTACAAAAACGGCTGCAGCGAATGTCTCAATCCACATCACCAAGATAATGATAGGACCCAAAGCTGACAAGTGACCCATCGTGCCAGCGGGCTGGCACGCCCTAGACGTAATGTATAATTGTCGTTGAAGATTTCTCACTAGAACTGTACCATCCAATACTATTAATGTAAATATATTGTGTTGCCCTTGGTATAGATAATTCTTGCAGTGTCGGTATTTGTCAACGAACTTTTGCTGATAAGATACAAAATGTTGTAAGGAATGGAGTTTGCAGTTGAAATATGGACCTTTCCCTTTCTTATTCAAGTAATACAAAGTTTAAAAAAGTAATTCTCTGCATAGGGAGGAAAAGTCTGGGATCTAGAGAGGATCTTCATGACGAATACAGATTCGGAACTTACTTATTCGCTCAGTGTCTGCATGTTGACCAGAGATTTAACTAGGGGCCCGAAAATGGAAAGTCAAATTTTATGAATGTTGATGAGCGGCACTTCTTGGCTGGTTCCTTTTTTGAGGCAACTCGTGCTGCATGCTTTCTTCTTTGCTTGCAAGTAAACACCATGAAGAATCCAACGGGAGAGCTCATCCCCGGTGGCGGATAGTATTACATGAAATATAGCCCAGTCGATCTCAAGATGTGAGCCTATCGCGGGTATCCTTAAAAAAGTCTCAACAATGGCAACAGGAACTTCTGTAGTAGTTGATGGGGCTAGGCGCATGTAAAGAGATGCTACTGGAATGGTTTTTAGTGGAGCCGTATCAGAATTCGATCAGGGACTGATATACCATATACGTATGTGAAGTTGAAATGTGGAGACTAATCACTGACCAGAAACATTCGAATATTGAGGACTTTGACGAACTGCTTACGGCGATTGCTTTACTTAATAAAGTCCGGTTGTCCTCTGAAAGTTTTCGAACGTACCCACGCATCCGTTGATACTAAGAACCCTTAGTTAAACCTACGATTAAATAATGAGACCCTGAAAGAAAGGTCCATATGGTGTACATTCAAGTAAATTGCGACTATCCAATGACCTATTTCGCACTGGCATTGCTTTTGATGTGTTTTCCCTTCGGCAAAAGCTCCAGCTAGAAAATTTAATCGGCACATCAAACTCCCCAACCCCGAAACTCTTCAAAAAACAATACAATCGTTTCGAAATAGAATAATAATGTAAAAAATAAATCCAAATCTGAGAGAATTCAGAATAGCTATACTCGTACATTGTAAACATTCTATTATTGTGACTCAGCTCATAATTCAGAACATTGATAGTCCAATTCAGTAAAGATCTTTAGAAATCAAGTGATTGACAGGTTTTCCGTCCAGCTGGAGAAATTTTGCTTTTTCTTTAAAACATGACTATGATATCGATATGGAAAAGTGCCATCAGTCATTATTGCTAAGGTCAAGAATGCAGAGTACTGCAGAATAGTGCAGCTTTCAAGGATTCCTTGATAGGTTGCAAGGAAAGTTGCAAGGGCTAGGGTATCCGGCCCGCAATTGGATTACGGAATCTCTTCATCGTTCCCCAAGTGAAGCAGTTCCTGACTCTCCATATTTATTATGACACGATTAATGCATGTCGATTCGGCTTACATAAGAGGCAGAATGCCAGAAATGTGCACCATTCGAGAGAAGCTAGGGAAGTAAGATGGAGACTTCCAATTCCATATCCACTATAAAATTACTACAAGGAAGAGGAAAGGAAAGCCGTGCAGTAAATTGGTAAGTTCCCACTCGGTAAAACTACATCTTCATTCCGCAGAGTGCATAGCTCCACAGACACATGAGAACGGACATTGGCCCCAAATATAATATAAACGAGCTGTTACTGGCACTCCACAATACGTTGAGCTATTATGGACCGAGGCTTGCTTACTTCAAAACGAGGGGAGAATAACGTGGAACTTTTGTAGTGTAGTATCACCGTGCTAGTAGTGCATGTCATCGCGAAGTTGAAACACTGTTCAACAACTGGTGCTACATAAATCTCTCCTCGCCACCTTCGCGACATACAGATCAACTTTCGAACTCCTGTAGCAATGTCTCCAATTGACGGTCTGGCGTCAGCGCCTATTCTTGTAGTCTTTCTCATATGTTTCAGAGAATAACTCCACTACCGCATGATTGTTGCTATTCACGCATTGAGGGTTGCTCCCCGTGTGACCCACCGGAAGGGCAACGTTTGGCGGAAGATCATGCCTCTTCGATAGGAACTACTCCGTCTAGTTATTTGCAGACAGGCTCAGAGTAGATAACAAGCCCGGGAGGTCGAAAGCACTTTTGTGTTTCTCGAAGTATATAAATCTCTTGTGTGGCGTTTCCGATTATTTGATTTTTCTTGAAGTGATCCCCTCGTTTTTTATTCAAGACACATTTCTTAACATCTTAATCCGCACTCCTTCCTCGCAAATCAAAAGAGATGGCGGCCTCTCTTATTACCACTGGCACCCCTCTCGCCCTTCGTGTACCAAACGCAGCTATCACACCAGCAGCGAACGATCCTCTTGCCCTGCCACCAGGAATTACCTCAGGGAAGTTCGCAGAATTCATTTCTCATGCTGAACAAACAACTGGTGCCGAAAATGTCATCATAATCAAGAAGAAAGAAGAGCTGACAAAGGAGCTCTACACTGACCCCTCCAAGGCGCACGATATGTACCACCTCTTCGACAAGGATTACTTCGTCGTATCTGCAACCATTGCACCCCGCAACGTCGAAGAAGTCCAAGCGATTGTTAGACTCTGCAATGAGTACGAGATCCCGCTTTGGCCATTCTCAATTGGCAGAAATGTAGGATACGGAGGAGCAGCTCCAAGAGTTCCTGGTAGCATCGGTCTGGATATGGGCAAAAACATGAACAAAGTGTTAGAAGTCAACAGTGAGGGAGCATATGCGCTATTAGAGCCAGGTGTAACATTCTTCAGTCTATACGACTACCTGAAGGAGAAGAAGCTAGACGATCAACTCTGGATTGACACACCAGATTTGGGTGGTGGTTCTGTCGTTGGAAACACTATTGAGCGTGGTGTAGGATATACTCCATACGGAGGTTTGTGATATCTTGCATCTGAGAATGGGTCACTTGCTGATGTTTCAAGTAGATCACTTCATGATGCATTGCGGTCTCGAGGTCGTGCTTCCTACCGGAGAGCTTATTAGGACAGGCATGGGTGCTTTACCCGATCCAACGCAACCAACAGTTGAGGGCGGAAGTTTGGATCAACAACCAGGAAACAAGTGTTGGCAGGTATGCTTAGTCTCAGGACGCAACTTAAAAGTATTTCAAGCTCATCATATTCCAGTTGTTTCCTTACGGTTTCGGGCCATACAATGATGGTATTTTTTCACAAAGCAACCTTGGTATTGTGACGAAGATGGGCATCTGGGTAAGTAATATAAACGCCTCCGTCCTTGCGCCACGACTCTAGACTGACCGAGATAATCTTAGCTTATGCCAAATCCGGGAGGTTATCAACCTTATCTCATCACGTTTCCAAAGGATGCCGACTTGCCAAAGATCGTTGACGTCATCCGTCCCCTTCGATTACAGATGGTCATTCAGAACGTTCCTTCAATCCGACATATTCTGCTCGACGCAGGAGTGATGGGAACCAAAAAATCATACTACGACGTTGATCGTCCTCTTAATGAAGAAGAATTAGATGCCATAGCCAAGAAACTCAACCTTGGACGCTGGAATTTTTATGGTGCTTTATACGGCCCCAAACCTGTGCGCGATGTCCTCTGGCAAGTCGTTAAGGATGCTTTTGGAACTATCGAAGGTGCCAAATTCTTCCTCCCAGAGGATATCAAGGAGAAGTGCGTTCTTCACATTCGTGCAAAAACCCTACGAGGTATTCCAACGATTGATGAGATTTCCTGGGTAGACTGGCTTCCCAATGGTGCCCATCTTTTCTTCTCGCCTATCTCTAAGATCAGTGGTGAAGATGCAAGCAAGCAGTATGCTCTCACTCAAAAAATGACATTAGAGGCGGGCTTTGATTTTATCGGGACGTTCACCATCGGTATGCGCGAGATGCATCATATCGTATGCTTAGTGTTTGACCGTGAAGATGAGGATCAAAAACGCCGCGCCCACAAGCTTATTCGTGAACTCATTCAAGTTTGTGCCGATAACGGATGGGGGGAATATAGAACTCATATTGCCTTGATGGACCAGATTGCAGAAACCTATGGCTGGAATGATAATGCGCAGATGAAGTTGAACGAGAAGATCAAGAACGCTCTTGACCCCAAGGGTATTTTGGCACCCGGAAAGAATGGTGTTTGGCCAGCATCATATGATCGTTCAGCCTGGAGATTAGATGCCAATTCCGAAAGAACAAGACCTTGATCAATCAAAGGATCCGGTAGACTATAATCATGTATATTTTACGAAAACGAAAAACAATTGAAAACATGTGCCGATATACATCTACATGCCTTAAACGCTATGCATATGCCAGAAGAACTGTAAATGGTAGTGAAAATATTTCAGGACCTAGCCACCAAATCTTTTGATTGAGATCGTAATCATGTAAAATGCCTGAAACAGAAGTGTTCTGATGAATCTCAATTGAAATGGTTGTGATTTTGATTAACTTTGATCAATTTTTTTTTTAAAACTTTGATTAAGTGATTCTGATATGACGAGCAAGATCACATGATGTGTCCCGTTCTACTGCTGGTCGTAGGGCTCCTTCCATTTACCCATCGACAAAGTTTAAAATTAATCCAAGCCATCTCAAGCCCACCTCAAAATACAATGAGTGAAACGTATAACTCCCCAAACATCCAGGATATGCATCGAAGATATGTGGAATTTTGTCAAAAGAATGAGAACTAATTTTCAATTCCTTCCAGTGAACCACCCGTTGATAAACGTCCAAGTGTGGCTGAGATCCTCGCACATAAATCCTACCCAGATACAATATGGAGACTTACCCCAACGCAGAGTGGAAAGTTGCCGATCGGAGTTGGTAGAGGAGGACCATTCAAGATAGACTGGGAGGTTCATGGCAGTGGAGAGACGAAGGTTGTGGTAAGTGGACAATCTTGGACTTTGGTGAATGTATATCACATGCAAGTGCATGGCCGACTGGAGAGCGAAGAACGGGTAGCTCAAAGCTTAAGAGTATGGAGACTCATACATGAATGTTGTTTATGCTTCTGTTCATTCCTCTGCCTTATCGCCGGCACTGTTTGCAACTCCACAAACTTTTGACTTTATGCACAAAACTTGGTCTCAAATAGGTCACGTGTTTCATGCATCAACGTGCTAATCTGGAATTTTCATCCAGTGGATCATGGGGTTAGGCTCTAACAAGTCAACATGGCAAAGACAAAACCTGTACTTTGGTCATGAAAGGGGAGATAAATATTCCTCGTTGGTATTTGATAATCGAGGTATGGGCGGATCAGATACCCCCATCCTACGATATTCTACCTCGGAAATGGCCAAGGATTGTATCGAGCTACTCGACCATTTAGGTTGGACTAAGGACAGACAACTTAACATCACCGGAGTTAGCATGGGTGGAATGATTGCACAAGAACTGGTGAGTCTCCCAATATCTTACTAACTACAACGTTCAAGACTCATATGACATATAGGCATTGATGATACCAAATCGAATTGCTACTCTCAACTTACTTTCCACAGCAGCGTATATCGAAAACACGACCAGCTTCTTCGAAAATTTGCGCACAAGGGTTATGATGTTTGTCCCCAAGCCACTTGATCGGTCTGTTTTGGATGCATCGTTGTCGTTGTTTCCTGCGTCGTGGTTATCATTACCAGATACTAGTCCGTCATTATTCTCTTTACCCTTTTGATGCACTTCATATCCGCCATTTTATTTCTTTCATTGCCACGACTCTACTTTCTCTGCTAAAGAGACCTGACATCATAATTAGCCCATTTGCCATCGGAATCAACCCCCTTGGTTGAACCACCACCGGGCCACCCTTTCCCCTATGCACGCTTCTCTACCAACTACGAGCGCTTTGCTGCTGCCGAATTAACCAAACGACTGAATCCTAAAGCTTTCAAAACATACGGGTTCCTGCTCCAAGCTATTGCTGCTGGTTGGCACCACAAGAGCCCTGCGCAATTGAAAGAACTTGGGGACAGAGTAGGAAGAGACAGAATCGCAGTCATGCAGTAAGTATTTTGACTAATTGATGAGTTGATACATTCATGTTCTGATGACTGAATAAAGGCTGACATCCTACATAGTGGCACACTCGACAGACTTATATCCTTTCCTCATGGCGAGAAACTTATGGCATTTCTTCAACCGGGTAGAGCGGAGATTCGAGAAGGTGATGGGCATGCAATTCCTATCCAGGAAGAAGATTGGTTTCACGAGAAGATGGTGGCATTTTTTGAGGAATTTAATTGAGATAAAGATATGGATCCAGATTGAAAGACATCTAAAGAACGTTATATTGTCAATGAAGAGATATCTTCATCATATATTCGCATCTTTTCCATCCCTATATCTACCTCTAACCACGTCTCTCGATTAGTCTTCCCTTAAAAAAAAGGTGCATGTCTATCTGTATGTTCATTGTTACTTACGGGGCAGGATACCTAAGCTGGAGAGTTCACGGCATCTCTATCTATTGGCAATGAATAATGCCGTACCAGCCGCCCTCGCAGTCTTAATTGGATCAGTAATGCTTTCAGAACTAAGACGGATAATAAAAGAGATATCTCAAGATAACATCTCGAAAAGATTCTCGGGTGGCTGTGCTTCTTATAGATCGACACAATATTTAACAACTTGGGCGACACCAGCCACATCTGCGGACAGTGATATACATCAAGATTTGTGATTCAAAATTTTGCATCTCCTTCAATTCAAAACAAGAACATTTCCCAATCAAAGGAAAAAGGTACCAGACATCTAGTGCCATCGGATTATTAGCAATCTCTTACTTCATTTTGCACAATTATCATTGAGATATTGATGTTCCAACTGATTTCTCCATGTTCTACATACGCTTCTTCATTGATATACCTAGGTACCGAGATGCAAGACCTAGTGAAAGATGATTGCACGACCCATTGAACGGTTCTCGGATCGCAATTGGCTTTTGATCTTCCTTTGGGAATGAAGGGAGGAGGGTAAAGTAGCCGCATGTACCGCCAATTCATGGGGACAAGATCCGGTTGCGATGATTCATTGGATGAAGATAGAACGTTCCCGTTTTCCTTGCATTCTACCAAACTGCAACAGACACACAGAACAAGCAAAGTTAGCACGTTTTTTTGACTTTTTTAACCCCCGATAACTTTTGGGATTGGTTGATACGAATATCGTCGGAAAGGCATCCGTTCTTTCTCTGCTGCTTCGTCTGAAGTTTCCCAAGAAAAACACCCCCGGGAGAAGTTCTTGACATATTCGAATTTGTGTCTAGTCAAACTCTATCACGTTCGTATCCACAGTGTACAAAAGAATTTTTGTATTTTGTATGTTCTCTTAGGAAAGGCTGTCAAAATTTCCCCAGAAAGCGAATCCACTAAAGAAAGAACACGACTTGGAGTGCGTAACTCAACCTCTTATTTCATCGCCGTCTACAACTTACCACAGTTTATCGCGATGTTGCTCCTGTAGGAATGTTGCTATCGTTTTATCAGAACTTTTCGTTGCGTTCCTTGATTTGTGATCTTCAATCATACTTGCCCAAACAGAGTAACGAAACTACCCCACCATAACACAACAATAAAGTCTCGACTCTCCTTTCGACCACAGCTGAGTGCCCTGCCCTTCGATTGCTACATCTATCACTTTCGGCCTGGAAGTGAGGAAGGGCTTGGGACTAAGTGTTTGGCCAGAACTGTTGCCAGAGTAAGAAAGACATACAACTTAAGTAGGTGACATTAAAACTTTGCAATGGAACATCTGCCGTCAATGCTCAAAGGTCTCGGCATAACTTCCTCAGCAGACGATGAATCGAAAGATTCAACGCAGTTTACTTCGGTAGCTGTGGATCCGATTTTAAGTCCTCTCAGGTCGCAAGATGATTTAAGCAGTATAGGAGTTCTCGAGTTACTCGAATCAGACGAAAGAGCGGTTTTTATACTTGACCTCACGAATCCAGATGATACAACGCCGGTATATACGAATCCGCGATTGAAAGAATTGCAAGTGCTAGGAAGCAAAGTTGGGGAATCTCTTGATCTGCGCGTGGCAACGAAGGATGAAAAGCACAGGGGATTTTTAGAATGGGCAGGAGGTGATTTCAGCGATGGAAAAATACCTGTTACACTATATTGTGGAGTGAGATGGAGTTCGCAGACAATGAGAAATCGGTGGAGGGTTATTTCTGGAGATGTAGGAGGAAGGATAGACGTTATCGGGGACAAACCTACCATTCAACGATCGCAAACTCTCTCGCCACAGAAAGCACGACGCATGTCAAAATCTGACGACGCATCTAGATCCTCACTCGACTCTCAATTAGAGGCATATCGGCTTCATCGGGAAGACACAATATCGATATTTCCACCAGCACAAGAACCAGTCACTTTGAAGGAGGTACTTGAAGCGGGAGATACTCCACTTGGTCCGTTCGATATATTGGCGCCAGACACAATAGTAGAACTGTCACCGCATGTACGATTCTTCCTCGATTTCGATTGGGCATCTACGGAGCTTGGCCCTATAGATTCTTGGCCGGTTGAGCTACGAAGAATGTGCAATTTTCTCATGTCAGACCCAAGACCTGCGGCAATGTATTGGGGTCAATCCAGAGTTATGATGTACAATGAACCATATATGTTAGTCACAGGACAGAAGCATCCAGGGATGATGGGGAAAACCTTTTCGGAGGCATGGGCTGAAGTTGAAGACGCATTTAGTGATTCGTTCAATCAAGCGTATGAAACTGGTAAAGCTTCAACTATGGATGACGCAAGATTTTTTATCGAAAGACATGGATATTTGGAGGAGACCTATTATTCATTATCGATTCTACCGTTCAGTTGCAACAGCTACGGTAGCCATCTTGCTTTGTAAGTCGCAATTTTTATTGTCCCTACGTTAGCTTGAGACGGGCACTAATTTGACGTGTAGTTACAATGCTGTATTTGACACTACTAGGCAAGTAGTTGCAGATCGAAGAATGATATTTTTATTACGACTTGGGCAGTTCATTGCTTCATCTCGAGAACCGAAGGACTTTTGGCAACAGCTTCTACGTGGGCTTGAACCAGATCATCCAGATTTACCGTTTGCTTTGCTGTACTCAGCCGGCAATGACGTTAACGAGACTCTTTCGGAATCTTCGGCATTAAGTAATAACTCCAACTGGGTACTGGAAGGCTCTGTTAGATTTCCTGGTGCTGGGAAGAATGTACCGAAACATATAAATTCTGATAACCCCATGGAGGAATTCCTACCCAGTTTTAGCGACCTTGTCAAGTCAGATTGCCCTACGCTTTTACACCGAGAAGACGGCACTATTCCTTCATCTTTGACCACTGCTCTTCAGGGTACTCTTGCATGGGATACAGTTGTTTTCTTGCCAATTAGAGCTACTACAGAAAGCGTTCTCGGCTTTCTTATCATTGGTCTCAATGCTCGACGAAAATACGATGATGACTATAGATTATTCATACAACTTTTCAGTCGGCAACTCGCTACTTCAATGGCTGCGGCAGTACTTGTTGAAGACGAAATTCAACGTGGTCGAATGGCTGCCGAACATGCTTACCAAGATCGTAATCGCCTCTCAAAGAAACTCGAAATACAAGCCCATGAAGCCTCAGAGATTGAAAGTCGTTTCAGAAGAATGGCTGATCTAGCTCCCGTTGGGATGTTTCACTTTGGCGTTGATGGCAGATTACTTTATGCTAACGAACTTTATTACAACCTGACGGAACATGACAAAGATATCAATACCAATATGGGCTGGTATGAGGTACTTTTGGAGGAAGATTGGCCAATTATGGATGTGGAATGGAAGAAACTCATGCAGGGGGAACCTGTCTCCTTTGAGATCCGGTTACGAGCACTTTTCAAGGGGGCCGATAAAATCGGGGATGAAGAAATCGATGGTGCAATTTGGATAATAGCAGCTGCTTATCCTGAAAAGGCGCCAGATGGTACTGTGGTTGGAGTTTTGGGTTGCTTGACTGATATCAGTCGACAGAAGTGGGCCGAAGATTTTCAGAAACGGAAAATGCTTGAAGCGATTGAGTTGAAGCGTCAACAGGAGAATTTTATTGACATGACATCACACGAAATGAGGAATCCGTTATCAGCTATCATCCAATGTGCAGACATGATCGGAATTTCTGTCAAGGAATTTGATGGGGGAACTAATGATGTTATTCTTCCAAGAGAGGCGGTTCACGGGTACGCAGATGCAGCTTCGACGATTATACTATGTGCTCAACATCAGAAAAGAATCATCGATGACATTCTCACGCTGAGCAAGCTGGATTCCGATTTGTTATTCGTCACTCCTACCGAAGTACAGCCATTACCTATCATCAAAAATGCACTGAAGATATTTGATGGAGAATTGCAGAAGAGTGATGTCGCGCTAAGATTTCATGTATCACCTACATTCGACGAACTTGATATTGACTGGATCAAACTGGATCCAAGTAGATTAATACAGGTTCTTATCAATCTTGTCACAAATGCGATTAAGTTCACACAAACTCAACCAAAACGGAATATTGCTATCACAGTGAGCGCATCGCTCGAGCCTCCTAGCACACCTGGTCTTGTCTACCTTTCAAGAACTAATAGTCACAAAGACAACACGCCAGATGGTGAATGGGGAGATGGAGAGATCATATATCTTCATATCGAAGTCCAAGATAGTGGCCGCGGTCTTGATGAAACGGAACGCAATCTTTTGTTTAAAAGATTTTCCCAAGCCTCACCACGAACACATGTTCAATATGGTGGATCCGGTCTCGGTCTCTTTATTTCTCGAGAACTTACAGAACTTCAAGGTGGTCAGATAGGTGTCGCCTCCAAAGCAGGGGTTGGAAGTACCTTTGCATTTTACATTCAAACTCGTCGTTGTGACCCGCCTGATGATAAGGATTCTTTTGTTCCTCAAATGGATGCTCAAGCACAAAACAATATCATTACGAATAATTCTCTCGCTCGGGTTAAAGGACCTACTCGCCATCCTTTAAGAAGTCGTCGTTCTCAAAGCCCGGCTTCTTCAACGCCAAAACATATTCTAATCGTGGAAGATAACATTGTCAATCAAAAAGTAAGTAGTTCTCCTTATCTTTTTTGATCTAGAACTTCAAGCTAACTATTCATTAGGTCCTCAGTAAACAACTTCGTAGCGTAGGTTGTATTGTAAGCGTCGCGAATCACGGTCTAGAAGCCCTTGGGTTTCTCGAAAAATCCACATTTTCCGCAACTCTACCAGAAGGCGTGTCAGGTGTTCCATGTAACATTTTATTAATGGATCTGGAAATGCCAATAATGGACGGTCTTACTTGTGTACGTCAGATACGCAAATGGGAGAAAGAAGGAAAAGTTAGAGGGAGAGTACCGGTAATAGCTGTAACGGCTAATGCCAGGAGTGAGCAGATTGCTAGAGCGAAAGAGGCGGGTATGGATAGTGTTGTTACTAAACCTTTTAGGATAGGAGAGCTGGTACCAGAGATGGAGAAGTGGTTGGTGAGGGGAGTAGTGTTGGATAGATTGAAGGAAGGTGCAAGAGATGAGAGAGCCGGAGTAGAGAGGAGAGATAGTGCACCGATTTAGGGATGGGAAAGGGGAAAGATAAATGATGCATAAAATAGGCGTTTGGATTCGCTAAGTTGGATGGATAGAAACAATATATAGAGATTTGGATGGGTTGGGTATGGTATAGTACATTCACTGCGATATTACCACATATTTGCATGGGAGAGTCTATATGGTTAGGCGTCCTACAATGATTGTTTTCAGAAGGTTAGGATATAGCATAGCATAGCATAGCATAGCATAGCATAGCATAGCGAGGGTGTTTGACGATTTGGAATTGGAATTGGAATTTGGAATTGGAATCTGGTATTTGACATTTGTATGGTAGTTGGCAGTTTGGCATTAGGAAGGAGTATACTAGATATTTTCTGCTTGGGTTGGAAATTTCGATATAAACGAGGTTATTAAAGACTATTTTATTTGAATTTGATTTCCATTAACCTGAATTGAAGTGGAAGAATTGATCTATTTCATGAAATGTATCTATGTATATCAGTTTATTTGAGTATTTCATGATTCATCTGTTAACTCAATATACTCGAGTATACGTTACTCTCTCTTATACGATTTCATTCGTAGGAAAAAATACAGGCGGGATATGATCATTTAAATCTCTATTGAAATCTTCTGAATAAATTGAATCAAAAATCAACCACGAATGATTTATAAAATTTTAATAAAGTCAAAAGAAAATTTGATTTCTTTTTATTCTAATAGAAGTAAAAGATTTTATTTCATATAATTTTCAAAATAAATAATTAAATTATAAAGATATCATAGAAATAATCAAATTCTACCTGTTTTTTTCTTCTACAAATAGCGATAATGATAATAAATTTAAGAAATGAATGAATAAGGTTTAATCTCACTAATCATCTGTTTTCTCCCTACCCGATAGATAATCCATCCACTTAATTTTTCTTTCATTAACCCAAATTTTTTAATTCAACCCCACTCACTACCTTTTTCTTTCTCCCCACGTGCTTCCGTTCCGTTCTCGCTTTTACCCCTCCCTCCCTTCACGTGCCTTCCACAAAAAGAAAAAAAAAAGTAGAGTGCTCTTTCCTAATTCGAAAGTCGTTCATATCGTACATGTAAGAAAAAAAAATGGCAAAAAATATTTGATGAGAGTGGGATTCGAACCCACGCCTATTACTAGACCAGGAGATTATAAACAACCGTTTGTTAAGTGTTTGTCACCTTAACCTGGCGCC
This sequence comes from Botrytis aclada, assembly GCA_014898285.1. Classification (NCBI taxonomy): domain Eukaryota; kingdom Fungi; phylum Ascomycota; class Leotiomycetes; order Helotiales; family Sclerotiniaceae; genus Botrytis; species Botrytis aclada. The sequence continues at coordinate 657,211 of RCSV01000001.1, read as the reverse complement.
TTAGACCAACTCGGCCATCTCACCGGATGTACGGGGTGTACTGTATTTTTGTTGGGGGGGTGGGGATGGGGGGAACTATATTTGACGGTTTGGGGGGTGAGGCTTGAGGTTTGGGGGATGAGGATGGGAGGGGATTGGAGGGGATTGGAGAGAGGATATTGAGTATAAATGATATAAAGAAGAAGGGAAAGGAGAGGTGTGTGTGTGTGTACTAGCAGCTTAATGCAATATAGTTAGTTCATTTAATATAATTAGTTAAAGGAATATCAATAAACAAATTCTCTTTTAGATGATATATATATATATATATATTCTTCATTACGCATTCTAATACTCTATCTATCAAGATTTATACTAATCCTCTTTCTCCTTTTCTCTCCTTTTCTCTTCTCTTCTCTTCTATAGTAATAAGTTTACGGATTTGGGAATCGAAATCTTTAGATTAATAAATAAGAGAAATTCTAAGGTATATATTATATTATATTATACTATACTATACAATACTCGATAGATTAAGTTTGACTTACTTCTACGATGTAGATGTAAAATTACTCAAACCTAGACAACTCAAGATTTAAGGAGATTTTCTCATTCCTTATTTCCTTATCAATAATGTATATGAAAACTTACTTGTTCGATTTCTTGCGGTTTTGATTTTTTATAAAGGGGATTGATTGGTTGATTGGTAGAAGGGGTAGGAGGGGTAGGAGGGATAGATTGTATTATATATATCCCTAGGGGATGAGATGAGATGAGGGTTTGTGGGTTTGTAAATTGATTTGGGTTGGTTTGTATTGTATTGATTTTTATTTTATATTGGGGGGGTGAGTAGTTGGGGATGTATATGTTTTAGTTGAGGAGGGGAGAGGAGAGGGGAGGGGAGGGGAGGAGAAGAGGTATAGTTGTAAATTTTCTGAGGTCTGGCTGGTTGGTTATTTGGACGGGAATTCGAAGATGAAGGGGGTTTTGATTTATTATGTAAATTAAGTTGGTTTGGTTTGGTTTGATTTGATGGTGTTTTGAGGTGTCTAAATTATATAGATCGAGGTATGAGTTATTGAAAGTATTAGAGGATTAGAGTATTGAAATATCATACAGATTCTGAAACTCTACCTCCTTTGGAAATTTCAATATCCTACAAATCCTTGAATCTTCAAATGTTGAAAGTTTAGAGAGATGGTTTTACTAACCTAAAGCTTTAGAAGATCAAAATATCACACCAATTCTAAAATCCACCTCCTTTCCAAGTAGAATATCGAAATACTTTCATAAATATTCGAATCTTGACAATCGAAAGACTTCATTGTATTAACAACTACTTACTTACATACAACTAATAAATCATTCTTCACGTAATAGTGGACTTTCTTAGAAGTATCGAGAACGAGTTTATGTTCGCATTTGTCCGTGATTTATGATTGATTTCAAGGAGTGTTTGTAACTTATGGGATTTATTTTCTCTGACGAGGCGATGACAGGTTTGTTATTGGTGTTATTCATTCATTCACTTGTTTATGGAACATATAATTTTCTTTTTCTTCTTCTTTCTTTCTCGGTGCGTGGGTTTCTGTTAAGTGATGTGGTGGTAGTTACGAGTGAGTGAGTTTGTGGCTATCAATAGAATGAGATGTCAGGACTCGGTTCGTAGATGAGGTGGCATGGTATGTATAGATATGCTGGAGCAAGTTGTAAAGTGAATTTTCAGGATGTTTGTATGAGGAATTCTCTAGATATGTGTTTATGTATTATTTTCTAACGATGTGTAGATGGATATTAGGTGGTATGTATGTAGCCTTTGCTGCCGAGAAGTATTAGTGGTGTATTAATTATAATAGTGAACTTGCGAATATGAGAAGGGATTGGTTGATGTTTGAGAACTGTAAATGAGAGAAGATCTGATATTTTCGTATTCAGATTCAGATTCAGGCTTGATGAATGAGAGTGTATATTGACTTTTGATTGGAGATCTAGTTGATTGGAGATCTAGTTGATTGGAGATCCAGTTGATTGGTTAGTTCTCCAGCCAAGTATAAGTGAAGCGAATCCACAGGTAAACGTACAAATGTGGATAAAAGTCAAGTCCACTGAATTCCAATATAAAATTCTCTTCTCTTATCGAATCGACAACATAAAGAATCAAGCATGCACATACTCACCTACTCACCTCTTTACTCCCAATATCCCCAAGCAAACCGCATTTTCAACACCCCATATCCCACCCCTTGGAAACCAACCCCCATCCCCAACTCGCCAAAACCCACCCTTCACCGCTTATGATTATAAAATTCTTCACCTTTCACTTCCCCCTTCACTCCATCCAAACCTCCCAACATAACATATTCACTCCCCTCCATCTCATCCCGGGAACTTCCTTCTCCTCTCCCCAGATCACGTTACATCCTCTCCAAGCCAAAAGTTTTGTTGCACATCTCACATTTTCCAATCTCACGATCCTTCCTCCAAAAGCCCTTTTCCCCAATTTGAAAAGCTTCTTTTTTTTCTCATCGCTGCTCAACCAACCTAGAAAGAGATAAAGAGATCAAGACGTCGATATCTTTTCTTCTTCTCTGCTTTTGAGAAGTAGGTACGTACACCATACACCACTTTCTGATGATGTAGGTATATTTCCACATTCACTCTTCACTATCTCGTCCCATCACTTCAGCACACTTACTTCACTTCACTCTAATTCATTCTATCCAACCACATCGCTCCCTTGAGCACCTGGGGATTTTGTTGCACATCTTAATTTAGATTTTCTGATCTCGCGATCGTTTGGGATTTGCGGTCTTGCTGCGATTTGAAAAGCTTCATTTTTTCTGGTTTCGATCTTCAGGTGCTGGGGATGGGGAATACATATCAATCATGTTATTTCCAAATTCTCACTGAGAGATTCCAGAGTCTTGATTTCCTTGTATAAATCTTTACCTTTTCTACCGTTTCTCCCTATTCACTTCAGAAACTTAGGTATATCAACCCTCATCATATTCATTCATTCATTTCCCTATCATATTCTAATCTCATGATATCTCTTCGAAAACAACTTCCCATCAATTTGAAGCGCTTCATTTTTCCATTCATTTTATCTTCAAACTCCCAAGATATAGAAATACATATGTTCATTTATATTCAAGATTTCAAAATCCTAATATCTTCAATCAATTTTTAATAATATTAATTTATTATATATTTTATATTTCCTAATCTTTGAGTATCTTTTGTTATAATATAAATAAAAACTTATATTGTATTATAAGGGTTTAAAAGTTATAGAAAAATGAGGTTTTATTTATAGAAAGTAGGGTATATTAATAATCTTTGTTTTAGGTACAAAAACAATTACAAATATATAGTTAGCATTATAACATTCCTTTAAACTCACCATTTAACATTCCATTAATTTAAAACCCATCATTTTCCTCTCCATTCTATCTTCAAACTCCCTCCTCCAATACAAAAATACATATATTCATTCACATATTCTACAAAATAATGCAAGATTTCAAAATCCAAATAACTTCAATCAATCCTCAATAATAACAATTTATTTCCAATGTATCAAAACCCTTATTTTCACTATATTCACTCATCTCCTTTCCCATTATATCATTTTCCTTCATCTCTTCGTCTTCCTAGTAGCAAAAAAACCCCCCTTTTATTATATATCTCACATTCTCAATCTCCTAATGTCTCTCCAAACCCAATTTTCAAGTTTCCACCAATTTGGAAAGCTTTCTTTCCTCTCCTTCCCCTTCCCCTTCCCATCCCATCCCATCCCATCCCGCAAAATCACAAAACCAAGTACCTCACTCACTCACTCACTCACCTAACTCACTCACATACATCAAGATAAATAAAACAAAATAAATCTAAACCCAAATACATTTTTTTTTTTCAATCATCTCCGTTCGCTCTTCGCCTTTGCCACACACAGACACACACACACACACACACACACAAACCATCTACTCATTGACATTGATACAATACAATACAATACAATACAATACTATTGGTTTGAGGAGAACACGGATAACACAGAACCTGTAATATAGGGTCTAATTGTCAATATATATTCTGTCCAATAAGCTAGCGAATCTACAAATGGAATAGCCCTTATGTAAGGGCTATTGAAAGAGCGAGTCTTCGCATTCGCTTGAATATGACCATAAAGCCCTTGACCTTGAAGTCCTTTACCTATGTTCACACAAATACAATATACCGAAATAATAGATATCGATATCGATATCATTAGTATTCTCATCTCATCTCGATACCTAGTATATCATCCCAAATCTTTATTTAATGGAAAAGAAAAGAAAAGAAAAGTGTATTTCCTACAACTTATACAGTATGGAATTAAATATAGATGTAGATGTAGATATAGATGTTTTGTTTCACTCTAGCTCTAGCTAATTAAAGCTCCAACTCAAGGGCTAATTCGAGCTCTGATTCAAATTCGAGGTCGAAAACTTTTCTTATCACCTAGTGGTTGAACTTCTGTATAATGCCATGTAATTTCACTCTATATAATAATGCCAATCTGATTCTCACATGACTTTTTTTTTTTCTCATCACAAAGTAGAACAAGACTTGAAAGAAAGTGTTATGCTCGGATTGAAAATTCGCTTGCCTAGCTATCCCATCCCATCCATCCTTAAAGATATGCACTCTGACCCCAAGTATCAGTACAAGCACGAGCACAAGTACAAGTATAAGTACAATCCTAAATCCATTCCCAAATACTTTTAATTCATCCCAAGTAAAATCCTCAACGGATATGCGCCTGCCACCTGACTTTCTACCTATCTAATACCTATCCATTACCACATCCACCTTCCTCCTACCCCCACCTCACACACTCATCCGATCTATCAATACCACCATAGTCTTCGCAGAGAATAAGATCATAATATTTTCATCCTGCAAGCCAAGCAAGTATAGTAATGTATGACTGCATCCCCCCTTCCACAACATCCACCAATATTAGAAACCCCTTTCTCCATCTCCATCTCTATTCCCACCTCATTGTACAAATCGAAAAAAAAAAAGAAAAAAACTTTAGTTCTACAAGCGAAAGAAAAAAAACCGTCAAATTGCACCAAATGTCTCTGAAGAAATAGCTGAATAACAACCATTGATCCAATGAATAAACAAAGAAGTAGGCAGCAACGAAAATATTGTAACCATTCCATGCGAACCGCGAAAATACTACCGGGCCCTCATGTTACAAGCGTTATTTCCATGTGCAAATGACCCTTTCAACTTCATCGCTGTGAGTATTCTTCAATAGGATCTGCAAATATTGTTTCGCATTTGGAACAAGATATTGATAAACATTCAACACTTCTCCATCTCTTCCGAGTAAGTTGATTGCCATGATCAGTCAATTTTTAGTAGGTTCCTCATCCTTCTTTCCCACGCGACTCCAACGAGATTTCGCTTGTGCAACCGGTGCTACCACGGCAGGTTGTGGTACTTGTACTTCAACGATAGGAGCTTTGATGATAGGAGCCTCTCCCAATTTGCGCGTGGGGCTTGTGTGCAATCTTTGCAAGATATCGTAGTTATGGAAGATTACTGGTTGATGTTTGTAGGCATCGCTGAGAAGAGGTTTGCGTGGTGCTCTGGCGGCGATTTCCAACCCTAAAGAGGTGGAGGAGGAGGAGGAGGAGGAGGAAGAGGGCACTTCACTAGTTACAGGACTGGGTGTTTGAGATGTAACTTTAATTTTGTTAGTATAATTTTTAAAGTGAATAAGAGGGAAACAATTACCTTCACTTTGAGCAACGCTGGATGAAGGACTTATGCCAGCGGCAGAATCAGAAGCAACTGGAACTTGAGTTTTGATTTTGGGAAGCGCAATTGAACGATTGACTTGTTCGAAAAATGACACCTGTTCGATACGAGAATTCCACGTGGGATTATAGGCATCACGAGGAGCGGCGGATGGCGTAGAAGGTTGGCTATTGGGAGTCGCATTTCCAGATGAAGCATTGGAAAAAGTACTATGAGCACGACGGACAGTTCTCTGACTTCTTCGTCTATTGTGTTCTAAGATTTTGGGTCGATCTTCATGTTTCCATGTGGGAGGGGCGCCGAAAAGTGCATCGACTGATGCATGTGATGGAACATGTTTGTAGGGAGCGCTGGCAGCTTCTTGTTCGGCTTTCTTTTTTTCCTCTTCTTCGGCGGTGACTTTTGCTTTGTTTTCTTCAATGGCCTTTTTAGTACGTCTAAATCTTGACATTATCGTCATTTTGGGTTAAATTGATCTATATGTTGTCTGGTTGAGGGTATGTATGAAGTGAAGAATCAAGTGATATACAATGATTGTATATGAAGTGAAAAATCAAAGTAATATACAATGGTTCGAGGTGATGTGAGGTTGCGATACTTAACAGGATCAAAATGGGCTGAGACGAGATGAGATGAAATGAGACGGGACGAAGAGGAAGAGGAAGAAGGAAAAATCGACAGCAATCGACCAAAATCCCAAAAGCGAACATTTCAAAACTAAAAACTTTATTAACCTACCTAGTAAGTAAGTAAGCCATCCCAAAATAACCATCCAAACTAAATCCCACCCATTCACCCGCGATTTTCTCTTCCACCTCCCCTTCCACCTTCACGTACGTATCGTCTCTCGATTCCACAAGCGGTAATCTCTCGCACGCAACCCGATTACTCGTCCACCACGACCACGACCCCATCAAAATTGGAAGGAACTTTTCGTTTCAGGAAGATCCGGACGCTAAGTCACGGACTAGGAGATTGCGATTTTTCAGTTTGGGAGTTAGTGTGCGTGGGAAGCTTTCAGAAGGCTTGGTATGACCTTGGTATGACCTTGGCATGACTTCCACTCGTCACTTGGGTGAAAATTTTCGGGTGGGAGGTTGGGATTCTTACGCTTGGGAGTGAAAGAGAGATTCTTGTATCTGATGAGAGAGAGAGAGGAAATCGATTTCGGTTTCCTTTACGTTACTTCACCCATCCATTTTTCCCTCCAAATTCCAATCCTCAAAAAGATAAGTGTACCTACCTACCTACCTACCTACCTACCTACCCACCTATTAGATTATTACAATTCCATCTGCACAGATTCGCAAATTCACAAAAGACGGGGAATTCGCAGGAGAATATGGGGAAAATTCCCACCCAAACCTTAGCTCCAAGAACGCATTAGTATGACCAACCTCAAATCTCGTAGATGATCTGGCACGTACGATAACGAAACGATACACGATAGAGATCTAGTTTTCTCAACAACACACTAACAAATACTACCAATCCAGTCAGTCCACAATCAATCCAATCCAACACAACACAGTCTGGATCACCTCGGCAATCTGAAATCTCAAATCTTGAATTCAAATCTCGAATCCAAATCCAACAATTCTACACATTTTGATAGCTCGACGGCTGGATATCTAATCAATACTTGCTGGGTAGATGTTTCCAGACTGCGCTACTCTACGCTACCCTACCAAAGACATAACACAACACATTCCCCATCTCTCCACTATCAATATCAATCGCAAGAGCAATATCTCTCCGATAGTAAAGCAAACGCCCAAAAGAAAGAAAGAAATCACAAGAGATGTTCATCCCCGATTTTCCCTCCTCCCAGCATGTGAATATACCGATTCGAAGTACGAAGTACGAAATGCGTAAAATTATTCATCTATATATATATTTCTCTGTCCAACCAAACCAACCAAGTTTCTTTGCGGGTATAGCTAGCTAGCTAGCTAACTGTTCTTCTTCCCTCTCATGCGAGTGGAATTTTTGTGAATTTGATATGATGGAAAAGAAAGGATAGGTGAATGATGTGTAAGCAAATCAGACCGGTGATTGAATACACTTGTGGCTGGCTTTTCTTTGATCCTTTCCTTTGTATTTATATTACAGCAATACGTTAAGTATATCGTACCCGTGTGAGGAATCCTGTAATGTAATGGTGACAGGTAGATATTTACGCCAATTTGATCGCAAGACTTAATAATCTTCAATCTCCTGTTCATTTCTCTCAGACACTGAATCCTTCGTTCCGTTCCACCGTCACCACTTGTACCTGGAACCTGAGTAACGCTTTTATTGTTCAATAATTATTCTGCATACATTTTCCTCGTGCCGGTACCACGCTGGTGAAAGAGTGCAGAACACTAATAAAAGCACAAGCTTTGCAAGTAGGGCAACATTGTCGCCGAAAAAAAGTCGACCGAATATCTGGTAGACTGATAATGTACAGCACGGAACATTGATCTCGACGTACCAAACTCCTCGGATCTTCCAGTCACGATTTGATTCGGATGAACATTCTGACTTGCCTATCTAGATCTTGGGTGCAAGCGACCAATTGACACTTCGATAGGATTATCTAGCTTATTCTGTGAGCCTCCTCAGAGTATAATCTTGCATATTGACTTCATCTCCATTATATATCGACCTCTTGGAGAGTGTTCGGTGGATCAGTCGCCGAAATGGTTATTTCCAGACTCTCAAATTGATTTGAGTACTCGGTGTCTTTAGTGATCCTTGGTACCTCTAACACATGTCGGTAAATACTAGGTAGACACAAAAAGAGCAGTACTCATTACCAAATACCATATGGCTTTGGTGGTACTTACCACAATGAACATGGAAATCATGTACAGATCCGTGTGTGATGGAGGTTGCCAGGATATCATTTGTCTTAGCCCTATCTCGGCTATGCAACACATTAGGGAGTAAGAGATGGTACTGCAAGTGGTCAGACCTTGGAAAATCTACTAAGAAATCTTCCGATGAACTGGTATCGAGGTGGGAGCTTGAAACAGCCCCTTAGTCGTAACCACAAAGTATAATTGCCATGTGGAAAAGTTTTGGGGGAAGTATTTGTAACCGGTCGATATGATGGAGCTTGGTAAAGGTATATGCGAATTTGTGGGGAGTCTATGGAGTATGTCTTGTGATAGAAAGATAGACTGATCAATGGAAGGCTTCCTTCCATCAAAGAGAGACCAATACAGAATGAAAATATATCACGAAAAGATAGAACTATCCACCAAATTGTTAGACCTCAACGTCAATTGAGGCTGAAGCCTTGGGCTTTTCTCACCCAGTCTTTTCGTTCGCTGCAAAGATTGATAAGGAATACGATACTCAACTACCGATATGCATTAGAATGCAGTTGGAATAATCGATAGATCAAGAAAAGATTTTCTTTTTCGGGCCAATATCAAGGTTGTCGTTATCCAAAGGGGAGGGTGGGAAAAATTGCTACTGCACGGCACTGACCTGATTTCATCCATGATGAGAAACGCTCCAATCATGATACAAGAAGATCCAACTTATAACTGCAGCCTCCCGCGTATGCATATTCTCACCCATGGTACAATTTGAAGCGTATGCATAACATACCTGTGTCTCGTTTCTAGAAAGCGTAATGATAAAACCATGGTAGGTCCGATTTTATGAATTTCCGAAAGATCCGTGGTTTTCAGGGGGTTGTGAAAAGCGTGACAATTCCGTTTCTTGAATTGTACTCATCTAGAGATGGAAACAAATATCGGTAAGGCTAATGTTATCTTCAGACTTCCGCCCTCCAACATGTTTCTCTTCGATTGTCTTCCTTCGATTGTCTTCTTTCCATTGTCTTCACCCTCTTTTTGACCATGAATGATTTCATCTGTTCTAAAAAGAGAGTTTTCCAAATCCAGGATCTTGTCACCGAAGAATCGGAGAAGTCTAATTAGGATAAAATACTCGGAGAAAAAGCCATGATTCCACGTTTTCCCAAGTATTCTCCGAAGGAAGAGGACGTTGTCCTCAATTGGAGAAATTCCGCCTTGAGTGGTCTCGTTAGGATATTTTCCTATCTTCCGTAACGCCTCCCGTCTTGCCAATTGATTTTGGGATGGTGGCTGTATAGAGAAGTAGATCTAGAACGCTCGGCTGAGGGGATCCGGAAAATACTAAGAAACATATCATTTCAATTGTGTTGAAAGGTTTGGATACTCCATATGATGATCATGATAACAGGCATGTCGAAAGATTTGAAAGGGATGCAACGGACGGGAGCGGGGTGTCGTATTCGCAAAGACCTTATGATGGACTGTTCAGTGCATACTGCTAAAGGGATATTCACATTTGCATGGTATGGTATGGCATGGCATGGTACCGTATGGAATGTCGTTGAATATCAAAATGCCCCCAATAAGTCGAAGAAGAAGGAATTTGATAAAGAAATCCAGCCCTCGGAAAACTACGACTTCCCTTCATCCGCCAAATATCTTTTTCAAGATAGAGATGGGGGCTGAATTGTAAGCACTCAACACACAACGCCTTTATGTAAGAGGGATGTTTTAATGAGTGAGATTCACATTCATCTTCGACACTCCATTATTTTATACAAACAATCCACTCTCCCGCAACTTCATATCGACTTGAATCGTTGAATAGTTTTGTATTCTTCCCTAAGTTCCCTTCTATTCTATTCTATCCCTTCCCTTCCCCACTACGGAGTACACTGCCCTGCATCAACTGCCGCTCAATCTATCATGCATCGAATGATCCTAGTCGGACAAGGAATATAAATGTTAACGACGGATTTGAAAATCCATTTTGGACGTTCCCCATGTCTCAAGAGGCGCGTGAAGACCAATCCCGACGGAAGAGAGTTTCGAAAGATCAAGGTGTGATGAATGTCATTTTGATATCAACGTGAGATTCACTCTTCACTGATTCCAATCTCTCCATCATTCATGCATGTGTATCTCTGGGACGGGAGTAACATAGCTAGGCACGTGCTGGGTGCCTACCAGACGGAAAGATTCGCTTGGAAGATTGTCCATCTCCCAACATTTGAAACACCAGCACAGAACATCGGGTGAGATCACGATTGGCTGATGGAAGGAATTATTGGACCCCGAAGGATGCTCAAGTCAGACACGTGATACGGATTCCAGAGTGGGAGAGTTTAGTTGATCCCACGGTGCCACTCGTCTCATGATAAGATCAATAATTATACACATCCCTAAGTAATCTAGTAATCTACTGTACAAGATCTTCTAAGGGTCCAAACGACACGTCCCGTATATCTTCCATAAACAGAAGACACAGACACAAACACCAAATCAATTTGTGGCCGTATTAATCATTTCGATTGTACTTTGTCAATCATTATTGTTGGTCACTCCAATTTCTATATTTATCCCATCTTGCCTTGCTTCACTTGACAGAAACTTGCTTGCCTTGCCTCACCTTACCTGGCATAATTTTAGCGAGAGAATTGAATGTAAGGCGTGAGCGTGTAAAGTTAATAAGTTGTTCCACTTACAATTTCATCATCCCGAACCCGCACGCCAACAAGCAGTTGAATTAACCCGCACCACAATCCGAAACCATCGCAATTCATCCCGATTATTCCATTAGAAGTAATTATCACCGTCGCTTACTGCATTCATTTCTTATCTCATCGTTGAGAGATCATTCCACTACCTGAACCACCTTCCCAGTTACGCGCGACTCCGAGGCGCAAACAATCCACTGTGGCGTCCGTTCTCACGCAAACGCAGTCGCAACTGTCTCTTCAACAACACTTAGATATCTCATCGGAGGTACTGGAATACGTGCAAGAGGAACTGGAGGGGGAACCACAACCTTTGATGATGGCGCAGGCAGGAGGGCCTAATCAAAATCCGCCAAATGACAAGAGAAGGGTCAAGGTCTATGAGTTGCGCGATGGCGACTGGTTTGATAGAGGAACTGGCTTTTGCAGAGCCGACTTTATCGTTGTATGTTTATGCTTTCTTTCTCATTCTTCACGCATGCGTTTGTTGTCTGCGCGCCGATTGTTCTTGTCCTTATCTTTCTCTCTCATGTTCATCGGGACTTGTTGCCTAACCACCTCGAATTTATATAGGATAATGGCCCCGAAAAATCAGACCCTAGAGTAATGGTGCAGTCGGAGGACCAACCAGGCCGTATACTTCTAGAGACTAAGATCGTTAAAGGAGATGAATTTCAGAAACAGCAAGGTATTTTGGATCAGCGCATAATTTCCACATTTCATACTGATGCGTGCCATGCAGAAACTCTCATAGTATGGACAGAACCGGATAGTGAGATGGATATGGCTCTCAGCTTTCAAGAAGCAGAGGGCTGCACGGCTGTTTGGTAAGTGGCATGTCGCGATTAACGCGTCATAAGATGGTTGCGCATCCGAACATTTTCTGACTGAAGATTATCACAGGCGATTCATCAATAACATACAAACGACTCTCGGTGGACATGGAGGAATCAGTATCGAGGGTAAGTGTAGCAACCTAAAGTTCTAATTAGGTCATCCTGTTTGCCCTCATGGCACTTACAATTTTCTACAGAAGACATTATATCTGATGATAACATCGCCGAGCTAAACATTCCAACGTCTCTCCCCAATCCTTCATTGGGTAACCTGCCCGAATTGGAGATGCAATTAAGACAATTGAACAGCACGACATCCGGACGCGAAGCCCTTACGAAATTGGTCATCAACGAAAACTATATCCGAAGATTGATTCCACTGGTCGAAATAGCAGAAGATATGGAGGATCTACCAAGCTTACATCGACTTTGCAACATGATGAAGATAATAATCTTGCTAAATGACAATGCAATAATTGAGCATATCGTTACGGATGAGGTGGTTATTGGTGTTGTCGGAGCTTTAGAGTACGATTCGGATTTTCCAAGTCACAAAGCCAACCATCGACTTTGGTTGGGCAAAAAGGATAGATATAAAGAAGTTGTTGAGATACCCGATGAAAACATCATGAGGAAGATTCATAATACGAATCGATTACAATATCTCAAGGATGTTGTACTCGCCCGAATCTTGGATGACCCAACGTTCTCGGTTCTTAACGGTCTTATCTTTTTCAATCAAGTTGAGATTGTCCAATATCTACAGAACAATACGGCAGTTCTCAAGGAACTTTTTGGCATTTTTGGAAACCAAGAGACAGATCAGGAAAGGAAGAAAATGGCCGTACTTTTCATACAACAATGCTGCGCTATCGCGAAGAATTTGCAACCACCAGGACGACAAACGCTATACAACAACTTTTTGAGTCATGGTCTTTTATCTGTCATCAACTTTGCTCTCAAACACAATGACGTCGGAGTGCGAGTGGGAGCCACAGACGTCTTGGTTTCTATGATTGACCATGATCCTCAAATGATCCGTCAAACCATATTTCGACAAATGGCCGAGAAGCAAACTTTGCTAACTGATTCTCTCATCGATCTTCTTCTCGTAGAAGCAGATTTGGGTGTAAAAGCTCAGATAGCAGATGCGATCAAGGTTCTTCTCGACCAAGGTAGTCATGTAGGACCATTGGAAGGACTCTCAAAAGCCAATGGTGCTGAATACGCAGCTCGACTTCGAAACCAAACCGATCCTCAACATGAGCTTTTCCTTAATCAATTCTATGAGGAATCAGCGAAAAAATTATTCAAACCTTTAGTGGATTTGAAGGGACGCGAGGATATGAATTTTACTGTTCATCAAGTATCTTTGTTCATTTATTTGATAGAAATTCTTTGCTTTTTCATTAGACAACATATGCACCGCAGCAAATATTTTGTGCTATCAGAAGGATTGGCTCAACGTATCTCTCAGCTTTTGGGGAGTCCAGAGAAGTACCTAAAATTGAGTAAGTCACTGTATTCTGATAGCCTTGAACTTTACTAACAAACTCTAGCTGCATTGAAGTTTTTCCGCAATTTGGTTGGTTTACAAGATGAATTTTACAATCAACAGATGATGCAAGATCATCTCTTTGAGCCAGTTTTAGACCTTGTCATTGAAACAATGCCTCGAGATAACCTCTTGAATTCAGCATGTTTGGAGTTCTTCGAATTTATCAAGAATCAAGGATCCAGTACAAGGGTTTTAGTCAATCACTTGGTGGAAAATTATCGAGAGAAATTCGAGTCAATCACCTATGTTGACACTTTCACAAATTTCATCACAAGGTATGATAATAATCAAGGATTTGCATCGAGTATGGAAACTTCATTTCTCGATACCGAAGATGAAAGTCCGAAGAGACCTGAGACAGGTAGAGGTAGTAGATGGGGCTCAGGTATCAAGGACTTAGATGCGGATGAAGAAGCTTATTTCAATACTTCCGATGATGAAGAGGAAAAATCTCAGGACCAGACTTTGACGAAGGGAGAACCACCTGCTTCGCAGCCTTTAGTTGACTATCCATCGGATGAAGAGAATGAAAATTCTGAAAACGATATCTCTGTGGGTATAACCTCTGCTCCACTAAGTCGGAGCCCTTCACCAAAGCCATTGGCTTCCAAAGATTCCAGTGGAGATGAGTTAGTATTAACACCTACCTCTTCCACACCAACGCCACCAGAAAGATTATCGGAAAAACGCAGGAGAGAAGAAGATGAAGAGGATGAACTCGGCAAACTTTCCCATCACAAACGAAGAAGTTCTACGAGTTCTACGACATCAACAAATAGCGTGTTGAGGAGGAAACAAAGTTTCAACAAGACACGAGATGGTAATAATGGACCTAAAAAGATTGCAATCAGTTTGACACCAGCTATCAAAACTGGTGGTGATAGTCCTGGTGGCAGTTCAAGTTGACATACTGTTACCTTGATTTATAAATCTTTTTAATGGAAGATTAAGATTCTTCGGAGGACATTGGCGCTATTTAATTGCACGAAATGGAGTTTGGGCGAAAGGAAGGGAGGGAAATGGAACTGTTGCTGATTGATTGAAATAAATATTCACTCAGTTCAAACCAGTGACTGTGATTGCTTTATTGGTTTGCTTTTAATTTTGGCGCCAATATTTCAATTTTACTTGCATCAAGATTCTTGGCTTCGGCTTGATTTTTTCGCTTTGGTTGAAAGGATGGGGAGGGAAACTTTGCGGAATCACTTGATTGTCAATTACTTGTACAGTAGAATTGGGACAGCGATATTTCTGGGAATGAATGGATGGATAGGTGGGATGGGAGGAAATAAAATGATTGGCGAAGGAAAGGGGAGAGGGAAGATGAAAGGAAAAGATGAGAAGAGATGAGTTGATATCAGATGAATTGATACTATCTTTGTCAAATAGATGTTGACATTGATAGCAGCATGAAATGAAGATTTCCAGCATTTTGATTGATTGATTGATTGATTGATTGATTTTGAATGATGGTTTTGTTGATGCTAGAAGTAGAAATTTTGGTTTTGAGATGGATGTGATGATTCTACAAGGGCTCGAGGACAATCAATTGATACCGGACCCGAGATTCAATTCTACATCCTAGGTAGACTGACAGATGAGGCTGAGGCTGAGGTACTAGGTAGGCTGGTAGGTAATAATAAGGTAAGAATAAGCCACGAAACTGCCGCGTCAGCCAATCCCGTCGGACTTGCATTCGTAAGTGTGTGTGTGTGTCCCCAGATTAGCAGGTTAGACGCTTGGACTTGGCCAGGGTGGGTGCGGTGCGTAGGCTGTTACATGGGAAGGCTCAAGGGTAGGGTAGGGTACGAGGTGCGGCCGTGGTTTGGGTTTGGGTTTGGGGTTGGGGTTTGGGAGAACGTGTTCTTATGTATGTAGATAATTGAAGATTGAAGATTGAAGATTGAAGATTTATTTAATTGAATTGAATTGAATTGAATTTCTGGGAGACGACGGATTGAGAGAGAGAAAGAAGAGAAGAGAAGAGAAGAAAGAGAAGAGAGGATTGATTGATTGATCTGTTCTTTTTAATTTTTACTCTTCCTATTATTTTTGTTATTCGATTTGTCCCTATATACATACATACCTACCTACCTACCTACGTACGTTCCTTTGGAGTCGGATTAGAGGGACGTGGACGTGGGATTCTTTTGGGGGGATTGCGATTGCGATTGTGATTGTGATTGTGATTGCGATTGCGATTGCGATTAATATTGTGATTGGGATTGTGAGGAAGGTTTACAGCCAGCTGGTCAGACAGACAGACAGCGGACAGACAGACAGACAGACAGACAGACAGACAGACAGACAGATAGGGCGCAGATGAATTGAGCTACAGTATTTACTGAAGGCGAAACGAAAGAACGAAAGGAAGTAAGGAAGTGAATCAATCTATTGGAGAAGAGAAAAGAAAAGAAGGGAAGAGAAGAAAAGAAAAGAAAAGAAAAGAGAAGAAATCTGGGATTGCGCAACGAACAGAACAGAACAGAACAGAACAGAACGAACGAACGAACAAACGAGTTTTATGATTCGTGTGGTTGATCGTACGTATCTGCGGATTTCAAGAATTCGAGAATACGATTGAGGAAGGGAAGGGAAAAGGGAAAAGACAGGGCAGCGAAACGGAGGAATCTTGCTACTCGACTCAAACCTCGATATCCTCGATATGGAGGGGTTACTGGAACTTCCGTTGAAGATCTGGGGGGGATTGTGGGAGGTGGTGTGGGATACGCCGGTGTATGTATTGGGGGCGGTTTTGATCGGGTTGTTGGGGGTGGGATTGGGTTGTGTGAGTTTATTTTCCTTGTTGCTTTTGGGGGAGTTTCTTTGCTTTTTGGGAGGGATGGGGGGGATTGTTTGGGGATTGTAATTGTCAGAGAGAGAGAGAGAGAGATCTGCGATGGATGGGAATTAGATTCTATACTTCCAAAGTTTGAAAACTCCGCTAATACAATATACACAACGTAGATATACGCCCTCCTCCTACTCGTCGCGCCCGTCCCCCGGCCCCCCTACCCATCCGAAAAAACCTACACCACCACCACTCCATCCGGCACTACCGAAACCAAGCCCCTAACCTGCTGGTACGATTCGTGGGTTGCGCATCGCGAAGCCTCCGTCTCCGTTTCAAAGAGTGGTTCCTCACCCGCGCAACCTATCCACACCGGGGCCATCGAGCCCGCAACTCTCGAAATGAGTCTGGTGGTGCCGGCATATAATGAGGAAGAACGCTTGATCGGCATGTTGGAAGAAGCGCTTGCGTTTCTCGATACGACATATGGGCGTGTGGCGAAGGGAAAGGGGACCGGCACCGGTTATGAGATTTTGTTGGTGAATGATGGGAGTCGGGATCGCACGGTGGAGATCGCGTTGGAGTTTTCGCGGAAGCATGAATTGCATGATGTTTTGCGGATTGTGTCGTTGGAGGAGAATCGCGGGAAGGGAGGCGCGGTCACGCATGGCATGAGACATGTGAGGGGGGAGTATGCGGTGTTTGCGGATGCGGATGGTGCGAGTCGGTTTGCGGATTTGGGGAAGCTGGTTAAGGGGGTGAAGGAGGTGGTGGACGAGGAGGGGAGAGGTGTGGCGGTGGGAAGTAGAGCTTGGTTGGTGGGAAGTGAAGCGGTTGTTAAGGTATTTTTCTCTTTCTTTGATTTCCTCTTTTTTTCAACATCACACTTCATTGGGTGCATGACAGGAGGAAAATCTTTTGTATTTTCCTTTGCTATACCATGTCTCAATTTTCTACTCCCACAAACCTCCCTCCTTAACCCCCCAAGAACAAAAACTAACATCCCTTCCCCCCACAGCGCTCCGCCCTCCGCAACACCCTAATGCATTCCTTCCACCTCCTCCTCCGCCTCCTCACGCCCCCCGCCACCTCCCGCATCCGCGACACCCAATGCGGATTCAAGCTCTTCACCCGCGCCGCCCTCCCCCACATCATCCCCTACATGCATGCCGAAGGCTGGATTTTCGACGTCGAAATGCTCATGTTGGCTGAGAGTGCGCCGGGGGTGGAAGAAGGAATGGAAAATGGAAATGGGAAGGGCAAGGGAAAAGCAAAAGGAATTAAAGTTTCAGAACAGCCGATTGCGTGGCAGGAGGTGGGAGGCAGTAAATTGAATGTTATGTGGGATAGTTTGGGGATGGCGTGGGGATTGGCGGTCTTGAGGGGGGGCTGGGGGATGGGGGTTTGGAGGAGGAGGTGAGCTGCTGAGGTGAGAGGGGAGTGAGATTATGTAGATAGTTGATGGCTGGCTGGCTGCTTGGTGGATGGATGGATGGATGGGTGAATGAATGAAGAGATAAATAGATGGGTGGATTTGATAGATCAATGATAAATAGCTGGGTGCTAGATAGATAGATAAATGCATGTATGTATGCGTGCATGAATAAGTAGATGGGTATAATGTCTGGGAATTATATCGTATATATATGTAATAGAATATGATTATACTGACATTATTTATGCTAAGATTTTTCCTTAGATATTTATATATGTTGTATTGTATATTTTTTTAATTTGAAATTAAGATTCTAATAAAGAAAATTTATTACATTATTTATTAGATAGCATATAGATTAGCTTATATACTTTATTTCAAAAGAATTCATGATAATGAATTATAGTTTTTGATAGATTCATAAAAGCAGATATAATAACCCTTTCTTTATATTATATAATTAATATATTCCTATAGTAGATTATTTTCATAAGATATAATGTAAAGGTTTTGTATCGGAATCCCAATACACTGATCAAAAAACGAATTTATTTTTACTTTGTTTTATAAAAACAAAGATTAATTCTGTATTTATAATCAATCCTTTCCTTATAGAAAAAAATCAATTCTTTTTATACTTTATAATATATTCCTATTATTATCATTTCTGTTCAATCACCATCTACCCTTGTAATATACTATTATTATATATAATAGTTTTATCTTACTTGCTTCTACAAATCTATAGTCTATATATTTACGAAAATGATACACTATTTAGGATATAGGATTACATAATCATACACGGTACATATTTACTCTGTTTGCTTCTTCGAATTCATTAAAAGAATATAGTATAAAAAGGGTTTTAATAAGAGATATATAGACCTTAGATTTACATAATTATTATCCTCGGCTAAAGTCCTCGGCTAAATTGAGCTTTATAGTCCGTCACGTGCTTTTACGGTATGCCTAATATGGAAGGAGCGCAGGCAGTCAGAATTTCCGCTAGTCAGAATTTCCAGGCATCTAACCGCCCTGCAAACTAGTAAAAACAAAGAGATTCTTAGAATTC
Organism: Botrytis aclada; assembly: GCA_014898285.1. Classification (NCBI taxonomy): domain Eukaryota; kingdom Fungi; phylum Ascomycota; class Leotiomycetes; order Helotiales; family Sclerotiniaceae; genus Botrytis; species Botrytis aclada. The sequence continues at coordinate 638,184 of RCSV01000001.1, read as the reverse complement.
CAACTATACTAGTAGTAGTCGTTCATAAAAGGAGGCCCCGTTTCTAGCTACAGTACAGCCGCAAATGCAGAGCCTTATTCCTCATGCTTATTGATCTTAATTGGAATAAACTAGAGCCTACCGCATTGGGCTTAGCGCTTATGCGTGGAGAGCGCGTAGGCTATCACAATGAAAGCTCATTGTGCCCTCACGCAATATTATCTTCACCTTCGTCCAATATCCAGTCGACGGTAGATCACGTCAAATGGAGCAGACCTCTATTCAAAGTGGTGCAGTGGTATTGTCATCCGTGGGCGCATGTAGGAGATCCTATATCATCTGACTTACCACAAGGAAGGCATCTAATCAATATCACTCTCAGACGAAAGATTTGGGCGGCATAGCGAGGCGCCGAGCTGCATAGATATACGGCATTCAAAGAAATGTCGGCATGCTGGCCTTCGGCTACGTTGGCCGAATGCAAATGACAACCGTCGTTCCATTGTCGGAAAGTCTCCCAAGAACAAGGCCGCAGCCGGCTGCATACTCATATCCGAGTCCCATTTTGTTCACATGTCCCCTTGGGACATTGAGATGCATTATCGTGCGACCGGTACACGATTTTACACTAACTGTTAGTTGCAGAACCCTTGTGAACTGACTGCAACAACAGCGGTTACGTTAACATGTCTTAGCAATTTCACCACCAGACCTTGATCTGTGTCTCCCCTGGAACCCCCAGAAGCTTGAGATCTCAGACAGGGATCTGATTCAGCACTGTAAGATACTCGAGTGAACCCAGTGAAATGGTAAACCTGACAACGTCCGAACTCAGTTCATTGCTCCGCCGCCCAGGCACTTGCCACCTTTCGGCGTCGTCCTTTCGAACTTAGCAGTTTCCTCCTCCGCATGTGCTTATCGAGTGATTCGCTTTCTTCTACCGCGCTTCTAAGGGCCCTGCTTGCCTTTTCGTCCCTCCACCGCTACGGTCTCCAAGAGCAAGCAGTGGAGCTGAAGATATCTGCTCTAAATGCTTTGGCAGTTGCTGTCGAAGGTGTAGAGTTTGATACTGAAAAAATTGTTCATGTTGCAACCAGCATGTTACTATATTCATTCGAGGTAACAAAATTCTCACATTTTCTCTCAACCCTACCTTCTTCGACCAACTCCGAAACACTAAATGAACATCAGATACAAACCTCCACGAGCGCTTCGGGCGATTGGACAAATTATATATGCGGTGTGAAGGAAGTCATCAAGACGGTCAATCTAAAGCAGATTATTGAGGGTAGGGAAGACATTGAATGCCTACGAGACTGGGTCTGCTACAATGACATCATGACTCGCTTCAGGCTCCGGCACTGGGTAAGAAGCCCCGAGGTTCCCTTGACTCCGCCAAAAATCCCTTACGAAGTAAGTCTCTGAAGCCTCCAAAACGTGCAGTGTTCTAAGAATCTCCTAGGTCAACTATGTCGCGCCTTCAACCGAGCCAATTCTTGAGCTATTATCCCAAGTATACGATTCTGTGCCAAGGGACGTTGCTTCCATCCCGATATGTGACGACTATAAAGAATACCTGAAGATTCTTCACTGGAGAATTCGAAAAATCATCGCAGAAGACACAGCAGATGAAGCATTTGTCATTGCGACGTCTATCTACCTCTATCGACTATCGAGTCCCTTTATTGACGACCAGCAGAAAAAAGACGCACTGGTACTCAATGGTTTCAATGTTCTTTCGCGTCTGAATTCTTGTGAGCGACAATTTCCTGTTTTCATCTTGGGCTGCGAAGCTCGGACAGACTGTCAACGAGGTGGTATCCTAGACCTGATTTCGCGGACAGAAGGCGAGATCGGCTCGCGGTCTTTCAAGCATGTCAAGGCGATACTTGAGGGTATATGGGCACAGAATGACCTTGTTGATGGTCCAAATGAGGAGATTAGTTACTGGAATGGTTTACGTGCTGCCATGAGTCGCTACACGGAGCCACCCTGCTTTGCGTAGATGAAGTTTCCTGAGAAAGGGCCTTATGAAGTTCGGGGTAGAACTTTGTCTCATTAGATTACACAAATTTAGACAGCTACGTTACATCTATGCGAGACCACATGAGGGATAGTTACGTGTCTCTGATAGGCTCGTGTAGGCAGTGCGATGTTGACGTGCATAGACCCAAATAGAGATCGCGGGAAATTTTTCTCATTTTCTGTTATTCTTACACACTACCTTTCTACACCACCAAGTCTACGTCAATATGGCTCACACTTTTAACATTAGCCCTGAGACTAGAGCAGGCACCCTTCACTTCCTCTACCGTCAGTTTTTTGTTCGTCCTCCACCAGTTTCACGTCAAACTGCGGGCTTGACAGGGAAGTTTGCCATAATTACAGGATCCAACAGTGGACTAGGTCTCGAGACAGCGCGCCAGCTAATAGATCTAGGGGCCAAAGTTATACTGGCCTTACGCGATGAATCCAAGGGCTCCGAAGCATGTTTCAAACTTTCTGAAGGTCGAATTCTTTTACCTGACAGTATTACGGTTTGGAAACTGGATCTCTCGTCCTACGATTCCATCATCGAATTCGTAAGTCGCGCTCGGAATTTGGAATCCCTTGATATAGTTGTTCTCAATGCTGGAGTTTACAACGTTCACGAGGCCTTCAGTTCAACCGGCTACGAAGAGGATATACAAATCAACTATCTATCCAACATTCTCCTCACAATTCTTCTTCTACCAGTCATCAGGATCAAAAGTATTGGACCTGGACCAGGACGCATCATTCTCGTCACATCCGACGTTGCAGCATGGTCAAAATTCGAGGAACGAAAATCAGATCCCCTTCTACCTGTTTTCCAGAAGCCTGCTGCGAGCTGGAACATGTCAGAGCGTTACGGAACTTCTAAACTTCTTGGACAGTTGTTCCTGACCGAGCTCGTTCGACATATTTCTCCGACTGAAGTTATCGTCACCTGCGCAAATCCTGGATTCTGTCGTGGGTCGAATCTAGGAAGGCAGGCTCAGGGAACATTGTACTTTGCATATCAGATCATGACGAGTTTGATTGGTCGTTCATGTTCTGTGGGTGCTCGCACCATTGTGCATGCTGCTGCAGTCCTGCAAGAGGAGGTCCATGGGCAGTATGTCGAAGATGCCAAGATTCAGCCGTATGTATCCAATCAACTCCCTTCATTGTGTTTAGATGTTGACATAAATTTCTATAGGTTACCGCCCCTCCTTTACAGCAAAGAGGGTGAGATCATCAGGAAGCGATTGTATGAGGAAACACTCACTGCATTATCATTTGCTGGTTTACGAGATATTCTTCAAAATAAGCATCTAGGAACAGACATTACACAGAATGCTATGTAGCAGGTATATTTTAGGCAGTCAGCAAACGCATGCAAATGCCTCTAAATTCACATGTTTCAGAGAAAAACAAAATCCGCTCAGAGATTCGCTCAATAACGATCCCAAACCAGTAACTAATCTTACCTGCGCCATACATATATTAATGCAAGCGAGGCTTCAAGAACACATCGACTTAGTGTGAGACAAGGCGCACCATACGCTATCTCACTTCTCAGAACCCGGAATTCCATCTTATCTTGACCTGGCTTGCATCACAGAGTGCTGTTCCTGCAACGGCTATGGCGCATGCATGGGTCACTGATAGCTGCGAACCCAAGATATCTCATCTTTTTTGGAAAGGCGGAAGTACGGCCGGGTAAAAACGTTCATGCACGCTCAATATCGAGAATGTATGCGAATGCGGTGCATACAGGAACAGAGCACATATGTGGCACGGATTCCACACATCTATCACCTCGATGCAAGTTGACAATCTTGGATTTTCAAGGTAAGCTAGTTATATTGGGATGCCTGCATATCGATCTGCAAAGTCGCAGCAATGACGATGAGCTGAAGACTGTGCTACACCGCTAATATAATCCACAAAGAGTAAGGTAGGGTCCCCGCATCATGCAGGTAAGATGAATTCCACAACTCTGGGAAAGAGCTCCAAGATGCTTGCAAGTGCATGTGCATTAGCGTGCTTGCAAAAGTGACCCCATCAAAGCACATCATCATTGGCATCATTGCTGCGCCACTTGGACTGAACATGCGTGCAACCCGATCCGAGGCAGTTTTTTCTTACTTGCTTGTTTCTGTTGGAAATTGAAGTTGTGCAGTCGGCTGAAAGTTAGGCTTAGCATAGTGGAGTAAGGCTATTCGGAAACTCAAGGCTTTGTGCCAGAAGGCGGGCACGATTTTCTATCAAGTGGGAAATATGGTATTCTGGACGAAGTCACGTGTATGCTATTATTTTCTCTCATGATGATGACCTCTGAGTTGAGGAGAAGAGGCTCTGTGGTGCGAAAAACACGGCAATGAGCAAGCGCGAGGTAGAGAGCAAGGCAACCGCAGGCCTTCAGAAACACGTGAGTAGGTCTCGATCAGTGAAACTCATGCGCTGGTTCGAACATCTTTTCGTTGCTTTCGTGCTTGGACTGTGTCTCTCGTTGAAAGTGGACGAAGGGGTTCAAATCCGTGTAGTCAAACTTTCACGGATAGAACGTCCATATGTACTATACTCTCGAGAATGGTAAAATTCCGTAGCTCAAGAAGTTGTCTTTTTATTTCACATACAATTCACGTCTCTAACCCAAGGTATTGACTGTTTTCTTCATACTCCGCTACTTTTGAGATCTATGGATAGCTAGTTGGCAAAGGATTATTGTATGCAAAAACATTTTTTGGATCCCACTGCTTTTTCAAAGCAGCAAGCCGAGGAAGGCTATCTCCCCAAACACTCTCAATGGGCTCATCACCGTGTGCATAGTTGACATAGATTGCCCCTCCTTGTTCAGCATAGCCTCCAGTCTTGGACCAGCTATCTCTTAAATCTCGGCAAAAGGTATCCCCTATGTCCAACAGAGTTTGATTTGACTGTGCCGTAGTATCAAAGTAGGCTGATACAGTAAAGAAGCCCTTTGTGTCTCTCCACGGGTATGCGTCAAAGTCTTTGTCCAGAGCAGCAACAGCCCGGTTGGAGAATAATTCCAGATTTGACGACGAACCCCTGCCTTCTGGATATTCGGCGTAGAACTGAGAAAGCTTGGCAAAAGTGTCAATGAATGTCGAGGTGGCGAATTCTTTAAGATTCGAAGCATAGGAATTTGCGTACACTTCTTTGATACAGAGTCCAGATTGTCCTACTCCGTCTCCCGCGACGGCTATGACATGGTCCCATGTAATATACTCGTAGTTCTTGACGAGATAAGGTCCAAAAGATAGGAACTGGGAAATAAAAGCATGACCTTCTGCTTCTGGTCCATACCACACCCAGTTGACGAAAAGTTCTGCATCGTTCACCGTGGCATTGTACATCGTAAGATGTAGCCCACCAACGTTGGAAGGAAGGCTTCCAGCTATGTTTCCCAGGTGCTCAAAGTAGGCTGTTGTACTCTCAGCATCGAAGTACAAGTCAATTGTCAACGCGTGGCCATTTCCTGCATAATCAGAAGCTTTTGCTGCCTGGAAAGTGGCCGAAATGATGACTCCAAGATTTGCTCCAGCTCCACGTATACCCCAGAATAAATCGGCATGCTTCTCACTTGAGACATCGAGAATATGACCTGTGGCAGTAACGACTCTTGCCGATAAGATGCGGTCTGATACCAATCCCAGAGACCCCATACGGCGTCCAATGCCACCCCCAACACCCAATCCCACATAACCTGGACAGGAACATGAACCGGATGGGAGCATCAGTCCAGCAGCGTACAATTCATGCTGGAACTCGCCAAACGTGGCAGAACCCCCAATGGTCACGATACTAGAGTTCGTGTGGACCTCAAAATGATTGAAATGAGAAAGGTCAATGGCTAGTCCCCCATGCACCTTGCCATAACCAACACCAGATCCATGACGCCCACCAGTTGCGAGAAAGGGAATGTTATGCTGCACAGCGAGCTTCACAGCTTTGACTAAATCTTCCTCAACAATTGGTGTAATGACAGCTGCGAAGCCGGGTGCTTCCCAGGCTACTCTTCTCTCCGTAGCATTGGTGAATGCGGTGGAGTTTGAAAATGCGACCACAGTACCCGTTGACCAATGGGCATCATCACCAGTAAGTATATGCCTGATATCAACAGAAATTCTGTTCTCTTGATAAGTCAAGGGGTCGATCGAAGTAGAAACTGACGAGAAGAAAAGTAATGCGGCTGAAAAGATGAGAGCTCGCATTTTCATGAAGTGCTTCTGACAAATGTTTATGACAAGATCAGAAGCAGTACGCGCAGAGGACCTTTATATATTAATTATGCTGCGGACTACTGTGCCGTTATGGCCTAAGGCACTAACTTTGCTCCCGTCTTACTTGTCTAGGTGATTTATTAAACCGAAGAATATTCGTGATAATTGTAGATGTTTTTGTAAGCTTGTTTTCCGAAAATTTCCGTGAAAGCAATGGTGCAAGAAGAAAATCGTGGTGGAACTCAGATTTAGACCTTATTTACTTACTCTCTCGATCAAGATTTAATTCAAAGTTACATCCGAATAAAGTTGCTCTTATAAGGCAATACCAGCTCTGAATTCATAGAAAGCAGCGCTGAAGAGAGAAGCTTCACTTCATAGTCAATCCTAGTCGTAGTTGTACAGATTGAGTAGAGCGATTAGATCACAAAAAAGTCATAGCCGGCTTCTCAACTGACTAAATGACATAACACTTGGAAAAGGTCATATAAATACCTTAAAGCTTTAAACGTCTTCTTGAAGGTTTTCGATCTAGGTGTAGGGTAGGTACTGAGTTCTAATATCTTATAGGCTCTTTAAATGGACTTAATAATAGGTACAAGTGATGCTTCATTCAATTGTTCTAGTTCACTGTAATCTACAGTGGGAAGGAGTAGCTGTATTTACAGGCCTGAAAGGCCTATTGCCTTAGGCTTCATAAGCCTGAATCATAGACTTCGTGGGCCTAATTGATCACTACGACGTATCAGTTTAAGGTAATGGGCACCCGCCCCACTTACCCCACTTTTACACTCAATTTCATAACTAGCTTTCAAAATGTGATTTTATAATCCCACGATTCTTTTACTAATATTAATCAATATAAAAATTCTAACTTTATTAATATATTTTCAAAATCAAAATCTTTTTTGTTAAATAAAAAAAAATTATTGATCTGTGCTATTCCAACCACTTTTTCAATTTTCAATTGATTTGAAATAATATCACTAAATTGATTTACCATTCTGATATAATATAATATTTCGAAAGTTTATTATTACAATTTTATAATTAGTTTTCAAAAAAGAGCTCTTCAGTTTTTAGATATCTATTCTTGAATTTTAATTTTAATTATATCGATTTTAAATCAATTGAAAATTGATTGATTAACACTTTAATTATTCGTTTTTATAAAATATTATTTTAATCAAAATCAAAATCAAAATCAAAATCAAAATTAAAATTAAAATTAAAATTAAAATTAAAATTAAAATTAAAATTAAAATTAAAATTAAAATTAAAATTAAAATGACAAAGTTATTATAGATTTAAATATTGAAATATTATGTTTAGGTGTTTTTAATAAAGTAAAGAAAAGTTATGTTTTAAAAGCTAATTTTGAAATCGAGCATAGTGATTTCAATACACCTTTTCTCCCGCGATTCCATCAACTCAAAGGTTTTTTAAGAAAAAATTATCTATAGCCGCTTTTCTAAACCTATCAGACTCTTTATTCGCTTCCAGCTTTTACGGTATACTCAGGATACCAAGGTTGATACCTTGCATAGAATGTGTCAGCCCAAACATGTTAAAGTGGAATTATGAGTGTATTACACACCCGAGCAATCCTTCGGCTATCCATCGTGCAACAATGTAATGAACAGAAACGAGAAACCAAGTGGGAACCCAAAAAGGCGGAGTCAAGACGGTCCCCGAATAGTACGCAAACGACACGAGCTGAAAGACTGATGGTTTTAGATTCGATCTCTCGCAATCGGCAAAATAACCTTGAATGTTACGCAGAGCGTTTTTGTCTAGTTGGTAATCCAAGTCTTGGGGATCTATCCAGCCATGAAATACCAGTGACTCTGTTGCCGACTTATGACACCAGAATCGATGTCTGTGAGAAAAAGTACTTAGCTCAACTCAAGCATCTCGGTTTTCAGCTCTATAAAATTACCTGGTGCCAGCTGGGATCTTCAGTATGCCATCAACCCTGGTGATAGCATGCTCTTTTCCATCCGTGATTGCCCCCAGAACTCCCTGCTCAACCTGAAAATATTCATCTTGCTGAAGATGGATATGTCTACATCTTGTCAGCTTTCCTGTGACACAATGATCATCTCCATTGCTCTTACAATGGAGGGCCAGACAATCCAGCTGCGACAGTCGGATTTTCTATGTTATGTGTCTCTCTGACACCCCAAAGACCGTCATTTTCAGTGAGGAATTGATAATGGGCAGCATTATTAGCTGTAGTGAAGCCTGTTTGAGACGTAACCTTGGTACGATTTAATGACCTCGGTGAGAGCCAAAGTTGCCACGCCCATACCATTCTCGGGTTAAAAAAAAATTAGATGTGAGATGTGAATTGAAATTTGCTTCTGCGTATTATTTACTCTCAATAAAGACCACAGAATTAGATATTCTGCTCAACCTGAGTCAGACGCTTGGCAGGATAGAAATTTCTTCCGCAAAGAATTCGCACAACAGTAAATTATCTGATGATTGAACAGGCCACTGCAGGGATCATTATAATTTCCAAACTTCTTCTCAGCAAAAACGCCTCACTTTCAATTTCCTAGCAGAAACACGCTATTGGCCTGTCTGTGCCGCTAAATTATTTCACTAAGTGCATATGCATAGCTGACCGGAAGCTCCACATATGGAAACCACATGCGAGATGTTACCTTACCCTTGCACGAAATGCAAAGGTCCTGCAGTACCACCGATTCACATGCACAGGCATGGTCAACGCAAGAAAATGGCAAGAACAATGATAAGGATATATGAGAGCCCCTGCAAGATATCAACCCTGACGATCATGACCTCGTCCACACAGTAGTCGTAATAGTCGTGCAGCTGCCGTCGTAGCTCCGGTCAGCGTGAGATGGCCATTGCACTGGGGTATTATGTTCTATCCGGTGGGTGAGCTCTTTGACGAAGATTGTGGATTTCACTGCTCAAACAATTAAAATCTGAGATATTTGGTCACTCCGCATGCATGCTCTTCTGATATTGGGGGAGAAAAGCGGGGCAAGCTCAGAGGTTCGCTTAGATGCAGGTCTCCACAAAAGGGTCAACTATTTTGGTTATGCAACTCGATTGGAGAACATCAGATACACAGAAAGGTTTTTTGATGCGTGAAGTGCGACTTCCAAATTCATTTGCCTGGAGTAGTTCGAACTTAGGCCTATTATTTTGGCTCACCTTTCGCAAGAACGCACATTCCCAAGAAGACACCGCCGTTTGACATTAGCAGCAACAATGGAAGGCATGGAGGGCACATACGGGGCTTTTATCAAGTGTATCAACGAGAAGGGTGACATCGGATCAGTCATACCTCCCCAATACGACTTGAACGGGCAGCAGTACACTCCCAAGAGTTTTGCTTCGTATATGCAGGAGAATGGTGAGATTGAGATCGAAGTAGATGCCATCACGGTCGACAAGGGCTCCCAAAAGCTGGCCTCCACTATTCTCAAGAAGTGGAAGCCCTCGAAACAGATTTTTGGATTGGGCCCTCCAGATAAAGCCATACTTGTCGTTGAGAAACACCTAAACTTGTTTGTCGATGGGAAGCTGTCCAAGACAATCAGTCTGGCCGATCAGGAGGCGATTCATCGCCAATTGACAAACACAGAAGCTGAGTACATACCAGATCTTGTCGGTCCTGTTCTTGGGACTCAAAGTTTGGGGAAGTTGCAGTCAACAAGTCAACTCGAAGAACTCTACAGATCGTATCTGGCCTGTATCAACGAGCGGAAATCAGCAACGGACTGGGATAAATTCGTTCAGCCACAGGTTACCTACAATGGAACACCTTTGACGCTTGAAATCTACCGCCAAAACATCCAAGGCGTTATAACGGCGATTCCAGACCTTTTCGTCGATCTTCACACCATCATTGCGGATGAGAAGACACAACGGGTGGCAGTACGACTCGAAGCTACCGGTACCTTGCCTTCGTCTCTGGCTGGAGTTGAGTTGACGGGAACCCAAGGGAAATTTGCGGAGCACGTCACGTACCAGATTGTGGATGGCAGGATTTCTCGGGTTTGGAGTATTGTAGATTGGGGTAGCAATGAGAAGATAGTCTCGAAATAAGATACGTGTGGTCCTTCTCACACTTATTCTGGAACACACTTTCCAGAATGGGTGTGCTCCTGTGACTTGAAACGTAGACACTATGGATTTCTGAAATGTAGCTTCATATAACCACAGTGAATTGTTTGTCTACCAAAGTGAATGTCCACTCGTTCCAGATAATCCCCGTTTCAACATAATGCCCATTTCAACTTTTATAACAAACACAACTCTCGATAATCTCCTGCTCTGGGAATGCTCTCAGAAGCAGAGCGCTAATGGACCCTCCCCGTACACCTTACTTATGAGACGCCGTTGCTCAATCTGTAGATTACAGATTCTCGCCAGTACCAGGTCAAAGCATAGACCGCAATTGGACCAAAAGCTGTCGTCCCCAATAAGATTACGATCATTGCGCTGATAGCTTTCAAATTTGTTATGTAGCCTAAGTTACGCATTTCCAAGGCGCTCTGCAAGCAATAAGCAACTATGTTAATGGTCACCAGGTGGCGATTGTGGAATGAGGCTAGCTCAGATATGTGTGTGATCAAACCAAGAACAAATATGATTCTGTACAGAACCAACAATGATGTATAGTCTTCGTTGGAGTATATTCGCAGATGTTCCTTTCCGAGCCCGGGCTGTTTGTCTGTAATCTCAGGTTTTTGTGGAATGATGTATGTAAGGAGCTGCACAAGAGCAGAGATGAGAAGTGGTATGTATGGTCCAAGGCCGACAGAGTAACTCTGGATGATCTTGCGGAACTCTGGAGGGCTCAATTTCAGAGTTAGAAGTCCCGCGGAAACGACATAACTCGTTACTATTGAGGCTTTAACAGCCATAATTGCCACTGGCCTTCCAGCTACCGAGGAGTACGCAGATCTACTGGAATTGCATACCGCAAGGAGAAAGTAGAGGGCCACAACAGTCGCTGGATCCGCAAATGCTAATGCAGCAACGAAAGGTACGGTGGCCGTCCTAAAAGTTCTTGGATCAATACTTCGTTGAGAAATGAATGTGAAGATGGCTGAACCTACCATGATCCCAATGAAGCCATGTTTCCACGGCGATGCCCTTCTATATTCCACATAAGGATAAGTAGAATAGACGATAAAATAGAATATGAGGAGTTCTAGTGGTGGTCCCCTGATTCTCTAATGGTTGGGACAAAGTATCCAGCGATGATATTCAGATAGGGGTCTAGGATCATGACACTCAAAGACCTGGTCAAATGCTGACTAAAGCTAGAAGAGCTATTTGCTAGGTAGAAGAGTAATGCATGAAGATTCATGGAGAACAACTTGTCGATGTGATAGATTTCAGAGGCTTTACTGGCAATTCGTCCTCGAAAGGCACATATCGATCTCGTTTTGGCACTGGTAGATATTTGATTCTTTGCCCTTGAACAGTGTTTGTACCAACTATTGCCAAAGCTGCATCGTCTGTGAGGTTTGGAATGACAAATCTGATAATGAGTGGTGCGAATATACTCTCCATTGCATCGAAGTCTTGCATTTTGGTGGCATGGTCAACAAGGTGTGCTGTGCGGTTTTCTTGATCGTGCTGTGCCTTGGAAAATATGTCCTGAAAATCATTTGTCGAGAGATGTCCTGGTGATTGTCCGAGCTTGCTTAACAGTGCATTCATAAGGACTGCAGCATCCTCAATGGCTGCAGCGCCACCATTTCCACTAATAGGGTGGAGCTATAGAAGAATCTCGTTAGTTAAACTGACAAAAGGTTGGGACAGCCCGCCCCTAAATTCGAAACTCAAGTTGTGGCCCCCCTATGGACTGACCTTGTGACTGGCATCCCCAATTGTCATGACTCGGCCAAAATACCATCGTTTCCACTGATATTCATGCAACGGAGTAAGTCTGGAAATGATTTTATTTCGGTAGAGATCTCCGAATGTGTCGTATTCATTGAGTCGATCCTCAAAATGCGACTCTGCAAGGCGTCGTTCATCTTCGACTGTGTAGTTTGGAACTCCCTTTCCGTATGTCGTCTCACTGTTTTTGACCTGCAAAAACCAATAAGTTTTTCCAGGACCTGTCAGAATTAGATAGCTGTGTCCTTCACCCATAACGATGTGGTTGGTCCCTCCTTCGATCCCTTTAGTCGGATATGACATGCTAAAGATGCATTTATACGTGCAAGGCACCTCTTGAATTGGATGAACAAATCAGCTTGTCTTCAGCTGATGGCAAGACTCTGGTTCACTTACTGGAATACTCGTCGTGATCGAAACTTTTCGGAGACACACTCTTTCCGAATTTATGCATACTCTTTCGTACAGAGCTATGCATACCATCAGCTCCAATGAGGATGTCTCCCTCGTAGCTAGAGCCATCCTGCATAATGACTCGAACCCCATCTTCCTTATGTTCCATCTGCACAAATCTCTTCTCCAGAAAGACTTTCTCCTTGCTCTGAAGGTTCTCGTATAGTGCTTTCAGAAGCATCTGACGCTCGATAAAAATCACTGTATAACCATGTCTGTGTTTTTAAGTTAAGGATTTCCAGATGTGTCAAATACACAGGGCTAAATATACCTTCTTTCCAGGGCATCTGCCAAGCCGTGGAAGTCAAAAATACACTCTCCTCCTTCATTGCGATAAAAGCCATGGTTAGCGGTCTTGTCTACTAGATTTCGAACCCTATCCCCTTCGCCAAAATGAATTAGCATACACTGGTCGTTGCAGTCAAGAAATAGAAGCATGGATTTCCACGCCGTCTTAACTCACTGTCATGTAAGTCAGCGGATTTGTACCGACTACCTTGAAAGACGAAGAACTTACCAACAGCCTATCTGATCAAGAATGCGAGCAAAATGTGGATATATTGCAATGCTCGCGCCCACCTGAGGAGCAATCTCTTTGTAAGCTTCGAGAACGACGAACTCAATGCCAAATCGCTCGAGCATATTTGCCAGTGACAAACCAGCAATGCTACCTCCGACGATGATGACCTTACATTGGATCCTTTGTGCTGCCATGGTGAAGGTAAAAGAAAGTTGGTGCGTTGGGAATTTTGTGTTGTCGAGAAGCTTACTGATGGGCTAGGAAATTTCTCGTTCTCGTTCTCAAGTACAAGCTCTCTACCGCGATGCAGTGGCGTCTATACACCCAGTACACTTCTACCGCCGATAGGCCAGGCATCTTACAAAGCCACTGATCCCCCTGTTTACGGTGGTACTATACCCGTGGGCCTATGAAGAGGGGACAAGCACGTAGTGTGGTAGCTGCATTAGCTCAGATGGTCAGACATGGATGAAAGTGAGTGGAATACTGATTGGGAGGATTGAAATGCTGATCTTTAAGAAGGACAGCCTAAGTCGGAGATTTTAATGATGATTCGGTGGACGACTCTTTTGATGCCTTCAGTCAACGAATGGTGTCTGTTCCATTAATCTTACATGTTGGCTTTATATTGGAATTGCCCACACCCAAATCTGATTCGAATGTGGACTCCACGATCGGGTTTTGAAATGGAAAACATCATCCAAAAAAGAACGAGTCTCGTTTGGTTCGTAAAATTTCAATGATCTTCTTCAAATGTCCCAGACGCACGTCACATGTAAAAGCTGCATTTTGGAGTGATCAAGTAGAGCAATGCCATGGATATCATTTATAACTAATCTCGCAAATTGTAAAACATATCGCTGTTGCCCTGCCCGGAGAACGATCGAGAATAAACCAACAAATTACGCGAGTATCTCAACGTAGTTCGTGATGTTGTTGCAACTTAGGCCATTAGAGAAAATTGGCCAAACAGCTTTGGGGTGTAATATATCGTCATGTAGAGACCCGTCTTCGTGTATGTGAGCGATACCCAAGTATGAGTCAGTCTCTCAGGCGTGCTGAAATCGTGTTCTGGACTGTAACGGATATGTCAGTTATCTCGGTGAAAAGTACAGCCGTATTGAGCTGGATCTCGAAGAACGTGGAAATCTTGGAAAGAAAACTTACAATACCAAATTAATGTCCTGTTGATATCGGTCTGAGAGTTGATCATGGCCATGGCTTTTGAACCAGGAAGACAGTTTGTCACAGACTTGTGTATCTGTCTTACCAAGCCACAACGCTGGCATGCGCATTTTGACCTCAATGTTCGGTACCTTTCCACTTTCCTTCCCGGGTCTCATCTCGAAAACAAAAACACATCTTGTCCCCGCAGGCAAGACCTTCTTCTCCTCAAAATATGTATGAGGACTGTCGAAGCCAAAAACATATCCCCAAAAGTCACCCACTGCTTTCAAAACTCCCTCGATAGCTGCTCCAGAAAGTCTACCTCCGAGACTGAAAACGTTCTTGGCACTCTTAAGAGTCGTGATCGGAGCGATTGTGTAGACTTTGACCCTCGAGTTTGGAGAGTTCGAAACACAATCGTTGGACACCGTGAAGATATGTGGTACCTCAGAAGGTCCGCATGACTCCAGGAACTCGTCAAGAACTCCTATGGAAGCATTGTAGGAGCCAGCTGGCCCGTTACATTTCCGTATTGCATCGAAAACCACAGTTGGAATAGATTTGCCTGATGCAATCGCCTTCAAAACGGGATTGAAGTAGGCTTTGGCAACGATTCCACCTCTTTCCAAGTCAAAAGCAACCAATACACGAGCCCTTGGAATTCCCGCTGGGAGCTTTGCCAAAACCTCATCCGCTTCTTCGCCCGGCACATGAGTCTCTGACAGAAAGAGGTTGAATCTGATCAGATCGATACCAGGCATAACTCTGGCCATTGACTGCAAAAGATCCTTCGCCGCGAGTTGATTGAGTGGATCCGCCGCAGTGCCCGCCTTTGAAGAACATGGCTCGATGGTAAAACGCACTGTTTGTTCGGGGTTCTTCTCTTTCCAATTGACGCTGAACTCCACGGGTGAGCCATCGTAGACAAAAGTTGCCCCATAATGAGGGTTGCCGTTGATAGGTCGTGGTCCCAATGAAGCCGTGATCCATTTCTGGAACCAACGAACATAAAAATGTTGATCATCTTCGCTATACTGATTTGTTTTCAACAGTATAGCGAACGATTGACCAACAGCACTCCATCAGAAGCCGTGATCCTCGTTCTCGGAGTGAGCATCTTCAGTCACTTGATCAAAAGAGGGCAACGCCATAACGTTGGAGACAGCAGTCATGATTGAATTTTAAGGGTTTGCATCTCACTTCCAACATTTTGTTGTTGAGCCTACAAACGGGAAGCCATTAGATCACGGGTCACAGTATCGAGAACAAAGCATTCCATATTCTGATTGGTTCTCCAAACATACCCAAATCATTTGTATTTCTGCAAGCTAGCTCATGGTACTTTCCCCAAACTCCCCAAGTTCGCACTTCTAAGCAACCAATTCCAACAAGTTGAATCTGTGATTGTTCTCCAGCTCCGGTCTGGGCCTCATTACAGCAGATCGGTGTTATTACGAATCTAGACTTGAGATTCTGCTAAATGATCTTCGAAGCTGAGCAAACATGCTTGCAAAGTTGCCATTTTCAATAAACTTTTGTTACACTGCATCTTTAATTCAAAATTGTGTAAACACGAATACGGACTGTGATTCTGCAATATGATATTCTAAGCTGAACAGATAGCTTCCAAACTTGCTAGTGATTGATGTATTCTTGTTTGATAATCGTCAGTAAACTGTGCCTTTATGTGGCGTGTCTTGCAGAATTCCCTGCTTATCTTGACCCTTGCTGCACCTGCCTGCATACAGCGGTGTAAACCCATTGCGGATTCTCTGCACTTGCCTGATAGCCGCGTTAGCGTCTGACATGCATATCAAATCCGCTGCCCTGCATATCCCTTGCTTTACGGTCAATGTTTATTATAAAAATTCACCAAATAACTCACAAGCACATCTAAGCCACTTTCATCCTGTATTTGTCTAAATCTTGAAAATAAGCAGGAACACCTTGTTTAACAATCACGACAGCAACCATGGAAATTGCGGGAAATGCTTTGGTGGTCGGCGGAGGTAACTTCTCCTCCCGGTCTTCTTAAAGCCGAAATCTCCTTTACTAAAACGTGCAGGCAGCGGAATTGGAAGGAGCAGTGCAGTACTCTTGGCCAAGGAGGGTGCATCTGGTATCATGATAGGAGATCTGAACCTTGATGCAGCCGCAGAAACGGTTACTGAGTGTCAGGCCGTTGCAACACACCCGCATTTCCAAGCCAAAGCAGTTCTCGTAGACGTAACCAATGAAGACTCTGTCCGCGACCTCTTTTGGGAAGCGGTTTCAGAATTTGGCCGCGTGGATTTCTGCGTCAATTGCGCTGGCGTTAGTTGTCCCGACTCCGAAGCTGAGATATGTGATAGCTACCACTTGCTGACTTCGTCTCTCTAGATTGGTGCCCAGGAGGCCACCGATATTGCTGGTCTCTCATTGGCCGAGTTTCAGCGTTTTCTTGATATCAATTCCACTGGGACTTTTCTTGTCACACGGGAGGCCTCCATAACCATGCGTATGCAAGAGCTAAGACCCCTATCAAACGCCAGCCGTGGATCGATACGTGGTGCGATCGTGAATCTCTGTTCGGCAACATCGTTGGTGGCTAGCCCTGGCGTGCTTCCATACACAGCATCAAAGCATGCAGCCTTGGGTTTGACGAAGAATAGTGGCAAGTCTCACTCTAATTTCAATCAAAACACACAAAGGTGTATTATGCATAAGCTGACATCACTGATCATTTCAGCTCTCGATAATGCATCTTATGGTATCAGGGTCAACTGCGTCTGCCCCTCATGGACTGACACTCCCATGGTCAGGCGGGCGATAGAAGGGGTAGAAGGACTTGCAGAATTCATCAACAAAGCTGTTCCACTTGGTCGCATTGCGGTGCCTGAAGAAGTGGCTGATGTTGTTGTCTTCCTATGCAGCCCGAGGTCCAGCTATATGATCGGGTGCGCTCTCATCGTCGACGGTGGCACGACTTTGACGGCATTGAGATAGGATGTCAACATTCACCGGGATTTTACGAAGTCTGAGAAGCGAATCTATTTCCCTATCACAAGCAATAAATATTTTTCCTTCCTTCACAAGTGCAGACCAGCCTCGTATGAATTTCTGGTGACCGCGAACCGCCTTTTTGCTCGCTTAACAGCCGCCCTAAAACCAAGCATTCCCCTTCCCTTTCCGGAGCACGATGAAGCTTCACTAAGCCATAGTTCTTATGAATGAGTTGAAGCTGGATCAAATGAGTGTAATGGATTGACTGTCATCATGAGTGGAACGTTACGCAACATGAAAGAACATTGCGAACACTCAGACGGTCTTCTTTGCTTGATTCACGTGAACTTGTTTCAAAGTCTGTAAGCTAAACATCTTCCACATGATGGAGTCCTGAGTCCGCTATCAGCTCAGTCATTCCGCTCGAAAGCATTTGTTCTTACCCAAATAGTGCGCCAGCCAAATGTGTCGAGGAAACGAGTCAAGCCTGTAAAGCTACCGTACCAATACCACGCAGGAGGGTTTGATCTGATGCTTTGTGCCACTACATTGGAAGCGTATTTGAAGCGATCTGTAGCACCCTCTGAATAGTAGTAGCTGCGTCAGAGGACCGCTTTATGAATCGATTTGTGGGTTTCACTTACCTGGTGTTCGCAAGACGTGCTTTTTGAAATTCTCGGCAAGAGGGGAATCATACGAGCCTGTCATGAAATGCATCAGAACACACAAAATCTTTGGACAAGAGGTAATAATCGCGATTCAAACCTTCTGGTAGTGTTCTATGCGTGTCGGACTTCAGAATGTTCGTTCTCACTTCACCTGATATGACCTAAAAGCGAAAGATTTAGCTCGTAACGCTGCGTCAGGATCTTGGACATGACATACTGTGATAAATTTAACACTATCATGATACGGTATATTAGTCTTGCTGCCTCAGATTATCAACGGGGAGGAGAACGGACTGAAATGGTGCCATTTCCACTCGCAAAGTGTTTCCCCAGTGTGCGAGCGCAGCTTTGGTTGCGTTGTATGATGCTTGTCAAGATTTCAGCATCGTTTTTAAACCTGAAAAATGAACTGTACCTACAGCCATATATGAATGGGATAATGCCTCCGATCAATCCAATATTCACGATAGTGCCCTGAGCAGCGATGATCATGGGGTGAAAAGTGCGCACCATACGCATGGGACCAAACACATTGATATCAAACATATGCTGCACAGCAGCGACGTCTGTGTCAATTGCAGTCATAGTATAAGCCATTCCTCTGAAATACACAGTAAGTCAAATCGAACTGACTCAATGCCATAGGTAGACTCACGCGCAGTTCACCAGAATATCCAGACGTCCGCCAGTCAATTCAAGAATTGAGGCTTTCAACTGAGTAATAGACTCCTCAGCAGTAACATCAAGGGGAAAGAAGGTGATTCCAGCTTTCGATAAGTGATCGCTTGACTCGTGCGGAAGTACAGTTGCAATGGGGTGGAGGCCACGACGAGAGTATTCTGTCACAAGTGCTTCACCTATGCCACCTTGACCACATCTGTACTTTGATTAGGGGCTGAATGACAGTTATTTTGAAAAGAATGACTGACCCTGTGACAAGTGCAAACTTTTTTGATTGTTTCATGGCAAAAGAATTTGAAGTGCTGAAGATGAAGAACTGAGCTTGAAATGTAATTAAGTCCACTGGTGATGGTGTGAGGTCGGACAACGCTATCGGTGCGCAGGAGACCGGCGAAGCTGCATGCACTGTATACATAAGGCAACTACACACTATCGCCGCTCCAATAGGAATGTGGATCGACTGTGGGATAATTTTCATTGGAGAGAGTTGATTGCTGTCTTCAATTGAGATGGAAGCATCACTCGGATGTATCATCTTTGTACTATTCCAGACTACTCGGTAATATTGGATCCATCTAATTCTCACGAATGTACTGCAAATTTTACAAAAGCGCATTTCTGGCAGCCTGAACGTTTTTATTTTGCTAGATTGATACTACGTCTTTTTATTCGGCCCCTCTCCATCAGCATACTCAGCATAAGCCTTCATCAATTCTCCCATCTCAAACTCCAAAGCCTTTCCGTTGACTATCACGGGCTTTACATCCAGCATGACGAACAGCATACGCGCAGATTTCTCATTAGAGGTATTTCGCCACATGTGCATTGCTCCACGATTGATTGATACGTCTCCAGGACGAAGAATTCTCGTCTCGCCTTTCCCAATGGTCAACTCGATTTCTCCTTCGCAGACTGTCCCAATTCCGAGAGTCAGCGCTCGATGTAGATTAGAAGCTGCTCCGTGGACGAAATCAATCATTCGCACAACGCATCCGTTAGGCATGTGAAGGGAGGGCTGTAAGTAGTTGGTTAGCTGATTCTTGATCATGGGATGTGAGCGTAGAATGACTGACGTTGTTTTTGGCAGCGAACTCGAGGTCGGCATTATCTGTGAGCTCATTTGGATTGCTATTGCTACTGTAGAAAATGGATTGAGCTCCTAAGCCGTCAAGCATAATGCTTTGGTGGTCTCCATGATCGGTCTAGAATTTCAGTCTCATTCTGAGCTTCTGATTGTGCTGAAGAACAATTACCTGCAAAAATACAGCTTCTCCTTCGTTATTATGTCCGGTGATGTATCGATTCGGATTCCGAAGTCCTGGAGCAGGAACCTCGGTAGCCAGAACGGGAGGGGTCATTATGGAATTTGAAATTGCGCTTGGGAGGCAAAAAATAAGGGATATGATGTGAGCTTGAGACTCTGAAGAATACTGAACACTTTTAATCAAGGTAAGACGTATATAGGATGATAGACCTCGGTTGTCTCTACTTTCCCAATGACCTGCCATGCGTGACATTGCATGGGAAGAATGGAAGAATTATGGAGATACGGGCCGACCATAGGTATTAGAGATATCGTCAGCCACGACCCCTGCACGATCTGCATGAGGCCGCTGTCGAAAAATCGAAAGAAGCCGCCCGCCTGCAGTCGTCATGCACAAGGTCTAATATTTGGGAATATTGGAAATTTCGGGAGTAGATGGAGTTCAGACCGAAGTGAGGCTGTGGGTCGAGTTGCTTTCCATTCAGACGATCTCACGTTATCCCTTCGTCCGGTGAGACATTGCCAGGCGCTAGCAAGGGGGTATGGCTGCACTCAAGCCTTGTTAAGATTATGGCTTTAATGGATTGGGTTTAGTCCTTAGGAGGTATATTTCAGATGATTATTTTGGTGGTATACCATGGTGCATTACTAAGCAGTATTTCCTGACAAGCCTCACCTCTTTTCACTGCGCCTGGCAATATCTCACCAGACGAAGGAATGCCTAGCTTTGGTTCATCGAAACAGCTACTCAGACGCCGCACACGCTTGCCTTTCCCAATGGTTTCATGGCTTGAGAGGTGTGAGGCACAGGCACGGATGAAGGAGTGGGTATCTGGTAAGTGGATTCTGAAGAATTCCAGGCAGTTTTTGTTGGTATAAGATGGAGCAATGGTCGAGAAGTTAGAGGGAACCAAAAAAGAGTGACATTACATCTGTTGAACATATCACAAAACTGCTAGGAAATTTAATTTGAAGAATGGTGCGTCTGCTGTCTTTCACTGCGGGGTGCCTTTTGCTCCTGCATGCATCCGTGGCCGGCTATCCCCTGCATACCGAATTACCTCGTTACTTCCAATCAAATCCTCTCACACGTCGGAACCTGATGGTCCATACTGTCGAAAACGAATTGGGTCCTCACCTATCAAAAGGTTCTCTGATCTTCGGATCGTCAAACGCTGCATATGCCAACCTAACCTCGTACTGGATCACTTACATACAACCAGATTTCGAGGTCATAGTGGAGGTGGCAGCAGAATCTGATATTTCCAAAGTTGTCAGTAACGTAGCAATGCAGCGATTGATAGTACACGCAGGCTTACTTGAATATGCATACAGGTTCGATATTGCAGTGACAACAGCATCGACTTCCTCGTGAGGAATCGCGGCCATGGAATTACCTCGAGTCTGAATAGCTTCAAGGGTTTGCAGATCAGCATGGACAAGCTACAGGGGCTCCAAATTGATGCTGCTTCGCAAACAGTGTTACTCCAGGGTGGAGTATATGCCGCTCCAGTCATCGCAGATCTGTGGGACAATGGCTGGGTAACCAGTGAGTTTTTCGTGCATGAACATGTGCATCTTTTTCTTGGCAATATCAGTGCTGACACCGATTCTGCAAAGGTACCGGTGCTGCCTACTGTGTAGGTTTGGTGGGGTTAAGTCTTGGCGGTGGCCATGGGCGTCTTGAGGGTCTTTATGGACTCGTTGCAGATGGCATTGTGCACTTTAACCTCGTCTTGGCGAACGGTAATGAGATTGGGGTTAACGCAAAAAGCCATGCAGATCTGTTCTGGGCCTTGAAAGGAGCTGGTCACAACTTTGGTGTTGTGACGAGCTACAGAGCCAAGATCTATCCAAAGTCCACCCAGACATGGCATTACCATTCTTATGTCTGGACTGGGGATAAACTGGAGGCTGTCTTTGAGGCGCTGAATGATCTCCACACCAAAGATAACGGCACAATGCCTGTTTTGATGAGCTTCGAGACTGGCTTCATTGCCATAGATCTTTCCATCAGTGATACCAAGGTAAGTCACAAAGAATTCTGTCCTCCTTAATCCGGAATAGCTAACCAAGAGTAGCCTGTTTTTAGCTGGTCATTTACCTACAATGGACCGGCAGTAGATGCTGAAGCCCTCCTTGAACCCTTCAACGCAATCGGCGCCGCTTCCGAGAATGTGCAAAATGTGCCATATCCTGACATTTCACCTCTTCAAGGCACAGGCGAGCAAAATGGAACATGTAGCGACGGACCTTACATTCACTCCACTGTTCTTCTGATTAAGTACAATGTAACGGCGCAGCGACAGCTCTACAACCAGTTCGTGCAGAAAATCACCCAGTACCCCGATCTCAAACTCTCTGCTCGTTGCGCACACGAAGGGTACTCTAACAAGGCCGTTCAAGCAATCTCATCTGACTCTACCGCATATCCCCACCGCGAATCTAACATTATGGTGTAAGTAGAACTAGATTTTCTCCTTTGCTTGAGAATACTGACTGACTTTTCTCAGATACTTCCTAGCCGCCGCAGCGCCAGGATCATCTGATCAAGCACCAGCGAAGATCTGGGCCCAAGAGGCACGAGCACTCTGGATAGGAAATGATAAACCCCAGACGTATGTCAATTATGCGTCAGGAAATTCATACGAAAGCCTAAAGTCTGTGTATGGGTATGAGCCGTGGCGTTTGAACCGGCTACGTGGGTTGAAGGCGAAATATGATCCGCATAATAGGTTCCGCTACTATGAACCTATTGTTTCCCATTGAGCCATCCTGGAGGATTGGCGATGAAAGAAGGCAGTAAGAAAGTGGAGAGTTGGCACACATATTAGACTTTTTTGCATTCAGAATGCTTCGTATTTAGACTGTATTTGGATGATTTTGAACCTTACCCTATCACTTGCTGGCATGAAGTGAATCCCGGGTTTATGAGCAAATCTAGATAATGTGGTTTAGCTGACAGAAAGAAGCTGCATTCAGTTTTCATCGACCTACTCAACTTTATTCGCAAAACGAAATATAATGTCAGAGCTTGAGAAGTGTTTGCTGCAAGGGCTGTTGAGTGGCGTGCTTACATAATACGGGGTAGCTTCGACCCCACATGTCAATTTACTTCATGGAAAATCGGCGCATGTTTACAATCAGGATTCACTGAATTCATTGAGATGCGAGCGGATTCTTTGATGGATGATCGTATTTCATAGGAAAGAAGACTAGCTATGCATGCACCCTCCCCCAACAACACCAGGCAAGCTTGGAGGAGATTTTAACATGAGTTTGCAATTCAAAGCCATTGCTTGCTGCCCAAGTGAGAGATATAATCTCCTCCATTCTTCTCAAGGGTTGCATTCTCCCATGTCTTGATAACAGCTCCTATGGCCTTCTCTGGAGTAGCGGGGCCTTTGAAATGCGGTGCGTATGACATAAATTTACCCATCAGGCGTTGCAGTCCTTCCATCTGGTGAGGGGCCACTGTAAGAGACGTGTTGTCAGCTTCATTCCATGTTGAGATCCAAGAGAACAGCTTGTGATATTATTGGAAGGTAAATTGTTCTTACATGCTCCATAGTCGAAGGCGCCGACGTCTACCATTCCTGGGCAGATGCCAAGGAAGAGAACACCTTGATCCTTATACTCGGCGTGGAATTTAGCAGTAACCAAATTCATGGCAGCTTTAGAGATGGAGTACAGAGCACCAGTATCGATTGCGAGAGAATTGACCATCTTGACATCCGACATTCCGCTGGTGATGCAGATGGCCTTCTTGACGGTACCCTTGAGCAGAAGGGGGACGAATGTGGTGTAAAGATGAATGTTGCCAATAACGTTGACATCGATAAGCTTGTGCATGTCGGCGGCGAGTCCCTTTGGATCATTCTTGTCACTGTTGGATGAATCAGTCCTTCTGCACCAGCTTCGAGGAGAGAGGGAGAACCTACAGGACACTAATAGGATCGAACGGATCAAAGGTAGTCACATATCCAGCGTTAGCAATCAGATAGTCGAGTTTTCCATCTGTGATAGCGGCAGTTTCTTCGGCGGCTTTCTAGGGTGGTGTGAGCGGACGCATCCAAGCAGCATGAGACAACGCTACCTTGAGATCTTCGTAACTTGTGATATCCGCTTGAAAGATGTGGATGTTCTTGCAGTCACTCAACTCTTCTGATATCTTCTTATCGGTGTAAACCTTGTCGCGGACGAGGCCAATTACGGTATTCTTGGGGTCGCTGGAGGTTTGACGAAGGGTCTCGAACTGTTGAGGAAAAGTGTCAGTCAAAGCTGTGAGAAATGGCAGTATTTGATAGAAGTTACGCCTAATCCCCTCGACGTTCCGGTGATAACGTAGGTAGCCATGATGATTAGCGATTGGTGGACTTGAAAGAAGGAATATGCTAAGAGGAATGATTTGTTTGATCAAGACGACATGGCGGTTATGCGAGATTTATATGACTACACGTGACATGTTGCTGCTTACAGATCCAGGTTACACAAGACGTCAGGTTAGTCAGCCAGTGACACAGTCACATGCAATCTGAGCCGATCTATTATATGCAGGCCAGCGTTTCTTCAGCAGATATGGCAAGACACTCCACACCCACACTTCCATCCCACGCCTCCTTCCCACATGCCAATCCCTCCATGCAAGGGTCAGCACATCCCTGGAGATACGGCGCCTCCGCTGTGCAGCAAGTGGCTACGTGGTACAAGGTAGGAATGCGGCGAACGACGCAAGTGGTCGATCAGCAGCTCATTCATGCAATTTGCAAGGCCCGGTCGTCTCTCCCTTTTCTTCCCCCGCATCGGATTACAATTGTATGCATATTCTGTTAGTACCACATTCAGGGCCTGTAACTTTTTGTTTACCAAGAATTTAGTACCCGCGTAATTAGGGTGGGTGTGTATGTAGAAAACTTCACGATGACAGCTGAGAGGCGGCCGCCGTCGTGGTGAATATAGTGCTTGTTGTTGTGGAAATTGCAGCCCTGATTTGGAAACCCAACAGTTGGTGTTGGAGATGATCAAAATGTCTCTTTACAATTTCAGCCTTGCCTTCTGTGCTGGCCTTGTAGCTGTAATTCTTCTTGCTTTACAAAATTACTTCAAGATTGGCCATAGGCCAGCGAACTATCCCCCAGGACCTCCAACTTTGCCATTTATCGGCAACTTGCACCAAATTCCTCAGAAAAACCGCCATCTACAGTTCGAAAAATGGGCACGGCAGTATGGGCCTGTATATTCACTGATTCTGGGCGTCAAGGTCATGATTGTCCTCAACTCAGACCTCGCAGTCAAGGACCTGCTGGATAAGCGTGGTGCTATCTACTCCTCAAGGCCAGATATCTATATTGGCCAAAATATCCTTAGCGGTGGGCTGAGAGTACTCTTCATGGTATGTCTTTTCCACCTAAGTCAAATATTTGTATGTACAGGAGCTCATACGACTCCAGCCAAATCATGGAGTATGGACAATGGTGCACAAACTGGCCCGTCGCATTCTGAACGTGACTGTTGCACGAACATATGTGCCATATCAAGACTTGGAAAACAAAGCTATGCTTCTTGGCGTTTTGGAAAGTCCAAGTGATTTTATAAATCATCTCCGTCGATATACGGCGTCTCTGACTACTCAGATGACGTTTGGATTTCGGACAGTGAGCATGCACGATGAAAGGCTCAAAGAAGCATTCTATGTATGTTAACAACATCTGGTCCATCTTGCTATGAGAGTTGCTTATTTTTTTCCCCCAGATTTTTGATCGGAGTGGAGAGATGATTGGATCACGAGTAAGTGAAGAATACCAGTGTTCTGACTCTGGTCTAATTTGAAATATCAGACTGCAGCTCTTTTTGATTTGTTGCCCATCTTAAGATATCTACCCGACTTTCTTGCGCCCATCAAAAAGGAAGGGAGAGAAATAAACCGCCGGGAGTTGAAGCTATTTCGAGGTCTCTTCCTCAACGCCAAAACAGGGCTACAAGATGGTACTGCTAAGGTACGAGATCCTTAATATTTGAAAGCAAGAATTTTGCAATGATAATTCTGTCATACAGCCTTGTGTGTGCGTCGATCTCGTTCAAATACAGCGAGAGGAGAAATTCTCAGACAACGTCGCTGGGTACATTAGCGGCTCACTTTTGCAAGCTGGCTCTGAAACCACGGCAACAATACTTGTCGCCTTTGTGCAAGCGATGGTCATTTTTCCTGAAGTTGTAAAGGCTGCCCAAGAAGAGTTAGACCGTGTTTGTGGTGACCGCATGCCTGATCTGAACAACGTTCCTGACCTCCCATATATTCGGGCTTGTGCCAAGGAGAGTCTTCGATGGATGCCAGGTTTCATGTTGGGTATACCTCATGCCGTTACGCAAGATGATTCGTATATGGGGTATCTCATCCCAAAAGGCTCAGCGGTGATTCTAAATGTTTGGTATGTTCTTTCTGGCTCATTTGAATTTGGCAGTTCTCTTTAGCTTACCTTTTTTTTTCCCTCAGGGCTATCCACAATGATCCCGAACGACATCCAAATCCAAGGCAATTCAATCCTCTTCGATACATTGACGACCACCATACTTCCATAGATTCATCCAACTAGTCTGCGTAGAAAACCCATTGGGTAATAATTCTAATAGGTGGGTAATATATTTCATTGAATACCTAATGAATAAGTAGGATTTCTAAAAACCTATTTCATTATTTATGGGTAATCCAAAATATTATGGGTTACTTATAATCCAATAGGTAATGAATAATCTAATAGATAATAAGTAATTTAATGAGTAATAGATAGTAATAGGCTGTAAAATGGGGCCCCATGGGTCGGGTTTTCGATCTAATGTCCCACCCATCGGGACCCCATGGGTTGGATGGGTAATAGTATAAATAGATGTCTTATCTATAGGTTACCCAATGGGTTGCTAAGACTCTAATGGGTTGCTAAGATTCTAATGGGTAACCCAGAATCCAATGGGTAATCTAGAACTCAATGGGTAACCCAGAACCCAATGGGTAATCCAAAATCTAGGATCTATTAAGTATTGATGTAGTATATATAAAGAATTCTATTAATATTTCTATTAATCATTTTTTTTATATTATATTTCGATTGCATTTTTATTATAGAGATGGGAAAGTGTTTCATTATATTCATAGTATTTAGTAATTCTTTTAAAAGAAAATACATGTATGAATTTGTAGAAAAAGTATCAAGATAATCAATTTAATCTGTATGTGTATGGTGATTACTAGCATATGAATATCCTAAAATATCATTATATATAGCTCGAATCAGAAGTATATCCTTTTATTGAATTGTGATTTGTTTTATATAAATCGCTGCAAGATTTATTATTGAAATTAAATAATTAGTAGAAAATTTAATAGAAATCAAAAGCTTAGATTAAACTTATATTCAAATTCTCTGATTAAATATACTTCAGTAGCTTTTTGTAAAATTAATAATGTAACTGATTGTCAATAAATAACTCTTAGAATTAAATCCTAAGTGATCTTTTGAATAAGATATTGAAAAGGAAGTTTTTGAATCAATAATTCAGTGTCTTTTTGATATCTTCTGATTTTATGTAATGCAATTATTAGAAATCAGATTTAGTATATTATTTTATTAATATTTCTATTAATCAATTTATTATCTAATTTAAAACAATATATTCTCTTTAGAATTTTCTTATGAATAGATTTCTTTCGTGTAGATTGTGCTGATTTATTTGGAAATGATTGATGATGATTCTGAGTATTTGATATTCTATTAAAATTAATAAATAAATTAATAGAATGAAATTAATGAATATATTTGATTATATCTTTTGAATAATTTATTGTTGTTGTAGTAAAGAAATGAAATTGGAAAAAAAAGGTTGTTTGTATTGTATAATATTTTGTGTAGATACCTTAGAATCTAGGTTATTGCCTTGGAAACAAAAAAACAAACACTTCAAAATTTACTATTATATTATCATTTTTCAATTCTTATCTCTCTTTCGCCTTTCGATTATTTTAATAAACAATATTCTTCGATTTCTTATTATAGAATCTTATCTTTGTAATGAAATACCTTTAATTCTTTTAATTTTTCTATTAATTCAGAATCTTTATAATATCTAAAAAGCAAAAAGTATAAGAGAAGTTATTACAAAATCCTAATATAATCAAAGCGTATAAAAGGAATGAGGTTTTAGAAAATGATCCTATTTGTGAACAAATTGAAAAGGCTAAGGTAAGAGATTAGAGTGCTGTTATCTATACAAAAAAGAAATTGAAGGTAACATAAGAATTTATTGATACTTCTGAAGATATTCAACACCAAATGTTAATTGTTTGTGATATTGAAACTCGGTATAAATGATATATATATATCTTTATTCAATTAATTTTTCTATTAATCTGATTATTAGAGTAATGAAAGGCAACAATTGGAAAAGTATTGTTATATCTTTAGGTTGGGGAGATTATGGTGGGCAATTTGCTGTTATAGATGATAACAATAATATATAGAAGGATATTGAATATAAAAAAGAATATAACGGAATATATAAAACTTTGTGGAAAGATAATAAAGATTTCAATCAAGAATATGGTTGGAAAGGAAAGAATAATAAAGAGTTTGAAAAAAGAGAAGCACTTTTGGCTTACAATACCTAAAATCCTTTAGAGATAAATTATATTATATAATTAATGGAAAGATTAATAGAAACTGATTTTTATTAGAAATATAAGTATTTGTTATTTTGACGCTGATAAAAAACTTAAAGAAATGCTAGAAAGATATTATTCAAAAAATCCAGGAAATCGAAGGATATTGTAAAAACCTTTTCTACCTTTAATCGATAAGAAATCCAAAAAGGATTAAGGTAAGAATTATTTCTTGTATTATTTTTTATATAAATTAATTAATTTGATTAAATGCTTTTCTCTTTATTATTAGTTATAAAAGAAATAAAGCAAGTTGATAAAGAATATACACAAATTTCAGTTGTAAGTTTATATTCCCATTTTTAAATCCTATTTCAAAAATCTAATTAGTTTAGTTTATTCAATAAACTTTGTGATTTGAGAAAGGAATATAAAAAAGCTATAGAGTATAACATACCATTTTCACTAATCTTTCCACTAATCTTTCAATTAATTCACTAATCCTTACTAGAAAAACTCTAATATGGAAGTCATCTGTAACTTTTTTTATAAGTTCTAAAAAAGCATTCTAAAGAACACATATAGTTTATCTCATGAATAATTCTGAAATAAATGATTGGATTGATTTTCCTGATTCTACATCTTGATGGCTAGAGTTTATTAAAGAGATAGATGATATAGGATTTTTTATTCCAAAGGATAATCGAAAGCAATATATTGATATAAGGAGATTGATTTATGGTAAGAAAATCGATTAGGAATTATAGGATCTTTGGCAATTGGTTCTATTTACGAATACAAATCTGTAGATGTTATTTGACACTTAAGCTAATAAAAAGTTTATTGAGAGTTTCTATAATTAAAATTAGTTTTTTAGTATAGAATAATCAAATTGAAGTTTTATTATATACTTTCTATTAAGTTTTCTATTAATTTTCTATTTGATATTTTTGTTCCTTGTAAGAATAGATTTTATTTTTGAAAATTTATTAGAT
Organism: Botrytis aclada; assembly: GCA_014898285.1. Lineage (NCBI taxonomy): Eukaryota > Fungi > Ascomycota > Leotiomycetes > Helotiales > Sclerotiniaceae > Botrytis > Botrytis aclada. The sequence continues at coordinate 608,679 of RCSV01000001.1, read as the reverse complement.
ATTAAAATTTATTTGGATAACTTTATTATATCTTTTAGTCAACTTTCAAGTGCTTTTGATTCTGAATTATTCGATTCTTTTCATTCTTTACCTCCTTATAAATTGTCTTTTGAATTATGTGAAAAAGGTGGAAGGTTTTTTAAATGGATATAAGAAGTTTATATCGATTTTATTAAATAATGAAAAACTATTTAATGATTCAATAATCAAACCAATGATTCAACTAATTTAATAAAGAAAATTCATTGAGATTCAATTACTTGTAAATCGATATATTAAACTAAGTATAATTAAGCTGTGAATAAAGAAACTGAAAAACCAGTTTTGATATGTCATCAATATAATGAAGAACTGAATTACCCTGGGATTAAAAATACTAATATTAATATATTATCTAAATATCTTTAAAGTGATATATATCGAAAAGCAATTTTTCGAAATGGATGTTAAAAAAGAATAGATGAATATCCTGCTATAAGAGTAGGTAATAAATAATTAATAGAAATATTAATAAAAAGCTAATTTTTTTTCAAATGAGTTTACCAAAACAATTTATAGAAGAAGTATTTTATAATTAATTTTTATAAATAATTATTTCTTTATGAGCATCTTTTCAAACTATTAAGGATAAAGAATAATAATAATTTATTCAAATACAAAATCCTGGATTTCCTTTTCCTTTTGTATATATACTTTGAAAACAATTAATAGTTTAAATCAAAAATCTTGAGAAAAATATATTATTTTTAAGAATAATAAAAGAGAATAAAATTGTTCTATTTTTAGATACTTGGTTTAATATAAAGAAATTATTTTTTCTTGGAATTTTGATTTACTATATCTTCAAAGATTGGGAATTAATTGAAAAGCTTATTGGATTCGAAAATTTAATAGATATTCATTCTGTCAGCGCAGGACACGATTAGTCAGCCTGGGAGGTGCCGGGGCCACCAAGGGCCCGGGCCTTGGCAAAGGATCGGGAAGTTGGTAGTAGTAAACCTTAACCTTAAGGCTACCAGCTTGGCCTACGACAAGCCCGTAATCTATGATGAAATGAAAAGGACTAAAGGAATCTATGATATCAGGACCTACAATAAAGAGTAATATATAAGGGACCGGATATGCCCTGGACTGGCCGGGGCATAAGATTAGTTTTGACTAGAATCCAATACACCTTATTACCTAACCTCTGACATACCAATCGGTATCTTCCCGGCATATTACCTACTACTGAACCCTGACACATTCAGAACAAGTTTTAACTAAAATTATAAAAGATATTACCAATAAGTTTAATATTATTGATCAGATTATTTTGATTACTATTGATAATATATTTAATAATATTAAGATGATGAAAGAAATCAATTAATAATTTGAGGAGGCATTTAATAAAAATTGATTTCTAAATAAATATATTTAATATATATTTTGTTTAGCACATATTATTCAATTTGTTTTAAAAGCATTTTTTGAATCAATTTGTTTGATTCTAATTAACAAAACATTTATTTAAGATTAGAATAATGATATAGAAACAAGTGATCTAAAAAGAATTCGTTTATTTGAAAATAATATTATTCCTTTTATTTTTGTGAAGATAAATAATTCAATTTATTTATTAATCTTTCTATTAATCCTTATCTAGATTCAAAAACTAGCTATATTTTCGAATTTTAGTATACAATGATGATTGAGGTTTCTAAATATTTAATAAGAATTTATCAGAAATAATCAGATAGAGCTGAAAAAGCCAATTAATTTTTTAATAAATGTTTCAACTCGATAGAATTCGACTTATTATATATTGATATGTGCAATATATCTTCGAAATACAATCGATAAATACTACCAGGATTATTTTAATACAAGAATATTTTCTTTATTAAAAGCAGAATAAAAGCAAATTGGATATCTTATTGATCTTATTCATTTATTCAATTTTTATACTATATATATAAACAAAACAAAAGGAATCACTTTGCTATATACATTAGATATTTATAATAATTTATATAAATATCTAGCTGAAAGTCGTTATTATTTGATTAAAAAAATGATAAAATATTTATAGATTGAAAAACTAATAGAGGTTATTAATAAAACAAAGAAAAAATTGGATAAATATTATAACAATATGTATAATGATTTTGGTAATATTTATACAATAAGAGCTCTACTATATCCAGTTTCGAAGATAATTATTTTCAATTTAAATTTTTATTAATTGAATTATTAAAATAGGAATTAACAAGTTGAATTCGAAGTATAATTTTGTTAACTTTAAAAAACCAAATATTAATAATATTTGTTATTTAGAATTATTGAATTTTAAACTTTATAAGATTCAAATAAGAATAATCTAGCAATTGTTTTGGAATAATTTTGTCGGGATACTTCTGGATAATATAGATTTCAACAAATTGCTATAAATAAAGTAGATTCTTGATTACATTCTCGTAAGTCTTTCTATTAATCTTTCTATTAATTATATCTCTAATAGTCTATTAGCTTCTTCTGATATAGCTATTCTCTCTCATTGGAAAGCAAAAGAATATAATTATTCAGGTTTAGCTAGAATGACTAAGGATTTCCTCTGTATTCCAATAGCAGGGGTTGGTATAGAACAAATATTCAGTTATACTCGGGATTTATATTCATATCGATGTAAACAACTTACTTCAGAAACTATTTGTAATAATATTTTCCTTTTTCATTATCAATAGAAATCACAAAAGGAGACTCCAAATAGAGATAAAGGTTATTATATATCTCGGGATATTATACAAATTATTGAAGAATCTATGACTTTAATTAAAAAGAAAATCGAAGTCGAAATTGCAAATTTATAAGATGAGATTGATCTTAAAATCAAACAACTTGATAATTGAAATCAAAAGAATTATATTAGTAATAAAGAATCAGATACAAATACTATATGTATAATACAAAAAGAGTTTCGAAAATATTGTTAATTATAAAGAAATATATTATTAATTAGGATATTATAATATCTTTCTCAAATTAATTATAAAGTTGAGCAAGATATATCAAATCAAATAAATAAAAGATTGGAAAACAAAGATCTAATAATTTATAATGATTTATAAATTATTATAGAAAATCAAATTATATAATTTGATTTACTAAATTATAATTCGAAAAGGTAATAAATTGAAAATAATGAGATTATAATTGATAGATTTAATAAAAAAGGAAATCAAAGAAGGTTTCATAATATATTTAATAGATATAGATAGTTTTCTAAATTGAGAATTGAAGAATATTCTATTAATCTTTCTATTAATCTTAAACAATATACCTTATAATACTAATTACTATCTATTACCCACTAAATTATCTATTACCTATTGGGTTATCCATTACCCATTAGGTTATCCATTATTCATTGGGTTATCCATTACCCATTGGATTATGGGTAACCCATAATATTTTGGGTTACCCATAGGTAATGGGATAGGTTTTTAGAAATCCTACCCATTTATTGGGTACCCAATGAGGTGTATTACCCACCCACTGGGTTTTCTACGCAGACTAGATAGTAATTAATATTATAAGATATATTGTTTAAGATTAATAGAAAGATTAATAAAATATTCTTCAATTCTCAATTTAGGAAACTATTTATATTTATTAAATATATTATAAAACCTTCTTTGACTCCTTTTTTTATTGGATTTATTAATTATAATTTCATTATTTTCAATTTATTATCTTTTTGAATTATAGTTTAATAAATTGGATTGTGTAGTTTGATTTTTTATAATAATTTGTAAATTATTATAAATTATTGGATCTTTGTTTTCCAATTTTTTATTTATTTGATTTGATATATCTTACTTGATTTTATAATTAATTTAAGAAAGATACTATAATATCCTAATTAATAATATATTTCTTTATAATTAATAATATTTTCAAAACTTTTTTTGTACTATACATATAGCATTTATATCTAATTCTTTATTACTAATATAATTCTTTTGATTTTAAAATCAATTTCGTCTTATAAACTCACAATTTTGACTTCGATTTCCTTTTCAATTAAAGCTATAGATTCTTCAATAATTTGTATAATATTCTGGAATATATAATAACCTCTATCTCTATTTGAAATCTCTTTTTGTAATTTCTATTAATAATAAAAAAGGAAAATATTATTATAAATAGTTTTTGAAATAAGTTGTTTATATCAATATAAATATAAATCCTAAATATAACTAAATATTTGTTTTATATCAATTTCTATTATTGGAATATAAAAGAAATCCCTAGTCATTCTAGTTAAATCTGAATAATTATATTCTTTTGCTTTTCAATAAAAGAAAATAGCTATAACGTGGTTTATCATTGGGTCGCCAATATTACCGGGTCGCCACTTTTTTCATTATTCAATCATTTCAATTTCGTATTATTTAACAACTATTTAATCAATTGATTGTATTGGTTTTGAGGTGAATCACAGATGATATAGAACCTACGATGTAGGGTCTAATAGTCAATATGTATTCAATCTGAAGAGCTAGCTAATCTATGAGTGCAATAACTCTTATATAAGGGCTATTGAAAGAACTAGCCTTCGCTTTCGCTTAAATATGGTTACAAAGCTCTTTGATCTTGAAGTCCCTTGTCTATATTCATATACTAGAAATTCTTTTTTATGGATTTCAAGATGTAGATGTATAGTTCAAATCAATTCTTCAAAAACTTTTTTATCAATATCAATTTATTCTACTCTCTTTCTATCCATTTCATTAGCTTGATTTCAATCTTGTTAGTATCAATTAAATTCGTTAATATCTAATATGGTTTTCCCTTTATTATTATATTAGTAGGATTAATCAGACTATCAATTTATATGATCTTTATTATCTTTTTTTATTTATATGATTACCACAATATTATAATATCGATTATTAGTCTTTTCTTGCTAATTATACCTAACTTTGTAAGTAAATTGTAAAGTGATTTTGAGTTTGTATATAGAATCAAAGGGATCTTTTTATCAAGAATATTAGATAACGTAATTATAATTATTATTTCGATATTAAATTCTTAAACTAATCCGTAAAGTTCTAATGTAAGTATATTATATATAATCTTTTTGTATTTAATAAACAATCAATAAACAATATTAGTATTATTGTATTTATTAACTATAGTAATAATATTGTCAGAAATAGACAGCAAGTTACGCATAAAGAGTGATATATTGAAAGATGTGGTTAAGGTCTATATATCCGGAAAGCCAGGACGGAGGAGTTTTATAGTGGTGTGCACGTGCCACACACACGTGTTACACATGTGATTTCCAACAAATATAATCGATTTGAGAAGAATAATTCTTATTGTTTGTAAACGATATATTTGCAAAGATTACAATCTTAAGTGAATCAAAATCAAATGAAATATAATTCAGTTTTCTAAAAGAATTCTCTTTTTGTTATTTGATATATTTGTTCAATGCTACAATATCGTTTTTATCAAACTATATAATTTACAATGCTATAAAAAGATCGAAAAACGCTTTTAATTAATATATTGTTGCAATATAAGTCTTTTATACATACTAAACAATAAACTGATTATATATTGAAATATTTTTTTGAACTTTTCCATAAATATTATAAATATCCATTGAATCTACAGATACAAATTATAGATTATCATATTGCTTCTTTTAATTAAAGTAAATCTTATTATTATTAAGTATAAGAATTATACTATTAAACTTCAATAAATATTCATTTATTAGCTTTTTACAATTCTTAGCCATAAATATAATACAATCAAATTCTTTCTACTCTATATAAAGAAATTTTTCATTCCTAATAATCAATATATCATCAATTTAAAGACTAATGATATCAAAACCGATTTCATTCTTATTTATATATAATAAATACAGATTATAGATCGATTATTGTATCTTCAGTTTCTTATAATAATGGATATAATATATCCGAAATCAATGGTTTCCTACTTCAAGAATATTATATAATGGTTTAACAATAAGAAGTATTATATCCAATAGTAAACCTATTTCTATAGACGGATAAACATAAAACGTATAATATAATTCCAAAATGGATTAAATATATACTTACATAATATCTCGAATAAACATTCTAATATTATTTGATTTCTTAATACTAATAATTAGTAAAATTAAAATTCGTTGACACAATTGTTGAATTGTAAATGATTATATCAAAACAAATGTTTTACTAATATCATTATACTGTCAGCGCAGGACACGATTAATCAGTCTGGGAGGTGCCGGGGCCACCAAGAGCCCGGGCCTTGGCAAAGAATCGGGAAGTTGGTAGTAATAAACCTTAGTCTTAAGGCTACTAGTTTAGTTTACAATAAGTTTGTAATCTATAATGAAATGAAAAAAATTAAAGGAATTTATGATATTAGGACCTACAATAAAGAGTAATATATAAAGGACTGGATATACTCTGAACTAATTGGGGTATAAGATTAGTTTTGATTAGAATCTAATACATTTTATTATCTAAATCTCTGACAGATCAATCGGTATTTTCCTAGTATATTTCTTACTATTGAATCCTGATATTCTAATTTTATTATACATCTTGATAAAGGAGGTAGTTAGTATAATAGGAAGATATATAAGATTTAATGCTTTAAGTTCCCTTTCCGAAAATCCTATATCAAATCCGAAGGTTATATATTTTAAAGAATTGGAATGATAGGAATAGGAACTTTTTTGTATTATTGAATTTTATAAGAAAAAGAAGAGTGTGGATTAATTCCGAATTCAGGCTAGCTTGTTGTTTATTTATAATATAGGGGTAAAGGAAGATGTAGAAGAAAAAAGGAAAAAGAAGAAGATGGAGTAGAAAAGAAATCGCAAACCAATAACTTTTAAGGAATATTTTAGGGAATCAATTGAAAAGCTTTATAAGTTTATTTAGGGTTGTAATAATATATTCGAAATTATATTATTGATTTATAAAAAAGAATTCTATAGAGTCTTGTAAACAACCACCTTTTTTGGAGAAATTTCGATCAAGTAGTGAATCGATGCTAAGTCAGAAATAATGAATCTGATTTGAACAAAGTTTATAGAATTCCTGTATAATTTGATACAAATACTTTCGACTAAATATTAGAAAACTTCTTTCAAATAATTTGAATTTCAATAAGAATAGAAAAGTATATAGGAATATGTTATTATCTTGATTGAATATAAAAGCGAACTCGAAGGTATCCCGGCTTTTATTTGTTTGGATAAGTTTATTCAAAGACTCAAACTTTTGTTGCGAAATAAGGTTATAGAGGCAACTAGTCTTCTAGTGATTATCGAAAAAGCTATAGCTTTAATTAATTAGTTTGAATATAATTAAAAGAATTATAAAGAAAGCCAAAAGTATATTAGATATTATCCAACAGTACCTCAGTCCAAACAACTCTCGCTAGAACTGCTGGCTATAGGACAAACCTCTATCGAAACGGATCGGAGCTACCTCAAGTCTAATAGTATCTTAACGGGGATTCAAGGCTACTTTAAGGAATATTTGATTTGTTTTTTTTGTAGTAAGAAGGGCCATATAGCTATAAACGATGGCTATATTAATAAGAAATGGATTAGTATAATGGAAATCTAGAAAGATGATTGGGTAGGTAAAAGAGTAAAAAATGGGATGGATTAATAGATAATATTGGTTTTGTTGATTTTAATATATAGCAAATGATAGTATAGTGTTAGATCTTTAGCGCTATATATATGATCTGGTATTATAAGGAAGGTGTTATAGATTTATTAGTGGATTTAAATATTATTGATAAAAGCATTACTAGGCAATACAAACTAATGGATATTAGGAAACGATTGTATTTTGTTGAAAGTATTATTGGCAAAGAACTTCAAATCTAAAAGAAGTATATTATTTCAATACAAATATTTGATTCAGAAGGGATAAAATAAGACTTTCAGATTACGATCTACAATTGTTATAATATCGAACAATATTTTATTTTAGATTTATTATTTCTAAAGCAAATATGAAAAGATATATATTAATAGGGATAGAATAAATAGAGTTATGCTAGTAAAGCAAAGGTAGATATTTTAATTTCTGAGGAATTTGGGCAAATAGTTCTAAAGAAACCTGAAAATGCTTCAACAATAATAATAATAAAATTGTCCAAAAACGGCTAGATATATATCCGGCTTATTTCCGAATGCAAATGTTTTCGAAATTAGTAAGGATATATATACCGAAAGAAAGGAAAGATTTCTATAATAAGAAACGAAATAATTAAGATTCCTGAGGAGTATTAGAAGTTTGTAGATATATTCGACAATATAAAGACCAACACTTTAGCAAAAATAAAAGAATTTACATATACAATTAATATTACTAGGAAACCGTTGTTTATATTACTTTATAAACTTTCTGAATCACAACTGATAGTTCTAAAGGAATACTTGAAGAATGCCTTAGAAAAAGAATAGATTAGATATTCCAATAACCCAACAGAGATTTCTATCCTATTTGTATCTAAAAAGGATAGGTTTTTATGATTATATATGGATTATAAGGAATTGAATAAGATTATAATAAAAGACTGATACTCTTTTTCTTTGATTAATGAAATTCTAGATTAATTGATGAATACAGAAATATTTACAAAATTCGATATAAGGGATATATATCACTGGATTCGGATTAGGTTTGATGATGAATAGAAAACTATATTCCGTATCAAATATAGTTTATTCGAATATTATATTATACCTTTCAGATTGATAAATGTTTCTGTAATTTTTTAATTATATATTAATTAGATATTGACTAGTCTGTTGAATGATTTTGTAATTATTTATTTGAATAATATCTTAATATATTCAAAGAAAAAATAGGATTATATGAAGTATATCTGTAAAGTATTGAAATGACTCTAATAATATAAATTTTTTGTAAAATTGAGTAAATATGAATTCAATATTATAGAAACAAAGTTTCTAAAATTTATTATAATTATTGAAAATATAATTATAAATCTGTATAGAATCCAAATCATTACAGAATAACTAGAACTCAAGATTTTCAAAGAAATCCAAGTATTCTTAAGATTCGCTAATTTCTATAAAAGATTTATATATTAATACTCCCAGATTGCATCCGGATTCACTAATATATTAATAAGAATAAAATAAGAAAAGAAGTCAGAACATTTTGAATTAATTGTTACTACATTAATCAGTTTTTTGATACTAAAAAATAAGTTTCAAGAAGTATTTATATTATAATATTTCGATCTCAATTTATTCTCGAAAATAAAAACAGATATTTTTGAAGAGACTCTGAGAGAGATAATATCCTAACAGTATAATTCCAAAAAAGATAATATTCAAATATATTGGCACCCAATAGCATTTTGATTAAAAAAGATACAATCAACAAAGTGTTGATATATAATCTATAATTAAAAGTTATTAGTTATTATTGAATACTTTAAAAAATGGAGAAGATATTTGGAGGGGGTTTGGTTTATTGTTGAAGTGATTACAAATTATAATAACTTTAAATACTTTATTTCAATATAATAATTGAATTAAAAACAAGTAAGGCAAGTTATATACCTATCACAATATGATTTTAATATTTATTATCAGAAAGGATTCGCCAATCTTATAAATAGATCTAATAAAAGGCCAGATTATATGGGTAATAATAAAAATGAAGATATAATCTGGCTCCCAATATTTTAGAAGAAAATGAAGGGAAGTCTAGTAATCCGAATTGCTAATTGGATGAAGAATCAATCCAATAAGGAGCTGGGAATGGTGAAATTTATTAGGGTAGTAATTCGATAGATTTTAGATAGAATTATTAGTTATACAAAAGATTATACTAAAAGTTCGGAATCCAGGAGGGTTGCAAACAGAGGTATGGAGACAGAAAAGGAGTATATTGATATTGCGGCTAGTCCTGATTTACAATAGGCAAATAAGGGGAATAAAGCCCGGAACCCTATCGGTTACAATTTGTAAGACTTAATAGACAATGTATCTATTATGTTTAGAGTATGGGTAAGAATAGTTGCTATAATTACAATTGCTTATAAAGCCAAAACAGAGGCTTTAATAGAAGTGATCTGGGTAGTTTAAGGAGTGGATTCGGATTGTATTAAGATAAAAGCAATTTTAAATAATCAAAAGAAGTACATTTTGAAAGATAATATATTGTATTTGAATAATCTGGTTTTTATTTTTAGAGATATTATACTAAAGGTGGAACTGCTCCGACTGTATCATAACAACTCTTTGGCGGAGCATTTTGAATGAGATAAAATTATAAAATTGTTAATAAGGAATTATATATAGAGTAACTTATAAAAAGATATTGTTATATATAAAAGAATACAATTCCTGTTAAAAGAATAAATCCAGATATTATAAGTTCTATAAGGAATTAGGTAATTTATTGTAGCCTATTTGTTTGTAGACCGAAATTTCTATAGATTTCATAATGGAATTATTATTTACAAATAATTTATAAAATAAGAAACAATCTTTTGATAATATTCTAATAGTAGTAAATCGATTTATAAAGATGGTATGATATATATTCTATTACAAAACAATCGATATTATAAAGCTAGTATTTCTGATGTGGTTTGAGATATTTTCAAAATTCGGAATTCTGAGGGGGATTGTATTGAATAGAGGAATTGTATTTACAAATCACTTTTGGTTTACTTTTTGTTTTTATTTAAAAGTAAAGTGTTGATTTAGTATTGTATTCTATTTACAAATGGATAAACAAATAGAGAGGCAAAATCAGATATTAGAATATTATTTTAAGGTATATAACGGGACAGAGTAAAGGAATTGGAGAATAAAACTATTAATAATAGAATTTATTTATAATAATTCAATACACTTTAGTTTAAATTGTTCATTATTTTATTTATATTATGAATATAATTTAAAACTATTATAGAATTCTAAGGTTATAAATTTATTGGGGGAAATATCAAGTGTTAAATAAAAGATAGAAATATTGAAAAGGCTTTGGAACAATCTCGAAGCATTATGAATAAAGATTTAGAAAAAATAACAAAGATATTATAATAAAAAACACAAATAGATATATTTTGTTATAGGAGATTAAATACTATTATCAATCAAAAACATTCGGATTTGGATTAGCAAAATCCAAAAGGATAAGAACACAAAGAAAAAGCTAAGTCTAAGAATAATTAGATTATTTAAAATATTAGATATCAAAGGGGAATATATTTATAAACTGGAGCTGTTTAGTTTTTATAAGAGATTGTATAATATATTTTATATATTCTTATTAGAAAAATACAAAGTATTAAAAGATATGGATCTCTTCAGTTATCTTGCTAAAGAATATCTGGAACTAGAGGACAAGGAAATACAGGAATGGGAAGTAGAGAAAATCATTAGTTATAGAAATAGAAAGGCAGGAGACGAGTATTTTATAAAGTGGTAGGGGTGGCCCGAAGATTACAATATATAATTGCTAGCATTTCCGAATTTGAAAAATGTATAAGAAATCCTAAGAGAATACAATTAGGAATATAATCGGAGTAATAATATATCTATAAAATATAAGAAAGATAAATCTCGAAACAATTCAAAATGAAAACCTTCAATAATAATCAATCCTAGTTTTTAATGAAATAGGATAAGGCCTTCCAAACGAAAAAGCTTTTGTTGATATGAGATATATTCGATTAAAAAACGATAGAGTCAGTAACAACCAAAAAGTAATACCGGAGCAAAAAAGGGGAAATTATATTCCAATGAAACTATACATTTTGTACTTGTAGTTTATAGGTAAGAATATCTATACGATCCAATAATACAGTCTCGAAGGCGGTAATACCTTTGATTAGGATTTGTACTGGGATAATCAAGGTACAAAGCTCATAAAGAAAATCTTAGGAAGTTGTATAGAGATTCTGATATTCCGAAAGGATTCCAGTAGAAAACTTTTAGTTGCTATTAAAGTGTTTGGAGAGATACTTGTTAGTAAAGATTAGAGGAAGGTAGTTGTTGATATAAGAACTGATTAGTATAATCAAAGTCTACTCGCTTTTGTATACAGTATTCGAATTGAGTATAACCGGGGGTATAGATACATCCGGAAGATTATTGTTTATATCCACCTAATTATTAAATATATTTATAGTTAAGATAATATTACAAATCTGAGCTATTAAAGTTAAAGGGATTTGTACTGGAAAAGTCACGGTGGTTAGTTAGTGCATTAGAACTAAGATTGCAAGGAAACCACAAGATCTCACCTTATTATAGAAGGCCTTCTGCTTTACATAGTAAATGCAGACGCGTCCCGGACTAGTTATGTATACATACTTAGAGTTCAGGAAGAGAAGCTTTATATAGCGAAGGCAGTAGTTACAGATCGGGAGGTCTGCGGCTACAATAGGCTGTAGTATTGTAGGGAGGTTGGCAGTATTAATATTCGCTATACTAATAAGAGAATTGGATTATAGAGAGAACAGAAAAGGGAAATACAAATCGGTTTTATTCTTTAGTAGTAATAGAGAAAAACAAATAAAGGAAGCTTATAGTCATGCCATAGGAAGTTGTTGCGATAGTTATATGTGACTTCAGCAACAATATCAATCACATTTATAACAAACAAATGTTACGATAAATACAACTATAGAATACAACATTGAATATCAGGGTAGCAATGTAAACGCTCCTGTTTATATTACAATAAGGAATTGAGCAAACTTTTTAGGAAATAAATATCAACAACTACACCTTCAGAACAAAAATATAGGGAGAAAAAATATTGTATCAGCGCAGAATACAATTAATCAGCCTGAGAGGTGCCAGAGCTATCAAGGGCCCGGGCCTTAGCAAAGGATCGAGAAATTGGTAATAATAAACCTTAGCCTTAAAACTACCAGCTTGGCCTACAACAAGCCCATAATCTATAATGAAATAAAAAGGATTAAAGAAATTTATAATATTAGAACCTACAATAAAGAGTAATATATAAGGAACCGAATATACCCTAAACTAGCCAAAGCATAAGATTAGTTTTGATTAAAATCCAATACACCTTATTACCTAAATCTCTAACAAACCAATCAGTATCTTCCCGGCATATTCCCTACTACTGAGCCCTGACATATACACTTGAATCACTAATTGTGATTTCTGATATTCGTTATTAATATTTTCTTTTTTGATTTTATCAACAAACCACAATTTGAAAATACATATGCTTAAAGAAATATCCACTTTAAGTATTATTTGAAATACACCTTTCACTAACAATCTATTGATTTCCTTTTTGTAGGAATCTTTATACTTCATCGAATCAAATAGATCAATAATAAATTAATTAATACATTCATTCTAAATATAGGCTCAAATCTGAAGGAGAATGATTTAAGAAAAAGATTTTAAATAAAATTATAAATCCTTAAAAATATTAATAAATGATTCTTTAGGATTTGTATTATACATAATAATAATAATTTTTGAGAAAAATATAACTTTGCCAAAATTTAATAAAGTTATTTTTTGACCATCGAAAGGTTTCTTAGGTTTGTTATAATCAAATTGAATATTATAATTATTATTATTATAATATGGTTTTATTAAAATGAATCAAAATCTTATAGATTTATAAAATAAATCAATAATATATATCTCGCCTTCCATCACAAATAAAATATATAATCCCTTTTATTTGCCCAATAATATATTATATCCTTCTCTTCAAATTAGAATCTAATTATTCGGAGCTAATTTATAAAGCAAAATTGTAGATAACCTATTTCGTATATTCAAAGCATTATAAATCTGAATTGTATTTCGAAACTTACGAATTCCCTTTATAACCTTTGCAATCGCTATAGTTTGTTATTGAATAATTGTTATTAATAAATCTGTTTCAACCATACAGGGGAATACACCAAAGATCAAAAGTGTAAATACTAATCCATTAGGTTCTACTATATCGTCTACAGCTTTGATAACTATTTGTAATACTACCGCCCTACTGATATCAACATTTTATATCTCATTATAAATGATATCATATATTCGTTACAATAATACATAAAATCATTCAACCACACCAATAGAATTATATACTTCAACCAATACTATTTTCGTTTGGATCGTTATAGAAATAGCATACTATCAGAATTCTCAATTATCGAAATTCTTACCGGCATCATAAATAATATATTCGGATAAACCAATGTAAATATCCATCCAACATTCCTATACCATATCCTATACATATTTTGCAATTATATCCCTCAATTATTGTGCTGCTTAAAAATATATTGCATTGTCAATAATATGTAAAACGGATTTGTTATCAATATATAACATATTGATAAATATAATATGATTAAACTCAAAATCTTTATCGGAAAGCTTAAACTTGAATCTTCTTAGGGACTTGTTATACATTTGATAATGATAACAAAACTTTATAAATTACTGAATCATTACAAAGTCCTTATTATAATCAAATCGTTTCAATACTTTATAAAACTTTTGAATTGAAGAATAACTAAAATAATGATATAGTCACCAAAGTTCAACTTTTATAAGAAAATATTTAATATCATTCAGCGAATTTTGAATAAAATACTATAAATTAATATTCTACATTAAGAATATATGATTAAAGTATCGAAATATAGGATATGAATGTGTAAAAGCAACCAGCATATCCTTTACATTGTTATAATACAACAAATGTTTGTCCATATCTGTAAGGCTCAAAAGAAATAAAGTATCTGCTTTTACAATATGAAACTCAACAATACCGAATAATAAATCAATAAAAAACAACCCAATAGAAATTACAGTACCAATACCGAATTGTATTATTGCAGCACCAGCCATTTTAGGATCATATTCAACATCCTCTATCCTTCTTTATGCACTATATTGATCAAAGCCGATAATAAATCGTATAAAACACCAAAATCAGTCATAATACCAAAGAATTCGCCAGAATGATATCGAGCATTCGAATTACAAGGTATAATACCTATTCCGGCTATCAAAACATAAGTAGCAGCCCTATTATTGAATTCAGCAGTTATCTCATAATCATTATATACATCAACAAATATAAACATAACCCCATCAGTAATCTCGGTAATATTATTATCATTATTATCATTAATAAAGTATTGATTAATAACACTACTAATATTATTATTATTATCAATGGAAAGCTCGTCTCCTCCTTTTTTAATAATGAATTGATCAAATTTCTTGCCAAAGGTTTTGTCGTCATAATTGTTGAATTTGATATGATATTTATTTCTTATAGCCTCTTTTTTTTCTTTGAAATACTTATAATATCGATATCCCTTCTTCTTGCAATCAGAAAAATAGTAATCATCTCCACTTGATTTTTATAAAAAAAATCGATTATTATTATTAGATTTATTATATTTATTGAATAATATATTTCGATTGTAGAAGCTATTATCAAAAAACTATCAATCTATCAAGAAAGTTTTGTCAATTATAGATATACAAAGAAAACTCTTCAAGTATAATGCTATTACTTGTTTGATTTGATTAATCAATTCTGTAGCGTTTTTGCAAGGATTACAGATCGTTGTATAACAATCAAATACTCCATCACATACCAAAATGATTTTAAAGAGATATATTTGATAATCACACATATTCACTAATATAGTATACTTTAGAAATCAAATATTCTTAATCATTTTATTAAATAAGAATTATATATCCATTATAAATTCTTTTTGAATATATACCAATAAAGATATTTTATTCTATTTTTATAATATATTTTGCTAATATTCTGGTTCTTTGAAATTGTATCTCATTATAAAATATAAATCGTTATATATTGAAGATAAATTATCCAGATTGTTTTGATAGAAATCTTTAGTAGAACCATATAATATAATAGGAAAAGCTTTAATAAGGAATTCCTATAGTAAGAAAATCTTTTTATAGTATTTATAAAAGATAGAAATCTTTTAATCGAAAGAATCATCAATACCTTTATACATATCTTCCTAATAATAAATCTTTGAAAAATTAATCAAAAAACGATTTTATTTTTATTATTTAATTATATTATTATCAACTTTATCTCAAGGTGATAAGCTATCTTTAGGTCTATCATTCTGTCGATAAAATCTATTGGAATTATATCCTTTATCACAATCGTTTCTATTCCTATTATTATCAGAATCATTAGAATCATTAGGTTCGTTAGAAGATCCCCCAGGATTCTAATAAAGCCTTCCTGGTTTCACTGATATAAATGATTTTTCTATTTCCTTGCCTTTATCTTTGTGTTCCTTTTTCTCATCATTTATATTGAATTTATATTACAAAGAATCTTATCGAATTATTAAATCATAATCAGAATCAAAATCCTTTGACAATAATGATTGTTCTAATTCAATAGAAAGGTTAGTTTATTTATCAAAAAGAAATAGCTTGGTTTTATTTATTTAATATTTACAAAGTTCTTATAAAATCTATATATAATAATTAGAATTAAAAAAAGCCTTAAGAATTATATCCTCAACCCTTATTTCAATATCGATATATACATTATAACATCAAAGGGTTTTTCAAAATCGAAAGAATATTGCTTTTTTTATATGAGATAAATATCCTTTATAAAAATAAACAAAATCATTGTAAACTATTCTTTGCAAATCTAAATCTATAATCCCATTGTTTTTATATTCAGTAATCTTGTATTAAAAGAATATTTCGAAATGTTTCTTATAGCTATTGTAAGATTTAAAATTCTAGTAAATCCTTTTAGCCTTTTGCAAATCTTTCGGAAATGTAAATGTAGAAGGATTGATTAGAAAGTTTTTATTAGGAAAAAGAGAATGGCTTGAGAGTAAGGATTCATTTTTGATCTGTTTAACACTTAGTATAGATTTTTGAATTGTCTTGGCAGATTTCGATAAAGATTTCAAGATCGAGAAGTTTCTTACAAATAAATCCCTAAAGTTTTCCTCAATGAATATCTCATTGTAACTAACTAGACTCGAGGATTTGTATGCTTTTGGTGTTTTTGATTGATTAGATGGTTTAGTACTAAATGCACTAGTACCAAAAAAGATAGGCTTGGGTTGTGGTATGATCGAAAAAGGATTGAAATAAAAGTGGTATAACTATCAAGGCACAGGTAAAGACTTATATTGTACTATAAGGGTGGAAGAGCTATGGAAGAGTGAGGCCCTATTTATAGAAAGTAGGGCACACTAGTATACTGTGCCTGAGGCACGAAGGCAACTATAGATCATATAGTTGGCGTTGTGATAGTACCCCTCGCTTAAGGCGATCGGTTTCTAATCGCAATATCGATTAATCCTTTAGAAAACAAAATAATACTAAAATACTTTAATTTCTATTATTGAATAAAAATAAACCTTTTTGGGAATAGTAATTAATTAACGAAACTTTTTTGATTTGTTTTAGTCTTGATTTGGGGATATACTTGATATAAATACTAACAAAGGATCAGGAATAATAAATCTTTTGAAATTTATTCAAATAAATGGTTTTGATTTATTTGGATTTGCTAAATAAAAAGTGATGATTGTATTTTTCTAGTTACAAAGGTTTTCAATGGATTGTTAAAATATTGGGTGATATTTTTATTTGATTTGATAGTGAAATTCATTCTTATTGTGATAGTCAAGCAATTTATTGAATTCTTATCGCTTGGTTTCTTCATTTGTTTCATTATCTCTTTCTAGAATACAATTTTGGTTTCGATAGGATTCGACTTTATTGATTGCTTTTTGATTGACTAATCTGGGTGAACAATAAAGTAATTGAAATAATGAATTATGGAATATTGGAAAGATTTTAAAATTAGTTGGGAGCTAGAATAGACAGGCTCGTTTATAAACTTTTAGAATCTTATAGGGGTTATTTCATTTATCATCACCTTTCTTTATTAGGCGATTGGTTTTTATATTCTTAGTATTAACCTATATTTTATCATCTTTTTTGTATAGAAAGGTGTTGGTGCAAGTCTTGTTAGCGTGATCTTTATATCTTTGAATGGATTGAGCGGCTAAAGCTTTCAATTTTGTTAGGATGATATCAAATCGATTCGCAATTTCATTAGCCTTTAGGAACTCGCGTTTGTGTTGATATGATAGGTTCAAGGGAATCGGTGAAAAGGGCTTAATGCTAAGGTGTGGATGAAAATTGTAGTTAGTAAAGAATAGGGATACCCTAGTAATCTTTGAGATAGTATTGTTGAGTGCAAACTCTGCGAGTAGAAGTCAATCATATCAATTGTCTTAATAAAAGTTTATAAAAGTATGAAGGTATTGTTTTATTAACGTGGTTTATCAGTGGGTCGGCCATATCAATGGATCGGCCACTTTTACCTCGAATTATTATCCTAAAGCTATATTATTCAACAACGATTAAATCAATTGATTGAAACTATAAAGATTCTAATAATCTAGGATCTATTACATTATTTTGACAAGTCCTTGCATTATACCCAGTCTTTCCACACTTACTACAATATCAACTAGAAAATGCTTCCTTATTAGAATTCCCCCCTTTTTGACGCTTGTCGTATTGAATCTGAATATCAATCTTTTGCTAAAATAATATATCTTCAGTTTCTTGTCTAATAAGTATTTCTTCATTACATAATTAAATCTTTTTAGCATATCAACGTTTGCTTAATGCCTCATTTGCCTTTCGAAGCATACGATTCTTTACACTTAAAAGTGTATTCTCATAAGCTAATCTTTTTGTACTTTTAGTTAGAGTCAATACAGTCTCAAATATAGGTATAGGAGAATTTGATTGATAGTAAGCTATTTGAGATTTCATTAGAATTGATTGTGAAAAAGCTTCAATTAAATTGTGAAATGTTTGAGAGATTTAAGTGTTTGAATTAATGGATGAAGGGGTAGGTATATAAATTCGAATATTCAATTTCGAGAGTATAACTTAAGAATCGAATAATATTAAACCTATTCCTCGAAAATCAGCTTTTATATTCTAAGCTGTAATTGATTATTGATATACAACTTTAAAAGCTATAAGGAATTCAACCTTAATAATATAATTGATGTGAGCTTTAATAAATTTATCAATTTGATAATTATATATCTATTTCAATACACTAAAACAGTCAATATCAAATAATTGAATTAAATGATTTGAATATAGTGATAGCTTGATTATTATAATATTATTTGATTTACAATATAATTGAAAAAGTATTAATTCGTGATTTTTGTATCCATCTAATACTAATATTCGATATTTGCCCTTTATTCGATAAACTATATACTTATCAAAATGCTTTAATCATTTTAATCCCGTTTCATTATTTGTTTATCTATTAGAAGTAGTTTTGATAACCCAATCTGTAGGAAAACCACTTTCTGTATACTAATTAAAAAGATAATATTGTCCTTATACAACTAAAAATAATAATATAGTTTCCCCCTCTCCATTATCACATATAATCACTGTAGCCCATTCTTTATTACCTGATTATATTGTTTTGCTTTTGCCATTTCGTTTAGCATTAGTTATTACTATTCCGGAATATATTATACCCATCATAAAGCCAGTTTCATTGAAGTTATAGAAATTATAATCAAGAATACTATATTTTATCTATATATTCAAAACTAAGTGAAACTAGTCTTTAATAAACTTGAGATCTTTACAAAAAGATTTTTGAAAGTTATAAACATAATTAAAATGTATTTCTAATTCTATATAACACTTTACAAATCGATGAGCCTAAAGCTTTCTAATCTTCCTTATCCTTTGCATTTCGAGTATATGATTCGTTATATTTTCAATAATATTCAATTTAGATGAAAATCCTCTGCTATTCATATCAAGTATATATTGAATAAATACCTTCTTTTTCAATTCAATCAAATTATAACTTTTTGATCGATTCTCAGTCATATTAGATTTACCTCGAATTCTATTATCTAATGTAGATCGAGGTACACTATAGAACTGAGCTGCCTTTCGAATTATCAATTTTTTATTTGATTCAATAGTTTGAATAGCTAAGATTATACATGCTTCTTTAGAATGACTTTTCATGTTTATTTATAAAGAAAATATATGTCGAAAATAGAATAATAATTCGAGGTAAAAGTGGCCGATCCACTGATATGACCGACCCACTGATAAACCACATTATAGTATTGATTCTTTTTATTTGTTTATTGGATTTAGGGTGAAACGAGGAGGATTGTTTTAAAGTGATTAATAAATGTTTGAATAAATGTTTCCAGAATTCTGATACAAATTGTGAATCTTTGTTGAATATAATGTAATTTTTTTTTTTTTTTTTTTTTTATTAACGTCCATCTTCAGTCCAAGACTATATAGGACGGCTAGGCCCTAAGGGCCTAACAGATAGCTTTTTAATTTACAATATTGGATATAATCTAATTAAGGAAGTGAAAACGAATATTGGGGAACAATGTCTGTTTATTATACACATTGCATATAATAGGAAAATTTTGAAAATCAAGAAATTGTGAGGAGGTCAAACCTTTCTCTTATTTCTTCAGCTACTTCTTCTTCATTTTCTTCTCCTTTTTCTTTTTTCATTACTATTCCTTCCTCTATTACTTCTTTTTCAAGAGTTCTTGCTAGATGTTATGCCTTTGTAGCGATTTTGGTGGTATTGATAAATTTGATAGCTAATTCGATATCTATTTTTGTATACAATAGGAATTATATAGTGATTTTAAATAATGAGATTTTCTTGAAATTTTCTTTTCTTTCGATTTTATATATAGGGCAATTAATAAGAAAATATTATAATACCTCAATATTATTATATTTACATTTGTTATTGATAAGTTTAAAGCGATATAAATAGGATTTAATATATTTATAATTTAATTTAAGTTGAAAGAATATATTAATAATATTTCGATTAGTTCCGCTTAATAATTTGATTTTGGAACCTATTTTCCATGAAAATAGCTTCAAATAAGTTGACAGGGATTGGTTTAATCTAAGTTTGTATTGATTGAGAATATTAAGTTATTGATTTGAGGTATATTCTTTAACAATTATATCTAATAGTCCAAAGCTTGTTTCGTTTGTAATAGATTGTATTGTGATTGCTTCTTTTGCTAGTTTATTTGCTAGTTCATTTCCTTCAATTGAGGTATATCCAGGAACTCAATTTAACGAGATTTCAGTTCCTTTTTCTTTAATGATTTCAATTACTTTGATTGCTTTTATTTGATATACCTATCTAGAATAATCTGAAAAAGTTTTTAACCAATATAGACCTGCTTGATTGTTCAAATAGATTTTAAACTTTTGCCCAATATAAACAATTAAATTAGCATATTCAATAGTTTTTGTAATTTTAAAAAGCTTTTTATTATATATCAATTGATTGATGTCAATATTATTTCGTTTTTGATATAGAATTCGATTATTTAATTGTAAAGCCATTATACCTACCCCAATACTAATTCCCTTTTCAATAAAGGAAATATTAATACAAATATAGATAATATCTTTATCCCTATATTTGAAAACAATATTATAAAGAATAGCAATATCTTTTTTTAACGAATTATTAATATTAACTCGAAAAAGGATTTCTCTTTTCTATAAGGGGAAGTTAAAATGAATAATCTTTTCGAGTGAAGAAGGGTTGAAATCCTTATTTATCGATTCTCTGATTCTATCTAATTGAATAGGCTTGTATTGTTTTCTTCAAAAAGTAGGAATCGCATCCAAATTAGCTTGATATTGAGCTAGTATACCTTTTTCGATATTGATTGGATGATTTAATGATAGTTTGGCTAGATGGAATACGTATTGCCTGATATTTGAGTCTAATCGGATTCTTGAAGGCTTTAGATCTGCTTCTATTTTCATTGGAAGGATTGGAGCTGTTTTGAAAACTCCTAGTATCTTTCGAAGAGCTAGGTTTTGAAGTGATTGCATTATATTCTTGAAGTGAGTTTGACCTTTCCATTAAATCACTGAACTGTAATCGGCTATACTAGTCACATATATTATATATAGCTATTTGAGGGCTTTAGAACTAAAACCCTTTTCGATATTAGTTAATCGGGCTATTCGATAGAAGGCTCCTTTCGCTTGTGTGATTCTAATGTTAATATATTGATTGAATTTGAGGCTCGGATTGAATTATATTCCCAACTATCTAATTAAAGATTAAGGAATAATTGTTTTCGAATTGAATAGTGTGATTGAATAGTTTTTTGTTAATTTGAATGATGAAAAATGTATTAGTTTTGTTTTTGCTAGGTCAAATTGAATGGTATTTCTTGAGCTGAATTCGTAAATTTGTTTTGTAGCTCTCTCTAGCGATTTGATATTCTTTTTTTATATCGATAAATTAGTAATTAGGGTAATATCGTTAATATAGGATAGGAATTTAATCGAATTGAATAAAAATAGGTCCTTAATGTATATAAGAAAGAGGATTGAAGAAATTGAATTGTTTTGTAGTATTCCGGTCGAGATTGGCTTGAAGGATTCGATTTGATTATTGAAAGATAGTTTTAGTTGTTTTTGTTGAAGAAATGAAATTATTTAGGCTATAAGATTTGTAGGCAGTTTTAGTTTCTTATAAATATTTAATAATCGATTTTTTGAAATATGATCGAAGATTTTCTTTATATTCATAAATAATATTGAGGTCTTCTTATTGACTTGCTTATTTCTTTCGATTTCTATAGTTAGTAAAAGCGTAGTATTTATTATTGATTTCTTTTGATGTTCTCCCATTTAATTCTTGTATAAAAGATAAGTAGTCTCCACTAAATATTCTAATCATTAAACTAGAATCCTTTTATTTATTTTTCTAAGGCAATTTAATAGTATAATTACTTTATATACTTTTGGAAAGAAATAGTCCGATTTCAAGGCTTTTTTTAGAATAGCTTTTGTAGCCTGTTTCCAGTATTGAGAATGATATCCTAAATTAATGAGTTTGCTGAAAAAAATAAAAAAAGTTTGTGAAATTGTTTTATATATTTTTATAATAATCTTTTGAATGATTTCATTTAGGCTAAAAATTCTTCCCTATATTTTAGCTGAATAGATATTGTTTAATTCGATTTACAAAAGATTAGACCATTCCCATTTTTTGAATTGTTTATATTCTTCCTATTAAGGTTTTGAAGTAATAGGGGGGGATAGAAATAAGATCAATCTGAAAGTAGAATACTTTCCTTTAAAAAAGCTTTCTATTGAAATATCTGGTATCCTTTGATCTTGAAAATCTTTAATATAAACTATTGCTTTGAATATTGTTTATATATCCTCCTTTTTAAGGAATTCATTTTAATAATTTTTCTTTGTTATTTTAATAACTTGAAAATATTTGTTTCCAGCAATTTTGTATTCTTCCTTAAAGCTAAAGTTTTTTAGATTTGATTCAATCATTTGCTTTGTTTTTTCTAACTCTTTTCAAAAATCTTTCAATTCAAGTATTTATTATGGTTTCGCTTTTTTGATTAAGTTAGCTTTGGATATAAATCTTTCAATTACTTTCTGAATAATTCTAATAAACTCGCTTACTGTTAGAAAAGGTGCTTATACCGCATATCACGCTATGCTATATCGGGATTAGCCCACATGTGACTCTATCGAGTCCATACATATATATCGTATCTCTATGTAGAACTTAATAATATTAAGGCTTTTCCACCAACTTCTACATGATCTTTTAACACTTACTACTTAATTTAGAATTGAATAATCATCTTTTTCTTTTAAAAGATTTAGCAAATTCTTTTCAATTAAAGTAATTAAATTTAGAATAGAAAGAATAAAGGAATATAAGGATTCTGATTTCAATATCGATTCGAATTTATTCCAATTGATTAGCTTAATATTGTATCTAGCTAGTAATATTGTATTGGGGGGCTTTGACTCTTCTTTTCCTTTTAATTCAAAAAGTATTCCTGTATAATCAAATCCTATATCTAAAAGTATTTGTTAGTTTTGGATTTAAAAAGCGATTTCTTTTAAAGCTAATATAAGATCAAGAATACTTGAATTGAGAAGATTAATTCGATAAAAGGTACTGATTCCGAGCTCGTTTAAAAGAGTAAGATTCTGATCTTCAAATTATTCAGCTAATTAATTAGCATTTCCGCTTTTCTTTGAAAAAGGGTTCCATCATAGGTGGTGAATATTGAAATCGTCTAGTAGGATGGTTTCTTGTAATATGGATATATTATATAGATATCTTTCGATTATAAAACCTTTTTTTTTTGGCTTAATCAATTTCGTTATATATATTAATAATTTGAAAGGTTTTATTTCCATTTTGATATTTAAAGATTTGTATATTGGAATTTATTGGAAAATCGAAAGCTAGGTTGATTGTGGTTTGAAGAGTTTTTGAAATGTATAGTAGTGTATGGGGTCGAAAGTTAGAATCGAATCTTAATAGTGTTTATATAAAATTAAAATATATAATGGATTTCGAATATAAATAATCAGCTCCATTTTTGATAATTTAAGGTTTTTGGATTATAATAAGATTGATATTAAGTTTTATTATAAGCTATAAAATGTTCTTTATAATTTATATATTTTTATTGAAATTTATTTAAAAAATTCGAATATTAGTGTAACTTATTAATTAATATTATTTATTTTTTGCTGAATTGCTTAATAGATTTTGTATATTCTTGAATTTGCTATATACTTTTCTTAACAATTCGAGCATTTAGTAATAAGATATTGATAAAACTTTCCTTTGATATTATATATTATATATAAATATACTAATGTAATATATTTGTCTCTATATAATCTACAAAAGGGATTCCTTCTATAATATATATCTAGATGTTTAAATCCTTAGCATTTTAGACATTGTATAATTGATTTGGATTCATAGAATTTTTCTACTCTTGTACTAATACCAGCGATATATAATCATTTCCAAATAACTAGTTCTGCTTCTGATTTTGATACACAAGCAATTAT
This sequence comes from Botrytis aclada, assembly GCA_014898285.1. Lineage (NCBI taxonomy): Eukaryota > Fungi > Ascomycota > Leotiomycetes > Helotiales > Sclerotiniaceae > Botrytis > Botrytis aclada. The sequence goes on along the minus strand of RCSV01000001.1, from coordinate 583,604 downwards.
TATAACTTCTTTTTATTGATAAGCTTTTTTTGATAATAATATAAACTAAAAAGGGATTCCTATTGACTTAAACTCTAAATTGAAGGTTTTGATTTCCTCAAGAATAAGGTCCATTCCTTTTATTCCAGAAAATTCTTTTATAAAGATTTTATAAATAATAACCTTATGCCATTCTTAATCTTTTTAAATTCTTTCGAATTTGATAAAGTTGCTCCAGATTGTTTTTTTTCTAATAAAAGTTGTAATATAAAGGGAACATTTGTAATAATTATTATATTGTTATTCAGAGATAAGATTACTACTGCTATAACCAGGCCTTTGATTCCAATTTTCTGAAATACTTTGTTTATTTGATTTTGAATTGCTATAGATGAAAAGAAGATAGTATTCTTAATCTCTAGTTTGATTAGGATTAAATGTTTTTATACAATTTCGATTTTTTTATCGATTGAAATAAATCTAATAGTTTTTTTCTTACCTACTAGATTCCATTCTCCTTCTTTTATTATTGCTACATATATCGATTTAATAGTTGATATATTAATTAACAAAAAAGCTTTAATAAAAGCTTTAGCTTGAATCTCAATTTTCTGTATAGCCGATTCTAAATAAATGATTTGAGAAGTGATAATATTGAAGACAATAGTGAGTTTTCCTTTTTCCATATATTTTCTAAAGATTTCAAAAAGATCTAGTAGTTTGGATTGTTCATCTTGTAATTAAATAAGGGTTGAAGCTAATAAAATAAAATCTCTTGCTTTTAGAATAGCTTCCTTTAATATAATTGGCTTGTTCTATATTCTAGATTGTTTATTTTGATTACTGAGAGATATTATAAAACTACATTTCTTATTCTAATTGAATATATAAGTAATGCTAATTGTGCCTTGAATAATAAAGGGATTATTAAATAGACTGAACTCTTCAATTCTTATTCCAGAATTGACTAACTGATTGATTAGTAAAATAGAACTAGAAATTTCGAATTGAAGGTTTTTAAAAGGAGGGAAAAGGCTTGAAGGTATTAGAGTACCTAGAACAACGGTAGAATAAGTGTTTGATATAATAAAGGCTTCAAAAGAAACCTCCATTATAGCTGTATCCATAAATATTGTTATATTATTAGAACAACTCATATTAGGAGTTATATTTTTATTTGAATAGTTTTTGAAGTTAAAATTTTACGCGAATTTTCGTGTAATTTTCGCGTTTGGAGCGCTAACGACAGTATCACAACAACTACTGATCAGAATCACTTGGGGGCAATTGAAATCAATTTGGTTTAATGTATTTGATCTATTCCGATTGCGAAAGGGTTGTATTTCGAAGAAAAAGTTTCCTTCGAAATTTGTTGTGTGAATATAATGTTATTGAATGAGTTATGTAAATAGTAGACTTTCTCAACGAATCGATCAACAAGCTTCTTTGTAAAAAGTCTTACGATTGAAATGAAATGATGTATTTTCGTTAGACAACAAACGATTGTAATGATATATTGATATTTCTTATTATAGTGTTCACTAATTGGTAGTGGTGTGATGTAATCAATAGAAATGTTAGATTAGGAATAAAATGGTATAGGCAGAAATTTTAGAAATCTGGGTATGGTAAGGTAGAAGACTTTAATTTGAAAGTAGAGTTGATAGGTTTATATATAAGTTTCGATTTCTTTTGATATATTAAGCTATTAGTATATGTAGGAGATAAGATCAATAGTTTTAATTTGGCTAGAATACCTAATAGATTTGGTGGAATGTGTTTAGTATATAATCTAAATGTGAAATTCAATAGAAAAAGGGATAAAAAGGTGGTTGCGATAAAAGATTTTACTATTAATTAATCTACAATTTTGAAGAGCAAATCGAAGGTCTTTTCGGATCGATAATAATTAATAATGGGTGGTCGGGTTTCAAAGGGTTTTGTGTATAATAGTAATCAATTCGGATGATTCGTATACTTTATTGATGAGATTGTCGATCAGCTTCTCGATGTTAGGAATGATTATACTCATAGGGGCTGCAATAAGATTGATATTGTTATTTACTTGTTGGATAAGATTTTTGAATATAATAATATCGAACATTTTTTCTAGGAGAACTGTTTATAGGCGATTTTTGATTCGGTTGTTATTGGGATCAGTATAAACAAGGCGATCTTTTGTTTTACAATTTAGTATATCAGGGCGAATTGTTTTATAGTTAGAATGGTATATAATACGAAAATTAAAATCAAATAAGAATTCAGTTTATCTAATTTATTTCTGATTCAGTATTTTTATCAATATGAAATACTCTAGATTCTTATAATCAATAATGATTTCGAATAGCTTTTGAATTCTATATAATTTAGATCTCCATTCTTTTAAAAACTTAATAATAGCTAGTAGTTCCTTATCATAAATCTCATAATTGTATTCAACAATATTATATTTCGAGAAGAAGTATGTAATCAGATATAGTCAGCCTTTATTATTATATTAAAAGAGTATTCCATTTACAATCTAATCTAAAACATCTGTTTCGATAATTGTGTGGTAATGATAATCAAATATTACAAGAATTGGAGCAAAGGCAAAGATATACTTCAGATTTTCAAAGGTATTCTCTTGATTAGTAATCTAATTCCAAGTATTCTCTTTTTTCAATAAGCGATTCAAAGATTTTATGATTTTAGAAAAGTTGTAAATAAAACATCAATAAAAGTTAACGAATTCTAGAAAATGTTGAAGATCTTTTAGCTTAATTAATGATTTCTATTCAAGAATAATCTTAACTTTATCAAAATCCATCTCGATATTATTAAAAGTAATAATCAGATCGAAATACTTTATTCTTTTCATTTCAAACTTATATTTGTCAATATCAATTTATAATCCAGTGTCAATAAATCTTTAAACAATTTCGCGAACTTGCTTTCAATGATTTATAATATTCTCAAAGTAAATTAAGATATCATTTAGATACACTATACAATTCTTATTCAAAAGATCAAAAAGAATATAATTGATATAGTTCTGAAACGAGGCAGGAGCATTACAGAAATTGAAAAACATCATCAAGAATTCGAATAAGCTGAAACGAATTGTAAAAATAATCTTTCATTTGTGACCTTCCGTAATCCATAATTTATTGAATACAGTGATGATATTCAATTTGATATAAACTTTAATATAATATAAGGTATCGAGGGTTTCTTTAATCAGTAGGAACAGATAGTGGTTTTTAATAATAACATTATTTAATCTACAATAGTTCTAGTAGATTTGAATATTCTCTCTGAGCTTTGTAGTTAGAAGAAGTGAAACAACCAATTGAAAATGGGATTTGTGAATGAATCCTTTATTTAGATTATCATCAAGCCATTTGTAAACAATTTGGAGTTTGGCTGGGGATATTAAACAATCTTTGTTATACAAAAACTCTTGGCCTGATATAATCTCAATTTTGTAATCTCAAGAGTATTGTGGTAGAAGTTTGTTGGTAAGGGAAGGTAAGAAATTAACAAATAGATTGCAAAGCTAGAGTAATAGTTTATTTTGAATCTCTATTATAAATAGTATAGATCGATCAGTTTTTTTTATAAACTTTTTGATATCGCTTTCTACAATATTGCAATATAGTTGAATAGAATTGTTTGTTATTATATAATATAACTTGTTAGCTTTATTCAGTTCATTTTAGATTACTTTTGTAATATAAGCTTTCTGATCTTTATAGAATTAAATAAAGCTATTAGCTGTAAGAAACTTTATATCGGTCATTTCTTATCGAATGTTTTGTAAAGCGTTAATTAGTTTTTTTAAGAGATTCGATAATAATGGAGGGTTTAATGGGGGTAAAACGTTTTAATTCTGTGGTAGTTTTTTATATACTCTAGAGTTTACAATAATCCGTGTTGGGGTTGGTTTCAGAATCGGCCGGTTTGGTATCATTTTGGTGTGGGTCTTTGCTTTTTCATTGATTCGATAAATGTAACAGCGATTTTGATCGAATAACATTAAATTAGTAAGATTTATATTGTCGAAGTTTCTATTAGTATTTGTTTCTATAACTAAAATCGAAAAAATGTATTTCAAAAGTATCGATTAATCTTGAAACAAGAAAAAAAAGATTTGGAGACTTTCGTCGATAACTTCTTCAATAAAGGCTTGATATGGGGTTGGAGTAGAATTTTTCAAAATAAACTGTAAAATAAACTTTCTAATATATATACATGGTATTAGATTGAGTGCAATATCTGTTGGGGTTGGTATATTGTTATGATTGGGGATAATGATTGTAGTAGAGTTAATTGGATAGCAATATCTAGAGTAATATATAGATGTGAACTTAAAAGTTATTATCGCTCAATCAATAATAGGGTTGTAGCACTAGAGCTATAGAAAATCGAGGATTATGGGGTTCGCATTGAAAAGATTGGTAATATAGAATAAATTAATTTTTTTTTGATTATTAATCTGTATATCTAATAATGTATATTGAAACAGGATATTAGAAATCTTTCTGTTTGTAAATAACAGATTGCAAGTTGTTGAAAAAAGGCGTGTAGGTATATCAAACTTGGATATGAGGGTTCTATTTATAAATCTATATCCTGCGGCTTTATTATTTATTACGCTGATAAACAGAATGATTATATTAAACGCAAGGAAAATTTCCGTTGAAATTTCAAGAGATTTACTATTCATTGTTCTAAGGTATAAAGAATCCCTAAATATAACTAATCTCTTAATTTATAAAGGTAGGTTTTCCGCAAAAGATCTCGATTCACAACTATAAATTGAGGTTAATCTTTTAATATGTTTGGCTAGGAAATAGAATTTTTACTATCATTTGAATATACAAAGCCTTTAACAAATCCATTTAGGTTCATGTTATCAATAAAGATTGGGGAGGTGTATCGAAATAGTACTGTAATAGTCGGGAAACGATTAACAAATAGAAATGTTTTCTGATAAATAAGATTGTAAGCCTTGTAATAATGTCTAGGGTTGTAATGGTGATCGATAGTGGGAAAATGGTGAATACTTGGAATATATTGATTCATAACAAAACGATCAGGGTTTTATATAGTTCCTGAATTGATATTATATTTTGCATTATTGTATTACTTTTCTTTACAATTGAATTTGATATAATCAGACTTTTTATAATAAAGGTAGAGGTTAAGATTTAGGTATTGTTCTTTATTATAATATAATAAGATTTATTAACCTTGGTAAATAACATCTAGTTACATAGAATCTTTAAAGGGATCAGGTGTAGATGTTATAGCAGTGATAGCAGATTTCTTTTCGTTAGGTTTTTTCTGATTGCTAGGGTTAGTACTTTGGTTCTTACATTAATTATCAAGATGAATCTTTTCCTTTAAATCATTGTAAATACCTTGCCATCAAACTACCCATATATCGATATCAGCAATAGAAGGTTTATTCAGTCGATTAATTGAAACATCGATTAGATCTTAAGAAACCTTGAATTTAAGATCGGCAACTTGTTATTCAATAATCTTTTTATATTTGATAATAAACTATTTAAACTCAATAATAAAATTATTAAATAAAATCTTTTTCATTTTGTATTTGTTATAATCTATAAAAGCTTTGTATAAGAAATCTAGAGTTTAATATTATTTGTTTAATTTATACCAAATATTTATTATAGTACACCATCTAGAAGATTAAAGATTAGAATTATATAGATTATCGGTAATTATATCAAAGTGTATCTAATTATTCATATAAATAGAATCGGAAAGTAGATTAATAAGAAATATGATTTTCTAAAATTCTAATTTATTTTTGTAATCTATAGTCAAACAGTGATTAACTATATTACAAAAAGTCATATACTAATCTTAACGTTTTACAATATCCTACTTATTACCACTGAATTTTTCGAGAATAATAAAATACTTATAGCGGAGTAAAGCTTGCGAATTATTGCGAATAGCAATCTTTAATATTACAATTATATCTTCCAATTCGATAATTCTTAATTGAATATCAATGATTTGAGTTTGTACAATAGCGGCTTAAATTTGTAATGAATTTATAATTGATTCAATCAAATCGAATACAATTTGGGTAACAGTGAAATATAAAGTATTTAGATTATTGAATAAATCTATAAAGGGAGAAACATTGATTTCGACGAAATTAAAAATATAGTTTAAGAAAAGGAACTATAGAGGTAAACCAGATGCAAACGCTTTTAATGCAGGTGTTTGGTTATTTATTTTCGGTATTTTGGAGATATAAAATGTTGATAATAAAGTATATAATGAATCAATAATGAATACAATTGATATAATCGGAACAAAATATTGGTGGGATTTTGGAAAAATGAGAAATAAGAAATAAAGAAAAATAAAGTTGTAATAACTTATTTGATAATAGTACAAATTATTAAGGTATAGGTAAAGATTTATATTATACTATAAGAATAGAAGAGCTATAAAAGAATAAGGCTCTACTTATAGAAAGTAGAGTGTGTTAATATACTGTGCTTAAGGCACGAAGGCAACTACAGATTATATAGTTGGCGCCGTGACAATAACTTTGCCGATTTCTACAAAATTATATAAATAAAGTAAAATCGATTAATTTGTGATATTACTAATTAGTATTAGTTTTGAAATGAATTACAGATGATGTAGAACCTATGATGTAGAATCTAATGATTAATGTGTATTCAATCTGAAGAGCTAGTTAATCTATAAATGTAATAGCCTTTATATAAGGGCTATTGAAAGAACTAGCCTCCGCTTTCGCTTAAATATGGTCACAAAGCCCTTTGACCTTGAAGTCCCTTGCCTATGTTCACACAGATTGAAACTATTAAGGATTTAATAATCTAGGGTTTATTATACTATTTTGATAAGTTTTTGAATTGTGATCAATTTTTATATATATATTATAATATCGATTAAAAAATGTTTTCCTATTAGAATTTCTTTTTTTTTTGATGTTTGTCGTGTTGAATCCGAATATCAATCTTTTGTTGAGATAATATATTAAGAGCTTTTTGTTTAATAAGTATTTTTTTTGATGTAATTGAATCTTTTTTGTGTCAACGTTTGTTTAATGCTTTATTTGCTTTTCGAAGTATATGGTTTTCTGCATTTAGAAGTGTATTTTTATAAGCTAATCTTTTTATATCTTTAATTAGAGTTAATATAGTTTCGAATATAGGTATAGAAGAGTTTGATTGATGTTAATCTATTTGAAATTTTATTAAAATTGATTGAGAAAAAGCTTCAATTGGATTATAAGGGATTTAAGAGATTTAAGGATCTGGATTGAAAGGGGGGGGAGTAGATATATGAATTCGAATATCTAATTTAGAGAGTACAACTTCAAAATTAAATAATATTAATCTAGTTCCCCGAAATCCAGTTTTTATATTTTGAAATATAATTGATTATTGATATGTAGTTTTAAAAGCTATAAAGAATTCAATCTTAAAGATATGGTTAATATGTGTTTTAATAAATCCATCAATTTGATTACTATATAAAAATTTCAGGATATTAAAACATTCAACATTGAATAATTGAATTAAATAACTAGAATACACTAATAGTTTTATATATATATCACGGAGGATAGCTACGTCAGTGGTCACTGTTGATAGAGAAACAATAGGATAAAGGATTAATAGACTAGATTAACTTGAGGATTGATTGTAATAATTAGTATCCTTTATATATATTCAAAATAGGCGATGTAGATGTTTATTTGGGAAAGATTATTATTCTAATAGATTATATAATGAATGGAGTAGTTAATATAGTGATAATGTAATTGAGATCGATTATAAAGGTCGATCTCGATGATTGGGGCATGTGTGTAGTATGTGATATTGTGTGACAATATATTATATCATTTGCTTTACAATATGATTGAAAAGGTACTAATTCATAACTTTTGTATCCATTCAGCATTAACATTCGATATTTGTTTTTTCTTCAATGAATAGTATATTGATCAAAATACTTTAATCATTTTAATCCTATCTCATTATTCATCCATCCATTAGAAATAGATTTAATAGCCTAATCTACAGAAAGATCGATTTCGATATATCAATTTGAAAAATAGACTTGTCCTTGAACTATCAGAAATGGAAATATAGTTTCACCCTTTTTATTACCATATATAATTGCTGTAGCCCATTTTCGATTGCCTAGCTGTATTGCCTTGCTTCTGCTATTTCGTTTAGTACTAATTACAACCATATAAATAACTATAATCTCTATTATGAAATCTATTTCATCAAAATTATAAAAATTATAATCTTGAATATCATATTTCACTCACATATTCAATACCACTTAAAACCATTTTTCAATAAACTTAGAATCTTCACAAAAAGCTTTTTGAAAGTTATAAACATAATTAAAATACATTTTTAATTCCATATAATACTTTACAAATCGATAAGCTTAAAGCTTTTCAACCTTCTTTGTTTTTTGTAATTCAAGAATATGATTTGCTATATTTTCCATACTATTCAATTTAAATGCAAACCCTTTATCATCCATATCAATTATATATTGAAGAAACACTTTCTCTTTTAATTCAATCATTTTATATCCATTTGCTCAAGTTTCTATTTGATTGTTTTGATTATTGATTCTATTGCATAATATAGATTGAAATACTAAATAGACTTTTGCAACTTTTATAATTATTAAATTTTTAGATTTTCGAATAACTTCAATAGCTAAGATAATTCGGGCTTCTTTTGATTATGTTTCCATAATTATTTATTGAGATATTGCAAATTGAAATTGAAATAATTGAATAGTAAAAAAAGTGGCGATTCGGTAATATTGGCGATCCAATAATAAACCACATTATTAAAAGAGACTAATAGAATATTAGAAATATAATTAATAGAAAGATTAATAAAAAGACTTACAAAAATGTAATCAAGAATCTACTTCATTTATAATAATTTTGTTGAAAATCACATATGTAACACATATGTGGCACGTGCACACTATTATAAAACTCCTTTGTCCTGACTTTCCGGATATATAGACTTTAATTACATCTATATATATACATTACTCTTTATACATAACTTATTATCTATTTTTAATAGATTATAAGCTCTATATTTGTTGGAAATCACATGTGTAACACGTGTGTGGCATGTGCACACCACTATAAAACTCCTCCGTCCTGGCTTTCCGGATATATAGACTTTAATTATATCTATCAATATATCACTCTTTATGCGTAATTTGCTGTCTATTTCTAATAATATTATTATAAGTTTCTTTTATACTACATTTTTTAAACATATTCAATATTACAAACCCTTTGTTACGGGCCAAAGATAAAGGGGTCAATATAATTGGTAGTCTATATTATAAGAAGAATTAACTAAAAAGGAAATAAGGATTTTCCGTACAAACAGTGTTTTTATTATATCCTTATACTAAATCATACGAATGTGTGCAGATCATATAACCAAACTTTGTATGGGTGCAATCTATTATATTATCTCTTTCTTTCTGTTTGTTCTTTGTATAGTATTCTTATATATCTAGGGCTTTTACATTCCCTAAAGTGTTATATGGTTCCCATATTGGTTTTGCATAGCCTTTCTATTTTATTAACAATTTTCACTATTGTTCTTTTCCTTTTCATATAGTCTTTTCTTTCAAAATCTCTTTTATTACGTATTCTTCATTAGCGAGATTATATTATATATCGAGAGGTTCAATATAATATTTATATTCGAAAAAAAAAGACTAACTTTTATTATTGTTGCTATACAATTATTAATTGCTAATTCAGCAAATAATAACAATTCTTCCCAATCCTTTTGAGCATAATCAACAAATATTCATAAATATATTTCAATTGTTTGATTCATTCGTTTAATAAATCCATCTATTTTGAGATGGAATGTTATTGATAGTCTTTGTATAATATTAAGTAGTTGACAAAGTTGTACCTATAATTGATTAACAAATTGTGTTCCTCAATCAAATACAATTGTTTTTGATAAATAGTATCATTTATAAAAGTTTCGTATAAATTATTTTGCTATTGTTTCAGCCGAAATGTTTTTTAGTCTATTGTATATTATTCCTTTTCCGAGTTTATCAGTAATTATTACCATATTTGTATAATTATTACTTTTTAATAATTTAATAATAAAATCTATTGAGATTTCATTTTATATTCTATTAAGAATTGAAAATAATTTCAGAAATCCTTATCGTATATTTTTCCAAACCTTGTTTTTTTTGTAGGAATTATAATTTCATACAAATCTTCAAATATCATTTGATATTTGGGGCTAGAAATATTATTGAGAGAGAATTTGTATTATATTCTCCCTTCCAAAATAACCACATAATTTCGAATCATAAATATCTTGAATTATTCTTATACAAAGTTTTTCGTTTTGAAGAATTTATAATCGGTTTTAAAACATTATTTTATTTTAAAATGATAGGGAGCATTTAGAGATTGAGATTTTCAATTTTAAAGATATTGGAAAAATGTATTATCCTTGTTATACAGTTTTCTTTGCTTATTGTAGATTATTATTGTTCTCTTCTGCTTTTGTTTAGAGTTCTTTAAATGTAACTTCGATATCCAAATTAATATATTCAATAAAAAAGATTTGTATTAATACAATTTTGATAATTTTAGTAATTCATTCTGTCACGCAATATCACGTGCTATACACATGCCCCGATCATCGAGATCGGCCTTTATAATCGATCTCAATTACATTATCACTATATTAGCTACTCCACTCATTACGTAGTCTATTAGAATAATAATCTTTTCCAAATAAACGTTTACATCGCCTATTTTGGATATATATAGAGGATACTAATCATTACAATCAATCCTTAAGTTAATCTAATCTATTAATCCTTTATCCTATTATCTCTCTATCAAAGGTGACCACTGACATAGCTATCCTCCGTGATACATTCTGATTTGTATTTCATTTGAAAAAACTACTTTATATAATAATCTATCCTTTTATTAATATCGTTTGGTATATTTTGTGGTTGTTGAAAGAATATATCAACTCATACATTGTCTTTTTCTTGAATATATATAATACTAAAATTATATTGAAACAAAATCAAAGATTATTATATTTGTTATTCAATAAGCTTTTATATTATTATAAAGTATTACAGATTTTTGTAATCTATACGAATTTCAAATTCTAAAATACTTCGTAATTCAGAATCCTAAACTTCCAAATATTATACAACAGCCAACATTTCTTTATTATATATTTCATAATTGTATTTGATAAAGGAATTCTTTTTCGAAAAAAATATATATAAGCATAAAAGACCTTGTTTATTATATTATAAAAAAAACATCACCAATACATTATCCAGAAAAGTTTATTTCAATTATTATCTACTTATTCTTATCAAATTGTATGAGAGCAGAAATTGTTGTAAATATTTCTTTAAATCGAGTGAAGACTTTTTAGCATTTGTTTATTTAGTAAAAGGTTTGTTCCTTATATATCAATTCAGTAAATGATTATACAATATCCAAATAGTTTTTAATAAAGATTCTATAAAAGTTTATATACAAAACAAATAATCAAAATATCTAAAATTAAATCTTTTATTTCAATCAATAATTCATTATCTGAATTATTATACATAACACAACTACGAGCTTAGATCGCACTAAGCCGCACCCTCCGACTATGTAAACTCTAGCATCAGACATATCTACAATTGTTGCTAACGGTGTGAGCGCTATAGCAACTACCCCTACAAAAACGCTGATCACAACCAATCCCTAGTTCACCTGTGACCGATCACTATCCTTACCCTTACCATTCAATTTCAGTAGTACAAGCATCTATAGTACAGAAGCTATAAGAATCACTATATCAAGCCTATTAACAATAAGAGAATCTTTTATTACAAATCAATTTAATACTCTTGATAAATAAGTGTGATTCAAATACAAGATTTATAAAGTGTTCAAAGTAATGCTTTATTAATTCGAAGCTAATAATATATCAAAAAAAGTAGCTTATAGTAAAGAAATTTGTAATATAGTAATAAACAATATCAAAACTAGATTATCACAGAATATAATACATTTTATAATTAGAAATAAAAATAGCAACAATTTAAATCGCATTTATACAGATATTATAAAAACCTCGAAAAACTTAAGTGTATTTATAAATACAATTATATATATATAAGAGTAAACCAACAAATAAAGATTAATCAAATTCTAAAAAATCAGAGTGGATATTCGTTTATTAATAATAAGAATTGCTATATCAATAGTAAATTGTTCGAGTGTTTATATATTAAGAAAAGCAATTGATAAAGTTATTTTTAATCTAAAAGATATCGATATTATATTTATTATCCCTACAATTATTGAATGGGTGGTACAAGCTATTAGTAGTACTATATATAATAAATTATTCGAAGTCGAGAATACAAAAAAAATCAAAAAGATCCTGAATTGTAATAATCTGAAACAATCTATAATCTAGTATCGCTATATATTAAAGGGAGTTCCGATCTTTTTTCATAATCTAAATAGAAATAGAATACTAATCATTAAAGAGATAATAGCTAAGGAAATATCAATATAAACAGATATTCCCCCAATCAATTATCAAATTATTATTTAAATAATCAATTCCTATAAATAGATCTGGATTGTTAGCCTATTAATAAAAATCTCTCCCTTTAAATTTTTGAATAATTTTAAACGAATTCGATATATTAAGCTAAAACAATATATCACCCATTATAATCTAAAATATCAGAGCTTCTGCAATCTAATAATATATAAGAACACCCCAAGATATAATAACTGTAGTGTTCTATGAACAAATTACAATAGCTTGTTTAAGCCCAAATATAAGGCTAAGATTGAATATACAAACTATATAAAATTGTTTCTAATTAGATATAATAGTTATCTTACAATGTTGTATCGAATCAATAGGAAAGTTATATGTTTTATAAAATCCAAGGTTTATAAAATCAAAAAACAAAGTTGAAAGATTTATTTAATTATTAAAGTATTAATCAATAGAATAGTTACTTTGATTGTAGTGGCTTTTTGAAATATTGTAATTGAGATATCCTTTTTTTTTCGTAGGGAATATATTATTATATATGAAAATTTGAGTAGCTTTTAATATGTCTTTCAAAATGTTTCTTTAGCTAATAGTTTATTCAATAATCTTTATTATTTTAAAAGGAAGTGTTTAAATGAAAATAGTCTAAATAAAAAGGCATTTTTTAATGTTGTATTATTGTAGTATATTAGTATGGATATCGATATTGATTTGAATAAGTAATTACTTTTTTTGGTATTGTGATATCAATTGCTAGATAGCTACAATTAGATTTATATAGATTAATTAAGTGAATATATAAAAAAAGATAGGAGTGTATATTGTGATATTATAAATAATGTATAAATAAAAATTGGAGATTCTTTGTATATAGGAATCTTTTATATATTCTGGATTTCGAATCCAGAATTATTCGGGGTATAATCTTTTTGTACTAATAGATAATTGGGATAGCTTGAATAGTTTCGAAAGAGAGGTAGAAAAACTAAGAATAATGATATATGTATGTAAGAGCAAGTGGATCTATGTCTAATAAAAATGTGTTTAATTATATCGAAACCTTCTTTGAATGAAAATGAACGATGTATAGATTGTTAATATATATTGGTAGTTGGGTATTAGAGAAATAATGGATTTGGTAATTTCTATAACGTGGTTTATCAGTGGGTCGGCTATATCAGTGGATCGGCCACTTTTACCTCGAATTATTATCCTAAAGCTATATTATTCAACAACGATTAAATCAATTGATTGAAACTATAAAGATTCTAATAATCTAGGATCTATTACATTATTTTGATAAGTCCTTGCATTATACCCAGTCTTTCCACACTTACTACAATATCAACTAGAAAATGCTTCCTTATTAGAATTCCCCCCTTTTTGACGCTTGTCGTATTGAATCTGAATATCAACCTTTTATTGAAATAATATATCTTCAACTTTTTGTTTAATAAATACTCCTTTATTGTATAATTGAATCTTTTTAACACATCGACATTTACTTAATACCTTATTTGCCTTTTGAAGTATACGATTCTTTACACTTAAAAGTATATTCTCATAAGCTAATCTCTCTATACCTTTAGCTAAAGCCAATACAATCTCAAATATAAATATAGAAGAACTTGATTGATAACAAACTATTTGAGATTTCATTAAAGTTGATTGTAAAAAAGTTTCAATTGGATTGTAAAGTATTTAAGAGATTCAAGTATTTGAATCAATAGATGAAGGGGTAGGCGTACGAATCCGAATATCCAATTTCGAGAATATAACTTGAGAATCGAATGGTATTAAACCTACTCCTCGAAAACCAGCTTTTATATTTTGAGCTGTAATTGATTGTTGATATATAGCTTTAAAAACTATAAGGAATTTAATCTTAGTAATATAATTGATATAAGCTTTAATAAATTCATCAATTTGATAACCATATACCCGTTTCAATATATCAAAATAGCTAATATCAAATAATTGAATTAAATGATTTGAATATAATGATAGCTTAATTATTATAATATTATTTGATTTATAATATAATTAAAAAGATATTGATTTGTAACTTTTGTATTTATCTAATACTAGTATTCGACATTTGCTTTTTATTTAATAAACTGTATACTTATCAAAATGCTTTAGTTATTTTAGTTTTATTTCATTATTTGTTTATTTATTAGAAATAGTTTTGATAGCCTAATCTACAGGAAAACCACTTTTTGTATACCAATTAGAAAGATGATATTGTCCTTATACAACTAAAAATAGTAATATAATTTCCCCCTTTCTATTATTATATATAATCGCTGTAGCCCATTCTTTATTGTTTAATTATATTGCCTTACTTTTGCTATTTCGTTTAGTACTAGTTATTATCATTTCGGGATATATTATACCCATTATAAAATCAATTTCGTCGAAGTTATAGAAATTGTAATCGAGAATATTATATTTTACTTATATATTCGAAATTAGGTGAAACCAGTTTTCAATAAGCTTGGAATCTTTACAAAGAGCTTTTTGAAAATTATAAATATAATTAAAATATGTTTCTAATTTTGTATAACATTTTACAAATCGATAAACCTAAAGCTTTTCAATTTTCCTTGTCTTTTACATTTCGAGTATATAATTCGTTATATTTTCAACAATACTCAATTTAAATAAAAATCCTTTATTATTTATATCAAGTATATATTGAATAAATATTTCTTCTTTTAATTCAGTCAAATTGTAACTTTTTGATCGATTCTCAGTTATATTAGGTTTACTTCGAATTCTATCATCCAATATAGATTGAGATATATTATAAAGCTGAGCTGCCTTTCGAATTATCAATTTTTTATTTGATTCAATAGCTTGAATAGCTAAGATTATATGTGCTTCTTTAGAATAACTTTCCATATTTATTTATGAAGAAAACACGTGTCGAAAATAGAATAATAATTCGAGGTAAAAGTGGCCGATCCACTGATATAGCCGACCCACTGATAAACCACGTTAGTGTTCCTTGATTATATAATAATAGATAATGATTTCAATACTAAATATAATCTATTCAAACCTAATATAACTTCGGCTGGCCAAGGAGTGTTTCTCGCAGAATGGTTTCTTTCGAATAGAATAAACTTTATTGGGATCTCAGGGGTCCTTATTTATGAAGCAGATTATACGATTGATTTGACCTTTTCTAATATCTTCTTTGTTGGTATTATTATTGATTGTAATCTGAGAAATAATTTCGATTATGAAATATAAATAACTATAATCCCAAACCTTACCTTATCTATTGTTAAATTTATTAATTGTATGATTAGTGAGAAAGGCTTTTTAATATTTTAAGGGATTATAAAGAATAGGGTTCCCTACTTCTCAAGTCTAAAGAATATGTTTGTTGGGCAGGTTAATAAATTAATAGGAATGCTGGATTCTTTGTTTGAATCAATGATTTATTTAGTAGGAAAGAAGAAAGATGCTTTTGATTGCTTTACCCCTTAGTAAATAAGTAAATACAAAATAGTACACCAAAACTATAGAACAGCTAGAGCTGAGGGCATCAATCAGACAGAATACTAATAGCAGAGATTAATGATTATAATCAAAAAAGCGAAATGTTAGTATTAGTACAGAATTATTGATAGAATAAATTGTAATAAAGACTTATACAAAGTGATCGGCTGGCATAAGCTCACTATCAACCTCAAAGCACCGTTTCTGGTTGTTGATAGTGTAATAATCGAAGATACCACTGAAAAAACCTAGGTCCTATAGAAAAAAGTCCTCGAATGTTTCGATAGCAGTGACAATCTTAAAATAGATTCACTCCAGCTAGGCCGCATACCCAACGAACTCTTATGGTACACGGAAGTGATCTTCGAAGAAATGAAAAAGAATGTTATAGGAGTTTCGAGCACCTTACCAAGGCCTGATCAGGTCATTGTTCGCCTTCTGAAAGTTTACTGGGATACCATTGGACTAATGATTGTTAAGATCTTCAATCGATGCTTACAACTAAACTACTTCCCAATCAAATGGAGATATACAAAGATAATAATGATCTCTAAGATCGGAAAGAAAAATAAATTGTTAGTGTGATCCTGGCGATCGATAGTTTTACTTTTATATATCTCGAAGAGTCTAGAATGTATAATTGCTAGATATATCTTATGGATTACAATAATAGCAGGTATATTCAGTCCCCAATATAAAGGAGTGCTCCCCAAGCGAACAGTAATAGACCTAATCATTTCGTTTATATATAATATCGAAGAGGCCTTCACCCACAAGCAAAAAGTTATAATGATTACATTAAATATACAAGGTATATTCGATACACTCCTACCGAATAAACTATTAGAACATATACATTAACAAGAGTGGCTCCACTTCTTTCTGTAATTAATCCAAGCCTTTCTAAGCGATCGCTTAGTAAGAATACAGCTGGAAAATGTAATTATAAAATACAGCCACATCAAGTACAGCATTCCGCAGGGCTCCCCGCTCTTACCTATACTATATATTCTATACCTCGCTGAGCTATTGAATCAAGATACTAAACTATACTTCGGATATACTAATAATGTTTGTATTTATTACACATCCAAGAATATACACAAAAATATTAGCCTCCTCAAATACAATCTTCATCAAATCTTTCAATAAGATAAACAAAACTATATAATATTTGCACTAAAAAAGTTAGAGATAATATATTTCTTTCAAAGAAGAAAGGTATATATTCCATATCTGGAGGTGAACGACAAAATATCGATTTGTTTTATTAATAAGTCGGGCAATAAGATTATTTAATTAGTTCTATACTGATTGGAAGTTTGATTTAATTAGAAGCTATTCTTCAAAAGATATATAATAAAACGAGAAACAAAAGCCTGCAAGATTGCGAGGTATATTAAAGGATTTGTATAGATATATTATAATCTATTAGCTACAATATTGCGTAAAATAATAATTATTTATATCCTATCTTTTGTCCTCTATAAATCTAAGATATAATATATAGACCAAACAAAATCAAATCAAATAGAAGAAATTGTTTGTAATATAATAATAAGTACAAAACTAGGCAGTTATATCATTAAAATTAATTGAACAATTATTCTAATAATAAAAAGAGTTCTATTTGCTTGGTGTACGATTTCGATTATTACAATCCTAAAAGATTTTGGATTATTGTTTAATGAATTAGCATTCAAACAAGTATGAATAAGATTTGTGTTCTAATTCCACAAAATGGATGAAAACTATTTATTAACAATTCGTTTAGTGTAGGCACCTCAATACAAAATGAACAATATCAACCTCTGCAGACTAACTGAATTGATTCTGAAAGTATTAAGATCAATACTTTCTTTATTACATTTCTTTATAAGGAGCTGTACCAATCTTACAAGAGATATAAAGAAAGAAGTAACCGCACTTGAATTTATATAATAATAAAATCATCTGCCTGATAGCTATATTACAATCTTTTCGAACAATATTGAATAATACCACCAAAAACAAAAGATAATCAGTTACAGCTATACAATTTATTGGGAATAATTTCTAATAGTATTTGATTATAAGGCAATCAATCTGTTTTTATACATTTTTGATGCTAAGATAGTGGGTGCTCTAAAAGGTTTGAAGTGTATTGTCCGATTAAAACTGATTGGATAGATTATTATATGTATCGATAGTATCTCAATCATTTAATATATCAGAAATAATATCTCTAATTCATTTTAATAAATGTTTCTATATTGTTATGAGATTATAAGGAATAGACAAATAGCGATCCGATAGTTATCTGGATATACTAGAATCCTTGGAAACAAGAAGGCCGATTGGCTTGTCAATCTGAATATTTATAATGATTGTATCGAAAACGATAACTTATTGCTTTTTATTATCAATAATATAAGCTCAACGGTTAGAACCCTTAGATAAAAGGTAAAGTAGAGATAATGGAAGCGAAATAAGGTTTCCCTTATTAGTTGATATTGTTATTAGTATTTTAATTATTAAATCAAGGAATCTAAAGAATTTGTTTTTCTTTGTTTTATTTTTTAGCGATTGATAGCGCTTAGGATCGAATATAGGGATTTTGTATCCTATTACTAATACTTTTAGTACAACAATGCTACCTTAGAATACTTCTATAGATATAGTAAAGAGCCTAAGTATTTAATACTCTATCAATATTCCTATATCTAATTCAATAATTAGCTAAACAAATTCGATTCAATTCCATGAAATATAAAGAATATAATCGATTATCTCTTTTTTTTTCTAAAGATCCCAATAAACTTTGCAATCTTTTTAGTGATTATCAATCATTTCGAGTAATTACATTCAGTTTCCTTGAAGAGCCTTTAATCTCTCATTTTCATATTACCAATCAGAACTGCACCCCCCTTTAAAGCCATTCCCCTTCCTTCACCACTGTATACAAACTGCAACACACAAAAACTAACAATATTGGGGCCTATAGCCAGCCACAAACCTGGATTATCTAGTATAAAGTAAATTAAATAGTATCGATATTATAAATGGGAGATAAGCAGTAGGAGTGTGTATAGCGCTTTTGGCTGCTTTTTCTCTGGTTTGTATTACAATTGTAGAAAAATAGAATATATAGTTATGCTAGCACTTCTATTAGTATAGTTTATCTTTAATACTCTTTGGGAAATTGTGGCGAGCTCTTGTGGCTTGCCTTTTGAATATAAATTAAAATAAATAAATAAATAAATATAAAAGTTTATAAACCTTAAGAAGCTTTGTACAGCTTTAATAGAACTTGGAGATTCCTATTCGAGAATTGCTTTTATCTTTTTCAAATCTATTTCTATTTCTTTATTAATATCAAATATAAATCCTAAATATTTTATTCGTTTTATTGAGAATTTACATTTATCAATATCTAAAAAGAAACCAGTATCCATAAATTTCTGAAGAACTTTTCATACAAGCTCTTCGTATTCTTAAAGAGAACCATTAGAAAAAATTAAAACATCATTTATATATACGGATAAAAAATTGTCCAGATATTTCTTTAATATATAATTGATATATTGTTAAAAGATATTAGGGGTATTGGCTAATCCAAAAAGAATAATCATTTATTTGTAAAAACTATATCTTATTTGAAAAACTGTTTTTTATTTATTATCTTCTATAATACAAATTTGATGGAAGATTTAGCTTATATCGAGTTTCGTATATCATTTTATTTTCTTTATGTATTATAATATTTCTTGGATTAAAGGGAGTGGGTATTGATCTTTTTGTATAATTTTATTTAAGGCTTAATAATCTATACAAAAGTAAAGACCGCCTTTAGACTTTTATACAAAAAGAACAGAAATAATAACAAATAAATTACTCACTCGAATAAATCCTTTATCCAAGTATTCTGTTAGGGTTTTTCGTAAGATTAAGAGTTTGTTGTATGATATGTTATACAAAGACCCCCAGAGAACTACTAGTTTCTTTTCATTTTTTAATATTAGTTTAATTTTATAATCAATTTTCTTTCCTTATAAAAAAGGAACTTTATTGGTGTTTATAGAGCTAAAGGCTTGTAGAAACTTTTAATAGATTATAAAAAGTTTTGTATAAAAATTTATCTTTTCCTTTTTTTTTTTATCAAATATTTTAATAATATCCTTAAGATTAGTAGTAAATACTTTGATCTTTTGTTTCTTAAATCTTTTTATTATTATATAGAATACTTTTACTAATACAAATAGATAATTGATATCTAATTTATTATTTGATTTTAAGAAGCTTGTTTGATTTTATATAAAAAAATTTGTTGAAGTAATAAAATATTTCGATTTGGGTTTATTGATTTATATATCTTGTTTGTTGATTCAAGAAAACTTTAGAATTATATTATACAATTCCAGTTTTGGGATGATATACAAAAAGAATCTTTTTTTATAATAGCTATTAATATCGAGAGATATAATGGCTATATTTGTAATTTTATTATTAAAAGAAGTATTAAAACCAAAAAGTTCTCAAAAAGAAATAGGGATACACTAAAGATTGTTTTTAATAACAAAAATAGAGATTACAAGTCTATACAATAAACAATTAGAATCAAAAAGGGTTTTTATAAAACAATCTTTATTAATTAAAATAGAAATCAAAAATAACAAACCATCCATTAAACTCTCTTAAAACTTTGTTCAAATTTCTATTATTGTTTTCGAAACCTTCATACACTTCCAACAGCGTCTTTTATTGAAAGCTATTCTTTTCCCGAATCCTTAGAATCTGAAAGTTCCTCAATTCGATTCTCTTTTATTAAAGAAAGTTCTTCCATACAATTATAAACACCTTTCTTTTGAACAAAAACTGCTCTAACCTTTTCTTTAGGGAATTACAATTTCATATATTATTCTCTAATTCAATGTTCACAAACAGATACATCAACACAACTACAAGCTTAGATCGCATTAAGCCGTATCCTCCGACTATATAAGCTTTAATATTAGATATATCTATAGTTGTTATTAATAGTATGAGCGCTATGGCGATTATCCTTACGAAAGCATCGATTGTGATTGATCCCCAGTTCATTTGCGATCAATCACTACTCTCACCTTTATTATTCAATTTCAGTAGTACAAATGCCTATAGCGTAGAAACTGTGAGAGTTGCTATATTAAATCTGTTAATAACAAGAGGATTCTTTATTATAGATCAACTTAATATCCTCGATAAACAAATGCAATTTAAATGTAAGGTTTACAAAGTGTTTAAAGTAATGCTTCATCAATTTGAAATTGATAGTATATTAGAGAAAGCAGTTTATAGTAAAGAAGTTTGTAATATAATAATAAATAATATCAAAATCAGATTATTATAAAATGTAATATATTTTATAATTGAAGATAAGAATAGTAACAATTCAAATTGTATTTATGTGGATATCATAAAAACTCTGAAAAACTTGAGCGCATTTACGAATACGATTGTGTATATGTAAGGGCAGGCTAATAAGTGGAGATTGGTCAAACCCCAGAAAACCAGAGTGGATATTTATCTATTAACAATAGGAATTGCTGTATCGATAATAAGTTGTCCGAGTGTCTATATATTAAAAAAGGTAATCGATGAAATTATCTTTAATTTGAAAGATATTGATATTGTATTTATTACTTCTACAATTATTGGGTGGGTGGTATAAGCTGCTAATAGTGTTATATGCAATAAACTATTCGAAATCGAGAATGCGAAAAAAATCAAAAAGATTCTGAATTGTAATAGTTTGGAACGATTTATAATCTGATATCGCTATATATTAGAGGGAGTTTCGATCTTTCTTTGTAGTCTGAATAGAGATAGAATATTAATTATTAAGAAGATAGTAGTTAAAAAAGTATTAATACAAATAAGCATTCCTTTGATCGATTATCGAATTATTATCCGGATAATTGATTCCTATAAGCAGATCTGGATTATCAGTCTATCGATAAAAGTCTTTCCCTTTAGATTCTTAAATAACTTCAAACAAACCTAATATATTAAGCCAAAATAATATATCACTTATTATAATCCAGAGTGTTAGGGCTTCTGTAATCTAATAATATATAAGAATGCTTCAAAATATAATAACTATAATATTCTATAAACAAATTACAATAGTCTGTTTGAATCTAAATATAAGATCAAGATTGAATATACAAATTGTATAGAATTGTTTTCGACTGGGTATAACAATTGCTTTGCGATGTTGTATCGAGTCAATAGGAAAGTTATATGTCTTATAAAATCTGAGGTTTATGAGATCAAAAAACAAAGTTGAAAGATTTATCTGATTGTTAAAGCATTAATCAATAGAATAGCTATTCTAATTGTAATAGTATTTTGGAATATTGTAGTTGAGATACCCCTCTCTTTTTGTAGAGAATGTATTATTGTGTACAAAAACCTAAACAGCTTTCAATATGCCTTTCAGAATATTTCTTTGACTGATAGCCTGTTCAATAATCTTTATTGCTTTAAGAGGAAACGCTTAAATGAGAACAACCTAAATGAGAAGGCATTCTTCAATGTTGTATTATTGTAGTATACTGGTATGGATATTGATATTGATTTAAATGAATAATTACTCTTTTTGATATTGCAATACTAATTGTTAAATAGTTATAATTAGGTTTATATGGATTGACTGGGTGAATATATAGAAAAAGATAGGAGTATATATTGCAATATTACAAATGGTATATGAATAAGAATTGAAGGTTCTTTGTATATAGGAATCCTTTATATACTCTAGATCTCGAACCTAGAATCATTCGGGGTACAACCTTTTTGTATCAATAGATAGCTGGGACAGCTTGGATAATTTTGAAAGAGAAACAGAAAGATTAAGAACAATAATATATGTATATAAGAGCAAATGGATCTATATCTAACAAAAATATATTCAATTATACTGAAATCTTTTCTGAATAGAAGTGAATGGTATATAGATTGTTAATATATATTGATAGTTGGGCATTAGGAAGATAATGGATTTGATAATCTCTACAATATTCCCTGATCATATAGTAATAAATAGCGACTTTAATATCAAATACAATCTATTCAAGTTTGATATAATTTTGATTGACTAAGGAATGCTTTTTGCAGAATGATTCCTTTCAAATAGAATAGATTTTATTAGGATTCCAGAGGTCTCTATTTATAAAGCAGATCATATAATTGATTTAACCTTCTCTAATATTCTTTTTGCTAGTATTGTTATTGATTGTAATCTGAAAAGCAATTCCGATTACAAAATATAGATAATTACAATTCCGAATCTTATTTTACCTATTGTCAAGTCTATTGATTATATGATTAATAAGAAAAGTCTTTTAATATTTTAAGGGATTATAAAGAATAAGATCCTTTACTTTCCAAGTCTAGAAAATATATTTGCCGGATAGGTTAATGAATTAATAAAAATACTGAATTTTTTATTTGAATCAATAATTCATTTAGTAGAAAAGAAAAAAGATATTTCTGGTTGCTTTGTCTTTTGATAAGTAAGCGAATGTAGAATAGCACACCAAAACTATAAAACAATTAAAATTGAAAGCATTGATCAAATGGAATACTGGCGGTGGGGATTGATAATTATAATCAAAAAAGTGAAATGTTAATATTGGTATAGGATTATTAATAGGGTAAATTGTGACAAAGATTTATATAAAGTAATCGGCTAATATAAACTCATTATTAATCTTAGAATATTATTTCTGGTTATTAATGATATAGCGATCGAAAATATTATTGAAAAGACCTGAATTTTATAGAAGAAAGTCCTTAAATGTTTCAACAATAGTAACAATCTCAAGACGAATCTACTCCAGTTAGGCTGTATATCTAATGAATTCTTATAAGATATGGAAGTAATTTTTGAAAAAATAGAAAAGAATGTTATAGAAGTTTTAAATACTTTATTAAGATCTAATCAGATTACCGTTCACCTTTTGAAAACTTACTAAAATATTATTGAACTAATAATTGTTGGGATCTTTAATCGATGTTTGCAACTAAATTACTTTTTAGTTAGATGGAGATGTGCAGAGATGGTAATAATCCCTAAGATTAAAAAGAAAAATAAATTGTCAATGTAATCCTAGCGATTGATAGCTTTATTTTTATGTATTTTGAAGAGCCTGAAATATATAATTACTAGATATATTTTATGGATTGTAATAATAGCAGGTATATTTAGTCTTTAATATAAAGAAGTGTTTTCCAAGTGAATAGTAATAAATCTAGTTACTTTGTTTGTATATAATATCGAAGAAATCTTTACTTATAAGTAAGAAATCACAATAGTTATACTAGATATATAAGGCATATTCAATATACTTTTGCTAAATAAGTTATTGGAATGTATATATTAGTAAGGATAACCCTACTCTTTTTTATAATTAATTCAAACCTTTTTAAGCAATCGCTTAATAAAAGTATAGCTGGAAAATGCAATTATAAAGTATAGCTATATCAAATACAATATTCTACAAAGCTCCCTATTTTCATTTGTATTATATGTTCTATATTTTATTGAACTATTAAATCAAGATATTAAATTATATTTTGGGTATGCTGATAATGTTTGTATTTATTATATATTCAAGAATATATATAAGAATATTGGATTTCTTAAACACAATCTTCGCTAAATCTTTTAATAAAGTAAACAAAACCGTATAATGTTTGCATTAAAAAAGCTAGAGATGATATATCTTTTTTAAAGAAAAAAGGTATATATCCTACATTTGGAGGTAAATGATGAGATATTGATTCGCTTTATTAGTAAATCGGGTAATGAAATTATTCAATCAGCCCTATATTAGTTAAAAGTTTGGTTTGATTGAAAGCTATCTTTCAAAAGATATGTAGCAAAACGAGAAGCAAAAGCCCACAAGATTGCGAAGTATATCAAAGGGTTTGTATAGATATATTATAGTCTGTTAACTATAATGCTATATAAAATAATAATTATTTATATTCTACTTTTTGTTCTTTATAGATTTGAGATATAATATATAAATTGAACGAAGTCAAATCGAGTAAAGAAAACTGTTTATAATATAATGATAAACACAAAACTAAATAATCACATCACTAAGATCGATCGAGCAATCGTTCTAATAACAAGAGAAGTTCTATCTACTTGATATATAACTCCGATCATTACAATCCTAAAAAACTTTGAACTATCATCTAGCAAATTAACACTCAAATAAATATAAATAAAATTTGTATTTCGATTCTATAAGGTGGATGAAAATCATTTATTAGTGATTTGTTTAATATAAATACCTTAATATAAAATAAACAATATCAATCTCTATAAACTAATCGGATTGATTCCGAAAGTACTAAAACTAATATTTTTTTTATTATACTTTTTCATAGGGAGCTATATTGACCCTATAGAAAGTGTAAAAAAAGAAGTAGCTATGTTTGAATTCATATAATAATAGAATTGTTTGTCTAATAGTTATATTATAGTCTTTTTGGATAGTATTGAATAATATTATTGAGGGCAAAAGATAGTTGGCTATAGCTATGCGATCTATTAGAAACAATTTCTAATAGTATTTGATTATAGGGCAATCAATTTACTTTTATATATCTTTAATGTCGAGATAATGAATACTCTAAAAGATTTGAAGTGTATTATTCGACTGGAATCGGTTAGATAGATTATTATATATATTGATAGTATTTCAATTATTTGATATATTAAGGGCAATGCCTTCGATTTATTCCAATAAGTGTTTTTATATTATTATAAGATTATAAGGAATAGATAAGTGATAATCCGATAGTTGCCTGGATATATTGGAATCCTTGGAAACAAGAAGGCCAATTGGCTCGCTAATCTGAGCACCCATAGTGGTTGTATTGAAAACGACAACTCATTACTCTCTATTATCAATAGTATAAGCTCAACAGCTAGAATCCTTAAACGAAAAGCAGAGCAAAGATAATAAAAACGAAATGAGGTCTCCCTCACTAACTGATATTGTTGCTGGCATCTCAACTATCAAGTCAAAGAACCTGAGGAATTTGCCCTCCCTCGCCTTATCCTTTAGCGATTGATAGTGCTCAAAACCAAATATAAGAATTTTGTATCCTATTATCAATATTTTCAGTACAACAACATTATCTTAAAATACTTTTATAAATATAGTAAAAAATCTGAGCATTTAATGCTCTACTAATACTCCTATATCCAATTCAACAATTGACTGAATAAATTCGACTTAATTCTGTAAAATATAAAGAATGTAATCAATTATCTTTTTCTTTTTTTAAAGATTTTAATAGACTTTACAATCTTTCTAGCAATTATTAATCACTTCAAGCAACTACATTTAACTTCCTTAGAGAGCCTTTGATCTCCTATTTTCATATTGCTAATCAGAGCTATACCCCCCTTTAGAGCTATTTCCCTTTCTTTATTACTGTGTACAAATTACAATATACAAAAACTGATAATATAAGGCTTTATAGTTAGCTGCAAATTTGGATTATTTAGTATAAAGTGGATTAAACAATACCGATATTGTAAGCGAGAGATAAACAGCAGAAGTGTGTACAGCGCCCCTAGCCGCTTCTTCTCTAGCCTATATCACAGCTGTAGAAGAACGGAACGCGTGGCTATACCGGCATCCCTGCTAGCATAGTCCATCCTTAATACCCCCTAGGAGGTTGTGGCGAGCCCCTGCGGCTTGCCCCCCGGATGTAAATTAAAATAAATAAATAAGGCAATCTCAAGACTATACAATAATATATTCAATTTTATTAGGGAAACTTCGAAATATATATTAAGAAAAATTGCTTAGGGGATTTTGAAAGTTATAATATAATTTAATCAAATGGGGGAGAACAACTTATAAATATCGTAATCAATTTACTAATAAGTGAATGATATAGAATTCCTAAAGTATATTAATTTGTTATTATAAATCATAATATTTTATATTCAATATATCAATTTCATTTTATAAATAAGTTATTTCTTTATTTCAATATCCTTTAATCTTGAATTAAGCACTTTATTTTTAGATTGATCTTTATTTTCAATCAAATCCCTAGATTCATTTTCCTTTTCTATTCATCACCTTGTTTATCCCTTCTATCATTTTATAGGTTAACTATAGCTATCTCAATCAATTTATTATTGTTGATAGCTATATGGTGTATATCTTATCATTATTATTCCCAATTATAATTAATAATCTATTGGTATTCGTAATTCTTTCTTTATTTATTCACAATGGATTGTGGTCCTATTACCCGCAATTTTTTGAAGAGATATTCCTGTTGGAATATTTGGGCTATATGGTTCTCACAAGACTAGTTTGTATACTATATCGAATCAAAATAGTTCATAGTGAGATTTAAAATTGGTATCGACAATTTTAAGCATTAGCATTAGATCTTGCTATTTTCATTGTCTGAACTTATAGACGATATTACACTCTCCATAGAATATAGGATTCATTTTGAAATAGTACTGATATATAAAATATTACAGGAATAATCAAGTTTTAGAAAAAAAAGAATATAATTGTAGAAACTTCAGAAAGGTTGAAAGTAAGAAAAAAAAGAGAATAGAAAATTCTTTTGTTTGTTTGCCCTTTTATGGTTATATAAAACTATAGTTAGGTAGTTATTGCAACTTGTTTTTTCTATTTATAAATCTTATAATCTTAAAGTTATTTTTCTTTATTTCAGAATATTTCACCCTTCAATTACTCGGTTTTATTATGATTGATTATTCTGTTAAGCAAAAAGAGAAATTCTTTGAATCCTATAATACTGTTATATTTAGTAATACTTCAATATAAATTGTACAGATTACATTCATTCGATTTCAATATAAAGGTTTTAAAAGAGTACCTGATACGATAATATAGAATTAAATAAAATTGATTAATAAAGGAGAATTTTTTATTTTATTAAGAAAAATATAAAAATAAAAGAAAAAAAAGAAAGGGAAGGGGAAAAGGCGATATTTCGAATTAATCAAAAATATACTCATCATTCACCTCGATTAATATAAATTACTAAATGCTTGAATATCAAATAATACTATTTAATGGATAGCCCTCCAAATCAAGCAAAAGATTTTCTCTAATCAATTTTCTATTTTTGTAATATCTCTTTAATGGGTAAGAGATTTCAAGAATAATTATTATTACACTTGTATTAATAAAACTCCAAAAGACATACCAGTATATAAAAAACCCTATTTCGAACCTATAATTCAACGATTCCTTAATTTCAATAAACATTTTTTTTTCAAATATCACTTCAATCTATATAATATATACAATATTGATTATTTTTCATGCAGAATAATTATTAATCCTAGAAAATGCTATAGTCGCGTAGATATCTCTCATCCAAAATCGAGCAGTAAAAACTTTATAGAACAAATCTTTTCTGTTATTGTTACAATGTATGCAGATAATGGAAATTGGGCTAAGATTATTATCATTTTCCAGAGGTTGTTTGGATTTATTACTGTATAAATAGTTATCAAACAATCAATATGCCCCCCTAATATTTACCTCATCTTTAATGAAATAGGCTACACTACTCGTAAAATTATAATTGAGTGGTTGAAAGAAATATTCATAATTTGTACTCACCCCTTTGATATCGAGCTTGCTACTTATAGCTATATTCTCATATTAATAAATAGCTTTCCCAAACATTTAAATAATTAAAACTCTTTTATTCAAACAATGAACAAACACAAATATATTCGATTTATTATACCTAAAGGCTTTATTGATTATTTTCAATCTTATAATTTGATTGCAATCCTATCATTTTGTATCAGATATAAAAAACTAGAAAGAGATTGATATATTCAAAATATATGCGAATATCAGAGCCAAGATTATACCCCCGTTTATTGTTATACTTATATTGTAAAGTTTATATCAAAGACTGTTTTTATCAAATACCCCTCAATTCGCTACAAAACTATAAACTGTTTCAAACAAATCGATACAAATTTGAATCTAGATAAAAACAAAAATAATTTAATATTTATCCGAAAATTTGAGTTCAAGTTTTTAATTAATCAATCTTAGCCGACTAGCATTCCTAATCAACCAATCCATAGTATTGAAACATACCGAACTCCTTTTGCTACTTGTAACAAACAACCTGTTATAATTACTGAATCTCCAGCTGAATATTTCAATAATCGCTAAATTATAGGTATACAGAATGCTATAACTCTATAGCAAACAATAAAGGCCATCGATTTGTCAAATACACCGATTAATATTACTTCTAATATCGATTTCTAAATAGCAAACAATAAGAAAGGCTCTTCTTGAGCAGTATTATTGAAAATTAAAAGTGATAGCAATATCGATTTTAACAAATCTAGATCGAAAGATTTATTGGAGGTGGTTGAATCTTTGACACTTGATATTAGCAATATTGATAAAAAAAAAAGAGAAAGTATTCGCTTTATAAGTTCGGAGTGTTTGAATATTAATTATTAATATTCCAAAATGTGCTATTATTATTATAATTGTTATCTTACGATTTTGTGGTCTACTTATCAATTCAGTTAATAAATGAAATTAGATTAGTTATACCAAAAGTATTTGAAATCTCATCTCTTATATCGATTCTATAGTTTCTTTATATATAAAGAACAAAAAGACCTTAAACAAACAACAATATAAAAACATTTACTATTATTCCCTTCTTATTTCCTAAATTATAATAATATTGGATTTAGTGAAAGGAATTTGTTATTAATCAATAAAAGACTTTCCAATCTTTTTTTTATAGTGCCCTAAAAAGGTTTTAAATTCATAAAAAAAAAAAAAGGAATTACCAATCTTTACACGTGTCGGAACGTACGATCACATGCTTAAGCGAATCACATGATTCTTCCCACTATATATATAATGGGAAGAATTATACCTTATTCTAGATCATCTCAATTCATATTATTCATTTTATATAGACTATATAATGCTATATACAGTGATTCGAGTCAACAATACCCCCCCCCCAAGTGAATCCAATACTAATTAGTGTTTACCTTTATTTAAAGATATTCACAAATTAGATTATTATTCTGAGGATTTGTATAAAAGCATTTATACAAAGATGAAGATGGTGGTTGAAACTATTTGAAGAGATATCTTTTAAAAAGACAAATAAGATTGTACTAAATTGAGTTTATGTATAATCTGTATAAAAGAATTAGAATATTATATTCCTTATACTATTTTCTCGAATTATATACTAAAAAGAGATCTCTGATTACAATTGTATTTTCTTTAGAATTAAACAGATCATTGATTTTATAAATTAGATTATTACATTTGTATAATTCAATGGATTGTTAGTTCAATTTGTGTTCATCACATCCTGCTCAAAGCCCAGTATGTTTTTCGAATTCGGAACTTCTTTCTTTTGTACGAAAAGAATCACTCCATTTCCCCCCCTTCTATTAGGAACCTTTTATTAAACCCTTCTTCTCCATCTTATAAAATGAAACATTCTTTTTCATACCAAAAACAACCGTTTAATCTCCTTTATTTCATAGTACGAAACACTTTCCTTCGTACATCTATTAAATCAGAAAAAGGCCTGCCTATTAGAAACAATAGATTTAATCCAATCCGATTCGAAAGGAAAAAAGAAAAAGGTTATAAAGTTAAAGAGTCTATTACAATACAAACTATTTGATGAAATAGCTTCACAAATTCTATACAAATTCGACCTCCGTTTGTACCCTTGAAAGAACACACTGCTTTGAAACCTTACAAGCTTCAAACCACTATCCCCTTACCAAAAAGAATCTAATCATTCATATATTTCAAGTTTTGCAAAGAAATAAAAGAATAATCCACTTCTATTTATCTTTATATAATAATTGAATACCCCTCTTTCAATTCCATTTCAAATCCGACTGAATACAAAATTACCCCACTCGATCAAATCGATTCAACATCCCCCTCTTGATCACCTCACTCTAGTGAATAAGGCTCTTCCCTATTTATATGCAACTTTCAATTCGATTTATTTTTCGAACCCCACCTTTTAATTCGATTATAGAATGAAGGAAATAAAAAGAAAAAGAAGAAGGAATGTTTTAGTTCGAGGTTTTAGATTTTAAGGGATATAGTTAGTACAATTCATTCTTTATATCATACGTTCCGAATTTTCATCGAAAAATGGAAATTCTGCCTGTGTCGGAACGTACGATCACATGCTTAAGCGAATCACATGATTCTTCCCACTATATATATATTGGGAAGAATCATACCTTATTCTAGATTATCTCAATTCATATTATTCATTTTATATAGGCTATACAGTGCTGTATACGGTGATTCGAGTCGACGACACCCCCCCCCCAAGTGAATCCAACAACACGAGTCAGTAATATAAAAATGAAGTTTATTAATATTTTAATTAATTTTATTTTTGATAAAAATATAATCTGATATGCATTCCCAATATCTTTATCCGGTGATTGTTAAGGAATCCAAATTTGTATTCTATTAATTGTTAAATCATTTTATTTTTTTGATATTTTGCCTTCACAATCATATAATAAAACTGTCATTTTGTAATATCCTGAAAATATGAAATAGCAATTGCAATTGTTTAAAACCTTAAATAAATGATGTAACCCTTTCTATTCATTTTAGATTGTAATAATGAAATAGGCTGGTGTGGAATGTAAATTATTATATCTTATTTTATTATTTGTAGTTAACAAAACAAATATATTTTTTTTATTTATATTTGTCTATTTATGATTGTACAATAATCCCTAGTAGATTCAATGCATATTGATCAATTTCAAATTATACTGAATAAGATTCCTATCTTAACTGTATTACTGACTCGCTATTTCTTTGATCTAGCCCCTTTTATATTTTTATATTCATTTTTATAGCAAAAGAATATCTATATATAAAAGATATCTTATCAAATTATATAATTGGGGTTATACTCTTTATTATTATTATAGATATAATTCAATCCTATAAGAATAATCTTTTCCAAATTCCAATGATAGATATCAGTACTATTGGAATCCCTTTATCACCCAGGATTGTAGACCGAGGGCTTTTTTCTATTCGAATAGGCTTGTTATATATTGGATAGCTATTTTTGGATTTAGATAGATTGTCTTTAATGTTTCACAACTTTCTATTCATTAAAGTAATTGGTTTTGGCTTAATCCCCAATCAACTTGATCTTATTTTTTGATCTTTTTATACATTTCACAATTTCTATATATACCCAAATTATATATAATAGATTTCAATATATTTATGGAATAGATTTTTATTAGATATATCGAGTCAATATATATATTATAATTATAATAACACCTATATTAGGCATAGAAATATCAATCAATTACTATATATCCCAAATCTATTCAATAAACCCCTATCTAATGAATATACAGTAGCTTTCTTATATAGGTGTCCTCGAAATATTAAATTCGCATTAGTATAGAAATTCCAAATGTTAAGTTATGGATTACTATTATCAAATCCAAATAGCAATAAAGATTTATATAGCAGCAAAGATTCTCATAAGTCAATACCTTCTGATAATAATAATAACAAAAGAAAACCACCGGAAATTGATGATTTTGATGATACTATTGATCTAGATAATTTGGTAAATAACGAAATAGATAAATCATTTAGATTAGAGATTATCGATAATAAGATTCTATGCCAACAATTGCATTGAAAACTATATAGATATTATAAAAGACCTGCGAAAAGATGTGTATATAGAATTTAAATAAAATCAATTAGAATAGATTCAATAAATATAATGACAGTTTTAAATTTCTAGTATAATATAATCTCCTTTTATAAAAATGAATATTAACTAATCACCCCCCTTCACCATCCCAAACTTTATATCCAATTAATATAAAGTCTTATATTAAATGCTAATTAATAAATAGTCCTTCTATTTATTATTCTTAGGATTGTACAGCTTTTATTATAATATATTTAATGCAAGTATCTACACGGTTTCTTTTTTGCATTCCAATGTGATTACTTTTTATCTTTCTCATTTATACAACTGCAAATCTATCTTTTTAAATCTCTTTTCCTTTTCAAGTCAATGCCCTATTTCGATCCAATGTCCTAGGCAGTGCAAGCTTAAATGCAATGTAACTCTTTTCAATTTGATTATAATAATTATTACATATTCTTTTCTAATCTTTTCCCATCTTTTTGAAATATAAATTTTGACACCCGCTTTATATATATTTACCTTTATATTCAAGGGGTTCCTTATCATCATTACCTTTTTCTATTAAATTCGAATGCCCTGACAGATCTTTAATATCCCCTCCATCTTTTCCTACAATAGGTAACAAGGTTTCGATTAGGGAATACTTTTATATAGATTGTAATTCGCCTCTACTTATAAAGACAAAATCCTTAACAAGATTGATAGGACTTTTATTAAACTTAAAATAATATTTCATTTATAATCACTCACACTTTTTATATTCAAAAGAAATAACAAATTTATTATAAAAAGAAGCGATTGCTCAAGATTTCTTTTTTGTTCTGTAATCTAGTATTTTTTGAAATCAGAAATCAGGCCCCTATTTTGATTAAATGCCCCTAATATTTGTAAGGTTCAATATATTTTATTAATTATTATAACAAGACTCATTTTATAAAACACAATTATTATAAATATTTTAATACCTTTACATTTTCAAATATTTTAGCCGTTTTTTATTACTCCACCTATTCTGCATAATGACAATACAAATAATATTCACAAACTACAAATTCTCAAAATCTCTTAAAACAAGAAACAAATGAATAGCTTTATTTCAAATATTTTGTTAAAGTTTTAATACAAAAGCCCTTTAATTAAATGAAATGTTTTCCTTTTGAGACATATTTTAATTAATTTTGTATATATATTCAAAAAAAATAAAACAAATTTGTTAGCGCAGGACACGATTAGTCAGCCTGGGAGGTGCCGGGGCCATCAAGGGCCCAGGCCTTGGTAAAGGATTAGGAAGTTGGTAGTAATAAACCTTAGTCTTAAGGCTACCAGTTTGGTTTATGATAAGCTTGTAATTTATAATAAAATGAAAAGGATTAAAGAAATCTATAATATTAGAATCTACAATAAAGAGTAATATATAAGGGATTGGATATACCCTGGACTAGTCAAAGTATAAGATTAGTTTTGATTAGAATCCAATATATTTTATTACTTAAATCTCTGATAGACTAATTAATATCTTTCTAATATATTCTTTACTATTAAACTCTAATATTCTAATCTTATCATATACCTTAATAAAGGAGATAATTAATATAATAGGAAGATATATAAGATTCAATGCCTTAAATTCCTTTTTCAAGAATCTTGCATTAGATCTG
Source organism: Botrytis aclada (assembly GCA_014898285.1). Lineage (NCBI taxonomy): Eukaryota > Fungi > Ascomycota > Leotiomycetes > Helotiales > Sclerotiniaceae > Botrytis > Botrytis aclada. The sequence goes on along the minus strand of RCSV01000001.1, from coordinate 549,001 downwards.
AAGGTTATATATTTCAAAGAATTGAAACAATAGGAATGGGAATTTCTCTACACTATTGAACTTTATAAGAAAAAGAAAAGTGTAGATTAATTCTAAATCCAGATTGGCTTACTGTTTATTTACAATGTAGAGGTAGGGGAAGATATAAAAGGAAAAAGAAAAAAGAAAAAAATGGAGTAGAAAAGAAATTGCAAATCGGTAGCTTTTAAGGAGTATTTTGAGAAATCAATTAAGAAGCTTTATGAGTTTATTCAGGGTTATGATAATATGTTCGAAATTATGTTATTAATCTATGAGAAAGAATTTTATAGGGTTTTGTAGACAATCATCTTTTTTGGAGGAACTTTGGTTAAATAGTGGATTAATACTAAATCAGAAATAATGAATTTGATTTAAATAAAGTTCACAGAATTCCTGTACAACTTGATATAAACGCTTCAGGTTAAGTATCGGGAAATCTTTTTTAAATGATTTGAATTTCAATAAGAATAGAAAAGTATATAGGAATACGTTATTATCTTGATTGAATATAAAAATAAACTCAAAGATATCCCAGCTTTTATTCATTTGAATAAATTTGTTTAAAGGTTCAAACTTCTATTGCAAAACAAGATTACAAAAACAATTAGTTTTCTAGTGATTATCGAAAAAGTCATAGCTTTGGTTAATTAGTTTGAATACAATTGGAAGAATTATATTTATTTATTTATTTATTTATTTTAATTTACATCCGGGGGGCAAGCCGCAGGGGCTCGCCACAACCTCCCAGGGGGTACTAGGGATGGATTATACTAGTGGGGGTGCTGGTATAGCCATACATTCCGTTCTTCTACGGTTGTGATACAGATCGGGGGAAAAGCGGCCAGAGGCGTTATATGCACTCCTGTTGCTTGTCTCCCACTTGCAATATCGATGCTGTTCAATCTATTTTATATTGGGTAATCCAAATTTACAGCTAACTATAGGGCTCTATATTATTAGTTTTTGTATATTGTAGTTTATACACAGCAGTAGAGAAAAAAAAACAATTCCAGAAGGGAGTGTAGCTCTAATTGACAATATGAAAGTAGAAGATTAAAGACTCTCCAAAAAAGCTAAGTGTAATTGCTTGAAGTGATTGGTAATCGTTAGAAAGATTGCGAAGTCTATTGGGGTCTTTAGAAAAAGAGAGAGATAATTGATTACACTCTTTATATCTTGTGGAATTGAATTGGGTTTGTTCGGCCAGTTATTGAATTAGGTATGGGAATGTTGGTAGAATATTAGATGCTTAGGCTTTTTGCTATATCCATAGAAATATTCTGAAATAGTGTTGTTGTACTGAAAGTGCTGGTGATAGGATGCAAAATCTCTATATCTGGTTTTGAATGCTACTAATTGTTAAAGAATAGGGTAGGGAAGGGTAAATTCCTTAGATTCTTTGATTTGATAGCTGAGATGCTAGCAATAGTATTGATTAATAAGGGAGACTTCATTTCATTTCCATTATCTTTACTCTACCTTTTATCTGAAGGTTCTAATTATTAAGCTTATATTATTGATAGTAGAAAGCGATAAGTTATTATTTTCGATGTGATTGTTATAGACGTTTAGATCGGCGAGCCAATCAGTCTTTTTGTTTCCAAGGATTCCGATATGTTTAGACAATTATTGGATTGTTATTTATCTATTCTTTATGATCTTATAACAATGCAGAAATGTTTATTGGAATGAGTCGAAAGCATTGTTTCTGATATACCAAATGATTGAGGTACTATTGATATATGTAATGATCTGCCCAGCTGGTTTTAGTCAAACGGTGTGCTTCAAACCTTTTAGAATACTTACTATCTCGGCATCAAAGATATACAAGAGTGGGTTGATTACTTTATAGCCGGATGCCATTGGAAATTGTCCTTGGTAGATTGTATAGCCGTAGCCGATTATCTTTTGCTCTCGGTGGTACTATTCAATACCATCCGAGAAGACTGTGATATAACTATCAAACAAACGATTCCACTATTGCGTGAATTCGAGTGCGACTACTTCTTTCTTTATACCTCCTGTAGGGTCGATACAGCTCCCTATAGAGAAGTACAACAAAAAGAATATTGATCTCAATGCTTCCAGAATCAATCTAATTAGTTTGTAAAGGTTGATATTATTTATTTTATATTGAAGTACCTACACTAGATAAATCATTAATAAATGGTTTTTGTCCATTTTGTAGAATTGGAATATAAATCTTATTTGTGTTTATTCGAATGCTAGCTCGTCAAGCAATAATTCAAAGTCTCTCAGGATCGCAATAATTGGAATCGTACGCCAAGCGGGTAGAACTTCTCTTACTACTAGAATAATCATTCGATTAATCTTAATGATATAACTACTCAGTCTTATACTCACCATTATATTACAGACAACTCCCTCCACCCGATTTAGCTTTGTTCAGCCTGTATACCATATCTCGGATCTATAAAGAGTAAAAGATAGAATACAGATAATCACCACCTTGTATAACACTATAGCTAGCGGGCTGTGATGTATCTGTACAAACCCTTTGATATACCTCGCAACCTTGCAAGCTTTCACTTTTTGTTTTGCTATATATCTTTTGAAAGATAGCTTCCAATCAAACCAAACTTCTAGTCAGTGTAGGACTAATTGAATAATCTCATCGCCCAACTCACTAATAAAACGAATCGATATCTTGTTGTTTACCTCCAGGTACAAAGTATATACCTCTTTCCTTTGAAAAAGATATATTATCTCTAACTTTTCCAATACAAACACTATATGATTTCGTTTATTCCATTAAAAGATCTAGCGAAGATTGTGTTTAAGGAAACTAATATTCTTGTATACGTTTTTGGATACACAATAAATACAAATATTATCAATATACTCAAAACACAGCTTGATATCTTGATTCAATAGTTCAGCAAAATATAGAATGTATAATACAGATGAGAACGGGGAGTTCTACAGAGTGCTGCATTTGATGTGGCTGTACTCTATAATTGCATTTTCCAGCTGTACTCTTACTAAGCGGTTGCTCAGAAAGGCTTGGACTAGTTGCAGAAGGGAGTGGGATCACCCTTACTGGCGTATACGTTCCAGTAGCCTATTCGGTAGGAGTGCGTCGAATACGCCTTGTACGTCCAGTATGACCATTATAACTTCTTGCTTACAGGCGAAAGCCTTTTCGATATTATATACAAACGAAGTGATTAGGTTCATTGTTATTCGCTTAGGGAGCGCTCCTTTGTATTGGAAGCTAAATATACCTACTGTTATTGTGGTCCATGAGATACATCTAGTGATTATATATTCCAAACCCTTCGAGATATATGAAAATAAAGCTATCAATCGCTAGAATTGTATTAACGATTTATTTTTCTTTCCAATCTTAAAAATCATTACCATCTTTACACATCTCCATTTGACTAGGAAATAACTTAATTGCAAGTATCGATTGAAGATCCCAGCGATCACTAGTCCAATAGTGTTCCAGCAAGTTTTCAGAAGGCGAACAATAATCTGATCAGACCCTGATGAGGTGCTCGAAACTTCTATAACGCTTTTTTCCATTTCTTCAAAGATTATTTCCATACATTATAGAAATTCGTTGAATATATAACCTGGTTAAAGTGGGTTTATCTTGAGATTGTTGCTATTATCGAAACACTCGAGAACTTCTTTCTATAGGATCCAAACCTTTTCAGCAATATCTTCGATTGCCACACTATTGATGATTAGGGGTAGCACTCTGAGGTTGATAGTGAGTTTGTACCAGCTGATTATTTTATATAGATTTTTGTTATAATTTACTTTATCAATAATTCTGTGCTAATATTAGCATTTCGCTTTTCTAATCATAATCATTAATCCCCGCCGCTAGTGTTCTATCTAATTGGTGCCCTCAGTTTTAACTGTTCTATAGTTTTGATGAGTCATTCTGTATTTGCTTGTTCACTAAAGGGCAAAGCAATCAGAAATATCTTTCTTCTTTTCTACTAGGCGAATCACTAATTCAAATAAAGAATCCAGTATTCCTATTAATTTATTAATCTACCCGGCAGATATATTTTTTGGGTTTGGGAAATAGGAAATTCTATTCTTTATAATCCCTTAAAATACTAAAAGATCTTTCTTACTAATCACACAATCAATAGATTTGGTAATAGGTGAAATAAGGTTCGGAATCATAGTTATCTATATTTCATAATCAAAGCCGCTTTTTAGATTATAATCAATAATAATACCAGCAAAAGGGATATTAGAAAAAATCAGATCAATTGTGTGATCTGCTTTGTAAGTAGAGACTTCTGGGATTCTAATAAAATCTATTCCACTCGAAAGGGATCATTCTGTAAGGAACACTCCTTAACCAGCTGAAGTTATATTAAGCTTGAATAGGTCGTGCTTAATATTGAAATTGTTGCCTACCATTATGCGGTCGGGGAACACTATAGAGATTACCAAATCCATTATCCCTTTAATACCTAGCTGTCGATATATATTAACAATCTATATACCGTTCACTTTTATCCAGAGAAGATTTCAACATAATTGAATACATTTTTGTTGAGCATGGATCTATTTACTCTTATATATATATATCATTATTCTTAATCTTTCTATCTCTCTTTCAAAGCCATCCGAATTGTCCCAGCTATTTATTAATACAAAAAGGTTGTACCCCGAATAATTCTAGGTTTGAAATCCAAAATATATAAAGAGTTCCTATATACAAAGAACTTTTAATTCTTGTTCGTATGCTATTTGTAGTATTGCAATATATACTCCTGTCTTTTTCTGTACATTCGCCCAGCCGATCTGTATAGACCTAGCTATAGCTGTCTAGCGATTAGCGTTACAATGCCGGAAGAAGTGACTATTCATTTAGGTCAATATTGATATCTATGCTGGTATGCTGCAATAGTGTAATATTGAAAAATGCCTTCTTATTCAGACTACCCTCATTTGAATACTTCCTTTTGGGGTGATAAAGATTATCGGATAGATTATCAGCCGGGGAGATATTTTGAAGGGTATATTGAAAGCTACTTAGGTTTTCGTATATAATGATATATTCCCCATGAGAAGAGGGGGGTATTTCAATTGCAACACTCCGGGAAGCCGCTGCAGTTAGAGTAGTTATCCTGTTGGTTAATACTTTAACAATCAAACAAATCTTTCAGCTTTGTTTTTTGATCTCATAGACCTCAGATTTTATAAAACACACAACTTTCCCATTGATTCGATACAGCATTGCAAAACAGTTGTTATACCCGGCCAGGAATAATCCTATGCAGTTTGCATATTCAATCTTAGCCTTGCATTTGAGCCCAAACAGGCCATCATAATTCATTCGTAGAATGCTATAGTTATTATATCTTAGAACACTTTTGTATATCATTGAGTTATAAAAACCCTGATACCCTGAATTATAATAAATGATATACTGTTTTGGCTTAATATATCGAGCTCATTTGAAACTATCCAAAAGTCTGAAAGGAAAGACTTTTATCAATAGACTAACGATCCAGGTCTGCTCATAAGAGTTGGCTATCCAAATAGTAATTCAGCAGTCGATCGGGGGAGTGCCTATTTATATTAACACTTCCTCAGCTACTATCTCCTTAATAATTAATATTCTATTTTTATTCAAATTACAAAAGAAGATCAGAACTCCCTTTAATATATAGCGATACTAGGTTATAAATCATTCCAGACTATTACAATTCAGAATCTTTTTAATTTTTTCCGCATTCTCAACTTCGAATAGTTTATTACATATAGCACTGCTAGCAGCTCGTACCGCTCACCTAGTAGCTATAAAAGTAATGAATACTATATCAATATCTTTCAAACTGAGGATAGCCTTATCGATTACCTTTCTTAATATATAGGCACTCAAACAACTTACTATCAATACAACAATTTCTACTGCTAATAAACAAATATCCACTCTGATTTTCCGGGGTTTAACCAATCTCCATTTGTTGGCCTACCCTTGCATATATACAATCGCATTTGTAAACACACTCGAGTTTTTCGAAGTCTTTATAATATCTGCATAAATACGATTTAAATTATTACTATTCTTATCTCCAGCTATAGAATATATCGCATTTTGTAATAATCTGGTTTTGATATTGTTTATTATTATATTACAAACTTCTTTATTATAAGCTACTTTCTCTAATATACTATTGACTTCGAATTGATGAAACATTACTTCAAATACTTTATAAACCTTGCGTTTGAATTGTACTTACTTATCGAGGGTATTAAATTGATTTGTAATAAAGGATTCTCTCGTTGCTAATAGACTTAATATAATGGCTTTCGTAGTTTTTGTATTATAAACACTTGTACTATTGAAGTTGAATAGTAAGGGTAAGGGTGGTAATCAATCGCGGATGAACTAGGGATTGGTTGTGATCGGCGTTCTTGTAGGGGTAGTCGCCATAGCGCTTACGCTGTTGGCAACGACTGTAGGTGTATCTGATGCTAGAGCTTACGTAGTCGGAGGGTGCGGCTTAGTGCGATCTAAGCTCATCAGAAATGAATTATATTATAACTACTTTCTAGAATGTTGGAAGAATTATAGAGAAAGCTAAGAGTGTATTGGATATCATCCGGCAGTATTTTGACTCAAACAACCTTTATTAGAACTACCGGCTACAAAAACAAACCCCTATTAAAACGAATCGGAGTTATTTCAAATCTAATAATACTTTGGTAGGGATTTGAGATTACTTTAAGGAATATTTGATCTGTTTTTCTTATAACAAAAAGGGCTATATAATTATAAACAATAGCTATATCAATAAGAAATAAATTAGCACAATAGAAATCCAGAAGAATAATTAGATAAATAAAAGAACAAAAAATGAAATAAATCAATAAACAATATTAACCCTATTAACCTTAATATATAGCAAATAATAGCACAATACTAAATCTTTAACACTATATATACAATCTGGTATTACAAAAAAGATACTATAGATTTGTTAACAGATTTGAATATTATCAATGAAAGTATTACTAAGCAATACAAATTAGCAGATATTAGAAAACGATTATACTCTATTAAAAGTATTATTAGCGAAAAAGCTTCAAGTTTAAGGAAAGTATATTATTCCAATATAGATATTTGATTTAGGAAGGGTAAAACGAGATTTTCAAGTTATAGTCTATAATTGCTATAATACCAGATAATGTTTTATCCTAGACTTGCCATTCCTAAGGCAAATAGGAAAAGGCATATATCAATAGAGGCAGAGTAGATAGAACTACACTGATAAAGTAGAGGTAGATATTTTAATTTCTAAGGAATTCGGGTAAATAGTTTTAAAGGAATTTGAAAATGCCCCGACAATAATGATAATAAAGTTGTTCAAAAACGATTAGGTATATATCTAATCTATTTTCAAATACAAATATCTTCGAAATTGGTAAGGATACACATACCGAAAAAAAGAAAAGATTTTTATAATAAGAAACGAGGTAACTAAGATTCCTAAGAAATATTAGAAGTTTGTAGATATATTCAACGATGTAAAGGCCAATACCTTAGCAAAAGTAAAAGAATTTATATATACAATTAATATCACCAGGGAACCGCCGTTTATATTATTTTATAAACTTTCTAAATTACAACTGACAGCCCTAAGGGAATACTTAAAGAATATCCTAGAAAAAGGATGAATTAAACACTTCAATAGTTTAGCGAAAACCTTTATTCTATTTGTATCTAAAAAGGATAGATTCTTATAATTATATATGGATTATAAAGGATTGAACAAAATTATAGTGAAAGATTGATACCCCCTCCCTTTAATTAATAAAACTTTAAACCAATTAATAAATACGGAAATATTTACGAAATTCAATATAAGGAATATATATCACCAAATCTGGATTAGATCTAATAATGAATGGAAAACTGTATTTCATATCAGATATAATCTATTCGAATATTGTATTATATCTTTCGGATTAATAAATACTTTTGTAATCTTTCAATTATATATTAATCGGGTATTAGCCAGTTTGTTAAATGACTTTGTAATTGTTTATTTGGATAATATCTTAGTATACTCAAAAAAAAAATAGGATTATATAGAATACATCCGCAAAGTATTAGAACAACTTCGACAATATAAACTTTTTGTGAAATTGAGTAAATACGAATTCAATATTATAGAAACAAAGTTTCTAAGATTTATTATAATTATTGGAGGTGTAGTTGTGGACTTATACCGAACCCAAATCATTACAGAATGACTAGAATTCAAAACCTTCAGGAAAATCCAAATATTCTTAGAATTTGTCAATTTCTATAAAAGATTTATATATCAATATTTTCGAGTTGTGTTCAGACTTATTAATATATTAATAGAAATGAAGTAAGGAAAAAAGTCAGAATATTTTGAATTGATTGCTATTGTATTAACCAGTTTTTTGATATTAAAAAATAAGTTTTAAGAAGTATTTATATTATAACATTTCAATCCCAATCTACCCTCGAGAATAAAAACAAATACTTTCAAAGAAACTCTAAAAAAAGTGATATCCCAATAGCATAATTCCAAAAGAAATAATATTCAAATATATTGACACCCAGTAGCATTTTAATTAAGAAAAATACAATCGGTAGAGTATCAATATATAATCTACAATTAAAAGCTATTAGCTATTATTGAATGCTTTAAAAAATAAAGAAAATATTTGGAAAGGATTTGGTTTATTGTCAAGATGATTATGGATTATAATAATTTCAAATATTTTATTTTAATATAATAATTGAATCAAAAACAAGCAAGGTAAGCTATATACCTATTATAATATGATTTTAATATTTATTATTGAAAAGGATTCATTAATTCTATAAATAGACCTAATAGAAGGCTAAACTACATAAATAGTAATAAAAATGAAGACATAACCTAACTCCCAACATTTTAAAAGAAAATGAAGAGAAATCTAGCAATCCAAATCATTAATTAGATGAAAAATCAATCCAATAAAGAACCAAGAATAATGAAATTCATTAGGATAATAATTCGATGGATTTTAGGTAAAATCATTAATTATACAAAAGATCATATTAAAAATCTAAAGCCTAGGGGGATTGTAAGTGGGGGTATAGAAACAGAAAAGAAGTATATTAATATTGCAATTAATCCCAACCCACAACAAACAAATAAGAAAAATGAAGTCCGAAACCCCACCAATCATAACTTGCAAGATTTAATAGGTGATGTACCCACCATACCTAGAGTATAGACAAAAATAACCGTTGCAACTACAACTACTTATAAAGCTAAAACAAAGGTTTTAATAAAAATAATCCGGATAGCTTAAAAAGTAAACCCGGATTGTATTAAAATAAAAGTAATTTTAAATAATTAAGAGAAATACATTCTGAAAAATAGTATATTATATCTGAATAATCTGGTTTTTATTTTTAGGGATATTATACTAAGGGTGGAATTACTCCAACTACATTATAACAACCCTTTGGCAAAGCATTTTGAATAAAATAAAATCATAGAATTGTTAATAAGGAATTATATATAAAATAACTTATGGGAAGACACTGTTATATATATAAAAAAATGCAATTCTTATCAAAAAAATAAATCTAAATATTACAAGCTCTATAGGGAATTAGATAGCTTATTACAACCTATCTATCTGTAAACCGAAATTTCTATAGATTTTGTAATGGGATTATTATTTACAAGTAATCTATAAAACAAGAAATGATTTTTCGATAATATTTTAATAATAATAAATCGATTTACAAAAATAATATAATATATACCCTATTACAAAACAATCAATATTATAAAGCTAGTATCCCTAATATAATCCAAGGTATTTTCAAAATTCGAAATCCCGAAAGGAATTGTATCGGATAGAGGAATTATATTTACAAATCACTTTTGATCCACTTTTTGCTTTTATTTAAAAGTAAAGTGTTAGTTTAGTATTGTATTCTATCTATAAATGGATAAACAAATAGAAAGATAAAATCAGATATTAGAGTACTATTTTAGGGTATATACTGGGATAGAGTAAGAGAATTAAAAGATAAAACTATCAATAACAGAATTCATTTATAATAATTTAATATATTCTAATTTAAATTATTCACTATTCTATTTATATTATAAATACAATCTAAAGCTATTATAGAATCCTAAAGCTATAGATTTATCAAAAAAGATACCAAACATTAAACAAAAGATAGAAATATTGAAAAGGCTTTGGGACAATCTTGGAGCACTATGGATAAAGATTTAGGAGAAATAATAAAAATATTATAATAAAAAATATAAACAGATGTATTTTGTTATAAAAGATTGGATACTATTATTAATCAAAAATATCCAAATCCAAATCAATGAAATCTAAAAGAATAAAAATACAAAGAAAAAGCTAAGTTTAAGAATAATTGAATCATTTAAAATATTAGATATCAAAGGGGAATACACTTATAAACTGGAATTGTCTAGTTTTTATAAAAGATTGCATAATATATTCCACATATCCCTATTAAAAAAAATACAAAATATCAAAAGATATGGACTCTTTTAATTATTCTATTAAAGAATTTTGGAATTAAAAAATAAGGAAATATAGAAATAGAAAGTAGAGAAAATCATTGATCATAAAAATAGAAAGATAGGAGATAAATATTTTATAAAATGATAAAAATAACCCGAAGATTACAATATATAATTGCTAGCATTTTTGAATTTGAAAAATGCATAAGAAATTTTAAAAGAATATAATTAGAAATATAATCGGAATGATAATGTATTTATAAAATATAAGAGAGATAGATTTTGAAATAATCTAAAATGAAAATCTTTAATAACAATTAATTCTAGTTTTTGGTGAAATAGAACAAAACCTCTCAAACGAAAAAGCTTTTGTTGGTATGAAGTATATTCGATTAAAAAATGATAGAGTTAGTAATAATCAAAAGGTAATACTAAAGTAAAAAAAGGGAAATTATATTCTAATGAGATTATGTATTTTGTATCCATAGCTTATGGGTAAGGATATTCAAACAATCTAATAATACAATTTTGATGGTAATAATATCTTTGATCAAGATTTGTATCGAGGCAATCAAGGTACAAAGTTTACAAAGAAAATCCTGGGAAGCTATATAAAGATTCTGATATTTCGAAAGGGTTTTAATAGAAAACTTTCAATTGCCATTAGAACATTTAGAGAGATATTTATTAACAGAAATTAAAGGAGGATGGTTGTTGATACGAGAACCGATTAATATAATCAAAGTTCACTCGTTTTTATATATAATATTTGAATCGAATACGGCTAGAGATATAAATACATTCAGAAAATTATTATTTATATTTACTCAATTATTAAATATATTTGTAGCTAAGATAATATTACAAACCTAAGTTATTAAAGTTAAAAGAATTTATATTGGAAAAGTTATAATAATTAATTAATATATTAAAATTAAGGTTATAAGGAAATCGCAAAATCTTATCTTATTACAAAAAGCCTTTTGCTTTATATAATAAATGCAGATATATTCTGGATTAGTTATGTATATATACTCAGGATTTAGAAAGAGAAGCTTTATATAGTAAAGGCAATAGTTATGGGTTGGGAGATTTGTGGTTACGATAGGTTATAATATTGTAAAAAGGTTGGTAATATTAATATTCGCTATATTAATAAAAGAATTAGATTATAAAGAGAATAGAAAGGGGGAATATAAATTAACTTTATCCTTTAGTAGTAATAGAGAAAAACAAATAAAGAAGGTTTATAGTTATACTACAAAAAGCTATTGTAATAATTATATATAACCCCAACAATAATACCAATTACATCCATAACAAACAAATACTACAACAAATACAATTATAGGATATAACACTAAACGCCAGAGTAGTAATATAGGCGTCTCTGTTTGTATTATAATAAGGAATTAAATAAACTTTTTAGGAAATGAATATCAATAATTATATCTTTGGGATGAAGGTATAGAAAAAGGGAGTATTATGTTAATACAGGATATGATTAATCAATCTGAAAGGTGTTGGGGTTATTAAGAGCCCGGGCCTTGGCAAAGAATCGGAAAGTTGATAGTAGTAAACCTTAGCTTTAAGGCTACCAGCTTGGTCTATAATAAATTTGTAATCTATAATGAAATAAAAAGGACTAAAAGAATCTATAATATTAGAATCTACAATAAAAAGTAATATATAAGGAACTGGATATACCCTGAACTAACCAGGGTATAAGATTAGTTTTAACTAGAATCCAATACACCTTATTACCTAAATCTCTAACAGATCAATTAGTATCTTCCCGGTATATTCCCTACTACTGAGCCCTGACAAAATTAGAGTAAAATGTATCTTTGAATTTCTAACCAAAATATTCATCTACCTTATCAAAGATTACTTTGAAATCTATTATTATTCGCTTTTTATAAATAGACATTATTATACTTGAAATCAATATAGATGGCGATCCGCTATCATAAGCATAATTTGAGGAGCTTTATTGGGTGTATTGATACTTTTGGATTGGAATCTATAAGTACACTTCATTATTTCTTATTAATGTTATTGACAAGTGTGGTATTTCGAGTGTAATTTTGTTAAATGATTTTATAAAGAAATGATCATTAATAATAAAAATAATTATAAACTATAATTAAAAAGATACTATTATATTTAAATAGATATTTTGCTATCATTCTTTTCTTTTTAGAATCTAATTTATTCCATTATTCAAACTACTATTGATATTAAATATATTATAAATTGTAATAATACATTTGATTATATTTGGTTTAATTTAGCTTTAGGAATAAATATTTGAAAATTATACAATAATATAAAAACATATAAAATCTTAATAATATCAAAAGGGAAAATGAAGAAAAAGTGATTAAGAATTTAAATTTTGTAGTTAGTAAAGCCTTGGTTTGTTAGTGTAAGATTAATATTATTAATGTCTACAACCTTTTTCAATATATGCTATAGCAACTCTACATCCCTTCTTATAATTGTGATTCGATTGGTATATCTGGCTATATTCTAAAGAATTGTAAGGGATTAGTGATTGTATTAAATACAAGCTAAATGGAAACCTATTATTAAAGTGTATTGCTAATATTATCTCAACTGTTTCTTATAATACCTCAATTACTAAGGCTTCAAATCGAAGATTATATTGAATCGAATGTACCATTTATTGTACAAATCTTACAAATAGCACACGGGGTATAAGATTTGCTCAAATATTTATATAAAACCTTATTTCTTTTAATAAAAGCTTTTAATAATATCAATATTATTATTCATTAATTGAATATATATATCAATTCATTCAAATCTTTTATTCTCTTTTCATTTGGTAATACTTTTATTGGTTTATATTTAAATATAGGGATCTTAATATATTTAATACTTTTCTTTGATAGTTTATAGTTAAAAATGAACTTTTTGGTACGATTAGAAACGATAATCTTATTATTAGGTTGGGTTCTGGTGTTGTATATGAGTTTAGTAAATCGATATTGAAAAAAAGGGAAGTGATTTGTAATGAGCAGGGCTGTAAAAGTTTGTATATAGAATTGTCTTGGAAAGTGAAAAGGGGAATAGACTGGTGTATGAGAAGTATCACCTTAAATATCCTATGAATCTCCTCGATCTGTTTTATATTATAATCGCCTAGAATTCTCTTTTTTTTATAATTTAGTAAGTTTATGTAAATGCTGTCTTTATAATAGCATAATAATATTCCTTATATTATTCAAAAAAGATGATATACTTTATATAAAACTTCTGAATCATAATCTATTAATTTTTGAAGTGAATTTTAGGCTTAGTCTTAGTACAAATGAGAAGTGTTTATATGAGAAAATTCAGATTTCTGTTTATATAACGGAAAAAGCAAACATAGTTATATAATCCATTAGATTGTTTATACCTAGCTTTAATATTATTTTTAAATTTGCTTAGTATGTATACTATATTACTAATAACTCTTTTAAATTCTGTTTATTGAATCTCTACCCTATTATATAATCAAAATTTCATTTGCGATATTTAAATCGAAAGTTCAATAAAATATGTTGCTATCTATAAAGATTATTGATAGTAATGCGCTTGGGAGACGTTGTAAGACTAATAATGAATATACAATAAATGCATATATAGTTTATAAGCGGGAAAGAAATCGAAATTTGTCTTCAGATATATATATAGTATTTAAAGCAAAAGAAAATGTAAGGGTAAAAGCTATCTATTATATCAAAAAGTTAAAAAAAACGGTATTATATTAAAGCGTAAGTGAAGAAAATTATAAAGTGATAAAGAATGAAAAGAGAAATGAAATTATAAATTCAATTAAAATTGTAAAGTAAGGTATTAAATTATAATCAGTTAATATATTTATTAATCTCTAATTTTTTAGGTTGAATATAGGAGTAGATTAATTCACTATACATAAAGATAATTTGTTTTAATTTTTAATTGAGATTGATAATAATTCTGATTTGCAATCTGAAATGAGTGAGATAGAAAATAATAATAATATTTTCGATTTTGATACTATTTTCGATAACAAAAATAAGAAATAGAATGGGGAAGGGAAGGAATATTATAATGGTAGTAAAAATGAATATAGAAATAGGGAAAACAAAAAAGAAAATGGAAACAATATAGAATTAAATGTTGATGATTATAATGAAAAAGATATAAGACAATTAAAGAAAAAATTAAACCTTACAATATTTAAGAAATAAAAAAAGCGTTTTGATAATAATATTTGAGGTGAATCTAGAGAGATATATAAATTATTTTCCAATTCTATTCTACTGAATATAGCAATAATATTGTCATTACAAGCTAACAACTAAATAGATTATAATATGGATTTACAGTCTTCTATAATAAAAGGATTATTAAACCAAAGTGTATATCCGCTTTGAAAATATAATATATATTTTGTATTAAAACACCCCCTTGATAATAATAAAGTATAATTGAATTGTTTATTAAAGTATAAGGTTAGTCACACCATTAAACTCTTTTTATATATTTATATTCCATTTGTAAATAAATAATAATCTTTATAAAAAAAAGGAATATCGCCTTTTTATAACTAAACTTTTTTTTATTTGCTTCTTTTTTTTTTATATGATTTTATACCCTTCCTTTTTTTTTTTTTTTTTTTTGCCTGGTTGATATATTAAATATTAATAAAAATCAGGTACCCTAAAAATTTATTTTATTAGTTATTCGACTATTTATAAAGAGCTATTTGGAAAAACCTTTCCGTTTGGGCCCTAAAGAAATTAAATCAATTAATAGATCGCCCAAGTATTAGCCCCTTTTTTTTATCTAGATTTTGTGGATAATAAGTCTTTTTGTAGCAAAAACATAATTATAATGCAAAGTGATATGGCTTTTAGTAATTTAAGCAAACTATAATGTAAAAGTGTAAGAATGTATAAAACTTATTCTTTTTTTTTATAGAGAAAAAAAAGTCTGAAAAGTATAACAAACTTCTTTATATCTTTTTGAAGTATGATGTAAAGAAACTAAACGATTGCTTTTATTTATGATTCTAAAAAGGAAAAATTATGTGGCGATAATAGCAACGATAACAGTAGCAGCAACAACAACAATAACAACAGCAGCAACAACAGCAACAGCAGCAACAACAACAGCAACAGCAGCAATAATGGCAACAGCAGCAACAACAACAGCAACAGCAGCAATAATGGCAACAGCAGCAATAGTAATAACAAGAACGCTGGCGGCGATCCAATGAGAGGTAGGAATGCTGTCCATATAGAAGGTGCGATGGCAAACCTTAATCAATGTGGATTATTAAAAAGCATTTGAATATAGAGTGTTGCAATACCACAAAAGTAAACGAAATCAATCGATCTCTATTTCTATTATTATTTCAGAAAGTCTGCTGTTGTTGAAGGTATTTAGCTAACAAATTAGTCAAAAGATCCACCTTTTATAAACACAATCGGATGGAATAATTATTTAATAATAATGACTATTGGCATATAGAAGGATTCTCTATTGATGACGATCTTAATATTAAAAATTAGGAAATTGAAGAAGATATAAATAGCGAGAATAGCAATAATGCCATTTGGGGGTATACTGAAGATGGGGTAAGGAGAATATTGGAAGAGGTATAAGCAATGGAGGAATTTTTGGATAGTGAATATAAGGAAGACTATAAAGTCTAGCAATTAGGATTAGATACTAATCTTAATAAAATGATAAAGGAATTAAACCATATGCAATATAAATCAAATAAAGAATTTAATAGCAATACTTCTGAAGATAGCAATAAATCAAAGTATATTGATTAAAATAAACCCCATATTTTGATTCTATTTAATAATGAGCTAATATTATACAGATACTAAGATGTTAGTTGATTAAATTACGCTTCAAAGGTATATTACACACATTGAACAACAAATGATAATCGAATATATTAAAAAATATAGGGATTATATTGCTAATGCTGTTAATTCATTTTCTAGCGTTTAAAAAACAAATGCATAATTTCAAAAGAAGATTAGTCTACAATCAGAATGAATTAATTATTATATTAAGAGTTGTATGACTTATATTGTAAATAAGAGCATAAATGATTGATATAGTTATAAATCCTGTAAAGAACCCTGATGGTATAAAGGAACAAACAAAAAGGAGGAAAAACAATTAAGAAAACAATTCCTTTTTCTTCTATTAATAATACAATTGGGTGCACAGTTTAGATCCTTTAAAGCAAAAATTTTAACAATGTATAAAACGAGTTTTGATACAGTTGATAATGAGGCTAGTGATTTTCAAATATAAAAGAATATATTTGATAAAGATTTATATTAGAAATATTATAGAAAGAAGCTAGAAATCTTTCAAAAATAAGTCTCTCCTGAACCTTCTTTATTGTATATCATAACTAATTGAAAATATGCTAGAGGATATAGTTCTAATGCTATTATAAGATGGTATATAAATAACCAAGATCAATAATTATTATATGTATCTTGTTATTCTATTCAATCTCAATTTTCCTTTAGATGAGTGAGTGAAGAAAGCAAACTTTTTGTTGTTCTGTTTAATACCTGGATCGAAAAAGGTTGGTGATTTGGACTCTTTTCTACAACTAATAATAAATGAAATACTACTTTTAGGTTAAGGCATAGATTGGTTTGTTAGGGGTGATAATTTAATGTATCGATTATATAATTCTTTTACAAAGCAGCCCTTTACATTACAAACATGAATTATTATTGTATCTGGTAATAGGCTCGAAAGAACAGAGTCTATAGGGCTTAAGAAGCCTGGAAATGCATATCGACTTTATTATTATTATATAATATCTGATATACGAAATCCGAATGGCGGCTTTTATTATATATTACACATTGTGGTGCAAATGCAATTAAATGGACTTCAGATGTAAAATAATGTTTGGCTACAATTGAATCAATAAGAAAAAATGCAGGTAAATAAAGTAGCAAAAGGTAAGTATTGAGAATTCGCTTATTCTTTTATATTATTTAAACTCGAGTCAATTTATTTTATGAAAAGTATAGGGATTAATATAATATACTATATCTTACAAAATGTAATGTAAGATTTTTATTAGCTATAGGAAAGGAGGCGGTTCAATATAAATAATGAGAAGGTCTATAGGAAAAGAATAAAAGAATTAAAAAAGAGGTGTAATCAAGTGGTACGATCGATAGGGAATTCGTTGCTGGTTAGAATGGGAAATATAATGATCTTTTAAATATCTGATTTAGAAGGCATTAAACATAATTTAAAAGAATAAATAGAAGATGAATTGACTGGGAAAGTAGTATTGGCACTATATATTATCCCGGAAAAGGAGTAACGTTGATTAGGTACAATTCAAAAAAATGCAAAGTATATAATATTGTTATAATTTGAATAGAACGCAAAATATATAGATAAGTATTGGAAGGGATATAAAGCTACTAAATAAGAGGAATTCCTTATTTGAAATGGAATCATTCTTTTATCAAATCTATTCGGTTTTGATCCCTATTTGATAAACTTTATATTATTAAAGGAAATATATATTATATACTACAAAAGATCAATATCAAAAGAAAAATTGGACAACCTTAAGTGAAAAGCAAAACGATTTATACAAACATTTTAAAAACTATATTATTAGAACAAGGATAACTGTATGCGGGTGTATAAGATTAATATATACTCTTTACTTTATTTGAATATATTAATCTAAAACTATACAATTTCGGATATACAAATATGAGAATATATAAAGCTATATAAAAAAAAATCTAACACAAAATAGTATCGCAGATTTGAGATTTAGGCCCGGGGTGGGTTTTTTGAGCATAGCTAATAAAGAGATATATCGGGATCTGTAAGGAAATGGTGGTTAATATAGTCGATATGAATAAAGTATTATTGAATCGATTAATATAAATAAAACATATGAATCACTTTCCAATATTAAGAAATTAATATAGACAAAAGGAAAATAGGATATATTAAAATTTGGAATTTCTAATAACAATAAGAATATCTCGGGATACAAAATTGAATCGGAATCAGTTTGATCTAATTAAATAGCATTTTAGGGGGGAGGATTTGAATGAATGGCTAATCAATAAGATTTCAACAAGTCTCTTCAAAAAAGCAAAGATCAATACTAATATAACAATAGGAACTACAATTGAATAAAAGGTTTCCACAAAAAATAGGAATGATTCGTATATATAATAATACTTAAAGAGGGAGATAAAAGAGTGTTATAAGAAAATATATATTATTACTCAGAATTATGATTAGGAAAAGATTATAATAATATAGAAGTTTCTTTCTGTATAAAGGTATAAAAAGTAGAGCTTCTTGATAATTGATAGTATTACTAATAAACAATTGGAAAAGCTGAAGATTATAAATTGAAGGAAATAAAAGATGTGATTAGGAGAATAGAGATCAGAGAGTATTACGGGAATAATAAAAAAGGATTTCTAGCTTTGATTTTGAGGAATGATTTTAATTCTGATTAAAAATTTGAATATAACTTATGTTGGGATAATACTACTTTTTTATATATATACAATTGAATTTGAGGAAGGGTAACTCTATAAATGAAATCTTTTTGAATTTAGATCGAAATTCAATAATAAATAGGTCCCATTTTTTATAGGTTATATTCGTCACTAACAAAATGAGCATTTCGTTAATGACGAAAAAAGAATGAATATTATAATATATGTAATAAAAATTTGTATGGGGATTTATACTGAATTTCTTTTCGTCAGCAATATTAACATTGCCACCACAGGGTTTCTTCCTTCGATATCCACCCGAACATCGACTTACCATAAGAAAACTCGGGACTGTAACCCTATCGTTAATAACCATGGGGAAATTTGATATGCTAATCCGGGAATGACATTAGTGCTGGTTAATTGCCGGGAGTCTGCATTTGTACGCTTTCATCGCATCGGGAAAAAAGCATTACTAGCTCAATATCAAGCTAATTTGGAAGCGATCTCTACTCCTCGAAGAAAACGATATAAACCTATTCAATTGGATAGAATCAGAGAATCAATAAATCAGGACTTCAACTCCTCCTTATTTGAAAAGATCATTCATTTTAATTTCCTTCTATGGAAAAGAGAAATCCCTTTTAGAGTTAATATTAGTAATTTGTTAAAAGAAGATGCTGCTATTTTTTATAATATTGTTTTCAAATATAGGGATAAGGATATTATCTATATTTACATCGATGTTTTCTTCACCGAAAAGGGAATAGGTATTGGAATAGGTATAGTGGCTATACAGTCAAACAATTAAATATTATATCAAGAGCGAAGTAATATTGGTATTAATCAATTGGTATATAATGGAGAGCTTTATGGAGTTACAAGAGCTATTGAATATGTTAGTTTAATTGCTTATATTGGTCAAAAATTTAAAATCTATTTGGACAATCAAGCAGGTTTATATCGATTAAAAACACCTTCAGATCATTCAGGACAAGTATATCAAATAAGAGCAATCAAAGCAATTAAAGTTATCAAAGCAAAAGGAGTGGAAATCTTTTTAAATTGGGTTTCTGGTTATATCTCAGTTGAAGGAAATGAATTAGTAGATAAACTAGCAAAAGAAGCAACTATAATATGATCTATCTTAAACGAAACAAGCTTTGGTCTTTTGGGTATGATTATCAAAGAATATGATTCAGATTAATAGTTTTCTATTTTCAATCAATACAAACTCAGATCAAATCAATCCTTTTTAACTTATTCGAAGTTATTTTTATGGAAAATAGGCTTCAAAATCAAGCTATCAAGTGGAACCAATCGAAACACTACTAGTGCATTCTTTTAATTCAAATTAGATTATGGATATATCAAATCCTATTTATATCGTTTCAAACTTATTAATAACAAATGTATATACAGCAATATTGAAACATTACAATACCTTTTTATTAATTATTCTATATATAAATCAGAAAGAAAAGAAATCTTTAAGAAAATCCTATTATTCAAAATCACTATACAATTCCTATTACATACCAAAATAGATATCGAATTAGCTATCAAATTTATTAATATCAGCAAAATCGCTACAAAAGCATAGTATCTAGCAAGAGCTTTTAAACAAGAAGTAATAAAGAAAGAAGTAATAATAGAAAAGGAAAGAGAAGAAAAAAATGAAAAAGAAATAATTAGGAAAATTAGAAAGGTTTTTGACCTCCCTACAATTTCTTGATTTTCATAATTTTCTTATTATATGTAATACATATAATAAGCAGGCACTATTCCCTAGCATTTGTTTTCATTTCCCTAATTAGATTATATCCAATATTGTAAATTAAAAAGTTACCTGTTAGGCCCATAGGGCCTAGCCGTCCTATATAGTCGTGGACTGAAGACGGACATTAATAAAATCAATCAATCAATCAATCGCGTCGGGAATATGGTTTGTTTCTAACCTCGACCCAACCCCTAGTTCTTTTAGTGCCCGATCAAATCCTTACCAAAAGAACCTCAACCCAGACTGGATTGACCAAGTTATAAAGGTTAGGCGGCTCAAGCTTAATCCATTGGCTAAGTATTCGAGAGATGAAACTAGAATCGTCGCTTTGACTTTTAGATCAAGAGTGGATATTGATCGATCTTTAGGTAGATTTGGTGATCTGTGTTACCTCTGGTGGACTGAGATGCAACAAAAAATTGTAAATGGTTGCTCAGAAGATTTAGCAGTGAGGATCCGCATAAGTGGGGCATCTGCTTTCGCCGCAGCCAGAGCTAAAAGTGAAGCTCGAGATATATCGGAGACATGGTTCCATACAAGGAGTCTAAGCTGGAGTCTATGCAAGAGGTATGTGCAAGGGATCCGTCTGCAAGGGTCAAAAAGGGAGCAGCGTGCAAGTTCATTCATAATCCTGTTTCTAAACTTGTCAATCTTCAACTTTGGCTAGCTATTTAATAGGCACTTAGCCTAGCATGTTCTACGTGGCTCAGCAGCTATATGCACGATTGACCCCAAACGTTAAACATACTACATCCCATAAGGTCTCGATTGGGTTCAAATCTGGACTTTTGGCAGTCCAAAAGATAGGTTTGATACCCATTAGTTCAAGCTGGTGTAATGTCCATTTTGCACTGTGGTTAGTGGCATTATCTTGCATATAAACAAGTCCTCTGTGAAGAGCATATTCTTGAACTGTAGGTGCAATCCTTTGCAAGTACGATTCGGAAGTAATTGTACCCATTTCTTCTCCCAAAAGATGCCAGGACCTTTCCCATATAGCCCAGAAATACACCCCCAAAACATCCAGCCTATTTTCCGTTAAAACTTTGGCTCCAAGCAGTCCCTATGTAGTGCTTCCCCAGCACGCCTTATAACCTTCACTTTCTTATGCCGCCCAGGGTGAATCCATGATTCGTCACTCCAAAGAACTTGAGCCCATTCTTCGACAGTCCAATATATATACTCTAAAGCCCAATTCAAACGGATTACTGCGTGTTATGCTGTAAGAGCTGGCTTTTTTAAAGCACTGCAGCGTTTGAATCCCTCAAGCTTGAACGCAGTTTCGCTAGCATAAACATGACAATCCCACCTAAAGATTGCCGGAATCCGATCCGAAGGTGTCTTTCTATTCTCTGGAGAAGCACAAACCCATTCAACTAGCTGTTTCCTCTCACTGGGACCAAGAAATGGTCGCCGGCCAGTTCTCTTTTTTGAGCGGTAAGCTGGTGTGTCAACGCATGTTTGACTTGGCGTAGTGATAAGGGGTCGTTTGGATGTACAAATCCGCTCCGAATCCATCGAATAATCCGCTCTTTTTGGACGCGGATTCTGAATTTACATTTGGATATCAAAATGCGGATTCCGCGGATTCTTATACAATATTTTATAAATAATCTAAATATTTTATGGGTCCTTCAAAACCTTAAATTCAATTCGCGTTTCAATCCGTGTTTCTAATGAATTTGTATGGGAAAAAGAAGAGTACGGATTGAAAACGAGGATTAGAAAAAGCAGTCCTCGTTTTTATTCCGCGGAAAATCCGCGTTTTTATAGGCTTTTATAGGCTTCAAAGCCTATAAGGAAAATGGAAAGTTGAAGCTATTCCCAATTTCAATTAGAATGCCTGGAATTTAAGGGGATTTCAATTAGAATGCCTAGAATTTAAGGCATTTACCCCTCAAAATCCTCCCTAGCCATTTCACTAGTCATAATACTGTCGCTTTATAATAGTATATCTTCAATTTCACTTTCAATATTTTGACAAAATCACATGAAATTGAAGAAAAGCAAGTAAAACTATTCAATTCCCTTTCGAATTGAAAGATAACTCTTCAAATTAAGGATCCACTTTGATATCCACTTTGGAAAGCCCTGAAAGCTTCAATTTTAGGCCTATTTGACGGATTCGGAGCGGATTTTACATCCAAACGACAAAAGCGCGGATTCACAATCCGCTCTTTTTAGAGCGGATTGCTGCCACCGCGGAATCCGTGGTGGCAGTGAAGAGCGGATTATTCGACGGATTCGGAGCGGATTTGTACATCCAAACGACCCCTAAGTTTAACTGCAAAGCAATTTCGTCTTTTGTGAATTCAGCATAAAAGAACAACGTCTGTATTCGAAGCCGATCATCTCGTGTACAAACCTACTTTATTTTGGGTGTAGGCACTGAGTCTTCAGACATATAGTTGTTGTTCAGTTTGGTGATTTTAAATTTTTTTTTATAAGCAATCCTATTGGCCACTTTCTAGAAGCTACTAGAACTCGGAGTGACAGGGGGTACATTTGTTTGTCCTTGAGACCAAGTATTTCCGAAGCTAACTAATTATAGAAACCATACTAAGAAACATGACAATCCCTTCACGATCTTTATCAGAGGACGGATCAATCCAGATTTGGATTAATCACCAACTTCTTTCCTCTCACGCTCCCATTCTGTAGCTCATCTAGAGCAATTTGTATTTGTCCAATGCCGCCAATAACATCTACCTTTCCTAG
Source organism: Botrytis aclada (assembly GCA_014898285.1). Lineage (NCBI taxonomy): Eukaryota > Fungi > Ascomycota > Leotiomycetes > Helotiales > Sclerotiniaceae > Botrytis > Botrytis aclada. The sequence goes on along the minus strand of RCSV01000001.1, from coordinate 525,398 downwards.
CTTCAATCTACCACTCTTGAATGTCCCTTCTAAATACTCCCAGAAGACCCATTTAGTAAACCCTTCGTTTTCTGGCTTGAAGTAATCGTCCATATACTGGACGAAAAAAGCACTTACCCCCAATGGAAGGACTACACCTGGCCGGAGACCCATTGATGTTAGAAATTGGCCGCCACCTTGTGATTCAACCACTTTTCCTATTATCACTTGATCTGGCGCTGAGTCGTTGGCAGCGAAAATAGCTTTATATGGTCCCATGGATCGTAGAGACTCTAGAATTTCTGGGGAATGGTAATCATATACCATGAAAGCACCCGCTCCCTCTAACTCTGCTTTTGAATATTCCGACGCTGTTGTTATAACTCTGTAGCCAGCCTATGTGCGGATTAATCTAAGATCCCAAAGCATTTTTATGGCTGGCCTCACCTGAGACGCTATTTGCACGGCATAAAACCCTAGAGTGGACGAGCCGCCCCAGATCAATACTGACTCGTTCTTTGGTATAGCTTCTAAGGATGGTCTATCCAGGTTTAAATGAAGGACTAGAGCTGACATGGCAGCGTAAATGCTAATTGCAGAAGTAGCGGTTTCAAATGGCGTGGAACCGATCTGAACCGGGTAAGAAAAGAGAGGCTAGCACTAGGTTGGAAGATGACTAACGTGTGCTGTGTGCATTTCTGAGGCCAGAACGAAGCGTTGGTGAGCGCCATAACGACGGTCGCCACGCACGGCAAATGCACTCATAAGTTTAGTACCCTACTTTTGGGCCACCCCTCTTTTAGGCCACCTTTTTACACCAAAACTAGCCATTTTGATGTATTGATATCTCTTCCAAAACTGAATAAATTCTTATAAAATTTCATATAGATAATCTTTATATAGATATCAATCAGTTTTGAAAATTTTAGATTTCTTGTAATTCTTTTGATTGAAACTTAAAAGATTGAAATATTGATTTTCAAATTTGTATGGGAATCACATACAAATTTGAAATTTTGTTAAAAACATTAATAACTTTTCAACAAAAACTATTAAAAATAAACTGTAAAATTTTATAATGGTTTTAAGATATTCATAATAATAAGGCTCGAAAAAAAATATATGAAAAACTAGTGGATATTAACTTATAAAGAAATCACTGATTTCTAATCCCTGTAAATTTTCAAATCTTAAATAAAATCTTAAGACAGATTAGTAAATTTTCAAAGCTTAAACCTTGTTATACAATTATATAAAAGAATACAATTAAAATTTACAGTTTATTTTTAGTAATTTTTGTTGAAAAGTTATTAATGTTTTTAACAAAATTTCAAATTTGTATATGATTCCCATATAAATTTGAAAATCAATATTTCAATCTTTTATATCTTATTATAAAAAATTACTAAAAATCCGAAAATCTCAGAATTAGCTTCTATTTATATAAAGAGTTTATAGTTTAAATTTTAGCTAATAATATCAACAAATAAATAAATTAAAAATCGTGATTTTCGTTATTTTTGGTGTGGAAAAGTGGCCCAAAAGGGGGGTGGCCCAAAAGTAGGGCACGGAACTTACTTAGAACTCTATCACCTACTTGAAAGCGAGTAACCCCTGTTCCGATGTCATAAACATATCCGGGAGTGTAATCTATCAAATATTCAGTGTATGGTTTTGATATTCAAGGTGCGCAATCATACTTCCCAATACTGTTGGGTACTTGAGTGGTATCGGAATGATTCCCTTGGCTAGTTTCCAATCACCCGGATGGAGTGGAACGGCTTGATTCTAAGAAATAGATCAGTCTACAGCTACGGTGCAGTTAATTCAGCAATATAAACAGAATGATGCATACCCTGATAACAATTTCCTCTGACTGAGGCTTTGACATGTCCGATGGGGCGACCTGAACATGGCCCCCTTGGGAGAGCAACCAAGATGCGATGTTGGACATTGTTAATGTTACTGAGCAAATATCGGTGCTCTTGCTCTTATATATAGAGGCAGGTAATTGATTTGACTTGATTACTCATACTCTGTTCCATCAGTGTCAGCAGCCATACGGGAGGGGCAGTTCTAGCTAGTCTCCATTTTCTGACGCCCTTGTCTCGCTTTACCCAATAATGGATCTCGATTAATCCATATTTCCTTGGCGATTATGTGGCGCACTCATAGAGGTAACCGAGCATAGCCGAGAGCGCGTCGGACCACAGTGCTGCTTCGTATCTGCATGCAACCAAATCGACAGAGTAATATGTCAAAATCAGCCTTGGTGGTTGGTACGAACGAGGCAAAAGGAAGCCAAAGCCAACTCGAAGAAACTATGAGGGACCCGCCAGAGAGAGCCTTCTGGAAGTACGCCGTAGTTCCGTTCTTTTGGTGTTAAAATTAAGGTGTGGTCCGTCCGGGGGTCCATTGGAATTACGCCGTAGTTCCGTTCTAAGGTTAGATTTCTACTCGCGTACCATGCGAAGGAGGATCATATAAATAGGATATTTCGAATCGTGAGATTCAGGTCAGTACTATTATGTAAGTTTCATCTTGTTTATCCCCCGATAGCAGATTTCAATATTTTGATGGGGTCACCAGCCAAAATGTGAAACGTTGTTGATGTGGTATGTGCGTTGGCTCCAGATTACACTTTTCATCCAGCCCCGCGAAATATTAATCTATGCTCGTAATATCACCGTCTGAAATTTATATTAGATTCCCCAATACTATATCTACAGCTGTTCAATTGGATTCCAAAATTTTATAATATTATATTCAACTATGGCTCAACCCATCCCCCAAGCATTGATCGACCAGGACAAGCTGGTCGAGGCCGAGCAGATGTATCAGCGAGCGCTGCATAGCTACGAGAAGGCATGGGGTCCGGAGCACACATCGACGCTTGACACGGTCAACCACCTGGGGCTCTTCTACGCCGACCAGGACAAGCTGGTCGAGGCCGAGCAGATGTATCAGCGAGCGCTGCATAGCTACGAGAAGGCGCTCGGTCTAGATAATATCATCACTTAAGGCGTCACTTGGGTATGAACAAGTCTTCGGACCTGAACATCCTGAGTCTCAGAGTTCGCGTCACAAAATTTGTGCTTTAGATGCTGTTATGCAGAACAGGGCCCTGTTATATATGAAATCTGTCGTTGGCGATACAATCGGCTGGTACGAATCACGGGGCTGCTCAAAATTTGTTTGCTACACGCGGCTAATATTCGGCTAAATGCATGCCTTGCATACAGCTAAGAGCTCTAAGGTTGCATTCAGCCTCATTGTGACCAAGTCTGGGCTGTGTAGCCAGAACGTCAGGCCAGCCGAGTTATCAAACAATCTTCTCACAATCTTCAGAAGAAGACGGCAATCTTTTGATATAACAGATTATACGTCCTCGCCTTGCTTGATATTGTTAACCTCAATCACTAGGCACCCGCCTCTCATTTGATACCCCGCTCCACCCTGTCTCTGAACCCCACACGACTTCAACCACTTCCTAGTGTCTAGCTCCGCACCTAGATATGCGTCTTCTACTATACAGCGAGACTGGCAAGTCGCTTTCTCACCTGATGGCAAGCAGGTGGTATCTGGATCTGACGATCAGGCAATACGGCTCTGAGATACAGCAACAGGCAAGCCGATCTTGCCACCGCTCGAGAGCCATACAGAATGGGTCAACTCAGTCGCCTTCTCGCCTGATGGCGCTGTGATATCTATCTTTTCCTTCTTTTCCTTACGCTATAACAAGTTATTCCGGTGCTAGTTCTTCTCCTTTCATTTTCTTACCTTATGCTATCTATCCCGCGATCCATAGATTTCCCCCCCAACCTTACTAATTCTGCAGCCTATTTAGGATTTCCGCACGAATCCTTCCCTAAGTTCACCCGTTCGTATCGAGCTGCTGTATCGCACAAAGTCAAAAATCAAGCTTAATTTCCGCACCGCATCGAATGGGAATAATGCGGGGCGCGCGTAAGCATTCTGTTGCATTGAGCCGCTGATGCGACGACGGGACAGGACGGATTGAGGTTGCATTTGGGCGGTGGATGCCTGGTGTGGTGCCGGCCTGTAAACTCAGGAGCATAAAGCTGTAGTATTAAGAGTAGTCTAAAGGATCTTTATATAGGCAAAAACAGAAGCTAGTAGCCAAAAGTAACATGATATCACATCATATAAATAAATTTCTCCTGTACTCTCTTTCTGCTTCTCTAGTCCTTACTCTTTCAGATTCATCATCATCCAGGAACCTGACATCGATATCATAGCTATATGGCTCACTCGCATTAGCCAATATGGATGCCTGGGCCTGAGCAGCATTGCCATACGCCTGAGTTAGTTCGCTAGGCATCAGATAATCGAAGTGTTCATCGAGCAATTTATGTGCAACCTGTTCGTCCATTGCCGGCACTTCTTGCAACCACAGTCCTGCCCGATAGATTCTCGAACCCTCATTGAAACGACATCACCAGTTTACAGAGCACACAGCAGGCACTTTGCCCACACAGGGCACACACAGTCACACGATTTGGCGAGACTCAGGGTCTTCGTGGTTGGAAGTTATGAGAGCATGGAAGGCGCGGTTTGGACGAGAGAGAACGTTATTGAGAAGGTTTTTTCCCCGTGAGGACCAGGGGGGGTCGTGGAATCACAGTTGCTGTAGCCAGCGGAGTTGCAACATAGCTTCATTGTAGCCATAGCCCACCAAGTATTTAGGGACCGCAGGCACAGGAGGACAAGTGGTTCGCCGAGTCAGAGCCTTATACCCAAGTTACAAACAGAGCACTTCTGTCGACGGATATGTATATATGCGTAGATAGAAGCCAGACCGCCCAGTGGAGGAGGTTGCTGGTCACTGCAAAGTGATGAAGTGAAGTGCGAATTACCGAATGCGGTAAGACGCACTTCGGCAACTGGAGCCGAAGCCGGACCATAAGGTCTCTTGATTATATAGTTATCATTGTAAAAGGGTTCTACCATTTATGCTAGTCAACAACCAACTGGATTAATCAAAATATGCTGTCCCAGTCCACTTCAGCAAAACACCCGATAAATTATCTAGAATCAAGTTCTCCGGCTCGTCAATCTTGATAGTCCACTGCGTGAAAGCCGTCGGCTGCACATGCGTTGTAGTTTTGAAACTAGAGTGAACTATCACTGATTTTTTGCTGCCGTCCTCGGTCATGTAATACTCGTACCGTCTAATAAGTGGCAGACTGTGGAAGTGGAACACCTCACTTTTGTTGACATCAGCGTAGACTCCAGATGTAGAAATCGTGAGTCGGGTGCGGGCTAGGCCGCTGATCAGATTCTTAGCTTCTGGCCGTGCCCCTTGTAAGATGACCTCGAGGCCGTCAACGCGGAAGTGAGAACCTCCAATGAAAGGACCTGCGAATTCTTTTAGTATGGTAGATTTGTCGTCATGCCGTATTATGGGGGAAAGTGTGAATGTTGCAGTGTGGTCTGGGCCTTTGAGAGATTCGATTATAGATGATTGATACTGTGGTGGCAGCTAGTTTCGGATGAGTAACACGTCTTACTAAATCCTCGGTATAAGCTAGTTTTGGAACTCACATGGGTAGAATAAACTTTGAACTTGTATGCTAGTCAATGTTAGAAGGAGTACTATTTTGGAACATAGATGGTTAGAACTGACGTTGATAATCGCCTGCAAATCTAGAATCTGCGTTCTGAAGCTCTTCTTGAATTGTCAACGCATCTATGCGGTATTCCTCGATAGGCTTCCAAAGATCAATCGAAACACTGCTCTCTTCGAGCGTATAGAACTTATATGCCCATATCAAGCTGCGTAACTCAATGGCAACGCTTGTTCGCACAGTCATTAGCTGGTCATAAAGCAAAGCCTGTGCGCACTCAATTTCTTCTTCCTGCTGCTTGAAACTGTCGAGAAGCAGTTGAAGATTATTCGTATCTTGTTTGATGGCGTTTATCGAGAGTCGGCTTTCGACATATTCTTGTCCAGCCTTCACGACCTGCGCCTGCGCCTGAGCGAGAACCTTCCCATTGATTGCGTGCTTCCGAAGCGCAAGTCGATAGTCAGTAGCGCCATTAATGTTCTGATCAACGGCAAACCTCAACTGGTCATCTGATTCCAGCGTCCATTTGTCCCAGGAGGCCATTGATACAATAGTGTCGAGGGTCCCATTGATGCCACTGGTGCCTCCTACATCGCCTTCGCCCGGGAAACTACCATTTTGAATGAGATCGTCGATACCGTTGATAATACTTTCAAAGGAACTCAGCAGCTTTCCCATCTGCGAGATACATTTCTTCAACTTCTTAACAGTATCCGACTTCAGAATGTTGGCCAGTTTATCGCCTAACTTCTCTGCTTCCTCAATTTCCACTATCGCCTTCTCGGCCTCCGCAGGCGCGGACGCTCCTCCTGAACCAGCAGCAGGGTCTCCAATGCACATGGCGCCGATCGCGACGGCAAACACTATCCAACGGATGTTAGCACCATCTAAAACTTAGGAATTGTACACTATATCACGTATGTGATGATGGTTCAAACATACTAACGAGACCGGTTAGAATTTTAATGACAGCTTCCCTCTCGAGCTTTTCCTTCCATTCTTTAATACCATCCTGAAAGGCCGTTTGCAGATATTCGATCACACTTTGATCCTGATTGAGTTGATCTTGGCATTTATTCACCACCTTGCACGCGCTTTGATACTTAGTTAATGTCATGCTGCAGAGCATCTCTTTGGTCCTCAGACTGCCTTGTGAGTGTTCGAGCATAGTCCTCCAGGCGTCTATCTGGTTTCTAGTGTTGGTCTCCTTGTCCACAAAACGGTTGTACTGAGTTTGATACGCAGAAGCAGCATCGAGGGCGGAATTCAAAGTCTGCTGGTAACTCTCCAATCTAAGTGTTGGGGCATAACTTGCATTTGAGCCGGCAAGTGCTCCACATACTATCTGTTGCCCGAGTGTATTGGCCTGGGCCTTGAGAATGCTTTCGGAGGTGGTATCGGCTGCTGCCGATGCAATGTGTGAGGCTATCGAGAGGGCAATAGGTGGGTTCTGCCAAAACAGAATCGAAGCAATCCTTAGTTGTGTTTTAAGACTTGCTGGGAGCTGTTTAGGATGGTCGTCGACTAAGTCTCCATAACTTTGCTTGTAGGTCATTTTAATTTTGCCCTTCTTAACGACCAGCACAACTCCAACATTTCCGGAGTTTGCTCCAAGGTTGAATGCAGTGCTATCTCCACCGTTGAATGACCAAGTGATAGGCTGATCAAGTACCGAGCAATAGAGAGAGAAAGCTCCGCCATGTTTTTTGGGAGCTTCAATGTCAAGGTGTACTGGCGTCGAAGATGTCACAACTCTCGTGTAGAGCTGTACAGTGCGAGTACTACTTTCAAGATTCACCTTTAGTGATTTACTGTTTAGTGCGAGAACATCAGTTAACGTGATTATGTCATCATGTTTGCTAGTTAAAACATCAGAGACATCAAAGTACACATCTTGCCGAAAGATCAAGCCGCCTTTCTGCGATGAGGCCTTGCTAAGTGGGATTTGGCGAAGAGCATCAGCAGAAGCATAAATTTGCCATTCAGAAGGGGAACTTGGTTGTTTGCTTGCCTTCATTATGTCGATCAAATAGCAATAAAACTAAATGTGATTAATATTGTAAAAGCAAATATAATAACTTCAACTGGAGGTTGGGTGAAAATTTTCTTCTCTGAAAGAATAACTTTAATAACTTTAATGAATGTTCTACATCGGTGTTCAATTGCCAGGCCTCTCCGAGATTCAGCTCAGTTCAGCTGGTTTCGTGCAGCTGCCACGTCAGTATATCTTATAGGTACAGTACATTAATAATTCCTGATATACTGCATTGGATAGCTACTAATCAGGAATGCGAAGGTGCGAGAGCGTTTTGTGGGTCACGACTAAAATTTAATGTCCAAGGCAGTTATAACCCGTAAGTCTTCCTCAGATCGGCAAGGGTCTTGGGGTGCCAAGTAGGGGTCTCAGCTAGCCTCAATTCTGTGCGGGGTTCAGCTAGCATCAAACCCATCTGGCAGCGATCAAAAAGTCTGGTTCTAGCACTTTACCCCTCTTCCCAATCGTATCATGACATGAAAAGTCGAACTTTTAGGAAGACTTTCCCTCCTACATATGCGCCGCGAGACAATAGTCAATAAAATGTCTTACTCGACAGATTCATGATTGAAGCATAGCGATGCTTGCTTTTAACCCAATACATATTGACAACGTATTCCATGCATAAGCCACTAAAAACTGTATTCAGTAATGATCTATACGCGGACAGCCATTACTGGTCTAAATGAGCACTTTCAGCTTTGAGTACCGCTGATGGGTTGCAGTGCAGAATACCCCGCCTCAACGTTCCAGAGAGTGAAATTCTTGTGCCTTCATATGGAATTATGCAGGGATGGGATCACGATTCTATATCCATCTTGGTCGGGCCTAGCAACAAATGGCCAATCATCAAAAGGAACAGCTGCAGAGACTAGGATATTAAGAGTAGCTGGCCGAGCCAACCTGACTTTTGCCAACGCAGATTGTTATGATACTTTGATCGCCCAATTAGGACTTTTCGTAAATTCTAAACGAGCAGAGACTACAAGCCAATGAAACTACTAGAAGTTGGGGCCTTTAACCAAATGAAGCCATCCACGGGATTTTTCTTGACTGAACTGTGGCCAGGATTTATCTCTATAAAATGCCGCTACTAGCAGTGCATATTTGATCTCAAGGTCCTACACTGTTACACCATTGAACTCGCAAGCAGCACCATTACCTACCTCGACCGCTCAAAAGACAGACCACAATGCCTCATCCAAGCAAAGACGAAGATTCTGATACCAGCTCTGTAGCTGGTGCAGATGAGAAGTTCAGTCCAAAACATATGAAGAACGAAAATGGTGTTTTCCTCCTCCAGCATGCGGACATGATAGCACTGGTCCGATATCTGTGGGCTGGATGTCTTCTCCCGTTAAATCGAGGGGAGTACGCGAGCAGGCTTCTCGTCCGCCAATCGGATGTCAATAGTCACACATGGGAATATATTGATCCTGTAATTGATGCTTACAAGCAGGTAGCTCATTTTCCATCGAGAAGTATCCAAATAAGTTAAATTGAATTGTACTTAGGTTCATGACCATGCTTCTACATTCCGCACAAATGTGTACAACCAGAAGCTCATGGGAATTGCCAACGCCATCTACGAGTACTGCGAAAAAGCAGGAGGAGGTAAGGGTGACTCCTACTACGAAGGTTTCATGGAGATTGGGGATAAGTACTACAACGAGGTCAACAGCGGTAACCCCAATCACAAAAAACTGAACCAGTGGGCCAGTGACATCAAAGAATTCACCAGCGACCTCAAGGGTGACGGCGACAAACTCGTGAGGAGCTGCGCAGATCTCATTGCCGATCTGAGTACATTTGAGGAGGAATGTACTAAGGATAAAACTAGGCTTGAGCCTGCACTCAGTGGGCTGCACTCAGCGCTTGTGGATAATGACGGCGAGATCAAGAATCTCGCGGCGCAGATAAAACTTGATCAGGGAGAACTCGCGAATGATCAGAATTCATACGACTGGGGTAAGTGAGGATCAAAAACAGTGTGGTGAGCTTATTTCTGACGTTCTTATCAGATATGCAAAAGGTCAACGAGGCGCCAAATTACATATGGATGTAAGTCGAAGTCCGTTATGTTTTTGAGCTTATCTTATTGTGGTACAGTTTTCCTATAGGTACTATCGTTGGTGGCACCATGATTGGCGTGTACAGAGACAAGGCAAAAAAAATGGCCGAAGCCATGAAAAAGCTGAACGAGAAGATCAGCAATGAGCAAAAGACATTCGAGGCCGATATTCGCCTGGCAGCCGACGTCGAGCTCATGCAGGTGAGCCAAACCTCATTACCGCAAAGTAATAATTTATCATATACTATATTAACACATTCTCTCTCCAGCATCATGGAAAAACACTACTCAACTTGATCCAGCCCGCCATCGGGACCCTAGAATTGCTACAGACGTGTTGGAACGACATTAAGTCCGATCTCGAGTACGTGGAGAATATGGTTAACAAGCCGACAAGCAATGGTGGAAGCAAGGATTCTCCATTTAAGAAGATGGAGCGTAAGAAGGTGCGCAAGGCGTGGAATATTCTCAAGAAGGAAGGTCAGTATTCTTCTGTACTACCAATATAACCCCAGTCCCTTCAATCATCCTATTCTATCTCTAGTAGATCGCAGATCACTGACGATAGCTATCCCTTTAGTGGAAGGATACCGTAAGCATGCCTATGTCTCAAATGTGGAGATTCAGAGCATTGAAGCTGCTATCAAGGCTTATGACTCTTAGAATAAATATTCTTAGTCTTTATAGTTAGCAACTTCTTTGGCAAGACAGTAGATAAAGGAGGTTTTAGTCAAGTTATGATGGAAATCAAATAGCTTTGTTACTTATCTTATGATCTTTTGATGATGTGAGTATTCCCGATTACCAATGATTTAGTAAAGATACAGAGAACTGTAAAAGCTATCTATTGTGCCAAAAGCGGAACCATTGTTCCAGTGTCATCGAGCTGTTCTCAGGCCTCCCATCCCAATCCCAGAAGCCCTCCCAGTCAGGCTGTGGCGAGCCGACGATTTGTTCGAGCGTTCCTTGAAACGAGTTCACTGAACAGTGTTGAAATGGTTTAGCATTATGTATCATTACACAAGCACGGCGTTAAAGTAAAACATATACTCACTTTGAACTTTGAGCTTTTTCCATTTCTTACTGATTTTCTTTTCTGTCCGTATTCGAATTAAAGATTTTTGGGTTTCGTCTTTTGCGATTAAATTTGCGAGATAATTCAGATCATCTATTAGATTTTGCCATATACCTATTCAACGATTAATAATCCTTGAGCTATGAGTATAAATTGAGATTGAGAGCTGAATACTTACCTTCCATAAGCTGTAATCCAGTAACAGGACCTTTTAACCCGTCGTGAGAAAGGGCGGCCAGCCGCTAATATAGTGCAGTGGGATATCAGCTTACATTTGTAATAAGGACAATTGGGATTTAGACACATACTCTAAGCTCTTTAAACCCCCAATCTAACCTGATTCTCTCACCTACTAAACTAGCTGCCGCGTCCTCAAAGAATGGCACCTTTGGTTGAAACTCGAAATGATGCCGGACGAAATCATCCACATGTTGATTGAATTTCTGTCCTCTCTCAGCTGCAGAACTGGCGGCAGCTTTCATGGATAGGCATATCGTGTCCAGGTTTTGAAGAGTGTCTGAGTTTAATGGGGATCCGGCTTCGATCTCAACTGCAAGTAGATCAGTAGATTGGACATTGCGATTCATTCAATGTTAAGGCCATTGCCTCACCTAGGATCTTTTCCATATCTGTAGCTATGGGATGGATATCCACATAACAAATCTTTAACATACCCCGAATATCGAGCTATATTTGAATTTAGAGATTAAAGGAGAGTTTCATTTTCAAAGCAAGAAACTAACCATGATTCTATCATCCCAATCACCCGGTAGCTGCTTGATATATTAAAGCATATCTTTTTTACATTGAGCCAAAAAGTCTACTAACCGGTTGAATCGCGGTGTACAACTGTTCCACCGCAAAACGTGTCTACTAGGTGTTAGATAATGTAGAGTCAAAGTGGAATGATGATGTAAACTTACTTCGTGATAGATTCGATATGGAAAATGACCGAGGAAGTCATTTATGAGTCCATCCCAAGAGGTAGACAAACTATGAAAAGCTTCTACGGCCTTGATAGATTCGATGTAAGAATCTTTATCAAGTACGAACCGATCCCCAATGAGCATATCGCGAGGTGCTAAGAAGTCGGGATTGTCTTCTCTGGCCATTATTGACTTTGAGAAATGAGAAATGAGAAAAGTGTAATTGAAAACCAAGCTCGATGTTATGATTGAGAGTATTGATACTAAATTATATAATTTATCTTATAAGAGATACAGTTGACTCTAATTGCTGACGTGGCCTGGCCTATTATTCCGGACGGAATGGCCATTCGTTCTAGATGCGGCGCGCGGATTGGTCGGCGCCGCCCAGTGGGCGAAAATTGGCCCTAGTTCGTTCCAGCGTGCGCGGCGGTACCGTGGTCCGTAGCGGCGGCGGGAGATGATGCAATATACATATAAAGATAGCTCTGCGTCTCCGCTTTCCGGCTATGTCTTTCTTACGCTGGCAGAGGTCGGATGGCGAGCGGAAAGCTGGGTTGCGCGGAGGAGTCTGGTATCGCTGCTGTTCCTCGATTTGAGAGGGTACGGATGGCCCGTACACATTTGTCATCCTGGGTATAGGCTCACACATGGGGGTCTATGCACGGCAATGCCGTTCTATCTGGCACAGCTCCACCTCTCGTTTCGGAGAGGGATATGCTGCTCGACAGTGTACACCGTATCTTTTTGCCGGACTGGAGGAGGAGGAGGAGAGCTGGGACTGGGATCAAGGTAAGGGTTATATAACGAGTAGATTAGGATCAATAGAAATATTATAAATACCTGACCTGATATCTCTTCGATGCGATTCCACTAATCTGTGCATTAACCCTACATATTTAGATAAGTGTACTAACCGACCGAAGTTTACTAGACTGACGATTCGATATGGAAAGAGTGTTACGACTACGGTCACGTGTTGACTGAAGGCCTTAGGCTCAGAAGGTTAACCACCCGTAGTTGGAGGGCACGACCGTCGCACCATGATAATATATTCATGAAGAAGTGGGTTTATGCCATCAGTGAGCATGGGAGAAGGAAAGACTATTCTAGATTCTGATCACACAGTCCGGCAGAAATGAATTGGGCTAAGCATTTCTGATGGACCTCTTGCATAATATAGACTTGCAGGTATTAATTAACAATACCAAAAGGATCTCTCCGTCTTTGGACCTGTTGTATCCTGCGCCAATTAAATACTCCGGCAAACACTTGTGAAGTTAAATTTAGAAGCGGGATTTCTAAGCTCCGATACCTTACCTAAGCACACCAGCTAGTTACTGTTGGTTACAGTAAACATCGCATCCCGCGATAGGTCCCAAATTCTACTCTCGCGCATACATAAGGGTCGGTCTCTATGTCCTTTATATATCCTCCGCATTTGCTCAGGGTCATTTTCTAATGGCCAATACCTCCAATCTAGACATCATCAGCAGTAATCCCATCAAGGACAAGCTCTGCGCTTTTCGTCAGCTCTTCGAATCAACGCGCGTAGATCTAGGTGTCGTTGAATCTTCCAATACTATGCAAGCTGTCCTTTCAGCAGCAACGGGGTATAGGTATGGCCCAACTCGAAAGAAAGCTAAATTTAAAGGCAGGTTATTCCGGCGCTGGACCCTTTTTGACTTCGCCTCATCGGCATTTCTTACGTAATCATATCGCACCCGCCAACCATCCTGTAAATACACTGAGTTAAATATTGATGGCCTCTGCGCAGTTAATTCCTGCACCTAGTGTGGCGGAAGATCAAGTCTTATGTAAACCTGCATAACAGCGTTGAGGCTACTAGAACGGGCGTTACCCGGGTAAATTGAATTAATCAATCAATCAATCAATCAATTCATTTCCTCGCCCTTTCTCATCGCGTCTTTAATTCTCCCTTCACGCTTTGAGATCGCGCCGCCCTCCTTCTGTCATTTCTACTAGGCTTCATGATATACCTACTCTATTATGGACGCTACCAAAGAAGCAGAGATAATCAATAGCCATCCTATCAAAGAAGGATTAATTGCTTTCCGTCGCCAGTTTGAATCATCTCGTGCTATTGAGGACATCCTTTCCGCAGAATCCGCCTCGGGTTAGTATCACTATCCAGCAAATAATTATCTTGCTAATACACATATAAGACCTGGTCCTTGATCTTATTGTGGCATTGCAGACCTTCCCGGCCGCTTGTATCCTATGTTCACCGATCGATCGCAAAAATCGTCTACGTACAGATTTATTCAGCCTTGGATCTAAAGTTGCCTTCAGAGATTTCGATATCAAGTCAACAATCCCTTTAATGAAACTAATTGTTAACAACACACCTGATATAGAGATATAGCATATTGTATTCAATCTGATTTTAATTACTAGCCCGAAACGAATAACACTACTGATTGCCTTCAAGAAAGCCATTTTCGACATACCGCTTCAATCCAGCTCGACTTCTCAAAAGGAAGTTGAACAAATACACAATGAAGTTGATCAGTGAATACTTGAAAAGCTTACCAAACAAGTTTATTATAATATCGAAGGTTTTTACAAACAATATTTCAAAGAGAAATCCTAGATAAAGAACACAAAGGATATTTACAAAAAGTTGAAGGCCCAATATACAAAAAGCTATTAGAACAAATGATTAGAGTCTTCACTTTAAGGTTCATTTTTTGAATGGTTTATAAAATTCCAGGATACTATTCTTAGCGGATTTGGCTATAAATATTATATATCAATAAACAAAGTATTGAAAAGCTTGGAGACTGATTACAAACTTAATATTTTTCTTATTTTCGCTAATATTGTTCTATTATATAACAAGTACGACTAATCAAATATATTTGTTATTAGAAAATATAAACAAAATTCCGATAAGGATAACTCTACAAAAACATTGGTATAATTGGTAGGGTATGTGTATAAGATATTCGGAAATCAATTAGAGTAACAATTCATTTCTGGTTTTATAATTTGCAAAAGTATAATATAATTCTAGATGTTTGATAGATTTAGTTTGTATAATTTCGAGAAGTTTGATATATATAAAAAGCCTGAGTGATTTATTAAGATTATTGCTGGATATATAATAATGATAAACACCGAATTGGAATTGAATATATTTGTTAAGAATAATGACAACAACAAGTATATTGTAATACAAAATATAAAAATTTCTTTGGAAAACAAATCAATTGCCTCAACAAAAGCAATAGTATATTATAAAACAATATATTATCGAGAAAAAAAAAGCGATTTCATAAAATAGAAATATATAGTCAAGTTTGCTTAACCGTTTGATAAAAGGTAATAGAAAGGAGAACTATTGAAATTAGCCAAAAAGAAAGGAGTTATAGGTATTGCTATATGATTCAATCATAAATAGATTATTATTAATAGTAATCCGGATACTATTTTGTATTTCTAATAAAATATAAAGTTCGGAAACTTATAAAAACTATCGAACAAAGTTTTTTGGGTCGACAGTAATCCGGAATCCAATCAAACATATTCTAAATCAAATCTCAAAGAAAGATTAGAGAATAGTTCAAATCATTTGAAGGATTTAGGAATTGATATAAATATATCTTCCTCTAGAAAGAAAAGAAAAAGAAATCGAAGACTTGATCCGAAAAGTATATTGAAGAGATCTAAATCCAATAATAGTTATGCCAACGGAATGAATATATGCATTAAAGAATGTGAGCCAAATACAATCGGCGCTCACAATATTCAAAAAACAGTAATTAACAACTTAGTTTACTACTGGAATGAGTGGCAGCGGAATAATATTGATTGTATTCAAAAAGCCAGAATCAACAGTTTCACAAATTGCGAAAGTGAGATGTACGATAACCGAGTGAACTATTGTTTAGTAACTTCACCAACTAAACCTCTCCGCGAATATCATTCAATTAGAAAGCTTTTAGAGGTACTATACAATACTATTCGAAATCATAGATCGCTACTAAAGAATAAAAAGATTATTCATCAGAATATTTCCGAAAATAATATCATTATTACTAAGCTCCTTATTGAAGATAACCCAAAAGGAAAACTAATTGATTTAAACTTAACAAAGGAACTAAACAATCTGCCAAATAAAACTCATCACCAAACTAGCACAATACAATTTATAATAATTAAGATTCTTAAAGACAATGATTATATATATCAGCACAACCTCGAGTCATTTTTTTATGTTTTCTTATAGATATACATCCGATATAACTACAAAGATACAAACAGACAAAAACCCAACAAGGTGATGAAAGTAAAGACAAATATACTGCGAGGTTGGTATACTAGGATATATACAGATATTACTTGGAATAAGGTAGGGGATATAGACAAAAATAGATTTGAGAAGATCATTGTGGAGTTTGCGCCAAAGTTCGAGAATCTCAAACCATTGGTTTACGAACTTTGATATATTCTTTTTCCAATTAAAAATGGAACAATCTTTATTGGCACATTCCACAACCATAGTATAATGTATAATAGAATGATTAAAACATTCAGCAATGCAATTCGCTTTATTCAAAATGAGGAATAAATAAATATATAGACAAAGCAACTAGGTATTAGTATTATGAAACGCTTTTTGGGGATATAAAAGGAATTTGGATCTTTTGTTTTTAAGGTATAAAAGGTCTGGGGAAAACTGTACGATATAGTGATACCAGGGATATCTTATTGTATAATACATCAAGAATTGATACTACTACTATGCTGAAGATGAAGTCTTGAACAGATGTTTCTTATATACAGTCGATAGCCATAAGTAGACAGTGAACCGTTTTTCCGACTTTAGTTATATGCCCGCCAAATTACATAATAAAACTGCCTCATTTAGCAAATTTAATCGATATTTTAAACAGCCTCAGCCATAAGTTTCACTCCGCTAGTGTCCGCAACTAGAATGCACAATCAGAGAGGTGTCCTTCCTTACTTAGTACATTTCATACCAAGGAAGATAGTAGAAATGTATCGCATGGTGAAGAAGCCAAGAAAAGACTAGTTCTCCAGGAAAGACTTGTCCATCAAGCAAGATTGTTCTTAAAAAAAGGGTAGTTCTTGAAAAAAGATTAGTTCTCATAGAAAGACCAATCCTTGAAATGAGATTAATCTTCCTAGTAGACCAGTATATAGAGAGAGACTGGTACAAAGAAAAAGAAATTATTTGAAAAGACTAATACATGGAGAGACTGGTACGTAAAGAAAGACTAGTACGCAGAAAGAGAAATATTTTGAAAGGACTAATACGCAGAGAAAGACTAGTACCTAAAGAAAGACCAATTCTTAGAGAAAAATTATTTTTGGAAAAGGATCAGTCATCTAAAAGACAACAAAAGAAAAGCTTATCAAAAAATAATTACTCTTAAATAAGATCTATTCCTATTTTCTGATCATTTAATTAGATTATTTCTATATAGAATAGAGATAAATAAAATATTGATCCTGAAAGGTATACTAGCTGAATAAGATATCTCTTTATCCGCTAAATAAGTATAGTAGTTTCATAAATTTCGGTGATCTGGTGTGCGGCTTTTTTCGTTCACGTGAAGCACACGGTGATTAAATAATTCAGGCTTATTGATACCCTGCCCTGATTAATCCGAAAAATGCTAGATCATTAGTAAGCAATGAAACGAAAAAGATCACTGATGAAGAGATTCTAATATATGCTGTATGAAAATCACTTTTCGATTATATAACCTATTTTAGATTCTACATCTTGAGCACAGAATAATGATATAACTTATTAAGACAAAATTTTCCTTACTCTAAGTTATAATATATATTATACATTATACTTTTCTTTTCTACTTGAAGTTTCTCCATTAATTATAAGCTTTTATTAGGTATTAGATCTCGAAAAGACCTTTTTTATATTATTTTCGTTTTATTTCCTAGTGAGTATAATCATCCTGACTTTCTATCAATTCATTCAATACCTTGCATTTGACTAGGATTTTTCATTATTGATTTGAAAATAATTATTTTATTACTTTGTATTTAATTAACACTATTGAATATCATTTCTAGATTGAGAATAATATAATATTGTTTTTTATTCATTTATCTTTTCTTTTTTTTTATTAAAGTTATAAATTAGTTATTAATATTTGAGGCTATATTATAATTATTGATTTGCTTCTTATACAACTAACATTGTTATTAAACTAGTTAAAGCAAATCATCAAAATATCCTCACTTTATAATTCTTGTAGATTCATTTTTGAAAAACAGTTTATTATTTTCCAGATTTGATATATTCTGTTTATGATATTGATATTCTTCATTATCGATATTGTGTAATAATATTGATAAATATTTGTTTACAATTCGTTTTATTGTGACGATCTAGCCTCAGGCCGAGATTAGTCATCCATTTGCCCCACCTGGCAGGGCAAATCTCGCTTCGCTTTGGTCCCCTCTTGGTCCTCTCTTGGTCCTCTCCTGGTCCCCTCCGGATCTATAAAAGCTTCTTATAGGTTTACTCTTTGTATAATAGTTTGTTATTCTCTAGTTACGATAATTGATTCTTTTCTATAATGCCTTGAACCTGTTATCGTCACATTTATTATTGGATTCACTTGGGGGGGGGGTATCGTCGACTCGAATCACTGTATACAGCACTGTATAACCTATATAAAATGAATAATATAAATTAAAATAATCTAGAATAAAATATAATTTTTCCCATTATATATATAATAAAAAGAATCATATGATTTACTTAAATATATAATCATATATTCTAATATAAACAGAATTTCCATTTTTCAATAAAAATTCGAAACGTACAACATAAAGAATGAATTGTATTAATTATATCCCTTGAAATCTAAAACCTTGAATTAAAATACTTTTTCTTTTTCTTCTCTTTATCTTCTTCATTCTATAATCAAACTAAAAAATAAGATTTGAAGAATAAATCGAATTGAAAATTGTATATAAATGAGGAAGAGTTTTATTCGCTAGAGTAAAATAATCAAAAGGGGGATATTGAATCGATTCAATCGAGTAAAGTAACTTTATATTCAATTAGATTTGAAATGGAATTGAGAAAGGGGTATCCAATTATTATATAAAAATGAATAAAAATAAGTTATTCTTTTATTCCTTTACAAAACTTGAAATATGTAAATGATTGGATTCTTTTTGGTGAAGAGATAATAGTTTGAAGTTTGCAAGGTTTTAAAGCAGTGTATCTTCCCAAGGGTATAAATGGAGGTCGAATTTGTATAGAATTTGTGAAACTATTTTGTCAAATAGCTCGTATTGTAGTAGACTCTTCAACTTTATAACCTTTTTCCTTTTTCCTTTCGAATCGAATTAGATTAAGTCTATTGTTTCTAATAGGCAAGCCTTTTTCTGATTTAACAGATATATAAAGGAAAGCGTTTTGTATTATAAAGTAAAGAAGATTGAACAATTGTTTTTGATACAAAAAAGGATATTTTGTTTTATGAGATGAAGAAGAAAGGTTTAATAAAAGGTTCCTAATAGAAGAAAAGGAAACGGAGTGATTCTTTTCGTACAAAAGAAAGGAGTTCCGAATTCGAAAAACATACTAGGCTTTGAGCAGAACATGATGGACACAAATTAAACTAATAATCTATTGAATTATACAAATATAGTAATCTAATTTATAAAATTAATGATCTATTTAATCCTAAAGAAAATACAATTATAATTAGGGATCTCTTTTTAATATATAATTCGAAAAGATAGTATAGGGAATATAGTATTCTAGTTCTTTTATACAAATCGTATGTAAACTCAGTCTAGTACAATCTTATTCGTTTTTTCAAAAGATATCTCTTCAAATAGTTTCAATCACCATCTTCATCTTTATATAAATACCTTTATACGAATCCTCAGAATAGTAATCTAATTTATGAATATCTTTAAATAAAGGTAAACACTAATTAGTATTGGATTCATTTGGGGGGGGGGGTATCATTGACTCGAATCATTGTATACAGCATTGTATAGTTTATATAAAATGAATAATATAAATTGAGATAATCTAGAATAAGGTATGATTCTTCCCATTATATATATAGTGAGAAGAATCATGTGATTCGCTTAAGCATGTAATCGTATGTTCCGACATTTATAAAGCTTTATAAATTAAAAGTTCCCGAAATCTTTTTCAAATTAATATCTTTCGATTTAAAGATATTAAAAGCTATTTCAATTATATAATTTGAGAAATCTATATTTATAGCTTCAATAAAAAGGTCTTCAGATTAGTATTCTAAATTTTAATCAAAATAAAATATCAACTTTTAATTTCTGAAATATAAATAATAGAAATATATATTTATTGATTATTTTGGTTATTGTAATTAAATTATTGTATGAATCATTGGTTACTTTTTGATTCCCATTATAAAATAGTACAAATCACAAATTATTACATTAATTAAAGCTTATTTTGCTACTTTACATTACATTACATTTGAAATTTCAAAAAGTATGAATCTAATACAAAAATTAAATTCATATTTTTTATTAAAGTATTTAGTCTTTATTTTCAGCTCTAATTTTATATATCAGTAAAAATTTGACTAAAGATCTAATAACCAAAGAGAATAACAAATGTTAAAGTTATAATTAATAACTACATCGACAGCTTAAACACCATCTAAGTTAATACTCTTACCTCTTATATAATTAAATAACAATATATTCTTTTTAAACTCGACTAAATTATCTAAATGTAATTTTCCTCCGTTATATAGTTTCATATTAACAACAAACAAACAACCAGTATTACTCTTTTCAATAATTCCAAATTATAATCAAACCCTTTAACAATATTTCCATATACAAATAGCTTATTAATATATTAATAAATATTTATAATTAATTATAAGCTAAATCAAATATAAAATCTTCACTAAAAAGAGCATAACCATAATATTTATACATTGATTTTAAAAAATAAGATTAAAATCAGAAACTAATATTTACAAATCTTTTTATCTATATAAATTTGTATTAAGATACCATTACTATAATAACTCTAATTTTTTATAATATTTAGATTCTCCAAATATTAGAAATCCAATTCATCCTTAAACCTTAATAATTCAATTCTTTTTACCTGAATTATATCCTTATCACTTTTTTCAACAATATTTTCAATCCATTTCAATATTGTACAAATCCATATATTCTTTTGAAACAAATGGTTTTAGACTTTTTTCATTTACTTTAATTGCTGCAAAGATATCTTTACAACTTTGAATATATTAGTTATCAATATTATAAGAATTTAAATTTAAATTATCTAAACTTGAATTAAACATATTAAAGTTTTTTTGTTTTCTGATTCTTGATTTTCTTATATCTATATTAAGCGTATAAATATTAATATAAAATAATATTTCTGATTTATTATCCATTTTAATTAAATCAATTATTAAAGGTCAAGAAAAAGATAATACTTGATACTTATTAGTATCTAAAAATAAAATATATTTTATAATTTTATCAAAACATTTTCATCTTTTTTTGAATTTTGTATACAATCTCCATAATAGAAGCTTTCAATATTAAAAATCTTTCTCCAAAATTCTTTTTCAATTGATTAATCTTTAAAATAAAATTAAAAATATCAAATAATATTTGTGTTCATTTTTTAAAATATAATTTATTATTTTTAGAAACCTTCTTGAATCTTAAAATCACTTTAAGTCATTTAAGAATTTTGATAACAGAAATTAAGATGATTAATAGTTTTAAGATTTTGAAAACAAATAAACTAACCAACATGTCATTTATAATATTCTTTTTTATAGACTGATATTTGTTTAGCAAATTATTTTATAAATTTAATTGTATTTTTTGTATTTCATTCTAAAGATTTGTTAATGTTTCTATTAAATGAAAAAAGATATTTTTATTTATTTCTATTTATTTCCTCTTTATTTTATTTGTTAACTTTTGATCAAATATAATCTTCTCAATAATCTTTTCAGATTGTTTCAAATATACTATAGTTGAAGTGATATTAATGATATTAGAAAGCAGTAATGATTCCATTTTTCAATGGAAAATTTGGCTAGAGGATTCTGTATTTAAGTTATTGAGGTTTAAATTATATTTGTTAATATTGGAATCGATAATCAAAGTTGTATTAGATAAGTTGTAACGATTGAGTTCAAGGCATGGTCGATAATTAATAATAAATAATGAATTGAAGTTAACAATCTATACAAAAGAATATTACATTATTAAATACAAAAATAAAGGATACCATATCCTTTTATATCTTTTACTAATAGAACCTTAAAATTCTACCAATAGAACCTTTTCCCCTACCCTGATAGATATAATTCTTTAATTCATTATATCACCCCCTCTTCCGAAAGTAGTAATACCCTCATTATCCTTTCTTCTATTTCTTTATATCTCTCTTACCTTCAATCTTAATTTCTACATCAAACACAACTCTTTTTTGTAAAGCTAAAAATGAGAGTAAAATATTATAATCCGATTCTGAATCCGGAATCTCAATAATATAGATCTTCTTTGTTTTGATAGTTTTCCTTGATGTATATCTAATAACTATACCAACTTTGTTATTGCAAATATACAAAATTCTTTCTTTTTTAGATTTCCTAATTTCTTTTAAAAATAAAAAAAAGATAATAAAGAATTCGTTTTTAAATAGATTCAAGATATTGTAAGACAATATAATTAATTCATTTTCTTTGAAAAAGGTTGAAATTATAAAAAGCGATTTTATTGAGATCTATTTTTTTAATAAGATCGTAATTATTTTGATATTGTTATTACAAAGGTCAAAACATTGGTTTTCAGGGTTCCTAACTCCCTATTCTTTGCTTTTTATTAAAACTCTTTGGAGACAATCGAGGATTATTGTATTAATAATTTGGTAGCTATTGATCTATGATTTGATTTAATAAAGAATATAAATCAAAAAAATAATAAACAAAATGTTATACTGCCATTCTTCCATTAAGTCGCACACCCTACTTTTGGGCCACCCCCCTTTTGGGCCACTTTTTCACACCAAAAACAAAGAAAATCACGATTTTTAATTTCTTCATTTATTGATATTATTGATTGAAATCTGGAATATAGATTCTTTATTTAAATATAAGCTAATTTTGAGATTTTCAGATTTTTAGTAATTTTTTGTAATAAGATATAAATAATTAAAATATTGATTTTCAAATTTATATGAGAATCACATACAAATTCGAAATTTTGATAAAAACATTAATAACTTTTCAACAAAAATTACTAAAAATAAATTATAAAATTTTATTATATTCTTTTATATATTTGTATATAAAAGTCTAAGCTCTGAAATTTTATCATCTTGTATTAAGATTCTATTTGAGATTTTAAAATTTACAGGGATTAGAAATCAATGATTTCTTTATAAATCGATATTCACTCATTTTTTATAATCTTTTTTGTATTTTGTTATAACAAATATTTGAAAAATTTTATAAAATTTTACAATTTATTTTTAGTAATTTTTGTTGAAAAGTTATTATTGTTTTTAATAAGATTTCAAATTTGTATGTGATTCCTATACAAATTCGAAAACCAATATTTCAATCTTTTGAATTTCAATCAAAAAAATTATAAAAAATCTAAAACTTTTATAATTGATTGATATCTATATAAAGATTATATATATGAAGTTTCATTAAAATATATTTAGTTTTGAAGAAAATATTAATATATCAAAATGACTAGTTTTGGTGTAAAAAGGTGGCCCAAAAGGGGGGTGGCCCAAAAGTAGGGTGTGCGACTTATTTCAAAATATTCTCAAAACGTAACAATTCGGGGTTCTTTCTAATTATACATTTTATTATTTTATCATTAGAATTTCTTTTATAATTCCATATTGTATTTCATAAAGTTTTTATATTCAGAATATTTGGTCTAAACTTCGACTTCGATACAATTACCAGCCTTCCAAAGTCTTTCTTTTTTTTCGAATTGAAATAGTTTGATTGTTTTATTTTTAACATCAAGCAGATTTTTGATAATTTGCCTTTTTATTAATTCTATTATATTGAATTATACCTATCGACCCGAGATTCATTTGATTTGATCAATAATTCCGATTAGAGAAATTGGTTTCTCAAATTGAAAGATCACCAGAGCCAATGTTTTTTCTATACTTAATTCTAAAACAATAAAGTTTATAGATAATTTAAATTGTTTTTATGATACAACTTCATCCACAGTAGTTTTTGCAAATTAACTGTTATTATCAGGAAAAAAGGTTTTGTTATTATTCGATTTGTTTGCTAACAAATTGTTGCATACAGGGATTCTTAATGACAACCCTCTTCGATGAGATGAGCTAAAGAAGCTAATAATCGAATTTATATTGTATTTAAAGAAATATAAAGCGAATCATATAAGAATAGTGTAATAGATTGATAATTGATATAAAATTAAAGAAAGAGGATTGTATTTTATATAGAGAAATATTTATAGTAAACACAGGAAAAAGCAAGTATGAAAAACAAATACAACAAGATGCTTATATATCACGGAGGATAGCTACGTCAGTGGTCACCTTTGATAGAGAGATAATAGGATAAAGGATTAATAGACTAGATTAACTTGAGGATTGATCGTAATAATCAGTGTCCTCTATATATACCCAAAATAGGCGATGTAGGCGCTTATTTGGGAAAGATTATTATCCTAGTAGACTATGTAATGAGTGGAGTAGCTAATATAGTGATAATGTAATTGAGATCGATTATAAAGGCTGATCTCGATGATCGGGGCACGTGTGTAGCACGTGATATTGCGTGACATTATAGTAAAACAGAACTTTTGGAAGATAGAAATAACAGATAAATCAAGGAATTTTTTTTTTTTTTTTTTTTAGATTTTCTGGTTTTCGTGTGAGGTAAAGAGTGAGGAAGTTTTTTTGTATCACTGAATCCATAGATTTATTATCTGCCAGATAATTATAATTGTTTATTCCTTTTTTCCAGGTTTGAATTCAAACTAGTAAATCTTTTGACAATCCCTTTATAATAGAATATCGAATATAAAAATCTTAAATCTTATAAGGAGAATATATTATATTGATACAGTAGTATTAGTTGAAATTATTATCATATCCCATCCATTTTACCTTGTATTGTAGTTAGTTATAAAAAAAACTTGAAATCCAGAATTTCTTGTACTTCATATTTTGTATTGTTTGTAATAGAAATGGGGGATGGGGGATCTTGATTTTGACCAGAAACTAGATTATTGATAGCTTTATATAGTTTATTAGGAGAGAAGATTTTATAGATTTTTATACTTATAGGGAAATCGATTTTATAAAAATAGCCAATCTTTTCCAAAATTTGGTAAGAATTAGCCATTTGGAGATCAAATTTCTTACTAGATCGATCGGTAAAAAAATTCTTGGTGATAACATATACATAATTTTTTATATCAAAATGGATAGTGTGGCGATGATTATTTATATTTCTAATTTTCTTGTTTTATACCTTTTTAATAATAGCTTTGGTTATCTCCTAGGCTTGATATATATGTTTAGTAAATATCCGGGTATCAGTATACATCAACTTTTTTGTGATTGTGTTTGGTATTGATCTTGTTTAATTAAAAAAAGTTGAGGGAAGATAATTATTCTGAAGTTTGAAGGGGGATATACCTAAATTTTTATATGGAAAAGTTAGTTGAGTATAGTCTATTATTGGTAGTAGGTTTAATCAATTATTTTGAAAATAATTGATATATAAATATAGTCTTTAATCAAGGTATTGATTTATAATCTCAATTTATTTATTTGTTTGTAGATAGTAAATATTGAAAGCTTAAGTTTTACTTCTAAAATGTGGGAAAATTCGTTTCAAAAGTTTGATATAAATTGTGGATCTCTATTTGAGGTAATAGTTATTGAAGTATCTTTTTAATAATAGATATTGTGTATATATATTATTGTTATTTCTTTTGTTGTAATAATTTTGAAGTATAGAATACAAATTAATTGTTTAGAGAGTCTATCGATTATAATAAAAATATAATCAAAACCTTTTTTATCAAGGGGGAAGGATTTAAAGTTTATGAAAACATTTGTTTATAGTCTAAAAGGTATCAGTAAAGAGTGGAGAAATCCTGATATTTTATTTCTTGGAATTTGATAATTGTGATATTTTGTATAGTTTTTGATATATTATTTGATGAATATAAGGATTCTTTTTCAATAATATTTTATTTTTATTAATAGCTTTGTTTTGTTTCTTTTTGGATGTGTAAAAGAAATTTGAGTATATATTTCATCGATTAGAACTATTTTCAAATTGTTTGTATTTAATATTATCAATTGGTCTTTATATAATAATAAATTATTGTGTAGTGAATATTCCTTTTTGAAATTAATTATTAAATTATGTTGGTTTTGTAGTGTAAAATACTCTCAATTAACAAGAAGTAATTGATCGATAAGGTTTAATTTCTTTTAATCAATAAAAAATAATAATACAATCTTTTTCTTCTTTATATTGAGATTATTTGTGATTTAAAAATCTAATATAGAATTGAAAAACAAAATTTGAATTTGATATTTTGATTTAATTTTTTTTGTATAGTGATTTTTTGATTATAATAATTGAATATATTTGTATAAGTATTGTTAATTCTAGAATAACAAATAATCTCGAATTAGAAGATAGAGAGGATCTTGGTTCAATTAGTTTGATATTGATTAAAGATTTTTTTTGTTATAAAATATTCTAAGGATTTATGATTTGTAAGAATTCTAATATAATATAAAGTCTTTGTAAATTTGGGTTTTTAATGTTTGAATGCCTTAATGATTGTTAGTATTTTTTTATTAAAAATAATATAATTTATTTCGGTAGGGAGTATTGTTTTTTGAAAAATGTAATCGAATACTATTATCCATTATTTTGTAATTGAGAAAAAACATTTTCAATAATTTTATTTGAGATACTAGTTTTAATTATTGAGAGGAGGTGGGTTTGATAATGAATTAGGATTGGTGTATTTATAAATATATTTTTTATTTTTTGAAATTTATTATATAATCTGTATTAAATAGAAAGGGGATATCTTTCCTTATGAATAATATTAAAGATCTAGTTATTCAACCGTAATCTTTTAAAAATCTTTTATAGAAGTTATAAAATCTTAGGAAGGATTATACACCTCGAATGTTTGTTAGGGGCTTTTAATCTTTAATAATAGATATCTTATCGAAATTAATTTCGATGTTTTTTATAATAAATATAAATTTTAAGTATTTTATACATTTAATATTAAATTTATATTTATTAATATCAATCTATAATCCAACCTTTTTCAAATGAAATAAAACTTTGAGAATATAGAGTTTATGCTTGTCTTTGTTTTTCGAGTAAATTAGAATATCATTTAGATATATAATATAAGTGATGTCGAGAAGGTTGAAGAGAATGTTGTTTATATATTTTTGGTAAGTTGTAGACTTATTGATTAGATTAAAAAATAGAATTTTATATTTGTATATATTGTAGTGAGTATGAAAAGTAATTAAGTTTTTGGAGTTTAAATGTATACAAATTTGGTAGAAAGTTTGTTGGATATCTAATTTTGTAAAGATTTTTGTTTTAGAGATTTGTATGAATGTTTTATTAATAAATAAAAAAAGGTATTTATTTCTTTTAATAATTACATTGAATCAATGGAAATCTATATAAAATTATAATTCTTTATTAGCTTTTTTAACAAATAATATTGGTATAGCAAATGGGGAGTTGTTGATTTCAATAAATCCCTTTTTTAGATTGTTTATCAAATATTTTTTTATGATTAGGAATTCTTTTATAAATATATTATAAATTGATAAGATTCTCAATTATATATCTGAGGATATTTCGATACAATGATTATAGGAAAAATGGACTGATAGTTTGTTTAATTTGTATTTCGAAAAGATATTTAGGTAATTATGGTAGTTTGTTGATATTTAATTAATTAATTGTTTTAATTTTAGGTTATTAGTATTCTGTAATTTCAAATCAATGATTGAATTGATTTTATAGATATTTATTGTAAATAATATATTATTACGCCGATGAGTATGGAGTCGGAATGCTTTTGTTATAATCATAGTAATATCTGTTGAAGAGATTTTGGAAATAATCTGATAGTTTTTTTGTATAATATTTTATTTTAAGAAGTGAGAGTTTTTGCTGAAGATGCTATTGGCAAAGGGTTTAGATTTTATTGGTAGAATTTTAAAGGATATTTTAGGGGAGATTTTCTAAATTTGGGTATAGAATTTATATATATGTTTTTTAGTATTTTATTTGTATTTATTATAAGAAGGAGGTAGTGGAGGTAATACTTTTGAAAGTTTTGAATATAAAGTATTGCAATAGGAGATGTTATTCTAGTGGTTTAAATTTGGGATTGAAGATTTAAGGGATATCTAAAGTATTAGAATGGTTTGGGTAAAATTTGGAATAGGTGGAAAGTTTTTTGATTAGAGTAATTATCGATTAAAAAGTTATACTCCTATATTGTGATTTGTTAATCAATAATTGTCGAATATAATATTTCAGATTATATTGATTAGTAGAAAGGGGGTTCAAATAAAGATCCTATTATTTATTTGTAAAATCAAATATGTATAGTAAGTTACTAATATTTCTTTATTCCTATTATATTCTTTAATAGATATAGAGTATTCAAGGACATTAATAAATATACCAATATATTTGGAAAGTGAATTTGCAAAAAAAAATATTAATTAGTAAATAAACTATAGCTTTAATATTTATTAGAGTAAATATCTTTATATAAAGTTTGTAAAATGAGATTTAATATAATAGTATGAAATTCTTTTTGTTGAGGAGGCTTTGTAAATCAATATATTTTAGATTATATTGAAAATCTTGAAAAAAGACTTTTCTAAGATTTAATTCTTTTCTGATTTATGAGAATCATAAGAAAAAGAGTCAATTTGGGGATTGATTTTATTAGATTTTTTATCTATAGGAAAAAATTTATTGGAGCCCATTTTATATATTCCTTTGAATGGATATATGTGATCTTTCATCTATCTCTTTATTTTGTATTTACAATAAGTCTTTAGAGTTTTGGTTCTTATTTCTGGTGATGGGTGTAATATAGAAATCCTTAAAATTATTATTAGATTTAATTTTATTAAGGGAATTGCTGGTTTCAGATTCTTATCTAAATCTAAGTTTGAAAATTTGATTCAGTTTTTTGTTTTAAATTTTGTATTGGCAGTTTTTAATCGAGTATCGATATTAACTAAATAATTAATATAATCTTTGAGTTTTAAATATATATTTATAATAATTAGAGTAATATTACAAAAGTTAGAAGAGATTTTGTAAACAATTTCTCTATAATAAATGCTTTCAGGAATTTCTGCTTTAGAAACTAATTTCAAGAATTGGGTATAAAATTAATAAAAGATTAAGATATCTATATATAAAACTTTAAAATCTTTAATAATTAGTTTCAAACGATTGAATACTAAAAAGATAATAACTAAAAAGTCGATTATAGCTTTAGGGATTCAGAACTCTACCCAAATCATTCAAGATATCAAATGGTTCTGTACTATACCTATAATCTAATTGAATACAATCTGCACTTTGAATTATTCATCTGAATAATGATTTACATTATCAAGCAATTTTCTTCAACAAGGATTCTCTATATCTCAAAAATAGGTTTGATATTATCATCCAAGAATTTTAAATCTTTAATTTTATTATTAAGTTTTTCTACTCAATAGAAGTTATATAAAAAAGCCAAAAATCAATGATTTTTTATAATAAATAAAATCTAACAAAATTTGAAAAAAAAAACGGAGGAGACCTTCATCAATATCAACAACAAAATGAATTTGGTTTTTCTATTAAAAGAATTAAAAAGCAATCCAATTGTTTTTGAAGTTTAGTGTTTTATCAAATAAGTTTTAATTTGATTGGAATAAAGAGGTGGATAATTATAATAACTTTTCTAAATACAAAGTCTGAGGGGTTTGCTAATATAAACAACACGGAGTAATCGATTATAATTAGATTTATAACTCTTTCGGATATAGAATCAAAGAGATTTGCTAATATAAGCGGTATATCGATTTCAACCATTTTATATCTTTTCAAAGGTTGGGGTACTTCTTTGATATTTGATAATTATTCTAAGGATTCGTTTTCAGAATCTTGAATAACTACTTGAAACTATTTTGAAAGATTGGGCTACTGATTATCTAATTATAAACTTTTTGTTATAATAACTTTTGTAATAAGAATCATTTTAATAGATTTAAATAAGTAATAGATTTTTAGGGGGATTTGTATCAGAAATACTTATATATATTTTCGACTTGGATTACTAATGAAGTTTTAGCTAAATATTCTATTTTTTCTAGGATTATAATATGAACTTGATATAATGTAATGATTGGGTTCAAGGTATAATCGATAATTAATAATAAATAATGAATTAAAGTTAACAATTTATATGAAAGAATATCAAGTTATTGAATACAAGAATAAAGGATACCATATCCTTTTATACCTTTTATTAGTAGGACTTTAAGGTCCTACCAGTAGAACCTTTTCCCCTGCCCTGGCAGGCATAATCCTTCAATCCG
This sequence comes from Botrytis aclada, assembly GCA_014898285.1. Classification (NCBI taxonomy): domain Eukaryota; kingdom Fungi; phylum Ascomycota; class Leotiomycetes; order Helotiales; family Sclerotiniaceae; genus Botrytis; species Botrytis aclada. The sequence continues at coordinate 495,003 of RCSV01000001.1, read as the reverse complement.
TTACATAAGTATAGATTATAGAAATTTATTTAAGTTTTTTAATCAATTTTGCTATTTATTTATTTATTTATTTATTTTAATTTACATCCAGGGGGCAAGCCGCAGGGGCTCGCCACAACCTCCTAGAAGGTACTAGGGATGGACTATACTAGCAGGAGTGCCGGTATAATTATGTGTTCCGTTTTTCTATGGCTGTAATGTAGGCCAAGGGAAAGGTGGCTAAAGGCACTATACGCATTTCTACCACTTGTCTTTTATTTGTAATATCAGTACTATTTAACCCATTTCATGCTGGGTAGTTCAGATTTGTGGCTGATTATAGGGCCCTATATTATTAGTTTTTGTATATTGCAATTTGTATGTAGTAATGGAAAAGGGGAAACAGTTCTAGAGGGGGGTGCAGTTCTAATTGATAATATGAAAATAGAAGATCAAAGGCTTTTTAGAAAAGCTGAATGTAGTTACTCGAAGTAATTAATGATTGTTAGGAAAATTGTGAAATTTGTTGGGATCTTTAAAAAAAGAAAGAGATAATCGATTATATTTTTTATATCTTATAGAATTGAATTGGATTTGTTTAGTTAATTATTGAATTGGGTATAGAAATATTGATAGAATATTAGATGCTCAAGCTCTTTATTGTATTTACAAAAGCATTCTGAGGTAATATTATTATACTGAAAGTATTAATAATAGAATACAAAATCCCTGTATTTAATTCTAAGTATTACCAATCGCTAAAGAATAAAGTAAAGAAAAATAAATTTCTTAGATTTCTTGACTTAATAGCTAAAATACTAACAACAATATTAGCCAGTAAAGAAAGCCTCATTTTATTTCTATTATTTTTGTTTTACCTCTCGTTTAAGGGTTTTAATTATTAAGCTTATACTACTAATAATGGGAAGCAATAAGTTATTGTTTTCGATACAATCGCTATAGATATTTAGATCGATAAACTAATTAACCTTCTTGTTTTCAAGGATTTTAATATATCCAAACAATTATTGGATTACTATTTGTCTATTCCTTATGATTTTATAACAATGTAGAAATATTTATTAGAATAAATCGGAGGTGTTGTTTCTAATATATCAAATAATTGAGATGTTGTTGATATATATAATGATTTATTCAATCAATTTCAATTAAATAATATACTTCAAATCTTTTAGAGTATTTACTATCTTGATATCAAAGATATACAAAAGTGGGTTGATTGTTCTATAATTGGATGCTATTGGAAATTGTTCCCGATAGATTGTATAGCTGTAACCAACTATCTTTTACCCTCAATGATATTGTTTAATGCTATCCAAAAAGATTATGATATAATTGTTAGATAGATGATTCTATTATTATATGAATTCAAATAACGTAACGTATGGGGAACTCGGACATATGGGGAACTCGAACACTTTTTCGATTATTCTATACGCGATCTTGTTCTACGAGCCACACAATCCTCCAATTCCAATTCTAAATCACTTGAACTATTCTCTAGCTCTTTTTTTTCAATCTCTTCTTCTGATTCTTCAATTGAGTGTTTGTATGGCTATCCTTGTAGCTTTTTCTTCTTCGGTTTTTCTTTTGCTTTATATATTATTTTCAATACTTTTTTAGTACTAAAGACAAATTGATCTTGTAATTTGATTCTTTTGTCTTTAGTTCTTTTCTTTTGAATTTCAATTACTTTTTGAGCATTAGAGAATTGTTTCCGAAATAGAATTATCTTAGTATTTTGAGATTCAACAAGTCTAATTATTCTTTTGGTATATCAACAAATTAGTAATACAAGAGAATCATTGCTTATTAAAGTTGTATTAAAGATCTGATTTACTTGTTTTAGTTTTGTTTTATTTGAAGGAAAACTCTTGAGTATAGATAAGTCTAGGTTTTGATTAAAAGTTTTCATTTGTGAAATAGAAGATTGCTGGGAGAAATTAAATGGTAATAAATCGAGTACTTTTCGTGAGGCAAAAGGTACTAAACCAGTTCCTTTTCAGTTAGCTTTAATATTAAAAGAATTCAATACTTTTTTTCTAATATTTTGAAAGAGTTCTACCTATTCAGCTCTTTGGATTTGCTTTACATTAGCTCGAGAATATCGATCGACCTCTAAAGTATGATATCGTTTCATTGGTCCATACACTACAATATCAAGTGGCTAAAGCAAATGAGAGCAATAAGGAGGTAATATAAGTAAATCGATATTATTATCTATATAGAAAGCAATAAAGCTACTTGTAATATAGCTTGAATAACTATCTATGATCAAAAGTCGAGATCGGTCACCTAACACTTTCTTAGATTCTGGTTTGAAAACCCTTTTTAATTATTCTAATCCATAGCTATTTGAGGTCCATCCATTTGTATTAATAAAGAACTGCTAGCTTTAAGGTGTGTCCTTTGGAATCCATGCAGAATTCGTATTCTGAGCCTTGAAAATGACTATAGGTGATAGAGCATTTCCAACTACATTGATATATTCAAATGCAATTATCCATTCTTGCTTGTTAGCTGTAACTTTCCAATTCGATTTCTGAGTAGAATCGATTATAATGCGTGTACTTTGAGTACTTCCAACTCTAAATCCAATTTCATTCATATTATATATATCATTTAATTTATACTTTCGCTTAATAAGATGTGTGCGAAATGTGTCAAACCAAGTCTAAATATTCTTTGGAGTTGCTTTTTTAACCCGATTAAACTTTAATTGATGTGAATAGTATATTTTAAATTTTGGATATCGTTTTTGGAATCTATAGATTCATTTGTGGCCTATAAATAGAATTTCTGTTGAGGTAGGATTTCGAGATGATGTGATCCGAACACATCGAAGACGAATTTCGTCGGCCATTTCCTTCACCAATATAGGTGTAGCAGGGAATCCAGTGATGGTAAGTCGTGAAATCCATCGTACAAGAGTATTTTCTTCTGCGTTTGAAAGAATTTGAGCCATTTCGTGGGTTTGGGAACGTGTTTTCTTCCCAGCCAGCCTATCAGCTAGGGTAGACTTAGGGACTTCAAAATGCTCTGCAGCCTTTCTAATTGATTTAAATTCTTTCAATTGAAGTGAAATTATAGCCTTTTGAAGCTTCTCTTCAATTTGAGCAGATGTAGAAGGTGATTGGGTATGCATAATAAAAGTTATTGCGGTTTCAAGTTGGTGATGGGCTAAAAGTGTCCGAGTTCCCCATATGTCCGAGTTCCCCATACGTTACGTTATAACTACTTTTTTTTTTATACTTTCTATAGAGTTGGTATGGCTTCCTGTAAAGAAGTGTAGTAAAGAGAGTATTGATCTCGATGCTTTTAGAATCAATCCAATTAATCTGTAAAGGTTGATATTGTTTATTTTATATTGAAATACCTATACTAAATGAATCATTAGTAAATAGTTTTTGTTCACCTTACAGAATCGGAATGCAAATCTTATTCGTATTTGTTCGAATACTAGCTTGTTAAATGATAATCTAAAATCTCTTAGGATCACAATAATCAGAGTTGTATATTAAGCAAATAGAATTCCTTTTATTATTAAAATGATTATTCAATCAATCTTAATAATATAATTGCTTAGCCTTATACTCATCATTATATTACAAATAATTCCCTTTATCCGATTTGACTTTATTCGATCTATATATTATACCTCGAATCCATAAAGGATAAAGAATAGGATACAAATAATCACTATCTTATATAATATTGTAACTAATGAATTGTAATATATCTATACAAACTCTTTGATATACCTTACAATTTTATAGACTTTTGCTTTTCGTTTTATTATATATCTTTTGAAGAATAGTTTCTAATCAAATCAAACTTTTAGCCAATATAGAACTGATTGAATAATTTTATTGCCCAATTTATTGATAGAGTGGATCGATATTTTGTTATTCATTTCCAGATATAGGGTATATACCTTTTTCCTTTAGAAAAGATATATCATTTCTAGCTTTTTTGATATAAATATTATATAATTTTGTTTATTTTATTAAAAGATTTAGTAAAGATTGTATTTAAGGAGGCTAATATTTTTGTATACATTTTTGGATATGCAATAGATACAAATATTATCAGTATATTCGAAGTGTAGTTTGATATCTTGATTTAATAGCTCAGTAAGGTATAGAATGTATAATATAAATGAAAGCAAAAAGCCCTGTGGAATATTGTATTTAATGTAGCTATATTTTATAATTACATTTTCCAGTTGTATTCTTATTAAACAATTATTCAGAAAGGCTTGAATTAATTGCAGAAGGAAGTGGGGCTATCCTTATTAGTGTATACATTCTAGTAGTTTATTTGGTAGGAGTATATCGAACATGTTTTGTATATCCAGTGTAATCATTATAACTTCTTGCTTACAAGCAAAGGTTTTTTCGATATTATATATAAACAAAGTGACTAGATTTATTACTATTTATTTGAAAAGCACTTTTTTATATTGAAGACTGAATATACCTATTATTATTACAATCTATAAAATACATCTAGCAATTATACATTCCAGACTCTTCGAAATACATAAAAATAGAACTATTGATTGCCAGGATTATATTAATAATTTATTTTTCTTTTCGATTTTAGGGATTATTATTATCTCTATATATCTCCATCTGATTGGGAAATAGCTTAATTACAAGTATTGATTGAAGATCCTAGCGATTACTAATCTAATAATATCCTAACAAACTTTTAAAAAGCGAATAGTAATCTAATCAGACTCTAATAAGATACTCGAAACTCCTATAATATTCTTTTTCATTTTTTCGAAAATTACTTCCATACACTATAAAAGTTTGTTAGATATACGACCTGATTGGAGTAGATTCGTCTTGAAATCATTACTATTGTTGAAACATTTGAAGACTTTTTTCTATAGGATATAAACCTTTTCAATAATATCTTCGATCATTACACCATCGATAATCAAAAACAGTACTCTGAAATTGATAACAAATTTATACCAGCCAATCACTTTATATAGATCTTTATTACAATTTATTCTATTAATGATTTTGTGTTAATACTAGCGTTTCGCTTTTCTAATTATAATTATTAATCCCTATTGCTAATATTCCACCTAATCGATACTTTCAGTTCTAACTATTCTATAGTTTTGATGTACCATTTTAGATTCATTTGTTTATCAAAGGGTAAAGCGATCGAAAGCATCTTTTTCCTTTCCTATTAAGCGAATTACCAATTCAAATAAAGAATCCAATATTCCTATTAATTCATTGATCTATCTAACAAATATATTCTTTAAACTTGAAAAATAGGGAACCCTATTCTTTATAATCCTTTAAAATACTAAAAGACCTTTCTTATTAATCATATAATCAATAGACTTAGCAATAAATAAGATAAGATTCAGGATTATAGTTATTTATATTTTATAATCGAAGTTGCTTTTCAGATTACAATTAATAATAATATTAATAAAAAGAATATTAAAAAAGATTAAATTAATTATATAATTTATTTTGTGAATAGAAATCTTTAGAGTTTTGATAAAATCTATTCTACTCGAAAAAAATCATTCTATAAGAAATACTCCTTAACCAGCCGAAACTATACCAGGCTCGAATAAATCATACTTAATATTGAAATCGCTACCTACCACTATATAATCGAAGAACACTATGGAGATTACTAGATTCACTATCTCCCTAATATCTAATTACCAATATATATTAACAATCTATACATTATTCATTTCTATTCAAAAAAGATTTCGATATAATTGAATACGTTTTTGTTAGATATAAATCTATTTACTTTTGTATATATATATTATTGTTCTTAATCTTTCTATCTTTTTTTTAAAATTATTTAGACTATTCCAATTGTTTATTAGTACAAAGAGATTATACCCCAAGTGATTCTAAATTCGAGATTTAAAATATATAAAGAATTCCTATATACAAAGGATCTTCAATTCTTATTTATATACTATTTGTAATATTACAATATACATTTCTATCTTTTTCTATATATTCGCCTAATCGATCTATATAGATCTGATTATAGCTATCTAGCAATTAATATTATAATATTGGAAAAAGTGATTACTCATTCAGATCAATATCGATATTGTCACGCAATATCACGTGCTACACACGTGCCCCGATCATCGAGATCGGCCTTTATGATCGATCTCAATTACATTATCACTATATTAGCTACTCCACTCATTACGTAGTCTACTAGAATAATAATCTTTTCCAAATAAGCGCCTACATCATCTATTTTGGGTATATATAGAGGACACTAATCATTACAATCAATCCTTAAGTTAATCTAATCTATTAATCCTTTATTCTATTATCTCTCTATCAAAGGTGACCACTGATGTAGTTATCCTTTGTAATAGTTATAAGCCCGGTTTGCTCTTAAATAACTGTGCAACAATCTATATGTCTGTTGGACTCACTTTGATATTCAATTCTTTCTATTATTCTTGAAAAATCATTATAAACAAAGCCAGCATTTCGGATTCAATTATTTGATTGAGTATTCGTATGTATTGGAATCAATGGTATTGTCAACTTCAAAATATCTGTATGTTGAAAGGTATTTGGGACGATATTAAATCTAACAGGGATTTAATCGATCCGTTCATTCATGAATCCATATCGGAATACGAGAAAAAAAATTTTCTATATATATTATAATTTCTTAATAAAAATTGGTTTACAAAAGATTTGTTGCAATTTATTAGAATCTTCGATTTCATACAAGAAACTGATGTGTGAAACCAAGAAAAATATGAATGTGTTCTTGAGAATCGTAAGGCTAAGTTACCGATTAATCGAGATAATGATATCAATATAATTCTTCTACTAAAACCACTTCTATGCATCTTTCAAGATGTATCAGCTAAATACTTTACTCTTTAGAATAAATATCGCTTTGACAGAGATGAATACAATCGTATATATAAGAAGTATAAGAAGGTTTTTGATTGAATCACCAAGACTATAGATCAAACTCATCTGGTGAATATCACGATTGAGAATAAAACTCAAAGGCCTATATCTATAAGATTCCTCATCAAAAAGCTAAAAGATTCTCTTACATTTACATCGCAAATGGTCGAAGCCATGGTAGTACAAAGCTATTACAACTGTTTTCAATAAGTCTACACAGGATGTACTGATCCAATCAAATGGTACACTGAATGATCAAGTGCTTATACCAATATAGTTGCCTACAATATCTTAGAAGTCAAGTATAATAAAGCAATCAAGGACTTTATGTAAATTGTAAAAGAATATATAGTCTTTGAATAAACATCTGCTATATTTATACAGATCGATATAAATAACCAATTAGGAATATCAAACTACACTTTAAAGTAATATGATAATATTTTTGATGGTCTTGCTTATTAATGTTCTATCGAATTTAAGATAAAGAGTATTTTCATAGCCAATACTTCTTCAAATTAATTATTATCTCAAGTGTTCGGTAAAGATAAGCAAGATAATGATGGAAAAAGAAATAACAATAAAAAAAAGTTCGTATGCCCATATAGACAAGAAAGTGATTGGAAGACTGTTAATTCAAAAATGTATTATTCTTTAAAGAAATACTACACAATCGAATTTATCCTTACCAGAAAAAGTAGTGAAAAAAAAACTTCTAAGATTATTGATTATGAGCATATCCAAATTATAGATCGAATGAAATCCAATAAATAAAACGATACAAAAAAAGCCTGGGAGAGTAAGGGATAATTGAAATCCTCAAATCAAGCTAATCATCATAATCCTGGATCTAAACTGAATATCACAATCATTCAGAGTAAATCATTAAACAGGATCTATAGCATTACAATAACAATTCCTTATCATCTATTCCAAAGCATTATTCTGGATATAGATAGTGTTATACATTTTATTAATGATATCTTATTTTTTGATAGACAAGAGTATATACCTTCTCTATTATTAGACTACATTGAATCTGGAACAATAATCTTCCCAATTGTTGGTTGTAATATATATATAATTAAGGGAATTATTTGTTGATCTAATAGTTTTGAAAATGAAGATCTTATATTTAAGAATGTAGTATATATTCTTAACTTCCATGTTAATATTATTTCGGAAACTAAATTGAAAAAAGTCGGTTTATAATTTATGGGTATAGATTCTACTCTTTGTTATGAATCTATTGATAATAATTCTATTATTATTTAATGTATTTATATGGACAATCTCTTATTTCTAAAATATAATCCACTTTCATTTTATTTTTTGTTTTTTATGAATATCCTAATAAATCGATTAATAATTATGTATCCTTTAATCAATAAGAGGATCAAACAGTTTTTTTAATAATCTCATAATCCTTTAAGACCATGATATGATTTTATCAAATTATAATATAAAAGATTTAGATATTTAGAAAAAGAAGTATTAGAACATTTAATTTTCTTTACAAAAAATGTCAGAATAAAGGGAATAACTAGATTGGAATATATTGACTATACTTGCATTTATGTAAAACAAATTATTTCATAATCATTTAATAAATATCAATTATTATATTCTTTTTACAAAGTTCAATAAAATCTTTTCGATTTCATAAAGGGATATATTGAAACTTTATAGCTTTTAATAATCAAAAAAATATTTAATGGAAAGATATTTATTTTCTCTTTTTATCAAAAATCTCACTTTGAAATCTATAAGACTATTTAAGAATTTTTTGCTTAAATATTATAAAAATATAATCTATTTGTTGTATACATTAAGTAAGACAATAATACCTTTGTAATAGGTATTATAGAAGATACTATATTCGAAAAATAAATAGTTTAAAAAGGTATAGAATTAGAGTTATTTTTATTTAATATATATAAAGCAAATAGAGGATCAGAATAAGTAGGACAAGAAATTATAATGAAGCAGATTAAAATATATATTTCTTTAGAACTTTCTGATTATATATAAATAGAAGTTGTGCAAACAGCTATCTATTTATATAATATCAGTCCTTGTAAAGCCTACTTTTTCAAGTTTTCAAATGAGGTGTTGAATATATGGTTCCAAGATTATCATTGTTATTCCATGCTATCAGTCACCGATCATTTAATTTGCAATCTCCAACCAAACTGGAATAATATATATCGATATAGATATCGAGTTTACTTATTGGATAAAAAAAAAGAACTTAGAGTTAATAGGAAATTTTATAAGACTAACCCTAAAACATATATTGGATACCTTATTGAATATATCACAAAATCTTTAATCTTCTGCATATAGATTTCAAAGCTCAAAAGAGTTATTGTTACTCGCAATATTACATTTGATAAAAATCATATATATAAGATTGATACTCTTAATAGAATTGTCAATACATTATCGGAACAGAAATTATAAGAACTCTTTAAAGAACTTGATATTCCAATTCCAATCGATATCGATAGCACTCTCCCAAAAGAAAAGTACGATGAGATTACTTTAGATCACACTACAGCAACTTCCTTGTTTGGTATCACCATACACACCACAAACATACCCATAAATGAGTAGGACTTAGGGATACATCTAAGGGATGGAAATATGCCTATAAATCGTAGAAGGGTCACACCATCAAAGAATCTGTAATCTCCAGCAGCCCAAGATTCAGATATTTCACCTCAGAAACGATCAGATAATTTGTAATTCCCGGACATTAATCGTTCCACTTCAAACAACCCAACAAGCATTGAAAAATCACCCATCATTCTAGAAAATATGGATTATAAGCCCACTGGACTTGCTACCGATATTCTGCGCACAGAATACAAAAGTGATCCAAAGTCTCTGCCCACTAATAATCATACAGATTCTTCGACAAGTAAAAATAGTATACCTAGGAAGAACCCTATCCCCATACCAAGACCAATTGAAGATACACCTACAAAAAGTCCGCCTTCTTTAAAATCTTACACAATAAAGAATATATCATTAGTTTGGTTATCTATTCTTAAGAAAAGAGCATTTGATTTATTCACTAAAAACAAAGCTGGTCTTTATAAACAATCATTCAAACGACAAAAAGTTATAAAGATCGAAATTCCACAACCAACTTTCAATCCATTAGAGTACCAAATATTCAACTTCGATCCTCCTACTCCCAACACTCTATTTCCAGTTAATCACAATCACCTAACTAAACAGCAAAATCTTTTGAAACAAAAATCAGGGATATCAATAAACCATACATTCATTGGTACAATTATTGCAAACCTATCTAATCAAGACGGTAATAGATTAGAAAACTTCTATAAAATATTTTGACCTAACCACTCAACTATAAAACAAAAGGAGAGCAACAATTCTTATATCACTATTCACAACATAATCACCACAGCTATTCAAACAAAACCCAATCCTCCTGCTACCCTAAATAAGGATTAGCAAAAAGCATTACCAAAAGTTTATCTCTCAGGTTTACCACCACTACCTAAACGCTATCATCAATTTAAGAATCATTTCCTAGAACTTTGATTCAAGTATAAATGCGAAATTGAAATCAACAACCTGAAGGAAAGAAAAATCTAGTACAAAATAAATACAGAGAATGCTTCAATCGTTTTTATCCCATTGCAATAGATATTTACATACAAATGCGATGAACAAGGTTTTTTATCTAAATATAGAGCAAGATTAGTAATACAAAGGAATCTTCAGTCAAAAGATACCATTGAATCTATTTATACTGCAACTCTTGCTAAACAATCATTCAGGATTGTTATAATACTAATTACAAAATACAATTTGGAAACTAAGTAATTCGATGTAGTAAATACATTTGTTAATACTCACAGAGATTCATCAGATATATTAATAGTTTGCTATTTGCTAAATGGATTCAAGGAACCAAACAAATGTGTAATACTTGATCACACTCTATATAATCTCCCTGATTCCCCAGCGATTTAATTCAAGGAATTCAGCACTATATTGAAAAATCTTGGCCTTATTTAATGCAAAAAGGAACCCTATCTTTTTATAAATTCAAAACAAACAGTCTTAATCTTATTCTTTGTAGATGACATATAGGTTATCTATTATAAGAAGAATTTGATAATAACTGATTGTATTATTTCTGGTATTAAGGCTGCCTACGAACTCCGTGATCTAAATAATACAGAATGGTTTCTGGGTATCCATATTATCCGTAATCGAAAAGTGGGAAGATTATAGTTAGTATACGATACATACATTGAGAAAATTACAATAAAATTCAATCTCAATTAAAGTAATGTATGTATTTCATTACTCTTTATAATATTTATAAAGAATAATGGTAAAGCAAATATCATATTTATATGAGTATATTAGAAAAAGGTAGAATCTATATTATACACTGCAATTATTGTGAGAGCCGATATTATATTCGCTGTATTTCAGTTCAGTCATTTTTTTACTAACCTATCTCCGGATTATATAAAAGCAATCGATTATTACATTCAGTATCTTTGGAATACAAGGTATCACACTATTGGATATAATAAAAATCAAATCCCTCAACTTCTATCGTTTTCAGATATATCCTTTACAAACAATCCAGAAACTTGATAATCATTACAAGGTTATATCATTTCGTTATTTGAAGAACCAATAATCTGAAAAGCTTCAAGACAAGATATAATAACTATATCCACCACTAAAACTGAATTATTAGGTATAGAATATATATCAAAAGAAATCCTTATAACTCTTTGATTCCTTAAAAAGATTAATTTTTTTGTTAGATTATTAATCATTATATTTTGCAACAATCAATAAACCATTAGATTAATAGTAGACGAGAATAAGAGGATTATTATTAAACTAAAATATATCAACATTCAGAATATATGGTTAAGATAAGAATATATAAAAGAAAACTTTTATTTTATTTATCTTCTAATAGCTAAAATGACAGTAGATAGATTCACAAAGAACTTATCTCATCAAAAGTTCAATTACTTTATATCATTACTAAATCTCCAAAATGTTAGAGATAGGATTATTAAGATTATCTAATTAATTTTCTTTTGAAAACCTTCCTCTTCTCAATATACTCAATATCAACCTGCAAAATCTTGATCTTCCTTTTCTTTTCTTTAATAATATTATTAATAAACATTCCCTCAAACATCTCACACTTTTTATCATCATCAAAATTTCAAGGAAAAGAAAATTGATCTCTTATCTCCTCATTATCCTCGTTAGTATTTATATCCAAATTGAACTAAACCTTTTTTTTCTTTTTACCCTTCGGTATAACCTTCCCACACACCTTATTAAAAACAAACCCAGAAGCTATAGGCTTATTAAAAGTCTTTAGCCATTTCGCGATAGGTAATAGAGAAAAAAAAGATTTCCGATTCTTAATTGAAGAGAAAAGTATAATCGCTAATCGAATTAATCAATTTAATTGAAAAGAAATCCTGAATAATCATACTGATCAAGAAAAGGCAATCTGTATTAATAATAAAAAAGATATATTAGGAATAAAATCCAATAAATCTAATAAATCCAAATCAAGAAATTCATTATCTTCTTTTTATATCATCAACATCACAATCATCATAGTACAAGCCGACTTTATATTAGGAATAGTTTTTTATCAAAATAATCATTAGCTTAGTCAGATAATTGATTAAGACTCTCAAGAAACTTATCTGACCCGTAAAACCACAAAGTTCGGATTCAAAAGTTCAATCAACCTTTTTGTTAAAGATTTTAAAAAGATTAGTAATATAGTATAGATATATATAAGATATTTCCAACATTGAGAAAAAAAAGAATCTTTATATTTGAAATACTTTTTATAATCTTTATAATAACTAGATAAAAGAGATTGAATACATTCAATATACAAGACTGTATACTAATTATCTCAATCTTTTGTATCCCAAACTCTATTCTTAGAATGACCTTTCCGATTCGAAACTTTTGACTTTTTCGATTTGGAACCCGAAACAAAAGAAAAAGAAAAAAGTGATTTATTCAAAGAAAAACTGTTATCCGAGATAATAATCCCTTCTTAATTATCAGAAGTTTGTATAAGAGGATTTGCTCGTTCAGCAGTAATAATGATAATATGATTTCTCTAATCAATACGATTACAAAAGGATAATAAACTAACCTTCTTCAGAATACTATTAGATTCAACAAATACATCAAAACTAGATGTACTTTTTGAAGAACTTCTGTTATCCTTCCCAGGAAAATGACTCCGAGCAGAAAGGGACATTGATAGAAAATGAAATTCACAAAGAGAACTCAAAGCATTAACATTAATCTTAGCGAATAAGTAAATAGAAGAGGGAGAAATAATGTTTTGTTGTATAAAAAGCGTGGGGTTAGTATAATATGGAGATCGAATCGCATCAATTATTTTATATCAATAAGAATAAATCAAAGAAATTTGTGATCGAGATAGAGATATATATCTAGTAATAAAAGAATAATCTATTCAAAAGAATTTTCTTTAATAAGAGGGGGTATGGTGAAAACTCTAATTGAGATTATACAGAATTAGGATTTGAAAAGAATGGGAATCATTTTATTCTTATTATTATAATCAACTAATGAATATTCTAGAAAACTTTAGAGTTTTTAAACATTCTGATTCTAGGTATTTCTATAAAAGAATTATTGTATATATAATATACTCGAATCAATTTATAGATTCAATATATTTGTAATACCTTTAATTCATCGAATCATTTCTAACCGCTTATTTATATACATTCCCGAAACATCAGATCATCAACTCGATGATCTACATGCATACACGTATCAGAAGTGCAACCACCTGGTTTACCCAGTGCATTTCCTTGTTGTTATATCATTTTTCACTCCTTTGTTTGCGAAATTTATATGCCCGATAGGGAAATCATTTACGCACGCCACACAAGTGGACACACCGCTACTTGCAGCGTTTGTTGCCTAAAAAAAAAAAAAAAAATTAGAAAACTTTCTTTTGTCCTTAGGCAAATCGAGATTACCTCGATCTGAGGGGTATATCACACAATATCACATACTATACACATACCCCGATTATCGAGATCGGTCTTTATAATCAATCTCAATTACATTATCATTATATTAGCTATTCCACTCATTACATAGTCTACTAGGATAATAATCTTTCCCAAATAAGCGTCTACATCGTTTATTTTGGGTATATATAGAGGACACTGATTATTATGATCAATTCTCAAGTCAATTTAATCTATTAATCCTTTATCCTATTATCTCTCTATCAAAGGTGACCACTGACGTAGCTATCCTCCGTGATAGATATCTATGCCGATGTACTGTAATAACACAGTATTGAAAAATGCCTTTTTGTTCAGGCTGCCCTCATTTGAATACTTCCTCTTGGAACAATAAGAATCATCAAATAGGCTATTAGCCAAAGAAATGTTTTAAAGAATATATTGAAAGTTGTTTAGGTTTTTATATACAATAATACATTTTCTATATAAAAAAAGGGATATTTCAATTACAATATTTCAAGGAACTATTACAATCAAAATAACTATCCTATTAGCTAATATTTCAATAATCAAACAAGTCTTTCAACTTTGTTTTTTAATTTTATAAACCTTGGATTTTATAAAATATATAACTTTCCTATTGATTTAATATAGTATCATAAAATAATTATTATATTTAGCCAAAAATAATTCTATACAATTTATATATTTAATTTTGATTTTACATTTAAATTCAAATAAATTATTATGATTTGTTTATAGAACACTACAGTTATTATATTTTGGAGCACTTTTGTATATTACTAGATTATAAAAGCTTTAATATTCTGGATTATAATAAATAATATATTATTTTGATTTAATATATCAGACTCGTTTGAAACTATTCAAGAATCTAAAGGAAAAGATTTTTATTAATAGGCTAACAATCTAGATCTGTTTATAAAAATCAGCTATCCAAATAGTAATTCAATAATCAATTAGGGGAATTGTTGGAACACGTGACTGAGAACGTGTCACGTTCTACTCCCACTTACGCTCTTCGTGCGTATGTGGGGTAGAATGTGTATATAGCTTAGAAATACCCCTTCATACGAAGGGAGAGACAGAATTACAATACCTTTAACCCATATGCTTTTGTGTATACACCACCTTGCTAGGTCCACCCAACAGGAATGCCTATTTGTATTAACACTTTCTCAACTACTATCTCCTTAATAATTAATATTCTATTTCCATTCAGATTATAAAAAGAAATCAGAATTCCTTCTAATACATAGCAATACTAGATTATAAATTGTTCCAAATTATTACAATTTAGGATCTTCTTGATTTTTTTTGTATTTTTAACTTCAAATAATTTATTACATATAACACTGCTAGCAGCTTATACCACCCACCTAATAGCTGTAGAGATAATGAATACAATATCGATATCTTTCAAACTAGGGATAATCTTATCAATTGTTTTTCTTAATATATAGGCACTCAAACAATTTATTATTGGTATAGCAATTTCTATTGTTAATAGATAAATATCTATTCTGGTTTTCCAGGATTTGACTGATTTTCATTTGTTAGCCTATTCTTGCATATATATAATCGTGTTTGTAAATATACTCAAGTTTTTTAGGGTTTTTATAATATTTGTATAGATGCGGTTTAAATTGTTATTATTCTTATTTTTAGTTATAGAATATATTACATTTTGTAATAATCTAATTTTAATTTTATTTATTATTATATTACAAACTTTTTTACTATAAACTATTTTCTCTAATATATTATCAACTTCAAATTAGTAAAACATTACTTCGAATATTTTATAAATCTTATATTTGAATCGCATTTGTTTATCAAGAATATTAAATTGATTTATAATAAAGAATCCTTTTATTGCCAACAAGCTTGATGTAATAGTTTTTGTAATTTTTATACTATAGATACTTGTACTATTGAAATTGAATAATAAAAATAAAAATAATAATTGATTATGGATGAATTAAGGATCGATTGCAATCAGCGTTCTTATAGAAATAATTGCTATAACACTCACACCATTGATAACAATTGTAGATAT
The DNA here is from genome assembly GCA_014898285.1 of Botrytis aclada. Taxonomy (NCBI): domain Eukaryota; kingdom Fungi; phylum Ascomycota; class Leotiomycetes; order Helotiales; family Sclerotiniaceae; genus Botrytis; species Botrytis aclada. Next base: position 478,906 of record RCSV01000001.1, on the reverse strand, counting down.
ATTTGATGCTAGAGCTTATATAGTTGAAGGGTGCGGCTTAATGCAATCTAAACTTGTAGTTGTATTGGAGATTTGTATGGGCGCTTCCTTGTATTTGGAATGTTAGATAGCAAATTCAGGATTTTCTTTTGCAATTTTGCTATTTGAAGTAACAAATCTAAGTAAAGTATAAATTAATATAGAAGATTTAGTTTTTAAAGATTTAATAATTAAATAGAATTTATTGATATTAGACCCTAATATTATAATTTTATTCTATTCGTTTTAGTTTATAGATTTTAATAAAGTATTAATTTTTGATATCATTTTGATAGAATTTGCTTTATTAAAAATAACAAAAGAATAAGAGAAAAAAGGTTTAGATTTTTATATCAAAGGTGAAAAGCAGTAATCTTTTTATAATTATTATTTAATTTTGATTGTTATCTAACAACTATTTAATAATTTTTTTAAAAAAAGTTATACTTTGTTTTGTTAGCAAAGGATATATCAAAAACTTATTATAAACTTTTCTAATATCTACAAAATTAGAGATATACATAATATATTATTTCTAATACCCAGAATTAACTGAAATAGATTCATTGATGTTGTGATTTAAGTATTAAAAACTTTAACCTTTTCCTATCTTTTTATAAAAGCCTAAATTTATTTGGTCTTTATACTAATTGAAACTCATAAAAACTCTTCTTAAATTATTCTTTATTTTGAATGAAATCTTATCAATTGATATTTTGAATATTAATAAATAATAGAAAAAATTAAGTAGAAATTATGAAAGGTTATTTCGAACTTAGGGTAAGACTATAACTATATTATATAATCAAAGCAATTACTATAAGAAAATTTGCCCACCTATCGAAATGCCAATAAAGTTGTATAGATGATTAACTTTATTAAACTTCTTATTAAAAATCGAATATATTTCAGATCTCATATTTTTGGAAAACCATCTTTATTTTCTTTAAGAAATAAAAGAGGGTATAAGTTATGCAGGGATATATACATATAAAATTAATATACATACAAACACACCTTTTTTATTTCAAAACAAGAGATTTTCTTTTCCCTTCTTTTTATTCTTAAGCTTTCGGTTATTAGCGAGATAGTTTTATTTATCCCTTATAATTTAATTCTTAAAAACTTTCCTTTTTTTTCATCTTTTAATTTCTCAATAATATTTATAATTAAATTACTTGTCAAGGTACAGGTAAAGACTTATATTGTATTATAAGGGTGGAAGAACTATGGAAGAGTGAAGTCCTATTTATAGGAAGTAGGGCGCGCTAGTATGCTATGCCTGAGGCACGAAGGCAACTACAGATCATGTAGTTGGCGCCATGATAATACCCTTTGCTTAAGGTGATCAATCTATGATCGTAATATTAATTAATCTTTTAGAAAACAAAATAATATTAAAATACTCTAATTTCTATTATTAAATAAAAATGAACCTTTTTAGGAATAGTAATTAATTAATGGAACTTTTTAGGTTTACTTCGGCCTCGATTTGGGAGTATGCTTAGTATAAGTATTAATAGGGGATCAGGAGTAGTAGATCTTTTGAAATTTATTCAAACGGGTGGTTCTGGCTTATCTAGATTTGCTAAATAGAAAGTGATGATTGTGTCTTTCTAGCTGCAAAGGTTTTCAATGGATTGCCAAAATACTAAATAATATTTTCATTTGATTTGATAATGAAATTCATTCTCATTATAATAGTCAAATAGTTTATCAAATTTCTATCACTCAGTTTCTTTGTTCGTTTTATTGTTTCTTTTTAGGATGCAACCTTGATTTCGATAGAATTCGATTTTGTTGATTGTTTTTTGATCAACTAATCTAAATAAATAATGGAGTGATCGAAGTAATAAATTATAAAATACTGGGAAGATCTTAAAATTGATTGGGAGCTAAAATAGATAGACTTGTTTATAAACTTTTAGAATCTTATAGAAACTATTCCATTTATTATTATCTTTTTTTATCGGGCAATTGGTTTTTATATTCTTAGTATTAATCTATATTTTATTATTTTCTTTATATAAAAGAATATCGGTACGAGTTTTGTTAGTATAATCTTCATATTTCTAAATAAATTGAATAACTAAAGCTTTCAATTTTATTAGAATAATATTAGACCGATTTGTAATCTCATTAATCTTTAGGAATTTGTGTTTGTATTGATATAATAGATTTGGGGGAATCAATGAAGAGGGCTTAATATTGAGGTATGGATGAAAATTATAATTAATAAAGAATGGGGATATATTAGTAATCTCTGAAATGGTATTATTGAGTGCAAACTCTGCAAATAGGAATTAATTATATCAGTTATCTTAATAAAAGTTCATAAAAGTATAAAGATATTATTCTACTATAGCATTAATCCTTTTTATTTATTTATTGAATTTAAAATAAAATAAGAAGAATTATTTCAAAGTAATTAATAGCCGTTTAGATAGGTGTTTTCAGAATTCTAATATAAATTGTAAATTTCTATCAAATTTAATATTATTAAATAAGGTGTATAAATAATAAACTTTTTTAACAAATCAATCAACAAGTTTTTTTATAGAGAGTCCTATAATCAGAATAAAGTAACACATTTTTATTAAATAGTAAACAATTGTAATAATATATTAATACTTCTTACCATAACATTTACTAATTAATAACAATGTGATATAATTAATGAAGATATCAGACCAGAAATGAAATAGTATAAACAAAGATTTTAGAAATCCGGGTATAGTAAGATGGGAGGCTTTGATTTGAAAACAAAGTTGACAGGCTTATACATAAATTTCAATTTCTCTCAATATATTAAATCATTAATATATACAAGAAATAAAATCAATAATCTTAATTCGGTCAGAATATCCAACAGATCTAATAGAATATGTTTGATATATAATCTGGGTATAAAGTTTAGTAAAAGAAGAAATGAAAAAATGATTGCAATAGAAGATTTTGCTATTGATTAATTTATAATCTTGAAGGGCAAATTGAAGGTTTTTTTGAATCAATAATAATTAATAATGGGTAATCAAGTTCCGAAGGGTTTTGTGTATAATAGTAATCAATTCGGATAATTTGTATACTTTATTGATGAGATTATCGATTGGTTTCTTGGTATTGGGAATGATTATATTTATAAGGGCTGTAGTGAGATTGATGTTGTTATTTATTTGTTAAATAAAATCTTTAAATACAATGATGTTAAATACTTTTTCTGGGAGAATTGTTTATAAACGGTTTTTGATCCAATTGTTGTTGGAATTAGTATAAGTAAAGTAATCTTTCGCCTTATGGTTTAATATATTAGGGCGAATTGTTTTATAATTAGAATGATATATAATACAAAAATTGAAATCAGATAAGAATTCAGTCTATCTAGTTTGTTTTTGATTTAATATCTTTGTTGATATAAAATACTCTAGATTCTTATAATCAGTAATGATTTCGAATGACTTTTGAGTTTTATATAGTTTGGGTTTTTATTCTTTTAAAAATTTAATAATAATTAATAATTCCTTATTGTAGATCTTGTAATTATATTCAGCAATACTATATTTCAAGGAAAAATATGTAATTGGATGTAGTTAGCCTTTATTATTATATTAAAAGAGTATTCTGTTTGTAGTTTAATTTGAAGTATTTATTTCGATAATTGTACGATGGTGGTAATTAAATATTGTAAAAATTAGAGTAGAGGCAAAGGTATACTTCAAGTTTTCAAAGATATTTTCTTGATTAATAGTCTAATTCTATATATTCTCTTTTTTCAATAGGTAATTCAATGGTTCTATAATTTTAGAAAAGTTGCAAATGAAGTATCAATAAAAATTGACAAATCTTAGAAAATATTGGAGGTCTTTTAGTTTAATTAATAACTTCTATTCAAAAATAGTTTTAATTTTATTGGGGTTTATCTCAATATTATTGGGAATAATAATCAGGTTGAAATACTTTGTTCTTTTCGTTTTGAATTTGTATTTATCGATGTCAATTTGTAATTCAATGTTAATAAATCTTTGAACGACTTTATAAATTTGTTTTTAATAATTTATAATATTTTTAGAGTAGATCAAGATATCGTCTAAATACACTATACAATTTTTATTTAAAAGATTAAAAAGAATATAATTATTAAAAGATTGTGTGGAAGAGGCCTTTATATTGACTATATTACAATACATATCAGCATATTGTTCATCCCATAGTATTATATAGAGATAACCAATATGCCTATCTATGGTTCGTTTAATCTAGCCTGTTTAGATAACCATATTACTAATCACTACACGTATTTTATATCAATAACTTCTATTCCTTTTAATATTCCTTCATAGGAGTTACTATCTTTGATCTCTTTGATCTTCTGTGCTTCTATTGTCTCAATCCTAGTATATTCTTGAACCTTTCGAATATTATTCTTACTAGAAATTTAGTTATCCCATCTACTACTATATCCGATATATTGATATAACTAGTTACTACCTTTTCCTTTTCAGTAAAATCCTTGATGAAGTGATAGTATATATCAATATGCTTTGATTGTTTATATAGGTATAGGTTCTTGGTTAGAGCTATTGCTCCTTGATTGTTGCCTAGCAATTGAACAGTATCTCTATATGCAAATATATATTCTGTCTTTCCAAGATCTTTAAGCATTTAGGCTAACTATTTCCCTTGCTTAGTGAATATTATTATTAATATATATTCGGATTTAATATTCGATATTACTACTAAATTCTATTTCTTATTAGTTTATAATATCGGTTCTTTATAGAATATAACAATTCCCTCAAAAATACTTTTCTAATCATATCAATCATTTATTTAGTCTACGTTAGTAAAGACTTTTATAATATCTACTAATAGATTGTATTCCTTTGCGATTTGGTATTATATTCCCTCAAATCTATATTTGAGTTTCTAAATAATTGTAGCCCTCAGATATTACATTAGATTCTTTATTCCTATTCTATAACATTTCACTAGCTTTGTTATATACTATGACAATCGATCTAGTATAAAGAAGATATCTGGTTTTGTGTATACTATTAGATGAATAAGGCTATCTATAGCTTATTAATATTCGGTAATATTGATTAGTTTATTATCTTTTATAACTAATTATAGATATAAATAATTAGCGGTAGATATCTTCTTAGTATAATACTAGGTGTATAAGATTCCGAATTTTGTAAGTATAGCTTCCAGATATTCTTCTTGGTTCAATATAAATAATCTATTTGCTCGATCTTTTATAACCCTAATGCCTAGAATCTTACTAATCTCCTTTAGGTTTTTAATATTAAAATACAAGGAGAGTATTATTTATTTATTTATTTATTTTAATTTACATCCGGAGGGCAAGCCGCAGGGGCTCGCCACAATCTCCCAAGGAGTATTAGGGATAGACTATGCTAATAAAAGTACTAATATAATCATATATTCCGTTCTTCTACAGTTGTAATACAGATCAGAGAAAAAGCGACTAAAGGCACTGTATACATTCCTACTGTTTGTCTTCCGCTTGTAATATCGATACTATTTAATTCACTTTATGCTAGGTAGTTTAGATTTATGGCTAGCTATAGGGCTTTATATTATCAGTTTTTGTATATTATAATTTATATATAGTAATGGAGGAGAGGGAATAGTTTTAGAGAGGGGTATAGTTTTAATTAACAATATGAAAGTGGGAGATCAAAGGCTCTCTAGAAAAACTAAGTATAATTACTCGAAGTGATTAATAATTATTAGAAAGATTATAAAGTTTGTTAGGGTTTTCAAAAGAAAAGAGAGATAATCGATTACACTCTTTGTATCTCGCAGAATTGAATCGGGTTTGTTTAGCCAATTATTGAATTAAATATAGGAATATCAACAAAGTATTAGATATTTAGGTTTTTTGTTGTATCCGTAGGAGCATTTTGAGGTGGTGTTGTTGTGCTGAAAGTGTTGATAATAGAACGCAAAATCCTTGTATCCGGTCCTGAGTGCTATCAATTGCTGAAGAATAGGGTGGGGGAGGGCAAATTCCTTAGGTTCCTTGATTTGGTAGTTGAAATGTCAACAATGGTATTGACCAATGAGGGAGATCTTATTTCGTTTCTATTACTTTTGTTCTGCTTTTTGTTTGAGGGTTCTGGCCGTTGAGCTTATACTACTGATAGTGGGGAGTGATGAGTTGTTGTTTTCGATGCAATCGCTATAAACGCCCAGATCGGCGAGTTGATCGGCCTTTTTGTTTCTAAGGATTCCGGTATATTCAAGTAATTATTGGATTGTTACTTGTTTGTTTTTTATAATCTTATGATAGTGTAGAAACGTTTATTAGGATAAATCGGAGGTGTTACCCCTGATACATTAAATGATTGAGGTGCTATCGATGTATATAGTGATCTGTTCAGCTGGTTTCAATTGGATGGTACACTCCAAACCTTTTAAAACATTTATTATCTTGGTATCGAAGATATACGAGAGTGGGTTGATTGTTTTATAGCCGGATGTTATTGGAAATTGTTTTTGATAGATTGTATAGCTATAGTTGATTATCTTTTGTTTTCGATAATATTGTTCAATACTATCCGAAAAGATTATAATATAGCTGTTAGACAGATAATTCTATTATTATATGAATTCGAATATAACTATTTCTTTTTTTATACCTTTTATAGGGTTGATATAGCTTTCTGCAAAGAAGTATGGTAGGGAGAGTATTGATCTTAGTGTTTTCGGGATTAATCTAATTAATTTGTAGAGGTTGGTATTGTTTATTTTGTATTGAGATGCTTGTATTAGACGAATTGTTAGTGGGTGGTTTTCGTTTATCTTGTAAAATCGGAATGCGAATCTTATTTGTGTTTGTTCGAGTATTAATTTGCTAAATAATAGTTTAAAGTTTCTTAGGATTGTAATAATTGAAATCATATATCAAATAAATAGAATTCCTTTTATTGTTAGAACGATTACTTAATCGACCTTGATAATATAATTGCCCAGCCTTGTGCTCACCATTGTATTACAAACAGCTTCTCTTGTTTGATTTGGTTTTGTTTGGTTTATATATTATACCTTAGATTTATAAAAAACAAAAGATAGGATGTAGATAATTATTATCTTGTGTAACGCTATAGTTAACGGGCTGTAATATATTTATATAAACCCTTTGATATATCTTGCAACCTTATAGACTTTTGTTTCTCATTCTACTATATATCTTTTGAAAAATAGCTTTCAATTAAATCAAACTCCCAATTAGTATAAGACTGATTAAATAGTTTCGTTGCCTGATTCATTAATAGAATGGATTAATATTTCATTATTTATCTTTAGATATAGAGTATATACTTTTCTCCTCCAGGAGAGGTGTATTATTTTTAACTTTTTCGATACAAACATTATACAGTTTCGTTCATCCTATTGAAAAATCTAGCGAAGATCACATTTAAGAAGGCCAATATTCTTGTATACATTCTTAGATATACAATAGATGTAAATGTTATCAGTATATTCGAAGTATAGTTTGATGTCTTGATTTAATAATTTAGCGAGATATAGAATATATAATATAGATGAAAACGGGAAGCCTTGTGAGATGCCACACTTGATATAGCTATACTCTATAATTACATTTTCTAGTTGTATTTTTACTAAGCGATCGCTCAAAAAGACTTGGACTAGTTATAGAAAGAAGTAGGGCTACCCTTACTAATGTATACGTTTCAATAACCTATTCGATAGGAATACATCGAATGCGCTTTGTACATTCAGTGTGACCATTATGACTTTTTGTTTACAGGCAAAGGTCTCTTCAATATTATATACAAACGAAATGATTAGGTTCATTGTTGTTCGCTTAGGGAGCACTCCTCTATGTTGGGGGCTGAGTATATTTGCTGTTATTGTAGTCTATGAAATACATCTAGCGATTATACGTTTTAAGCCCTTCGAAATACATAAGAGTAGAACTATCGGTTGTTAGGATTGCATTAACGATTTATCTTTCTTTCCAATCTTAAAGATCATTACTACTTCTGCACATCTCTATCTAGCTGGAAAATAGTTTAGTTGCAAGTATCGATTGAAGATTCTAGTGATCACCAATCCAATGATATCCCAACAAACTTTTAAAAGGCGAATAATAATCTAATCAGGTTTTGGTAAAGTGTTCGAAACTTCTATAACACTCTTTTCCACTTCTTCGAAGATTATTTCCATATACCATAAAAGTTTGTTGGATATACAGCCTGGCTGGAGTAGATCCGTTTTGAAATCGTTGTTATTATCGAAACGCTCAAAGACTTTCTTTTATAGGACCTGGACCTTTTCAATAATGTTTTCGATTGTTACACTATCAACAACCAAAAACAACACTTTAAGATTAATAACAAACTTGTATCAACCAATCATTTTGTATAAATCTTTATTACAATTTATTCCATCAATAATCCTATACCAATATTGGCGTTTTGTTTTTCTAATCATAATCATCAATCCCCGCTGTTAGTATTCCGTCTGGTTGGTGCCCTCAGCTCTAACTGTTTTATAGTTTTGATAAGCCATTCTGTATTCGTTTGTCTACCAAGGGGCAAAACAATTGGAAGTGTCTTTTTCCTTTTTTGCTAAACGAATCACTGATTCAAACAAAAAATCTAATATTTCTATTAATTTATTGATCTATCTGGCAGGCATATTTTCTAAACTTGGAAAGTAGGAAACCCTATTCTTTATAATCCCCTAAAATATTGAAAAGCCTTTCTTGCTAATCATATAATCAATAGATTTGGCAATGGGTAAGGTGAGATTCGGAATTGTAATTATCTATATTTCGTGATTGGAATTGCTTTTCAGATTATAATCAATAATAATATTAACAAAGGGAATATTAGAAAAGGTCAAATCAATTGTATAATCTATTTCGTAAATAGGAACTCCTAGGGTTCCGATAAAGTTCATTCTATTCGAAAGAAACCATTCTGCAAGAAGCACTCCTTGGTCGGTTGAAGTTATACCAAGCTCGAATAGGTTGTACTTGGTATTGAAGTCATTGTTTATCATTGTGCAATCGGGGAATGTTGTAGAGATTATTAGATTCATTATTCTTTTAGTATCCAATTGTTGATATATATTAACAATCTGTACACTATTCATTTCTATCCAGAAAAGATCTCGACATGATTGAACACGTTTTTATTAGGTATGAATCCGTTTGTTTTTGTATATATATATCATTATTCTTAATCTTTTTGCCTTTTTTTTAGGACCATCCGGGTTGTTTTAGTTATCTGTCGGTGCAAAGAAATTATATCCCGAATAATTCTGGGTTCGAGATTTAGGGTATGTGGAGGGTTCCTATATATAAAGGATCTCCAATTCTTATTTATATACCATTTGTAATATTGCGATATACACTCCTATCTTTTTCTATATATTCGCCCAGCCAATCTGTATAAATCTGGCTGTAGCTATCTAACAACTAACATTATAATGCCAAAAGGAATAACTATTTATTCAGATCAATATTGATATCTATACTGATGTACTACAATAGTACAACATTAAAAAATGTTTTCTCGTTTAGGCTACCCTCATTTGAACATTTCCTTTTGAAGCGACAAAAGTTATCAAACAGGCTGTCAGCCGGGGAAACATTTTGAGGGGTATATTAAAAATTGCTTAGATTTTCATATACAGTAATACATTCCCTATAAAAAAAGGGGGGTATCTCAACTACAATACTTTAGGAAACTGCTGCAGCTAGAGTAGTTGTTCTATTGACTAGTGTTTCAATAACTAAACAAATCTTTCAGTTCTGTTTTTTGATTTTATAAACCTTAGATTTTATAAAACGCACAACTTTTTCATTAATTCGATATAATATCGCAGGGTAGTTGTTATACCCAACCAGAAATGATTCTGTACAATTTGTATATTTAATTTTAGCCTTGTATTTGAACTCAAACAGGCTATCATGATTTGTTTGTAGAATGCTATAATTATTGTATCTTGGAACACTTTTGTATATCACTGGATTGTAGAAGCCCTGACACCCTGGATTATAATAAATGATATATTGTTTTGATTTAATATATCAAACTCATTTGAAGCTATTCAAGAATCTAAAGAGAAAGACTTTTATCGATAGGCTAACAATCCAGATCTATTTATAGGAGTCGGCTATCCGGATAGTAATTCAGTAGTCGATTAGAGGAATGTTTATTTGTATTGATATTTCCTTAGCTACTATTTTCTTAGTGATTAGTATTCTATCTCCGTTCAGATTATGGAGGGAGGTTGGGATTCTCTCTAATATATAGCGATATTAGGTTATAGATCGTTCCAAATTATTACAGTTCAGGATCTTTTTGATTTTTTCTGTATTCTCGATTTCGAATAGTTTATTGTATATAATGCTACTAGTAGCTTGTACCGCCCACCCAGTAGCTGTAGGGGTAATAAATATTATATCGATATTTTTCAAACTGGGGATAACCTTATCAATCGCTTTTCTTAGTATGTAAATGTTTGAACAATTTATTATCGATGTAATAATTTCTATTGCTAGTAGATGAATATCTATTCTAATTTTTTAAGATTTAATCGATCTTTATTTATTAGTTTGTTCTTGTATGTATACAATTATATTTGTAAATATATTCGAGTTTTTCGAAATCTTTATAATATTTGTGTAAGTATGATTTAAATTGTTACTATTTTTATCTCCAGTTATAAAATATATTACATTTTGTGATAATTTAGTTTTGATATTGTTTATTATTATATTGCAAACTTCTTTATTATAAGTTGCTTTCTCTGGTGTACTATTAGCTTCGAATTAATAAAACATTGCTTCGAATACTTTATAAACCTTGCATTTGAGTTGTGTTTGTTTATTGAGGGTATTAAATTGATCTATAATAAAGAATCCTTTTGTTGTTAATGGGCTTGATATAGCAGCTCTTGTAATTTCTATGTTATAAACATTTGTATTACTAAAGTTGAATAATAAGAGTGAGAATAGTGATCGATTGTGGGTAAACTAGGGATTGGTTGCGATCGATGCTTTTGTAGGGGTAATCGCCATAACGTTTACACTGTTGGTGATAACTGTAGGTATGTCTAATACTAAAGCTTATATAATCGGAGGGTGCGGTTTAGTGCGATTTAAGCTCGTTAGAAATGAATTGTATATCAATATATTGGATATAGTAATAGATGAAATAACTAAATCTTTAACAAAAGTAGTATTCGAAAGGTTTAAGGATATGAAGGAGAGTATTATAGAGAATCAATTAAATTAATCTTTTAAGGTTGAGGAGATAATTATATTATTAATATAAACTAATAGATTGAATTGTTGAATGATATATGTATACAAATATAAATCAGCAAGACTTTAAATAAAGCTTTAGTTGATTAATTCAGATTTTAAAAGTTGACTTCAATTTTATCTAATTTATTTGAGGTTATATAAACTCCTTAATACATATAAAATGTATCCATTTGATATATTGATTCCTTAAGATAATATAAAATATATCTCTTTCTTGAAATGAGATTTTATGAAAATATTCTTTATATCGAAATATTAGCACTTCAAGTTTTCTTTTGTAATGATTATTAAGAATAAGCGAAGTAACGTGGTTTATCAGCATGCGGGCCATATCATCATATGGGCCACTTCATTTTGTATACAAAATTCGTCTGTGCGTAACCGTGTACTTTCTTTATTAGCCAATAGAATTTTTCAAAAATCTAATTTTTTTTTTTCAAATTTTTTATTTTTATTAAAGTTATTAAAGAAAAAGAGATTTTGTAACGCAAAGTGTGACAATTTCGAGTTAAAATAAATTATTTAAAAAAGAAACCTAAATATTATAAATATTCTATTTTTATTATGATTTTTCATGATTTTTCCTTTCAAAAATAATGACTAGTTATTAAAATATAAATATTAAAAAAACCTCGATTTTGGTGCATTTTCGAAGTGGCCCACATGATGATATGGCCCGCATGCTGATAAACCACGTTATATTGAATTGTATTATAAGGGCGAAGGTTTCATTATAATCTTTTCCAAGAACTTGACTGAAACCTTTTGCTACTAATTATACTTTAAACCTCTCAATCTTATTATCTTTCATCTTTATTGTGAATATTCATTTTGTTGAAATAAAATTCCTTTCTTTTGGCAAAATATACTTTTCTCAAGTGTTATTTACAACCAATGAGCTGATTTCCTTTTCGATAACTTATTTCCATTTTTTTCTATATTCAAGATTCGAGACTGCCTAATTATATATAATAGAAATAAAGATTCCTAGGATCTATTCTACAGAAAAGGCTATATCCTCGTTTATAAAGTTCCCCAAAATTATTTAAAGATTTTCGAATACTTTCGTTTTAATACTCAAATCGATCCCTAATATAAAAAGTATAAAAATCATAACATATTCGATAGCATTTTCATCTGGGTTTGCTGAAAATATTACTATCATTATTCTTATCAGTTTTTAGATATACTTATCTGACTCATTATCATTCTACTTACATTTTCGAAAAGAGTATCTTTTAGAAGTATCTATATCCATAAATATAATTAGAGTTCCAATAAAAAATTAATCATTTGTAAATATAATATCTGATATCTCTATCTCTTTTATTCCTGGAGATAATATTAGATTCTTAAGCGAATTAATTTTAGTGATATTCCTTTTACTATCTTTATTGAATTACTGAATATTGTTTACCTTAGGTACACTAGGAATTATTACCTTTGGGATTACAAGGATAGTAATATCTTATAAGAATTCAGATAGGGATTCTTATACTTCTTATATCTTATAAGATCTATTTCTAGATCTTCTATTAAAAATGATATTCTTTATACCTTAAGATTCTGATACAGAGTTTTTTATTTTTAAGTCTAAGTCTCCTCCTCTTTTGAATTCGTTTATAATTATTCAGTTTGTTTATACAATATAGTCTAGCTCAGATGAATACATTTTAATATACTTATTAATTGTATATAAATATCCTATAAAGATGTCTACTCGAATTATATCTTATAATTTATTATATCATTAATCCTTTGAGATTATCTTTGGATTAATATATATATAGCATTTGTTTCCCTATATTCTATAATAATTGATATTCAGAATTGATTTTATGAATGCTTTAATCAAGCTGATAATGTTGTCATCAATAATCGATCCAATATTCATTCTATTTCTGTAATATATATTATATTCAATAGCTTTGTTCTAGAATTCCAATAACAATCTAATCTCTTTTAGTATAGCTTTTATATCGGCTTTAATAGTGCTAATATTTCTCTTAGCAATTCTATTCTAATAAAATATTGTTATAATAATCAGTTTTGATTGGATTCCAGAATTCTATTCTCTAACAGCTTGAATTAACTCTAATACATTATCAGTTCGAGTGGCTACTATCTTATCGCCAATACTAAGTTCTAATTCAGTTTTCCATTTCTTTAATCTTGATATAGCTTTGTCTTTAGTCTTTAAGATTAAAATCCAATTCATTCTTATCCAATTGTCTATAATCAATAGGAAATAACAATTTCCTTATAAAGACTTTGGGAATGATCCAGCAATATCGAAATAAATAAGCTCTAATCTTTTCGTCTTATAAAAACTGAGTTGTTTCGGAATTAAATTTTTCATTTTAATAAGTATACACACTTTATATATAGGGATCTTAAATAAGATTTTGATTAGCTTTCCTAATATAATAACTTTATAAAGATTTCATATCTTTTTTAAATCGAAGTAATTGAATCGTCTATACCATAATAAATAGTTTTCTAAATCCTTATATTTATTTAGAAAGGTTTCTATTATGGTTTTGTTTGATTTAATATTATTAATAATCTTTATATTTTGGAAAGCAATATTTTTATATTCTTTTGTAATATCTGAGATTATATAAATTCCTCTATTTATTTTTACTTTAATAATATTTATTCTATTCTTTCGAAAATATATACAATCTGAATTGAATCTGTCCTTAAAATTAGTTTCACAAATCTTCTTATTAGAAAAAAGATTAACTCCTAATCCCAATATATATAATATCTTTGAAAATAAAACCATATTATCATTTTCTAATTCCATTATAGTAGTACCTATCCAATTATAGTATATAATTCTTTTACCAATTTTTATTATCTTTCTCTTTATCTTTTTGATATTTTTAAAAAAAGAAAGTTGATTAGATATATATAAGGAAATACTAGTATCTGTATATCAATAAAAAGAAATAATCTTATAAATAAATTCTTTAGAGATACAATACTCTTTATTATCAAACTCTTCCTCGCTTTCTAATAAATTGAAATCAATTAGAAAACTCTCGCTATTTGTAAGGTAAGCTTAATTACTTTTTCTCTTAGAAAATAACACTTTGATTATCTTTTTGAATATTGCTTTTTGTTGCTGAATTCTATAATATTTGCAGATCAGGGTTTGTACAAAAATGAGATCTTTACAATCATATAGAAAGTGATTCTCTGGTTTGTAAAAATAATAAATATAAATATTAACTGTTTCTCCTTAATCTTACTATATTATTAGGCTTAATTCTCTACTATCTCTTCATCGATTTGGGATTATATACTTTCCACTAATAATATAGACTTATTCTATCTCTTGAATACTGAACTCTTTAATAATAAGATATTTGATCTTGTCTTTCATTACTAATATACTTTGAATGCTTATAACATCGATTATCGTTTGGTATTCACTTGGAAAACTTTTAATCAGAATTAAAAATAGAGTTTCGTCTCTATATGAATCCTTAAATATAGGATTAATAATATCAAGCTTGTATCGATATTCTTTCAATTTATTCCAAACTTTAATAACAATTATCTCTAAATGGCTAATAGATTTGAAAATAAATATTTGAATTATTATCAAATACAAATTAGCTATAATATCATTAGTTTTTGAATACTTTATTTTCAAATAGTTTTATAGTGTTCGTACTATATTATATTTATTAATAAATACTTTATTATTGTTACTAAATAATCTATATATATATAAAAATATATTAACTTCATTTTTTTAAGTATTTGATCTTCTTATTAAGATTGAGCCTAATATTTACAACTTCATTTTCTATAAGGATTGGGAAAACTTTAGTATCATTAATTTCCATCCCGATTTCTTCAATCTTAATATACCCCTATAATATAAACTCAATTATACAAAACCAATCCTTTCCTTTCAATTATATTTTTATTTATCGAAACCATTACTTTTAGATTTTTTGAATAAGATTTAGGATATTCTTGATTTGCTTTTTGATTTTGTTCATTTTGATATCTATATAAAGAATTTGTAAGATTTTTCTTTCCTTTTTTCTATATAGATATAATCATATAGATTGTAAATATAAGTATAATTAGCATTACATACTTTCTATTATACCGTATACATATTTATTTGTAAATAATACCGTATACTTTTTCAATTCTGTAAATTGATAATAATAATAATTACAGTATTGCATACTAGTTATAGAATAATACCACGCACTCTTCAACTTCGTGAGTTGGTTCGTAATAATGATTGCGTTAATTATATCCAGAGGCCGTGCTAACCGGGTCTCATAACCTCACGTGTTTTGTACCAATAACTTCTATTCCTTTTAACAATAATTGATATAATTCTAAAATGAGACAAAAGTATTGTAAAGATTGAAAGATATTATTAAGGATTTGAATAAGTCAAAATAAATTATAAAAATGGTTTTCTATTTGTGATCTTTTGTAATTCATAATTTATTGAATGTAATAATAATATTTAATTTAGTATAAACTTTAGTATGGTATAGGGTATTGAGGGTTTCTTTGATTAATAAAAACAAATAATAATTCTTAATAGTAATATTGTTTAGTCCATAATAGTTCTAATAGATTCAAACACTCCCCTCAGACTTTATAGTTAAAAGAAATAAAACAATCAATTGAAAATGAGATTTATAAATGAATCCTTTATTTAGATTATTATTAAGCCATTTATAAACAATTTAAAGCTTGGTTGGGGATATTGGATGATCTTTGTTATACAAGGACTTTTGATTTGGTATGATTTTGATCTTGTAATTCTAAAAGTATTGTGATGGAAGCTTGTTAATAAGAAAGGATAAGAAATTAATGAACAAATTGTAAAATTAAAATGATAATTTGCTCTGAATCTTTATTATAAATAGTATAAATCGATTAATCTTTTTTATAAACTTTTTGATATTGCTTTTTATAATATTGCAATATAATTGAATAGAATTGTTTATTATTATACAATATAATTCGCTAGTTTTATTCAGTTTATTCCAGATTACTTTTGTAATATAAACTTTCTAACCTTTATAGAATTGAATAAAACTATTAGTTATAAAAAACTTTATATTGATTATTTTCTATCGAATGTTTTATAAAACATTAGTTGGTTTCTCTAAAGAGTTCGATAGCAATAAAGGATTTAATAGGAATAAAATGTTTTGGTTCTGTAATGGTC
Organism: Botrytis aclada; assembly: GCA_014898285.1. Taxonomy (NCBI): domain Eukaryota; kingdom Fungi; phylum Ascomycota; class Leotiomycetes; order Helotiales; family Sclerotiniaceae; genus Botrytis; species Botrytis aclada. Next base: position 462,335 of record RCSV01000001.1, on the reverse strand, counting down.
TTTTGTATACCCTAGAGTTTGCAATAATCTATACTGAGGCCGATTTCAGGATCGACTGGTTTGATATCATTTGATATAAATCTCTGTTTTATTATTGATTTGATAAATATAATGGTAGTTTGAATTGAATGATATTGAATTAGTAAAATTTATATTATTGAGATTTCTATTAGTGTTTATTTCTACAACTAAAATCGAGGGAATATATTCCAAAAGTATTAATTGATTTTAAAACAAAAAAAAGGGAGTTTGGAGATTTTTGTTAATAACTTTTTTAATAAAGGCTTGATATAAGGTTGAAGTAGATTTTTCCAAAATAGGTTTCAAAATAGATTTTCTAATAAATATATATAATATTAGATTGAATACAATGTCTGCTAGGGTTGGTATATTGTTACAATTGGGGATGACGATTACAATAGAGTTAATTGAATAGCAATATCTAGAGCAGTATATAGATATAAACTTGAGAGTTATTGCTACCCAATTAATAATAGGTGTTACAGGCCAAAGATAAAAGGGGTCAATATAATTGGTAGTCTATATTACAAGAAGAATTAACTAAAGAGGAAATAAGGATTTTCCGTACGAACAGTGTTTTTGTTGTATCCTTATGCTGAGTCATACGAACGTGCGCAGGTCATGTGACCAAGCTTTGTACGGGTGCAACCCGTCACAATAGGGTTTATTCTTTTAATAAATTTTTAAACGAATTTAATTAATTAATCCTTAAAGCAAAAGATTGGGAATAAATAGATATAATTAAAAAAGGTTATTTCAAAGCTGTTTTTAATATGAAATTGTTGATTGCAACGATAAGTGTTTCAGAAGAAGCTTTATACAATGGGTATTACAAGTAATTGCTGATAATCAATAATCAATTAAACGAAATCGCCAAATTTAGTGTTTAGTATATAAAAAAAAAATCAAAGATTATTATTGAAAAAACTTCATCAAATATAATGTCTACTCCATTGTATAATACAATAAATTAACAACCAATAATAGCAATTTCTTCTACTCAAACAAAAAAACCACATTAGACTTCGAATGAGATTATAAAAATACAAAGAAAAGCTGGGCAATGTCTACAATATAGATTCGATGGATATCAAGTTAGGGAATGCTATACAAAATTGCAATTTTCTAAAAAAAAAATTAGAGTAGTTTCTATCCAAAAAAAAGATGCTTATAATTATACAAAAAAGCTCTCTTTAATAAAAAAAAATCAAATTGAAAAACTTTCAAATTCTAAGGATTTGGAAAAAAAAATAGTTTTTGATAAAAGACGCTGTTGAAAGTATACAAAGATTTCAAAAACAATAGTAAAAACTTGGATGAAATTTCAAGAGAGTTTAATGAATAGTTTGCTATTTTTGGTTTCCATTTTAATTAATAAAGATTGTTTTGTAAAAACCTTTTTTAATTTTGGTTGTTTATTATATGGACTTGTAACCTTTACTTTTGTTATTAAAAACAATTTTCAGTGTATTTCTATTTCTTTTCGAGGACTTTCTAATTTTGATATTTTTTCTAATAATAAAATTACAGATGTAGTTATTGTATCTTTTAATATCGATAACCATTATGAAGAAAAATCCATTTTATATATTATCCCAAAATTGAAATTGTATGATATAATCCTAAGGTTTTCTTGGATTAATAAGTAAGATACACAAATCAATGGATTCAAATCGGAATGTTTTATTGTTTCAACAAAAACTCTCGTATGAAATCAAATAAGCTCCCTAGAATCAAATAATAAATCAGATATCGATTATCTACCTATATCAATAAAAGCATTCTGTATAATAATAAAAAGATTTAAAAAACAAAAGATCAAAATATTTACTACTAATCTTAAAAATATTATTAAAGTACTTAATAAAAAGAAAAAGAAAAAGATAGATCCTCATACAAAACTTTTTATAATCTACTAAAAATTCCTATAAGCCTTTAGTTCTATAAACGCTAATAAAGTTCCCCCTTTACAAGAAAAGGAAATTGATTATAAAATTGAACTAATATCGAAAAATGGAAAGGAATTAGTAGTTCCCTGGAGGCCTTTGTACAACATATCATATGACGAATTTTTAATCTTACGAAAAATTTTAATGGAATATTTGAATAAAGGATTTATTTGAGTGAGCAACTTATTTGTTGCTACCTTTGTTCTTTTTATACGAAAGCCTGGAGGTGGTCTTTACTTTTGTATAGATTATCAAACTTTGAATAAAATTATATAAAAAAATCGATATTTATTTTCTTTGATTTAAGAAATATTACAATGGGTAGGGAAAGCGAAATGGTATACGAAGTTTGATGTAAACCAAGTTTTCTACCGAATTTGTATTACAAAAGATAACAAATAGAAAACAGCTTTTCGGATAAGGTATGGTCTTTACAAATAAATAATTACTTTTTTTGGGTTAGCTAATGTTTTTAGTATTTTTCAATGATATATCAATTATATGTTAAGAGAATATTTAAACAACTTTTTATCTGTATATGTAGATAATGTTTTAATTTTTTTTAACGGTTCTTTTCAAGAATATGAAAAGCTTATATAAAAAACTTTTTAGAAACTTATAGATGCTGGTTTTTTTTTAGATATCAATAAATGTGAATTCTTAGTAAAACAAACGAAATATTTAGGATTTATATTTGATGTTAATAAAGGAGTAGAAATGGATCTGGAAAAAATAAAAGCAATCTTCGAATAGGAATCTTTAAGTTTTGTTAAAGCTATATAAAGCTTTTTGGGGTTTGCAAACTTTTATAGAATCTTTATTAGAAACTATTCGGATATTGTATAATTATTTATTGAATTGATATATAAGGAACAAACCTTTTATTGGATAAACGAATACTAAGAAGTTTTTATTCGATTTAAAGGAATATTTATAATAACTTTTGCTTTTGTATAATTTGATAAGGATAAATAGATAATAGTTGAAATGGATTCTTTTGAATGGTGTATTAGTGGTGCTTTTTTATAATATAATGAATAAGGCTTTCTATACTTATGTACATTCTTTTTGAAAAAGAATTTCTTTGTTAAATACAATTATGAAATATATAATAAAAAAATGTTAGCTATCGTATAATATTTAGAAACCTGGGACTTTAAATTACAAAATGTTTTAGAATTTGAAATTTGTATGGATTACAAAAACCTATAATACTTTATAATAGTATAAAAGTTTATTGAACAGCAAATGCAATAATCTTTGGTTTTGTTTTGATATAACTTCAACATTATATATATTCAAGGAAAAGACAATATACGAACCGATGTACTTTCTTGACGATTATAAGATATGTTAAATGATGTTGATAAAAGGGTAGATTATTGTATGAAGCAGTTTCTTTAAATAAAATACAAACCAAAACGAATTACTAAAATTATCAAAGTTGTATTAATATAAATCTTTTCTATTGAACATATCAACTTAAATATCGAAATCACACTTAAAGAATTTTGGATAAAAACAAAAAAGAACAATAATAATCTATAACAAGTAAAAAAAGCTATACAACAAGAATAACACATTTTTTTAATATCTTTGAAATTGAAAATTTCAATTTCTAAATGCTTCTTATTATTTTAAGGTAAAATGATATTCCGGAACCAACTATAGATTTCTTAAGACAAAAAACTTCATACAAAAATGATTCAAAATATTTATAATTCGAAATTATACAACCACCCTGAAAGGGAAAATACAGTACAAATTCTCTCTCAACAATATTTCCAACCCTAGATATCAAACGATATTCAAAGATTTATATAAAATTATGATTTCTACAGAAAAAACAAAACTTAGAGAGATATACGATAAGGATTTCTGAAATCACTTCCAATTTTTAACAGAATATAAAATGAAATCTTGATAGATTTTATTATCGAATTATTAAAAAGCAATGATTATACAAATATAATAATAATTACTGATAGACTCGAAAAAGAAATAATATGTAATAAACTAAAAAATATTTCGGCCAAAACAATAGCAAAATAATTTATATAAAACTTTTATAAATGATATTATTTATTGAAAGCAATTGTATTTGATTGAGGAACATAATTTGTTAGCCAATTATAGGTATGGCTTTGTTAATTGCTTAATATTGTATGAAGATTATTGATAGTATTTCATTCCAAAATAAATAGATTTATTAAACGAATGAATCAAATAATTGAAATATATTTACAAATATTTATTGATTATACTCAAAAGGATTGAAAAAATTATTATTATTTGCCGAATTAGTAATTAATAATTATATAGCAATAATAACGAAAATTAATTCCTTCTTTTTTGAATATGGATATTATATTAAACCTTTCGATATATAATATAATTTCATTAATAAAGAAAACTCTTTTTCCTCAATTCAAAAAGCAGATTCTATTGTACAAAAACTAAAAGATATTCAAGAATAGGTTCAATCTATTATGGCTAGTGTTCAACAGATAATGAAAAATACTATAAATAAACGATATTAATAAATATTAAATTTTAAAGTTGGGGATAAAGTATAGTTAAATTTATGGAATATTTGTATGATAAGATGATATAAGAAATTAGATGCTAAGTAGACTAAATATATTGTAATCGAAATAATTGAAACTTATAATTATTGATTAGATATATTACCAGGAATTTATAATATTTTCCATTCATAGTTACTACAATTAATATCATTCGATCTATTATTAAGCCAACAACAAGACAATATACAACCAAACCCAGAGATTTTGAAAGATAACAAAAAATATGTAGTAGAAAAGATTTTGAAAGAAAAGATTGTATAAAAAGGAAAAGAATAATAGCAAAAATTATTAATAAAATAAAAAAACTATGCAAAACCAACATAAAAACCATATAACACTTTAGGAAATATAAAGCCCTAGATATATAGAAATATTGTATAAAGAAACAAACAGAAAGAGAAGAATAATATAACAAATTACACCCATACAAAACTTAATCATATAACCTGCACACATTTGTATAACTCAGCATAAGGATACAACAAAAACACTGTTTGTACGGAAAATCCTTATTTCCTCTTTAGTTAATTCTTCTTGTAATATAGACTACCAATTATATTGACCCCTTTATCTTTGGCCCGTAACATTGAGTTATTATCAAAATAACTTTTTCATAATAAAAATTGTAACAATTTCAGCTTTTTTGAAAAATATAATAAGAATATTTGTATTAAAACTAGTTTTTCAAGTATTTTATTTCAATATTATTAATAGCTCTAAGAAATCTAAGAAATCTAAGAAATCTAAGAAATCTAAGAAATCTAAGAAATCTAAGAAATCTAAGAAATCTAAGAAATCTAAGAAATCTAAGAAATCTAAGAAATCTAAGAAATCTAAGAAATCTAAGAAATCTAAGAAATCTAAGAAATCTAAGAAATCTAATAAATCTAATAAATCTAATAAATCTAATAAATCGAATAAATTAGAATAAAAATAAAAATAATAACAATAATGAATTTATATAAATTTATCATATTAACCTCAAGCGTAGCGAGGACCGGGGGTTTGGGGGCTGGCCCCCATGTATACTAGCCGTCGGGGAAAAAGAAATTTTCAGACTACGGATTCGTAGAATTTCTTTCTTCTCATCAATTTTTATAAAAAAATTGAAATCCTACGAATTCGGAGACTTCAATTTCTTTTTCCCCGACGGCTACTGTAGGTAGTACTCCGTAGAACCTCATGATTCCATTCCATTTATCCTATCCTATCCAAAACAATCCAAAACAATCCAAACCATCACACCATCAGCAAAATAATCTAACCTGATACTTATAACATCGCATCACATCGCATCGCATCACAAAACACTTAACACTCCCCCGAACTCTTACAATCAACAATATTAATCATCCCGTCCCATTTAAAAAAAAAACAATAATGGCTAGTCAGCTTCTCGAGGAAGCCCGCCGCAAGCCCAAAGCGGTTCACGCAGTTCGTTCCTGATTCGAGAGTAGGTGAGAGCGAGTGTCAGAGAGGTCATTACTCTGGCAGTTGGCTTTTTATCGTGACGGAAAATTGAAGTCTTGAGTGTTACTTACTTCCAGTATCGTGAGAAGAAGAAGAAGAAGAAGAAGAAGAAGAGAAGTTGTATATCTATCTATCTACCTACCTACCTACATATATACATATTCGAGATATAGATATAACATATCCGAACAGAAGACTTTATTACAACCTTGCAGGTGTATATTCAAAGTATCATGCTTCTCCAGTATGCATTTCAATAGCTTCATTAAGAATATGTTCAAGAAGAAGTATTAATTAGGTATAAGTATGTATGTAATCTAGAAAAACGAAACAAGAAGAATTTCATACATCTCCCTCTTCCCTTCCCCAATCCAACACCTGTATTACATGTATGCACATCTCTGAATAGTAATTGGATTTCCGGTAATTTCGCGAAGTCCCAAAAAACCATGCCCTTATTACCAAAACATAAGTTTGTGAATCACTCATCTATCATCTCTCGTAGTCATCTATTTTTCTGTTCATCCATCCGCATGGACGTGTATCCACAACCTTGATGGATAATTCCCATTTCCCAGGGATCAAATGAGCCCATTGAAGTGGCCTATGACTTGATATGTACAGCATCCACTTCCCCATCTGTACAGGGCAGAGATAGGGCAAAGTAAACATTTACAGAGCCTTCTTTGCCAGCTTTGCTTCCTTTTCCATCTTTCTTTCTCTTCTTCTCTTGGCAGCTTCAGGTCCACTCTCGGTATCCAAAACATAATCCCACCATCTGAAACTACTTGCGTAATTTCCGATAAACTTTTCGTGATGGGTGTCATGATGTTCAGCACCAGCCCAGAAAGGCAAGAAATGATGTAAAGACCAAGGGAATTCATAACCACTGTGAGCATCGATTGCTTGGAAAAGTCTACACACGATCCAAATATACATGGTCAAGATGTGAAGGTTTCCGGTGAGCATAACCCAGAGAATTGGAGATCCAACAGTTCCGAGACCGAGTACCATAACTTCGACTGGTGATGCGTATTCGGCAGCGAGACCAAAAGGTGCAGAATATTGATGATGAATTTTGTGGATTTTCTTGTAGAGCCATCCGTAATGCATGGCGCGATGCATCCAATAATGCCAGGTGTCTTCTAGAACGAAAAAGATGGCGACTTGATAGGCAATGGTGAAGAGAGATGGGAAAGGAACATCCGTACCCATTCCAAAGTATTTTGCCATTGGGTGGAAGAGGTAAATTTGAGGAAGTTCGACCGTGAAATGGGAGAGGAGAACGAGTTTTGTACATGTCCATTGTTCGGCGGCAGTGGGGATTTTATTCTGGAGAAGAATAGTTAGTGACTGACGATTTAAAGATGTTGATACTGATGTTTCTGTATGTGTGACGAGAGGAATTGGAATTGTCTTACCCCTTGAATCTTGTATTTGTTGAAATAAGGAATTTGATCGATAATGATCCAAGGAAGACTTCGACCAAAGTAAAAGACTTCATGCATCACGAAACTCATGATACCCGTGGCAAGGACATCATTTTGCATGTAGGCATACCAGCTCTATCGAATAATTAGTAGGAGTAATTTTGGGAAAGGTTGAAGATATATCAAAGTAAAGTAAAGATAAACTTACCGCCCAAAGTCGTTCAAATATGTTGAGATGAACATTATATTTACTCAACTCATCATAGATACCTAGAAAGGTTTCTGGGGTTGCAGAAATGGTTGAATTTGACAAGATATCCATAGCTGCGAGTTTAGCTATGGAAAACAGAAGAAGGAAATCCCAAGATTGAAAGGAATTGTGTTGTGACCAGAAGGAAGAAAAAGAAGGAGGAGATCAGTTTTTGAGAAGTACTAATAAGTAGAGGACTAAGTAGAGTAGAGGTGTGTAGGGTTAGGGAATGAGATTAGATTGATCGATTTAAAATATATGGATTCTTTTGGATTTTGCCTGTCGAACCACAATTGGTTATCGGAAGGGAAAAGTCCCGGTCAGGTGTAGGGTGATGTGAACGTGGGTGTGGGTGTGGGTGTGGGTGTGGGTGTGGGTGTGGCTATGGGTATGGATGGGACGGGATGGGTATGGCTGGTATGGGTATGGCTGTTACTTGATTAGGTAAAGGAGAGAGACGATTGAGATCTTTGGGTAGAGAGGTGAGAAATGATTCAACCTTTTGGGGAGAATGGATCACGTGAATTGGTGGTACGGCTCGAGTGGATAGCGCGGAGGATGATCTTTCGTGTTATCGGGATTTGAGATACCGATGGAGGATGGAATGGGATCATGGTCAAGTGATGATGAAGTGATAATCAAGTGATAAATGGGCTGGTGTTTGAAACCGATACTCGATACTCGATACTCGATACTCGATACTAGATACTAGATACTAGATACTAGATACCTCATTACAAGTAATAACTTACCTACTCCGTATATCAAATACTGATTACCTAAGACTTCTTCAAGATATCATCACACTTCTCATTTCTCACTTCTCACTTCTTCGTGTTCGTACCTGAAAATCCATCTTCATCCAATCAAGTACCTGGTAGCCTTCCCAGCGTTACCCCTTTTTTCATTTTCCCTGTATCCCCGTACTAGTGCTTTGTACATTGTAGATTTCTTCTGGAAGATGTTTATGTAATGCTCTCGGGTACATATCCCCACGTGACATCCTCGAGACACCTCCTGTAGAAACTTTTCCCCGATGCCAAGCCAGAATAGCTGAATCATCAATATCAAATGGAAATCTCATCCAATCATCTTTCATCCTGGGTCACAGAATTCCGACCAGGGAGTTCAATGATAACCACAATTTTCATATGATAATCACCTACCCAAATACCAGGTACGGCCCTCCATGGGCTAGAAAAGTCGAGAAATGAAAGAATAGAGAAGGCTAGGGTAGGAATTTTAATCGTAAGATTTATGGAAATATACTCATCATCCATCAGTTCATATTGTCCCTGATATTTGGCTTGTCCAGAAAGACTGAGAGAGAGGAGAAATCAGCTCATTGCTTGCTTGCTTGCTTGCTTGCTTGCTTTATATCATTCTTTGTTATTGTTTTGTAGAGACATACTCCTACATCCCATTTGGATTCCTTAAACTCCCTTTTTATATACCTACGATTAATGACGGGGCATATCTTATGTGAATACTAAGTGAACATCATTCAATCATTCATCACTCATTCACTCATATGATTAATTGGTTGATTCACAGGCAAGAGTCACCTCCTAAGAATTGCTTTCATACCTTCCTTCTCTTCCTCTTCTAGCAGACATTATATTTGCAAACCTCACTTACCACCGACATACTTACATACCTATCTAATCGTCTACTTATCTACAACATCCTCAACTCTCTCACACACCAACCCCCATATCCAAAATGTCTCAACCTTACACCACACAATCCGCAAACGAAGAGAGGCGTCGCGTCTACCACGAAGCAGATGTAGTCGTAGTCGGCGCTGGTATATTTGGTTGCGCAATAGCTTATGCACTTGCCCAACAAGGTCGCAGTGTCATTCTTCTCGAGCGTTGGCTCAAAGAACCTGATCGTATAGTCGGCGAACTGCTTCAACCAGGTGGTGTCTCCGCACTCGAAAAACTTGGACTCGCACATTGTTTGGAAGGCATTGATTCGATAAGGGTCAAAGGATATGAAGTTATATATCACGGAACACCCGTTTCCATACCTTATCCACCAAATGCCGGCGCAGCACAAGAAGGAGGGTTTAGAGGATCGGAAAATGAGAAGAGTGCCAGACCAGAGGGAAGAAGTTTTCACCATGGAAGATTTATTTCGCAATTAAGGAAAGCTTGCGCCAGTCAACCCAATATCACAATTGTCGAAACAGAAGTTACAGAAACCATAACTGGCGGACACAATTCGACCCAAGTCCTCGGAGTCCATACACGAACTACCAATCCATCTACGGGCGAAAAAGAAGCAGATTGTTATTTTGGTCATCTCACAATCATCGCAGATGGATATGCCTCAAAATTTCGCAAGCAATACATTAACAAAACACCTGTCGTCAAAAGTAAATTCTACGCTCTGGAATTAATAGATTGTCCCATGCCAGCTCCCAATCATGGAATCGTAGTCCTCTCAGACGTCTCCCCAGTTCTCCTCTACCAAATCGGCACCCACGAAACTCGAGCTTTAATAGATATTCCCGATGGCATACCCGCTGCATCTGCCGCTGCAGGTGGCGTACGAAATTACATCCATACCGTCGTCCTCCCAGTCTTACCACTACAAGTTCGACCCTGTTTTCTCAAAGCCCTCGAAGATGGCAAAATTCCCCGCAGCATGCCAAATAGTTTTCTACCTCCATCCACCCAAACTCAAAAAGGAGTTCTTCTCCTGGGTGACGCAATGAATATGCGTCATCCCTTAACTGGCGGTGGCATGACTGTAGCCTTCAATGATGTCGTTCTCCTATCCTCTTTACTTTCTCCCTCCAACATCCCAAATCTCAACGACACGGTCGCTATAAGTAAAGCTATGAAAGAATTTCATTGGCGTCGCAAATCTCTTTCTTCTATCATCAATATCCTCGCCCAAGCTCTCTATGCACTTTTCGCCGCTAATGATCCACAACTTAAGGCGTTACAAAAAGGATGTTTTCATTACTTCAAAAGAGGTGGAAATTGTATAGAAGGTCCTGCAGGATTATTGGCGGGAATCATTAGACAACCGTTAGTATTGATTTATCACTTCTTTTCAGTGGCAGTACTAGCGATTTGGATATTGATGGGAGATATTATGGGAGGGGTAAAGGGAATTTGGAAGGCTCCGTTGGCAATAGAACAGAGTATGGAGGTTTTTTGGAAGGCGTGTGTAGTTATCATTCCATTTATGTGGAGTGAGATGAGGAGTTAGGGAGGTGGATGTTTTGGTGGTGGGAGATGGGTTAGGGAGAGTGGATTTTTTTGGTGGTGTGAGATGAGTTAGGGAGAGTGGATGTTTTGGTGGTGAGAGATGAGTTAGGGAAAGTGGATGTTTTGGTGGTGAGAGATGAGTTAGGGAGAGTGGATGTTTTGGTGGTGAGAGATGAGTTAGGGAGAGTGGATGTTTTGGTGGTGAGAGATGAGTTAGGGAGAGTGGATATCTTGAATGGTGTGGGAAAGGAAAGAAGAAGGAAGTTGTAATGTTTGATGAAAGAGATGATGGGATGGTGGAATGTGTTTGATGATTAAAGGGAGATGCACATGATGATATTCTCAAGATGATGAAAGTTCTTTATGACTTGTCATTATGTCATGTCATGTTGTATTGTGTTTCTGATAGCGAGCGAAGCGTTATATGTTTAGGCATGTTAATTGGCGTAATGGGTTAAAGAGATAGGGGAAGATAGGAGGAAACGGAAGGGAAGAGAAGAGGAACAGAAGTCGCAGTGAAATTCTCGAGATCTCTTTCTTAAATTCCTAGAACACTTTTGTATGCATGCATACAGAGTTCTTGTAGATAGTTAGACAGAGACAGAGACAGAGAAAGACAGAGAAAGAGAGAGAGAGACAGAGAGAGAGAAAGAGAGAGATGGAGACAGAGAGAGATGGAGACAGAGAGAGAGATCCTACATAACTTATAATTAATTAACATGATAATATTCAGTCTGATTTTTAAGATTGTTAGAGTTGTTAGAGTTGTTAGAGGTGTTGTAATATGTATATCATAATATTACATCGTACTATATTATATTATACTATCTATCTCCTTTTACTATTTAATATCTCCTCCTCTTATTAATATCTTTCTATTAAGTATTTAATACCTAGTATTAAATAACTATAATCTCCTCCTCCTTCTCCTTCTTCTTCTTCTTCTTCTTCTTCTTCTTCTTCTTCTTCTTTTCCTTTTTAATCTTCTCTATTTTATTTTATTTTATTTTGTTAGAGTTCAATAGTAGGTAATATGCCGGGAAGATATCGATTGGTATATCAGAGGTTAGATAATAAGGTGTATTGGATTTTAATCAAAATTAATTTTATATTTTGGTTAATCCAGAATATATCTAGTTCCTTATATATTATTTTTTATTGTAGATTCTAATATTATAGATTTTTTTAATCCTTTTTATTTCATTATAGATTATGGGCTTGTTGTAAATCAAGCTAATAGTTTTAAGGTTAAGATTTATTACTATCAATTTCTTGATTCTTTATTAAGGCCTGGGCCCTTGATAGCCCTGGCACCTTCCAGGCTGATTAATTGTATCCTGCACTGATATAATACTCCCCCCCCCTGTATTTTCATTCCGAAGGTGTAATTATTGATATTCACTTTTTGGAAAGTTTGTTTAATTCCTTATTGTGATACAGGTAGGGGTGCTTACATTGCTATCCCGGTATCCAGTATCATATCCTGTAATCGTATTTGTTATAGTATTTGTTTGTTATGAATACGATTGATATTATTGTTGAAGTTATGTGTAGCTATCGCGGTAGCTTTCTGTAACGTGACTACAGATTTCCTTTATTTGTTTTTTTTTGTTATTGCTAAGGGATAAAACCGATTTATATTCCCTCTTTCTGTCCCCTTTGTAATCCAATTCTCTTATCAATATAGCGAATGTTAATACTATCAATCTCTTTACAATACTATAACCTATTGTGTCCACAGATCTTTCGATCTATAACTATTGCCTTTGCTATATAAAGCTTTTCTTTCTAAACTCTAAGTATATATATATGGTTAATCCGGAATGCGTTTGTATTTATTATATAAAACAAAAGGTCTCCTATAACAAAATGAAATTTCACAATTTCCTTGCAATCTTAATTCTAATATGCTAGCTAATCACCATGACTTTTCCAATACAAATCCTTTTGGTTTTAATAGTTCAGGTTTGTGATATTGTTTTGACTATAGATATATTTAACAATTAAATAAATATAAACAATAATTTTCTAGATGTATCTATACCTTTGATTATATCCAATCCGAATACTATATATAAAAACAAATGGATTTTGATTATACTAACCGATTCTTATATCAACAATCACTTTCCTCTAATCTTTATCAATAAGTATCTTTTCAAACGCTTTAATAGTAACTAAAAGTTTTCTATTGAAATCCTCCCGAAATATTGGGATCTTTATACAACTTCCTAAGATTTTCTCTGTAAGCTTTATATCTTAATTGTTTTGGTATAAGCCCTAATCAAGGGTGTTACCACCTTCGAGATTACATTGTTGGATTATATGGATGTTTTTATCTATAAACTATAGGTATAGAATATATAATTTTGTTGGAATATAATTTCTCCTTTTTTATTCCGGTATTATCCCTTGGTTATTATTGATTCTATCGTTTTTTAATCGAATATGCTTTACATCGATGAAAGCTTTTTCGCTTAGAAGGTTTTATCCTACTTCATCAAAAACTAAGATTGATTATTATTGGAGGTTTTCATTTTGAATTATTTCGAAGTTTACTTCTTTTGTGTTTTGTAGATATATTATTGTTTTGATTATGTTCCTAATTGTATTCTCTTAGAATTTCTTATGCATTTTTCAAATTCGGAAATGCTAGCAATCATATATTGTAATCTTTAAACTACCCCCGCCACTTTATAAGATATTTGTTTCCTGCCTTTTTATTTTTGTGACTAGTGATTTTCTCTATTTCCTATTTCTATATTTCCTTGTTCTTTAATTCCAGATATTCTTTGATAGAATAGCTAAAGGAATTTATATCTTTTGATGCTTTATATTTTTTCAATAAGGATATATGGAATACATTATATAATCTTTTGTAAAGACTAAGCAACTCCAGTCTATAAACATATTCCCTTTTGATATCTAATATCTTGAATAATCCAATTATTCTTAGACTTAGCTTTTTCTTTATATTCTTACCCTCCTGGATTTCGTTGATCCGAATCCAGATGTTTTTGATTGATAATAGTATTCAATCTCCTATAGCGAAATACATCTATTTGTATTTTTTATTATAATATCTTTGTTATTCCTCCTAAGTCTTTATCTATAATGTTCCAAAGTCGTCCCAAAGCCTTTTCAATGCTTCTACCCTTTGTTTAGCGCTTGATACCTCTCTTAATGAATCTATAGCCTCAGGATTTTATAATAGCTCCGAATTGTATTTGTAATATAAATAGAATAGTAAACAGTTTAAACTAAAGTGTATTGAATTATTATAAGTGAATTCTACTATTAGCAGCTTTATCCTCCAATTCCTTTATTCTGTTCTAGTGTATACCCTAAAGTAATGTTCTAATATCTGATTTTGCCTTTCTGTTTGTTTATTCATTTGTAAATAGAATACAATACTAAGCCAACACTTTACTTTTAGATAGAAGCAAAAAGTAAACCAAAAGTGATTTGTAAATATAGTTCCTCTATCCGATACAATCCCCCTCGAGATTCCGAATTTTGAAAATACTTTGGATTATATTAGGGATACTAGCTTTATAGTATCGATCGTTTTATAGCAGGGTATATATCGTGCTATTTTCGTGAATCGATCCATTACTATTAGAATACTATCAAAGAATCTTTTCTTATTCTATAGATTGCTTATAAATAATAATCCCATCACAAAATCCATAGAAATTTCGGCCCATAAACAGGTAAATCGCGGTAAATTATCTAATTCCCTATAGGGCTTGTAATATCTGAATTTATTTCTTTGATAGAAATCGTATTCTTTTATATATATAGTGATATCTTTCTATAAACTGCTCTATATATAATTCCTTATTAGCAATTCTATAGTTTTATTTTATTCAAAATGCTTCATCAAAGGATTGTCGTAATATAGCCAAAACAATTCCGCTTTTAGTATAATATCCTTAGAAATAAAAACCAGATTATTCAAATGCAATATACTATTTTTCAGGATGTATTTCTCTTAACTATTTAAAATTACTTTTATTTTAATACAATCTGGGTTTACTTCTTAAATTATTTGAATTATTTCTATTAAAACCTTTGTTTTGGTTTCATAAGTAGTTGCGGTTGCAGCAACTATCCTTGTCTATACTTTGGATATAATAGATATATTGTCTACTAAATCTTGTAAATTATAATCGGTAGGATTCCAAACCTTATTCCTCTTATTTGCCTATTGTAAACCAGGACTAATTGCGATATCAATATGCTCCTTTTCTACCTCTGTACCCCTGCTTGCAGCCCCTTTAAGCTTCGAACTTTTAACATAATCTTTTACATAATTAACAATCCTACCTGGGATTTATTGAATTATTGCTCTAATGAATTTCACCATTCCCGACTCCTTACCGGATTAGTTCTTCGTTCAATTAGCGATTCGGATTGCTAGGCTTCCCTTCATTTTCTTTTGAAATGTTAGGAGCCAGGTTATATCTTCATTTTTATTATTATTTATATAATCTAACCTTTTATTGGGCCTATCCACAGAATTAATGGATTCTTTTTAATAATAAATATTAAAATCATATTGTAATAGGTATATAACTTGCCTTGCTTGTCTTTGGTTCAATTGTTGTGTTGAAATAAAATATTTAAGATTATTATAATTTGTAATCATTTTGATAATAAACCGAGCCCTCTTTAAATACCTTTTCTATTCTTTGAAGCACTCAATAATAATCAATAGCTTTTGATTATAGATTGTATACCGACACTCTACCGGTTGTATCTTTTTTGACCAAAATGTTATTAAATATCAATACATTTGAGTATTATCTCCCTTGGAATTATGTTATTAGAATATCATTTCTTCCAGAGCTTTTCTGGAAATGTTTGTTTTTATTTTCAAAAATAGATTGGGGTCGAAATACTGTAGTATAGGTGTTTCTTAAAACTTATTTTTTAGTATTAAAAAACTGGTCAACATAGTAATAATTAATTCAAAATGTTCTAACTTCTTTTCTTATTTTATTTCTATTAATATATCAATAAATCCAAATGCAACCCGGGAGTATTGATATATAAATCTTTTATAGAAATTGGCGAATCCCAAGAATATTTAGATTTCCCTAAAGGTTTTGGGTTCTAGTTATTCTGCAATGGTTTGGATTCTGTACAGATCTGCAATTATATTTTCGGTGATTATAATAAACCCTAGAAACTTTGTTTCCATAGTGTTGAATTTGTATTTGCTTAATTTCACAAAAAGTTTATATTGTTGGAGCCGTTCCAATACTTTGCGGATGTGCTTTATATGGTTCTGTTTTTTCTTTAAGTATATTAAAATGTTATCTAAATAAACAACTACAAAGTTGTCCAACAAACCGGCCAATACCCGATTAATATATGATTGAAAGATTGCAAAAACGTTTATCAATCCGAAAGGCATGATACAATATTCGAATAAATTATATCTGATATAAAATACAATTTTCTATTCATTATCAAACCTAATCCGGATTTGATGATATATATCCCTTACATCGAATTTTGTGAATATTTTTGTATTCATCAATTGATCTAGAGTTTTATTAATCAAAGGGAGAAGATGTCAATCTTTTACTATAACCTTATTTAATCTCCTATAATTTATATATAGTTATAGGGACCCATCTTTTTTAAATACAAATAGAATAAAGGCCTCCGTTGGGCTATTGGAGTGTCTGATCTATTCTTTTTTTAGGGTATTCTCCAAGTATTCCTTTAGGACTATTAGTTATAATTCAGAAAGCCTATAAAATGGTATAAACAACGATTCCCTGGTAATGTTAATTATATATATAAATTCTTCTACTTTCGCTAAGGTATTGGTTTTTACATTGTTGAATATATCTGCAAACTTTTGGTACTCTTTAGGAATCTTAATTACCTTATTCCTTACCATAGAAATCTTTTTTTTCCTTTGGTATATGTATCCTTACCAATTTCGAAGACATTTGTATTCGGAAATGGGCCGGACATACATCTAACCGTTTTTGGACAATTTTATTATTATTATTGCCGGGGCATTTTCAGATTCCTCTAAAACTATTTGCCCGAATTCCTTAGAAGTTAAGATATCTATCTCTGCTTTACTAGTGTAGCTCTATCTGCCCTACCCCCATTAGTATATACCTTTTTCCATTTGCCTTAGGAATAGCAAGTCTAGAATAAAATGTTATCCAATATTATAGCAATTATAGGCTATAATCTGAAAGTCTCATCTCACCCCTCCTGAATCAAACATTTGTATTGAAATGATATACTCCCCCTAGATTTGAAACTCTTCGCTAATAATGCCCCCAATAGAGTATAGTTGTTTCCCGATATTCACTAGTTTGTATTACCTAATAATGCTTTCATCAATAATATTCAAATCCGCTAACAAATCTATAATATCTTTCTCATAATACCAGACTATATACATAACACTAAAGATTTGATATTGTATTATCATTCGTTATATATTAAGATCAATAAGGCTAGCATTGTTTATTGATTTATTCTATTTTTTGTTTTTTTGTCTACTCGATTATCCTTCTAGATTTCTATTACACTAATCCGCTTTTTATTGATATAGCCATTATCTATAGCTATATAGCCCTTCTTACTACAAAAGAAATAGATCAAATATTTCTTGGAGTAGCCTCGAATCCCTGTTGAAGTACTACTAGGCTTGAAATGATTTCGATCTGTTTCGATAAAGGTTTGTTCTATAGCCAATGATTCTAGCGAGGGTTGTTTAGGCTAAAGTACTGTTGAGTAATATTTAGTATGCTCTTGGCTCCCTTTATAATTCTTTCAATTGTATTCAAATTGATTAATCAAAACTATAACTTTTTCGATAATCACCGGGAAACTAATTGTCTCCATAACCTTGTTTCACAACAGGAGTTTAAGCTTTTGAATAAATTTATTCAAATAAATAGAAGCTAGGATATCTTCGAATTCGCTTTTATATTTAATTAAAGTAGTAGTATATTCCTATATGCTTTTTTATCCTTATTGAAATTCAAATTATTTAAAGAAAGTTTCCTGATGTCTAACCTAAAGCATTTGTATCAAGTTATATAGAAATTCCATAAACTTTGTTTAAATTAGGTTCACTATTTCTGATTTAACATCAGTTTATTATTTGATTAGAATTCCTTCAAAAAAGGTGATTGCTTATAAGATCTTGTGGAATTCTTTTTTATAGGTTAATAGTATAATTTCGAATATATTATTATAGCTTTGAATGAATTTATAAAGCTTCTCAATTGATTCCCTAAAGTATTTCTTAAAAGCTGTCGGTTTGTGATTTCTTTTTTACTCTATTTTCTTCTTTTTCCTTTTTCCTTTTATGTTTTCCCCTATCCCTACATTGTGAATAGACGGCAAGCCAGCCTGGATTCGAAGTTGGTCCACACTTTTCTTTTTTTCATAAAATTCAATAATGTGGAGAAGTTCTTGTTTCTATCATTTCAGTTCTTTAAAATAAGTAGCCTTCAGATCTGGTGCAGGGTTCTTGAAAGGGGAATTTAAAACATTGGATCTTATGTATCTTCCTGTTATACTAATTACTTTTTTTATCAAGATGTGTGATAAGATTAGAATGTCAGGGTTTAGTAATAGATAATATGCCAGGAAGATACCAATTGGTATGTCAGAGGTTAGGTAATAAGATATATTGGATTTTAATTAAAACTAATCTTATACCCCGGCCAGTCTAGGGTATATCCGATTCTTTATATATTACTTTTTATTGTAGATCCTAATATTATAGATTCCTTTAATCCTTTTTATTTTATTATAGATTACGGGTTTGTTGTAAACCAAGCTAATAGCCTTAAGGTTAAGATTTACTATTACCAACTTTCCAATTCTTTACCAAGGCCCAGGCCCTTGATGGCCCCGGCACCTCCCAGGCTGATTAATCGTGTCCTGCGCTGACATATTTTATTTTATTTTATTTTATTTTATTTTATTTTATTTTATTTTATTTTATTTTATTTTATTTTATTTTATTTTATTTTATTTTATTTTATTTTATTTTATTTTATTTTATTTTATTTTATTTCTTTATAATTCTTATTATACTTTCTTCTCTTCTCCTTATTATCTCCTTTTTCTCCTTCTTTTATTATTTTCTTCATTCCTTTTATTTCTTTAATACTTTCTTTATTTTTTCTTTTCTATTTTTTATTTAATATCTAGTAATTAATATCAAATATCTATAATCTTCTTTTTTTTTTCTTTTTTTCCTATTTCCTTTATTCTCTCCTTTTCCTATCTTCTTCATCTTATTTCATTCCCTTACAACTCTAATACTATTTCCTTTTCCTTCTATTATTATTTCCTTCATCCTATCTCATCCTCTTACAATTCAAATTTTTCTCCTTCTTCACTTTCTATCTTTTCTATCTCATCCTCTTATAATTCAAATTTTTCTCCTTCTTCTCTTTCTGTCACGGCGCCAACTACATGATCTGTAGTTGCCTTCGTGCCTCAGGCACAGCATACTAGCGCGCCCTACTTCCTATAAGTAGGGCTTCACTCTTCCATAGCTCTTCCACCCTTATGGTACAATATAAGTCTTCACCCGTACCTTGACACTTTCTATCTTTTCTATCTAGTATTTAGCATCAAATATTTATAATCTCCTTTTTCTTCTCCTTCTCCTTCTCCTTCTTCTTCCTCTTCCTCTTCCTCTTCCTCTTCCTCTTCCTCTTCCTCTTCCTCTTCCTCTTCCTCTTCCTCTTCCTCTTCCTCTTCCTCTTCCTCTTCCTCTTCCTCTTCCTCTTCCTCTTCCTCTTCTAATTAATTCCTCCTCTTACCTCTTCTTTTCTTTTTACCTAATTTCTCCTCCCTCCCCTTAATTAGTTTTTCCTTTTTTTAATTCTTCTCGCTCGCTGAGCTATTTATTTTCTTTTAATTATTTCTCTTAATTAATTAATTTCTCTTTTTTTCTACTCTCTTCTCTCTCCTTATTCTTTTTAACTAAATAAGATCTTACTTATTTCTTTTAAATATCTTTAATATTGAAAGATTGTATGGAAGAGGCCTCTATATTAACTATCTTACAATACATCTCAGCATATTGTCCATCCATAGTATTATATAAGGGTGACCAATATGCCTGTCTATAGTTCGTTTAATCTAGTCCGTTTAGGTAACCGTATTACTAATCACCACACATATAATGCATTAATAACTTCTATTCCTTTTAACATTCCCCCATAGGAGTTACTACCTTTGATCTCCCCGATCTTTTGCGCTTCTATTATCTCAATCCTAGTATATCCTTGAACCTTTCGAATACTACTCTTGCTAGGGGTTTAGTCATCCTATCTGCTACCATATCCGATGTATTGATATAACTAGTTACTATCTTTTCCTTTTTAGTAAGATCCCTGATGAAGTGATAGCATATATCAATATGCTTTGATCATTTATGTAAATATAGATTCTTGGTTAGAGCTATTGCTCTTTAATTATCACCTAGCAATTGAACAGTATCTCCGTATGCAAATATATATTCTATCTTTCCAAGATCTTTAAGTATTTGAGCTAATTATCTCCCTTACTTAATAAATATCGCTATTAATATATATTCGAATTCAGCACTCAATATTACTATTGAATTCTACTTCTTATTAGTTTACAATATTAATCCTCTATAAAATATAATAATTTCCCTAAAAATACTTTTCTGATCATATCGATTACTTGTTTAGTCTACATCAATGAAAACTTTTATAATATCTGCTAATAGATTGTATTCCTTTGCGATTTGGTATTGTATTCCCTTAAGCCTGTATTTGAGTTTCTGAATGATTATAACCCTTAGGTATCGTATTAGATTCTTTACTTCTATTCCATAGCATTTCACTAGCTTTGCCATATACTGTGACAATCGACCTAATACAAAGGAGATGTCTGATCTTATATATACCATCGAATGAATAAGGCTATCTATAGCTTATTGATATTCAATAACATCGATTAATTCATCGTCTTCTATAACTAATCATAAACATAAATAATCAACGGCAGATATCTTTTTAGCATAATGCTAGATATACAAGATTCCGAATTTTGTAAATATAACTTCTAGATATTCTTTTTAATCCAATATAAATAATTTGTTTACTCAATCTCTTATAACCCTAATATCTAGAATCTTATTAATCTCCCCTAGATTTTTGGTATTAAAATATAAGAAAAATATTATAGAGAATTAATTGAATTAATTTTTTGAGATTAAGGAAACAATTATATTATCAATATAAATTAATAGATTGAATTATTAAACAACATATATATACAAACACAAATCAACAAAACTTTAAATAAAGCCCCAATTAATTAATTCGGACTTTAAAAATTAACTCCAATCTCATCCAACTTACTTAAAGCTATATAAACTCCTTAATACACATAAAACACATCCATCTAATATATTAACTCCCTAAGATAATATAAGATATATCTTTTTCTTGAAACAGAATTTTATGAAAACATTCTTTATATCGAAATATCAGTACTTTAAGTTTTCTTTTACAATGATTGCTAAAAATAAGCAAAGTATATCGAGTCGTATTGTAAAAACAAAGGTTTTATTATAATCTTTTCCAAAAACTTGACTGAAACCTCTTGCTACTAATTATACTTTGAATCTTTCGATCTTATTATCTTTTGTCTTTATTATAAATACTCATTTTGTTAAAACAAAATTCTTTCCTTTCGATAGAATATATTTTTTCTAGGTACTATTTACAATCAATGAGCTGATTTTCTCTTCAATAA
The DNA here is from genome assembly GCA_014898285.1 of Botrytis aclada. NCBI lineage: Eukaryota > Fungi > Ascomycota > Leotiomycetes > Helotiales > Sclerotiniaceae > Botrytis > Botrytis aclada. The sequence continues at coordinate 440,603 of RCSV01000001.1, read as the reverse complement.
CTTGTTTCCATTTTCCTTTATATTCAGAATCCGAGACTGCCTGGTTATATATAGTAAGAATAGGGATTCCTAGGATCTATTCTGCAGGGAAGACTGTATCCTTGTTTATAAAGCTTCCCAAAATCACTTAAAGACTTTCAAACACTTTCGTCTTAACACTCGAATCAATCCTTAGTGTAAAGAGTATAAAGATTATAGTATATTCGATAACATTTCCATCTAGATTTACTAAAAGTATTACTATTATTACTCTTATCAGTTTTTGGATATACTTATTTGGTTTACTATTGTTCCGCTTGTATTTTCAAAAAGAATATCTTTTAAAGATATCTATATTTATAAATGTAATTAGAGTTCCTATAGAGGATTGATTATTCGCAAATGTAGTATCTAGTGTCTCTATCTCTTTTATTTCCGGAAATAGTATTGAATCCTTGAACAGATTGATTTCAATAATATTCCTTTTACTGTTTTCATTGAATTGCTGAATATTATCTACCTTAGATACACTAGGGATTATTATTTTCGGGATTGCAAAAGTAGTGATATCTTATAAAAACTCAGATGGGGATTTTTATACTTTTTGTATTTTATAAAATCTATCTTTAGGTTTCCTATTAGGAATAACATTCTTTATACCTTAAAGTCCTGATACAGAGTTTCTTATTTTTAAATCTAAGTCTCCCCCTCTTTTGGATTTGTTTATAGTCATTCGGCTTGCCTGTATAGTATAGCCTAGCTTAGGCGAGTACACTCTAACATACTTATTAATTGTATATAAGTATCCCATAAAGATATCTATTCAAATTGTATCTTGTAACTTATTATATCATTAATCCTTTGGGATTGTTTTTGGATTAATATATATATAATATTTGCTTCCCTATATTCTATAATAACTAATATCCGGGATTGATTCTATAAACACTTTGATCAAACTAATAATATTATTATTGATAATTGATCTAATATTCGTTTTATTTCTACAATATATATTATATTCAACCATTTTATTTCAAAATTCCAATAGCAATCCAGCCTCTTTTAGTATAACTCTTATATTAACTTCAGCAATACCAATGTTTCTTTCAATAATTCTATTCTAATAAGATAATACTATAATAATCAATTCTGATTGAATTCCAGAGTTTCATTTTCTAATAACTTGAATTAATTCTGGTGTATTATTAATTTGAGCAATTATTATCTTATTGTTAATATCAAATTCTAATTCAATTTTCCATTTCTTTAATCTTGATATAACTTTATCTTTAATCTTTAAGATCAAAATCCAATTCACTTTTATCCAATTGTTTATAATCAATAAGAAATAACGATTTCCTTATAAAGACTTTAGGAATAATCTAGCAATATCGAAATAAATAAACTCTAATCTTTTCGTTTTATAAGGATTGAGTTATTTCGGGATTAGATTCTTTATCTTAATAAGCGTACACACTTCATATATAGGGATCTTAAATAGAACTTTGATTGGCTTTCCCAATATAATGACTTTATAAAGATTTCGTATCTTTTCTAAACCAAGGTGATTGAATCGTCTATACCATAGTAAATAGTTTTCTAAGTCCTTGGATCTATTCAGAGAGATTTCTACTATGGTTTTGTTTGATTCAATATCATTAATAATCTCTGTACTTTGAAGAGCAATATCTTCATATCCTTTTGCAATATCCGAGATTATATAAATTCCTTTATCCATTTTTGTTTTGATAATATTTATTCCATTCTTTCAAAAGTATATACGATTTGAATTGAATCTGCCCTTGAGGTTAGCTTTACAAATCTTCTTGTTAAAGAGGAAGTTGACTCCTAATCCCGGTATATATAACATCTTTGAAAGTAAAACCATACCACCATTTTCTAATTCCATTATAGCAATATCTATTCAATCACAATACATAATTTCCCCCACCAATTTTTATCGTCTTTTTCTTTATCTTTTTGATATCTCTAAAAAAAGAAAGTTGGTTAGACATATATAAGGAAACACCAGTATCTATATACCAATAAAAAGGGATAGTTTTACAAATAAATTCTTTAAAAATACAACACTCTTCATCATTAGACTTTTCCTCGCTTTTTGATAAATCGAAATCAATTAGGAAACTCTCACCATTTATAAAATAAATTTGATTATTTTTTCTTTTAGAAAATGATATTTTGATTATCTTTTTGAGTATTGCTTTTCATTGCTAAACTTTATAGTGTTTGTGGATCAGGGTTTGTACAAGGATAAAATCTTTGCAATTATATAGAAAGTAATCCTTTTGTTTGTAGAAATAGCAAGTATAAGTATTGACTATTTCTCCTTGGTTTTGCTATATTGTTAGATTTGATCTTTTGCTATCTCTTTATCGGTTTGGGATTATATACTTTCTACTAGTAATATAAACTTATTCTATCTTTTGAATACTAAGCTCTTTAGTAATAAGATATTTGATTTTATCTTTCATTGCTAATATACTTTAAACACTTATAATATCGATTATCATTTGATATTCGCTTGAAAGATTTTTAGTCAGAATTAAAAATAGAGCTTTGTCTCTATATAAATCCTTGAATACAGGGTTGACAATACCAAGCTTACATCAATATTCTTTCAATTTATTTCAAACTTTAATAACAATCATCTCTAAATAACTAGTAGATTTGAAAATGAATATTTGGATTATTATCAAATACAAATTGATTATAATATCATTAATTCTTGAGTATTTTATTTTTAGATAGTTTTATAGTGTTTATACTATATTGTACTCATTAACAAATGCTTTATCATTGTTACTAAGTGATCTACATATATACGAAAATGTACTAGCTTTATCTTTCAAGTATTTGATCTTTTTATCAAGGTTGAACCTAACATTCACAACTTCGCTTCCCATAAAAATCAGAAAAACTTCAATACCATCAACTTCCATCCTGATTTCTTCAACCTTAATATACCCCTACAATATAAACTCAATCATATAAAACCAATCCTTTCCTTTCAATTATATTTTCATTTATTGAAACTATCGTTTTTAGATCTCTTAAATAAGATTCGGGATATTCTTGATTTGCTTTTTGGTTTCATTTATTTTGATATCTATACAAAGAATTTGTAAGGTTTTTTTTCCTCTTTTTTTGTATAGATAGAACCATACAGATTGTAAATATAAATATAATTAGCACCATATACTTTCTATCATACTATGTATATATTTGTTCATAAATAACACCGCATGCTTTTTCAATTCTACAAATTAATAATAATAGTAATCACAATACCGTATACTGATTGTAGAATAGTGCCGCATACTTTTCAATTTTGTGAGTTGGTTTGTAATAATGATCGCATCAATTATATCTAGAGGCCGTACTAACCGGGTTTTATAATTTATTGAAAGATTGTATGGAAGAGGTCTTTATATTAACTATCTTGCAATACATCTTAGTATATTGTTCATCCCATAGTATTATATAAGGGTGACCAATATGCCTGTCTATGGTTCGTTTAATCTAGCCCGTTTAGGTAACCGTATTACTAATCACCACACGTGTAATGCACCAGTAACTTCTATTCCTTTTAACATTTAAGTAGTTCTTTTTTATTATTTCCTTTCAAGTTAGCTTATTCTTTTTATTCCTCTTCTTTCTCTCCTTATATAATTCATTTTAGTACTCATTTATTACCTCTTCTTATTATAGTCATTTATTTTTAATATATTTAGTTTTCGATATTCGCTAATTTATTCCTCTTTCTTTTAATACTTCTCTCTTAAATAGTTTATTCTCCTATTTATATATCATACCTCTTTCTCTCTCTTTTAACTACTTCCTCTTAGTTATTTCTTCTAATCGATTCCTTATAGTTAGTTTCTTTTATTAGTTCTAAATTAATTTCCTCTTCCTATTCTATTAGTCGGTTTCTTTCTTTCTTATTTATAATATATTTCTCATCTATAACCTCTTCCTTATATCTTTCCCTTTCCTCTTTTCTTCTTCTTCTTCATTTAACTACTATCTCTTCACCAATCTATCTAATCAGATTCATCTCTTCATTGATTGATCAGATTCAATTTTATATTTCATTATCTTCCTTTTACCTAATTACTCTTGTCCATCATCATCCACCTCTTCCACCTACTCAATCCCTCTTCTTCTTACCCAGTTTCATTTATTCACCTCCTTCTTCGACTTCTACTTTGTTAATCCCTCTTAATTAGTCCCTCCTGTTTCACCATCTTCCTCTTTCTCTTCCTCTGAACCGAATCCCCTCATAACCTCATTCCCATCCTCATCCTCTCTTCTCCTCATCCCCATCCCCTCCTCTCACCAATCAGATAATTAAACATCTAACACCTGATTAAACAACTAGTCAGAAATCACATTCCGTTCAGAGAGTATTAGTATCAATAATACTTGTATAACAACTATAATCATAATACTATTCATACTACCTATGCTAACTACTGTAAAATCTATACAATCTATATTCCCTATATTCCTTATATCATACCACCTCTATTCCTTTTATCTACATTCATTCTCCCTCCCCTCCCCTCCCCTACCACACCACCACAAACACAAACACTCCTTACCAAACCACCTCTCCCCCTCTCCCCTAGTTACACTACACCTCCCCAGCTTCCCTTCCCCTCCTCTCTCTACCCCATATTCTCTCTCTCCCTCTTTCTTTTTCTCTCCCTCTCCCTCTCCCCCCCAACCCCCCTTCCTCCCTTTCCCTCTCCCTTTCCCTTTCCCTCTCCCTTTCCCTTTCCCTCTCCCTCTCCCTCTCCCTCCTCCCTCCACACAATACTACACAACCCCCCTCTCTTTTCCTTCCTTTTTCCATTCTTTTTTTCCATGTTCCTACCTTCCTATCTACTTTTTTATATAAACTAACCACTACAATATAATACAACACAATATCTTTACAATCTATAATACCACCCCCCTCTCCACTCTCCACTCCCAATCTCGATGCATCTCTTCAAATTTTCCTCCTTTGCCTCTGTTTCGACTACAAGAGACAGGAGACAGGAGACAAGGAAAGGGAAGGGGAAGAGTAAAAAAAGAATAGTAATTTGATACAAGGTGATGTAATATAATCAATCAATCAATAAATAAATAATAAATAATTATTTACCTACCCATCAAATCATCACCCACTCCCTCACCCACTCACTCACTTGTTTATATTCTTCCTTCTTTCTCCTTGTACTTCCTTATTCAGTATTTACTAGCCCACTTCCATCTTCTCTCATTCTCCCCATCACTCTCCCCATCACTCTCCCCATCACTCTCCCCATCACTCTCCCCATCACTCTCCCCATCACTCTCCCCATCACTCTCCCCATCACTCTCCCCATCACTCTCCCCATCACTCTCCCCATCACTCTCCCCATCACTCTCCCCATCACTCTCCCCATCACTCTCCCCATCACTTACTCTCCCCATTACTCTCCCACCCCTTCACTCCACTCAACCTCTCACTTCTCACTATACACTCTCCCTATCACTCTCCCTATCACTCACTCTTCCCTACTCACCCCCCCCCCCCCCACTCCCTCATCCCCCTCTTCTATCCTCCCCTCTCCCATCTTTCTTTCCTTATCCCAAAAATCCATAATCATTGATACAAATCCCGAGATCCCAAATCCATTTCCTTATTTACCTCCTCTATTCCCTTGTCTCTTCTACTGACTTACCTACCCACTCACTCACTCTCCCCATCACTCACTCACTCATTCACTCACTCATTCACTCACTCATTCACTCACTCATTCACTCACTCATTCACTCACTCATTCACTCACTCATTCACTCACTCACTCACTCGCTCACTCACTCGCTCACTCTCCTCCCCTACTCACCCCATCACTAACCCTCTCACTCTCCTTCCCCTCTTAGATCTTCCCCCCTCCATCCCAAGAATCCACAATCGCCTACACAAACCCGGAGATCCTAAACTCACCTTCTTTCCTTCCTCCCTTTCCATTCCAAATCAACCATCCGCACATTCACATAAACCCAACTACCTTATTCAAGAAGAAAAATCAAAATAACGACGAGATAAATGAATAGATAAACGGATAGGAATATAATGCATGGTAATTGATTTTAGAATAATTTCATTTGTGTATGAATCATCCATTCATTATCCACTCATATACTTCAGTCACGAAAAGAACATTGATACTATTTTAGTATCTTTCCTCTCCTCCCATATTCCTCCATCACCCATCACCCATCACATCCATCCATCCACTAATCCTCCATTCATCTACCTTCCAATATGCAACCCTCCTAATCCCATCCCCAAACATCCATCCATCATAATATCATCATCATCATCTCATCATCATCACCAACTTAGCAAGAGATCAAGAAAGACAAGAACAAAAATTGCAGAAAAGATTCGGCAGATGAGAAAATCCATTGTTTAATATTCAGCAAGATAGGATATCTAGTAACCAACTTTAACGAGGTAATCGACCAATTTTTGAACAGTCTCTGAGGTGTTTCCGGCGATCATTGGGTCGACGTATCGGGCTACGATGATTGCTTGAACGGTTTTACCGATGACGAGTCCATCTTTGCCCTAAATTTTTGGGAATTAAAATTAGTATAGATTCCACGTATTGATTTGATGATGAAATATTTGAATATGTCGTATATCGTGGTTGTTGTTGAAAAGTTGTTGAAAAGTTGTTGCAAGTTTCGAGATGATGATAGACAAGGCTGAGATAATCCATTAAAAGATAAACATACCTTTCTAGCATAGAGCACCTTATTATCCTCCTCCACTTTTGTAAGAACGTATCTCTCGCCTGCAATATGTAAACCATTTGCGTATAGACTATCGGTTTTACCATCAAGTCCCTTTACGACCTCGGTCATCTCTTCAGGGGTGATCTAGATGAATCATGTCAGCGCCTGATATCTGAGTAAGATTTTGTATACGTGTGCTCTATCCGCATTTTCTGATCATAAACCCATCTGCCGATAACCAAAAGTCGCCTCGCAGATGCACATATGAAATGGCTTTGAAGCGGGATAGATATGATATCGAGAAGAGGTGAAATCGTACCTGAAAATCAGGACTGGTGGCCCAGCAAGAGGTTCCCTCCAAATTGTAAATAGCTCCCTTCTCAACATGTCCGCTTCCGCAAAGACTATTATTCCCATCAGTTTCCTATTCGATATTATCTGCTCTCGTTGTTTGCATGATGGATTTCGTACCTTGTGTCGATATAAGCTATTGGAAATCGTCAGTAAGTGCTTCTTTTCCACGGTAACCCAAAGACATAGAGGGGTTCCAAGGAGGGGTAACAGTAACCTCAGCTCCAGCATTTCAAGAGGAAAAGATTAAACATACCCTGCCACGACATCTTTCAAACAGTAGACTTTGTTGATGGGAAGATTCTTTCTTTAAATTCTTGCGATGATTGCGATATCACCGGGTATTGATCGAGGTATTGGGAAGATGAGATGGAGATAAATTTTGATGGTGGTTGGATCCAGTTTATGTTTCTGTAGAGTAACGTGAAGGTAGGTAAGGTAGTAGGTGATATACCTCGCTTGTTTAGTTTGATGGCTGGCTTTTGGTGGGGTTGGTTGAGATGGATGAGTTGTTGTTTGCGGTGTGTGAAGAAGAAAGTCTTGAGAGATGAATGGATGCAATCATGTAAAGTGGTACCTTTGTCAATTTTGTTTTTGCTTGTAGTTGTGGACGTGGAAGTGATTGTTGTTGTTGTTGTTGCTGTTGTTGTTGCTGTTGTTGCTACTACAAGATTAATGGAATATGGATGAGAGGAGAGAATGAGAGTAACGGTGAGTGAGGAAGGATTACTATGTCGTGAGGTGGATATACGATTTGGATATTTTGAATGCAGCAGGAGTGAATACAATGATGAATCCCGTTCAATCTCACAATTCAACAATACTCTTTGCCAGCTACGAGGTAGATACTGAGGGAAGATCTCGAAAACCATGACTGAACATCATATCCGCATTCAACGAAACATCCCGCTGTCAAAGCAAAATAAAGCATAGCAGTGACGAAATCGATGCGGCTTATTTTGTGTCGAGCTCTCATGAAGGATCTAGATTTTGGAATGTATTGTTGCTTGACTTATTTCGACAAACTTGGAAGCAATTCTATGTACGACGAGTAATGTAACTGTAATGTAACTGTAATGTAACTGGAGCTATAGCTATATCTACATCACATCAAACGACTGCAGCTCCAGTTACATGCAACGAGGTAGAAAAACGCCTCTGAATGCAATGCTATGTTATGCATAAGTTTAAGCCGTGGTCTGAATACAGCAACAGATGCAGCATCGGATGGTCTCCCGCATGCTCGGCTCAAGAATATTCACCAGTCTTCAATTCAAGTTCACGTCCTGACTGATGACCATCAACCTCAACTCAAGTCTTCCATGGAATGTTCCGCCGGTGAGCAAGACATGCATCGTGAGATGGCAGATGGAGTCGTGATGATTCACAGAATGAATAATCTTATCCCTACGGAGCAATAGGACAGGAACTTCAATCCAAGCATCATACTTGTACGTGGCAATCGACTCCATTCCCGTCATAAGGAAGAGTCCTCTCCTCAATCAATTTGATATTACACGAACGGTGAACCTTATATCTTCAACATTGGCGCCATCACAGATCAAAGAGGAGTCTTTCCTCGCGACACGACAAATCGACACTGATCTCAAATGGGAAGCCAGAATCCGAAGAGCCGAATGAATCATATCATCGAACCAATTAATACACTTTCTCTCATTTCGCCATTTCGGTCCCTTTCGGTCCCTTTCCCAATTCTCCGAGATATCCTCAAGTACGCTCTTGGGAAACTCACGCGTGTATACAACGGTTGTCGTCGTGTACAAGGTGGATTTTGACATGTTTAAAATTGCTATTAATTTCATGAGACCTCATTTCTGGATTTCCAAGACCGTTTCCGGATGATGGCAAATCTACGGCGACAAGGAGGTCTTCATTGAATGGTCGTCGTTCCAGAAACTCGGGATGGTATGATATTATACAATTTTCTACATAACACCTTTCGTACAATACTTCCAAAGTCCAGACATTTCTATAGAAAATCTTTACCCCAATCTAAATCCAACAAGTATACCGGTAACAGCCCCTCCAAGATCAACACACATTATACGATTCTCCCCAAAGGTTTCGAAAATAAAATCTTATCGTCGCAGATCTTTTTGAAACCCGCTTGATTGATAGGGTTGTAACTTGTCCACCATGATTTCCAAAAATAAAATATTTTTCAGAGAGCGGCACGTCTTTTATCGGTGAGAATTTGCTTCGTCATCAGAGATTCATCAAATCACCGGCTGCGAGGCTTTGGAGGTGGAGACGACTCGCTCGCCGAAATCTTCTCAATGAAGTTCTGTCTCGATTCTCGTATTGGGTGGGATAACGTAAGAATACAGACACTGTGTAGGTCTTGGGAAAAGGAGATAATATTGAATTGCATCGTTGCTATACCATTTTGTCAGGAGTCCCATTTTCAGCTGGCTTCACCAAGCCTATCAATCATACAAACAACACAACGGAATTCCCCTCTTCGGCGCCTGGAAATTACCTTTCCTTTTCTCGTTGTTGTTCTGCAGGAGCCGCGCCCCCAGATCGCATCGTTGCGAATATATACCGGTTGCTACGTTGTGTGACCCCGGCTCCTGGCTCTTGGATATGGTAGATCTTATGGGATAGTTGAGAACTTGTGATTGATACATACGAGGATGTGATTTGCTTGTTTGTGAGCTTAAATCTTTATACTATGGATAACTTCATTTTATCAAAGACTTGTGTGTAAAAGTAATTTAGGAAGAAAATTGTGAATACGATGGACTTTGTGGAATGAGAAATCGACCAAATGATCATCGAGATGTTTTCAAGAAAGGAAGGCCTTGGTGAAGGCAAGGTCTAGCTAGGGCTTGCTTGCTTAGACTTCTCGATTGTTTCGTCTCATCCTAGATTCATGCGATGAAGGAAGTAGAGACCCTAATGTTCCAAGTTGCCCAGTAAACATGCATGGAGATCATATCCATGAAATGCTTGTGATGATCTTTCCCTCAAGAGCAATCTCCTTCCTAATCTTCCTGGCTCCTTACGAAAGCTCCTCGGGGCTCCTGCCGTATGGACTACGGAAATGCAGAGATGATGTTACCGCGAGGTCAGCGGAGATCTAAGTACAGATTGTACTTGGATAGCTGTACCTTGCCTAGTCTGTATGACGATGGGGGACGAGGTAGCCAGGTAACGGATTCTTCGCCGTTTCATTAGACTCCAGTAGAGTATGAGATGCGAGGACTAACATGCCAAAACGGTTCGATATCCAAATAGCCAAATCCAGAATGTCTAATCCCTTGAACATACACACTTGCATACTGCCTTACCTATTGAGCCGCTTCATCTCATTCGAGCTTCACACAGGAAAGACCCCTCTACATAACAATTTTGGCAAATATATCTTCATCTTGTCATTGGATCACGACGAGGATTGTAAGATTAACGCATCTCCACAACAAACCTGGTTCTAATCTCTGGGATTCTGATACGCGATCTTATTCGCTTGTCTTCACTGCCAGCATCCTTAAGGCCTCAATGAACAAGGAAGACATGGGTTACTACATATTTTTCAACCACATCCAACCAATGCCAATGGCCAATTTTACATCAATGTGTATAATACACCGGATGTAAGAACATGAGGGATGCATGTCAAAATCGCAACCTTATGTTACCACACAACCATATTTTGGGTTTTGGATATCCCAAACATCTTGAAATCCAATTTCCTTCCAGAACAACATCTGTAGTAGATTCCCAGTACCAGTGAAAACACTCATTTGGTACGGAACGGAACATCTTCCCTGCTCCAAATCACAATCCACTAGGATTCTAGGAGCAAATCATCTAGACATCTAGACTCCACAGCTGGGTAATCTCATCCCATGTCTAGAAGGGCTCGAATCGTTCTAAGAATCCTAACATTTAATAAGCCACCTGAAGGCCTTTACTCATCCTCGCTCATCCTAGACAACTGATTAGGTGTGCTACGTCAAGGTTGGCTACACATAAGTTGACAGCTTTTTATGATCATTATACTCTTTGCTGTAAGGTCATTGTGAACCCCCCACTCGCTTGGCCTCGCCTTGTCCAGAATTAACCCCTTCCCCTTGTCCTCTCTCCAAATCTCTAAATTAAATGTCCCATTTACCTCAAACAATCACAATATCCCGAGGTACCCCATCTCTTCTTACTTGCTCCAACTTACAGGGCTGAAGGAGATGTGCGATGCAACTAACAGATAAGTCATGTAACCATTTTCCTTGATCGTTTTTGTTATTCTTTTCTCCTCTTCTTGGTCGTATCTTCGATCTCTTCTCGATTTCTCTCGCTGGCAAAGAGTATCCCACTCTTTTTATTTCTCTGCTTCTCCGCGATTTGTTCTCGCATTTCAAAGGGTCTCCTGGTGTTACCTGTCCATTCCTTTGAGAAATATATTCGATCAATATACTCGTTTCACCATTTACGCCAGTCACATCACATTTCATCATCGTCAACAAAAATACTCGAGTAGACCCATTTTATCGGTTCAAAAAGGCACGAAAGTTCAGGCTCAGACCCAGGGTATTAACTATGTCGAAAAATATAACTAGGTCGAAGTCGGTGATGTCTCGTTTTAGAGGTCGAGATGCAACAGCCTCTAGTGCTTCACTTCATGTTACAGATGATGCACAGAGCAGGGATATTGATAAGAATACATTCCAAAAATTCGAACTTGGTCGTGAAGACCGGCATAAACTTCCACAGAGACCATCGACTTCAGGTGGAACAAAAAAATCGACAGGAAATCTTCCTAAGAGGGCTCACACTGTCAAGAGAGAAACAAGGGACAATCTATTTTTCAACCCTCTGACAGCACATGGAATAGACGGACCTACGTTTTATAACTTTCCTTTACCTTCTACTCGACCCCCACCTTCACCAGTTGTACCAGCTGTGCCCCAAATGGCTGATCCTACACTACGACCCTACAGTCCTGATTCTATCATGAAAAGTAGGACTGTTCAACCTAACGTTAGTGGACTTGAGATTGGTATGGCACTTGGAAGTCCTTCACACGCACCAGAAAACTGGCAACAAGGTCAACACTCTCTCGGGATGGAACCAGTCCGTACTTTTGATCCAATGGACGACATGTCTTATTATGCCGATTCTGTTGTTGCTCCGAAGCAAAAGAAAGGTCGGAAGTGGTTCGGCTTATTTGGAAGCAAGAAGGAAAAGACACCTGCAACCTTCTATCAGCTGAAACCAAAATCACAACAAGAAATCCCAACGAGCGATCCTTCCTCACCAGAGACTAAACGTACTGGTAGATCTCGTGGTCGTTCCACTTCTAGTAAAACTGGTAAGAAACCTGATATGAAAAGATCGCAAACGGCACCAACGACACCGGGTTTACAACCTTCATTCCAACCTTCGACTTCAACAAGTATCCGAGCAGGAACTCCAGATATTCGTGTTCAAGGTCCTATTGGAGTTGAAGTTCTACGTTCATACCCTAAAGTATCACCCGAAGGACTAAAACTTGATCTTGCACTTCCTTCGGTACAGATGGAGAGGTATAGTGTTATGTTTGGCGATATCATACAGAAACCTTCTACTACCACCTCTTCATTACTTCAAAGACGCCAAGCAACACTTGATAGACTTAAGAGTGTTGAAGAAGCACTTGCGAATAAGGTTTGATATTTTTTCTATCATATTTGAACCACGCTAACAACTCGAATCAGGAAGCAGAGCTTGAGGCTCGTACAAGAGCACTCACAAAACATAGGGCTACCTCACCACAACCAAATCATAACAGCCCATCATTTTCTCTCTTTCCAAGCACACCCTCAAGACAAGGCCATCGTGACAGCTCACCAACAAGAGAAAAGTCATTGCTAAACAGATCCAACACCTCACCCGCCGCCCTATCTCCCTCTAGACCTTCATTCGCCCCAGGTCTAGATAACGATCTCCACGCCAATCTTTTGATTGATGGCGAACCCTCCACTAATCGGCGTGGACATGAACATAACGATTCTTCATCAAGTACATCTACCCAGAAACCACGCAAACAATCAGCAAGATCATCATCGAGTTCTCCAAGATCGAGACCTCAACTCCATTCGGCACGTACTTGGTCACCAGACGAATCACAACTTTTATCTCCATCATCTGCCGAGGACTCAGAAGCCGATGCACGTTCCATGAATGGCCGAGAAAGAGAAGATATTTATACCACCTCGCAATTAACAGCAACGAAATCAAGGTTTGAAGAAAGGGAACCAACATGGCAGATGATAAATTCCAAGAAACAACATCACGGAGCCCCATCTTCAGTATCTGGGTCGACGACTAGTGAAGCTAGCACGGTATCATCATCACATTCTACTTCATCATTCTCAAGCGTGCCGGGTGGTTTTAATACAAACACAATACCAATAATGTTTGAGCAAGAAAAAGTGAGAGAGAGAGGTTCAAGGAAAGCATCACCTACACACAGTCAATCTCCTCAAAAGGGCAAAGAAACGAAAATCTCCGTTAAATCTACTCCCGGCCCACGACCAATCATTTCCGCTTTCAACACCACCACTCGATCATCAGAAAATGCGCCTCGTCCGATCCTCAAATCTCCCATATCTGAAGACCAAGGTCTGAGACCTAGAACTAGACCCTCAATGCAACAATCCTCCTCCAGCACCTCTCTCACCTCACCTCGACCCTCACTCCAAAAATCCCCCATGTCATCATCAAATAGCACCTCGATCTCCTCACCACGAAAGATCCCCCTCCCCGCCTCTCCCCACCCCCCACGCACCATCTCCATCTCCACCACCACCGCCGCCCCCCACCCCTCCTCATCCTCATCCCCCGCCACCACGACGCACCAAAAACAAGAATCCACCTCCTCCATCACCCCCTCCCTCCTCTCCCTCCAATTCGACGAGCCCGAACCCGAATCCCTCTCCATCCCCCACTCTCGCACGCGGGACCCCAAGCAAAAACGTCTCGAGTCCGCCGCCGGCGTCTCCATCGCCCGTCAGATCTCCGTCTCGCGACAACAGCGCCAATTGCTCATCCCGATCAAAACCAGCGGCACGCTCTCGAAACGCCATCGCGAGAAATCTCCCGCTCCGGGCTCCGGGCTCCGAAGCCCCGTTTCCGGAACTGCATCGAAGACTGGGGCTGGAACCACAAAAAAAACTATCACGGGTGAGGATGTAAATGCGAAGACGGGATCCCCGCTCGAAAGCGTGGCGGAGTTGAGTTTTCGCGGGGGAGCACTATCCTCATCTTCATCCTCCTCCTCATCAACCGCAAAAGCACAACCCGGAATCGCAAGCAGCATCCCCAGCGACATCACCATAAAACAAAGCTCCAAGCCCTCCACCCCCACCCTCGTCCTGGTCCCCGGAATCGACGAACCATGCGGCGGCGGGATCGCGACTTCGGGTTCTGGCTCGGGTTCCGGCAGCTTGATGAGTAGCAAGGAGAGAGTGGAAGCGATGATGAAGGGGAGTCGCGGGGGGAGTCCGCTGTTGGGGCCGCGGGGCTGGGTGGAGCAGGGTGGGAATGCGGTGGCGAGGACGGAGATGGGGGCGGGGCATCAGCATAGGAGGAGTGAGAGGGTGGTTGTTGTGGAGGCTTGAGGGGAGGAGGAAGGGGGAAGGAGAAGGAGAAGGAGAAGGAGAAGGAGAAGGAGAAGGAGAAGGAGAAGGAGAAGGGGCAGCGGGAGATTATATTATTTATTCAACGGATTATTAATTCTTTTACATAGTTACATAGTTACATTACTATAACACAATTATACATACCCATCCATATTCCCCAATCCATATTCCCCAATCCATCTTCCCCAATCATCCAATACCGGGATTCAAGCGAAGCAAAGCAAATACAAGCAAGGTCTTGAAGCAAAACCAAAGCAAAGAAAACCAAGCAAGCAAAAGAATCCCATCCAGAACCCAGGATGGGGACTTCTTTACTTCCATACTTCCATACTTCCACGCTTCGCATACTTTACTTTACTTTACTTTACGCCCCATCCAGTCCAGTACAATCCCGGATTTACAAATCCATCACATCGCATTGCATCGCGTTGTTTCATATCAAATCATATCGTACGAGTATTTTACTTCATTTTATTTAATTTACTTTCATTTCAGAAGATTTCGATTTCGATTTCGATTTCGATTTTGAAAGAGATGGATAGTATGTACGCACGCACGCAAGTAAGTAAGCAATTGATGAATCAAACCACCATATGTATCCTATTCATGTATTCTACAAATCCTATACGATGCTATGCTATGCGACATCGTTCCACATCACTCCACATCATCCATCCCTTCCATTCATTCATTCAACTTTACTACTTCTAATTACCTAAGATATGATATGATATCCCATTTAGGTAGATAGATAAGTAGATAGATAGATAAATAGGTAGACAAGTAGATAGATATGTAGATAGATAGATAGATAAATATCTCTCCCTCACTCATGCTCCTTCCATTCTTCCTTCCTTTCTTCCATTCTTTCTTTCTTTCTTTCTTTCTTTCTTTCTTTCTCTCAAATCCGCTACACCGACCGTATCGCATCACACCACATCCATACCCCGACATCATAGTTCTCCTACTGATGATACCGACGATACCGATGATATGATACGAGTATCTATCCACCCGATGCAATCCCCATCCAAATCCCCATCCCCATCCCCATCCCCCTTCTCAATGCACACCCCCTTCCCACCCATCCAAAAGCCACTCCATTCCCCAAATAAAAACCCTCCCTACCAATGCAAAGAACAAAAGAAAAACAAAAACGCCTCGTATGTATGTATGCATTCATTTCCCTGACATCGCAACTCCCCCGCTTACCTCTGATTGACCCCTATTCTATCACATAAAACCGAATCAAATCAACCCCCTCGTATAGACACAAAGATACAAATGTCCTAAATAAAACCAAAGCTCGAACCAAAAGCAGAAACAAAACCAAAAATCATAAATCAAGAAAAAGAAAAGTAATAAATAAAAAAGGGTATCAACTCTCTCTCTCTCTCTCTCTCTCCTCTCTCTCTTCTTTCTCTCCTATCTCTCATTCTCTGGTTCAAGCTCACTTACTCTCAAACTTCGGAGTCGACTATCCAATATCAGTATCCAACCGTTTGAAGTGAAATTTCCAATCTCGGTTATGGCGACCAGGCTGGTATTAAAAGAGGCGAAAAATGATTTATATGCACCATTCTTTCTTTGCTCCCCCTCGTCTAGTATCCGAGGACAAGAGATCCGGGTGTAGAAGTGCTCTTTCGTGGTATCGTCATCATATCGAATCACTCATCTTTCAGCATAATCTCTAGAAGCTCTACCCCACTCTCTTCTTGTAAAATAGAGTCTTCCTTCTCTCAACAACATCTCCCGCTCCTCTTAGCCTCGCCCCCCTCACCCCTCTCTTCATTCCTCCTCTCCCTCCCATCTGCATTCCCATTTCCATATGTACTCCCAATCCGCACCCCCGTCCCAGCATCACTCCCCCCAAGCGGCGTCCCCCCCGTTAGTCCCAGCAACCAACTCCTCCTATCTCCTCTTCCCACTCTAAAACTTCCTCCAGGCCTCATGATCCCATCAAAATATCCCGTTTGCCCCTCTATCCCCATCCCATCATTCCCCACACCAGGCGTACCGGGAGTCGCTACCGCACTCAAAAGTTGTTCTTTCATCTTATTATTCTGTTCCACAAGTTTCCTCGTGATAACTCTAAAAACCTCTTCCACGCCCTCTCCACTCTCCGCACTAACTTCATGACAACAATCCCATCCGACTTCCATACCCCAGAATCCAGAACTTCTCTTACTAGAAGGCGATCGTGCACCTTCTATCCCCATTGTGCCTTGACCACCAGATCCCCACACTCCACCTCCGGCGCCGCCCCAACTGCCGAAACCACGTTCTCCCAAAGCAGTAGCGGGGGGTGTGCTGCCCAAGATAGATGTGACGTTTTCGGCTACATACGCAATACATCTTTCGAATGGAACTTCTCTTGCACTAGGATCTTTAGCAACGAGATCAGCCTTGGTACCTACGACATGGAGGATAATATCCGCAGGAAGATTGCGACGAAGTTCGGTAAGCCATACGGACATTTCGGTGAACGAGGTTTGGGATGTGATGCTGTAGCAGAGGATACAGGCATTTGCCCCGCGGTAGTAAAGGCGGGATATGGATCTATAGATTGGGAATTAAGTGGTTAGCATCTCATCTTGTTTTTGTATTGTTCTTGCTCTTATTTCATTCCTCAATATGTGACCCTCCCCCTCCCCCGTTCACCCATCTTTGCCGACAACCTCCCCTCTCACACACAACCTCTCCTTGCCCCAAGGAACTTCCACGCCAAATACATACCTAAATCTTTCCTGTCCCGCTGTATCCCAAATTTGTAATCTCACAACTGTATCACTCTCGGCATCCACCACTCTCTTCGTCAGAAAACTCGCCCCTACCGTCGACGTCGTAGTTTTCGGATTAAATTGATTTTTTATATATCGATAAAGGAGTGATGTTTTGCCTACGCCTTGGGCGCCTAGCACTACTATCTTGGCCTCGAGGGAGGTGCTCATTTTTATTAATTCGGGTGTATTAGGTGTGGTAGGAAAGTTGGTCGACGGTCGAGATCGAGGAGTCGAATATGTGGTCTCGTAATGGGTAGAGGTAGTTAGTTATAAGGTGACCGTGTGGCGAATGTGAATTGTAGATAGGCAAGTAGGTGAATATCTCGCAATATCTTCAGTACGAGAATGAAGTTCCGCACTGATCCCTCTTGATTGTCCTTTCACGATATGACTCTGCAAAATCCCAAGATA
The DNA here is from genome assembly GCA_014898285.1 of Botrytis aclada. NCBI lineage: Eukaryota > Fungi > Ascomycota > Leotiomycetes > Helotiales > Sclerotiniaceae > Botrytis > Botrytis aclada. The sequence continues at coordinate 422,638 of RCSV01000001.1, read as the reverse complement.
TAACGCCGCAGATTGTTTCCTTCCAACCCTTTGTTCGTTTCTTCACCCGTCCGCTCGATTTATCTCCAGAACCAATATAGATATATGTCTCTTCTCTTTGCGCACCCTTCCTCGGCGTAGCTCCAAAATTGCGCTCGGTGCTTTAGCAGGTTTGCAATCGAGTCTTCCTATTGCCCTCTCCAAAGATATCACAAATCCTCAACAGATGCCCTACGTATGCTCCCCTCTTCCTACTCTTCTGCAGTTCTTCCTTCTCTTTTCTCCTGTCTTTATTGTATATATCTTCCGTCCTCCCGTCCGCAAATATGGTATTGGATTGCTGAGCTGTTCTTCGTTTCTTCGTTCGTTTATCAAGTATGCCTAGTCCTATTCTTTGTTGTTTCGATGCGTCTGTTTCGTTCCGTACCGTAATGATTCATACACTCATATCGCTCTCGTTCTTGTTCTTGAATTTGTTTCTTGTATCATATCTTCATTTCTCATTCCATTTCGGCTCATCCAATTTCAGCTCATCTCACAATCCAAACCCTAAAGTCGTATGTCGTAGATCCTTCACTCTAGTCCAATCTAAAAATCCGAGTCGAATACAATCCAAATATTCACTCTTTGCTCTGATGTCCTTTCGACGCAATCCTAGGTATGCAAATCAATCCCGACCAATCTATCTGCCCAAATTCAATTTGTATGCGTATTCAAACTCGGCCTCTTCCACATTAACTATTCCAAGCCCTCGACAAACCCGTCTGAAACGAATACAAGCAAGTACCTAGTAAGCCGCACAAACAGACAAGCAGACGAACAAACAGATAAACAAATCAAACCGACGATAGCAAACTCGATGAAAGTTGTACAATATACCCCAAAGTTGTTATATGTCTTCACTCAGCGACCAAGATCAAGTTCCGAATGTGAAAACAAGAAACCAAAAAAGAGTGTGTGCTAGATAATCTTCATTTAATTATCGAAATTGCTTTTTGGACTACTTTACCATCCTATACCAGACCACGTTCTCAGTCCTCTCTTAATATCAAGTCTGACAGGTAGACCCAGTGAGCTAGAATCCACCATGACGCACCTAAGAAATCCCACGCCCAGAATAATTCCTCCCCTCCACCCCAAACCTTAGAAACTAGGGGGGTAAAAGTTGAAATTCAATGCCCAGAGATCAAAGCCTAGGTATAAAAAATCCCTGTCGTTGAAAGCAAAAATGAAGAACCCCGAGTTTCTTGTTCTTTGCAGCACACATGACTTTCAAAGGCTCTCATAGTCGTCAAGTCGATCAGCTGTTATGCATTCTGACGCAAAGAAGATTCAAAGTAGTTTAATCTTCAAATTTGCGGTGTGAAACATATGTACTCATGACTCCATTTAGCAGGCATTTCAAGGTATGGCTTGGAATGAACGGGCTGATGGGCTACGCAGTATGTTTCGGCTTAGATCGGGCCAGGGCATGAAATCGGTAGGAGCGTTTGGTCCGAGTCGTACAGAGATGGGATTTTACATTTTACCATGGCAATATCCAAGTTCCGCGATATTGATCTTTTATTTAAAATACGCGAATGTCTCGAATTATGTGTACAAGTAATAAGTCTCTTTCTCTAATCAAAAATGTTCCACCCCACAAATACCCATCTTTCTACATACTCCTTCTGCAACTTCACAACTTCGCCTTGGCTTTCTCTGCTGGATTTGCCAGAGGATCATAAATCGTCATACCCTATTTAGCCGTTAGCTGCCAGTCACTTCCCATATCATATCAAGAGAGGAAGAAAACTTACCAAAGTATCAATCGGAACCATTGTAGTATGTGAGCTTAATCCTCTGGTATCGATCAATGTCGGATTCAACTGATCCACACTCGAACACCCAATCAACCTCATGTTCATCTCCATCTCATCTTTCAATAACTGCATAGCACGATCTACACCCGCCAATCCATACGCACTCATAGCATACAAGAAAGGTCTACCGATTCCAACACCTTTAGCACCTAAGCAAAGTGCTTTGATAATATCCGTGGATCTTCTGATCCCGCCATCAATATAAATCTCGATACGATTTTCCCACCCACGTTCTCGAAGAACAGGCATAACTTCTGCGAGAACTTCGATACCTGATCGAGCAAAGTCTAATTGACGACCTCCGTGATTGGAAAGTACAACACCTTGAACGCCACATTCAACAGCTCGAATAACATCTTCCACACGTTGAACACCCTTGAGAACGATAGGCATCTTGGTGATAGACTTGAACCAAGGAATATCTTTCCAACTCAAAGCTGGATCAATAAAGCTTGAAATAGCTCTTGCTGCACCTTGTGAGGTGTCCGTGGATTGTCCACTGCCTGCTTGAACAGAAGATCCTACATCCGTAAATTTTGAACGCATATCCTTTTCTCTTCTTCCTAATTGAGGAGCGTCGACTGTGATGAAAAGACCCTTGCAACCACGACGTTCGGCATGTTGAACAATCTTCTTTGTAATCTCTCGATCCTTATTGACGTATAATTGTAACCATTGAACCTGCTGTCCCTCTGCGGCATCCATGATTTCATCAAACGAGCAAGATGCTAGAGTTGGAATCATTTGTATAACATTGTGTTTCTTCGCCGCTCGTGTGAAGACAACCTCTCCTTCGGGGTGTCCAAGCTTTCCTAATGCTGTAGCTGTCACATAAAAAGGGATATCGACTTTTGTTCCAAGCATAGTTGTAGTAAAATCGACCTTTTCCACATCCACAAGAACCTTTGGTCGAAACCAAATTTTATGAAAGGCGGAATGATTTTCTCGCATAGTCTACCGATGTTAGCAATGGCATCGATGTTGAAGATATGAAAGGTCGGTCTTACAATTTCATCATCAGCACCGCTGGAATAGTATGCCCAAGCAGTCTTCTTCATAACCCTTCTTGCCACGGACTCGAAATCCATCAAATTGTAGCATTGTTCTAGAATTGGCATGCGTGCAATTCTCTCTTGTCTTGCCTCTTCATCTGGATCGAATTCCTTCTCTTCCTTCTCGACTGTGCCCATATCAACTGGTCCTAGATGTTTCGACTTGTCTAGGAATTTATCGAGAGTGTCAGGGGGATGAATTGGTTCGTATTCTTCTGTAGCATCTTTGCCCTATATCACAAGGTTAACTTCTCTGCATATCATTGATCTTTCCAAGACAGATTTACGGCATATTTGAGAATGATCTTAGGTCCACCAGGATGTTCTGTCGATGGAGTCAATAAATAGCTTCCTTTGATACCACACCTATGTTCATACCAGGTAAGAATTCCGTAACATCATAAGCTTTTCCCTACACCAAGAATTAGTCCTTGCCACCCATACAATGAGGCAAATACATGCATGAACAATAACCCAACATGACTCTCGCGAGTTATGTTCTGCTACTTCCTGTCCAGTCAACTTGGCCATCTTTTCGTTTAGCTTGTGATAATGCAATGTCTTGATTTCTTCAGAATCGCAGTCACAATCACAATTGGGGAAAGGATATGTAATTGAGAGAAAGATAATAAATGCAGAAAGATTCTAAACCAAAAAAAAGAGAAACCCGAGTGTATATACTATCAAAGTAAATTGTCAAGACCTAAAGATAGTTTGTGGAGTAGCCTCGGGAATGATGGTCCCTATTGAGGTAAAGGAAAAGGAATTCCACGCTCGGCACATCCAGCCTCTCAATTCAGATTCGCCTTTTCGGATGAATGGCGAACGAATGAAGCAGAAGGTATACCGACTTAGGAGATACTCACCGGCCAAGCAAGCATGTTTATTTGTAATTGTATCAATGCAAATCTGGAGATAAAGTTTGATTGATATTTATCTTTCATTGCATTATCTTTGCAGAATTTCATGTCCTGCTGCAAAATATTTCAGGAAGGTTGCATTTCAAAATGCAAATAATACTTTTTGGCCTTGATAACGACTTATCTCCTCTCTGCACCTTGATGATGAGAGCCCCAGCGGCCCCACCGACTTCGGATGCGGGGAGAGCTACGGTAAGGATGAAAGTGGTTTGGCCAATGATATATCAGATATTAGATACCTACATAGGAATCATTTGTTTCTATGATTCGACCTATTCAGACTGGCTGATAGAATTTAGGACGACTTGGAAGACTATTTCACTACCGTCTTGAAGTACCGAAGGACTATGGAACATTGTCCAAAGGGAAGGCGAATATATTGTCAGTGAAAAAAATCAAAGCACGTGTCATATCTACAAGTGCTGAGCTGTGGAAAGTTATATATCATATCTTATCACATGTTTCTTGAGGATAGACTTGTCGTCAATAGCCATATCATTCATAGCTCTACAACTTCAACTGGATTTCCCACATCAGTCGATGATTGATAAACAACCGCAGCATTGATCATCAAACCACCATTTCCACCAGCAGGACCAACCATTAGTCTTTGCCACAAGATGCCCTTTACTCCATACCAAATCACGTTCACAGCATCTATCCATGCCAAACTTGGTATCAAGTCCATGATTATGCCTCCTCTCTTCCTTTCCATGAGCCTCTCGTAAGCTTCTTGTCCCTTATCCCAAAACACAGCTTCGCGACCATGTCCGGAATGTATATGCCCAAACACATGAAGTCTAGGTTTGACCTTCCATATTTCTTCCAGTAGCGATGTGCAACCTAGGTTGATATCGAGGTGATGTCGAGGTGGACAGTGTGTAACTAGAATATCTGTATCTTTCGGTATCCGATTCTCCCACGGCGCAAGATGTCTTTGATATTGAAAACTGTCAATTGAGAGTATGATTAGCATTCAGATTCTCTCCAAAAGATTGGGGGCTTCTTACGCAAAATCAGAACCACCGCATTGAGGGATATCTGGCGATCCATAAACCTTTAACTTTCTCCCGCCCTTAAATTTCAATGTGATAGCTTTGTTCTCCAAATAGTGTAAACTTTTAAAGTTCAATTTCCTCTTCTTATCTTCTTCTTTCCTCGATTTGGGATCAAAATAACTGTCGTGATTCCCACAAATGAATATTTTCTCTCTATGTGGCTGTTGATCCAGCCAATCTATCTGGGCCTGTATCTCTTCGACCGTACCCGTATTCGTCAAATCTCCTGCATGTATTAAAAGCTCACCGGGTGGAATTGGTAATGTATTGCAATGTGTATCTGAGATACAGACAACTCGAACAGGAGGTTTGTTTCGGGGAGGTTTGAAAGATGTGCCACGGAAATAGAGCAGGATGGTGTGGAGATAGAAGATCAATGTGCGGAGAGGAGATTCGAGGAGAGAATCAAGAGGAGTTGGGGGATCATATATATTATGTCGACGAGACCACGGGTATATGGTCTTTTGTTTGGGTGCCATGGTTGAGGTATGCCGGCGCCTGTTTGCGGATAGTAGGTAGTTTTAGCAACTCGCTCTCGAGTGTTGATTAGATATACCTATGCTCAGGACAATCCTCAATTAAGAGTTGCCTTTCAATACCCAGGATAAAATAGACACATTTCCATAAAACATAGCCGATATCAGAATTCACTAGAGACAGTAGTTACCTGTCTATTGTACTCGTACCTAGTCAATTGATACTCAACCGGAACAACACGTGGGGTGGGTGTGTATGTGTGTGCACTCTGCAAGTTCACCAAAGCCAAGCTTCAAAATAGGTGACGTGACAAGGATAAATTCAGGATCCCCAAATTTAGCGACGATTTCGTCATGGATGTTTGATGGCTTAATTGAAGCTTGTGTGAATATTATCATTCAACAAAGAGCTGGTTATTTACCAACTTTTCACCTCTTGTGGATTTCATATCTTCTTCTATATATCTGCGGAGACTTGAGTTGATCACAGTTCTTCTGGCAGATTTGCATCGACAATATGGCTTCGCTCAAGAGTATTTATGAGCCAAATCCAGCTCTTGGAAATGCTTTGAGTACCAATTTTGAGTAAGTAAACCGGAGGGGCTCATAAACATTAGCTGATCAGATTCTATGCAGAGTCGACTTCGTAATCGATTATCGTTTTGCTACTACAAGTATGACAACCCAATGCTCCCCATCAATTTCGCAGATAACTAATTTACCCCGCCAGACAAAGTCGAAGCCGAAGCACATTTCGTAAAGCTTATCGAAGCTCTCAACGATGTTGGGCTAATGACTGAAGTGCGAAATGGAGATAACTGTTCACTTCTGATATTTGTCAAAGCTGCTTCGGATAGACATCTACGATCCGAAGTATATCGCTCCAGAGTACAAGATTGGTTATATGGAGTTCGAACAGCTGCACCAGAAAAGAACATGCAAGAGGCTTTGAGTGCGGAACCAATGACTGAAGCTGAACGATTAAGATTAGTCTACCTATTGATCACAAAACCGAGAAATGAAGGTGGTGCTGGAGTAACGCCTAAGAGAGGGGAGTGGAAGGGAGTCGAATCGATATTTCCTCTTCATGATCATGCATTCAATAAGGCTTGGATTAAGGAAATTACCTCAAAGTATCTTCTCACAACCAAGGACCTTGAGGATATCAAAGACAGATTTGGTGAAAAGATTGGATTTTATTTTGCCTTTCTACAATCTTATTTCATGTTCTTGGTATTTCCTGCGGCATTCGGATTTTGTGCTTGGGTTCTTTTCGGTCAATACTCCCCAATATATGCCGTAGTCAATGGCTTGTGGGGAATTGTCTACACGGAATATTGGAAGAAACAAGAAACCGACCTGGCAGTACAATGGGGTGTTCGAGGTGTATCCAAAATTCAACACAAAAGACCTGACTTCAAGCATGAAAGGGAAATTAAGGATCCAGTTACTGGAGAGCAGATTAAGTTTTACTCTCCAGTCAAAAGATTGAGTCGTCAATTGCTGCAAGTACCTTTCGCACTCTGTGCTGTTGTTATACTGGGAAGTTTGATTGCAACTTGCTTTGCAATCGAGATCTTCATTTCTGAGGTTTACAATGGTCCATTCAAAGCATATTTGGTATGTACATTGATCATGAATTTGAACTCGGCTAATGAAAGATAGACTTTCTTACCAACTGTCATCCTAACAGTTTTCATGCCAACACTGTCTGTTCTTCTGACAGGATTTGCCTCAAAATTGACAGATCTTGAGAATTACGAAACAACCGACGGTAAGTGACTACCCTCATTAGTCCCAATCTCAATGTCTCTAACCTTCAATAGCACATGATGCGGCAATGGTTCAAAAAATCTTCGTCCTCAACTTCATAACATCCTACATGCCAATCTTCCTCACAGCATTCGTCTATGTTCCATTTGCTCAACACATCGTCCCTCATCTCGACATTTTTCAAATGGCCGTGAGACCATTTGCGGAGAATGATGAACAAATGACAGCACCAAAAGCGGGATTCCAAATCAATCCAGACAGATTAAAGAAACAGGTCATCTACTTTACAGTTACAGCACAAATCGTCAATTTCGCCGTCGAAGTCATCGTTCCATATGTCAAACGTAGCGTCTTCAGAAAGTACAAAGAAGTCCAAGCTGATCGTGCCGCCAAACGTGGAGGTTCCTCATCACCGGAAAGTGATCATCCAGAAGAGAGCGCATTCTTAACCCGTGTAAGAAATGAAGCCGAATTGGGTATCTATGACGTAACATCAGATTTCCGAGAAATGGTTATTCAATTCGGTTATTTATCTCTCTTTTCAGTCGTTTGGCCTCTTACTGGTATTTCTTTCTTGATTAATAATTGGATTGAACTTAGAGGTGATGCTCTCAAAATTGCACTGGAAACTCAACGTCCTGTTCCATGGCGCGCGGATTCCATAGGCCCATGGCTCGATGCATTGGGTTTCTTGTCATGGTTAGGAAGTCTTAGCACGGCAGCTCTGGTATATCTATTTTCCGGTGATGGATTTGGACCGGATGGAACACCAAGTAAAATGACGGGTTGGGGAGTATTACTTACTATGTTTTTCTCGGAACATATCTATTTGACTTTGAGAAGAGGTATTCGATTGGCATTGAGTAAAATTGATAGTCCGGGATTGCAGAGAGAGAGAAGAGAAAGATTTGCAGTTAGGAAGTATGTTGTTCCTGCCATGTTTGCCTCGTTTGTGCCCCTTTTCTCGTTGGTTTAGAGGGTATTTGTAGGTTTTTTTATAAGACGTAAACTAATTGTGGCTGTGATAGACAATATTTACAAGAAACCATATCGCAAGAAGCTGCTGAGAGGGCTGCTTCGGGAGGAATCACAAATGGGGAGAAGATTAGTAGAAATACGCTGGAGGAAGAAGCAAGAGAATCCAGTTTGAGGGGTCATGGAACTGCAGAGGAGAGGTATGTTTTAGAAGTTAGGGAATTGCATGAGATTATGTTAGAGACTGACGAAATCAACAGATTCTGGCAGAGACAAAGAGGACAGGGAGAAACTATCGCGATGGGAAGAAGTTTTATTAACAAGACGGCTCCGAATGTGGAATCGAAGAAGGAACTTTGATCAAGTTTTTGTTTACCTGTTTTTAATGACTTTGTGGTCTGATGGGGAGAGATAGGGTTCACGGATGAGGGTAAGGGGAGAGTAGGAAGTGAAAATGAATGGAAATCGAGAGGGAGAGAAAAAAGGCAAAGTCGAAGCGAGAGAGATATTCATTCATACGGGCTTTTTGTGCGTTTTGATCCTTTTTGATCATTCTTTCTGACTGGTTTTGGTGCTCTTGATAGTATCTATCTTTCTAGGTGTGTATGCATAGCGTGGAATAGTAATATGAATGGAATGGAATTGATTGATATATCGAAATAAATATATGAATGAGATGCACTGTGCTCTTTTTGTGAATCAACAAATCTATGTTTCGGAGCTTTAGCTCAAGAAAGCTTATGTGTCGGACTTGACGAATTTGTGTGGCATGCGTATGTAATGTATATGACATATTAATCATTATATATATTATGTTTTTCTCTATCTAGGAATCCATTTGTATATGTAATATAATGTATATATAACTGAGTGAGTGAGTAAATAAGTGAGTAAATAAATGAGTAAATAAACTGATTTCTTTTATAGGTTTATTATTGTATGTAAAGAATTGAGGAAATAAAGGAAAAATAACGATTACAAATTGTCTTTAGTCTTTTAAAAATTAAAGGCTCAGTAGATATTCAATTTGATTATCATATTGAAGTTATATAGTATGAGTGAGGACTACCTTTTACAAGCTCCGAAACACTAACGAGCTGGCTCGCCCTCAAATCTATCGATTAATTGATTGATTAATTAATGATTAATTGATTACACTCATTTACTTATACTCCTCGATAATATCTCATAGTACTAAATGAACATATCATACTCCTCAATAATATAGTAAGTATCATATAGTGTCACATAATATTAAATAACATAACTAGATAACTAGACAACCAACCAACTAATCAAATAACTATCCCCTAAGGTGCCATCTTACAACTCCTTTATTGTTCATACAACAATCCTTAAATAATAAAGCCTTATTGAATAGATCAATTACTTCATACTTTTTCAATCACTCCATTTCCAAAACAAAATCTCGATTTCAAATATGAGATTTTCAAATTATTGAAAAAGACTCGTAGATTTAGAATCAATATATATAATAATAATAATAAAGTTTTCAAAATATACTTGATATTGATTAGATTAGATTTTATATGGAAGATTGAAGATGAAAATTGAGTAGACTTCGAGGAATTCTTATGATCGATCTAAGTGGTCACCAAGACCCCTGATAAGCGAGGCGTCGTAAGTTGACACCTTGGGGGATACAATCCATTCTACCTTCCCCCTCCCTATCCTATCCTATCCTCCCCCTCTAGAACCCAAAATCTAACAATAACAATAAAGGGCATATGAAAGTAAATCACCTCACCTCTCAATTTCAGAGCACGAGGGCACAAGGGCACGAGAGAACTTGAACAAACAACATTTCGGGGAGCATGAGAGAGCGTAATTTGCCGTTTGATATAGCAACACTAGATAACTGACCAAGTAACTATAGTATTCCAAATCGAGCTTCAAATCCCAGCTTCAAATCCCAGCTCCAGATCTCAAATCCCAAATCACAAATCCCAAATCACAAATCACAAATCCCAAATCCCAAATCCCAAATCCCAAATCCCAAATCCCAAATCCCAAATCCCAAATCCCAAATCCTCATGCGCATGCCATTTCTCCATTTTCCATTCTCCATTGTCCTTTGCCATTCCGGCCCTGCAAATCCCATCCCATCCCATCAATTCGGTCCTATAACACCCGAGGAGCTAGAGGAATGTTTGTTCCCTTCATTCTTTCATTCTTTTCGATTGTGTTCGCGTTCGCGGTTGCATTCGCCTTTATCTTAATCTCTGTATTGTGCTTTACATTCATTTTTGCGAGTACATGTGTGTGTGTGTGTTTGTATGTCGTTATTATCATAGGTAGTCATAGTTGGGATATTTTCCCTTACTCCCCTCTCTTAATCCACCCACCAACCCCTAACTCCTCAGCCAACTACTCCCCAGAATCCCTCCACTCATACTCCCATTACTCCCTCCATTCGAATTTCCCGCTGCACCCTTCGAAGCCGATCCTACACTTCCACTACTGCCCCTATTTCCACTCCCACTCCCACTTCCACCACTTCCACCACCATCTCCCCCCGAAGTCCCCGGTCTCATCCCCACATCTACCTCCAAGCCCGACTGCACACCCACCAATGGACTACTGGGCGTACTCGCCGTACTCCCATTACTCCTCACGCTTGCCGCCCTCCGATGTCCATACCCCATCAACCCACTCAGCGAACTCCCACTTCTTTCCCTCAGCGCCTCTCCCTCTTTCTGCACCGGGCTTTGTGGTCCTCTCGCACTCCTATTCCTACTCAAACTAGAAGGAAAACTAACCATCCTCCCTTTTCCTCCCGAGAATCCAAAAGCTGCTCCTAACCCCCCTCTTTCTTTCTTTTCAATATCTGTGCCTAATATCTTCGACGCTTTAGCATTACCAGATGAAGAATCCGTACTGATTAAATCCTCCACAAAACTACTCGGGAAAAGTCCCCATTTGCCTTTACTAGTGCAACCACTCCAACACCATTGCTCCTGCCATGCATACCCTACATTATAGATTCTCTCTCCTTTCGAGAACTTAAGCCATCCTTCTTCTTTATCCTTAGGTTTCCAATCCCACTTCGCAACAGCTTGAAGAGAACTCTGTGGATTCATTTTTACTTCATCTCGCGGTGGTGAGATAAAAGAAACAGTGTTTGCGGGAAAAGATCCTCGTTCGCCATCATGATATCCTATACACCAAGTACCTCCAAAGCGGTCCGGAAACGTGATCCCCACAATTTTCGCACCGTCTGCAAAATGCATACTTTGTTGACCGTCAGGATCACGAAATGTTTTGGCGACAGGTTTTGGATGATGGGTTGTTATTGAGTGAGCAGTAGGGCGAGATGCTACTTTGGATGTGATCTCAGACATGCAGTAGGGAGAAAATTTAGGTTCGTGGATTGTGAATTGGATGTCGAAATCAAGGACTGAAGGAGGTTGAATTCCGTAGACGGTTGTAATACCAGCTACTTGAGGAAGTGGACGAGGATGACGAGCTAAGTGACGAAATAGTGATGTTACGCTAAAGAAAACGGTTGCATCGTGTTCTTCAACTGTGCGGTGATCTTCAATGCAGAATATGCACTTGATTGGAATGTTAGTTATTCGTTTAAGTTTAGAACCCAGGAAGAAATGACTACGTACACCATATATAGGATCATCTATTGAAGATGTTTTAAGATGACATTTGGAAATAAAACGTTGACGCCATCGAATACCGGTATTAGAATATATACCAGAACCTATACACGAATTAAGATTAGCATCCTTCCCCACGCCCAAAAGCAATTTACACTTACGATCAAGTAATCTATCCTTTTCCACATCATTCCATCCAACCTCATAAGCACATTTGATACATCTCGCACTCAGAGTAGCACTATAATGGCCCTGATCCTTCTGTCAGTACAGACAAACCTAAGTATTAGCAAGGGGACGCGAATAATATCTGACCAATGAAATAATGAACAAAGTAAACGTGAAGAAGATATTCTACATACCGAAGGTCTCTTAACGACTTTAAATCCAGTTTCCCCTCTAATCATTGCTTTAGCCCCCGGACAGAATCCATCGAATTTATAAAACGAACTATCATGCCTCATAGGACAATCTATACTTCTCACTGAAGGAGTGGCTCTATGCATTGCTAATTGACTTTGACTTCGATTTTCTGGAATGGGATTCGAAGGTTGTGTTGGTACTGGTTCGGGATCCTGAGTTGGTACAACTTCTAAACCACTTTCGATAACAGGAACAACTTCTAATCCATCTTCAACTCCATTACCAAAACCAGGTAGCTGTAATGTGGTAGCTAAGGATGTAGTAGAGGTTGGAGTTGTGGTTGCAGGTGCCAGTCTACCCCATGAAGCTGGATCTTGTATTTCAGACATTGGTGGACTAACTGGACTTTTCAACCATAATGATGTTCCTGATTCCGAAGGTTGATATTCGCTAATACCAGGACTCAATGGGGTCGCTGAGATTGGCGTCGGAGGTTTCAGTGAGGCAGTAGGGAAATATTCATTATCCGGTTTCGTCGTACTCGAAGATGCAGGTGTAGCATCTCGATCCCGTAATGATCCATTCCTCGAACTTCCTCCCTGAGAAGTCTGACCTTGACTCCTTTTCCGTCCTATCAAATCATCATATCCACTTCCTCTAGAACTATGCCTCTCTATCGGACTACTAGCTGACGAATATGAAGACCAAGGAGATGTAAGCATCGATCCATCACTAAAAGTTTCGCTTGCCCTATTCTCTTCTATCGAGGAGACTGATTTCCGTATTTCGTTATGAAATGACATACGAGACTGTTTCCTTCGTTCTAGGAATTCCTCATTAGCATTAAGTCGTTGATATACCAGTTCTTTGGCTATTAATATTTGCTTTGAAGGTGGTGTTTCACATCCATATTTGGGAGGAGGTGTAGCTTGTATCGATTCTTGATAACTTGGTTCTGGAGACGAACCACGAGGGGGAGTCCTTGGTCCTACATCGAAATATGGTCCACTCAAACTCCATGGATCTTCCTTCTTGGGAGACCTCCTTGGAGGATCAGACAACGAAACTTTATGATCGATAATCTGTCTATCAATCTGGGAGGGCAGTGATGTATATGGTGGAGCGCTAGAATTCATAGGACCTGTTACCGGTGGTCTTCGAGGAGATTGTTCCATAATCGGTACATGTGCAGGACTCAATGGGGGAGATCTATCCTCCATCCGAAAGTGATGACGATCCGTCTGATCTATCCGATCCCGAAGATTGTTGAAAATAAAAGTACATTCCGTCCGACATCTTTTCGATTGTTGTTTGACACTTGTGAAAGCTGATGCTTGAAAAGATTCGAGATTTTCATCGAAATCCTGACATTCATCAATTTGATCCCTCAGATCAATCTTGACCTCTTTCAATCGATTTTGGATAGATTCTACCACATCATCAGTCAATAACTCCCATATAATTCCATATTCTTTAACATCACTCACCATCCTCCATCAACGCCTTAGCAAAATCTTCACCGTATGATCCTACAGCATCTCTATAAGCATCCGCAATAGCCTGACTAGTCTTTTCCAAATTCTTCTGTAAATTTTGTGCCAACTCCGATATATAAATTAAATTACTCGGCCCTTCGCCCGCAGATCTCGCAACCCTCTTCGTTAACTTTATCCCCGCATCTAGTGCCTTTATGATACCCTTTATGGGAGCCGCAAAATCGTCCGACATGTGAGCGGGAGGTTACGAGTGTGGCTCGCGAGTAGTGAATATAGCTTCAAATCGTTCGTATATAAATATATCTTCCAGACGCACCACTTCACCAAGGACGGGATGACCTAATTCGCAAACCGTCTCCAAGCCCGACCGTCTCGCGCAGAGGCCACTCCACTTCCACTTGTGCTAATCTTTATCGACAAATCTGGTGCCAGTAGTATTCGGGGTCGTGTTTACGTTCGCTTTTAATCGATCAGTCGCAGGAGATGTGTGTGATATCGAAACCCGTCTCTGTAATATCTAACCCAATCCCTCCTCCCAAATAACCCAATCTCAATCCGCGTTACTGTATGGAATATAAAGAATGTAGTGGTCAAATATAAATACTAGTCAAAACAATAAATTGAACGATTGCGCAAGTAATCATGTATGCTGGCACGGTAGCACTTTGAATGAATGATGGTGAGGTCTGTGTCTGCAGGAGAAATGAAGGGCGCGAAAGGATGACTGCAGGTAGTTGTGTTGCGTTGCGCTGAGGCTCTCTGCATTACAATGTAATATGTATGTGTAAGTAAGTAACCTTTGACTCGGTAGGTATCACTCGTCCACAAGTCGTTCAGTCTTTGAGGGGAGTGTAGATGTATGCAGTATGACCATACCAGGAAAAGTAACTGGCAGAAGTATGATCGATAGTGCGATTCTAGAAGTATGTATGGCTATACAGATAGATGTAAAAGGTACGATGCCCGAAAGTCCGTTTTCGTTGCCTTGCTACCCTCGTCTTGCCCTGCTAGCTGCTGACACACACGATACGTAGATAGCCTGGAGAACTCAACTTTGCCAGAAACCTACCAGAAACCTACCAGAAACTTTGCTTTTTGCATCGAGCTTTCTTTCTTTCCCCAAATTTCCATAGGATGCACGCTCATATCCTATAGAAATAAAGCTCAGGAACTAGAGGTCCCCACGTACCACTTCCTGTCAGCCCTGATCCACGCTGTGCTCTTCCATCTGCTATACAAGTAACCACGCAGGAGAACAAACTCTTCGGACTCTTCGATCCCATACACAAACTTATATAATCCCTCTGGAGAATTTCCCAACACGAAAGACGTAATTAAATCAAGTTTCAAAACTATTGGAAAGAAATTGTCATCAAAAGAAAAGATACAAAAAAAAGAACCTTTTGACACACCACAAATTAGAGCAAAAAGGTACCTAGCTCTAGCGGCTAGTCTTTCCACAATTTGACAGAACAGGGGGCCCACTATCGGTTCAGCCCGGTCGTTCGTCCCATATACCAAGGTATCCCTCCATCCAATGTGTCCAGATTTATCTTTGGATTTTCCGTGAAAATGTGTGTAGAATTTACAAGTACATATGAATATGGAGTATAAGCGATTCACAAATCTCAAAGAAATTGTTTAAATATATTGTTGTGATTCTCGTTTCTTCCTTTCTTTCTTTCTATCTAACTATTTACATCAAATCCATTGACTGTAATCAATTCCGATTGCTCTCATCTTCATCTCATCTTATCACATTTAAAAAACGCATTCCATTCCTTTTACTCCCTCCATCACATCGTCTGAATCAGAACTAGATGTGCGCCTGCAAATCCCATACTAGTCAAATATGTTAAATAAAATTAAAACTCAACTCCAATGTACAAGAAGAGTCAAAAAAAAAAAAAAACTAAAGCTTAAAAGGCTGCAACAGCAATTGCGATGGCTTGAGTGTCAGAGTGCGAGATTGAAATGCTAATCTCTTTCACACCAGCTTTCTTTGCTGCGGTTGCGGCATCACCGTGAAGCTAGATGTTCGTTAGCGAAAGTTAATCGGAAATGAAGGGGTTTAAACTTACCGAGACAATTGGTGCACCCTTCTCATTGTTGGTAATTTCAATTTCCTTCAAAGGTGCTCCGGCTCCCTTACCCGCAACACCGAGAGATTTGAAAACTGCCTCCTTTGCACTCCACTTTCCAGCGAAAGATGCTTGTGGGTTTGGTGCTTGCTTGCAGTAAGCAACCTCCTTCTCGGTGAAGTTTCTCTCCAAGAATGTATCATTCTCAATGTTGATGGCAGAAATATCCTCTACATCAACACCAACTTTGTTATTAGCTGTTGCAGCACCCTTTGCAAGTGACTCAACCATTTGCTTTGTGCTCTCTGCCTTTTCCTTGTTGATAACCTTCTTGGCGAAGTTTGGAGCATATGTGAGAGCAGAAGTCTTCTTGTCAACTGATACACGAGCTTCTGGGTTGAGAAAGACAGCTCCTTGTTGGTCGTCGGTGTAAGGTGAGTGGTCCTTGGCAACGAACAAGGTATTTGTGATCATTCCGTTGTGGAAGTAACGGTAGGCCTTCTTTTGTCTGGCTTCAACCTTAGTGCAGTATGCCGAGTATGTTTGCTCGTCAAGAGTGGCGAACAGATACTTTGGATGAATACCAATAGCTTGGGCACCCTTCTGACCAAAACCGAAGGAAGTAACAGAGAAAGCCTTGATACCATCGGTTTGAATGCTGCGACTTGGGTAAACAATGTAGTCGAACTTCTCCATAACTTGATCGACATTGTCGGCATTTCTATTACCAGGAACTAAACCACTGTTGAGAACCTGCAAACAACCGTTGAACATCCAAGCTCCAGCAGCACCCTTTGGATGACCTGTCAAGTACTTTTGGAAGATACCCATGACAGCGTTACCCTTCTGACGACCAAGATGCTCCATCTGTTGGCAAATGACTGAAGACTCGTTCTTGTCATTTGCAACAGTTGAGGTACCGTGGAAAGATGCAACATCGAGGTCATCGATGGTAAGACCCCAAGTAGCAAGGGCACCACGAAGAGGTGCGATAGTAGGATCTTTCTTCCAGAAGTTGTTACCAAGACTGTTCAAAACCTCACGCTCTTGACGTAAAGCCTCACGCTCGATATGTTGTGCTCGGTCTTGAGCATATTCACTTTCGTTGAATTCTCCTCCTTGAGCCTTCATGGCAGCAATCTCTTCATGGAGATACTCAAGTTCCGATTCTTGCCATGACTTGATGTTCTTCTTGCGAAGCTCAACTTGTCTGCGACGGTACTTGATATCCAAGAGAGGCGATGGGAACTTGCCTGGGTTTTCACGAGCGGTTGTAAGAACACCTTGACCTGGAGCAGGAACGGAGCGTCCGATCTTGTCAGTAGCAGTGGTGGTCAACCCAAGAATACCATAGATTGGTACACCCATGTCGAGAGCAAGTCTGGCAGTCATGATGACTTGGATACCACAACCTTGTGACTCCATGAAACCATTCCTGGTGGTAGTGGTAGGACGAGACATCTCTTTAGGTGTACGGCCATGAGCCATTTCATCAACAGCATTACTGGTAGCTTTCATGTTGGCAAACTCGTATGAACCTTCCTCTTGGAAGTCATCGAATCCACCTACAAAACAGACACGAGCCTTTCCTTCGACAATAGTCTCATAACCAATATCGACGGATTCGACTGATGTGGCACAAGCACCAACAGGAGTCTTGATTGGACCAGTGGAGGACATCAATAACATGTTAACCCAAGCACTCATGGTGTTAATGAAAGACTCTTGGAGAATGTCCTTTTGGAGCGGTTTGTCCAAGAAGCGGTCTTTGTACATTCCTCGAAGAGCCGTAGTACCACCAATACCAGATCCAATGCAGTTACCCACTTCGGAGATATGCACATATTGATAGAATTCATATGGATCAGTAATACCAGATGCCAAAAGAGACTCGACAGTGCAGACAAGGACGAACAAGGTAACGGGATCGACCTGCGAGATGATATCATCTGGAATCCCATATTTCTTAGCATCCCATCCAGTTGGGATTTGACCGGCGACAAGTCGATCGAAGCGAAGGGCCTTTGGAATGAGTAGTGTAGCACCCTTACGCATGCGGACGAGATACTCTCCAGATTCTGGGATCTCAAAGATCTCAGCCTTGTCGCCGTGCTCACGTTTGAATTCCTCTGCAGTCTCCTTGGAGGTCTCGAATGGCTCCAAGTCCTCTTCAATAACGACCTCTTGAAGCAATTGCTTCTTCTCTGGGTTGTAGCCATTGAAAAGTTCAGGCTCAATCAAACGGATACCAGAGTGTTCGAGAATGTATTTCTCGTATTTGCCCTTAATATCTTTGTCGTCAACTGGATCTCCGGTCTTGGCATCAACCCATCCTGCATATGATTTTCCTTTGATGTTACCATTGTGGTTCTTGATAAGACCCATGATCCAGGCCATTTCAACACAACCTTCCAAAGAAAACTGACCATATGCCTCCATTTCCCATCTAGTACGAGAGTTACCCCATGGTCCAACCTCAGCGAAACCAGTAACGACAACTACCTTTTCGAGATCAACCATGCCCTTGAGGTTTTCGTTAAGTGGAGCAACTTCCTTCTTCCAGTCTGGCAATTGAGGGAAGTCGTACTTGATGTTTGCACGTGGTTCAATTGTGACCTTTTTGTAGAGGGCTTCACTGTCCTCACCATTGACAATCTTGTTCTCAATAGCAGTCTCCTTGGTGACAGCTTGTCGGACTTCGCTAGTCTCCATGATATCCTTTCGGAGTTTTGTCATCAAGTCCTTGAGGTTAGGAATGAATTGTAAACCACCGTTCAGATCAGCGAAAACTGGTTCAGATTGGCAGAGATCAACAATGTTAGGGGCCATGAGACCCAACAAGTTAAAAGCCATCTCTTGTTGAGAGAATGTGCGTACGCCATAAGCCTCGACACCTTCTGCAACAATGTTGTTACCAGACATGAGACCAGTACCGCGAGTCCATCCAATGACAGCTCCACAAATGGTGAGGAAGTTGCCCCAGCTCTCCGAGTGCCATCTGTTAAACAGAGTTTCCAACGCCAACTTGGATTCGGAGTAAAGACCATCATTACCGAAAGTTCCGTGATTTGGAGACAGCGGCAAGACAACTTGAGCAGGTCTAGTTTCGAATCCTCGCTCGAACTTCTGAGTTTTGATACAACCCAAGAGACGGAGAAGATTGGTCAACATGATACGGTGAGCCAGCTCAGATTTCGAGTCGATGCTATCAATTTCACGACCGTTCTCGGGAATGGCAGCGAATGGAATGACATAGTCAAGATCCCATCCAAGACCGGTCTTTGGATCGTAGATATAGTTGACCAAGGCCTCAACATCTTGTTTGCTACCTTGGTTGAAAGGAACAACAATCAATTGAGATCCTCGGGATCCGTAGCGAGCATACATTGATTGGTAGTACTCGGTGACCTGTCTGGAGAATCGACTGGTAGTTACGACAACCTTAGCGCCACCACTAATCAATCCTTGCAACACATCGGCACCAATTGAGCCAGCTCCGGCACCAGTCATCAAAGCATTCTTGCCTTGGAAAGTGACACCAGATTTGGCAGCCTGCTCTAATCCATCGAGATAGAGACCGGTAAGCTTCTTGCTGTACTCCCAACCGTGCTCATCCTTTCTCTTCAAATGAAGGAATGGAATGGTCTCGACCTTTCCAGCCTTCACATTGCCATTTGCCTTTCCACCATTCATTTTGACTCCGTTCTTCTTGCCATTGCTGTTCTCCTTTGGAATGATTTGTCCTTCGCTCATCGCTAATGAGCGGATGACATCACTATAGAGACTCTTGATTTGGAGTTGAGATGCTTTGGAGAGCTTGTGCTGCTGCTTGATCAGCTTGTAAATACGGCCGAGATCATTCTGGACCTTGGTTCGGTTTCCGTATTCTGAGATCTTTCCTCCGTCAGCCATTTCTCGCACATAGTGCTCAAGCTTTCGGACACTAGATCTGGGGATTTCAGCGTAATCAAGATTGCCACGAGCATCAATTGTTGTATGTGGTCCAGTTGGCAATGCAACGTCCTTGTAAACTGGTGCCTCGTTCAGTACATCTCGGCAGTTGTCAATGAGTGATTGTCCAAGTTCCTTTGCAAGCTTGTAAGTCTCGCCACGCTCAGTTGGGCAGTTATCAATGTGGTATTGCATAAATTCGAGAAGGGTGGGGTTGGATCTGTTCATGATACGAATGCACTGACTAACGATTTCCCGATCAACTGCTTGGAGTCGACCGAAAATGATATCGTAGTACATTGTCAAGGCATCCTGTCGCGCCCAATTCCAGGAAGAATCGTATACTCTAGCCTTCAACTGAGTGAAAACAGGCTCAATACCAGCAGCGTAAAATTCTCCGTGTTCAACGTTCCACAGGTCGAGTTGTGCTTGAAGGGCCTTTTCTGATTGTTGCGCACCAATAAACGCCTTGTCACCAGCTCGGAGATCCATCTTGAGGTATCTGGCGAAGAGTTCAAGCTGCTGCTTGAAAAGTGCTCTCTGATCCTTAGTCAAAGCATCAAGGGCAGCTGGATCCATCATCATTCCACCACCTGAACCACCTGCATCAGCACTGGCAGATACCGTTGACAGACTAATTCCTGCGTTCGCTGCATATTTTTGTGAAACATCATCGAGGAATGCCTTGGCATCATTTTCGGATCCTAGACGTGCTGCTGGCTCCATTGTCAGGGCCAAAAGCAAGGCACCATCTTGTCTGCCAGGTGCCAAGCCCCAGCGTGTTTCCAGATATTTTCTTGCAGCAGTGATATTGAATCCACCCGGCATCTTAGAGGATATTAATCTCGCAACAAGAGATGATGATTGTTTTCCTAATTGGCCGTTGAAAGTTTGTTGCATCGAAGCTCCTAATTCGTCCAGAGGGGTGTCTTCTGGTTTCTCAGGCGTTGACCCGAATTCTTTGCCCAAATCTCCCAATATCTCGTTTTGAAGTGTAGATTTTCCTGTAGAAACCCCATGGTTAGCTTTTGCAACCCAAGCAATGAAAAAGACAATTCTTACCTCCGACAAGATCCTTGATGGCCTTTGACAATGGAATTTCCAAGAGTGGTTTCTTGAGTTTTTGGGCGATCAGGGATCGCACAATATCTATGGCTCCGACTGGGGCATCTGGGACTTGTGCGGCTGGGCCTGCACTTGGTGGAGGAGCGGCTGCAACTGGTGCAGGTGCTGAACCAGAAGCTGCTGCTGGTGCCGGTGTAGAATCACTTGGAGCGGCCGCAGGTTCATCCTCCACTGGGTCGACATCATAGTAGATCTCCTTGGCATCTTTGTTGTAGCATAGAATTTGACGCTGAATAGATTTTGCTGCATCGTAGGCTTCGTATTTGGAGGCGAGTGTCCGCTTGGCCATAGTACCAAGGGTATCTGCAGGACCGATTTCGACGATTCTTTCGGTAGTCTTCTCATCCAAAATCACATCTTGTGTTTCAATCCATCTTACGGGAGACGCAAATTGATATGCCAATAGCTCGACAAGGAGCGTATGGGCGAGCTCTTGCTCGACTTCGGGACGCATATTTGAGGATTGTATGGTCGAGGAAAATTAAATTGTATTTGAAGGGGGTATCATAAAAAGAATTTCTGTGAAGGAATTCTAAAAGTTTGGCCAAACTGTCAAATTCAAGAATTGAATCTAAAACAGAGCTTCCTCTCTTTTTTTTTTTGGTGAACGTAGTAAACTCAAGACTACCCTGGGAATTCCCCTCTCAAGTCTGTCTATCTCTAGTAATACAAAGTATATAGAGACTTTTTCTTTTTCTAAATCAGCAAACAAAAAGGCTGATTCTATTAGGGAAACTGAAATCAAATTGAAGTTTGAATAACAAAGATTGGAATAACGGACAGAATCGAAGAAGGGAGGGGATCTTCTAAAGGTTCGATCTGGTGGAGCGGAGAAAAGGCCAATTGTTAGAGGATGGTAGGAAGTACGAAGTAGACAGAAGCTTTGGGTTTTCTTGCCTTTCTACGGTATGAGCACTATTTGGCTAGGATTACAAGGGGAGACATCTCAATGGTTGATAAATTTTTGGCCCTCCTCCCAACAGACGGGCGAGGATTGAGACTAGACACGTAAGAGGCTTAGCGTCACGTTGCAACCCCTGTCTATAATTCTTCTCTCCTCGATAGCACGAGTGAGCATCAAACATCTATCTCAAGTTCTCAACGACCTTTTTTGGGATCCGATCCAATATCGTGGGTTTCAAGCATTGGGTGTTACTCGTAAGCAGACGCCGGAGTGAATGTGTTTGGATATCCTTTGCCAATATCGCCAATCGTTACACGCTTCCTATCGACAGTATTTACAGGATTTTATATGCCTCCTGCACACATACCTAAGGTAGCTAGGTAGGGCAAGAGGGCAGAGATGGTCGGCACATTTTTACTTCCTTTCCGCTGGACCCCTTGATTTGATTGTATGCATAAACCGGGGGTTTAAAGTACAAACCCTAGCTTCAAAGGCGATCTGTGTTGCAAAACATACTGATCAAAAATCAAGAATCAAGATACATCGTGGGAACAGATTCACCTGCCTTCTTTTCCACGTCAACCATGCTAGCTAGTGAAGATAGAATAGTATAGTAGACTTGAGTACACTCGTACATACCTAGTACTCAATCATGGATCACATATTGATATTGATTAGCTCTCCCGAAAATTAAGATCATGCCATAATTCATTACTCCGGAGGCATTTGGAAATTGGAATGTAACTTGTGAGCACATATATCGACATTCCTCCTCAACAAATGATCTGGATTACTTATCGACCCAGGCACCTTGATTGAAAAACTCCCAATACCCAGACTAGCTAACCCAACCACGAATGCCAAATTACTCACTCTGGAATCATCTACATGTCTCGCCATGTTTTCTGCCAGTCTTCTCGCCGGAGACCCTTTTTATTTGGCTTTCCCCGATCAACTATGGTGCCACGAAGTTCCAGGGGGGCGAAAGGAAGAGAGAGGGGTGTCACTTAAGACTCAAGTACGTCGAGACTATTAGAAAATGCGAGAACACCGGTACCGACCTAGTATTCTAGCATTCTCGGTCCGTAGAAAGAGGACACATTTGAAGGGGATCTTCGCTTCCGCGACTAGACATGCTGCTACTAGTACAAAAAGTTCAAAGTTGGTGGTTCATATCTGTCTCAATACTTCACTGGCGGGAAGAACTATTGAAATGTGAAATCTTGTGAAAATGTTTGAAACTCAATCTGCATTCTCCTTTCCTTCTATTCTACTCTGTACAGTCAATCCAGTCAATCCCCTGGCGTCAAGTCAGATCACTCTTTTCTGTGCAGCTGGGAAGTCTGCGGTTGTGTGACAAGTGACGTTCATGCGAGATAGATAACAAATACCAAGACCACCCAAGGCTGACTATCTGACGACTTTATTTGACAGGGTCCCTTGATGATAGTCCTCCGTAGTGGGTGAATGCATTTTCAACCCCCTCCTTGAGCTTGGTGCCCCAACAAATCTCTAACTAAATTGGGTCTCTTCCCCTGCACCGGTGAATGAGTTTTTGGCGTTACGTTGAGGGCGAAGCTTGGGTAGATTTGGGAGAAATGTGAGAATTAGAAGAATTATGAGAATTGTTAGAAAGCTTCCCACTTAGTACTCCCTACCTACCCTACTTACCATACCTACCCTACCTTTGCCCGCATAGAAGGGAGACTTGAACTTGCACTTTCTTTTTCCAAAATCACATCTAAGAAAGGCAGAACCCAACGCAGATTGCTATTGTCTGCTGAAAATCTTCATCCTTCTGTTCCTCGGTTGATATCTCACATCTTCGATTAATAAATTCTCTCTCCCTCTCTCTGTCTCATACCTACATTTTTTGCATCTTGGTGGAGCGATTGTATCCTTGTTAGAATAAAAGACCGTCTGTAACTTTTTACACTACACCACACCAAATCCCTTTTCTCCTGCTCTTGATTGAGTTTCTGGAGTCCTGTGAAAAATTGTGAGTACCATCCAATAATCCATGGTTTAGTGTTGAACGACACCTTGTGGCCGAGTACCTTTTACTGATTTCTGCAAAACTAGTTAAAGACAAATTCACCACTTCTACGCATACAACACACAATTTACCACTTGCCATCATGTACGGTACTGCCACCGGCCCTCAAACGGGCGTCTCAACACCACGATCCTCATCATCTCTGCGACCACTCGTTCTCTCACATGGCTCATTAGAGCATTCATTTTTGATACCCACAAATATTCATTTCCAAGCTTCTCAAATTAAAGACCGTTTTCTGGCTTCCCTTCCCGAGCCTACAGACGAACTCGCACAAGACGACGAGCCTTCATCTGTGGCCGAGCTTGTTGCCAGATATTTGGGGTTTGTAGCACAAGAAGTTGACGAGGGAGAAGACGATGCCCAAGGATCATATGAGGAGGTTTTGAAACTCGTTATGAACGAATTCGAACGTGGCTTCTTGAGGGGCAATGAGGCTCACGCTTTGGTTGCTACTCTTCCTGGAATTGATGCAAAGAAACTAAAGGTGGTCGAATCCTACTATGCTGCGCGTGCAGCTAGCAATAGGCCAATTCGCCCTCACGAATCAGCATTGTTTAGAGCAGCTAGCGACGACGAAGCCAAGATTTATAATGTTTTTGGTGGACAAGGAAATATCGAAGAATACTTTGATGAGCTTCGGGAACTCTATAGCACATATGCAGTCTTTGTGGAGGATTTGATCACTGAATCTGCAGAGCTGCTGCAGAGTCTGTCAAAGGATCCTAGAGCCGAGAAATTATATCCAAAGGGTTTAGATGTTATGTCCTGGCTTCATGATCCCGAGTCCACTCCAGATCTTGATTATTTGGTTTCTGCACCAGTCAGTTTCCCATTGATTGGTTTGGTACAGCTCTGTCATTATGCTGTAACCTGCAGAGTTTTGGGACTTACTCCGGGGCAATTCAGAGACAGGATCAGTGGAACAACTGGTCACTCTCAAGGTGTTGTTTTGGCTGCTGCTACCTCTGCTGCAGACTCATGGGAATCGTTCGACAAGGTCGCAGTTTCAGCTCTTACAATCTTGTTCTGGATCGGATCTCGCAGTCAGCAGACATTCCCAAGAACCTCTCTCGCACCCAATATTCTCCAGGACTCCGTAGACAATGGCGAAGGAACACCCACCCCTATGTTGAGCATCCGTGATTTATCGCAAGCTCAGGTTCAGGAGCATATCGACGCAACCAACAAATATCTTCCAGAAGATAGACAAATCGCCATCTCTCTCATTAACAGCGCCAGAAATATGGTTGTTTCAGGACCTCCAATTTCTCTGTATGGCCTCAACCTCCAATTACGTAAAGTCAAGGCTCCAACTGGTCTTGACCAGACTAGAATTCCGTTCACAGAGCGCAAAGTTAGATTTGTAAACAGATTCTTGCCAATCACATCACCTTTCCACAGCAAATATCTCGCTGAAGCTACAAACCATATCAACGAAGATCTAAAAGACGTTAAGATTGATAGCAAAGCCTTGGGCATTCCGGTCTACGACACCAACACTGGAAAGGATATTCGAGATGATGTTCAGGGCAATATTGTGCCAACTTTGGTGCGTTTGATTACCCACGATACTGTTGAGTGGGAAAAAGCTACAGTTTTCCCAAATGCAACTCACGTCCTTGATTTTGGCCCTGGCGGTGTATCTGGTCTTGGTGTTTTGACCAGCCGCAACAAGGATGGAACCGGTGTTCGTGTTATCTTAGCTGGCACAGTCAGTGGTACCGTTCCAGAGGTCGGTTACAAGCCCGAGCTTTTCGATCGTGATGAGGAACACGCCGTCAAATATGCAGTTGATTGGGTAAAGGAGCATGGTCCAAAATTGGTCAAGACCTCAACCGGTCAAACATTTGTGGACACAAAGATGAGTCGAATCTTGGGAGTCCCCCCTCTCATGGTTGCTGGTATGACACCATGTACTGTGCCTTGGGATTTCGTTGCTGCGACTATGAATGCCGGCTATCAAATTGAGTTGGCTGGAGGTGGATACTACAATGCCAAGACTATGACCGAAGCGTTTAGGAAGATTGAGAATGCCATTCCAGCTGGTCGTGGTATTACTGTCAACCTTATCTACATTAACCCACGTGCTATGCAATGGCAAATCCCACTCCTCGGACAATTACGTGCAGAAGGTGTACCAATCGAAGGTCTCACAATCGGTGCTGGTGTACCTTCCATCGAGGTAACGCAAGAATATATTGAAACTCTTGGCTTAAAACACATCTCGTTCAAGCCAGGATCCATGGAGGCCATTCAGGCTGTCGTCAATATTGCAAAGGCCAATCCAACTTTCCCAGTTATTCTTCAATGGACTGGAGGTCGTGGAGGTGGACATCACTCCTTTGAGGATTTCCATCAACCAATTCTTTCAATGTACTCGCGTATCAGAAGACAGGAGAACATTCTCTTGGTCGCAGGTAGTGGTTTCGGTGGCGCAGAAGATACTTACCCTTATCTCACTGGTGCATGGTCAAAGAACTATGGCTACCCCCCAATGCCATTCGATGGATGTCTCTTCGGTAGTCGTGTAATGACAGCTAAGGAAGCGCATACCAGCAAAAATGCAAAGAAAGCCATCACTGAAGCCGAAGGTCTTGATGATGCCGCATGGGAGAAGACCTACAAGGGCCCTGCCGGCGGTGTTATTACTGTTAGATCTGAAATGGGTGAGCCAATTCACAAGTTGGCGACTCGTGGTGTTAAATTCTGGGCTGAGATGGATGCCAAGATCTTCAGTTTACCAAAGGAAAAGCGAGTACCTGAGTTGAAGAAGAACCGTGATTACATCATCAAGAAGTTGAATGATGATTTCCAAAAGGTTTGGTTTGGACGAAACAAAGCCGGGGAGACAGTCGATCTTGAGGACATGACATATGGTGAAGTTGTTCGCAGAATGGTAGATTTGATGTATGTCAAGCACGAGTCTCGCTGGATCGACAAGTCATACATTAAGCTTACTGGTGACTTCATTCGCCGTGTTGAGGAGCGTTTTACAACTGGTCAAGGACAGCCATCCATGCTTCAATCTTATGCAGATTTGGAAGACCCTTACCCAACCGTGGAAAAGATTCTAGCTGCTTATCCAGAGTCGGAGAAACAACTCATCAACGCTCAAGATGTTCAACACTTCCTTATGCTTTGCCAGCGTAGAGGTCAAAAGCCAACTACTTTCGTGCCATCTCTTGATGAAAACTTTGAGTTCTTCTTCAAGAAAGATTCCCTCTGGCAATCTGAAGATCTTGAGGCTGTCATCGGTCAAGACGTAGGTAGAACTTGTATCTTGCAAGGACCAATGGCTGTCAAATACTCCAAGATTGTCGATGAGCCAATCAAGGAAATTCTCGACGGTATTCACAACTCACACATCAAGTCTTTGACCCAAGATATCTACGGTGGAGATGAATCCTCTATCCCAGTGCTTGAATACTTTGGTGGCAAGCTCATTGAAACTGAGGAGGAAGTCGACGTTGAAGGTCTCACAATTTCGGAAGATGCTGACAAGACCACTTACCGATTGTCATACTCTCCCACTGCTGTTCTTCCGTCTCTGGAGGCTTGGCTTTCATTGCTTGCGGGCCGCAAGAGATCCTGGCGACATGCTCTCTTCACTTCAGAGGTATTTGTTCAAGGACAAAAGTTCCAAACAAACCCAATGAAACGAATCTTCTCTCCTGTCAAGGGTCTTTTTGTTGAGATCGCTTATCCTAACGATCCTTCAAAGACCGTAATCACTGTCAAGGAGCAACCTAGACCAAATCATTACGTCACAGTCATTGACGTGAAATTGGTTGGCAAGAACGAGATCTTGGTTAACATGATCAAGGACGCAACTGCTGTCGGCAAGCCAGTATCTCTTCCATTGAAGTTTACATACCACCCTGAGGCTGGTTATGCTCCAATTCGCGAAGTCATGGATGATAGAAATGACCGTATCAAGGAATTCTACTGGCGAGCCTGGTTCGGTGGCGAGACTCTTGACCTCGACGCTTCAGTCACTGGCATTTTCAATGGTGGTAAGGCTACCATCACCAGCGAAGCTATCAACGACTTTGTTCACGCTGTTGGAAACACCGGAGAAGCTTTCGTTGACCGACCTGGTAAGGAGGTCTTTGCTCCTATGGATTTTGCTATCGTTGTTGGATGGAAGGCCATTACCAAGCCAATCTTCCCTAGAACAATTGATGGTGATCTTCTCAAACTCGTGCATCTTTCTAACGGATTCCGCATGATCCCTGGAGCCGAGCCTTTGAAGAAGGGTGACGAAGTTGAGACTACAGCTCAGATTAATGCTGTTCTTAACCAAGACTCTGGTAAGATGGTCGAGGTATGCGGTACCATTACCAGAGAAGGCAAACCAGTAATGGAGGTTACTTCACAATTCTTGTACAGAGGTGCATACACCGATTTTGAGAACACCTTCCAGCGTAAGACTGAGACACCTATGCAAATCCACCTTGCTACCTCAAAGGACGTTGCTGTCTTGAGATCTAAGGAGTGGTTCAACTTGGACGAGCCAGATCACGAGTTACTTGGTCAAACCTTGACCTTCCGTCTTGAGAGTCTTGTCCGCTTCAAGAACAAGACCATTTTCTCAAGTGTTGAGACTAGAGGTCAAGTTTTATTGGAGCTTCCAACCAAGGAGATCATCCAGGTTGCAAGCGTCGAGTACGAAGCTGGTGTTTCTCATGGTAACCCAGTCATTGATTACCTTGAGCGTCATGGATCTTCAATTGAACAACCGATTAACTTCGAGAACCCCATCCCTCTCAATGGCAAGACCCCTCTCTCACTCAGAGCACCAACATCCAACGAGACTTATGCTCGTGTCTCGGGTGATTACAACCCTATTCACGTTTCTCGTGTCTTTTCAAGCTACGCAAACCTGCCTGGTACCATCACCCATGGTATGTACTCGAGTGCAGCTGTTCGTAGCCTCGTCGAGACTTGGGCTGCAGAGAACCACGTTGGTCGTGTTCGCAGTTTCCATGCTCAGCTGACAGGTATGGTTCTTCCAAACGATGATATTGAAGTCAAATTACAACATGTCGGTATGGTTGCTGGTCGTAAGATCATCAAGGTTGAGGCTAGCAACAAGGAGACTGAAGAGAAGGTCTTACTTGGTGAGGCCGAAGTCGAACAACCAGTCTCAGCCTATGTGTTCACTGGTCAAGGTTCTCAAGAACAAGGTATGGGTATGGAGCTGTATGCTAGCAGTCCCGTTGCCAAGGAAGTATGGGATCGTGCCGACAAGCATTTCATGGACAACTATGGTAAGTTACTCAAGTCATTTTTTATCATATCATTTCTAACATTACATTAGGTTTCGCCATCACCAACATTGTCAAGAATAATCCCAAGGAACTCACTATTCACTTTGGTGGTCCACGTGGTAAGGCAATTCGTCAAAACTATATGTCTATGACTTTCGAAACTGTCGGTGCCGATGGTTCTATCAAGTCTGAGAAGATGTTCAAGGAAGTCGACGAACGTACTACATCCTACACCTACAGATCACCAACTGGTCTTCTCTCTGCCACTCAATTTACACAACCTGCCTTGACATTGATGGAGAAGGCAAGTTTCGAAGACATGCGCTCTAAGGGTCTTGTTCAACGTGATAGCAGTTTCGCTGGTCACTCCCTCGGAGAATACTCTGCCCTTGCTGCTCTGGCAGATGTCATGCCAATTGAAAGTTTGGTTTCTGTCGTCTTCTACAGAGGTTTGACCATGCAAGTCGCTGTCGAACGTGATGCCTCTGGAAGATCCAACTACTCTATGTGTGCTGTCAACCCTAGCAGAATTTCCAAGACCTTCAACGAAGAAGCCCTTCAATATGTTGTCGCAAACATTGCTGAGGAAACTAGTTGGTTATTGGAAATCGTCAACTACAACATTGCCAACATGCAATACGTTTGCGCTGGTGATCTAAGAGCTCTTGACACTCTCACTGGTGTCACCAACTACCTCAAAGCTCAAAAAATTGACATCCAAGAGCTCATGCAAACCTTGAGTCTCGATGACGTCAAAGCACATCTCGTTGAAATCATCCGTGAATGTGCTAAACAAACCGAGGCCAAGCCCAAACCTCTTGATCTCCAAAGAGGTTTCGCTACCATCCCTCTCAAGGGTATTGATGTACCTTTCCACTCCACATTCTTGAGAAGTGGTGTCAAACCATTCAGAAGTTTCTTGCTCAAGAAGATTAACAAGACAACTATCGATCCTAGCAAATTGATTGGAAAATACATTCCAAACGTCACAGCTAGACCTTTCGAACTGACCAAGGAGTATTTCGAGGATGTTTATCGCTTGACCAATAGTCCAAAGATTGGCAACGTGTTGGCTAATTGGCATAAATACCAAGATGGATATGAGGAACCTAGTGGAGATGAGGTGGAGACAGAGACAAATGGTGTTAATGGAGCTCATTAAATGAATTGAGTTGAGTTGAGGATTCTATCATTTGAAGGGAAAATGATGATGAGTTGACGGGTGGGTATGGATCAAAGGCTTTGCTTTGTTTTGCGGGCGTCGGAGTATGTTTATAAGAGCGCATGCATCTGCTGGAATGATAGATGAAAAATGGATGGATCATCACACTTAGATTAGATGGTAGATGGATCGATCATTCGGTCGTGGGCTAGATGGTTGTTAGTTAGTTATGATGATAGCATATTGTAATTCTTTTCTGTTATATTTTGAGACTTCTTATACGTGATGTTTCGTGTGGGATCTTTGATGTTTCATGGTGATGTTTATGGTGATAATATTACTATTAGACTAGTAAATTGAGCCCAAATTCATCATAATGTTGTAGGTGTTTTCATATGAAAGAGAGCTCTTAATAAATGTTCATACTTATATACCAGTCCCGTGTGATGGATGGCTTTAACGAGTTGAATTTTACGAAAGAGGCCACGAAGTTACATAAAGTATAATGGCATAATCAACTGCAATTCTCATGCGCACATATATTGATAGCTAGCTAATGGAAGTGAAAAAATCGGCAGATAGTCTATCTATTCTATTAGTAAACAACAATCGCCCTCGCATCCTCCCTCACCCCCTCCCACAAACCATTCAAGCCCTCTACGAGCGCTTCAGGCAGCCGTCCCTTGCGAGCAAACTCATCATAGCGCCTCAACTGTTCCGCACTCCTCGGTCCCACAATCACCGCATCTCCCTTGCTGGCATCCACCATCGAATGAAACAACACCCATCGGTACGCCGCTTCTGCAAGCGCGATTCCCGCGTCCGCGCACAACGCGTCCATTCTGCGGATTCCGTCGTGCATGCACGTCTTGTCGTACCAATGCCGATATGCCACGCCGGGGATATTCCCCTCCGTCACCGCGAAGCGCGTCCCGTCTAACTCGACATCGGTATTCGCGCGCGTGAGTTTTCCGGTTAGGAAGCCGCCGGCCAGCGGGCTAAATCCGATGAAGTGGATGTCGTGTTTGCGGAGGATGGGGAAGAGGGAGGACTCGTAGGAGCGGCAGAATAGGTTGTATTGGCCTTGGAAGAAGCGGGGCTTGATGAGGTTTTGCTGCGTGGCAACGTCCATCCATTCTTCGAGCATTGCGGCGGAGAAGTTGCACACGCCTAGATGGTCGAATTTGCCGGCTCGGTGGTGGGCGTCCATTGCGGCGGCTTGCTGGGGAATGGGGGTGCTTTTGTCGGGCCCTTGGCAGTAGAAAATGTGGAGCTGTGGATTCTTTGTCAGTCTGATGATTCTTTTGTGGCTGTGATGTGGTGGGATGGGACGAAACGAGACAGCGAGAAAAACACACCTTATCAACCTTCAACGCCTTCAAACTTTTCGACAACGAGTACTCGATTGCCTCAGCAGTCATCGTGTTATCTCCACCTTGCATAGATGTAATGATCTTGGTGTCGATCAGAAAGCCTCTC
This sequence comes from Botrytis aclada, assembly GCA_014898285.1. Lineage (NCBI taxonomy): Eukaryota > Fungi > Ascomycota > Leotiomycetes > Helotiales > Sclerotiniaceae > Botrytis > Botrytis aclada. The sequence continues at coordinate 391,024 of RCSV01000001.1, read as the reverse complement.
TTGCCATATTCAATCTCTCCGAGAAGCTCTTCGGAGAGTCCTGGAGAAGTAATGGGATAAATAGCCGCGGTGTCGATTTCATTGATGTTCAATGACTTCAGTGCGTCTGCGAGTGCCCCCATGTCTTCTTTCAGCCAGTTACTGCCGATACCACTGGCGCCAAGAATAATCTTCGGTGTAGTAGCCATGATGTTGATCTAGCGAGAATATTCAAATCAGATCTAACTAGTATTCTAGTATTCTGTTTCTTGTGAAGAAAGTGTACTTGGAAAGACTCCTCTCCGTTAAGATCTAGAAAATCGAGGAAAAGCAGAAGAAGCACCACAATTCACGCAGAGAACTTTATATTCCTTCATCCATACCATACACAACATATCGATCCTGTGCCTCATGCACTAGACATCAAAACAGGTGTGAGATATGCAGGTTGTTCGGAGCACCTCTCAATGCGGAATGCATGTGTGTGTTAGTTTGGGGACGGCACCCGGCATTAAGAGTGTGCTTTTGATGATCCCTGACCTTGTTTCCGTAACGTGTGTGGGTGACATCGAAACAACAAATGCGGGCGTCGCTCGGAAGAGTCATTCCGAGACGGAAGTCTCTACACGTGCGGTTGCAAGCGCGGGCTATCTTCAACTTTGTAAATTGACCGCAGAATTATTGGTATCAAAGTCGTAGCGCGGTACTCACTTCACAAACGTTGACAATGTAAACTTCCTCGAGCCTCTGTTAATGTTTATCAATCGGGGCTTCATTTACGGTAGATGTGTGGTCTGACTGTTCTTTTATCTATGAAGCTTCCCATAATAATATTACACGAGCGTTTTTCCGGCTGGGGAAGATACTATCATACTGTTTTAAGCGCGAAATTGAGGATGTTGAGGATGTTGAGGCATCGGCAATTCTGGATTGTAAGTAGACTGTAAATGCGGCACATGTATGCAGATAAGATTAGGAAAGTTGTTGGAGGCATTGCTCCTCTTCAAATATTCGCGAGGTCGGGCATCTCCCCATATTGTCTTTCCTACACTTCTTTGATGCTAAATTGAAAATAATTTGGCCTTTGTGATTGCCCAGTCACTCCAGGTATATAGAAGCAACATGAGCACCTTCTTTGCGGCTCTTGTTTTTACCGAGTTAACGCTAAGGAGAGGGATATTGGGTGTGGTAACAATGCTATTGTTGGTATATAGAGCTTACGGTATTGCCCTCCGCGATGATTCAATATTTACCATTTTGCAGTATGACGTTACGCATAGAATCTACAACACCTACTTCCACCCACTTTCGCGGTTCCCAGGGCCAAAAGGATGGTGCTCCACGCGTTTCATGTACGTCCGATCACTTTGGTCTGGTAGCCTGGCAAAAGATGTCCACAGTCTGCACGAAAGATATGGAAACATTGTTCGGATAGCACCAAACGAAATATCGTTTGCACAACCAGAAGCATGGCACGATATCTTTTCCAATCATGCTGGACGTCCCGCCTTTTCGAAAAGTAAACTATGGCATAGCGTAGCACCTGGGAGGCCTATGTCTGTATTGAACGCTTTAGACCCTAAAACACAAACCCGTTTCCGAAAGTCAATGAATTCAGCATTTACTGAACGAGCTGTATGAGCTCAGGAAACGATCATACAATCGTCTGTCGGGTCTCTTGTTGCTCATCTGCAAGACCTTCTTGATGCGAACGCGTCCGAAACAGTCGTAGACATTGTTCGCTGGTATGGCTTCTTTACATTTGACCTTATCGGGGACTTGGGATTTGGGGAGTCTTTCAACTGTTTGGAAAGCTCCGAATATCATCCTTGGGTCTCAATGATATTTAATTCCCTTCGAGCAGCCACATACCGGGCATCTCTGCGATACTATCCAGCTTTCAGTTGGATACTAGCGTATGCAATACCGAAGAGTGTGATGAAGAAGCAAGTGGAGCATTGGAATCTTGCTGTGAATAAAATAAACCGTCGTCTTAAGCTTGACGAAGCTCGACCTGACTTGATCTCACTTATCAAACGCGATGAAAATGGAAAGGAGGGTCTAACAATCTCGGAGCTCCAAGCGACAGCTAGCGTTATCATTGTTGCCGGAAGTGAAACTACAGTCAGTGTTCTTAGTGGTACCACGAACTACCTGGTGAACAACCCTGAAAAACTCAAATTTCTCACGAATGAAATCCGCAACAGATTTTCGAAGGAGGAAGATATGACGATTTCTACGCTCAAAGAAGTGTCCTATTTGAATGCTGTTATCCAGGAAGGTTTGAGACTGCAATCCCACGTAAGAATTGATGGTTTCTACTTACTTGGGTACACTAAAGCTAATATTCAACAGTCCAGTAGGTTTACCTCGTGTAGTACCTCAAGACGGAAGCAGGGTGTGCGGATATGATCTTCCAGGAGGTACCTTCGTAAACGTGCATCCATTGGCCATTTCCCTATCACCCAAATACTTCCATAAACCTGCAGAGTTTCATCCTGAAAGATGGCTTGCAGCAGCCAACCATTCTTCTTCCCCTTTCCACAATGATCATCGCAATGCGATACAAGCTTTCGGGGTAGGCCCCCGTTCTTGTATTGGCAAGCCTCTTGCAATGGCCGAACTTCATCTAATTCTTGCGAGAATGGTATGGAAGTTTGATCTTGAGAAGGTTGATACCGAAGCAGGGAATTTGAAATGGAACGAGCAAAGAGTCTTCACTGTGGTCGAACGCAAACCGTTCGAGGTAAAGCTAAGAGCACGACTTGACACCAAAACAGCTTGACACACTGATTGATATCTGCGTCCAATGATCACAGATATTGCTTGATTTATATGGTGTCCTGTATGTAACCGTGGCCGCGTGCTTTATTTGCCTCAAATGGAAAATCCGATATTGGTTGATGTCCATCATACTAGAAGAAGTAGAATCCAATCATTACTGATTTAAAAACGTTTACCTACCTATGTGCGTTCGATGCATAATTGATGTTTGTGAATTTATTCGGACAAGACTTTGGAAGTGGTGAAGTTTTTACCTTTTATGTAAGATTAAGGTTAAGGTTACAAACAAGCCACAAAAACGATCCACCATGGCAGCCACACAAACAGACCACCATAATCAAGCTTGTAAAGGAATACGTTTCTGCATCATCAATTTAGCCAACGGGTTGATGAAAACATTCTCGTCGAGAAACATATTCTTTGGCCTCGTGCATCCCTGTGGGTATTTGAAGTCGAATTCTAGCAAGAACCGCGCCAGAATCAATTTGATTTCGGAGACTGCGAACATTCTACCAGGACATGCTTGTTTTCCATGCCCGAATGCCAGATGATCTTTATCAGTCTGTCCCAAAAGATGCCGATTTGATTGTCCAGTTTGCTGCCGGTTTCTGTAAGAACGAAGGGGGTCAAATAGACTTGCATTTGGGGTTACAGAATCATCCATCAATATAGCTGCGGATGGAAATGAGATATGAGTACCTTTGGGCAGGAAAGTCCCATCACGAAGCGTCAGCGGTTCCATTACAAGACGTTGTGGCGACACTAGAATGACCAATTAGGATCCTGCAAGTCTGGTGGTAGACGATGAATACACTCACGAAGAATTGGCGGATTAAATCGCTGAGATTCAACCAAAAACGAATCAAGCATTTGGAGATCTTGCATATGTTTTACCTCCAGTGTTTTACTTCCCGCAAGGACCCGCTCAATCTCCTCCCGCAGTGGTTCGAAGAACTCTGGATGGGCGCAAAGATCAAACAGTGCGTGTGATACTGCCATTGAAGTTGTATGAATTGAAGCTAAAGTTAGAATCAATTGTCGGCTCGCCATTTGATCCGGTTGGTTCTCTACATCAGTAGCATTATCAAACATCCAAGTTAGCAGTGAGTCTTCTTCTGTCTGTGTGTCGTCGGGTCTTCTACCAGCGGCAAGCTCTTTGTGCTTTTCGATAATAGGAGCAATGATCCTTCTCGCCAAAGCAAGATTCTGGCGGGCTCGACGTCGGGAGGGGAGTATCAGTGCTATGAATGGGTGCAGCAATGGCGGAAACATCCGCATGGCAAACGATGTATGGAAGAGGTTTATCGAGAAATCGATGCTCAGTCTGAGCCAATCCTCGTTCCGACAAGCGGAATGTCCCAAAAATACGACGGCAGACATTCGTGAGACAAGAGCGCGTACGATGGCTTGAATATCAACTTCTACCCAATCTGCACTCTGTTAGACTATTTATTAGCTCTTCCAGGATCGCTGTGTACAGACCTTGTGGCCTGGGAACATCCATTTTCCACCCAAACTCAAGTTCTGCTTTGGCTCGAGTGAGGTAGTCGCTTAGATTTGGCGTAAGTTTATTTTGAAGTACTCTGACATGAAGATTGCTTTCCAACATGACAAGTGTACCTGTATACTTTCCAAGTAAATTCTTTACAGTCATATACTAGTTAGCCTCTGGTTACATATGCCAATGAACGAGAAACTTGCCTTTACTTGTGCCTGAACACTACTTAACTTCGTATTTGGGAGCAATCGTATTTCGTCCAAGTAAGCATTTGAGATGATCAAAAGATCGGTATCCATTCTCCTGACGGTGAACATACTTCTTTTGTGCTTCAAGGATGTCAGTATCGTGTTCTCTCCGCGGCAGCATCGAGAGCAAGCCTACGTTCTGATATCCTTCTGAGATTATCTCCTGTGCATTCCAAAGGAAACGGAGCCGGACCAACCAAGTTGGTTCGAACCATGTTCTGTAGCCTGAGTGTGGCGCTATAGCTTTACGCCGACCTGTCATTACTGAGAAAGTAGTGATAAGGAAAAATCCTGCGCATAGCAAAGCAGCCCCAGTGCTTCTATATATTCTATCTGCAAACATAATCAATCCAACAGAGTAGTCTGTGCTCTGCCCGAAAAGGCCATCAGTTGTGTTCATAATGGAATGTAATTGTAGAGAGTTATCGGAAATTAAAAGTATGTTGATGCTAAACTTATATCAATACCCAGAGAAGTCCCGTGCCTTCATAATACTCACATCAGCGTTGTGGGGGTCGCAGACCGAGCAGGGCTCGGTGTATTTACATGTAATGCATACATCCATCAAAGCCGAAGCCGAGGGGTCGTACCTATATTGCCCACTTTGGTCTCAATTTCAATTGTCGATTCATTTCTTTCCGTGGCCTTCTTTGTCTGACTACCTAATCTGGCAATATTACATCTTTCGAGCGAAATACAAACATGGATAGGTGTTTTGGAATTTCTGAATGCTCCTCCAATGTAACCTGCACTTACTTAAGCGAAAGGTGGGGTTCTTTAGAAAAGTATCCTTGTACTTTGCTTCAACGGTATGTTGATGTTTGGATTCCGCATAGCGTCGTAGTGTGCTGCAACACACGTTCGTAATCATGACCATTCCGATGCATAGAGACTTTGTCAACTTCGCAAACCTTGACTTTCAATAGGATATGATACTTTTGGTCCAGAACAGGAAACACTTTGCCACACTACTGTGACATGGGGCGGCAAGGTTTTGCTTACGGTTGCAACCTATACCATGTCACCTTTCAGGGTCAGGACGATTCCCACTCGCACAGTGCGCTACATCCTTTCGAATCACTTCTTCTAAAAGCATCGATCATTATCACCGTCATTTTCTTCAGTCTGACGATCATTATTGTCCTCATCCCCATCATAACTGTTACATATGATGAACAAGCATGACGGCTTCTTCAGGAAGTAGCCGTCCAACCACAGAAAGATTTCGGAACTTTGTCTCCAGCAGTTTAGGATACTGCGTGGGTCGCAATGGTTAAGAACAGGTCAATGGAATCAACACCGTCTTATTTCCAGAGTGTCTTAACTTCCTCAAGAATACCCAGACTTCAAAAGGGAGCTGGATCTCAAGTTCCTCGGATATTGACGTAATAACAAACGCCATGGCAGCACTGAACCCGAGCACGAAGTCACCGCCTATTGATTTCTCACCCTTTCTTCGTTACTGTGCCTTCCTGTACCTGCTGGAGCAAGACAATATGTAGTTTCTGCGCTTGATAGAGGGAAGCTTTATCTATTTCGTAAACGATGCTATTGGCAGCAAGGAGAATATTTGTAGATTGAGAAAGTCGCATACGCGTCTTCTAGTCTTTCAATGGCCTATTGCTTAGCAGCTTGTAAAGTCATCCCAAAAAATTCATTATCTTCTCGAATACACACAGCTGAACCAAGCGATATTTTATCAAAATTCGAACACTATTTCTCCAAGATGCCTCTATTTCACAAGGCTTCTACATGGGTGCTGGAACTTTCCTTAGCTCAGAGTTTCTCGTTCTTGCTTTGTTTGAAAGATATAGAACATGCTATCTTTTCAACAACAAAGAAGACCGTAGATGAAGTTTATAAGATATATCCTGTTTACCTGGATTGGGCATCGAGACCTTCAAAATGCGTACATTCATTGGGATTTTATGTGGGAGATGATGCGGGTATCCATGTTGAATTTTTAGGCGGGTGCTTATGTGGAAGATGTGATTGAGCTCAAGCACAAATCAAACTTGGAGTATATCAAAAGGATCATCATCGAACTGTGTGAGCGGTGTGGCTATCTTTCACACAATATCCCTACAAGCGGAGGGGAGGTTGAAGATATAGGCATACCACAAGGTTCTCTTGATCACGATGCGGATTTCAATGTACACATTACAGATACCAATTCGTCAGTTGCCAATAGTACTGTATCCGATGATGATGATGATGATGATGATGATGATGATGATGATGATGATGATGATGATGATGATGATGATGATGATGATGGAAGAAATGGGACTATAGACCAAGCTTCAACCAGCGAGCTTCAGGAGACCAGTGAAGTTCTCGAGGCTATCGTAGCGCATATAATCCACCACCCACAAGTTCCAAGCGCCCATCATAGCCTCCACTCGTAGTTGAAGTATGAACTCGAGACGTTTCTACTTGCTCATGTCACACACATCGAAGACTGTTTCGATTTTCCGAGTAGTATGTCGAGCCTAGTCACCTTGCGTGCGCCCCGTTCTACCTATTATACCTGGGTTCGTGGGACCGGTGCCGATCACACAAGCTGTCCATACTCATTCGTCTTCTACCTGTATCTCGCAGTCAGGCCTGGGGAAAATTCCACAGGTAGTGCGCACCAGCGTTTCCTTCTCGAGGATGCATTACATGCCACTCTCTCGCAACGATATGTCATCAATATAATGATTTTGGATCCATAGCTCGAGATCGCCAGGAAGGAAATCTCAACAGTATCAATTTTCCAGAATTCAACGCCGGTATGGAAGAGGACGGAGAACATGCCTCGGAGGAGACGGAGAGGTATCGAAAACAAGATCTTCTTGCAATAGCACAGTACAAGAGACGAAATTTGGATTCTATATTGCAGAATCTCGAAGAATTCTTGAGTCCAGATCTCATGAATAAGGTAAAACTATTTGTTGATGTCACCGATCTCTATGGGCAGATATATGTGGCAAGGGATATTGATATTCGAAAGACATGAAGTAGCCGTGGTTGTGCTTGTATACCCAGCTATGCTGTTCACACCGCCATACCCATCCTCAATTTGTAAGAGCTCTAATTCCGGGTTGTTGTTATCATATCATTCGTGATCGCAATAGATCATCTCTACTTTTAAATTGAATGAGTGAAGTGAGTAAATAAAGGTATTTTATATTTCTTTTAGCTTCCAATGGAAGGGAAATGAAGACACTGAACATGGTAATCACTAAGAGGCGCGAGGAAAGAGAACAGAGGAGCATGTACTCATATATTCATATCTTGTCGATTCACCCCCTTGACTCTTCTCATTTTCCCTTCCCCTTCCCATCTTTCCCCTTTCCCTCATCTTCAGCCCTAACCTTCATAACATCTGGTACCTCTACACCCTCAACCTTATAAATCAACCCCCTGTACCCATCACTGACAACCCAAACATCGAATACTCTCCCATCCATAATATTTCCCTCCTCTCCTTCTTCAGTTCCGGGAAATTTAAGTGTTGCTTTTGCTTGAGGTTTGACTCCAATGCCTATCACACTGGTATTCTGTTTACCCTCATCTCCATTGCCAACATTTCCATTCTGAGCACCTTTGCCCTTCAAGTTGGTCTTAGGAGCACTCCAGCCCAATCTCTTGATAGCAGCCACCTCATCACTTCCTTTGCTACAAAGCACAACAAACCATCCCTCAGTCTGACTCTTAGGGAATCGAGGCGCATACATTTTACCCTCCTTATCCACCAATCTATTAAGTCTCTTGATTACAACATCCATTTTCAACGCCGTAACATTTTGTACTTCAATTTTCAAGTTCGGTATCATATTTGCTGCTTTATCGAAAGCTTGTGTATTTCTACTTGGAAGTTGTAGTTTATTTTTGAGAGATTGATACGCGTCTTGAGGTAGAGTTGAGAACTGTTGGAGTGATGTGGGAATGTCGTTGTCCTTGGATGGTTTGAAATCGGGAGCTACACCAGGGAAAATAGACAGAGCGTGGTCTTCGGGCCAGCGCGCTGATTTGATACATTGAAGTAAAGTAATCATTTGCACAACGCTTGATAGATATCCCATTTCCGTAAGGACATCGATAGAAGCTTGAATGATACGGATAGCTTGGTCGAGGACACTAGTTTGATCACCCACATAATCAGAGATGGGAAGATCAATCCTGCTCATATGGGCCTGAAGCAGCAAAAAAGCTTTCACGTGAGGATCCCACATTGGAAGGCCATTGAAATGAGCTGCATCTGCTGGTAGAGGTAGGTTCTTGGAAAGTTCAATGTTAATGAGATCTTCGTTATGGCGAACGGGAAGCTCATCGTATTCGGTTGCGGAGGACATCCAAGAAAGTACATCGCGGAATGAAGCATTTGGTTTAGCATGTTTAACTAGGTGACGAATGGTTTTGTGAGAGAGATAGTAGTAGGACATAATTTTTCCAAGAGGGGTAGAATCGATGTTGCCATGGGGGTAGATTTCCAGACATTTGGATTCGGCGAGCTCTTCCAATGACTTATCTACCATTGAGATCATGTAATCGTTGGCCATTTGTTGAGCAGCAATGGTATTGTGTTCTTCGGCCGAGATTTCAAGACCATAGTACGAAGGGTTTTTATGCAGACGTCGGAAGAAGAATGTCCAGGTTAGATAATCTAGAGCATCTTGTTTGGTAGTGATGGTTTCGGCGGATACTTCAGCGCCGAGATGGTTATCTAGGACGTTGTGAAGAGAGGATTCTACTGGGAAACCTGTATGTAGGAAATGTTTGTAAAATGCTTTCTTTGAATCTTGAGTGAAGATACGAGCGATTCCTGACGTATCGAATTGAGGACGTCCAGCACGACCCAACATTTGTAGTACATCTGTCAAGTCCATATCTTTGTATCCTTCAGTTTTAGCGTCGAAGAACTGAGTGCCCTTCACAACGACTAGATGAGCTGGAAGATTGACACCCCAGGCTAGAGTGGATGTTGCAACGAGGATCTGAATCTTGTTGTTGGCAAATAATTCTTCGGCCAATGAACGATCAGATTCAATTAAACCAGCATGATGCAAACCAATGCCAAAACTTAGGGCTTCCTTCAAAGCGTCATCCTTGACTCGGGCAAGGTTCAGTTGAAGATCTTCCTCAGACATCTTGACAAATCGACGAGGGTTATCCTCCATACCACAGAAGTTAATCAGATCCTTGGCTGTCAAACGTGTTTGTCTACGGGAAGCAACAAAAACAATGACTGGTTTTTCTGGACTGTGTGTTTTGATGGCCAAGAAAGTCGGTCTATTCATAGATTGCATTAGGGGGCAGAAGCCTCGAACCTCTGGGAAACCATCGATGAAAATTTCCAATGGAACAGGTCTAACGGAATGTCTGAAGTTGAACAATCCTTCCTTGACACCAAGCCAGTTTCCTAAATCCATAGCATTGGCGCACGCAGTCGACATACCCATAAGTCTGACTGAGTTATTGGTCTGAGTTGCAATGTAATTCATACGAGAAACAATGATCTCCAAAATAGGACCACGATCTCCACCAAGCAAATGAATTTCATCAATAATAACCAAGCTGACTTGTCGGACATATCCTCTCGTAGTCCACGAACGACTAATACCATCCCATTTTTCTGGAGTAGTAATAATGATGTCCGCATCTCGAATAGTTCGCGTATCAGGTGTATTGTCACCAGTCAACTCAACCAATTTCAAGCCCATTTGTCGAGTCAATCTAGCTCCCCAATCTTTGACACGCTCTCGAACGAGTGCTTTCATGGGAGCAATGTAGACAACCTTAGAGCCAGGCTTCTCTCGGAATGCCCACCACATAGCCAACTCACAAGCAATAGTCTTTCCAGATCCGGTTGGTGACCCAAGAAGAACATTTGCTGGTGTATGGTACAAAGTGTGAAAGATCTGAGTTTGCATAGGATTGAAAAATTGGAAACGTTTGCCATAAATCTCTTCTAGGGCTGGGTTCTTTAGGGCAGTAATTGGTAGAGGTTGAAGATTCAAAAGATCAGTGTACACACTCTCAGTATCAGGTCTGATTAAATGTTGGAAAGAAATTGGATACACCGTTTCTGCGCCCAACCATCTATCAGAAACTGCTCTTACATAGATCTGCGTAGGGAGCGGATCCGATAGTGGGATGGTGAAGCTGAGTTCATGGTCATCGTACAACTTCTTTCTATTCAGAATGAAAAACTCATGATGGTAAATTTCAGAAGTCTCCGAGTTCTCAACCCAGATCCAATAACTTTCTGATGTACCATTGTGACGATCATTCCATTTAAACTCCGGCGTGAGGTAAAGACGAATTCTCAAAACATCTCTATTCAGTGGAGCAATTTCGGCTTCCACGCTGAGTGTAGGGAAGTTATCCAGAATCCTTGAGATTGTCCTTCCAGCACCAGGATTGTGTACCATGGCACCAATTTCAGCTGCATCCATTTCTTTCAGAGTTTCAATGGAAAGATTTTCTTTATCATCAAGCTGTTTAAGAATTGGCTGGGCTAGCTCAAATTGATGAAGAGGATGTTGGAATGGCCAAATTCTCTTCTCAATTGACTTGCATAGGGAGAGGAGCACGAGACACTGGTGGCCCCAACGACGATTCAAAGCAATCATGAATAATGCGCGACAAATTCTGGCCGATTGCTGAGCAACGTAGTTTGTATCGTTGGCTAGAGCAAAGTCCTCAAGTTTGGCTCGAGATATGTAAGATTGTAAGAGAATATTCGTCTTGGCATGGGAGGAATCAGTTCCACCTTTTACCTGACAAGGAGAGAAATCTTCTCTCAAGCTAGTAAGCTCCTTTGACTCGCTGTCTCTTGATTGGATTTGATCGAACTCTCCACTCATAGCAATCATCGTGAGAACATCAGCTTCGGAAGATTGAGGTTGCATCATAGTGTTGAATATCTGAATACTGGTATGGAGGACATAAAATTGACTTGCAATACGCCCAACATCCTTACTTCTAAGCTCCTCGGTCGTTTCATTGAAAATAATCATTTGGCTTTGCTGAAGCGTCTTTGCTGCTTGAATGCACAGTTGTCTTCGACGCTGTACCAAGTTTGGATCATCACGAGCCTCAGCCCAATCGATACCGTAAGTCAAAGGATCTCTCTTCATTCGAACGAATAGATAAGAGTATCCAAGCCATGCGACAGCTTCAGGAATCGATGTGACTGTCCCCAAACCAATTTCAGCGTTAAGATTATCCACAAGATGTTTCGAGAATCGAGACTCGATGGGGACTTGAGATGTGACGGCCTGGAGATAGTGATCAAGCTTATCTGCTGTCGTACAAATCATACCAATACCAGTATCCTGAAATTGTGGTCTACCTGCACGACCGAAGATTTGAAGAACGTCCAGAATTCCTAGGTCAATGAATTTACCTTCTTGAGCACTGTAAACTTGTGTACCTTTGATTACTACTGCTGCAGCAGGCAAATTGACACCCCATGCCAAGGTAGCTGTACAGACAAGAACTTTGAGAACACCACTTCCGAATAATCTCTCCATCAGATTTCTGTCTGAACGAGCCATACCTGCATGATGAATACCAATACCCTTCGGTACTAACTCCCGAAGTTCACGACCTCGTGAGCTCTTCATGTCCTTCACAGCTGCTTCATATTGAGGATGGTGAGTGGGATCGAACAAGTCTACACAAACTTGCTCTATAGCCTTTTCATACAACATCTTAGCAGTGTTGAAAGTGTCCTTTCTCGAATGAACAAAGACCATGACTTGGTGATCAAGTTCCAGCATCTCTCGGACTTTTTCGAACGCAGTTGTGTCAATATTCTCTCGCGATTGTCTGGTTCCAGCTTTCCCTTTGACTCCGATGAAGTGCTGTTCGAGAGGGACAGGCCTGAAGCTAGCGTCGAAGTAAAATAGACCCGCATGACGATTGACTTTGAGGAAGTCGGCCACATCGATGTAGTTCGGAAGGGTAGCAGAAAGTCCCACAATACGGATAAGAGATTGAGTGCTCTCGACTTGACGTTCAGTACGGGCAACTAATGATTCTAGGACAGAACCTCGATCATCGTGAAGCATATGCACCTCATCAATGATCAAAAGTCGAACCTTTTGAACCAATTCAGTATCTCCAGTGCCTTTTCGAGTGACCACGTCCCACTTCTCAGGAGTTGTGACGATAATTTGAGTTTGGGTAATTTCCTTCTTGGTGAGATGCATATCACCAGTAAATTCGCGAACTTGTATACCCAACCACGCTAGACGACTACCTAGCTTTTGTGTGATTTCGGCTGCCAAGGCTTTCATTGGGGCGACATAGACAATCTTGAAGTCATTGAAATTGACCACAAAGTCTGAGGATTCGGGATTCTCTGATGGGTGTGGTGAAACATTTTCTCCAATGGCGTGAAGTATCGTAAGCATTGCTGCATCAGTTTTACCAGCACCAGTCGGTGCACAAATCAACATGTTTTCGCTGGTTTTGTATGCTATTGGATAGACCAAACTCTGCATTCGATTGAGAGACTTGTAACCCTTGAAAGTTTTCTTGCAAAGGCCATCCATCTCAGAGATCTCGACAAGTCTTCGACCTGCACCTAAAGTTCCAACCTTTCCAGCCGGGACAGTATATTCTGAGTACCTCTCGTGTTCTGTTCTCTCACTACCTACCGGTAGAGCATACTTCTTTCCTCTGGAATCCAGGATATTACCAGCATGATGCGACTTATACACGTGAGGATACTTTTCTTCGTCGCGATTGATGGACGGTCCTAGTGCGGCATTTTTATGCTCATAATCTCTCTGTCTTAAGGCTGCTTCTCGTTCCTTCCTGGTCTGTAACTTCCCAGTAAAGATGCCATCGTCTTGAGTTCTAATAGAACGTGACGCGGCGGTGATATCCTTACGTTGGGAGATTACTTCGATGGCAAATTCTATGTCATCAAAGCCGATCATGTCAATTAAAGTCGATTGGAGCTCTTCCTCTCCACTATCAGACCCTAGAATTGCCATGATTTGCTCCTGGAGGTCGTTTCCCGAAAGTCCCTGCTTCCTCTGAGCAATCTCCATACATTTGCTCTTCAGCCATTGAGGCCCATAGTTTCCTGCACCAGCGGAGTCAGAAAGACTGGGAAAATCATCGTTGACATCGCTGCTGGACAAATCATCATCCTCGTCACTGATGAAGTCCCAAACATCGTCCCCGCTATTTCCGGAAGTAAATTCATCGTCGTCGTCGAAATCAACGTCGATATCATATGATTTAGTTTCCCCGTTCGTCGAGCTCGGAGGCAAATTCAACTCTGCCAAGGCGTTTTTCATAGCAGCAAGCTGGGCTTGCCATTGCACTTCAGCTGAATCCAGCGTCGAAGGAGACATGATTTTCACACAAAATCTTTATTATCTCCTTAAAAATGTGAAGTTTAATGAAGATTCTGGTTTTCGCCATCACGAAATATAAATAATGCTGCTCTAGCTGATTCACGCGGCGGGGAGTAATCAGTGGGGCCAACCGGGCACAATAAAATCCGTCGTCATACTGTAACCCCCATGTGATTGTACAGGATACAGCCCCAAGTTTCAACTCAAGAACAAAGCAAAGCCACATCCTTCCAAACCTACACCTGTTTTTGCTATCAAGACTTCAATCACTCTTAAAATCAACACCAAATCGCAAAAATGAAGTTACATTACATCGGAGTTCGTTCGCAGATCTCGCAGTGACAATGTTATCAGGCTGACCGCTATCAGATAATCAAGAACTCGGAGACCCCCTCACACGAGCTCTGCTGCGTGAAAGAGTTGAGCGCATATGGCCGATTTACCAGAAACAGGTTAGATTATTACTATCGTCCTGCATGGGACCAGACTGGTTAATAGGATGAATGTACAGTTACGGCGAATTCATGACGGTTTTCAGTAAGACAGTCGCTGAACGAACAAAGCCTGGCCAAAGGCAAGACATTGAACAAGATAGTAAATCTCAACTCCTTCAAATCACAACAAGACCCTCTATCTGACAATTTCAGGTAACACATTCCACGCCTATGGACGTTCCGAAGGTGTCTGTGGTATAATAATTTCCGACCACGAATACCCAGCCCTCGTTGCACATCAACTTCTCTCCAAAGTCGTCGACGAGTTCCTAAATGCACACCCTCGATCAGAATGGGCCGATTCAAACCCAACCCTCACATTCCCTGAATTAAACGACTATATCGTGAAATATCAAGACCCGCAACAGGCAGACAGTATCATGAAGATTCAAAAGGAATTGGATGAGACGAAGATTGTGTTGCATAAGACTATTGAGAGTGTTTTAGAGAGGGGCGAGAAGATTGATACATTGGTGGCAAAGAGTGATGGCTTGAGTGCACAGAGCAAGATGTTCTATAGTGAGTTTATTCAGTTACGATGGGGATTTAAAAGGCTTTTACTAATTTATAAAACAGCACAAGCAAAGAAGCAGAACTCATGTTGCGTGGCTATGTAGATTGATGTATTTGGTTAGCTATGGCGTTCTCATCTTTTTTGATAGCATTCTCGCAGACATTGTTTCGATTGGAGGATGTAAATTGCAGTTTGAGGTTTGGGAATATTGGCGAGTGAGGTTGCAAAGTGGCTCAACTTCCAAGGCGACTTCTTAATACTTGAATGGTACAAACACATATGCTTGGTGGTCTTCAATATTTCCTCATCATTCATTGGCGAAATACAAAGGAGCACATGCTCTACTTTACTGTTTGCCATCTAGTCTATACCTCATAAGGAAGCCCAATTGTGAGCCAGTTTGGTGCTCCTTTTTCATATACAATCTAAATCGTCGTGAAGAACTAGGACATAGCGTCATTCAAGCTCGGCTCATCTCGTCCCGTAACGTCGTGTACATGTTCCGTGTTCCTTCGTAGTTCTTGTTGAGATTTCGTGGGTATCTGCCTGCCCCCTTCTTCAAACAGGCAACTCGGCTCCCCTCATTGCAACCCCGCTTCTATCAACCATGGCTCCGATGTATGGGCCAATAACCGGTATGTTCCTTGCGAACCCAGCTATAGTTCCTAGGAAGTCACCAAACAAGATAAATATGCCGTATAATTCCACCAGAAATCCTATAAATGGCCACCTCATGAGAATGAGTGCAAGTCCAGCGAAAAAGGCTCCAGTCCCCTTGAGCTTTTGTCTCCGCGCAAAGAACGCCATTGTCTTTTGTGGTCCAATTATAACAGTTAAGCCGATCAAGAAGAGAATCTATATCAATATCTTGTAAGCTTGGAAGCCCGTTTCAAGGCTCAGAAAATACGCACATTTCCCATAGCGAGCCTACAAGTTTATTAGTATCACCTTCCTTGGCATCTAACGGAGAGTTCAAACATACATAGCTCTATCAAAAAACATCATAACACCTCCAATCAGGAAGAACCCGCCTTTCAAGACCTCATCAGCTATACTAGATCTGAAGTACGAACCGTAGAAATTCACCTACCACCTGAACAAAAGGCTACCCCAATCTCTAGACAAAGTATTTATTAGCATAAATACTACAAAAGAACGTAGCATGTTTGGAACTGGATCAATTGAACTCGGCGCAAATAGTCCAAAGCCATCTGGCTGTTGAAGTCAAGAACGTACTTTGGGAATCTGATAACCACATGGTAGGCATTTTGAATATCCTCCGAACCCGGAATAAGCAATACGTAAGTATTTGGGTATCTCTACAAAACACACTCGTAATACAACAGTTGGTAGTAGAAGTAAAGTTGTCCTTAATGATCTTTTGTTGGAGTTCATTGAAAGAACGCGGCTTAGACGCGTCCGTGCCCATGACATGAACTAGCGTCATATCCAGACCACAAAAGCTTAAATATAAATTTTACTCGGATTTCCCGAGTCCGGTTCATTCTGACACTCTTCACCAAAGCTATTCTTTGAATTGAATATATTGAAACAACCACAATCGATTTGTCAATTAAATATGTTGACTAAAACATAAGATGTGTCAATAAGCAAACCAACAAGATTCGTAAGAAAATGCAAAGGAAATGTACTCTTTCAGGTCTCTCTTCACCTGCCTCCGAAGTATCAATCCTATTGCACACTTGCATGAGGTAAAGTATTATGATTGCCACGACGAACCAGGACAATCTGTCCTGGTGACTGAGTTTCATTCTCTATATGTTCTCGGTACCACGTCATCTCTACTCGAGTAGGCAGATAATATTCATGATCGCGATTAAGCCGGAGCGTATTCCTGAACCAATCATTGAAAGATGATTGGTGGGTAGAATGAGCTTGACTTTGTCGGTCAGACATATCCTCGTACTGATTTGACCGTTCTTGACCCTTTATTCTTCAACCGCCTTGAAGGCTGATTCTATCCATCTCAATCATGCAAATCTTCCAATAGAAGTCTGTCCTTATCCCCTTCATCCTTCTGCCAGTATATATACACCAATATAGTCAAGTCACCATTCTGAACCTTCACGCATCGCGCATCGCTTGCCAATCTTCGGAGATTGTAAACTGTGTGTTGAGCAAAGCCCAGGGCGAGAATTACACCTTTTCCAAATGCTCCAACGTAGTGCACTATCATCGCCTTTCACTTCAAGATGGTATGGGCTCCTCGTACTTCTAAATACTGCTCTGCAACTCCCTGACCTAAAGATCTAACAACCCCAAACACCTCTTTGTTGTGATATCGTAGCCTCGTCTTTGGATCTGTATATGGGGCTGGTAATCCTGTGATGTCGCAGTAATGTTTTGAATGTGCCAGAGATGGTGCTGATTCAATGTTTGTGTATGTCGCAGTAGGTGCATTAGAAAAGCCGTTCGTCCTCATGTTGCGTTCCAATACCAATTTCGATAAGTTCTTAGAAGCTTGCGCAAGATTTGGTTGAAGTGTAGGAGCGCTCGTAGGGGTAGGTGTCGTATCACCATCAGTTGAGGTTGCATTATCTTCAGAGAAGGGTGTTACAGCACCGCTGTTATCTTGTGTTGGCATAAGTGATGCTTCCTTTCGAACGGCGTCACCGAGAATGGTTTTAATATTCTTGTTGCGACGCTGATTAGGTCTCCATTGTGTATTTCGAAAGGGTTTTCTGATTGAGTGGACATCAAGCTTTTCGATGAGTGCTTGGTGAGCTTCAGCTTCTGGAGTTGTTGGCGCCATGAATGATGACGATTGGTGGCTGATTTATGATTGTTTGGTTGAAGTTGAATTGAATTGCTCTGCCTTCCTTCCGCCTTGTTGATGAGCTTCGAGCTTCACAACAGCCGACCAATCAGGCAACGCATGAAACTTGTATCAATATTTACCATAAACACCATCAAAACAGTGACTTTGTCAAACATCACATTTGAAAACTCAAATCACATCAACGGTAGAGACTATGGTAAGACTAAATATGTCAAGCTTCTTTACAGGATAATGAACATTATATAGGAAAATCCTCACGAGCACCAGCAAAACTTGCTTCTCTCACGAATCATCACCAACGTAGTAAGCATTTCAAGCACACCGGCCAAGATATCACACTAATTCAACTGCTAGGAGAAACTCAATGAAGCTATCATGCTTTTGAACAAGAATCTCCAGGTATGAGTGGGCGAGCAATCGCCGGTAAATGGTTACATGTAGCTGAACCGGAATTAGGAGATCAATAACGCAAACACAAATGTCGTTTTGGTTGCAGATATGTTCAAGAACTATCAATCCAATGTTCTCTTTCATTTAGAAGGTACTTAATGTTCACTCCCGCAAGACTTATGCTAATCCGTTGAAAGCTACCGACAGTCTCAAGGAGCCATCATGATAGAGTTGAAGACAGTCTTTGTGGGTGTGGGAAAGGAGCTGGCGTTTTATGGCGAAGATTGATATTTAGAACAATTTCTGATTGATGATTCACATAAGTTAGATAATTTCGACGACATTTAAAAATATCCTCCGAAACATGATATGGTGCTGTAGATTGTAGATAGAGTAATCGTGATCTCCACATGTAACTGATACATGCATCTCAGCCTCGTCACAAAAATCTAGCCTTGTGAAGCGACAACATCATAAAGAGGAATAATTATCATTACAGAGCTTGACGTGAGTACGTGTACTATTTAATCGATTATTTCGGTCGCAAGGGTATACAAACAATGATTTAGACCGCAACGAAAACCAACCACTACCTCTCTAGGAAGATGTCGCCCTCTGCCATGGACCTCGATGCGCCTGCATCAGAGCAACAGAACTCAATACCTCCCCCTACCCTATATCCTGCGAAAGATCTTCACTTTGACAAATATGTCGAGCCTCAGCCAGATGGATATCGAACAGCCAAATCGCGCGGATCTGGTCAAGCTGCGATAGTAATTGACAATGGTAATTCTGCGCTGGACAATTGACTTGCATATCTCAAGAGACTAATATCTTTTGTTACAGGCTCATCGGTGACTCGAGCTGGCTGGTCCTTCGAGGACTCACCGCGTCTCAATATCTTGCCGCTATTTTCTAAATATAGAGACAGGAAGATGGGCAAAACGTATTCGTTTGTTGGCGCCGATGTGTATGCAGATACTACAGCTAAGGGCCACATGAGAAATGCCTTTGAGGCGGGAAGCGGGATTGTTAGCAATTGGGATGTCATGGAGCAGGTACTGGATTGTATCTTTCTCAAATTGGGGGTTGATTCAGAAGGCAGTGTGGACATGCCTATTGTTATTACGGAAGCTGTCGCAAACTTACCGTACTCAAGGAAATGTATGGACTTCCCATTGAACTTGGGAATTCTGCTAACGGAATGGGATAGCTATGACGGAAATCATATTTGAATGTTATGGAGCACCATCTGTGGCTTACGGAATCGATTCTTTATTCTCTTACGACTACAATGGGGGCAAGACAGGACTTGTTGTTTCTTCATCCCACAGCTCTACACATCTCATTCCGGTTTACAATTCGAAAGCCATGCTTACTCAGGCAACAAGATTGAATTGGGGTGCATCACAAAGTGCCGACTACCTTTTAAAGCTCATCAAATTAAAGTATCCTAGCTTTCCTGGAAAGTTGGCTGCAACTCAAATGGAATATATGGTACAAGATCATTGTTACCTATCACGAGACTATGATGATGAAGTGAGCAAGTATCTTGATTGGACAGGATTAGAAGACAGAGACCGTATCATTCAATACCCGTATACAGAAGTCATCGAGGTACAAAAGAGTGAAGAAGAATTAGCTAAGATCGCAGAGAAGAGAAAGGAGAGTGGACGAAGGCTACAAGAGCAAGCCGCCAAGATGCGACTTGAGAGATTAGTTCGCAAAGAGCAAGAACTCGAGTACTACAGACATCTACAAGGCAAGTTAGTAGATCAAACAAAGAAGGAAATCAAAAGATTACTCGACGCCGAAGAGCTGAAAGACGAAGCTGCTCTTGAAAAGACCATCAAGGAACTTGACAAAAGCATTCGTAAGGCTCGAACCAAGGATGTCGGTGGACCGGAAATCGAGGAAGAAGTCGAAGAACCAGATTACTCTATGCTTGAAATTCCAGATGATCAACTAGACGAAGCAGGCCTCAAACAAAAGCGTCATCAACGTCTCATGAAATCCAATAACGAAGCTCGTGCTCGCGCCAAGGCAGAGAAGTTGGCAGAAAAAGCTCGTATCGCTGAGGAACAACGCATAGATGATGAAAAGCGAGAAAATGATCTCGAAGGCTGGCTTCAAGAGCGTCGAGAAGCTCGAGCTACTATGCTTCAAAAGATTAAAGACAGAGAACGTCTCAAAGCAGACCTAGGAAACAGGAAAAGTCTCGCGAGTCAAATCCGCATGAAGAGTATCGCAAACCTAGCATCCGATAACCCGACTAAAAAGCGTCGTCGCGGAGGCGATGACGATAACTTTGGTCAAAATGATGATGATTGGGGAGTCTATCGTACCATCCAAACTGGAGACGGCGGCAGTGATGACGAGGAAGAAGAAGATCCTAGCGTTCTTCTCAAAACTCTCGAAGCGGATCTTCTCAAATACGATCCCGAATTCACGGATCAACACACATTCGATGCGCAAACCGATTGGACCAAATCCCTCGTCCATGCATTTCTCCGCGGACCGCGTCCCTTCAATCCAGCCAGCACGGCGGAAGCCCATCAACTCCATCTCAACGTCGAGCGGATCCGCGTCCCAGAAGTTATTTTCAACCCCAGTATAGCCGGGCTGGATCAAGCTGGAATTGTGGAAATCGCAGCCGACATATTGAATCAGCGTATTTCAGGACCGGGCATAAATCAGAAGGATTTCCTGAAAGATATCTTCTTAACGGGGGGGAATACGATATGGCAAAACTTTGATGAGAGATTGAGAGAAGGATTGAGAGCGAATTTGGAGGCCGGCACGGAAGTCAAGATTCGTAGGGCGAAGGATCAATTGCTGGATGCGTGGAAGGGGGCTGCGAAATGGAGTTGTGGGGAGAGGTGGAAGGAAGCGAGGGTCACGAGGGAGGAGTATCAGGAGAAGGGTGGGGAGTATCTCAAGGTATGTTTGTTTTTTGTTTTGTGTTTTGTGTTTTGTGTTTTGTGTTTTGTGTTTTTCTTCACTTTATCTCTATCCCCTTTTCTACTATTCCCTTCATCTTCCTTCCCTCCCTTCCCTTCCCTCCCCTTCACTTCCATCACCACCCCATCAAATCCCCCTCTCTCTACTCAATATCTGAATCCGAATCTGGATCTGGATCTTCATGTAAACCACAACCACAGTCGACTAACGCGCGCGCAGGAACACGATCTCGGAAATGCTTATTCGTAATCGATCAATCAAGCAAGCAAGCAAGTAAATCAAAATCAAAATCAAAATCAAGATCAAAAATCACATTAAGCGAGGAGAGAATAGCAATTCATATCAAATAAATTCATATCAATTCCAATAGTTACCTACCTACCTACCTACGTATGTGTGTGAGATGAGATGGATGAGATGGATAAGATAAGATGAAATGGACGAGTTTCACAAATTGGGAATTGGTTCTGGTTCTGGTTCTGGTTCAATTCGATTCGGTTCGTCAGTTCAGTTCAGTTCGGGCGTTAGTTATGTTATGCTATGTTATGTTATGTTGTTTTCAAAATTATTATTATTATTATTATTATTATTATTATTATTACTTTTTGCATCTCTCTCTCTCTCTCTCTCTCTCTCTCTCTCTGCCATCTCTTCAATAGCAATTTTATCTCGAAGCTTCTACCCTACCCTACCCTACCCTATCCTATCCTATATTCCGAGCTTCCCTCCCTCTATTCGTTTGACTTGGAGATTGTTCACCTCACCTCACCTCACCTCATCTAGAAGAGAGCAAAAGCACGCAAATAGATGGATAACAGATAGAGAGATAGATAGTATGTTTGTGAAGAATCTTTTGTCACGATTACGACACTATACTACACTATACCTACTAACTAAAACTGCACTTTATTGGGTGGGAGGGAGGGGAGACGCCATTGATTGCACTTCGGAACATTAATAAATTTTATCTTGGAATCTAGAGTTTTTTCTGGCCTTCGCTGTTTGATCAGCAAGCACGCGCGCAAGCTACCTAGCTAGCTAAGGTTTGCATATGCGCACAACTCATGTATTCATCCATGCATCCATCCACCTGTCCACCAAAAAGCCACAGTGCTGACTGATATCCCTCGGAGACATTTTGCATACATGTATATCAACATTCTTTCCACACAATTCCGAAGTTTCCATACCATATTCCCACTCCACATACGAACGAGAAAAGACACCCTCCATGTAGAAACCACAATGAATAAACACATGTGAAAGAAGTGAAGAAGAAGAAGGAGACGTAGAGAAAAGTAAGAAAAGGATGAACGCCTCGGTAAGAAATGGTAAAAGCAGAATCAGCAATATTGATTGATTGAAACACCCCTATGAGAGTGGGGTACCACTTTTATATAAAAGTAGGAACTCCACCCATGTGCCCTATCATAGCAAACCATCCCAAAAAGCCTCCGTCTGTATCAACGCCTAAAAAGCAGAAGGTGAACAAGTTAGATCCTGTGTGAGGTATTACATGGACATAGAAGTTGGTAGGCCGTCATTGGTTATTTGTCCACCAGCCAGTTGTGAGCGTATGAGGTTCTCGTCATTAGTATCGTCATCCTTGAATCGTTTGTTTTCTTGGCGAGGTGGATATGCTTGTTGTGGTTGTTGTTGCTGTTGTTGTTGTTGCTGCTGCTGGTGACCTTGCTGCTCTTCACCGGGATGTTTGAGACTGGCTGCTGCTAGAGTTCTTGCGGCAGAAGGTTGGAGAGCACCCATAGGGGCCATTGGGGCAATTGGAGCTTCATGTCGCTGCATATGATCTAATGGCTCCATTTGCCTCTGTTGAGGTGGCGGAGGATGAGGGTGCTGCGATGGATGGCTCAAGTTGATGTGTGGTGGTGGTTGTGGAAATTCGCCTTGTGATTCGATAAGTCGAGATTGAAGTCGGATAATGTACTCACGCAGAGAGTAATTCTCGGCATGAATAGCCTTGTAATTATCCTCCAATGCATGGAAATCACGGACTTGCTCTTCAAGCTTCTTAATATATCCTTCTTTGCGCTGACGAAATGCTCTCTGTGTGATAGATTATGTAAGCTTGGGTGATGGGATTTTTTTGGATGACATGAGAATTGACAAAGCAAGAGAACCATAAATCTCAACCCGACGTTATTTTTTATTTAACGAGCAATACTTCGCATCATAGCAACCTCACGAAGAATGCGCCAACGATAAAAAAAAATTGCGATACGAATGAAAATTACGAACCTGAGCTGCACGATTCTGGGCTGCACGCTTCGATTGAGAAAGCTCGCGTTTTCCACCTTTTCTACCATCTGCGTCGTCTCCTCCGCTTTCCGACATCATTTGTCCGCCGATAGCAGGATCTATATTATGGTCGTGAGGTGAAGCACTACTCGAAGCTTGCACTTCGTGGTTATAGCCATGTGTCTGAGTATTATGATGCTGAGACTGCGAGGTCAAGTTCAAGAGCTGAGCTCTTAAATCTAGAGGAAGAAGTGAGGCGCGTCAGCAGGAAGCAACATAAACATGGGTGGTGCTATGGAAGTAGAAACGGAGTTTTAAATCGCGGCGCGAAATTATCTGAAGAGAAATCTGATTTACTCGACTCGTATAGCCGCATATACCTTATACTGGGATGGGGGATAAAAAACCGTTGTTGTGCTTGGCTATCAAAGGAAGGAAGGGGATGCTATACCATTATCTGCACTCATTTCCTGCGCGACTGAGTCAGCTTTCAGATGCAATATCTTTTGGGAGAAGGTTGTATTGTGTTTGCGAGCACGCGAATGAGAAAGCTCAAGCTCGAGATTGTTTTTAGAACTGAACGTTGAAAGGAATTGAATGGAGGGGTATGACAAGTGAGGTAAGTCCATGAACCATGAACCACGAGTCACCGGAGTTATAGGTAAAGTAGTGTATGGGGGAAGGATTGATGATGGTAGTAAAAGTAAAAAGTAAACATGATGAAAATAGGAATACGAACCTGATTCTGCATTTGTGCTACCGGCGCGGGCGCGATTGATTGCATGTTGGAAAGTTATTATCAAAATCGTACCTCGATAGTAGTGTAGGTGGGCAGTGGATATTGCTTTTTGGGACTCTTGGTCGTTTGAGGGGGGGTGTTGATAGTTTTCGAGCTTTCTTGAGTTTTGATTTGCTTGACAAATAGATTTATCAGAATTTTGACGTGACCTTTGATGGTGACTGGGGTAAGGGTAATGGATAGATGAGAGGTAGATAGAGTGGTTGGTAGATATGTAGTATGGAGGATGTCGGCAAAGGAACCCTTCGTAAAAGCGTACCACCGAAAAGGATGAGCGAGGTAAATCTAAAATGCAAAGTGTAAAATGTCAACGGCTGAATTATTATTCTCTTTGGTCGATTGATTATATGGTTTCACCGTTTCCCGGGCGGGCTGGATCTGGATGGAGGTTGCTTGCTTATACGGAGTAGGACTTGAACTGGATAGGACTGGTGGACCGGATGGACAGTAGGTAGGTACAGTCCCAATCTAGAGAGCGCGAAATTCCGAGAGATAAAGCACGTGATTGGAGCTAGTGATATCCTCTCCCAGTATTTTCCGCTTTCATATATATAGTGACGGTATATACCCGTAACTTATCGATGATTGCTGTGATCAATGGGAATCTTTAATTATCTGTCAATATGGATGTGAGATGAAGAGTGAAGGATGGAAATGATGAGTAAGGACTTTATAAGTTTTGCTTAGCTTTTCACGGGAGAGGTATTTATGGTGCATTTTTGGAAATTTCAGACTAAATTTCTTTGCCTCTTTCACATTGGAACGTATTGGACCCAAAATTGCTTGTTGCTTACTCATTCAAATCTACTTTCTCCGACCTTTCCGGCTTTGTTGTGGCCCTATGGAACCGCTTAAAGATTCGAATCCCCGAATTGACGCAATCATTCATTTCTTTCAATTGGAATTTGTCTTAATGATCAATTACTAATCGTCTTTGTCATCATCTCAATCGAAATACGAACCTCCGAGCTCTGCTTTTCAAGAGCGAGTCGTCGAAATGTGCTACTAACTAATCATTATCTCTTTTCAACTAGTAATGAATGTCAAGTGAATCTTCTCATACAAATACCCAGGAATACGAGAAGATAAACATTCATTTTCCACCCATGTGCACAAAAGTACCTACATTCCTGGGTGCAGTGTTTGAAAGCTCCTTCGATACTCGCTCGGCCTTTCGCTAATACTTCCGAATCCTACACTCCGGAATCCTTCCATTGAACCATCTCCTTTCTACTGCCAGGGTGCCGAGTTCGAAAGTTGCATGAGGACTCATGTACGACACATGCGCTATGATAAACTTGGGAAGGTGATACTCGTAGAGGTGAATTAACAAGGCTTGCTTGGGAGATTGCCGCGCTTCAGCCTTACCACAAGGTCATTCATTAACCTTATCAAACGGAAATGGCGTGTGTCAACTTCCTGTCAAGTATATTCGTTTGTTACTTTTGATCCGGGGCCGGTCGCTGATTGATAGTTCTGATATTCAAAAGCTTTCTTTTAATTCTTGGTCTTCAAAATGAAGCCCGCTTCACTTTATTCCGTAACAATTGCAAGGTATTTATTTATTCTTCACTTTGAAGAATCAATCGGCCGGAGTCGGTGAGACAGACGCTCATACCAAACTATTGCTCTCTCATGATTCATTATCACCTCTATACCCCCTTGTCATGAGATGAAGATGCTGCAAGATCTCCAAATCGTTCAGCGGCGAATGGTAGAAGTATAAGCCTCGAAACCGTCATCTTCATATGTACCCTGGCATCGATGTGTCAAGACTGCATGTTTGCTTTTGGGCCAGGTAGTACTGCAACGTCGGTTGATTTCATATACAGCTGAAGATTCTTAGATCCTTTGTGATGGCGCGAAAGATCAATAGCAAATCGTTTGAACTACAATCTATCCCTTACAGAAGCAAAGTGTCCATAAGTTAGAAGGACTTGGGGAAATAAGAATTGTCTATAGACATCTTCTTTTACCCGCCGTTCAATACAATATTTACGCGCTGAAAATAGAATTGCTTTTAATGTACCGCTTTGACCTTCCGGGGTTATTTCGATTGTATCAATTAACACCGATTGCTCTATGGGAAATACAAATAGATCATAAATCACCACTTGTCCTTCTCGGCGGGCGGGGAAGTAAGCTGACTGCATTCAAAGCTTCCGTCACGTGTAAACACATTGGTTGTTAGCGCTGCTCAGTTAATGAAGGAACTCTGATTGGTATATATGGATACAAAGTGCGATGGGGCAGGATCATAAGGCAGAATATAGCTGTTAGAACTCTCCATCTCTTTGATGTACAAGAGAATGACAGCATAGGCTTATCGCGTTGCCCAAATCATCTTCAGGTTTTACAAGTTTTCCCAACAGAAATATATTTTCTCCTGGTATTCTTTGTCGTCATTCTATGAACTGACGATTAAACTTGTTAACCTTCTTCATCTTGTATTTCCTATTGTCTGCCCATTGTTCGGCGAGCACACGCACGCAATCTCTCTCCCGTAGATAATTTTAGCACGGGAGAGTATTTCGGGCTGTCCCGTATAGCTGAAGTATTGAAGGAGTTTTAGGCGACATTACAGATCTTTCTTCAACTCGTTTCATATGTAATGCATTAGACTGAGTTCCCGGCTCTATATCGTTTACTATCTAATCAGACAACTCAAAGTGCATGCTGAAGTTAGCAATGCTATACAGTTTCCCCCCAATACTACAATATCATCCTCCTCACTAGGATGCAAAGATTCTACCCATTCTATTCTTCTTACCTTATCATGTAACACACTTATTGGCCCCCAAGTACTTTCGTACCCTACCCAATCAGCCCTATGATGCTTTTCTTCATCCCCATCCCGTCTCTTCCTACTGGTTATTATCGTGTAAGACAGAGTAGCATTATGATGGAATCATCTCTACGCCTCACCCGTGCGGCCGTTTCCATCAACGGCTTATCTGAGCTTTAAAATGGGACACGCAGACTAAAGTTGTGGGAACAACACCATCACGTTCGACCTGAATCTATCTTCAGCCTTACCTGTTTCACCGTTTCGCTTCGTAGGGGCCCTCTGGATTGGCTCATAGCTCGTTCACCGAAACATCCTCTGGGGTACACAGATGGGGAGGGAGCCGTAGCTCATGCTCTTGGCGAGAGCTTACAAATTTTCTTACAAAGCCAATTGTCAATCGAGGACACGAGGATCACACGTAAGAAAATACGTATCGGTAGGTTTGTGTTTCGTGGAGTATCTACCATGATCAAAGGCGCGGTTTAAAATGTTTGATGTGGATGGGTTTACCAAGATCGATGTGCGTGTCACACGTGAGGGACCACGGATCGTTAATGGATGAAGCTAATTGCCCGTTGCCAATTTTTAGTGTTGTGAGAACAGCTAATATTTCCACTCTTTGATAAATTAATCCTCTATCTAAATACTGACGATGATTACTTTGCAGGCCACTGAAGGTCACCGGAGGTCGCCATGGTCAACATGACGGTCCGGAAATTCTCATATACACCGTCAGTTTTCGAATGCTACGTGTCCGAAAACCTGAGAAGGCCTGAGAAGGGAGTTTTGTGTACAGTGTGTTGCTGTCCATCATATCTGGCGAAGGATTCCATTGAATTGATCTTACCGAGTAAGATCAATTACCGACAACTGCGGATTGATCTTACTCCAGTAGGATCAATTCATGAGATATGCAACAGGAAAATATTAAGGTGGCTGGTCAAGTGACCTGAACAACTCTATTGGTTAATATCGATAGCGTCGTCTTTATGTCTCAGGATGCTCTCGTGATCTCAATTGATCTTGCAGGAGGAGGATCTATTGGATTTGTAGATGTGCAACAAAAATATTTGGAGGTGCTAGTCAAGTGATTTCCGAGGAGTTTTACTGGTTGGGTTTTAGGGGATCTCTCTACATTATATCTTTCTGGCTTCGGTGAAGGGTTTTATGCAAAGCTCTTGGCTTGATTGTTTCTTGTGAAAATGAGGTGGTTTTGGTTGCTGGATCTGGAATGAAGGATTTGGACGCGTATATTGAGCGATGAGAGGTTTGACGCATATTTACTACATAATCTTCGGTGAACAAGGTCCCGTCGATTGTTAAATGTGCACCGATTGATAAGTGTGCCTACCTACTTGTGAACTCACTCGATTTATTTCCATGCTTGACGCAAAGGCTTCATATAGTTTTTCAGGAGCGGGCTTGTATTCTATATTTGATGGTTTGCATTGACGAAAAGCTGGGGATATGAGTTTCTGGATATCGCATCCATTATCGAAGCACATATCTCAATGAGATATACCGTCAGAAATATAACTAGTGGATGATGCACCGAGTTGGGTTAAACTACCAATTTCATTTCTTGATCCCGGAACTGGCCTGCGGTACAAATTGAACTTGATGCTATGCGGTGGATATTTGTTCGGGGTGAAATATAGGCACATTTTGGATATCAGCAGAAGAGAATTGTGTGTGAATTTTGTGCGATCAACTGTTAGGAAAGTAGTAAATCGAAGGATTCGACTGGCTAGACATAGATATTGAAAACAGTGAAAATGTTAATCTCGATTTTAGCAACACTAAATATTCCCACATACGACTCCATTGTCGAGAATGCATGAAATGAATATGTTAGTCAAAGTGAGAACAGCTACAAGCAGATATCAAATTTCTACTAGCCGACTCTAGAAGTGTTCTTTCCTGGCTGTGTAGTTGCTGAACAAATGTGTAAATTCCTTCCATGGCTCTCCAAATCTCAAGCTCACCGGGAACAAACCCGAGATCGTGGGCGCGGGGTCGCTGACTAATCATTCGTCAACCGAAAAGTTCTGGGTTGTAGATGCTGGGACCACCAGTGCAAATCGGACTATTCCGCACAAAACCTCAAGTGCACCGGGCACCTCACTACCACCTTTTCTTTGGATGGAGATGCGATGGCTAGATTACCACTGAAATGCCATCCGCCCTGCCTGTGCCTTCTAAAGGTGCATTGCGAGCACTTCGCAACATCGCCCTTGGAACATCCTGCACAGTCGCATTCAGTACTGGCATGTTAACAGAGGACCGTCGACGACGAATCCACGGCGCGAAACTAGTACACGATAACGCCAAGAAACTCAAGTCCGCGAGACAATATCACGAACCGAGTGCACATTTGGCAGAGACATTTGAGGAGCAGGTCTTGAGATATAAGGATGATGGATTTTGGCAGGCTGGCAGCACCGCCTTGGGCAATGTCACAAGTGCCAAAGAGGTTGTAGCCTGTGAATCATCATTTGGCAAAACGACAGAACCGGCAAACCTGATACCGCCTTCAATTCCGTTCAAACCGCCCCGAATTGAAAAATTACGCCCCCCAATCGCAAAAGATCCGCTACAAAAACCTAAGGATATCGAAGAAGACCGCCAACTGCGTCTTGCAAATGATATACAGCAGATCATTGGAGATGGAAAAGACTCAATTGCTGTGGGTTCTGCCTTGCGGCGGTTCTTAGAGACATTTGAGGAAGGTTTGGATCTAGGATCTAGTGGCATGCAAAGATGTCTCTTGGAAGCAGCAATTGTGCTATCTACAGCTTGTCGGTCTTTTTCTATGGTGGAAAATATGGAAAGGATTCTTGATATTGTTCTAAAATCGACCACTCTTTCCGAGACCGATTTCAAGCGATTTGAGCCACATATTATTATTGAATCACTGTTAAGAAGTCCAGAGGACAAGGCTGGCCACGACACATATCGTTCCAAACTCCGAAAAGCCTCTACTTTGTGCCTTACAGAATTTAAAGCGAAGCCTGGACCAATTTCGAATAAACTAAGACCTGTCATAGTAGAAGCTTGCAACTTGACCTGTCAGTTCAAGATGTATGATTTGACCAAGCAATTATTCTGGCGGATTGAGGCTACACGTGGCAAAACATTTAACTCCGCGGTTGGGTCCTTCATAATCGCCGAAATACAGACCAAACAGTATCGTAGTGCCATTTCTCACTTCTTCAAGCATTTTGTCAAATCGCCACCCAGCCAAGAAGAGCTTTACCGTGTTACGGATGCCGTATTCGAGAGAGCGCTTGAACTGAATCATTTCACACATGCTGAGCAGGTTCTGATAGAAGTATCCAAATCAATTCAAAGCGACCAGTTTATAAGATCAAATAATTGGTTTCAGAAACTGCTCGGCGCGGAATGGCGTAGAAAACGGAGCATTCGTAAAACTCAAGAGAGGTTTGAACGACTCAAGACTGTGATACCGACTGTTTGTCGACCAGAAGCTGCTTATGCCGTTGCTATACAGTTATGTGTGGAAGCAAGTGATTTCAAAGCCGCCGGCAAATATCACGAAGATTTGTTTCAAATCAGTGGTCCGTGTGAAGATGATATCCTCATACGCGGTCAGATTGCTCGTGGTAGAGCGATGTGTGATGAATGGGATGATGTTAAGACCAATTTTGCCGAAATGGCAAAACTCAACCCCAATTCCAAAGTCTATGGCGATATCTTCCCACCGATTCTTAAACTATTCGCCAAATCACATTCTGTGACAGAGACGGAGAATTTTCTTCGTTGTTGTCTTGAAGAGTATAAGGTACCTTTAACTCCTTATGCATCGAACATCATGATCGGCGAGTACGCGAAAGCTAAAGAGCTTCGTTCCATCCTGCGTTGGATAGAGTATGCAACCTCTGTTTCCACGTGTTTTGATGCTGATTCATTCAATACTCTCCTAAGCCAGCTTTACAAGACTTGGGGTTTTAATTTTGAACAAGTATTTCAAGTGCATCGTGTGATGCTAAAATCTTCAGTGGATTATACAAATGACTTCACCTTCGCGCAACTGCGCCAGCTTGCTCTTAAGGATTCGAAGGGGGAACAAGAAGTTGCTGCTAGGAAGCTAAGGGCCATTCCTAGGGGGACTAAAGCTATAAATGATGATAACTACCCTCGTAGACAAATTATTGAGGAGATGGGAAAAGGCAACTTTCAGAAGGTCGTGAACGTATATGACGCCGCCTCCAAACAGGGAGTTTTCATTCATAGTTCAGTCTTGGCAGCCACTGTAAAAGCATTACTGCATTTGAATGATGGCGATACTCACATGGCTATTGAGCTTCTCAAAGATGCAAAACGCAAAGGCTACTTGTTGGATGATGCTCTTGTTACGCTCCTCACTCACAGACTACCAAGCTTCATGGAGCGCGTGGGAAGCAGTCGTCTGATCATGTTCTTGACTTCTGCCAGAGAAGCAATCACCAAGGCGGAGGAGCATGGGCTTATTGTGCCAGAACCTGTGTTCAATGAAGTTACTAACATCCTTGTCCAAAATGGATACTTTCGAGATGCAATAGCATTCTGGACAGAAGTTTCGCAGACTCACAGCGCAACAGTTCGACCAAATGTGATCAATCTTACTATCCTTCTCAAAGCTTACATCGGTATGAAAGAACCTAGAGGAATCGTCTGGATCACAAATATGTTGTCTGTTCATCAAGTCGTACCGGACCCACGCATGAAAGGCATACTGAAGAATACGCGAACGTCATTGCGGAAAAGGGAGCTCGGTCCAAGACTGAAAACATTTCTTCAGGCTATCGAAGAAGCTCATACAATTTTTGCAATGATGCGTGGAGATGATCAGAAAGATAAGAAGGATGCTAGAAATAAGACTCTTGAGATCATGGAAAGAGCTATGGCTCTCGATGCAGAGCAGTCACAGTCCCAAGAAGAAGTTAATAATTGGGATGATATCGAGGACGAGAACATCAATTCGGATGAGCAAGATGAATATGAGCCGGAACCAGTAGCTGGAAGCTCATTTTGAGGATTCGGAATGGGGTTTGTACATGTATTGTGTAGAACTTGTAAAGCATATCGAGTATATAGATTTTGAATATCAGAAGCCTTTTGGCTCCTTTATCAAGTGTAACAGCTGGTGCATAGTTAGAATCTTCAACCCCTCTCATCTACATAATACTGAGTCTTGGCATTCGAGAGATCGTGATACAGTATTATCATATCGTAATTGTTCAAAGCCTATAAACGATACATTCTTCATGATCATAATATTGAGACAGCTCGCCCTAATCTAAACAACAGCATTCATGTTTTCATTGCTCAAACCCGCCGTCTCTTAAACTGCCAGGCTGCGCTGCGTCATTTTTCAATTGTAAGATACCTAAGCGAGCGAGCTCTCCAACAATCAATCATCCTAGAACCTTGCTTGTCCGTGCTTGTCTTGCACTTTACTTGTACACCCGCATCGAGATTCTGAGCTTCGGATCCTAAAGACTTGTATATCGATGTTGGTGGTGGCAGGATGTCGATTGTTGCAGAGTAAGTGATTTGTTTATTTATTGGGTTGGAGAGGAGAGGAGAGGAGTTTGTTTGCTTTGTCGATTTTGATTTTTGATTTGAAATTTTGGAAGGGTTTGACGTTTTTGAAGGGTGTTTGTGGGGTTGGGTGAGGAGGGGTTGTTTAGATTTGATATGATATGGGATTATTGAGTTTTGGTGTAACTGCAGAGTTCACGATTTGGTTATTTGTTGTTTGGGAGTTTTCAACGTTCAAGGATTTGCATTTTCTGGATTCAATTGAGTGGAGTTCATTTCGCAAACAGATTACTGACAAGCTCTTCTGCCAAACAGCCAAATACGAAAAGTCGACGCCCAGCTCGACCGCGTCCAGCTCGCTCCCTTCCCTTACCCCGCAGATGAAAGTCTGGTGTCTGCGCAACATGCAAAGGTTGCTTCTTCGCCGCGCATAGCGGAGTTGCAGGCGTTGGTTAAGGCATTGAGTACGACGTCGAGTTCTAGCGCGTTGCTTTCGGGTGGGAAGATTAGTCGGTTGTTGGAACAGGCTGATTTGAAGGGGTTGGTGCAGGCTGAAGAGATTGAAGATGAGGATGAGGATGAGGATGAGGATGAGGACGACGAAGAAGATGAGGAAAGACGATATAAGAATGGAAGAGCAGGCGTGAATGCTTATTTGAAGAACTATGAGAGGGAATTGGAGTGGTTGTTGGTTAGTAAGGCGACGGTGCAAACATATGGGTTGATATTGAATACGCTGCTGGAACAAACGATTCCGCTTAGTGATGATATTTGGTATTGGGATGAAGTGCTCGGATCATATACATATTCGGGACTATACACGATACAGACCTCGCCGCAGAGGTTGTGGGATTGGGGGAAGGATATTTATCGTGATTCGAGGGAGCGATTGGTGCATTTGAAGGAAGCGCCTGGAAGTGCGGTTAGAAAGAGTGGGAGAGATGTGAGGGAGGGAGTCGCGGGGCAATGGAGTATGTTTTATGGGTTGGTGAGGGAGAGTATTAGGGAGAGGAGTGTGGTGGAGGTGCAGAAGAGAGTTATGAGTCCGGTTGCGTTGGGGAGGTCGAAGGCTAAGATGAATCAGGCAAGGTTAAAGAGGTTTAGGGAGATGGGAGCAAGTGGATTGGGAGTTCTGATGGATGAAGCGTTGAGCTTTGATATCGATGAAGAGGGTGCGGGTTTGAAGGCCGAGGAGTCAGAAAACTCTGAGTGGAAAGATGTGGTGGAGAGGAGTGTGGCACTGATGGATAATGTACTTCGCAATGTTACGGCTCTTGAGCAAGGAGTTTCGGATTTCGAGGATACTGTGTTTGCCAGTGTGGAGGATGACCCAGAGATCTCGAGTGCGGACAATTCACAAGCAACAAGGACGAGTAAGGTGTCGAGAAGATTGCAGCACATCCTCTCTACACATGTACCGAAGCACATTACGAATTCGCAAAAACTTGTCTCGGAATATGGACGACCTTCAATACTCGTTAGATACTGGTTACCGGCTAGCATGTTATTGCTTTCGTCTTCAACTATACTGCGCATCCTGGTAAACAGAAAAGCAGAGGTTCTTACCTGGATCAGAGAACTTGGATCTACCGTTCAAGATTTCTGGATGAATTGGGTTGTTGATCCTACTCTAAAGGTCATCGGGACAATTCGCCATGACAAGGATAGCGAAGTGGCAATTATGAGCAAAGAGAGTCTTAAGGGCGACATGGAAAGTCTGGAAAGGATGGTGGTAGATTTCGCTCGCGACAACCCAGAAGCCGCAAATTACGGGACTGGCGCTTTAAACGATTCACAAATCACCGAGATCAAAGCCAAAGTCAAGGCAGGCGATCTCACACCCGTTCTTCGCGCTTATGAAAAGGACATGCAACGACCATTTGTAGGAACTGTCAGAGGAGACTTAATCAGAACAGTATTGATCCAAGTGCAAAAGACTAAAGTCGATGTGGAGGTTGCGCTAAGTGGTATCGATGCGCTGCTCAAGAGTCAAGAGCTTGTTTTTGGCTTTTTAGGTCTGACGCCTGGTGTTCTCGTCTGTTTCGCTACTTTCCGATATTTTGGAACATTACTCGGCTCACGCAAGGGACTTCGACGAGGTGAAAGGGCGGGGCGAACTGCAAGGGTTTTGAGAAATATCGATCGAATTCTTACAATCGCCACGCCTACCCAGAATAACTTGCTCTCATATAAAGATCATGGATTGTTGTTGTGTGAGGTTCATGTTTTGAGGAAGAGAGCCCATAGTTTGTTCCCTGGGGATGTGGAGAGAGAGTTCTTGGAGGATGTGGGAGATCTTTGTAATATCAATAGTGGTATTCAGGTGCAATTGAAGGTTTTGGAGAGGATTAGGTGGAGTTATGGGAGGTGGTTGAGGTAGTTTTGGGGAGGGGGAGGGGAGGAGGAAAAGGGTAGA
Organism: Botrytis aclada; assembly: GCA_014898285.1. Lineage (NCBI taxonomy): Eukaryota > Fungi > Ascomycota > Leotiomycetes > Helotiales > Sclerotiniaceae > Botrytis > Botrytis aclada. Next base: position 356,188 of record RCSV01000001.1, on the reverse strand, counting down.
GATGTGGATTCTGGGTGGAGTGTACAGTATAGAGAGGATGATAGAGAAAGGAGAAAGCAATATCTGCATAGCGAGCAATGTTGCTATTGATATGAATATTTGTATGGTATGATATGAAATGATATGATATGATTAGATGACGGGATGGAATGGCATGGCATGGATAAAGAAATGATGACGTGGCCGCAAGACTGAGAATACTCTAATTTAGTAGCTATATGGATATGATTGTACGTATTTTTGTGCTATATCGTTGTATGGATATGTGAATACTTGCAAATGTTATTTATAGGGATGAGTGGTAAGATTACTAGTATTGAATTCTAGCACAGCCCTTCTGACGAATATTAGAGGGAACTTGCTATTAATGTACTGTATACGCAGATATAATTTCCTATGAGAGGATGTGATATTGGCTACATACACTTATTAACCGCTTGAAGAGTCGACTATTAAACGTTTGAGCCTTTGAAGTTTACTTGCCCTAGATATACCTAGCTTTGCGTGTTTAAAGTTGGGAGTAGCTTGTATCGTATAAGCTGTAGGGGAATACGAGGTATATGGACCTACTGTGCTACTTAGTGATTGGTGTGAGAATCAAGGGTTCAGGACGGTTGGTCTAAGGGTATTGGTATTGGTATTGGAAAGGATCTAATATATACTACAGCATTCTTTTGGCAACATTTTCGAAAGATTTGGCTTTGTACACCGTACGTACTTGATAGATGAGACACATTGGTTAACAAACGCCACAGTAGACGCGGCGCCGCATACTCGTTTAACAACGGACAACGGACGTACTAGGTAGGTACTGAATCTTGTTAAATTGATACATACATACTTCCCTATCCAGATCTTGAAATTCGGAACTTTCATATCCCGTCTTCTATCAACCAATTCCCAAGATTCATTGGGAAAGAACCGTAGGAATTACGCATCACATCAATTGCAGGTGTTATTTTGTTTTTGTGATTAATCACGAACACTGGCAGAAGAGAAAGTGTCCGTACAAAGTGAATCTTTGGAAACCCGCGTCCAGACCGGCACTTCTCGAAATCGATATCTCGTATCACCTTCTTACTTTCCATATAAACAGAACGCAACGCAACGTCCTCCCTTACACACGATAAATAAAGTAACTCTTCTCGACCCACAGCACCCTGTACCCCACACATTTCTTCCAGCGATCTCATTTCGTTACGGTAGACGATTCGAATTCGGTGCCAGGTGTAGACCAGACCAAGAGGCCCAGCAAAAGGAACTAAGGACACGGACGAAGTGCACGAAAGTGATCAGATCTTGTGGATTTGACAACGCCGCATTTACAAGGCTATCCAAATCCCAATATTCACAAGACTGTACTTGAGCTCCCTACTCGAGTGCGATTCAGACAAGATGGCCGGAACCAGGAATTACGATTTTTTGGTACGTTGGATTGTCGGTCTGTTTGTTTGGTGGTTGGTGAGGTTGTGGACGAACCCAGGTTCTAATCAATCCATCCATCTATCTATCTATCAAGACCTTCGCTCTACTTCCCCTATTCAATCCCCAACGCATATGCAAATACGGAGATGAATACAAATACTTACATGATCTCTGTGCAAATAGATTAAACTCCTTTTGATAGGCGACTCCGGTGTAGGAAAATCATGCTGTCTCTTGCGTTTCAGCGAGGATAGTTTCACACCTTCGTTCATCACCACGATTGGAATTGATTTCAAGATTCGTACAATCGAGTTGGATGGAAAGAGAGTGAAGTTGCAGATTTGGGATACGGCGGGTCAGGAGAGATTTAGGACGATTACCACGGCGTATTATAGGGGGGCCATGGGCATCTTGCTTGTTTATGATGTTACAGATGAGAGATCTTTTACAAGTACGTTCTTTCCTTTCCTTTATTCGTGGACTGGAGATGGGGTTGGCGAGAGGAGGTGATGTCATGTCGTGGTATGGGCTGGGAAGATCGAAGGGGATGGTGGATGGATGAATGCTGTTTTTCTGCTGCAAAGGGGGAGAAAACAAGACAACGTTTAAATATGAATCGTCATAAGTATCTTACTAACAGCTCCCTCCTAGATATCCGCACCTGGTTCAGCAACGTCGAACAACATGCCACCGAAGGTGTAAACAAGATCCTCATAGGTAACAAGTGCGATTGGGAAGACAAACGAGTTGTATCCACCGAACGCGGTCAACAATTAGCAGATGAACTCGGCATTCCTTTCCTCGAAGTATCCGCCAAGAGTAACATCAATGTAGAAAAGGCATTCTATAGTTTGGCGGCAGATATCAAGAAGAGAATCGTGGATACGAGTAAGATAGATCAAGCGGCGCAACAAGGTGTTGATGTGGGTGGTCAAAGTAGTGGAGGTGGAAGTAAATGTTGTTAGAGGAGGGATGTTATGTTGTTTGAGGGGAAGGCGAAGGGGCTGGAGCTCGATGATATAATATGATATGATATGATATGATATGATTGCGGCAGAAGCAAAGGGGGAGAAGGAGCAATTCTTTCATGATTTGATTCTATAGAGGGGACAGGAGAAGAGAAATCGGAAGAAGCAGGGAAGGAAAGACAGTGGTGAAGTGAAGCACAGTGCGAGAGGCAATACAATGGTGTTTGTGGGTTGGTAGTGCATAACCATTGCTTTGTTTACTTTTTACCTTTTTTTTATCTCGAGAGAAGCCGGAGTTGGGTGATTATGCGTATTTATATGGTATTAAATTGATAGGCGTGTTCTGTTTTTTATGTTGATTATGATTATGTTGGGTTTAAATGGTGATTTTGTGACGGTGATGGGTTTGAGTGGTGATTTTGTGATGGTGATGTCTATATATTGTGTATGTGTAAGTGTGTGTTTTTGAAATACAATGCTATTATATGTTTATATATAGGTTTATATGTAGATTTGTATATAGGTTTAGGGAGATAGGGAGAGGAGGAATGGAAAGAAGAAACAGAAAGAAGAAGTAGAGAGAGAAAGTAGGGAGAGGAAGTGTGTGTATATAGAAAAGGAAAGGAAAGGAAAGGAAAGGAAAGGAGAGAAAAGGGAATACATTATGTAGTAAAGGGGAAGGGAAAAGGGAGAATTGAAGGATTGGAGAGGAGAGAAAGGATTGGAGGAGTAAAGTGTAAGGGTAAGGGTAATAATCGAATATCAATATTGGATTTGTGATAGATAGGGATGGGAGGTGGGAGGTGGGGAGTGAGGGAGCTGGAAGGTAGAAGGTAGGGAGGTACAATGATATTGGGAGGGAGGAAGTGAAGGAGGTGGGAGGTGGGAGGCGGGGAGTGAGGTATCTAGGTGGGAGTGAGGTATCTAGGTGGGAGTGAGGCGTGATATTAGGAGATGGATTTGATCGATACTCGGGGATGGGACGAATGTACGTGAGTGAGTGAGTGAGAGAGTGAGTGAGAGAGTAAGAGGGTGAAATGAAAGGGTATAATATATCTAGTTATCATCATTCACTACTCGTATATCTTTTGCTATTGTATTCGTACACATTCATATTGATTCTTTCTTTCATTCCTTCCTATAAATAACTAATAACCTCAGGATGTGTATCCAACCATCTAGATTCTAGCAAGAAGTGAAACGTATTGATGTATATAATACGAGATAATTGAGATTTGTATTTCTGTGGTGATGGTTATTCACATCTTGGTATCTGTAGCATGAGATTGATGTTCTGCCTAGCACCGGTTCTCTCTCGCAAGAATTTTTATCTCATTTGGCTTCACTGTTGAGTACTCATTCTCCCAAGTGATGGGGTGGGATGTGAAGTGGTGCGGTGAGATGTGACGTCAAAAAGTGTCTTCGTTCTTTTGATTTCTCGACGAGTGACCACGCATCATTACTAACATCACTTCCGTAGGACTCCTTCGATAAGTTCCTTCATTCTCACATCATCATTTCGCTTCTAAAGCATGCCCCCTCTCCTTTCCCGTCCCTCACTACCACATAATCTCGACTTTAGCAATCGGAGGTGGTTCATCTCCCTCCTTATACTCCTTCTGCAACGGACAAGGTCTCTTATGCCATTCTCTCACAAATCTTCTCGCTTCCGCTCGATCCATAAATGAGATTATATATCTTCCATTCGTATTATAAGCTTTTTTCCTTCCGATAATATTTTCTCCTCGATAACCTATCTCTGTTTTCTCGCTTTCAGTTGCAAAATCGATCTTTTCGCCAACACGAACAATGGCCCCAGATTGAGCAAAGCGCCAGTGTAGGTTGCGACGTTTACCGTCTGCGTCGAGGATCTCTCGGAGACCCCAGGAACTGAGTCCAATGCTGGGAATGGTGATTGTGAAAAGGACAGTGTCGATGGTGTGGGATTGGGAACGAGATTGTGTGAGCGTGGTGGGAGCGCCGGTTGCTAAGAGGGTGGTCATCGCTGGTCGGTATGGTTTTTGAAGAATGCGTAGAGAAAGACGTGTATATGGGGGAACGAGGGTGAAGTTCTTGAGAAGATTCTGGATTTCAGTTGGGGAATGAGGGAGAGTTGAAGGGGGATAATCGGGGTTTCGAGAGGAGCGGTTGGAGGCTTGAAGTGGGAGAGGGAGAGGGATGCTGTTAGAGCTGTAGGTTCTAGAGAGTGTATGTAGTTCGATAGTTCGGTGGAAATAGGCCAGAGCCGCAGCGCGCGAACTGAAAAGAATGAAGTAGTGACCTAGGGACTCCAGAGTTTGGGGATCGCGCCCAGGGATAACTGAAGGTAGAGTTAGCTATATGTAAACATAGCTACGCTTTCCAGTAGAAATATAAGAGAAAGATAAAACAGGTAATACACACTCTTAATGATTCCACTCGTCCAACCCTCAATATGTTCCCCCTTCGGACTCAATCTAAAAAAGTCACTCTCCTCCAATGTCTTACTCGCACAATTCAGAATCAACACACTGGCTTCCCGCCTTTGAACCGCATCCTCCTCTTCACTTCCTCTCTCCTTTCCCACGATATTCCAATCCTTCTTCTCTTTCTCCGCAGCTCGTCTCCGCACTTCCGCTTCGTCAAATGTCTCGATGTTAGATGTCCAGTCAAATGTAGGCAGTTTTGGAAACCTCGGAGGTGGAGGTTTGAAACGTTTCGAGGGCGGTGAAGATGAAGGAGGTTTCTGTCGTTCTTCTGGGAAGAGTTCTTCGAAAAGAGAAGTAGGTGGTTTAATAGTTGGAGCAAGGTCGAGACGCCGTACTCCAAAGAGGGATTCACCTTTTGGTTTTGGAGGTTCTCCACCGCGGTTGCGAATGCGTGTCTTTTGGTATACGTGACGCCGTTGAAGGAAACATTGTAGTTGTCGCGTATTCCATGATGGGAGGAGAAATGAGGGGGGAAGAAGGCGAGAGGAGTGCATTGGTCATGAGAGGGATGGTTGAAGAGGGGGCCAAGGCTGGAGGGGATGGGGAAAATTAATTGGTTTGGGGAACTTTGATCGGCAGAATAAAAGCGGTAAAACATTATTTGAAGATATACCCATGTTCCTTGGCAAGGCTGACCATAATTTTATTTTACTTTCTACCCCTCTATGGACCAGACTTTTATATTTTTCCTTTTTCATCTTTTCCTTTTTTTCAAATACGTGAAATCAGTATTTTGATTGTTCAAGACATTCTAGGACATTCATACAAGAGGTCAAGATGACAGCCGAAAAAATTCTAGAATTAAAAGTTCGTCCATATCAAGCGCAATCCCAAGAAAGGCCGGATTTCAGAAATGTAGCACGTGTATATGTTTGTACAGACGTTCTTTTGGATCTTCAAGTTAAGAATGGAGAAACGTGCTATTTATGGAAAAGCTCTGAGGGCGAACATACAAGACGAGAAGCGGTAATTTGGTTGGCCACAGAAAAATTAAGTAGGAAAGTTGTGCAAGTCAGTAAGGCTTTCCAAGAGGCGTGCGGGTTCAAATTAAGCGATGATGTGATTGTTGCTAGAGGAGCAAAGTTGGAGGTTGCGAAGGAGATTCTCATTAAGGATGTCGGTATGGTTGAAGGAGTTATGCGGGAGTTGACGGGAGACGCTGAGGTTGCCTGGAAGTTTGTTCTAGACGATCTCCTAGGTAGGAGTTTTCTTCCATTGTATCATCTGTTTTCGTACTTTCGAGGGGCGAGGATCTTGGATTCTACGTTCTTCTCTGCCCAGTGCATGGCTGACAAGATTACAGCTCGCGCTGAGTTGGTTTACCCTGGCATGACATTCAGAGATGTGATGCTTAGAAGAGAAAGGCGAACCTTTGAAGTTTTCTCTATCGACGGCTCGAAATCTGGTGTTGCCGCTTTTCACGAAGGGGTATCATCCTTCAAAATTGGGACCATTGCAGAAATCAGTGGAGCCATGTTAGCCGCGAGCAATGTTGAGCAAAAACCTCTTCAAGTTGTCGATATTGCAGGCATTGATCAAGCACTTGGAAAACTTAACAAATTTCTAAGCAACTTTAACCGCCAATTCTATTTTACCCAAGTTCGTAGATCACCAGCTGTTCTTTTACACGGTGGAAGCGGAACAGGCAAGACTTTCGTCCTGGATAAAATTGCCAGTACAGAATGGGGCAAAGTTCGTAAAATTGACCGGAAAACCAAACCATCTGAAGTACAGAAAATTTTCAAGGATGCAAAAGTCAACCAGCCAAGTATCATAATTATAGATGATATAGAATCTGTGGTCGCAAAAGGTGGCGAACCATTACTCGATATGACAGATGCTATTTGCGAAGGACTAGAGGATCTTATGAAAGATCATCCCTCGGATTCCTTACCCCAAGTTCTGGTTGCAGCGTCGACATCTGATATGCTCAAATTACCAGCATCATTACGGAAACGCGGTAGGTTTACTACAGCTATCGCCTTGCCTGTTCCAGATGCAGCCGCTCGGAAAGCTATTCTCAAATCTCTGAATCCTCAAATGTGCCCTGAAACTCGCGATGAGATTCTCGATGATCTCGGAGAACGAACACATGCATATACACCTGAAGATCTTTCTCGTTTATTGGACGAAGCACAACTTTTTGCAGAAGAGAAGTTAGATGAAGATAGTGTGCCCCAGCAGAATTTCGTCGTGAAAGAGGATATCGAGCATGCACTCCTGGAGGTCAGACCAAGCGCAATGCATGATATTACTTTAAGACCACCAAAGGTCAAGTGGAGCGATATTGGAGGCCAAGACAAAGTCAAAGAAGCTATTCAGCTTGCAATTGAAACACCTTTCCTCGTAAGTCATTGCTCATCTCATGGTCTTACCCTTATCCAAGCATTGAAGTGGATTGAATCAAATCAGCTTGGATACTCAAATCATTTTGGACACTCGAATATATTGAGACGATCAAACAAAACGGGATGCTTGAACGACTTGACAAATTCAAATGTCTTGAGACATTCAAAGCATCTAGAAGATTCAATTCATACTGACAAAACTACAGCACCAAGAAATCATGCAAGACTTTGGCCGTTCACCAACAAAAGGTCTTCTCCTGTATGGACCTCCTGGGTGTTCTAAAACACTCACCGCTCAAGCCGTTGCTACCGAAATGGGTTTTAATTTCTTTGCCGTGAAAGGCGCAGAACTGCTCTCTAAGTATGTCGGTGACTCTGAACGAGCCGTCCGTAACGTCTTTTCTCGTGCACGAGCCGCAGCTCCAAGTATTATCTTTTTTGATGAAATCGAATCGATTGGTAGCAAAAGAGATGGAAAGAATTCGAATAATGGAGTCAACGTTCTCACCACTTTACTCAACGAAATGGACGGAATTGAGAGTTTAAAGGGTGTTACCGTACTAGCAGCAACCAATAAACCACAAGATCTAGACCTGGCTCTCTTGAGACCAGGTCGCTTCGACGAACTTATCTACGTTGCACCACCAGATTTCGCTGGCAGAGAAGCTATTATTCGTGCTAGACAACGTAAATCTACGATGGGAGAAGATGTTGACGTAGCCGAGCTTGCTCGCCTAACGGAGGGGTATTCAGGAGCTGAAATGGTCAGTATCTGCCAGAAAGCCTTCGATAAGGCCATTGAAAGACGTAAAAAGCATGGCACAATGGAACCAGCGGTTATGGACGATTTCCTCGCGGCAATGAGTAAGATTAAGAGGCAAATAACTCCGGAAATGGTGGTGGAATTTGAGAGGTGGGCGAAAGGAGAATAGTGGTAAAATTGGAATTTTTGTTGTACAGTTAATCATTGAACGACAAAGACATGCTTTGCTATGAGGGGAAAATTGGATTTTCAGGCTACTTTGAAAGTGCAATTGACAATGGAATAACAAGAAGCACAGGCGATTGTTTTGCGACCCAAATCGACCGGTACCTGCCTTCAATTCCCAGTAACGGTTCAGATGTTGAAAAGTTTGATGTGCTGAGAATGCTATCATTTCCGGATCTTTTTTCCGGTCTCGGCGGCTTTCAATCGTTGAGGGAAGAACGTAAAGTCTTACGAATCTCGTCTTACGAAACTCTAGTAGGTGCTGAATTGATACATGTGTAAGAGGTCATCGAAGAAATATTCGTGACTTTGACTACTCGGTATCACGTCACACTTCCCTCGCATGCTGGAGATTAAACTTACTCAATGATTGGGATCAAAAAGTATATCCTGCCAAAACAAAACCACCTGTACACGCAATTGATGGTTTAAACTTTGTTGTAACCCCAAGATTCGCACATGTGCACCGTACCATGGTTTTATATCACATGTCAAGTAAGGAAGGGATCATGTAATATGTTCGTGCTAAGGAGTTGGGTTAAGCTTAATTAGGTTACGTCATAGACTAATTAGCTATAGTTCTAAAAATACCTAGTAGACACCAGAGTATCCGAGCGAGTGTCTTGCTCATTAAACCATTCATGTGATATCAACTGATCAATACCCGTTGTTTTAAGTACGACCGACTGATGTATCTTTCGGCGTCACATTACTTGGGATGTTCCTTTGGACTTTTTGATGGAGTCATGTCATAGAGAATAGGACGTGATGGCAAGGAAGAGATTATATAAAATGGATATACCTTTGCTCCTTCCTCGAAATAAGATAGAAAATACCATCCTCTACAAATCATTATACAGAAACCATTAATAACTTTAACATCATGGCGCCAACAAGAACCGACTCAAGTTCCTCGGACGACGAGCGTAAGAATTCAGGACCAAGTTCCGAGATGCCATTCAGAAAACCTCCTCCTACAGATGAGAGATTTCCAATCTGGCATCGACCTGATGTGCACGAAAATCCAGGACCCGATTTCCAGATGGCCATCGAAGAATGTCCTGTTACAGAGGAGAGAATGCCATTTTGGCAGGCTGACACTTACGAGGAGGGGTTTCCAATCGGGAAGCACAGAAGTGAGCGGTTGCGTCAAGCAGGTTTGTGCATTGTTATTCTATGCGGATGAGGGTGTGTTGCTAATATGAGGGAATGATGTAGGAGTTGCAAGAGCAACTATAGCAGCATCTTATGAATCACCACATGGGACGACTAAGAATAATTATGCGGAACGTAATAAGCATTTGACTGTTCGTTTTATCTCGTGCTAGGGTTTCCAATTGTCTGGACTGCGGTCTGATGTTTAGATGCTTACATCGAGACTGCCAGTCCAGGCTACTGAACACTCTGCACACTCCCCCTTTATCTCTTTTTCTAACCCCAACTCAGGTCCTCCAACAACACGTCGCTTTCTTCGACCCCGACTCAGACGGTATTATCTCTCCCCGCGATACCTACAACGGTTTTCGTCGTCTCGGCTGGAGCCCCTTGCTCGCAGTCGGCTCAGCCATGATCATCAATAGCATTTTCTCATATCCGACTCTTCCCCCAGGACAATGGATTCCAGATTTCAGGCTCAGAATCTACACAGAGAGAATCCATAAAGATAAACACGGTAGTGATTCGGGAACATTTGATCACGAAGGACGTTTTATCCCTCAGCATTTCGAAGATCTCTTCAGTAAATATGCCGGCCGTGATAAGCAGGACATTACTAAGGCGGAGATCTTTGCATACGTAAAGAGTCAGAGAAATGTTTTGGATGTGCTAGGGTGGGCAGCTGCGCTTCTGGAATGTATGTTTGATCTCTTTCCTTATTCTGTCAAGGGGAATCCTTGGGTGTATAAATTGAGGGATTGGTACAGTACTAACGAATGTCAGGGAGCGCAACGTGGCATCTGTTATCGCCTAAAGATGGAAAGATGAAAAAAGATGATATCAGGGGAATTTATGATGGAAGTCTTTTCTATGAAATTGCAGCTAGAAGGGAGAAGGAATCTCAGCGATGACTGTGTTTTGTTAATTTCCAATTCGCAGAGAGAGATGCGGATATAGTCGAGGGTTTCAGACGTTATGGGGGAAGTCGAAGGTTTGTTTTGCGTTAATATAATGTGCGATACGTTCTTGATAGATATTTGTAATTCATGCAGTTATTGCTCTTTCGTATACCACAGTGTCCTGGATCTTCAAAATGCATAAGTGTCATCTCCTCACAGTTTTCCATTATCACGCTCTTCTAGTCTCACTTCGGTCTTATTGACTTTTTTCTCCCCTCCCTCTTCTTCTTCCTAGGACGTTTTTCATCATGATATCTTTCCATACTCGACCTCGGCCCAGAATCAATTTTGTTCCCTGATACGTCCATGGATTTTCTTTTCCTTCATGGTCTGGGTGTTTTCAATTAATCTTTCTCATTTCGACAATAACTTATCAGCGATCTGGTGAGCTTGACTGAGAAATTTATCGTGCTGGGTATTTGCTGAGAGAGGTTCTTCTGAGATGTTGTACACTTCCTTGTGTATGATAGCTTGTTCGTCGCAAAACGTGGCCATGAGGATATCGGTGGCTGTGAGACCGGGAAGATCATGCGTGTTCCAGCGGATGAATACCTTGTTGTAGATCTGGGGAGTGTTAGATGATTGGAGAGAAGACAAGAGAACTTAGGAGGGAAAAATCAAGAGACCCACATTAACCCATTCTGGGTGATGTCTTTCTTGTTTGCATTTTGCTGCGATGGCGTTCATGAAGTTCTGTAGAGTGTGTATTGGGTTAGTGAAGTGGACTTTTTTCATTTAGGCTTGGATTTAGGAATAGTATGCAGATGGGTTTGGAAGTGGTGGAGATTTTGTAGATGTTTGAGGGAGAGAAGTATGAAAAAGAGATGTCAGATGATTACTTATCATCCTGTTGTCCTCGCGGAAGGCACTAGCCCCAAAAAAACTCTGGTAATCTCAACCATAACTTGTCTGTCCGAAACCAATCCATATTTCAATAAATCCTTTCCGCCCAGAAAAAATAGTAGAAAAACCAACCCAGGCATCTTTAAATCCTTTGAATGTAATGACCCTCTCCACAGACATTCCATCATCTGACAAAACCCATTTTCCACCATTTTCTCTCAAGAGAGGTTTAAGTGATTCCTGTACTGCTGTTACAGAGGATGTAGATTCTTGGGGGACATTTTCGGTGTGCTTTTTTGCAAAATCGTTAACCTCTTTTGAAAGTGTGTTCTGTGGGGCCACATCTGATTGGGATTTCTCTCCTTCAATGGCTTTTTGTCCCGATGTAAGGTTTTCTGTTTGGAGAGCTCTGGGTGGATAGATTAGGAAAGCGCGGATTTGGTGGTGAAAATTCGATTGTCGAAAGGTTGTCGGACGAGGTGCACGTGAAATCGGTTGGAAATGGATCAATGAGGGCCGGAAAATGGAACTAATGGAAAGCTTCATGATTTCGTAGGTAAATGGAGTTAGAGCTGATAGGTCGGTGGAGCACAAAAGGGTGGTTTTGGAGGCTAACAGTCGCGAGACAAGAAGTAGTTCTTATCACGTGATACACCATCAAAATCTGACACCAGGTATTTCATGGCCGCATGCGGCTAGACACTTGCGTCTGCCCAGAATCTAAGAAGCTAACTTTTATGGCAGTATCTAGTCGGTGTCAATGATTTCCTAAACTTCCTTAGTTTCCTCAAATTCTTACTTCTATCTTGAATGATATCTCGAAATCAAGACGTATTCTCGCTTATCTAAGCTTAAAATAGGAGCACCAGTGGGTGCACAGACTCACGGGACAACGTGACAGAAAAGCACAATTTCACACCCAAATTTATCAACTTCAAAATTCAATCAAAATTCAAGGTTCCATTCAATATCATTCAAATTGACCTATGTAGCTTTTAAACATAAGAATTATATATTATTTAAAAACGGAATTTCAAAAAGGAATATTGAGCTTCAAAATTCAGTAGTATGTTTTCTCACCAAATTTTTTGGTGGGGAATTATATATTCTTCAATAAAAGCCCTAATATTGATTTTTTTTAATTTGATTTTGGAGTTATATAGAATCTGTATGCTTAAAATCTATATATCTAAATTTGAAAAGAATTTTTCGATAATTTGAATTTTAATAGAATTATTAAATTAGCTCTTTTGGTGTGAAATTGTGCTTTCTTCTTGAGTGTCCCGTGAGTCTGTGCACCCACTAGTGGAGCTAGATATCCACCTAGTAGCCAATATGACGCTTATAGGAATCTTCCTTTTCTCTTCGTCAAACTTTCCCACAAGCTATTTAATCTTTCCAAAATTCCTTTTTTTCTATTCTATGCCTTCTTTCTCTTCTCTTCATCACTCTTTCCGACAAGCTACTTAATCTTTTCAAAAGTCCTGATGGTTCTTTTCTTCTATCCTGTTCCTTCTTCCTTTTCTCTTTCTTAATTCATTCCTACTTACTATTCTAATACGATTATAATCTTAACAGTACTATAATTCCTTTCTATTTCATATTTGAATCTCTATTAATCTACTATAATATCTGAATATTCTCTTCAGACTTCAAATGATCGAACGAATTTTTTCCATTCCTTCATATCTCATTCTTCCGGTCTGTCTTTATATAACATTTCGATCGAATCTTGGTTCTTATATCATGGAGAAAATAATAACTTTCGATCCTGTATTGGTGCCAATTGCAATTTTTAGTTGTCTTTTAGTTGCATTAGGATTGCGTATGGTTGTTGTGTGTTGTCTCTCGGAATTCGAATCTAAATTTGAATTTGAAAGGAGATGTATGCAGTTGAAGTTGCTGCGAAGTAGACCTCAAATCGCCCTAAATAGACCTCAAATCGCCCGAAGGTATAGCACTGCCGATCTACCCTCGAAATCTTTGTGGTCGAAACCACAGTATAGATCAGCCTCTTTAATGGGTATACCTCCCGATATTCGCCTCATGATCTATGATCACATTATTCCATCTAAGATTCACGTAATGCGTTGGACTTGTCGTCCGATGATTTTCTGTACTATATATAAGCCTGTTATAAACAACCTGTTGGCAGGAAATATTTTCAAATCACCGTTGTTGCAAGTTCATCCGAAAATCTATCGAGAAGTCAAGGAGATTTTATGGAATCGTGCTGTCTTTGGACTTGGGTGCGCTGATCATCCACATCATTCACTCATATCTATGAGTTGGATCGCTAGTAGACTGATCAGGAACATCGAAATACCTTTAAAATCTGATCACGCATATCTTATGTCAAACTTATCCAGATCAATCCCAACGATGAACGCAATGGCTCGAGATGGACATTTGCAATCTATAACTATACTTATAGAGCCTTTTCAACTTCAGTGTATTCTGGAGGAGAGATTGTATGGCACATTCTCGTTTGATCTATTGCGATCGCTCGGTAGTGCACGAACCTGGTCATGCAAAATGAGTATAAGAATATGTGGCTACGAAAGTTACGAAGAACTTTTTACCCGGCGCCTACTATACAATTTCTTGAATTCGAATCATTCTCATGGCAATATCCAAAACTACAAAGATTTGTTTGAGGAATTGCATCGGGCTTGGGGTGGAACGCTGTATCTTGAAAAAACGTTGGTTTGGGAGAATGGCCGTCATGTCTACAGAGCTCCCCCATCATAAGTGGGGCGTCGAAACCCATTCCCTATCAAGATATGATGCAGAAAGAGAATGTAGTGACAGAAGGGTTTTCCTAGGTGTCGGGATATCGATGATGTGATCACAGAGGACATTGTATTAGCTTGCGAGGCGATAGCGCTTCCTTGTATAAGTAGTAGCTTCCCATAGTTAATAATGATCAAGAACGATTACAACCATCATAGACTAAAGTACTTTACACTCATTGACCAAGTTGATACCAACACTAGGACAAAGACTTTTGATAGGCTGTGTAATTCCAGTATCCAAAAGATTAGATAAGCTACTAATAAATCTCAATCTTTTAACTCAATATGACTGAACATAGACATATATTCTCACTCTCCGGCTTCGCAAGTCGCAGCCCATCCTCCTCAGCTAATTGATCCGGGGACATTCCATTATTCAATTTGTTAATATAGGTATCAAATTCTCCTGAAATCTCGATAATCTCTTTTAAAGTCTTAAAATTCAACAACATCTTCTGCTTCGCGTTCTTCCAAGACACAAACTGCCGCGATGTCTGAATCGCATTTCGAATCTGTCGTCCGTTAAGCTTATAGTCCGCCAAGTCCCACCGATGGTCTTCCAGGTCTGAAAAGTCGACTTGCGTCTCTCCTAGCTCTCGGAGCCGCGTTATGAACATTGTCCAGATATCGCAGCGCTTGTGTTTTGTCAGTGATGGATAGTGCAAGGCGAGCTGAATGCGCGACTTGAACGCTTCGTCGAAAGTGCCAACACGGTTGCTGGTGAGGATGATAATACCGTCATGATATTCTAGAACGCGTAGAAAAATAGATACAAGTGCATTTCGTTTGATGTCGCTCATACTTCTTTCCTCGAGGAAGACGTCGGCTTCGTCGAGCAGAACGACGCAATTCCAGGCTTTGCCTAAGTCTAGCACTGAATTGAGGTATTGCTCGACTTCTTCAGGCTCTGATCCAATATCTCCACAAGTGACTATATAGAGGCTTCTCCGCAATTTCGGCAACACTCTCTGCAGTTAGAGTCTTGCCAGTACCGGGCCCTCCGTGAAGTAGAAGGATGAGACCATTGCCCTTTCCACTGATCAGATCCGTCGATTTCTCGGCTGCAATTTGATTGACAATCAAAGCTTCAATCAAGTCCTTCGTCTTCTGCGCAAGCACCAACTTTTGGAACGCCTTCTTGTCCCAGACCACCTCAGACAACCAATCGGCATTGAGCTCGACCCATTTTTTGCGCCGCATGTTGTAGCCGATGATCTTTGAGGAAGTAAGTACACGAAACTCGGATTTGGGGGACTGTCTTGCGCCATGGCGTCTTCATCCAAAGTTTCGGAGGCCTTTGTCTTCTCGACTTCTGGGTGAAGCTCACGCAATGTCTTCATGTCAATCATGAACCTCTCTTCACTAGCGCCGTGTAAATCGCCATGACCACGCTCTTGATATGACATGAAGTGCCTCTCTCTACACTTCCAAAACATTTCTCCGCGACTTTGAAGTGTTTTTCTATCTTCATCACTGACGTATGCAATCGGTCTAATATTCAGATCTCGAATAGCGTGTTCTGTCTCAATTCCGTCAATTTCTAATGTAAGCTGAGCATTGACACTATTGAAGGCACCGTCAAATTACCAGGAGCGGACATCCATGATATACTGTGAGCGAGGTCTCCTCTCCCGATTTCCCTTCAAACCTGCCGTAAATGAGGTACCATTACGCGGCCAAGTAGTCAACACATAACCACTTACGTCAGCGCCCGTGCCTTTCACCAGCACGTCTCCTGGCTTGAACAAGTACTTGAGATTTGGTTTAGCAACGTGGGATGCATCAAACATGGTGTCCGCAGCGTCATATTCAGCTCCATAATTCTTGTAAATATAATCGACCATGAGCTTCAGTTGTCGGACTGCATTTGGATCAGAATTTTTCTCTGTTAACTCTTGGATAACTGCTCGCGAATGGTAGATGAAGACAAAGGGCGACGGGAGCTCTGTCTCATCTTTCTCAAACCATGTTAGCATATCTGCAAATTCCGGCTTCGAATTTAGTATCAACTTGATTGCCTTCGTCAGATGTTCTGACACTGCAAGTATTTTCTCATCTTCATGCACTGGAGACTTTGCAATACCAGTTTTCTTATCTGTTGCTGCCGTCGCGATCGTCTCTTCGCTAGTTGGCATGTGGTTTTCTTCGTAGTCACGAAACACGACAAAGCTAATGTCGGTGTGTTTTTCAAGATAACCCGTCAAGTTGGACAGTGGTAGCCTCGACTTCAAAATTCTCGTATGAAACTGTCCCACAACCCATTCTGGGGGATCAAAGTATATTTGCTCTTTTTTCCCCATGATGCGATGTAATATTAGGTACCGGTTTGGCTCCTTGGTTTGTATCACCTGTAATAGATACTCTCGAAATGCTTGGACGTTATTTAAAGATTCTGAAGGAATGCCCATCGCGATAGCATCAATCCCCAAGGCTGAGAACAGATCGACAACGGAATCCACTTGAGGGGACAAGGGTTCATTTTGAATAGGGGAGAAAGTGCTGTGCATCGGATGGAAAGCTTGGGGACGGTTCATAGCCATTTGCTGTTGTTGTTGTTGTTGCATTTGCTGGGCCGTCATCTGGGGATGTCCTGCTTGGCCATTTGGTCCATTATTTTGAGCATTTTGTTGACGCATTGCGAACATCATCTGTTGAGTCTAATACAAACAAGTATTAGTATGTGAGCTGTGGGGGTTGTGAATCACCCTTACCTGTTGATTGATGTTGTCTTCAGCCATCTGTTGATGCTGGGTAAGATGCAGTGGTAGATTTACCGGGCGAGCTATTCCGAGTGTACCACGTCGCATTGCGAATTGAGCGTTCGCTTGATTTGGGTCTATCCCATGCATATTCACAGGCATTCCATTTAGCATTCCACCACCGCTGTTTTGTTCCGGTAATTGTATTTGTCGCTGAACTGCTTCTTCTTGTAGGTTTCGATAGGTTTGTAGGCAGGGGTCCAGGCCTCCGAGTCCTTCTAGTCCTGTTTCGCCAGGATTGAAGCCTCCGAGTTGATTGTCTATTGTGTGCACATCATTAAAATCACTCGAACTGGTTCAAAGGGGTGGATACCTCACCAGATGTGTCGGGATTTGATGTAGAAGCAGGCTTTGGTAATTTGGGCTTCAAAGCCAAGAGAAACCGGTTCTTCTTGTTGTCGTCGGTACTCAAATTATCAGATATCGTAATCCGAGTCTTCCCAACGTACTGCGAAGGAGCTGACGGTTTTGTGCTCTCGGGTTCCAGTTTGGATTGCCCAGGCGTTAAAGTCCTAGAAATATCTGCAGCATCTGAATATGAGGGAGGATTCGGGAAATGCTTGATGAAAATTGGTTTGCTATATTTGTTGGCCCTATCTACGGGTGTGCTCTGGTCCTCATTCTCATCTGTGCTATTCTCCTCGCCCTCGTCATAGTCTTCATCGTCGTCACAGTCTTCATCGTCGTCACAGTCTTCATCGTCGTTCTTTTTGTTTTGGTCCTCTTTGTCGTTTTGGCTCTCCTCGTCGTTGTGTCCCTCCTCATCCTCCACGGAGTTGTCACCCTCAGGGTTCATGCGACTGCCAAGGCTCTGGTCGATTCTGTACAGTCCTGATATATTGGCCAACCCCTGTTTTTTACTGCCTCTACTGAGCTTCAATGGTTTTTTCAATCCCGAAGAACGTGAGATTTGGGCTATTTCAGAGCCCATTTGCTTATACGTTAGCAGAGGACATGTGGGTCAATGATCGCGAGATATAGCGGGGTATACGTAGTTCAGTACCGCTTTTGTTGCTGCTTTTTGTTCACAGATTGTGAAATTTGATCAGTTGGTGGTGTCGTCTAGATGTTTAGCCTAAATGCAAGACAAAAGTCATTTATCCGGCAGGATTCATTTTTGGGGGGAAGGTGTTACGAGATGCACGAGGTGGATTCAATGCACCACACTTCGAAGACGGACATAAGTCGCGGTCGCACCACAGGAGCTTCTGAATGGAGTTCACCGTGTGGGCTCGCCACCAATAAGCTGTATGTGTGCAGCAGGCAGTTTTTTCAGTCTGCTTAGAGCCTGTCTACAGATAACGCGTTCATGATAAGGCTGAAAAGCCATTCTTGAGGCGCATTTACGGCATGCATAGCCTCGCGACGGGCTGGAGAAAGTGATTATATACTTGTCTGTCGAACGTTCTTTGAATATATCGTCAAACTTCGAACTTTACACTCGAGAATGTCTGGTATTGCAGCATATGCTTCCTATTACAGCGGCGTCAACAAGTATGTCCCCCAGGGCCGTTAAAACCGCGCTAATCTCTGGTAGCAGCACTGGTTGGGCTGAGAATATCTTCGAGGAAGCTGTAGCCGAGTTTATTGCTACTCTCCCCAAGAAGTCCTCTCAGCTAGAATCGTTCTTGGACCTCAAACCGAGCACGCTTGACGATATAGTCAAGTGTGTATCGGCAGCACAACTGAAGTATGAAGATCGACAAGGCGATTCCAAGATCCGACGATGTCTCACGAGCTTTGCTCAAAGGGTACACTGCTATGGCCCTGTCATGGATGCATTAGTGCAACAGGCACCAGAGTATGTTTCACTTGTATATGGTGCCATGAAGCTGGTCTTAGTCGTGTGTGAGCCCCTCAAACGCTGATGAACACCATCTGACGACTTGAGATAGGGAGTCGTAAATCATGAGAAGTCCCTTGCAATAATGGTGGATGGATTGTGCCAAGTAGCAGACGTCCTTCCTCGTATGGAGAACACAGTAGATTTATACCCCACGGTGCAGATGCGTAAATTCATGATCATGCTCTATGCTCAGATCATAAAATTTCTCACAGTCTCACTGTCCTGGTTCAAAGAGAGCATGGCTCTTCATATCCTCCATTCAGTCACGCGGCCTCCCGAAGTTTGCTACAACAACCTCATTCAGAAAATTGGAATTTTGTCGCAAAGCATCTCCACTACGGCTCAACTCAGTAGTTTTGCAGAACAGCGAGATATGCACTCTGTGATGAAGAACATCATGTCGAGGCAAGAGGGATTAGAAGATAAGGTCGATGACAAGTTTACAAAGATCTTCCAAGAGCTTTGTGAACTCAAGACCGCTATGGTGACTGCCCAGACTCTCAACTCGAGCGCACAAGTCTCGATGCACCAACAGCTTTCCCAACTGCAGCTGATGAGCTTCATCAACAATCTAAGCTTGAACGTTACTCTGGATCCAACGAAGAGTCTCCAGATATATTTCTTCGCTCGCAAACGTCAACACGCACGTCAGGCAGACGGCTCAGCATTCTGGTTGGCTCTCAAAATGCAGAATTGGAATTCAAGAGTAGCATCTTCACTTTTGATGGTAAAAGGAAGCCATAGACTGCGGAATTACATGAGGAAGTTTTCTGCAGACGCCATACAACTGCTTCGAGAGTCCAACATACCTGTAATATGGGCACTGAAAACCAGCGAACCGCAGACACCGACACCAATGGGCAACACAACCACAATCGATATTATCAAAAGCCTCATACTCCAAGCCATCAACCTCAATCAAAATCTCCATGCCGAACCCAGTCTCTGTTCTCGCTTACAAACGTACCGTTCCGCCAAAACCGAGGCAGACTGGTTGGTTCTCCTTGCATCTGTGCTGGAAGGCATCCCACTTCTATATGTCATAATCGATATCCAATTTCTGTTCACGTCCACATCCGAGTCATCTAATGATTTTTCTTGGCCGACTGGAATCTTTGAGCTTTTCAAAGAGCTTTTAGACCGAGATAGTAAGACCGTCGTGCGCGTCTTAATGCTAAGCTACGACTCGTCTTTTTTTACGCAAAATGATATGAGAGGGTATAGTAAAGATATTCTGGTGGTTGGAAATAGGAAACAGGCTGCTAAGGAGATGAAGAGAGGGTCAAGGAAAGAGGCGAAGGGGCAGAGAGGAGGACAGAGAGGAGACTTGGATTTGGGAAAGATTCCGCACAGAGGGATGAAACGATGAGAAAAGGTTGAGTGGAAGTAAAGGTTAGTTAATGATGATATTGGTAAAGATTCATATCTATCTCTAACAATAAAAGCTAGTCAATGGTATGAGAAAAATAAGTAGTAGCTAGTCAGATTCAAGGGCAAATAGATTGTTTTTTCAACGATTTGTGTTGAAATTTGTAGTTGAGGCAGACACGGCAAAGATGAGAGGTTCACCGGGGGGCAACCCCACGTTTCATGTAAAAGTGCCTTAACTCAATCAGGCACACACGTATGTGGAAAGTTCCGGCAAAAAAAGTTGAAGTGCATCAAAAACATTTGTGATACCCAACTAAATGATTTGAATTTGCCTACCAACGCTGTAATAGAAAACTCGCTCTTTTGAAAACTTGAGGACCAGAAAGGTGACCAGCTTCGGAAATTGAGGAAGGGCCATGTCCCTGACCTCTCGTGTTGTCAACCTGTTTTCCTCCGGATCAGCAGGTTCGCCAGCAGAAGATCGCACCAAATTCGGGATTGTTGATGATGGAAGGGAAGAAGACGTCAATGTTAGAGTGGGAAAACGACTACTTGGGTCGAAAGTCATGGCACAGGAAGAGGTCGAAGAGGAGGGACGACCACCTTATTTGCATGTGAGATTTGAAGTTTTTAGTCTACCGGCAAATTACTGATTGTTTGTAGGCCATGATTGCTGGAGGTATTGGTGGAACCACGGGGGATCTTCTCATGCATTCTTTGGATACGGTCAAGACTCGTCAGCAAGGTGATCCGCATGTTCCGCCAAAGTACACCAAGCTATCGTCCTCATATTCTACCATTCTACGACAAGAAGGGATACGGAGAGGTTTATATGGAGGTTGGGTTCCTGCTCTTCTGGGATCTTTTCCTGGCACAATCATATTCTTCGGAACATATGAGTACAGTAAAAGGCATTTGATAGATAATGGCATTCCGCCATGGCTTGCATATCTATCCAGTGGTAAGTTTGAGGAGCTTGAGTTCAATTTACATTAAAATTAACGATTCAGGGTTTGTCGCCGATTTCGCAGCCTCCTTCGTCTACGTACCTTCTGAAGTGCTTAAAACCCGCCTACAACTCCAAGGTCGATACAATAACCCATTCTTCAACTCGGGTTACAATTACAAAAATACAGCGCATGCCGCTCGAACGATAGTTAAGCAAGAAGGGTTCTCTGCGCTATTCTATGGGTACAGAGCAACAATTGTTAGAGATCTACCATTTTCGGCATTACAATTCGCATTCTACGAGCAAGGTCAAACTTGGGCGAGAAGATGGAAAGAAAGCCGAGATATCGGATTGCCATTGGAACTCCTGACAGGAGCGGCAGCAGGAGGTTTGGCAGGAGTGATTACATGTCCTCTGGATGTTGTGAAGACAAGGATTCAAACTCAAGTCATTTCCAGCCCAGAGTCTACTCCTAAGCAGACACCGGAATCTACGAAAAACCCCTCTCAACCTACCCGTACGAAGACAAAATCTACAAAACCTGCCAAACCTACAAAACATCAAATCCGATCAATATCCACATCATCTCCCTCTACGCATACACCTCGTCCTGGTAGCATAATTCTCGATACATCTTCCGTCCCGACTGGGCTCAAACTCATCTACAGGACAGAAGGAATAACGGGATTATTCCGAGGAGTAGGACCTAGATTTGTGTGGACCAGTACGCAAAGTAGTTGTATGTTGGTATTATATCAATACATCTTGAAGCGATTAGAAAGTTCCAACTCGCAGCGGGACCAGGAATCGATTGTATAATGGGGGGGGGGGATTGGGTCAAGATAAAGGGTTATAAATGATAGGACTATGTAGGATTATGTACAGCAAAAATATGGTTGCATTGGGCGGCGTTTTGGGAGGTCTTAAGATTAGACGAATAGATGATCTTCACTTTTTTGTATATTGTTCACCCTCACAAGTCTCATCTGGAAATCAACAGGTAAGTTAAAGTTGGCGGGTACCGAAGAAATTGTATTCCGTTGACGGAATCTAGAAGGGGGATTTTCTTGGAGATTTCTGGCTATATTTCCCATTATCCACCATCTCGTACTCAGCATTACCCATCCGTTTGTGCATGCAGAATGAGAAAGATTAGGTACGACATTTATCTTCACTCTGATTTGTTGAAAATTTCTCCAGCACTGAGCATACGGTTCTGATGGCCCCTGGTCAAAATCTCAATACGGTTTTGACGTCGATCGACATGATATCGGCTTTTTGCTTCTTGATGCTGCATTCCATCTAGCTTCTACCATAAAGGATACCAAAACAGGAATTTGAAGTCAATTTAAGCCTCGGGATGAAATCTCAATTCATTCTTCTCCGCTTATTACACAAGCTCCGCCACCGAACTGTCACTAAGTCACGGATACGAAAAGCCCATGACTTCATTTGTATACTAAATTCTGATATTCAGCGGCAATATTTCTGGTAAGGACGCCAAAGTGTAACGACCGGGACTACTTATGTAAGTTGTACGGCATCGATACGGCAATTGTGTATCGTTTCAGGCAGTGTTAAAAGGTACATGGTCAGCCTTCTACAAGCTTATAGCATCTAAATCTCGTATCTGATGGGGCAACTCAGCAGAAGCTGAGGAGCGCCCCGATGTGATGCCTGTGGAACGATTGTTTAGGGGATTTTATCGACAACAGGCGGGCTTGGCGCCCAGAGTCCAGGTAAATAGGGACATTTGGTTGTGCTGCGTGAAGTCATGCAGTGGCTAGCAAGTATAGTTTGGTGTAAATATGTGTGATGTCAACATATATAAGTATAGAGGTAAATTGCTTCCTGTTTTTCTTGTATAGTTATCGAGCTTTTTATAAACCGAAAACAATAAGTCAAAGTCAGAATGAAGGTCTCATGTCATGTTTCTCTGGTTGTTGGGTTGGTGAGTGGCGTTTGGGGACAGGCGGATAATGCTTGGATTCAAGAGCAGTGGGATGCTATCATTGTGGGAGCTGGACCTGCGGGAATTGTTGGTATGTATTGAAGTTTTTGTTTTTGAGAGGATATAAAAGTGCGTTTGTTGACTTTCATGTTATAGTTGCATCACGACTTTCTGAAGCAGGTCTTAAGACTCTGTTACTTGAAGGAGGCAATCAATCTTATGGAGTCACAGGTGGAGATTTAGATGCAAGAAGACCGGTTAGTTTTTACATTCTCGATTCCCATTGTTGAGGAAGCTTCTAATGTGTAATAGGAATGGCTTAGTGGTACAAATCTCACACGAGTCGATGTACCTGGACTTTATAAATCCATCTTTGCAGATGGAGGAGGTCTCGTGTGCGGAGCAGAGGTGAATGCTTATGGAGGTTGTACTATTGGAGGAAGCTCAGCTATCAATGCTGGATTATTCTTTGAGCCTCCAGCTTCGGATTGGGATTTATACTTTCCTGCTGAAGTAAGTGATGAATCCTTGTGCTTCCAATATTTAAGTATTCATATGTTAACCCTGCATCTAGTGGAGCTCGACAAACATGGATGCTTCCATTCAACGTCTGTATGATACTCAACCTTCGATCAATCTTACTTCTCAAGATGGCATTCGTTATCTTCAAACTGGATATGATGCTGCGAGAAAATGGTTGGTTGATGGATTGGGTTACAAAGATGTTGATATCAATGCTCAAGCCGACGACAAAACTGACGTATTCGGCTACCCAATTTTCGATAATGACAACGGTCAAAGAGGAGGTCCCGTTACCACATACTTGCAATCAGCTCTTCAACGCAGTAACTTCCGTCTCCAAAGCGGAGTTCGCGTAGTAAGAGTAGAACGCGATGGAGATACCGCCACTGGAGTCACAGCCTTGATTAATGGTGTCGAAACCATCATCTCAACTACACCAACAGGAAGAGTAGTTTTATCAGCCGGTGCCATTCAAAGTCCCTCTCTCCTTATGTACTCCGGTATCGGTGATGAAGAAACCCTTTCCAAACTCTCTGCTGCAGGAAAGCTATCCCCAAATCTTACGAGTGCAGAGTGGATCAACAGTACCGCAATTGGAGCCGGTCTGTTCGACAACCCAAACACATTCATCGAACTTCAAGGTGATTCGATAGAATCCTATACTTATTCCTACGACTCCCCTCCCGCTGGCGATGAAGCACTCTATCTCGATTCCCGCAGCGGTCCCTACACATTCGCATCCGAAACCTCCGTTTTCTGGACCACCATCGCGCACTCCGACGGCTCCATCGCCGGTCTCCAAGGAACCATCGATTCCTCCGGCTACTCCGACTTCACCACCAACAACACTATCACCCTCAACGTCTACGGAACCTCAGGTCTCCTCTCATCAGGAAAAGTCATCCTAGACGCTAACTTCATCCCCGGCCCCAGCGACGACGTCTACTACTCCAACCCCCGCGATGCCCAGGACATCGCCTCCTTCATCCACACGCTCTTTTCCGCCCTCCCAACCTCCGGCCTCACATCCATGAACATCCCGCAAAACGCCACGGAAGCCGAAATCGAGACGTACATCACCACTTCCTCGGCATACGCACGCGGAATGGTTAATCACTGGTCGTCCAGTTGCCGACTCGGAAGCTGCGTGGATGCTAATACGACCGTCACGGGCATGCAAAATGTCCATGTGGTTGATGCGAGCATTTTGGCACCGGTGACCGTGAATCCCCAGTTTGCGGTTATGGCGGCGGCGGAGCGCGCGAGTGAATTGATTCTTGCGGTTGCGGGGTTGGAGTGTGCGTTTTGTGCTGACAGTGATGAGTGTGAGCGGGAGTGAGGAGTGAGGAGTGAGGAGTGAGGTTCTGGATGTTATAGAAAGAGAAGACAAGTAGGTCTAGCAAGACGGGGGATATAAAAAAGGAAACGTACTGGGAATAAATGGATGGGAAGGCGTTTGGAATTGAAATCCAATAAGGCTTGGATTTATATACTTTACTTCTCTATGGTAATGTATATCGGAATCTGTTATGTACCTAGTATGGGTATACGATTGAGTGTGTTGGATACAGACATTCATTATAATATAATATAATATCAAACATCAAACTATAATGATCAAACATCGATATAAGAAAAGCAAACAGGTGTGAATATATCTTTACAATCTATCATATAACAGTAATATCTATCTATCATAGTGATTCTAATAACCCTTTCCACCGATCGCCGATTCCCCATTTCTATCCAAGCTCTAATTATCATCACTCCGCTCATTGTATTGTATCCTACAAGTAAATCAATTCCTCCTCTGATGAACCAACCTCCCATTCACCCAAACTTTCATCGTGTTCCGATCATCGCCATTGAAAACCCACTTTGCGACTTTCTCATCCCAATTTTCCCAGCCGAAGATATCGACTGGTCCTGTTTGCGAAACATCTACTTCGTGAGTTTCCTCTTGTGCTTCCCACTCACCCTCCTTTCGATACATAAGCGGTGTTCCCAACCCAATTAATTGCGCATCCCACACCTTCCCAACTTCAAACCCACCAATCTTATCCTCCATCCCCACAACCTTTGCCCCTCCCCTCGTAGCCAAATAAAGCACTTCAGGCACACTCAACGTATCTATTTCTTTCCCATTTGAATTTCCCAATGCCCCAATCCCCGCAGCCGCACACCGACTCACACAACTTGCCTCTCTCGCGGCCGCCAGAACACTCGCGCTAAAGCCTCCACTAACATCCGTTCCCAGCCCCACATACAATCCTCGATCGATCATCCATCTCACCCTCGCCATCCCACTAGTCAACGCACTATTACTCACAGGACAATGCGCAATACCGCTTCCCCTCTCTCTAATCAGCGCCGCTTCATCCTCTCCAATGTGCACTGCGTGCGCTAATATAGTTTTCGGCGTTAAACACGCATACTTGTCATACACGTGCGTATAATTCTCACACTCTGGAAACAGTTCCTTCACCCATTGTATCTCGGAGCGATTCTCCGAAATATGCGTTTGAATCGGAAGATCCTTTTCCCGAGCAATTTTCCCCAAAGAGCTCATCAATTGCGGGGTACAACTCGGTGCGAAGCGCGGGGTCAAAATAGGCGTGATGAGTTTCCTATCCGGATCGATATTTTCGCAATGAGAGATACATTCTTTTGTTCGCTCTAAACTCTGAGTGGGATCGTCGTCGCGGTAGTAATCTGGGTTGGCGCCAGAATCGCTATCCATGCAACAGCGTCCGACGAGCGCTCTCTGGCCTTTTTGCAAGCAGAGATCCGCGAGGAGATTGGTAGATTCAACGTGGATGGTCGCGTAGTAGGCGGCGGTCGTTGTTCCGTGAGAGAGTGTACGTTGGATTACACGGGAGTAGATAGCGCGGGCTTTGGGGAGCGCAGAGAGAGAGGCTTCGAGGGGAAAGGTGTATGTATTTAGCCAGTTCAAAAGAGTGGAAGAACCGAAGAGACCTGAATTAGGATATTGGGGTGCGTGGATATGTGTATCTGATAATTTGTTAATCGGGTTCGCGATTTCCTTCTCTTTCTTATGACAGAAGTTTGCACCTCATCCCTCGTACAAACGAACAACAACAACAACCGGAAAACAAACAAAATAAAAACATACCAATAAACCCCGGAAAGAAAAATCGGTCCTCTCCATGCATTCCATCTTCATCTTTCGACGAACCCACATACTCAAAAATCTCCCTCTCATCATCAACATCTGTTTCCCAGCCCAATTCCCTTACATCCTCTCTTAGATCCCTTGGATCACCAGTACCATCACCACTCAGAATCTTAACGATAACTCCGTGTTCATCCACAAACACATAGGTGTCATGTAAAATCTCTAAATCCGTAAGAGTTTTACAGTGGACAAATGTCCCATGAAAAACCTGTCTCTTGATGGATGATTTTTCAGGTGGTGACAACGAAGAGGAAGTCATGCTGGGCTTAAAGGTCAAGCTATTTCTGGGGTTTGAATTGCAACTCTCAATGTATTCTCAGCGAGCAATTCTCAATATCGTCGCCGAGAACTTGTCTTGTTTGAGGCGATCAGACGTTAACTGTAAGGTTATCTTAAGGTAAAGCTTAAGCTGTAGGAAGTAAAATCCGAAATCTGTAATCCTCATTCAAAACTCCAATCTTAAGAATTTCCAGACCAAAATGAAACTTTCAATGTAGACAAATGTCAAAACCAAAAAAGAAAATAGAATCTTGAATTTAGATATGGGAATTCTCGACTCTTATGTAAAGGTGTCTCTTCAATGTTTGTTCCCACGATTTGTTTGTCTGTGGATCATCAATGATAAATATTTCGGCCGTCTCCGACACCCCAAATCAGCCTATCGGAAGCCGGCTCTAAGCTTGAAATCCCGCTGTCCAGGTTCACGGGATCAGATTCAGACCCCCAGCCCCTATGAACTCTATGTAGATATCGTTTATTTTCTAGTGAATTTGGAGGCTCATCAATTATCGTGAATAGAGTATGTATAGCTATCTGGGTAGTTATTAATCCTTATCAACTACATTCACAATAGACATCTGCAATCACAACAATATCAAGAATACATTTGTAAAAATTATCCCAAGGTAATGGTTAGATATTTTGAATAATATTCTCTCATAGATGCAAATCTTATGAACAGATCATTTCCCATACCAATATATGCCTGGATATATCACCATCATCGTCATTGCCATCAATGACTCACACCAAAACGCCTTGCAAAACTTCGCTGCAACGACCGCAACAAGTGCCACACCAAACTTCACATAAAATCCTGAACTAAATACTAGCTCTTCTCGGTGCCATGGTTCTCCTCAATGCCTTCTTCTCCTCAGTCTCATCAACAAGGGGAAGAATTCCTTGATCTCTCATTTTCGCCAGATACTCGTGTCCGAATTTGTATCCTACCTGATAAATTTCATCAAATTTACCAAAATCTAGAGTTCCATAATCGTCAATTGGAGGTCTCATATATAGACATCCTGGAGTTGTCTTTGCTCGTTCTAGGGCATCGACACTGGATACATATGCCAAGCGTGCTTGGATCTCAGCCAAAGTAGGAGGGTTTGGGTATGATGAGAATGGGTTCCAACGATTAGCGAATGCCCAAAATCCAGAGAGGGAATCGCCAAAATTCTGTGGCATGTTGTCGTCGAGACTACCAACATCAATAGCAAAGATGATATCAGCCCCCAGGGATTTCATATGAGAAACAGTTAGGTTGTCTACGTATCCACCGTCTAACAACATACTTCCTTCATCACATAGTGGCGGGAGAAGTCCAGCAAGAGACATGGATGCTCTTACGTATCTCCATGCATATCCACTGGTGTGAATTTCTGATCGACTCTTACTGATGTTAGTAGTATTGCAGTAAAACTCGAGCCAGAAATCTTCAATCTGTGTATTGCCAAATGTCTTGAAGATACCACGATTGAACTCATGACCAGTAGTGTAAGAAGCAGATGGATATGTCAAATCCAATGCAAAGCGCCACATACTTGCCATGCGACCTGAGAATTTCTTCGCGCGTCCATACATTGGAACAACGTCTGCGTCGCGGGCGTACAATGCACCGATGAATGATCCAATAGAGGTTCCTCCAATGATATCAATGGGAATTCCAGATTCTTCCATAGCTCTGATTATTCCAACCTGAGCTATACCACGCGCACCACCTCCTCCAAGCACGAGACCTATAGATTTGCCACAAAGGCGTCTAGCAATTCGGTGAAAGTCGCCTTTGAAGGGAGTTTCTGCGGAGTAGAGTGGTGACTGCCGTACGCGACGAGATGTGTACTTCTGAATTTCTGCTTGAATCACTTGTACTCGCTGTTTCAGTGCAGTTCCAAATTTCCTTGTTTGAGGATGCACTGGAATAGGACTAGTTCTAAAGTCCATCTGAACATGATGATGTCCACCGTTGATCCAGACTCGATTTCTAAGCCAAGCGCGAGTCACACCAGGTGAGGAAAAGCGGTCTGTGTGCAATAATACCAATTCTTTTCTTGCGGTAGTTTTCATTCCCAATAAGAATCGTTCGTACTCTCCAATCGCAGGCGAACCATCTGCTATACCCAATAGGAGAATGCAATCAGCTTGGCTGATGCAAGTTTGGGTCCAAGGCGAGTTCACGTTTGTATCTGAAAAGAGTGTTAGTGATGATCTTACATGGGAATATTCTTGAATTGTAGGGTTTCCAGAAAAAGTTTCACTAACCGGCAATATACAGAACCAATCCATATTTCTCCTCAAGATCAGCAAGATATTGTGAGAGTTTGAGCTTCCCCATACGACTGAAAGCATGTCTACCAAGATGATTAAGAATAGCAGCTTGGTTGAGAGAAGTCACGCCATTCGGTGCCCCGATTTGAGTCAAAGCATTCATTAGGCGACTGCCAAATTCGATCACAGGTACTCCAGCGGTGACCGGAAGTACTGCAACAGTACGGAGATTGACCGTCGAAGAGACCTTATCATTTGTGGCACCGGTAACTTTCTCTTTAGTTTGCACGAAGACTGGCTCTTCTACCAAGGCTCGCATACGGGATGCAATAATCTTGGAAATCTTGATCGTGATACCTGGATGTTCTTGCGCAAGACTATTGAACAGTGTCTTGGGAAATTTGGCAAGTTCGGTATCTCGAATCGCATGAAGTGTAGCGGGTCTTGCGGATTCTGTCATAACCTCCAATTCTCCAACACTTTCGCCTTGTCCATACTCGCCAATGACTTTCATTCCAGCTTCATCATTATTGACTACAAGTCGAAGTCGGCCATTCAGAACGATATAAATTGCATCGCTGTCATCTCCTTGATGGTAGATAACTTGTCCGGCGTTCACTTGCACCCATTCGAGTGCAAAGTCAATATGTAGGATCAATCTAGGCAATAGACTGGTAAGACGTTTAGCCATAGTTAGAAGCACGACTGGATACTTCTCAACAATTCTTTCCAACGAGGTTCGTGGTAGAAATCCTACGTAGACATCTGTTTTTGCGACAACATCAATGAACGAGCGATAAGAAGAAATGGTACCGATGTAGCCTGCAATACCGCCTGGCTTGATAAGCGCTAGACTTTTTCGATCTGCGGATTTTCGGTTTTTCCCCTCGTGACCTGAAGCGTTAATTCCCGAGACACGCGATGAACCAGTCTTGGTTCTAGATAGAGAAGGCATTGGATCATTTGCATTCTTGTCGGCCGAAGAGTGTCGGAAAGTGCTGCCTAAGACCATGGAGTCCGATTTTTCATCAACAGGAACACTAACATCTAGAAATCCGTCAATAACGTAATAAAGTCCGGGATTTCTCTCTCCTTGTTCCACGAGGACTGAGCCTTTTGGAAAGTAAACAATCTCGACTTCATCCTTGAGCTCTTGGGCGAGGCCTTGGGTGCTTGGATAGCCACCAGCACTAACTCCACCAGATGTCACTGATTCGGTGTCATCTACAGAACCTTCGTAGGGGTCAATGAGGCCAAAGGCATTGCTAGTAAAAGAGTTGCTACCAAAGATAGCCTTCTGACGTCTTTGATCATACGAAAGCAACCGAGGGGAGCCTTCGATAGAATCTGACATACGTAGGGCATTTTTAGTGTTGGTTAGACCAATAGCTTTGAAAATACACTCCAATATGGATTTTCTGAACATGCCATCTTCATCAATAGATTCTTGGCGGTGAAGAGGAGTTCGTGCATTCATTGGGCCATTGAAAGGGTTTGATGTTCTTTGAGAAAGCGGACTTTGAGCATCATGATGCCATACTTGAGGATTAGAACCTTGAGTTACACTTGAAGCAGGTTTCCTACCAGCATGACGTGACATCTGGATATTTGTAAGAAGATCTCCGGGACTTGGACTGACGGCAGACTCTACACCGGGCGTTTCAAAGGTCTGTTTGGACATCGACATGGACCCTCTGACTGATGAAGCATGCATCGTAGCCTCTTTTCTAAGGCTATGACTAGATCTTCGCCGTCTTCCAGCCCCAGCGTTATGCAAAGCAATACCTTTGCTACCTTCTTCAGCTCCTATTCTCTCCTTTTCTCTTATAAACTTCTCCTTCAAGCGCTTCAATGCATCGCCTCGGAGGAAATTTGGCAGTTCATAGGTTGTGTACTTATTCATGTGCTTTTCAGTGCGCAGAACCTCACTAGTTAAACCAAGATAAGAGTGGCCAGTCGCAAGAGTGACTCTTTGCAATCTTGTCAAAATGACCTGAACGATATGTGCTGTAGCTTTAGGATATACTCTGGTTAACCGACGAAAAGCGCTAGCAGGAATTATAGCAATTGTAGTATCAACTGTAGCTCTAGCCACAATATCAGGGTGCACAGAAGTTGTGTTCAATCTCTTAGGCCTAGGTCGACGTGGGTAAATGTCGGCTGCAGCGTCTAATGATAGTGGGGGTATTCTTCCATTAACGGTTGTCGAAGAAGCACGACGATTCCTATCATCTCTTTGGCCATCCTGACTAGGAGCCCCGTATATTGGACTTGTGGGAAGTGATGGAGGAGCATCGTGGCTATATTCCTGATGATCAGGAGTACCATTTCCATCGAAGTCGTCATCATCAGAATGTCTCAATTTGACATCTTCTGTAAAAAGTGAAAGTATAGAAAAGAGAGACGACATAGGTGCACCATTTCTAACCTCAGTCAATAACTGGTATCCCTGGTGCCCACTACCTCGGTGAAGGCCAGATCCACTATCTGAATCTTCTCGTTCGTACGACATAGGATCGGTATCCGATCCACGTCCCTCTCGAGCCGACTTGACAAAGATTTCCACTAATCCATCGACGACTAGACAGAATCCTTTTTCCTCCTCAAGGTTCAGGGTTTCACCAGCTATGAGCTTTCTTGTCTGCATCGAGCGTGTGAGTTCGTGGAAGACAGGGCGTTCTAGATAACCAAAGATCTTGATGGCGCTCAGAAACTCATCCAGGTAATTGGAAAACCCTGACTTTGAACCTTCATCTTGCGTGTCTGGATAGAGGTCTATTTGGGGTTCCTTTCGCTGAGGTTCCGGAGGTAATCGAGAGTACATATTGAGAAATCGATATCTCACAAACCAACTCATGGTTGACACAAATGCCACCATGATCAACATCCTAAAAGAAGCAGTTAGCAAACACAGTATAGTAACTCAGCTGGCACATACAAAGTAGTGGCATTCATGGTAAATGTCAAGCTAGTTGAGAACAGCGTGAAGAGGAAAGTTGGCATTGTAATTGTCGTGAAAGTTATAACCCAGTACAGAATTCCAGGAATCACTCTGATGAAGAACATGATCATTTTCCCAAAGACGCCAAATGTTGATCCTGCCACTGCAACATCTGTTTGGTTTGTTGGTATACCAGTAACTGATGCCATGGCTGAAGCTATTGTCGAGTCCACGGAGCTCACAGAGCTTCCCACAAGGGAGGAGACAGTTTCCGAAGACATGTTTTCGGATTAAAAGATTGTAAATTATTTAGCAGGATCGACTGCTATTCATAAATACTCCACTTTGGCATATCGATAAAGATTCCATAGTTTGATACGGCCAATAGTTGTTGTTATGGAAAAGCAATCAATCGATCATCTTGGAATTTCGAGCACCACATAGACAATCGACTGACAGGGAACAAATTCATGAAGCTTCAGTAAATCCAATAAGGTTATGTAAGACATTCGATATTCAGACGTCACCGCACCAATTAAAAGTGTCCAGCTCTTTTTTTATTTAGCGAGACCATCCCACCACCGGCCCCTCTCCAAATCCCCGACCGAAAGATTGTGACTCTTTCAACCTTAGAGCCTTGTTAACCTTGGGAGAAATCTATCACGAATTTGAATTTGTACAAAGAACAACAAATTCAACATAATTCACCACATCTGATCTGACATTTAGAGAAGCTTCTTATTTCCGGCGACGAAGCCAAACAAAATCCATAAAATTTCACCTCGCGCTCAGCCGCGCAACAATCGCAATCATGTCTCTCACAAACTGCCGTTTCTATGAAGAAAAATACCCCGAGATCGATAGCTTCGTCATGGTGAATGTCAAGCAGGTATGGAATCAGAGGCGCACTCGTAGGTATAGGGAGAATGCTAATCTTCAGCTTCGCAGATCGCAGAGATGGGTGCTTATGTCAAGCTCCTCGAATACGATAACATCGATGGCATGATTCTCCTTTCCGAATTATCTAGACGTCGTATTAGAAGTATCCAAAAGCTTATTCGTGTTGGACGTAATGAGGTTGTCGTTGTTCTCAGAGTCGACAAGGAGAAGGGTATGCTCAAAATCGCTGAATGTTATGTTTTAGCGGAAGACTGATCTGGTCAATTGCAGGTTATATTGATCTTTCCAAACGAAGAGTGTCACCTGAAGATATTGTAAGATGCGAGGAACGATACAATAAGGGTAAAATGGTTCATTCGATTATGCGCCACGTTGCAGAAAAGACAAAGCATCCTATCGAAGAGTTGTACGAGAAAATTGTTTGGCCATTGAACAAGAAATACGGACATGCTGTTGATGCTTTCAAGCTTTCGATAACGTATGGAATTTTCGTTCCACCTGGATTTCATATATGCTGACACCAAAATAGAAACGCCGAAACTTGGAATGATGTCGAATTCCCTAACGATGTTGTCGCCGAAGAATTAAAATCATATATCGGAAAACGTCTTACACCACAACCAACAAAAGTCCGTGCCGATGTCGAAGTTACCTGCTTTGGATATGAGGGAATTGATGCCGTTAAGACCGCTTTAAGAACTGCTGAAGCCAGAAACACCGCCGATAACCAAGTTAAAGTCAAGCTCGTATCCCCACCACTCTACGTTCTTACAAGTACATGTCTGGAAAAATCCGTCGGTATCTCGACTTTGGAAGCCGCAATCGTGGACATCAGAAAGAATATCGAAGCCGCAGGAGGTGGATTGATCGTCAAGATGGAACCCAAGGCAGTTACCGAGAACGATGATGCTGAATTGCAAGCACTCATGGAGAAGAGAGAACGTGAAAACGCAGAAGTTAGTGGAGATGAGAGCATGAGTGAGAGTGACGAGAACCAGGTCGAGGTCATGTAAAAAGGTTTCATATCAAAGGGGGATATCAAAAGCATTCAAAGGTATTCTAATAAAGCCAAAATACTAGGTATTGGTTTATAGATTTGTTTGCATTGTAGGCGCATAATAGAGCAATAATAGCTTCTAATATGCAAATAACGACCAATCAAAAATAAGTTTTCATTATTCCATTTTCATGTGATGAAACCAGTGTATGAAATTGTTAGAAGATGCGGAGAAGGTGAAGAAGTTCCAGAGGATATTACGGAAGTCTCCAGATTAAGCACCTGAGTACTTCTGACTTGGTCCGCTTAGATGCATAAGTTAAGGGTATTGCTCCTTTCTCTCAACAGGCTAAAGTAGTAGCTCGTCTATTTGTCCATTTTGGCTAGCTTTTAGGGGTTATTGTATACGCCTTTGTTTGCAGTGCGTGGTGGGCTTCGAAATGGAGTGGATTTCCTTGCTTGTGTCGAGGGGAAGGGGGTCTTTGGGCAGAAAGGGATAGAGCAGTAGAATAGCTGCAGAAAGCTCATGGTGATAGTTCCTTTGTGATGTGATATGATCCTTAGAATGAATGCGAAAGTCACATTCTTACACACAAATAGTGCTTTGGGTGGTTGATGCTTGGACTTCTACTTCGTAATGGTAGATGATAATTTGTCTTTTTACATGCCCATTCATTCTCATTTTAGCAAAAGAATGATACTTTGAATACTTATTTGAGGTTGGATGTTATAGTCATTTCTTACTCATTTGGATAGTTGGGTGACTGAAGAAAGTCTACACATATCAGTTGAATTTCATTTCACACCCATTTTGACGTACCAACAAGACTTTTAGTAGTAGCTTCATTCATAAAGTCCCTGTCGATGACTGAGAACGGTATCTATATCGGTGGAAGCGTCATTTTGTACTGCTTATGATACATAAATGACGCCCATGAATTCCTCTTTAGTGACTGGAATCATCATTTCATGCCCTGCTTGACACATCAATAGCACTTCAGATGATAATTTCACTCGTAGAGTCACTCTCAATGACTGATTATAGTATTTAAACTCATCACAGTGTTCTCTCATACTGATTCTGTCACATAAATCATATCTCAAGTGTGTATGTTATTTTTAACACCCTCCCTATGAATGAAAATGTTATATTCAGTCATGCGTCTTGCTATTCCCAAGAGCATAAAGGGCTTGAGACTTCCCTACTTTCAGAACCTCTCTTCTTCACACAGTACTTCCTCTCTATAGAATCAAATATCCCTCAAACAACAAGATATACAGTCGCTGCCAAAGCTTCAGAATTCTGATCTACTCTCTTGCCTCCATAACGTACAATCTAACACCATATCTATTTCAACAACCAAATTATATCTATATCTACTCTACACCAGGAACTCCTTATTCTCGGTTCTCTCTTATTTCAACACCCTTTCAACAATCTCCGACATCGAATCTCTCTATACATCCTCCACGACTCTACCTCCAGCTCCATTTCAACACTCTACATTAAGCGAACACTTTTCTCCTTTTGGATCATCAATCTTCAGTACGTATTGAGTTTGAGATTGGAGTATGACAAGCTGATCTGACATCGCCTAGACTTGCCGCTACAAGGTGTACTTACTTGTTGAAATTAAGCGATATAATATACATTTCATCGTGCGTAGCTCTCTTCTCTTCAGACAGTCAAGCACGAAGAGTCACTAATATCAATGGATTTAGATGTGTCATTATAAATATGAAACATTTGGTTGCCGCAACAGGCCTGCACGACCGGTGGGGCATATACATGAGCGCAAACTCACGAAAATCACCGAGGACAACTCCGAGGACAACCCCGAGAAGTGTTGCAGATTCTGGGGGGAGAACAGAGGTCGCTATTGTTACCCTCCAGGAGAACCAACACCTGAACAGAAAGCTGATACACTTGTTTATAGAGAAGATGATTGTGATGCCTGTCAATTACGCGATTCAGAATTGAATACGGGCATTGTCGGGTTTGAGATTATTCATAGAATAGCGAACGAGAATATTAGAGCATTGACGGAATAGAGAGTGAATTCGGACTGAGAACAGATTTGAGAATGTGTATGCGCGTATGATAGTAGGATTTCACAGAAAGGAATAGTGGCGCTTGACGCATGGAAATAATAGATAGCCTGACTTTTTAGAAAATATAATTTTGTCTTACCACATTTTTATGCTACCCAAATGACCTTTCCGATATTCATATTAAAAGTTCGTCTGCATGGATCGAGGTGACTATTTTTGCAAGTTAAAGTGTCATATCATGTGAGTTTCCATACATAAATCATACCTCAAATGGTAAAATCTCTCGAAGGATCCCTCTGAATGACTCGAAATGAGATTCATACAATGGAAATGCATGTTCAGATCCTTTTTGCATATGAATAATGCTTTAACTGACATTTCCAGTCAGAAAACTCATCGATAGTTGCAAAAGTTAGCGCAGAATCTGCCTCTCCAATGTGCTTTTAAGGCTTGAGGTTTCTCGAGCTGAGAAATTTCTTTTCTTTTCTTCTCTACACAACATTTCTTCTGCATACAAAAAGACGTACATTCTCCAGCAAAATTAAGAATCAAAGATTTACAATTCGCTTTTGCACTTCGCCTTTCTTCGATACTCAATCTTACTTCAATACTGTGTTCCCATCTAACGCCCGACGCGACTCCACTGTTGGTTTTCTCTTACGCTTCCTACCTCAAACATAGAAGCCAAGATAAGCGGTCTTCCCTACCATAAAACACCACAGGTATCTCACCCTACCCGTACCCCACCTTTGACATCAACATCATATCAACAACCAAGTGGTTCCTACCAAGATATCCAATCGGCAACTTATCAAGGCGATCCTCAAACGCCAGAAGCCTCATATACAACCACAAGTGCTCGCCACCACAAAGCCCAACCACAGACCTACTACAAGGCAGGACAAACATCCCATCTAGACCGTACCGCAACATCATCAACAACATATCAAAAATCAGGCGGTACTTACCAAAAAGTACCAGAGACACCCCACCCAACACGTCAAGGCTCCGGGCTTTCGGCTAGTGAAGTGGCTGTCGCAAAAAATCGGTTACAGAGTGCAGCACGCACGCAGGAACTCAGTAGGATGGTCCCAGGAAGTGCCGGCCAAGTACAACAACCAGCCCCGAATCGTAGACATCGCCATTCTAGACGCAGAAGCAGAAACAATCAAGGAGGGTGCCGTCCCATTTTGTGAGAAATGGAATATGTTATAGGGTATTGGTGCATCAAGAAGTACTGTGATGGAGGGTTGAACATGCGGAAAAATGTGGTGGTTCAGGACCAGGATCGTCGGGGTTCGGTTCGTAAGCGATAAAACGTGGGGGGATAGGAGGAAAGTTTTTTGTTAGTATTGCTTCTAATGTTTGAAGATAGTAGAATGCCTGGTTTTCAAAAAATAAAAATAAATGACTGGGTCATGAGCGATGGGATGTAAAAAGAGAGGACAAAATGTTTCTGAAGCTGCAAAATGCACAAAAATTAAATAGCCTGAATTTTTGAAAAAAACATGATTCTGTCACAATCACTTGGCCATAGCCTCAATGTGAGATCACTGTTGAATCAAAAGCATAAGTGAACAAAGTATGGGTAGGTATATCAAGAACCTACACGTCTGACTTGTCAAGACCCCCGAGCGAAAGGACATATAGTAGTCATATATATTGATTCATAAGAAGCAAGGTGGCTGTATTTCAGAAATGAGATATGATGATGAGAAGGGTCGTTCTCCAGTCAGTCAGGTATGTATGAATAATGAAAACCCTCGATTTATTGAGTAATACTATGACCCAATTACTGAATCAACGCTACTTGATAATACAACTCATATACCTCGCATTACTCTCTCACTCTCCCTTCTAGCTCTTCAACCTTTTCGATATTCCCAATACCTTAAGTATTCAAACAACACATTCTATTCAGAGCACGTTAGGTATGTACCGAGAGTCTGATCTTCGAAGATTAGGCACAACAAGCTTTTATTGTATAGTTATCCAAATATCACACTTTCTAATCTCCAAACCAAACTCCGTACCTTGTTGTACTTTTCATCAAGTTTTCGATTCTAAGTAGGTGCTCTGTCTCTCTGGACCAGACTTCTGGTGTATATTGCGTTGTGATTTTCTGTATATATACTGAACTAATAACAATCACTGCCCACAGAAACACCAGCGAGTATCAACTTCAACTATTCATCTACTGTCCAGTGACATACATCACGTCATAAGTGGAGATTTCACCAACAGTCCACCCAGTAACTCTAACGAATCTAGATGTGTGTCCAGATGTACTCGATTTGTGGATGTAGCGACTGGCACATGTACATTAAATGGGAACGAGATCGTACGAGATACTTGGGTCTATCTGTTTGCCCAACTGCCAAGGACCAGAGAGTGGCACATTGCGAGGAGTATAAGTGGGTCACTTTCATTGAAAGTAATGCGGCTCAAATTGCCGAAAACATGGGACGCCCATGTGTCGATTGCTGGAAAAAGGCGGCACAGAACTGGCCAGTGGAGTACCACAGACACAGGCTAGAGATTGCAAGACTCGAACAGAGAAAACAGCTTGAGGACTACTGGGAATGGCAAAGACAGAGAAACACGAGCCTGAGAATGCTTGCTAGTCAATAGCACGGAGAGGTGCAAATCGTGGAACATGAGCCCTGAATCGTCATGAATCCTAGGACTCTCAAGATACATAGCCTGACTTTTAAAGAAAACGTAACATTTCATAACCATGCATCTTTGTCTAAACATGGCATTGTTGAATAGAAGTAAATAAGTGAAGAAGCATGACTAACTGGACAGTCCCTTCAATTATTCCACTCACAATATATATGATAACCGAGCACAAAAAACGGGGTGACTGTAAAAAAAAGATGTGAAGCAATTATGAGTAGAGTAGTGATCCCGTCAGACAGATACTTGATCAGTCATTAAGAGTTTGGAAATTCTCAAGTGGTTGAGTAATCTTGTAGAGTAGTCATTGATTACTGGGTGTATGAATCATGTTACGTCGTTAAACGCAACTCATATACCTCTCCTTTCCTATCTCTCCAGCATTCCATTAGTTCCAACACTTCAAACTTCTCGACCATTTAAGCTCATTCAACACTTCATACTATCAACAGTTTATCCACCCAGACATCATATCCTATGAAATCAGTATTCAGGTATGTACTACATCCCTAAATGCGAAACCATAAACTTATACTCATAGTCATCCCCGCTCCGAGAGAAGAACTTCGTACCCAAGAATCTTGCTTTACAAACCTTGATATCAAAAATTTGATATCCTCCTACTATCCGTCAACCCTACTCTTACTTAACAAACGAAATACACATCGTGTTCTTTCTTGAAACCCACATCCACCTACCACCTACCATCCAATATCAAAATATTATCAAATCGTAAGCAACCCCTTCCCACCCCTTTTATACATAACCCACTAACACTCTCCACTCCACAGATGTGCTTCGACATATTCAAAGAATACCTCTGCACGAACTACCATAACTCCACCACGAAGCCCCAATACCCTGGTCACACAATCTTGAGAACTAAAGAGTGTCCACATGCACATGCACAAAGAATGTCCAATTCTAGATCCGTGCGTGCAGAATTCTCCTGTCCAAGAGGTCCCCATAAATCTGTTGTTGACGAGCGCGCAAATAATAAATGAAATTTGTGTCCAACGTGTATCATAAATTCAAGAGGTGGGATAGTTGAAGAGCAGCTTGAGGGTAGAAGACAAGTGGATTTGAGGGCGAAGCAGAAGGTTAATTCGGAATTGGAGGATAGATGGCAGAACGTATATGATTGGGAAAAGAGACAAGAAAAGGAAAGTGGAATTGTGAGGCCGCCAGAACTTGCGAGACAGGAGGACCTTAAAAGACAGGCGCAACTCACAAGACAACAAAGGCTCTCCGGGGAGTGGGCACGCGTAAGACTTGAAGAACTCAGCAAACAAAATGTACCTACTGGGAGACAATCCAGCGCACCTAGAGGATCCACGAGCCAGGATGTAGCTAGAAGATATGTAGGTCGCGAGCTTGATATGAGAGAGAGATCTGAAAGAAGGGAAGAGGGCTATAAGAGCAACACGGGACATTTAAGCCAGGTAGGACACTCAAGCCAGATGGGACAATCAAGCCAGACGGGATATTCGAGCCAGATGGGACAGTCAAGACAGACGGAATTTGAAAGACATACGGAACTTAGAAGACGATCAGAACATGCAGGAAGACCAGAGCATACAAATGAGAGCGAACGCAGAAGACCCCCCCAAGACGCAAAACAGAGCGTACCCACTCAACAGACAGCAACTCCCGCGTAAGAGAACGAGAATGATAGAATCCAGCGCCAGCTAGAGCTCGAATACATGGCGGAGGAAATGCATCGAGCAGCAAGACAGCAAAGAGACAGACAGAGTTTCAGGTAACCGAACATGCTGAAGTCATTGAGCCTAGGGCTTATAACAGCTGTACAATAACAACATTAGAGAAGCCTGATTTTAAACTTTTAAACTTTTAAACTTTTAAACTTTTAAACTTTTAAACTTTTAAACTTTTAAACTTTTAAACTTTTAAACTTTTAAACTTTTACATGTAATTATAATATACCGATTCACTTGCTTGTGCAATGAAAGAAATCGCTGCAGGTATATTTATACACACTCAAAACGCAATCACAGAGAACTATCCCCCTCCTACACCTCAGAACGCCGTAACGCAGTAAGTAAGTATCTTGAAGATCCTGATGCAGAATCCTCGAAATCAAGAGTCTGTCTGGATGGTTGTAAAATGAATGAATTTTCTTCCTCTCTCTCGCCCCCGAAGTTCCTATGATTCCCAGCACCTCACCGCCTCACCACCTCACCACCTCGACACCCCCCCCCTCCTCCCCCAACATCCAGAAATCCCAACCTTATTCAACAATACATCACTCATTTTCCATTTTTCATTTTCCATTTTCCATTTTCCAGTCCCTTACCCAAAAATTCAAAAATTCAAAAAGATAAATAAATACACACCTGCCTGTCACCAGATAATATAATATAATACAATATATAAATACCACTTATTAATTAATAGAACATTTAAAGTCGAAGAACTACAGTATGAGTAAGTTTGAGTAAGAGATGACTTTAACGGCAAATTACTGTTCAACCAGAGAGAGAGATACCCATCATTCATTCATTCATCCCTCCACAAACCCCATCAACCTCCATGCTCGGTAAAGTAATCATAAAAGCACCAACTTATCCTTACAACAAAATCCCAAAATCACAAATACTCTCTAATCCACATCTCAAATCCACATCTCAAAAATCCAATCACATCTCAAACATCCATTCACAAACAAGAATAAGACACGATATGCAATACTCATACCAGGCTCCAACTCGTTTTCACCCACACTACTTAGTTAGGACTATGAAAATATCCCACTTTTTAAGAAAGATGGAATTCGTTATAAGAGCGAGTTATATCATTAACGAAATACGATACAGCATATGCTAACTTAAACCAAACAATTATAAAGGAAGTAACACATCGACGCATATGTTGTCGATACTATAACGAATATTCATAAGCGATCCGCAACATGTATAGAATGAAACACTAGTATCTATCCCATCTCATCCCATTCAACTTCCAATTCCACCTCACCTCACTTCGCCCTCGCAACCCCCTCATTTATCATAAAACTCCTCACTCTTCACTCCCGTCTCCTGAGGACCAATTCTCTGATGATTATGTGTCTGATCTCTCAAATTACCATTCGTACCATTCGTACCCCCGGCAGTCGCACCACCCGCGCCCCCCTTCAGAACCCCTTTTTTCCCATTTTCCACCAGGGTTCCTTC
This sequence comes from Botrytis aclada, assembly GCA_014898285.1. Lineage (NCBI taxonomy): Eukaryota > Fungi > Ascomycota > Leotiomycetes > Helotiales > Sclerotiniaceae > Botrytis > Botrytis aclada. The sequence continues at coordinate 314,338 of RCSV01000001.1, read as the reverse complement.
ACTATCCCTCTTATTCCTCTGCACTGCTCCCTCCCCACCATGAACACCACCACTACTCTCATGAGCAAACTCATCCGCATGCATTCCCCCTTCACTCAAGCCCGTAAACTGATCATTTGGATTAGGAGGAGCGGGACTATCGCTAAAGGGTCTCCTCTTCGTCCCATATTCTTTTGGCGCCTTGAAATGATTCCCGTTTCCATGAACCTGAGATGCACCACTTTCATCGAGTTCTCTGCCCACCAATCCCTCGCTCGCGAAACTAACTCGATTTTTGATAGCTTGAGCTTCGGGATCAAATACTTCGCCAACGCGTCCTGCATCTTGACCTGGATTTGCAGTCTCATATTCGAGCATTTTGATGAATTTGTAGAAGCCGGATGCGAGGATGGCGCCGAGAATAGGTCCAATCCAGTAGATCCAGTGGTAACCAGTGAATTGACCGCTGACGACTGAAGGGCCGAAGGAGCGGGCGGGATTGACGGACCCGCCAGTAAAGTAGACGCCTAGTGTATAGTTAGTTTATCTGTAGAGATGGGGGCTGCGTGTCAGAATGTTTGACTAGAATTAAAGTACATACCGGTAAGTTCGGCAATGAATAGAGCAAGACCTATACCGATCGGTGCAATAAATGTCCCTTTGTGTTTCTCAGCTGCGAGCATAAAGATCGTAAAAACCAATTCAGCAGTAAGAAACATTTCGATAAAGAGACCTTGAACAATCGATGTGCCGCCTCCTAAACTAGTTCTGAATGTTATGGGACCAGGAAAAAGAGCCGAAACAATAGCTGCTGCTGCTATGCCACCGATAATTTGAGCAAAGATTAAAAGAAGCCCTCGTAAATATGGGAGAGCTCCGACAAGGCACATGCCCATTGTGACCTATATTTTATTAATACCATTCCTTAAAGTCATTGAAGACGGGAAGAAACAGAAGAACATTCTTACAGCAGGGTTAAAAAGACCACCGCTTATACGGAAGAAAACCCATGCATTAACTGCTAGAGAGAAGCCAAAACATAAAGATATGTAAAGAAGTTGGGCTGGATTGCTTGGTGTTCCGACGACGTTCGAACTATTGGCCGGCGTTGCTAATAGAGCTACTTGAGTGCCTGAGAAAGCAAATAAGAGAAAGAGGGTCGTTCCCGCGAATTCTGCCATTGTTGCCACGAAATGATTCCGGGTCTTATTGTGTAAGTGAAGCCATCTATGAGCGTTTTTGAGCGGTTTTGTTGTGTAACTAACTGTATCTGGTATCCAGCTAATGAATGGAATTCGATTCGACTTTAATGAATCTCTGCCAGCATGAGGCTTTCGCGATTTCTTGCCGTCGTTGAAAAATGGTAGTACGAAACCACCGCCATCTCGAGGCTCGTTGATGTTCATGATGGCTAGTTGGGTCGATGAATTGAATGAAGAATGGCAATGCAACTAGGTAGAGAATGGGAATCAAAATAATAATTGAACACTTATGCTCATACAAGTAAATGTAATGAGCAACGAAAGAGGAATGTAATGTACAAAGAGAGCCGAGGGGTCGACTTGAAATAAAGAAAACCCCGCACCGCCGAGGAAAAGCTCCCGATCTCGAACTACAAAGCAACAGCATAACTGGTTTCGAATGGATAGCTCCCCAACCCCAAGCCTAGAACTACATATACGTCAGACGTACGGAGCCGGGGACTTGATAGCATAAAATCAGTAGTTTGCAGATTTTGCTCCTTTTTATTGTAAGAGAATCGTTCGTTAAAGACGGGAAGGAGATCAAGCTACAGCCGGATGTATGCACTGCGGGAAGATGATGATAAATGATGATAATTTGGCAGATGTCGCCCCCATTCAAAGCCAAAACTAGCAATCCGATACGTGAAGATGGACGTAGCTGAACGATTGCGGCTTGAAGAAAGCTAGCGTTATGTCAAGCCAAGTGGTGGTCTAAATGATCTAGGTCATTAAAACAGGTATTGATAGCCTGCCATATTTCACAAACAAAACGGAACCTTACAAAAAGCATGGAAAAGAAACGGCAGGATATTTCAGCGGCTCGCGATGCGTCTAAACTTTCCATATAAGAGTTTTAGAAGCAGTGAAAGATTGAGCACGGATGGGGGCTTGATGTGGCGAAAATAATTGCTTAGAACTACAAAGTAATGAGTACCACATCGATGGATGGTTGTGAGGGAGAAATTCACATCAAAATTCGAAGCTTTACTTGAGGATTCGAAGTCTTGACCTTGCAGTAGTCTCAGAGCCAGCCAGATGCTGCAGCAGATGAACCTGATTATCTTGATAATGCAGCCCAGTTGACGAATTGATCAAACTGACATGAACCCAATAGCATATCAAGGAACGCGTGATTAGATTGAGTGTAATAAAGAGAAAACATTTTCCTCGGTGGCGATCTGAAAAGGTTGGGGAAATCCGTTAGCAGTAAAAGAAATATCTTGTAGAATGCTCCCGGTAGTCTGGCTGGGAGACGATGGAGACAAATTGATAGTAGCCTTGGAAAATTTGTTCTAGTGCCTGTCTGGAGTGCAGAGAATGTAAACTCCGGACATGGAAGGCACAGTGTATCTTTAATGAAAAGGGGATTGGTCTTTAGGATCCTTCAATCTCCTTCATTCAGGAAGGAAAGATAATGGTCGATTTTGAAATTTTCGACAACAATTGTTTGGACTGACGTCCGCAAACAACGAGGTAGAAGTATTGATTGGTAAGACCGAATCGATTGTAAAGGAACACATGCAGGTAGTCGGTACTAGGTAATAACAATAACCTTGAGTGTGATAATCCGGACATCGTGCATTATGTAAAGGTATATGAACGACCTGCTAGGAATAGGAATCTACCCAGGTAGACGTCGAACTCCTTTTCCGTACTCGATAAATTCATTCACGGTACTTCCAGCTGGGTGGCTCGGGTGGGTAACAATCGTGGGAACACAGCCACACGACTTTCCTCTTTGGAGCAAATTGATGTAAACAACCCGGTTGCAAATCGATCGATGACATGCATGCCATTAATTTCAATGAGACACCCCAATTGCAGGTCTCTATATTCACTGGGTGCCGGTGAGCCCATCGATGTTCATCCTCATTACTCCATTTCAGTGTGTGACAAAGAATGCGAGGACGGTTAGGGATGCATGTGCGTGTGCGGAGTAGTTGGATGAAAACGCCCAACCTTGACTGCACCTCTTTGTGTTGGCATGGCTATTGCTTTGCTGGCAAGAGAGTACGAGTGAATGTTAGTGGCAAGTAAGAGTCGAAGAGTCGTAGAGTCAGAGTACGTAGGAAATGTAGGCAGCGTAGAAGTCGTCGACGACCGGCAAGAGCAATGCGAGGGGTAGAGAGGGCAACACACAATATATATATATATACCTAAGTAGGCATATACTGGTAACATATTAAATCTATGATAATATTAATAATAATCGTAAATTGTGAAATCAAAATTGAGATTGATTTACATAATTGAATACATGGGTAATTATAACTTCTCTCCCTTTGTTGCCTAGCTTGTCGTATTGTCATCCTCGTACTGTAACGCTCGTGGACACTGGATACCTGAGCCACAGACCCCCTCCCTGCGTAAACTAAAAATGCGTGATCGTCACAAACAACTGATTCATCCCGCTCGCCTACCAACTTTCTTGTGGCTCAATTCCGCTGCTTGTATCCCAACCCACGACGACTTTCACCCACCTCCAACTCTGTTTTGCCCCCTTACCACCAACCTTTTGTATTGTTTGTATTTTGCAGCAAAAGTATTTCACATAGGTCTTTTTCGATCAAGTCGGATGCGATCAAGCTCGTCCAAGATCCAGCTGAAGAGCTGAAGGAGTTGTCTGTCGGCGCTTTCGAGTTATTTTAAGCTTTTGAAATTCTAAAAAATACGATACCCATCATGCGACCTCCAAGAATCGTGATAGTTGCTGCTTTTCTCCTTACTACTTTCTTTCTCACATTTCTATCTCTGCGGTCCTCCCATTCACCGCAAAATGTATCTGCTACTGCAACTACTACAAAAACCGGAATACAATCATTATTCTCCTTCCGAGCTCCATTTTCGCTCTTCCCTCCCAATGCGATTATAACCCTTACAAACGATAACACGACTGCTTTCCTAGCAAGGCCTGCTGCCTTTGGACCTTTACTTCCCAACGAAGGATTAAAGGGTCAGTTATGGATAGGAAGTGGATTTGGGGATGATAGCATACGACAAGGTCCTGTTGCCTCTGGGGCTGAAGGCGAATTGGGATGTAGTGATGTGCCAGGTTGGGTCGATAATTTTGCAAAGTCTGGCGCGGCAGTAGGAGCCAAATCTGGAGACGATAAATCTGCGACGACTGCAAGCAAATCGAAAACAAATAAAAGGGCAAATGATGACGATAAAGCCTTCATCGATAGCACATCGATTAGTTCTTCAAAAGGCAAACACAATGCAGGAGAACCTTCGGCTGATGATGGTACCGATGATTACCTTCACCATCCACTATCTGGATCAGCAGTATCAAAACATACGGACAAGCAACCTAAAGATCTCAAGGAAAATCATGCAGACATTCAATCTATACAGGAAGGTGCGGAAATAGCTGGCAAAGTTGTACTATTGAGTCGCGGAGGCTGTGGATTTCTGGAAAAAGTGAAATGGGTACAGCGTAGGGGTGGTATTGCTTTGATTGTTGGTGATGACAAAAGTGGCGGACCACTAATTCAGATGTATGCTCGAGGTGACACATCAAATGTCACTATACCGGCTATCTTTACATCGCGCACCACGGCTCATCTACTCTCTTCACTCATAGGTCCCGGCGCCTTTATGGAAGACGCACTGGATGAAAGTGGCAAGGCGACATTGAAAGTCCAAAAGAATGACAGGGCAAAGAAAGCTACCAAAAAGAAGACGAAGGAATCTCAGCCTACGTTTACTGCTACTACAGCGACACCCAAAGCTACAAAGGCGGGTCGAACAAATCTGAAGAAGACGACTAACAAGGAGTCGACAAAAGTAAAAGGCGAAACTACAACTATCGAAACGAAGAAGCCAGGATGGTTCAAATCGTTGTTCTATGGAACTGGCGGACGAAACTCTGTAAAGGATAGCAGTCGACCACCGAGCAGCGGTCAACTTGATTGGGTTCTTGTTGACGATTGGAAGGATGATGATAACGCTGGCACGAAGAAAATATCAACCGCCAAACTCACAGGTCAAGAAAAAGCGGATGCCGACAAAAAATCACAGCAAACTAGCAAGGGTGGAAACAAGCCTGCATCAGGTGATGATTTTGTGATTGGTGTTCAGGATTGGCGTGATCCAGATTTAGTAGGGTCGTCTGATAGCAAGGATTCCGAAAAGAATTCGAAAACAGATATCACAAAGACCGACGGGAAGTCTGATGCAGATAAGGCAAAGAATCAATCGCCACAGTCGACAAAGGCAGGAAAAAAGAATTCAGGTGGTTTTACAAAAGAAGAGACTGAAGTGGCGCCTAAATTGCGAGGAGGAAGCATTACTCCTGGCAGTGGAGAATATGCACCTAAAGTCGCGTCGGAAGTGGAGAAGGCCAAGGCCAAGGAGACTACTGAAAAGTCAAGCTCATCTGGTAGCAAGACAAAGGGTATCTTGACAACCATTTTTGGTGATGATGAAGAGGACTTTGAGTTCCTCGCATCAGGATCAAACAGTATGGGTAGTGTTGATATTGATGATGAGAACGAAGATGATGATGACGGAGAAAATGAGGAAGATGGCCTTTGGGTTACATTGACACCTACCAGTGGAGCCAGTCCATTCCTTGACACTTTATTAGTATTAGTTGTTAGTCCACTTGTCACTTTGACCGTGGTCTACGCATTGCTACTCCTGAGATCTAGAATAAGGCGACGTCGTTGGAGAGCACCGAAATCGGTCGTTGAAAGATTACCTGTCAGAACTTACCAAACCATTAATACGCCTGGCAGTCGATCTCCAACGGTGCCATCACCAACTAGTTCGTCAGCATCCACCCCACTTCTATCACACACAGCACCAGGTAGACCTCGTCCGAGATCACGGACAACAACAGGGATTCCAGAGCCTGGAGATATTGCTCGAGTCAATTCGAATCCACTACAAGTGCCACTACTCACAGCACCTCAGCCTAATGAGCATGAGAAGAACGTTGGATCGCCTAGTCAATGGAAGAAATATATGGGCAAGCAAATAGAGTGTGTGGTTTGTTTAGAGGAGTACGTGGATGGTGTCAGTCAAGTCATGAGTTTACCTTGTGGTCATGAATTTCACGTGGATTGCATGTAAGTGCCCTTTTCTTTAGTCTCACCGTTTACAATGTATTGACAGTTTTTTTTTAGAACACCCTGGTTAACAACTCGCCGCCGGACATGTCCTATCTGTAAAGGCGATGTCGTTCGTTCCCTCGCTCGAGGATCACCTTCTTCTCCACGTTATGAAGCTTATCATGACGATGACAGTGATGACGATATACAAGCCCAAGCAGCAGAAATAGTAAATACTGCTTCCTCGTCTGCACTGCCAATTCCCCGCAATCTTGAAGATGAGATTGAAGGGGATTTAGAACGGGGAATTTCCCCTCCAACACCAACTCGCGCTGGCAGACCTAGTAGACGAGGAGAAAGTTGGAGGAGTATGTTGGTTGATAGTTCTATGAATTTATTGAGCGGGAGTCTAGCGTCTCAATCGAGTAGTAGAAGTCCTAGAAGAGGAGAAGAGGACAGGAATCGGTAATCAAGTCCTGAGGGGATGAGTATTACAATTTAATGATGAGAAAAGTGGAGATGGGTGGGTGGGGCAATGGAGTCAAGCATAGGAAGTAATTTATGTACTAGGTAATCTTGAACATCACCCACACCTGTTGGCTCGCCACTGCGTTGACAGTAGGTGTATAAGGTGTATGGACGAAGAAAGATGAACGTCTCTTTTGTATGGGTGTATAGGGTTAAACTAGGTTAAGAAGCTAAGGGATGGCAAGGGATTGATGGATGGATAGGTATTTTAAGACCTACCTACTTACTTGGGAGACTCGGGAGTGGGATGGAATAAGGATTCAGGGAAAAGGCATGGATGGCGTATATCATTCGTTTACCTACTTATCTAGTTACTTTATATGCTATTGTCCTTTTTTCATACTCACGCAATCATTAAATATCGCTTGTGATGCTTATGCCATATAAAGTCTGAAACCTTCGAAACTTTAAATGACTACTCAGGAGCGTATGACAAAATGGATCAAGAGACATCATCAAAGCTCCTTGTCAGATGTCAATTCCAGAAACCATGGGTTGTGAATTGGTTAATGGCTGGGATTATTGATGGATGAATGACCAAAATATAAATAGAAAAGTCAACCAATCGGCTAACAGCCCGATCCCCATGTGGCGCTTTGCGGAGTGAGAAACTGCCGAGGAAATGTTGGTGTAGGATGATGTAAGAAAGCTGGGACCAATTGGGGAAGTTGATTGCATTGAAACCTTTATCAGCCACTTATCAGCCACCAGTTTTGGCAGATCCATCTCCTGCGTATGTACTTCTTATTAACGGCCACGAACAAAACTATGGTTGTATGCTCTCTTTCTACTGTTACAGATGACTTGAATATATACGAGCAGATTCCCTTGTGTAGAACCCTACCTTTCTAAGCTTTCCAACCAACAGACCGACCTTGACCGGTTTCCCGCCCTCCGGTTCGGTCATTGACTCATTTGAAAGGTATTCTTGACGGACGCAGTGAATGCATGATTCAGTCATTGAGTAGATGATTTATGTGCACGAGCAGGCTCTGCATGATCTCCTTCTTTACGGTACTTTTATAGGCACGATACCTATTTGGTGCGACGGGAGTTGGTATTTAGAGAGGAAGCGCGGGGCGTATGGAAGCTACGGATTTTGTTGATTCGAAGAGTTGAGACAAGTAAAGGGAAGACAAGAGATCGACACTTTTACGCCGACGAACTGGATTTCGAATATATATTATATTTATTGAGAGAAATTGCATTGCGACAGGATCTGAATTGGCCTTGCGAAGAATTGTGTGGTGGGCCAGGAACTTGGGATTCGAAATAGTTGATTGAGGTCGGATTTGATTATCCGCGCTTACGCTACACATCAAGGTTGACGGGCCTGTTGGGATTCGATTAGATTATTTTAAGGAACGGCCGGATACTATACTACACGAGGTGGGACATAGGATTCTTGGAGCTTGAAGTAAACATTATTTCCTGAAATCAGCCACGGACATCATGGCCGTGGAGAAATCGACGGATAGAATGGACGAGGAGAAGGGCCTCGCCAATGGCGTAGATGCTGAGGTTGTAGACGCTGATGCTTTGGCTGTTCAATGGCTTTGTGGGTGGTCCAGATTTGTTACGAGGAGAAGGCTGCCTGGGGCTACGATATGGTTGGAGGTATGTTAGCTCTTGTGATTCGTGACGGACTTCCCCCTCTTATAACTAATCCTCGGTCTATACCCATTTGGTGGGGTTGAGTTAAACATCAGGATCGAAATTGAAGTTGAAGTCAAACAGCTAACTCGTGTCTGCAAAGCTTATAGCAATTGCTCTATTAATCACAATGTTATACCAACAGCAGCATATGTTGACATGCTTCGGATTGGCAATGTTCAGATTTGGTAATGCGGCTGCATTGCCCAATACTACTCTGCCTTCATATGTATTTGATTATGGTAAGAAATTTCATTCAACATATCAAGCATTCCCATTACAGTATTTACTAACATGTGGATTCAATAGCACCACTCGTCTGGTTAGATCAATCAGAAATGTATTTTCCTTCGGACATATACGCTCAAGTCCTGAATACTAAACCTTACGTCAACCGTTCGTTGATACCCGAGGACACACTTCCATCCCCTCTCAATCTTGAGACAATTGATCAGTTAAACAATTGGGGCACAGAAGTCTATCTAACATCCACGGTCGATATCACCACCTCCCCTGCCTACCTAACCGGAGTCGTCCCTTCTTCCACAACCGGTCGCACACAAGATGCTATCTCCTGTTCCGTAATTCTTACTGATCACGGAGATGGTTTGGTCGATGTCTTCTACATGTATTTCTATGCCTACAATCAAGGAAACACAGTATTTGGTCAAGAGCTAGGCAATCATATTGGAGATTGGGAACATAACATGATTCGTTTCGTAAACGGTACTCCTCAAACGGTCTGGTATTCGCAACATGCAAACGGACAAGCTTTTAAGTATTCGGTTGTTGAGAAGAGTGGAAAGAGACCGATTGCTTATTCGGCAAGAGGAAGTCATGCTAATTATGCGATTTCGGGAACGCATGATCACACAATCCCGGATTTAAATCTTCCAGCCGGATTACTTCAAGATTATACATCGAGAGGAACAATTTGGGATCCGGTTCTCTCATCGTATTTCTACACATACGATGCTAAGAGTAAAGAATTCTCAAAAGCAAGTGAGGATAGTCCAGTACAGGCGATGGAGTATTTGGGAAAATGGGGAGACGCACAGTATCCAGAGGATGATAAGAGACAGAGTAAATTTTTTGGCTTCTGGAAGTATGTAGGAGGACCGACGGGACCGGTGACTAAGGGGTTGGTGAGGGAGAAGGTTTGTCCTGATAATGGGATTTTGTGTATCGTGAGGGATATTTTGGGTCCTTGATTGAGTGGGGGGGAGGGGTTCTTATCTTAGCTTTTACTTGGATTTCTTCTCTGGGTGGATGATATGATTGATAGGATTGGGTGAGGTGTATGGTTTTGGAACCATTTTTTATCACTAGTTATGGGATGGGATGGGATTTTTGCGGGTTGGGCGGTTTGGGGGTTAGTTTGGGTATCTCTTTGCGTTTTTTCTTTGTGTGATGGGATAGATGACAAGTCGTTTATTGGTTTTGGGAGAGTGGGTGTATGGTTAGATGATATAACATAATGTGATATGATACGAGATGGTAGGTTAAGAGAGGATGGGATGCATGGGATGGGATGGGATGGGATGTGTTTATAGATTGTAGATTGTACGAGATTTTTTTGTGAAATCAATGAGTGGTGGGATGAGATGGATGAGATGGAATGAGATGAGATGAGATAAGATGGTTTGCATTAAGTCGAGTTGAGAAATTGTTATTAGATGAATGAATGATTGAAAGAAGTCCATTTCATAGTAAGTAGTGGATATTATAGATATAGATACTCGAATAAATATATACATTTAGTATATTTAGCATGTACAAAATGGAATTATATATATACATGTGGATTATTGAATTGCGCATCTTTTTGAAAATTGGGATTGGGATTGGGATTGGGATTGGGATTTGGGAATTGTAGATTTGAGTAGGTGAGTGGCTGAGTGGGTAGGTGAGTGGGTGGGATGAGGATGGGTAGGGATGGGTAGGGATGGGTAGGGATGAGGATGGATAGGGATGGATAGGGATAGGGATGGAGATGGGGAGTTTGTATGTATGTTCGTATGTACGAGTGTATGAAAGAGGTACTTCGAGGGACTCCAGACTCGAGTGACGCATATCAATTCCCATAGATGGAATTTGCGTTTCCAGATTTCGTTTCGGTCTCTTGCGATTTCAATTTGACTCTTGTAAGAGAGAGAACCTTCGAGGGCACAAATCAAGCTAAGATGATGATACATCTGTATTTTGGATTTTGTCTTCGCGTTGAGAACACGGGATGCGGAGTGCAGTTTGATGAGGATATAATATTTTTTTATTTTTTATTCTATAGTAGTATGGACGATGATGTCATCTTGAAAAAGCTATCGCTCTCAGATGATGGCGACTGTGCATGGGGCATAGAATGGGAGTGGTTGTTTGAGATGAAGCTCTTGATGTACGTGATATGATAATGCGACAGAATCTTGCTGCGGATTAGATATTTCTCTTCGGGAGGCGGCGCGGGTAGGAAAGAGCTGCATCACTGGCTTCGCTTATTTTCTCAGATGTCAGTCAGCCCGCCAGTCTGATGTACCCAACCCAACCCGATCTTGTCTAATGCAAGTTAGGAATAGGAAAATGCTGTTTTTCCAGATAAGTGAAGATAGAAGATAAGATGTGAGAATTGGATGGAGAAGGAAATGAAGTTAAAAGGTGAACCTTGAAGTCGGTAAGAGCGTTTTAGTTTGGATAGTCATAGTTCATTGGCTAGAAGAAAATAAATGCATATATTCTGGGAGAACCTTGTGGAGTTGATTCGAGATGTACATTCTTTCTGGATAGACTTAGTAGTACCTAGTTCTCAAGACATGTTCTTAGACCGAGGATTTCCTATGAGAGATTTTTGAACATTTTCGATTCTACAAAAGTGGAAATACAGAGGCGAATTCTTCTTTCTTCAGGATATGTAGTGGATACACATCTTGGTGTTTGAATCTGGTATAGTGTGTTGCAAAATCACCATGTTAGATACTAGCTGCGAGAATGTAATCTAGCATCCGTCGACCGAGGGTGAGGGTGCTTATTTCGTCACTAGACTTGATATAAGGGACATTCATGTAGTGTCTAGGAATTGCTGTCATCCATAGCCTCGGTATCAAAAGCCTCAGTATTTCGACCAAGGTTACAATGAGTGATACATGACAAATTCAGTACCTGTAGCACTACAATCATCAGAAGCTTCACTTGTCGAAATATCTGAAGAGACCCGTAGATCACCTCTTGGACTTGTAGGTAGAAAATCCTCGGGATCACATGTTCTCTCGATCCACCACAGGGAGGTCACTAAACCGTGTCTCTATATCAAAATAGATCTCTTCAATCCGCTAAAGGGGGGAGTGTTAACATATTTGTCTTTTGGCAAAGTTAAGATAAGGGAAGGCCAATTTGAAAATCGAAACCCGCTCTCTTATCCTTATCCTTAAAATAGAATGTATGTTTCTTGTATATTTCGAAAACCATTGAATTATTTCTGTAAATTCCAAAATAATAGAATATTGTTTTATTGATTATTTTTCGATGGAGGTGACAGGATTGATAGGATAGATATCCAGAAGGTCAATGCACACCCCACAATCCACCCAAGCACAAGGCTGAGAAACCACCACATTTTCCACCCTCACCTAACCTCACCCGTCTCAGCCTTCCCTCCCCTCCAAAATGCCCCTCCTCATCCTCCCCCTCCCCTCCAAAAAACCATGTCCCGCCTCCTCACCTTCCTGAAAACCTCTCCAATCCCCCTCCCCTCAATCCTCAAACCCTCCTCTCTCCCCAAAAATAAAAATACCCTTCAATTCTCCACCTCCTCTCCCACATCCCCATCCATATCCTCCCGCATCCCCCCCTTCCTCAAAGAATTCACCTACTGGTCCCTCATCATCGCCTCCTGGATCCCCGCATCCATTTTCTTTCAAGATCACATCGCCGAGCTGCACATCATCAATGGCGCTTCGATGTATCCCTTTCTCAATACCGGGTATAATGAGAGTTTAACGCGCGACGTGTGTTTAGTAGATAAAAGGCGGAAGGGGCAGGATTTAGAAAGGGGGATGCTCGTTTCTTTTAGGTGGGTTTCGTGTTTCCTTCTCGATTTTGCGAGCTTTGTTTTCCATCTTCCAACTTCGCAGTTACGTTTTCCTTTCTATCTATCTATCCAGTTGCAAGATGCAAGAATCAAGAAGCAAAAAGATTAAAAATACAAAACGCAAGCTAATTTTCCTCCCTTCCTCCCCAAAATAGATCTCCCTACCACCCCGAAACCCTAGCAATAAAACGCATCATCGCGCTCCCGGGTGACCGCGTCTACACGCACGCCCCCTATCCCTACCCCTATGCCGATATACCTGCGGGCCACGTCTGGGTCGAGGGCGATAATGCCGATGCGAGGAAAACGTTGGATAGTAATCATTACGGACCGATTGCGATAAATTTGATTACGGGAAAACTGACGCATGTGCTTTGGCCTTGGGGGAGTAGGGGGAGAGTTAGGTGGGAGCAGTGGAAGGGGAGGACGAGGGTGGTGAAGGGGTGGAATGGTGGGGCGTGATTTACTATCCAGATTTGATTGAGAAGCTTGAGATTAGTTGGATGATTGATCTGGTGTTCTTTCAATGGGTCTTGTGGTGATAAGGGCTCTTGATTTGCTTCACCAATTGAAGGATGGATAAAGTATGAAAGCTGGGTTTAATTGACTTCTAATGCTATCTAAGCCGGACCTAGCAATTGCCAATCTAGGAAACCATCTATCTATTCTTTCTTTTTTGCCTCCTCTACCTCCGGTTTCTTATCCGCAGCTACTCCCATAGCACTTAACGCCTTTTCGATCTTTCTATACGCAAACGAGAAGCCTGGGTAAAGGAATGGTCTCAGATCATATCGGTTGTCATCGGGTGAATATTGCTCAGCATGATAACTCGGCGTAAGGGTGGTCATCTTATGACGATTAATAGAATAGCACCAAAAGAACCATCTAGTCTTTTCATAAATCTCTCTCGGGGAGAGGACATGACCCCATTCATGCAAGAGTTTGGTCCACATTCCATATGGTCCTAATTTATCCACTTTGCGAAGACGACCGTAGATTGATAATTCATTGTAGCTCATACCCATGTCAGCTTCATCACTCTGTATGTAGTCCTCGGTGATAGGTTCGAGTTCAGCAGTTGGTGGGGCGTCGATAAAGTCTTGAAGGAGCGGCATTTCAAATTCTGTACTGGCCCAGAGAATGAATCTTTTCAAATCCGTTTTGGAGATGGCGCCAATGGGATTAATATCGGCGCTACTACAATCGTATTTTGTGAAGTAACCTCTGAGTGATTCATCGACATTTGCAGATCCTAGGACTAATAAGGATCCAGGCTTTGTTCTTCCACGAACAGTAGGTAAGAGTTGAGCAAAGAGATAAGCTAAAACCATGCGAAGTCTAGCTTGGATGTTTTGCAATGCCAAGTTCGATGCCGGTGTTCCTCCATACATCTTGTACTTTGGCGTGTAACTGGTAACGGTTGTGAACAATGTGGTGACTGCTGAAACCACAGTGTCAATGTTGAAATCAAGATGGTAACTACCAATCTTTCCACCTAAATCCTTGGCGCGACCTCGTGTCTCTGCTGAGGAATTTTGAGATCCCATATAAGCAGTATGGAAGATGCGATTGGCAATATCCTGTGAGCTGGATGGACGCCATGTGCTGTCTTCCTCTTCTCCAACGATTCTGAGAAGATCTTCAACAACCTGAGGGTTATCGCCTTTCTCAATTGCTGCATAGACGATTCGACACATCGAATGAACTATGACTGAAGTGGCACAACTATCGATACCTCCAGAGAGTGGCACAAAATATCCTGCTTGACGAGATCGACGAAGATAATCCCATAAGAAACAAGCTGGACCAAGCGCGATCTCCTCCTCAGGAACGTGATATTTGATTGGAATTTCCTTGGTAGGTGACACCAAAGGATTCACGTCCTCAGCATCACTCGAAAGGCTCATACCAGCTTCGATTCTTTCGTATGCCGCCGTTTCCCTCGATTGCATGGCACGGGATCTGAAGGTTCTGTATGCCCTCACCTCTTCTAAATCAACAGTGGCAGTCACCACCTCTACGTCGTATAAAGAAAATTGACTTGCTTGAGCGACAACTTTACCATTGACAACAATCATAGCGGATCCATCATAGTAAAGGCGATCTCCATCGCAGCCCTGCTGATTAGCATATAGATATATGCCTCCGGCCTTCAAAGTAGCTTCCTTGATAAGTTCAAGACGAATGTTTAGCTTTCGAAGCTCATGATGACTACCACTGCTGTTGGTAAAGATCTCAACACCATCCAATGACATATTTATATGTGGTGCCCTTGGCGTGAATAACTCCTCGCAAGTCTCAGCACCAAAGCACGAATCGTAAGTACTGATAACAGCATCTCCAATTGGAACTTTGTGTTGCCCCGTTACTTTCGTGATTAGTCTTGGCAAATAGTACTGCTCAACGATCCTCTCTCCTTTCCATGGTGTGAACCATCTTTGCTCACGATAATTCCCATCAGAAGCTAATGAGAGCTTAGGACGAATAAGTAATATCTGTTTCCATTAGTCTCATCTCATCATCAAGAAGATATTTAATTGTTCACTAACCTTAGAGTTATAAACAATAATTCTGCAATTATAATTCACATTTTTATGGCGAACTGGCATTCCTATATCAAGTAGAATTTCCTGACATTCCTCATGGGCAATGATTTGCGCCAGAGATTCCCACGAATGCAACTCTGTATCCGATTCCAGACTACTATGAATTAGCTCAAATTCAATTTTCCAAAAGCTCTTTCAGAAGTCCAGGTGGCAAATCCAACAATCAGAAAGTTTCGACCTCTGAATCCAATTTGAAGAATCAAATCATTCAAATCATTCAAATCCATACCCACAATGCTCATCCCTTCCCCCCTCAGAACTTCTTTCCCAATACCAAAACAAAACACTTACAAATGATCCTGACATCCATACCCCGTAACCTCCAATTCCGGTCCCACCCTCAACGACGCCCCCGCCTTCTTCGCGCGTCGAATACTCTCAATAATGCGCTTTTGATTGCCGTCAAAATCCAGCGCCCACTGATTAAGATTGCATGTTGCAAGGGTTGCGAGATGCCCCATCGTAACGCAGTTTCTGCGATGATACAGTCGGGTGATGTGATATTATGTTAGAATGTGATGCTGTCTATGTATCGCGGAGGATGTTCGTACGGTAGATGTAATAAATGGGATGCGGTGCGGTTTTTGATGGTGGGGGCGGGTCATCACGTGATTTCCCGGTGGATTTTGGGGGCTTGGAGATGGGGATGGGTTGGTTTTACTGTATAGCTATATGTGTTTCAGATTTATATATCTTCTGCTTTCAAACTTTTACACTAACTTATACTCTTCTCGATAGGAATCACTATACTTCATTCGGAGCTAAATACAAAATGAAATCAAGGATTAAGAGTATACTATATACTATACATTAAGTCTAATCTGAGTCTAACTCTTCGCTCTAGCTAGCACTAGATAGTTGAAATCCCACTGAATGAAAAATCATAATCAAAATAAAAGATCTAGATGAGATTTTCTAACTCGTGATATGATTGAGTGGATCTATGAGGAAGAGTAGGGAAGAGATTATATATATTTGAGAGTTAAGCGGAGAGATAGGAAGGAACATAGAGTAAGTATCGATTATTTCCACCATATAAATTTTCGACATGGAACAGAAGTCTTGTGCATGAAATTTAATTTTTTTTAATTGTATTAGATTATATTTAGATACTATCTGGTGATGTGTTATCATCGATTTAAGTATCCATTGATATCTCTTCTTCTTTTCTCCATCCCTTTCTTCGTCTGCATAGACGAATGATCCATCATCATTACTCCCACTCATCTATTCGAGTATCTAATCTTGGATATATGATATATCTTCATCTTCTCCTTCTCCCCCTACTAGATATCTAAACATCTAGCATTCAGCATCCATTAATCCATCATCCAACATAAATATAAATAGAAAAAAAATCTTAAGAAAGAGCGACAAGAAATAATTAATAAAACACCCCAAATCTAAACCCCCGAATCCTCCTGGATAACGGCATGTCCATTCCACGCCGCACACGTATCCTGCAACTGCGTAGTATCCAACAATTTTGGAATCTCGCTTGCACGCTCCAAGAACTGCATTGCGAATCCCATGCTGCTATGCCATCCAATATGGCAATGCATGAGCCAGGCCCCGGGATTATCTGTCTCGAATGCGAGCACGAGATATCCACCTCCTGGGAGCGTGGCCACGTCTCTGCGTGGAGGATTGTTAAGATTGTATGTGGAAACGGCGGTTGCGGCATCGAATGTGGTGGTCTGCTGGCTGACGACGAAGAAGTCGTGGCCGTGGAGATGGATGGGATGAGGAACCGGGAGGGCACTGTGAATAACGAGGTATATCCATTCATTTGCGTTAGGGACCGCGACGAGATTATCCGGTGTCCCGAATGTGGTGATGTTGTTCTGAACCATGAGAAGAGTTGGATCTTCCCATTCTGAGAGGAAGGTAGAGTTGTTGAGATACCATTTGAAAAGTTTTTGGGAATTTTGAGCAATGGTGACTGCTTCTTCGGGACTCTTGGAAGCGGCCGAAACTGTTTTGGGGAGGTAAGGAACGAGCGAGGAGGCAGGTTCGTCAACACATTCATCTGTGAAAGTGTAGGCGGTGGTTGTAGGGAGGCCGATTGAAGAACCATAGTGGAGAACACCTCGGATGTTATCTGAGTTATCGTTTTCGGAGCAAGAAGATTGGGGCATGGCGCGGATGAAGAAATCGGAGGCAACGGATGCTTTGTTTGCAGTGATGACTACATCGTAGCGTTGTCCTGTGAGAAGTGTGTTAGTCGGGATTCATATGAGAATGATGATGAGACTTGGATAATACTAACCAATAGCAATATTGAGAATCTCAGTTTGATACGGAACAATTGGAACGAAATCTATCGCCATAACAGTCATAGTATGACTATCGACTGAGAACTTGAACTGAGAATCAATGGCACTATTTACAAGACGGAATCTGTATGATTTGCCTGCTTCAACACTAGTTGAGAAACGAGAACCAGTTTGATTACTAGCACCATCCGCTCCGAAAACGTTGGTACCATTGATAAGACCTGTAGTCATTGATTGAGAACCAACAGTTTGAACCTTTTGATATAGCGCATCCACGGTTTCATGCCCCCAATCACTAAGCATAAGCGTTCCCTTATCCTCGTCGTAGTTAGCCGTAGCAGGACCATTGATGATAATACCACCAGCAACACCTTCCCATGCTTGAAGTCCAACGTGAGAATGATACCACGATGAACCATATTGAGTAGCTCTCCATCTGTAGGTATAAGTAGATCCATATGCAATAGGACATTGGGTAACTGATGGAACTCCGTCGTTCTGATTGGTATTTTTTTGATGGATACCATGGAAATGAATAGTCGAACCATTGGTAGCGAGACTGTTTGTCACATGTACCACTATGTTATCACCCCAATCGGCAATAATGGTTGGTCCTGGGATACTTCCATTGATAGTTTGAACATATCTTGAAAATCCATCAGGTGAAGCAACGCCATCTTCAACATTGAACCAGTACTAGAAAGTGAGATTAGATAGAGTTTTTGATTACTTGAGAATGTTCTTACCTCGCGAGTGACACCCGTATCTGGCACTTCATTGTAGTAATCAGTGCTTGTAGAATAGTCACACCACTTTGATCGATCAGCAGCGGTATTGCCTGCGCATGGGATTCCTGATGCTACAGCCGAGCTTGAAGTTTTGCTGGTCGAGGATGCTGTTGAAGAGGATACTGGAGAAGTTGTGCCAGTGATCGAAGATGACTTGGCGGTAGAAGACACAGTGCTTGCGGTTATTGATGTTGACTGGACACTCGAAGTGGTTGTAGGCTTAGTCGTTGTGACAGTGAGACTAGAGGTGAGGATGGGAGGAAGCGAAGTAGTTGTAGACAACAAGCTCTGAAGCGAACTCCATTTGGATGAAGCTACAGATTGAAGAGAAGAGAGGGAAGTTTGGACAGCTGCAGCACTGGTAGTTTTGCCGGCTGTTGTTGAACACTTATTTGATGTAACGGCATTGGTATTTCCAAAAGTAAGAATTGATGGGATGACAGAAAGTTTTGTGGAAGCCAGGCACTCGACTTGGTTGATGATTTTAAGAAGGTCTGCTTGAAGAGTGGCAATTGGGTTAAAGGACCATCCGAAAAGAGGGGTTGCTTGAATTTGGCAGATTGAAAGGCACAAGGCCAAAAGAATGTGAAGACGCATGATGTAATTCCCCGAAACTCTCTAATATATGAAATCTGGTGTTGAAGTTTGTGTAGTATAAAAGATTGTTATGGTCCTCAAGTGAGGTTACCAAAGTGAAAAAAGAAAGCGAAAGGAGAAGGGAAAGAATGAAAAATGGATTGTACTGGATTGTGAAGAATGAGGTTGTACCAGTGGGAATGAATCTCCCTTAAGAATATTTTTGCAATAATGAGATTCAACACCTTGAACCGGTAAAAAAATCCACCTAGGAACCACATCGATGCTTTACTGTCAAAGTCCTCTGGACCCAAGCACCGGAGTCGAAATTTCCCTGAGTACAGTATTCGTACAGACCCCCAAAGAGACTTAGGACACAAACTCTTAGTGCAAATCACCACACGGATCTCCACCATGGTAGGCCTTGAGTTCGTACTAGATAGACAGTGCAGATAACAAAAATATCTTAGTGCTTTGATCACCCCAAGAGGCATCCGAAATGGTATTAGATTGAGCATCTGTCAAGCTCAGTAGTCAATAATGGATGCCACTAGCCGGCTGAAAATCAGGCAGAAAAGCACTTGGCAAGAAATTAAATTGGAATAGCAACTCTGAGCCTCTGACAAGCATACAACTTAGACGTGGAAAGGAGACCTGCATTTGAATCTGTCCTAGGTCAAAGGTATGAAAGGTAGATGTCGTCCGTGCATCCATCCTCAAATGTTTACCAAGTAAGGTACGAGTAGCTAGAGTAGCTAAAATTAATTCGGGGTCCT
Organism: Botrytis aclada; assembly: GCA_014898285.1. NCBI lineage: Eukaryota > Fungi > Ascomycota > Leotiomycetes > Helotiales > Sclerotiniaceae > Botrytis > Botrytis aclada. Next base: position 294,780 of record RCSV01000001.1, on the reverse strand, counting down.
AAGGTTAAGCGACGTACAAGCCGTGGTATTAGTTCTTCATTTGATTAAGGTGATCGGACATTTTACTGATTCTCGTACCTGACTAGTTCTTGGTCGTAGGCTCAACTTGTACTAGTGGTAACTGATGTACATCCAAGGCCGAATAAGATAAACCATTCCAAATAGAGAGTACTACTAGAGTATTTCTCCCTCTCTGTGAACTTATGGTACGATGAGAAAGCTTTGCAACTCAGTAGTCAGGCACCATGTATGATAGTTCGCTTCGTGTGGCAATATAGCACTTTAAAGACATGGATATCGGTGGCACTTCATTGTCTTTGTTCGATTGATGACATGCATGCTCTGGGATAGGCATTCGATCATCCGTCCGTGGAAGCGTTGTACAACCGGATGTTTCAGTATGTCATGTGTATGAATACATACTATCTTCATCAAAACATTACCGGTACATCAAAAGATGACAATGATCACGCCACTGAATGGCTGATGAATGCAATCTGCTGAGTACGTTCTTGAACGGCTCGAGAACGGCAAGTCTCGAATGCATGGATCTGGATCTCGCGTCTGTTTCATCTGACATGTAGTAGTGGGAGATCTTTCGACGATCAACGTTGCTTAACATGTAGGCGTTACTTGGAAGAATGGAAAAAGATATACCTCATCTTAGGCAATCTTAAGCGGGACCAATGAAGTATGTAATCGATGAAGTACAGGAAAGGCTGAAGAGGCTGAAGGGAAGAAGAAACGAAAATGGATAGCCAAGGAAAGAAGAATGTGTGAAACACGATGCGGGATCTACTCCACGGGAGATCGTCGTTGCATTCGTATCTCGACATTCAATTGGTTAGCTTGACATCGGGTGGTCTACGGACGTATTCGGCCCAGCTATTTCATCTATCCTCGAATGGTCATTGATCTGAAGTTCTCAATCGCCTTTTCCAAGACGGCGGAATATCAATGTATCCCCTCACGTGCCCCTCAATACCCATCGCATCGACCCCACTCGCTCTATAAATATACACGGAAACCTTACACTTCATATTCTCTGTTATAAATTTATATCTTCAAGTTTCAGATCCAATTCGTGCCGAGAGAAACTCCAGCTCTTCATCGTCCGATACGAAGTTCAGATTGTTCAATTTATCACAACATCGTGTTAATCAGTTAATCTCATCTTTTGAAACGTTACGCCGAAAATGCATCGGAACCGTGCACTTGTGTTCTCCGATATCTTTCCAGCTGCCAGTTACCATGCGACTTTCCTTCAAGTGCTTCTCACGACATTATTCAAAATGTATTAACAATAAATTCCTTATTTTGATTTTATGAAAAAGCTGACTTGTAGTAAAATTGTTGATTCAAATTCATTCTTGGCAGGCAGATTCTCAAAATCAAAATAGCGATGTTATATGGTTCAAAATCAAAAAATTTGATCTTTCTTTTTTTTCCAGAATGTGATTTGATTTTGATATCCGTCTGCTTCTCAGACCACCAGGTGGACCAGAGTCGCGGGACCCTTTTCGCCTCTCTTCGCCCCTCTCGTCTTCAGTCTTCACCCACCCTGTTCAATGGCTCGGACTGTCGGAAAATTTGCCGTCTAATCACTTACGCTCTTTGAGTTAGAATCTCTGAGTTTCAACGAGGGAAATCCTTCCCATCAATACCCGTGCAGATCGTATTTAGGAATTTGGTATGAGCACTCTCGAGCCACTCCACAAAGCAACTCAATTCGGATCGTGAGCCGCGTACAATTGCACGTTTTTCACTATCACATCCAACCACCATGTGGCGTGAATTAATGATTCCATATGATCGACTAGGCTGGCGAAAGCACCTTTGATGGGTTGGTGTGCCATTGCACTGACTTTCGTTCTTGTTATCCCGCGTTGTTGACTGTGCATCTATCCCCATTACGGCTCAAGCTTCCACAGGGTCAGATATATTCTCCTGACTAGCAAAGGTCCAAGAGAGTTCTTGGTGCATTGAAAAGCTTTTCTATTGGGCATGTTAGAGCTGAGGAAGGATTTTTACAAGTCGGCCCCAAGCTTTGGTGTCCTGATATTTGTTTTCCCGTTCGATATAATATTAACGGTAAGTTCTTCGCATTCCCACGTCAGTTATTGTACACCCAAATTTCTGTCTTTTCATACATTTCATCCCTTCATCGTCCTCTTCTAGTATAAGGCTCTTCACTCGTTTGACCTCCATACATTCTCTTTACGACTTCAAGAAAATATGAAATTTACATCTCCTCTCCTGTTCCTCTTCGGAGGACTGACAGCATCTGCTGCTGTTCTTCAAAGACGTGCCAGTCCCACCGACCCATTTCACTTATATGCGTATGGTACTGGTATTGGTGGCCTTCCAGTTTACTACTCTGATGGCAAGTCAACAACCGTATTGCCATCTATTGGTCTCACAAACCTAATTGAACAAATAGGAAATGCATTTATCGGCAACACTGTTCCAGCTGACTCCAAAGTCAACGCAAACATCACATGTAAGGAATTCCATCACCCAGAAGCACATTCAATTTCCCACAAACCGTCTTCAAATCCAACTAACCTTCCTTCCAGTCACACCAACTTCCACCAGCGAATGGATTGTCACACCCAGCAGCAGCAACGTAACACTGACCAACACGACCGCATCCGCACTCGTCATCAATCCATCCCCTAGCAAACTCACCAACGTGGGATTTACGGGCGCGGTTGTTGGGAATAGTACCATCAAGGGACTTAGCGCATCGACAGCTGGAAACGGCACCACCAAGGGATTTATCGCGTTTGGAAATTGGGCCATGTGGAAGAATCCGAGCACGGAGAAAATTGTGTCGAATTTCTATGCGACGCCGGTTTGCGATGGGGTGTGGCAGTTGATGTGGAATGCGGAGGAGATTGATGATGGGTCAAGTATTAGTGTTGCGGTGAGGAAAACGGCTCCTATTAATCACTAGGGTTGTGGACGGAGCGGGGGAAGTTTGGTATAAGGGTTGAGATAATTCTGAGATGTATGTGAAAGGCGGGGGTTGGAGGAGAAGGGGTCGAGGAGAGGGAAAGGGAGAGAGAATTTGTATATTAAATTCCTTCCGAGATTAATCGTGCTCATTTCGATGCTAGTAATTATTCAATTCATTTCAATAGTTTTAAAAATTCATCAGTTATATATTCCCGTTATATCAATGGACTGGAAGTCAGGTTTCGCATGCTTCAATTTGATGCTTCCCCTCGCTCTTTGCTGTGATATACCAATCACATAGAAACGAATACCCACACAATTTCCAGAATGATAAGAATTACGAGTACTGAATTCGACATATTGTACTTTGCATACTAGGTAGGTTCAGCATGTTTCCATTCATACATACCCGTACATGAAGATATCCAACTAATTATTATAAATAACAGCAAACGCATCGTCTGTATCTTCCCAGTCCACTCTGGACATGCAGCTTCCAGCTCCATCGTCCAATTGAAGCCTCAGGGGGTAAGGTCAAGCTTGATCAAACCCTGGAAATACAAGGTTTTTCTCTCTCTCTCTCTCGTGTCTGAGCTGGTTGGTGGTATGTATGCAGGAGTGAGTGTATAGTGGTATATGTATCTAGGTATTTGAGTGGCTGAATGGCTGAATGGCTGAATGGCTGAATGGCTGAAAAATCATCTTTTGTCTGGGATTGGAATTGGAATTTCTCCGATGCGCGATGGCGACAGTGGCTTGGGAGGTTGGGGGACCTTTATCGGGGGTCTTATCTTTATCAGGATGGGTTTTTATACTGGTTTTTGTGTTGAGATGCTGTGTCTAGCTGGGAGTCGTTTGTTTATTGTATGCGATGATTCGTTAGTATTCACTGATATGTGTGTGCATGTGCATGTGTATGTGTATGTATTGTTATAGCAATCGTATATTTCGTATTTAAAGAGTTCCCCAAGGAAAAGAAGGGTTACATATAAAACACATAAAGTTCCCTCTGACAAACGCCTCTTGTGTCGTCTTAATAACCCCTAATCTAAATGACTGGTCGACGATCATTCTGTGATATACGATAAGCGCATCTCAGGGGAAGGGGGGTACGGGTGGGTAAAGAAGATGAAGTTTAAGTAACGGTTATCGAATGAATGGTAACGAACTCCCTTTCGAGATACAACGTACACGCTTGAAACCCATTTTCTGTTTCTTTGGAGCTTAACACTTGTTTCGTGGACTCATGCTGTCTCGGCTGTACATCGTGTGAACATGGTCTTTCCATATTTTGGGACCAGCGACCTGTATGATTCGTGATGTCATGTCTAGTCACTCAAATATGAATCAAGGTGTGGTTGATGTGATTTATATCCATGTCGCTCCGTGGTAAGGTTTTCATCAGTTTAATTTACGATCAACGAATCATTCCACTCAATTTTGGGTTTTGGAAACAACTTGGTCTTGTTTACCATTTGCTCACTAGTGATGGTTAAGCTGATTAGGATTGTCCAAAATAAAACATTCACCAGGTGTTTAGCATTTGACCATTTTAGCATTGGCATTGGTATTGGCATTACCTAGATGATTCGATTGTATTTCTAGTTTTCTTCTAGTTCTCTTCTAGTTCTCTTCTGTTATCTTTTTATTTCCTTCTAATTCATTCTTTTCCACACCGATACCATACGGATACCAATACCGCCTCCGATATCCATCCACATCGACATTGATATTGACGCCATTACTGAAAACGAAAACGACAACGACCTATTAATGATATCACAAACACCACCCAATACTACCAACACGTCTTAGGTGGATTAATAAAGACTTTCTCTTATGCATCGTTAAGGTGTCCCACGTTACTCAACATGTCTTCAGTTTTGACTGGCAATGCCACGACGACCTCTGCCTCAGCGTCCTCAACCACGACGACTGCAGCGCAAGGCTCCGAGGGTATTAGTCTGGTCGCTCTTCTGACGGCAATGGCATCTTCTGCCATCATTTTTGGTGTACAGATGATAGCTTTTATGCTGTTGAAGAACAAGCTTGCACGGATATTGTAAGTTTGGACGATTTTACATGTGGCGATTTGCGCTCTGTGGACGCAGATTCAAATGGACTTTACTGACTGAATTCTAGCAAACCCAAGACCTATCTAGTCCCCGAAAAAGAACGAACAGAACCACCTCCTAGAAGTCCTTGGGGATGGCTATTTACCATATTTCAATTTCGAGATCGAGAGGTTATCAACAAATGTGGCTTGGACGCCTACTTTTTCCTTCGATACCTTCAAACGCTTCTGGTCATCTTCATACCTATGGCTGTTGTCATAATACCAATTCTTGTACCCATGAACTATATTGGAGGCAGAGGTGGAGATTGGGCTTTACAATATGCAGACGACAAAAATAAGACAGAAGTCTCTTCGAACCCAAATGTAACTGGACTGGACCAATTGGCGTGGACTAATATACAGCCTAGCAAGACTAATAGATACTGGGCACATTTGGTACTTGCTTTACTGGCCATCATGTGGGTCTGCGGTGTATTTTTTGCAGAGCTACGTGTGTATATCAAAGTACGACAAGATTATTTGACATCCGCAGAACATCGACTGAGAGCTTCAGCAACTACTGTCCTTGTCAGTGCCATTCCGGATAAATGGCTTACGAAAGAAGCTCTCGCTGGGCTTTACGACGTTTTCCCTGGAGGAATTAGGAATATTTGGATTAATCGAAATTATGATGAATTATTGACGAAGATACATCTTCGAGACAAAATACATTTGAAACTGGAAGCAGCCGAGACAGAGTTGATCAGAGGCGCGAAGAAAGCTCAGAGAAAACAGGCAGAGAAGGACGAGAAAGCTAGAGCCAAGGAATCGAATCGCAAACTAACCAAGGAAGAGAAAGCTGATAAGATAAAACGCGAAAACGAGAGAGCGGCAGAATTGGCGCAAAGTGGCGGAGTTGCGACTGGCGAGGAGGCTCCTCATACTGTAGATGATGCATTGGTCGAGGAGGCAGAGTTGGAGAGACAGGAAGCAGCTCGACAACAGCACAAGCGACACAGTTCGAAGAAATTCAAACTTGGCAATCCCCTGGCTGCTGTGGGACAAGGTTTCGAGGTAGTTGGACAAGGCTTAAACAAAGGTGTGGATGCTGTTGGAAAGGCGGGAGGTACTGCTTTTGGGGGCGTTTTAGGACTCGGCAGAGAATTAGATGATACAATTGAAGAAACGAATGGCAACGGTTTCGTAAGTCTTGACGCGCCATCGATCACGGAGGATGACGAATATGATCAATATGGAAGATATAGAAAACGGCCACCCCCGCCAAAACCGTATGGATTTGGTGTGGACGATGAAAAGAACCGGGAAGCTGAGAAGCAAGGAGAAGAGCGCCCGTCAACATCCGACCGTGATCCTCGAAGTTATGATGGGGATAGAAAGCTGCAAGGCAACACCGTACGAAGAAATGGCTTTCAATATGGAGGAGATGGAACCAATGATGCCTATCAAACCAATAATTGGTGGAAATTCTGGAAAGGTCCCGCTGGCGGGTTCCCATCTCCAATCCCGACAGGATATGAAGAAGATGATGAATTTCCTTTGACTCAAGGCGATGGGCCAAAGTCAAGAGTTGCAACTGGTGCTCCGCCAAAGAAGACTGCGTGGCAAGTAATTAAGGGCATCGTACCTTTTCTAAACTCAGACGATGGACCAGGTGTAGAATATCCGAAGGCTTTCAACGAGGAATACCAGGAAAATGCAACGCCCGCAGCTTGGCAACGCTATCTAAAGGAAAAGGATAGGCCGACGCATAGATTGGCCAGGTTCAGTTGGACTCCTGATTGGTTCTTTGGAATTCCTGGAATCAGTCCAAAGGTCGATACAATATATTGGTGTCGTGAACAACTCGCTCAGCTAAACCTTGAGATCGAATTGGATCAAAAGTCTCCTGAGAGATTTCCTCTCATGAATTCGGCTTTTATTCAATTCAATCATCAGGTAGCTGCACATATGGCTTGTCAGTCTGTTACCTACCATGTTCCCAAGCAAATGGCACCGCGTACTGTTGAAATTTCACCTAATGATGTCCTTTGGGACAACATGTCTATCAAATGGTGGGAGGCTTGGCTCAGGACCGCTGTCATTACTGCTGTCGTTCTTGGTATGATTATTCTATGGTCGATTCCTGTCGCATGGACATCATCTCTGTCCCAGATATCTTCTTTGGTCAATACCAAACCTTGGCTCCATTGGCTTAAGGTTATACCCGAAAAGGTTCTTCAAGCCATAGCAGGTGTTTTGCCCGCTATTGTGCTCAGTATCTTGCTATCATTGGTACCAACAATTTTGGGATATCTTGCCTTTGTTCAAGGTTCACAAACTGGCAATGAGAAGCAAGGTTTGGTTCAAACTTATTATTTTGCATTTCTCTTTGTCCAAGTTTTCTTGGTTGTGTCCATTGCTGGTGGCGCGGTAGCTGCATTGGGATCATGGTCCAGTGACATTACCTCTATACCCGAAACACTTGCACAGCAACTACCAAAGGCAGCGAACTATTTCTTCTCTTACATGATTCTTCAAGCATTATCTGTGAGCTCGGGTACACTCCTACAATTAACAACTCTCATTTTCTGGTTCGTTTTACCAAAGATTTTCGACAACACTGCTCGACAAAAGTGGACCAGAAATACAACACTTCCATCAGTGACATGGGGATCATTCTTCCCTGTTTACACTAATTTTGCCTGTATTGGTTTAATTTATTGTGTGGTTACGCCGGTTATCATAATTTTCGTCATCATCACATTCACACTTCTGTGGATTGCGAATCGTTACAATATGCTTTATGTCTCTCGATTCAGGATTGATACAGGAGGACTTCTATACCCACGTGCTATCAATCAGACATTTACTGGGTTATATGTTATGGAATTGTGCCTCATCGGTTTGTTCTTCTTGACTCAGGATGAGCAAGGTGAACCACTTACTCCTCAGGCAATCATTATGATTGTTGCTTTACTACTCACTGCACTTTACCAATTCCTTCTCAATTGGTCTTTCGGTCCTCTACTTCGATATCTGCCAATCACATTTGAGGATGAAGCTGTTCTTCGTGATGAAGCATTTGATCGGATACAAGCGGAACGTCTTGGTCTCACTATTGCAGATCCTGAAACAGTACCACAAAATGACGGAGCTGGAATTGAAGGACCAGGATACATTGAAATGGACGCACTACAGCCTACGAACACCAATAGAAACAGCGGTAGTAAATTTGCCAAACTTAAACCATCAAACCTTGTACATGGTGCTGCTGTAGCTGGTGGTTGGGCTTTACAATCCGGTCGAAATCTTCGACATAAAACATTTGCCCGTGGTACTGGCGCCAATGGTCCCCAACCTATCGACGAGCCAGTTATTCGTCCACAGCTCACGCGCAAACGACGCCATAGAGATATTGAAGCGCAACAAAAAATTGCAAATGCACTTTATGGTGGGTATAATGATGAAATTGAAGATTTGGCACCGGAAGAAAGAGATGCTCTTGTCAAACATGCGTTTCAACATTATGCGTTGAGAGCTAGAAGACCGGTGGTTTGGATTCCAAGAGATGATATTGGGGTGAGTGATGATGAGGTTAAGAGGACGAGAGATTATGCAGGAGCGAATATTTGGATTAGTAATGTGGGAGCGGCGTTGGATGCGAAGGGGAGAGTGGTGTATGGGAGGAATCCACCGGATTTCTCGGAGGTGGATTTGATCACGTTGTAATTGTTTTGTGGTTGTGTAGGAGAGGGGGGGAGATCAAAATAGTTGGGATTGAGAGGGGGATATTAGGGGAGAAATGGCGTTTAAGTTTCTGTATATGAGGGGCAGGGGTATGGTACATGGGTGCTTTTTATTTTACATATTTAACGATGGGGAGAGAAGACTTTGAGATGGAGACGGAGATGGAGATGGAGGTTGTGTATATGGATTGAGCGGGTTGTTAATAGATTATTCATTCACGTGTGCATGGGAAACGGCCGAATAGATAGAAGGAGCATAATGTGCTGAAAGACAGAGAGAGAAGCGTCTGGATTGAATGGGATAGGAGCTGAGGGGATCAGAGTAGTTGAAGATGGAGCTTGAGATGGAGATGAAGATGAAGACTTTAGATACCCGTTTCTTTTGATAGGATAGATGAATATGGAGATGGAAGGGGAGGGGAAGGGAAGGGGGAGGAAGAATACACACTTACATACCATACATACCATACATACGTAGTCGAGTACATAGAAATCTAAAATATGTTTCTGAATCTTTGTTTCATTTTACGGCAAATTACTCTCATGCCCCCCCAAATCCATTTAATTACTCTCATGGTGGTTTTTGGTGATGTGTATTCTGCTTCCATACCGTGGCTCTGAGTAGATAGAGGAGGTAGTGGCGATATTCTAGAACAGCAGCTGGGTGGGCGAGAGGTAGTGGAAAGAAAGATCTAGTGAAGAAAGAGATGAACAATGAAGAATGTTTGACATTATTATGATTTTTAAAAGATGTATATTTTGTCTCTAGGGTAGTGGTCTTGGGTGGGTGGTTTTGGGGAGGGGATGGGAGAGGAGAGAGAGGAGGGAAAGGAAGGAGGAGAAGAGAGGAGAGAGGAGGGAGAAGGGGAGGGAGGAAGGGAGGAGGAGAAAAGAGGAGAGAGAGGATAGGGATAAGATGGGTAGGGGAGAGTGAGGAGAGGGGAGGAGAAGATAAGAATAGTTGAATATGATTATTCTTTAGTGATGTATATTCTGTATTTATAGTCGTGGTTTTAAATAGATAGTAAAGGTAGTAGAGGATAAGGGATAATGATAATGATTTGATATTTTGTTTTTGTAAGTTTTGGTTTTACAGTAGGGATGCTGAATGAATAGGGGGTGGTGGCGTAGACAGAGAGACGGAGTGAGTAGAGAGTGAAATTAATCTTTTTCTAATAATATATATTCTATCTTTATAAGAACGGTCTTAAATAGGTAGAAAATAATGGAAAGGTTGAGTAAGTAGAGAGAATAATGATATTGAGTATTTTTTAATAATATATATATTTTGTTTTTATAATAGTAATGTTGAATAGGGGAGGCGGCGGAGCTGATGATATTCTGTTTCTACGGAGAGTGAATGAGTAGAGAGATAGAAAATGAAGAATAACCGAAATTGGAGTTTTTTGATGATACATATTCTGCCTCCACGGCAGTGGCCTTGGGCGGAGGCGGCGGCGGCGGAGAGACTAAGGAGAGGAGAGACTAAGGAGAGGAGAGACTAAGGAGAGGAGAGACTGAGGAGAGGAAAGAGATAATAGCTTTGGATTTAATTTTGGATTTAATTTTGGATTTGGATTTGATTGCAGTATCTTGATTTTTTTGTGAGGTTTGGTTGGGTTTGGTTGTGTGGTAGGGGTTTGAAGTAAGGGGTTTGAGGAGGAGAAAGGAGAAAGGAGAAAGGAGAGAGGAGAGAGGAGAGAGGAGAGAGGAGAGGATGAGGGAGATAGTGGGTAGCGAGTGGAATTGAGCTTTTTCTGATGATGTATGTATATTCTGTTTCTATACAGTGGCTCTGGGTAGATAGAGGAGGTGGTGGTGGTGGGATTTTAGAATAGTAGATGGGTGGGTGGGTGGCGGAGGTGGTGGAGGTGGAGGAGAGAGGGGGGGAGGAGAGAAGAGAAGAGAGAGATAATATAATGAAGAATTGAATTTAATAGGGTTTTAATGATATATATTCTGCCTTCACGGCAGTGGCCCCCGGAGGGCCAGCGGAGCGTCATTATAAAAGCCCCTTGGAATTAGTAATTAATTTTTGGGCTTTCGAAAATGAAGCTACAATACAACATATAAATTTTCCGAGTTTTAAAAGTTTGTATGCATTTTTATACTTACAATATATACATTCACTAGACCTCATTGTCGACTGAAGATTGATATGATAAGAGGTTAGGTTCTGAGGCATCTCCAAAATTCCAACCCTGCACGGTCCTCAACATCTCGCTTCGATAATCACATGATCAAGTTAGGGTTTTCCAAATTTCCCACTATTTCGCGATTAAGCCTGCATTGCTCATCGAAAAAAAGTCGAGATATTGAAACCAACGACAACCCCACGACAACCCCAAGGTACGTTATCGCCAATTTGTGTGCCATCATACGTCTCATTATCTAGACAAGCGCTGACAATTTAATTCAACAGTTCCTAATTCAAAATGAGTGCGTAACCTTCGAATCTCGATATATCATATTATATATCAACAACCAACGAGGATATCAATACTGATGATGATTTGAATTACAGCCAAGGGAACTTCCAGTTTCGGAAAGCGTCACAACAAGACGCACACTTTGTGCAGACGTTGCGGTTAGTTATGAATCCAATTCTTGAGGATGGAGAGAGGAGGAAATGAAGTTAGGGATCAGGAGATGGACAATTGATCAAGGACTCAATTTTAATGGATTTGGAAAGAGGTTTCAAGAAGAAGAATTCAAGGCTGATATATTCTGGTTTCAATTTATAGGTCGCAGATCTCTCCACATCCAAAAGCACACCTGTTCAGGATGCGGTTACCCAGCAGCCAAGACCCGTCAATGTACGTTTATTCCATCCATTCATCTTTACCACCAAGTCGATTCAGAAATATACACGATATACTCCTACCTCCGATCATCGATACAGCAAGGAGAAATGAAAAGATGAACAACAATACGAATACATGCTAATATATCATTAAATAGATAACTGGGGTGAGAAGGCCAAGAGAAGAAAGACCACCGGTACCGGTCGCATGCGTCACATGAAGGAAGTTCCAAGAAGATTCAAGAATGGATTCCAAACCGGTGTACCAAAGGGAGCTAGAGGACCAGCCACTAAATCCGAGTAAATGTTTTCAACAATTGGGTTTGCTTGCGTGGGATGGATTCAATAGCGACGAAAGGGTTGGCGAATGAATGGCTTTTTTGATCTGCTAGAGAACTGGGAATGAAAGCTACATTTATTGAGGAAATCTTTTTTTAATGAGTGTATGCGAAGTTCGACAAAAAACTCGGGTCGCATGAATGTCTTCGTGGATCGTATGAGGGTATGAAGTGGGTTGGGTGCATGCCAATTTTTTTAAAGACATGACATTACATGACATGTTCTCTAGCAAAAATTCCATCGTTTGCAATTCAAAGAATTTTGTGATGATGAGAATTATTTCTTTGTGATATGTGAGGTTTGGGATTTGTGAAGTGTGTAAGGGATTTGGTTTATGGATTGAAACATGGATTTTGGTTAATGGATTTTGTGATGAATGGGAATGTGAATGGGAATTTGATATTGAAAAGGTAAATGATGGATAATGCATGATGAATGAGGAATGACGAATGTCAAAGATGTTTATTTCCCTTTTGCAGACCAATCGTTCTTTGATCCTTGTGTTTAATGGTTATGTGGATCATTTGCGTCTAGGTAGGTGGTGAGCGGTAGGGTGTACATAGTGTGGTATGAATGATATGATATATAGTATGGATCGGTAGGTAGGTAGGTAGGTAGATCGATTGAGAAATCCCTAGTGAAACAACCCACTCTCCTCGAGATTTCGAGAATGGAAATCTGGAAGTGGGTGGTGAGTTTGGAGTGAGTTTGGAGTGAGTTTGGAGTGAGTTTGGAGTGAGTTTGGAGTGAGTTTGGAGTGGGAGTGAGGGGGGAAAGGAAGGGGGAGGGGAATGAAAGGGAAGTCGATACTTGTTTCCATCTATGCTCCTTTTTCTCTTCTCTTCTCTTCTCTTCTCTTCTCGTGATATCGATGTGATCCATCTCATTACTTTGGATTGTAAGCCAGGGATCCAGAATCGGAATCGGGAGAGTTATAGGCATGGATGGGTATTTATCAGCTCTTGCACTGAAGATAAATTAGAAAGAAAAAAAATACAATTTTTATTCCTCGTCATTAACCTAGGGTCCTAGTCTTCATTTCCATATCTATTTCCACATCTATTTCCACATCTATTTCCACATCTATTTCCACATCCACCCCTACTGACCCCTCTCAAAAACCCTCACACTCCCATCCCCCCCCACAAAATACAACAATTCTTTCTCCTCCACCTTTTCCCTTTCCCTTTCCCCCTCCTCCCCCGCATTCCCCCCCGCCGTAATCCGCAACACGCCACTGACGTCTCTGGCGGCGCCGGTGTCGAGAAGTCGGGTGCTGAGAATTAGGTCTGCTTCGTGGGCGAGGGTGGTGGTGAAGGCGGAGGTGTGGGTTGCGAGGGGGGTTGTGAGGGGTGTAGAAGAGAGGAGGGGGGTGTCGATTGAGAGGGTGAGGATGGTGGTGTGGAGGGGGGGGAGAGAGCGCAGGGTGTGCAGGAGGGAGAGGAGGTTTGAGGTGGTGGGGTGGGGGCTGGGGCTGCTGGCGATGAGGTAGTCTGGGGAGTCGAGGATGAGGATTATTTTTGAGGGGTGGGGGGAGGAGGAGAGGGAGGTGATGGTTTTGGTGAGGAGCTGGGAGACGGAGGGGAGATGGGGAGATGTGAGGGGGGTTCCGGATCCGGCGGGGGGAGGTTGGGTGGGGGGGAGGTGGAGAGAGCTGAGTCCGTCGAGGAAGTGGAAGCGCGATTGTTGGGTTAGTTTGTCGAGGTCGAGATTCTGGGTGGGGTGGGGGGTTAGTGAGGGTTTGAGGGGGGTAGATGAGAGGGAAGAATGAAGTGGTTGGTGAGGGTTTGAGGGGGATATATGGGAGGGAGAATGAAGTGGTTGGTGAGGGTTTGATGAGGATATATGGGAGGGGAGAATGAAGTGGGTACTGAGGGTTACCATAAGGAAAATAATAAAATGCGGTTGGTGGGAGGAGAGAACAAACCTCAGGATTGGAAGTTCGCGAGAGCGCTCATCATATTCGTGATTTCTCTTCTCGCTTGAGAAAGTTCATGGAATATAGTATAGTATAGATAGGTAAGGTAAGGTAAGGTAAGGTAAGGTAAAAATACAACTTTGTATCTCACTCTTCACACCCAAATTGCTCGAATCTCTTCAAATTCATACATCTCCTCCAAACAACTTTCTTCATTCCTTTCCTCTGATCCAATACCCAATATCCAATACTCAACATCCCCTCAAATAGAAAACAGAAGGATTCCCCCCCTCTCAAAAAAAGAAAAGAAGAAGAAGAAAAAAAGGAAAGAAAAAAACATACAATCTTCCTGGCCCCCTCTCTCCAAAACCCCATATCCCTCATAAAACTCAGAAACACCACTTTGATCTCTCCTTCTTCTCCTTCTCCTTCTCCATCTCCCTTCTTCTCCACCCCAGACCCAGATGTGGAAAATATCGAACTCAGATATCGTAATAAAAGCCAATTTGTACCGGCGCCCAAGACACCGGTGAGTAGAATCAGAGAGGATTCGGGCGGGAGGGAGAGGTAGGGGATTAGGAGGGAGGGGATGGAGCGGCTGGTGGTGGTGGTGGACATGGTTTTTGGGGGGGTTTGGGGTTTGGGTTTGGGTTTGGGTTTGGTGTGCTAGGGTGTGGTGTGGTGGTTTTTTGTGGATGGATGGATGGATGGATGGATGGTTGGTTGGTTGGTTGGTTGGTTGATTGATTGGATTTGAGGTTTGGGATTTGAGATTTGAGATTGTTTGGAATTGAAATTGAATGAATGAGGATTTATGGTTGGTACGATATGATTTAATCTAATCCGATCTGAGAACTCAAGTTATTCCAAAATAAAAATAAAAGATATAAAATAAAAATTATAAGGTTAGGTTAGGCACGTGAAAAGATGATTCATGAGACTGAATTTGTCTGTATATCTATCATGTATTAAACACTTTAAGAATTATGGAAATCCAAGGTTATTCGTCGTCTGTTATAGGAATGTGAGATTTGTATCTTGTGTGAGCTCTACTTTGTTTATTCGGTCTACTTTATCTACTCTTTTTACTTCATCTGTTGACTCTACTCTCTCTACTTCCTTTGCTCTCTCGAATCTTTCTACTTCCTCTACTCTATCTATTCCCTCTACTCTATCGACTTTCTCTATTCTATCTACTTCCTCTACTCTATCTATTCCCTCTACTCTCTCTATTCCCTCTTCTCTCTCCTCCCTTACCCTCCTCTTCCCCCCTCATCATCATCATCATCATCATCATCATCATCATCGTCATCATCATCAAAAAGCTCCAACGCGTGGGGTCCATCAACCTACAGCCAACCCTACCCTCCCTACCAAGCTATTCATGCCATGTCATCTAGCTCTCAGCTTTTAGCCCCAGCCACACCAATCCAAAAATCACAGGAACTTCCACGGGCGGATTCAATTCGGAGCATCCGATTCCCAAGCTGGAATTTCCCACACCAGAGTGGAGATCTCCCATTGCGTTTTTCGGAGTTTGAGGAACCCTCTCAGAAATCGGTTGCCGCGATTAGAAATCCTCTTGCATCCATACCTATCGGTGATGAGGGGCCATGGGGGACGATGAACAAATAAAAGGGAGGGATCGTAGACAGACCGGTATGTACTGTATAAGGATGTACACAACACCACTCACCATACGAGTGAATATCATCCGTCCATTGAAATCAATTGATGTTGAGAAATCGACCATTCCAAGTCATAGAATCAACTGATCGTGGATTTTTCCGGATATTTTTCCGTGCGTGTAGAATGTGGAAAGAAAGTTGTATTTTGTATCATTTTATTGGATTGATTGTAGATGTACAGTATTGGATTGTAGATACGAGTAGATTACACACACAAAGTCAAATCAAGTACCTCCCACTCCCCTCCCTCCCTCCCATCTGAACCAAAGCAAGCTCAGCTCCAAAAGACCCCGCATCCATCCCATCCCGACCATATCGCCGATTTGTAGAATACCTTACGTCGGAGTTGCGTACTCGGGTTAAGATTCGCGAGAGAGCTTCTTGGGATTCTGCTTGACTTATACTTTATTCTTGTCTTTACTATATACATGACATACATTGTCTATCATCACATCACATCACGATACGATAGATACAATACAACAAGACGACAACACGACACGACACGACACCTTCTACCCATTGTCGAGAGATACTTCACTCACCACATCATCATCCATCGTCCATCAACCTCACACTCTTCTTTACCCAACTCACCTCTCCAACTCCTCATCACCAACCTCACCCATCACCACCACCACCACCAAAATGTGGACAAACCCTCGATCTCCCTCCCCAAAAATGTGGTCACCACGCAACGCCCCTCCTCAATCCTCCCACCGATCCTCCTACTCACAATCCCATCCCTTCTCCCCCCTCTCCCCTCTCACTCCCTCCGGGCCCTCAGCAACCTTTCCGGCCCCAACCCAAAAATTAAAGAACCAAGGAAAACGCATCGCGCAGATTGTCAAAATCAAACCCGAATGCGTGGATGCCTACAAGGAGTGTCATGCCCGGGTTTGGCCCGAGGTTTTGAAACAGATTAAAGAGTGTTATATGGAGGATTGTATGTTGATTCTATTCCTTTCCTTTCCTTTCCTTTCCTTTCCTTTCCTTTCCTTTCCTTTCCTTTCCTTTCCTTTCCTTTCCTTTCCTTTCCTTTCCTTTCCTTTCCCTTTCTTCTCCCTCTTTCTCTTCTTCTTTCTTCTCTTTCTCTCATCCTCGAATGTTTTAATCAATTAATCAATCAATCAAGTCAACCTAAAACTAACAACCCCATCTAGATTCCATCCACTACGATCCCCAACACAATCTCCTCTTCGCATCCTTCAAATACGTCGGCTATGACTATGCAGGAGACATGGAGAGGATGCGGGAGAATCCCAAAGTGCGAGAGTGGTGGGCCATGACGGATTCGTATCAGGAGAGTTTGGTTGAGGGGAGTACAGGGAGTACGGATGAGAGGGGCTGGTGGAAGGGTCTTGAGGAGGTGTTTTATGTTGCTTAGAAGAGAGGAGAGGAGCGAGGGCAGAGGAGAGAGGAGAGCAGAGAAGGGGAGGAGATTTGTACATGTTTCTGAGGATGTGGATGTGGATGTGGATGTGGATGAGGGATATGTGGTGTGATGGGATGTGCTTGGATATGATATGATATGATATGAAGGGATGGAATCAAGAAACCGATTATACATAACAGACAGCAAATGAAACAGAAACAAGAGACAAGCGAAAAGAAGCGCAGGAAACAGAAACGGCAGAATAAAAATCTCAAAGACAATACAAGACAAGACAATATGATCTTCATTTCATTTCTTTTCTTTTCTTTTCACACTCGAATCGAGAAAGAACAACAAAACCAAAGTCATAAGTCCAAGTCACAAGTCACGAGTCCAAGTGCAAGACCATGATCATGAAAATACTAATTATCTATTCCTTTGTTTATGTGTTTGTTTGCTTTAATGATGAAAACACAAGTATATAAGAATAGAAAATAAATTTCCAATATATCTTACCATCTTGTATCTTCTAGATTAATGTATTTCAAATCCATTTTATTATTCTCATTCTCATCTTCTCTCTCTTCTCTTCTTTTCTTTTCTCTTTTTATCTCAATACATTTTTAGATCTCTGTCGCTGTCTCTGTCTCTCAGTAAAGCTCTAAAGTAAAGCTTTAAAGTAAAGCTCTAATCGAATTTCATACTCATACTCCTCTCATTCTATCTCGAATTTCCTATTTCAATCTTGGATCTTCAATCGTCTTACTCCGGGTTTGTCACGCCAGCTTTCTTTCCTCTTATATCACATACATACCATCATATCCAATCCATCACATCCCATTCCCCCTTTTCTCCTATCTTCCTTTCTCTCTTCCCTTCTCCCTCCATTCTATCTCCAAATCTCCAAATCTTGTATTATCTATCTATCTATCTTCTCTCGCCTTCTTTCTTTCTCTCTCTCGCCTTCTCCCTCATTTATTTCTATTTCTATTCCATTCCATTCCAATCCATTTTACCTCCCATTCTCCACTTCTCTAATCGCGTACTCCTCTCATCCTATCCCACATCTCCAGATCTTTCCTCTTTCTTTTCCTCTTTCTTTTCCTCTTTCTTTCTATTTTCCCCCTCTCCTTTCATTTCAAATGAAAATGACGCTCCGCTTAAATGACGCTCCGCTGGCCCTCCGGGGGCCATTGCCATGGAGGCAGACTTTTATTTGGCTATCTAGGTATATACTTATTACTTCCTTGTATGTACACTTATATATATAAATATATTCATATTTATACTTATTACTTCTCTATACTTACTATATTCATATTTATATTCCCTCGTACTTCTTCACTCACCCTTATATTTCCTTGTATTCCCTTATACTTTCTTATATACTTTTTTACATTTATTACTTTCTTATACACTCCCTTGTACACACCCTCATCCTCTCACACCCTCACCCTCCCACTTCCTTACATACACAACCCTATACACCTATACCTACATAACCCTATACACAAACTTCTCCACCCATCCACACACCCATCCATCTATCCACCCAAAAAGCACCATCTCCAAGCACCATCTTCGAGCGCAGCGAGCTAGGGGGTTTGGGGGCTTGCCCCCATTATTGAGTGGTTGATTGATTGAGTTTGGATTGGGTTGGCTTGGGGATGAGGTTGAGGTTATTTGGAATGGATAAATAGATGAATAGAGGGATGGACAATTGGGTGACATAAAGAATAAAATAGATTTTTGAATAAATAGAGATTTGAGACAGATAGATGCAGGGTTTGAGATGTGGATTTTTGAATGGATATAGGATTTGAATTATGAATGCTTGGATAGATGGATGAATAGGAGGTAATATATATATTCCACTAATATTATTGATTAGAAGATCGACGGGTGAAGGAGAAGGAGAAGGAGAAGTAAATAAATTAATTGAGTTGATGCTGTAGATAGGATATATATATATATATATATGTTTGAATTTTGGCATTACTTGATATGATTTGATATGATTTGATATGATTTGATATGATTTGATATGATTTGATATGATTTGATATGATTTGATATGATTTGATATGATTTGATATGATATGATATGATACGATATGATATGATTTGATTCAAATATATGAATTCAAAAATACAAATGAGTCCAACAAACAAAGCTAGCTAATAAAGCTAGCAAATCCCAACCATCTGATCTCATCTACATAAATACAGGAACAAATACAAATACAAAAACAAACACTCCCTCCCCTCCCCCCTCAATCCAATCCAATCCAATCCAATCCAATCCACTCACTTCCCCCAGCCCTTCCACAACCCCCCCAAAAGTCCCTCCCCCCCCTCATGCCCCTCTCTCCACACCCCCCCTCTCCTGGCCGCCCCCCTAACCCACTCCTCCAGCCCCTCCCTCCCCAACTCCCTAATCTCTCTACTCCCCAATCTCCCCCCTCCCATGACCTCCCCCCTCCAAAACCCCACCAAACTCGGTACGCTCGTCACCAAGTACCGCATTCCCAGTCCCTCGTTCATAATATCCGGGGCATCGTATTCGATTTCTGCGAAGAGGACTCCGCCTTCTTTTTCGCCGACGCCGGATTCGAGGATTGTGTGGAGGAGCGGAGAGAGTGTTGCGCAGGTGGGGCAGTAGCTGGTGGTCCAAAGGGTGAGGAGGGGTTTGGAGGTGGAGGTGCTGAGGCTGATGTAGGTTGATAGGTCGGGGGGGTAGCGGATTCTAGTGAGGAGGGGGTTTAGCAGGGGGTTGGTGTGGTGTGGTTTGGATTGGATTGGGGTTATGGGGGGCTGGTTTGGTTTGGGTTTATTTTATTTCATTTGTGGGAAGAAAGAAAGAAAGAAAGAAAGAAAAAGAGAAGAAGAACATACGGCGAATAAATCCTATTCTGATCCTTTTTCGTCGCGCTACTAGCGAATTGTCTCCGCGAGTGTGTATTGGCTGGGATTGGGGAGGTTGTAGGTATAGATGTAGATATAGATACAGCTTTGGCAATCGACGACGAGCTCTTGGAAAGCGAGCGTGGTATGTGTTTGAGATTTGTTGCTATCATTGTGATGGTTATCTATCGTGTTGGAATGTATGTATGTATGTATGTATGTATGTATGTATGTATGTATGTATGTATGTATGTATGTATGTGTTGGTATAGATCAATGTTGATGCTTTTATCGATCGCAGGACTGGAAGTTTGATGTGTGATGGAGAGAGATATAGATGTAACTTATCGACCAAATATTCTTCCTACAGAAATATATAATAGATAGAGAGATTGATATTCAAGCTTCATCAATCGTTCAATCAATCATTCAATCATTCGAGCTCCAACTATTTTTACCATCTAGCTAACGTTAAGCTATGCCTGTCATTATGACATAATTCTCATCACTCCCCGAATCCCCGCAGAGCTAAACCCAATCAAGGACCCTCTTGCAATTCCATAGATGTTCCTCACCAAAGCCAGTCCAAGTCCAAACTTACATATTTTCAAATTTGATTATAATTTCAGTGTTCTTTTATATCTGATTAAATTTCAATCATCAATAGAAATTCGGTTTCAAAATTAATCTATCTCTTTGAAATTTCTTACTATAGGTTTAATTAGGAGATTGAAGCTCTATTTTCATAGATTGTAATAATTTTAATTCATTCGACTATATTGATTGAGCTTATAATTAATACGATGTATTATATATGAAGATGAAGATGAAGACGAGTAACTTGTATGATATAATGTAAATGAATACTCGAGGATATTTTTTATTATGTTTGTATCTGTATCTGTATCTGTATCTATATCTATATTTATACTTATAAATCTCTCTTTCTTTCTTTCCCTATATAAATAATTAAACCAAACCAAATCATTCTAATTCTAACTTAAACATTAACATCAACTTCAAAGTCAACTTCAACCTCACCTTCATAGAAAAGATAAAATGACACTATAAATAAATATCAAACAGACAGATAGATAAACAGGAATTCAGTATCTATTTACTATATATGTCAGACCATACAATCAATATCCAAGAAGATATACTCAAAGCCAAGTAATAAGTATGCAGACATCACTTTCAATTCTATTCTATTCTCTTTCCTCTTGCTTCCCTTCCTTCTCCCTTCAACCAGCCGACTGACTACATACATACACAGTCCAGTCCAGTCCAGTCCAATTCCTCAGTGAATAAAATCCCATTATTGAGACTTTCACCGCCTCCCCTCCCCTCCTCTCCTCTCAATAACCATATCTATCTAGAAATATCCATCCAGAATTGAAATCGTCTCATCTCATCTCATCTCATCCATTACATCGCTGATAGAAATAGAGTACAATAATAATGCATACGAGGTATTTCTTTTCCATACCCTCCATCACCAACCAGGTCATCCTTTTACCTATTCATCCCCACCCATCCATCATTCCATCCCTCATGTATTAGTAACAAGGTAAATAGTATTGTAATGTAACTTTCTCCCATTCTCCTCCTTCCCCCTTTTTGCGCATTCGCTTCCTAAACCAAAACCCAACCAACCTCCGAAAGAGAAAAAAGGAAAAAATCGTTTCATCCTCATCGCATAAAGGCATGCAAAAGGAATGTATTAATTGGTAGTTTAGGTTTTGAAGTGAAAGACCGAAAGAAGAAGTGAAGGAGGTGAAATTGAACCGAATGAATTGAATCTTGTTACATAGGATCTTGATATCCTCCAGTACTCAAAGAAAAAGGGGTTCCAGTTTTTCACCCTAAGCATAATACAAAGCCTCGACGAGATAGATGACTCCAAAGATTAAAAAGGCAATTGCGCCTCCTAATGTTACTACAAAATAATTAGTTTGATTTATTGAAGCATCATGCAGAGAGAAAAACTTACCAACTCTCAAGCTGACCTTGCCAGCAATAGCTCTCCCACCAATAACAGCCACACCAGTACAAACTGCATGTCCACTAACTGCTCCTCCAGTAACCCACCAATAATCCTGACCAGCTGCCATAGCAATGGTAGCAATTTGACTTCTATCACCCCATTCTCCAAGGAAAGTCATTACAAATGTTTGAACCCATGCTGGACTAAGTAATAATGAAAGGAGATTATTCAAACCTCCTGCAGCACTTTTCAATGTTGATCTCTTAGGAGAGGGGGATCGATCTGAAGAAGTTGAAGGACTTCTTGGTGGAGAAGGAAGACGTGATCCTGATCGAGATTTTCTTGTGCTTGCTCTTTGTCCTCCTCCAAGACCCATTTCCAAAGCATATGGGGAAACCGATGAGCGTCTTCTTCCTTGTTGTTTTGCAAGATGTTCTTTTTCTTCGAGTTCCATTTCTACTTCTTTCATTTCTTCAGTTACACCCTCATCTGGACTCATGGCTAAACCTTCTTTCAATAAACGTCCTCCGAAGATCAAGAATAATCCTGCGGCTAGGAAATTGGTAAATCTTTTTGGGATCAAGGTAGGAACTGCATGACCTAATACTGCGGACAAGATGGTCATAGCAATCAATGCGGAAAAGGCGGCGGAGAATACAAGGAGTCTATCGTGCTTCATCGCCATCAATGCTGCAATTAAGAATGTTTTGTCTCCGATTTCAGAGAATAAAATCATTGTAAGTGAAAGAAGATATGAATGTAAAGGTTGAATAAGACCATCATTGCCCTCGCCTTCTAATTCAAGCTTTGGAATACCCTTCGCGTCGGATTTCGTAACATCTAAATGATCCTTGTTGGCAGAATTAGGAATTGGATGAGGATCATTGTGTGTCTTGTCTGGAAGATCTGTAGGTTTGTCCAATCCGAAGTTATCCGTACTACCAGCCTCCTTATCATCAGTAGAACCCTTTTTGATTGTCGAATCTTTCTTCTGCGGATCTTTGATGTCGCCTTGAATTTTTTGTTCAGTATCGTGAGGTATCGGTGGTGCTTCTTTAGGTGACGCAGGTTTCTTTTCGACCTTCTCTCCCGTTTGACTTTCTTGACCCTTTCGTGTCTTATCTTTCTCACTCACACCTCCCTCAGTACCCGTTGTGCCATGTTTAGGTGCTTCTCTACCGGGGTCGTTCATAACTCCGTCGTTGCTTTGGGGGATTTCTTTGCCATGGGCATCAAGCATTGGCTTCTCTTTGGTTGTTTTGGCTGTAGGTGGGACCAATTCTCCATCACTCAGCTTAGAACTGGAAGTTTTGGAATCTTTTGCGTCCTTGGTATCTGCCTTTTCACTTGTTGTAGAGTCCTTCTTGGGGTCCTTTTTGGTGGTATCTACAAAGGGCCCAGCATGTGGTTTTCCATCTTTACCATCGACGGGCGCATCTTTCGTACCAAGGCCGTATGAAGGTTTATTATCGCCAGTAGTTGCAACAGCTGCTGATGGATCAACCTTGTCTAATTTTCCTGTCCGCGCGTCGGTGTCCTTCGAAACGGCAGCTATATTATCTTGTGCAGCGGGAGATAGAGCCAAAGCCAATGATGGCAATAAGAGCAAAAGCAATGGGGATTGCTTTCTCCGGAATCTCATCTTGAATTATATCTTGTGATTGAATTTGGCAGATGTGATGAGGAGGTGGTTGAGATGGATGTAGATGTGGAAGAGGTGTAATCAGGGGAGACCAGGTAGGTAATGTTGGATGTGCGGATGCGTAAGGCGTCAATGGGGGAATTGGATGAGAAAGAGAACCAATGACGTGTCTGGTGGGTTTTAGATGTAAGTTCGATAGTTAATGATTCTTGTGAAATTGATTAAATCGACCTGGAATTGAATTTTCAAAGAGAGGACTGGTGTGAAGAATAAAAAGGTGTACAGAGAAGAAAGGAAGGTTTCAGATGGTAGCAGGCTATCTGTAGTAATAGTCGAATTCGTATGATGGGATGTATGAAGGGAACAGGTAATACGGTAATACGGTAATATTTGTTCAGAGCAACCGAAAGAGGAGACCTTAAGGAAAAGGGATCCGCTCTTTCCTTGTGGCTGATGGTTTTGTAGTCAGCGGGAGTGGTGATTGGTCCAATATTTATTAATAGATATCATTTTCTCACATATTAGCGGTTTTGGGAAGTGCAAGTCCAAGGGGGACGTTTTGGGTGGCTTCGGGGGATTCTTCTGGACCCATAAAGTCTCAAGGTTCGTCCCACACCTGCACCTGGGCAGTTCGAGATAGGAGAAGATGTGAGGCGTTAAAGGCGTGGAGGCGTGGAGGTGAGGCGTTGGTAAGGAAGATCTCAGGAACCGGTGAACCCCTGAACTCGACACGAATGAGAGAGGATATATCATATATCATTGTTGGTACGATCAGTACGGAATGCTCAGTTCGATGAACAGTATAAGCAGAGCAACACTACGAGTACCATATCTAGATAGGCTGAAGGTTCTCAGGAGTAGATGCTCAGATATCTATCCAGATTCCAGGTAATCCCCCCCTGATCCAAGGTTTTCATCAAAGAGTCAGTGATTGACATTGAAGAGGTAAGGGTAAGAACTCTATTTGCATTCTACACATATTGGTTCGTCTAGACCATTCTTTGGAAGCACGAATGCATGTAGATGTACGGAGATGTAAGTAGAGATGGACGTAGAATTGGAGAGTTGAATCGACTGACTGGTAGAAAATGTACTACCCAGATACATCTCTCTCTGTCGTGTATTTGAATTCATGGGATGGGATGGGATTAATAAAGCAGTTTGCTCTACAGAACATGAATTGACAAGGTACACACCTAGGCACCTACCATTCCTTTGAAACTTGCTTTGGTATGTTTTGTGTTCTCATCATTTCCAAATCGAAGGTGGTTTGTCCTTTGGCCAAGAACTATCTGTTGAATTCTTATTACTACCCAATATACACATTTACACTTTCAACATTGCTTTTGAACCCATTCACGATAACAAGGCTAAAAGAATATCTGACACGTGATTGCGCGACTCCACAGCCTTAATACTCAGGGTTAAAGTCGTTCCCCCACTTCCTACTGAACCCTTCACCCGCAGTCTCCACCTAGCAACACAACACAAAACGCGTCAATCCATCCACACAACAGTATCAACTCCTCACATCTACTATAACAAACACCATCGCGAATTTTACGACAAGATATAAATTCTATTGCGCCAAACTCTTTTGGGTACGACTAATCCTTTGATCGTCGCATCAGGATATTCGAGATGGCTCGAACATCTGCGCAATCGGCGTCGCGAGACCTCCCATCTTCACTACAAACCAAACCCGCAAGTCCCATCCGAAGAAACACGCGCACAACTCGTAGCCAAAGTGTAGAATTGGATGCTCGGAGACCTCGCCAAGAAAGTATAGAGTTGGGTGTTCTTAAACCTCGTCAAGAAAGTGTTGAGAGTACGGGTGTTAAAGATGAGCAACAAAATTCTAGGGGGGGTCGCAGGGCTGCTCGCAAAGAAGCACTCAGTCGCAGAGGTTAGCATCCTTTACATTGTATTCTTCGATTGATGCTTACAAATTGTAGAATTGTCTATAGTTGCAGAAGATAGAGAAGTTTTATCTGAGGAAGATGTCGAACAAGCTAAGGTGGACGAGGAGCCTGAAGCTGGTGAACAAGCCGATGATGAGGAGGATCCTGACGCGGGTGAACGGGCCGATGAGGAGGAGGATCCTGAAGCTACCAAGGTGGCAGACCAAGAGGAAGAAGATCTTGACACAACCAAGGTCGCAAGTGGTCAGGAATACGATTCAGGAGACGAAGACCACAGCGAATTCTCAGACGATACGCGTACGACATCACATACAAAACGAGTATTGCAAATCATCAATTCCAGGTCGGCTATTGAGACCCTCCCGGACCTTTACGATACGGCTAAGAACATTATCAACAAATCTACTAAAAAAGATATCCGCCCAAAAGAAATGGCTCGTCATCTTAAAGCTTTGGAATCCCTTTATAATGCACTTGAGGCTTACAAAGAACCATATGGAAGAGAGGAGTTTATTGAAGTTGACATCGTTTTGGAAAAGGTCTCTGGGGCATTAAATGCTACGAGTCTTGGCTCAGGTGATCCCAGTGTTTGGGCTACTCCTTTTGCTGCAATTCTTCAATCAGCGAATCTTGCAACTCTTCTAGGCCAAGTCATTCAACTGCGTGAGGATAATGAAGTTTCACAACAAGATTTGATGTTGTTTCTTCAATCTCTAGAGAAAATATTTCCTCGCCCATTTGTGTCTAAATTTGCCGCACCTGGGTATATGGGATCGGAAAGCAGTAGATTGATCAACGAAACTCACGCTATTATGTTAGAAATACGAACTCAGCTTTTTGAAATTGCTGCACGTCAGTTAGAACCCGGTCCGAATTACAATCCTTACGAACTTCTGAATTCTTGCTTTGAGGGTGGTTTTAGGAAGAAAGACATCAAAACCAGCGAGAGAGTGGACATCATCCGCAGTATGTTTCTGCCTCCAGGCCAAGCAAAGGATTCGGGTAGACATGTCGACTTTGAACGCTTGAATAAATCATTTCCAAGATCCAAATTCTTCAATGACCTTATCGATTATGGGCAAAAGCGCTGGGATGAGCTGGAGATAATCATCGAAAACAAAGGTGGTATTAAGAATGTGATGTTGCCATTTGACGAAATTGTTGACGATATTCAATCGGATGCCGAAGAAGAAAACGTTAAAAGTGGTCAACTCGACTCCGAACCCGAGATTCGTGCAGACTACGAGCCGGAAGTATTAGAACGTGATGGAAGTACGATCTCGGAAAGGGGCCCTCAAACATCTGCACCAAAAGCAAGAAAAGAGTAAGAATTTGTTCATCTTTCATACAACACTTATCATTACATTCCAACAGTTCAACAAAACAAACCCCTGCTAACAATTCCTTAGCTTTCATGACAACCCGAGTGCTATAACGAAGCTTGTCAGTCTCAAAAAGATGGCAGCAAGTCGGAAAAGCGGTGGTATAGAAGTCAGTTCCGCCATTCCAGCTTCGTCACAACCACAACAGCAGGAAAAGGACTTTGAAATTACAAATAATTTCAAGAAATACAGCGATTCCCAGAATAAAGAAAATAAAAGTCCTGAACAACCGCAGGGATCTCGAGGTCGTCCATTGATAACGGCCACTACAGCGCGTAGTGGAATGTATAGGAAGCACGCAAATGCTCAAAAAGTGGTGTGGATGGAAGACAGCCAAGGGTTTCCCATAGATTCTCAGGCAGATGACCCGGGACCATCTCAGCCAAGAAACAACAAGCGCAAAATCCCTCCTGCAGACCTTCAAGCGGACCTTGAAGTACCTCAACTATCCCAACCAAAAAGCAACAAGCGTAAAGCCGGCGATGCAAAAATTCTGTCGGATGATGAAGACCACAACTCAGATGACGACTTTGAAACCGATCAAAGGAATATGAAGCCCCGGCGTATAATTTCTGTACCTAAATCTTCCGCCCGGCCCAGCAAACGAGCACGTACCGAAAAGGGTGAAAGTTCTCGAGCACAACATTCGCCTAGTATAAAAAACTCTGAAGCCTCCGCATCACCTGAATTTCAGTCAGATGACGACAATCTTAGTGAAGATCAAGGCTTTGAAGCCGATAAAAAGTCACCTAAATCTAAGGCTCAACGTAGCAAAGAAGCACGTACCGAAGTTGGTGAAAGCTCTCGAGCAAAGATTCCACCTCGAAAACACAGATCTCCATCACCAATTTTAGACTTTGAGAATAATGATGACGAACAAAATGAAGAAGCCCTAGAACAAGAGATCCAACACAGGGAAGAACTATCTCGATTAGCTCAAGTTCCAGACGAGAACGAAGGTAGTGTACAATTACCTCAGGATGATCCTCCACCCACTGTCCCACATTCATTTACCCAAGCTAGCGCTCATGCAAATGTAAGAGCACAAGCAATTAAGAATGGTTTTAGTGGACCACAAACTCGTACGCCATGGTCTGATGAAGATACACAACGTCTTATTGACTACATTGGCGATCTCGGTCCATGGTGGAAAGAGATTGAAACAAAACAAGATGAATTTGAACGTGATAATATCACTCAGGTCAGTTTGAAAGACAAGGCGAGAAATATCAAAGTTGACATGTTACTGTAAGTGGAATTAACCCTGACCCTAAACTTAACCCTAACCCTTGTACGATGCACATGTCGATCTCATAAGTACTAATATATATTGGAATCAATACAGAGCTGGCCAAACACTCCCACGAAATTTCACAGGGGTAAAACTCAATGCAAATTTAATCAAGAGGGTCAAGAGAACATGGCCTGATTATGATCCTTATACCGATACGGGGTACGGAACATTCTAAATATAATCATCGATCATCATATAATAATCAAACGCCCTTGCTTCCAATAGCAGTAAGGTTGATGAGCATTTGGAGTCGAACAAAGGCGATCCACTGAGAAGGAACTTTTATATCCTTCAACTCGGAATGCGCTTTATGAAATGGGATAGGATAAGCCTTTTTTGGGGTACGTGTATTTACCAATGGTTGATGTGTTTATAAGGGGAGTTGAATATCTTGGGTTGACTGTAATTATGGCGTCTTTGGGGGTGGATGGCGTATTGGATGGGTGAATGAATACCTATGATATGTTATGTTATGTTATGCTATGGGTTGAATATGATTTTGGTTTTGGTTTTGGTTTTGGTTTACGGGCGCAATACTATGTTTATTGAGGGATCAGCATACCTAGGTAGCTTTCTTTATTGGTAGTTGAGGACGGGGAGTTTGGGGTGGGTTCGGATGATATGAGATGGGATGAGAATATATTCTCTTTTGATACTTTTGTAGTAGTGATAATTTTATACACTTTTTTCTCATGTATGGTTGGTTGATGGTATAGGTATTTACTTACTTTGAGTGAGTGATGAAAAGAGGATGTGAGATATGATTTGATGTGATTTGATGTGATTTGATGTGATTTGATATGGTATGATATGATATGATATAGTATAATATTCTAGAAAGTTGAATGGGGGTGAGGATGGAAGGGCAGGAGGAAAGAAAGAAAGAAAGAAAGAAAGAAAGAATGAATGAATGAATGAATGAGCAGAGTGTTATTTATATACTTGTACATTATACTATATCTGTTCATATATACATCTGTTTAGATAGATACATAGATATATAGGAAGAGGAAGAGGAAGAGGAAGAGGACTAAATAATGAAATGAAACGAAATGAGATGATGAGATGGTGAAAGATAGTAAGATAGTAAGATAGTAAGATAGTAAGATAGTAAGATAGTAAGATAGTAAGATGATATCTTTGAGTTGAATGGTGAGTGAGTGAGTGAGTGAGTGAGTGAGTGAATGATTGATTGTATTTATGGTTTTACACTTCAAATTTTATACTTTATACTCCATAAGAAAATGGCAGGAAAGACAGGAAAGACAGGAAAGAAAAGAAAAAAGTATAGATTTAGTTTTGAATATGAATTTATTTCTTCCATATTTCAATTGTTATGTTTGATGTATAATATATACCCAGGATTAGAATTCATCCACCTCATATCCCAATCCAACCCAATCCAATCCAATCCCATCCCAATATCCCAATCCCGTTCCAAATTTCGTAGACGTGGTCAGTTGTATATTCAATTCGGATTTCTCTCCCAGTCCTCCATACCCAATTTCCAGTTTCCAGTTTCCAGTTTCTCACTAGCGAATAACTTGCTGAAGTTAACTGACCACACAAATAAACCCCCATCTCCTCTCTAACAACACCTCCCTCTACTTCAATCTCCCAAACTCTGTATCGATACTAGATCCCAGACCACCCTCCATATTCGAATCTCCCCATCCAGTTTCAAAGCCCACCGTCCCATCACCTCTCACAACCTTTCCTCTATCCCATTCCCTTCCCTCTCCCTTCCCCTTCCACTTCACATCCTCTTCCCTCTTCTCACCTCCCCTCTCCCATTTCTTAACTTCTTCTTCCGAAAACCCTGCATCGCGTAATCGATTCGCGCCTTGCATTTTCCATTTCTGTCGATCGCGCAGAGCTTCTAATGCTTGGTCCCAATCTTCTCCTTCCCCTCCTGCCTTGTCAAGATTATCTTCGAGTTGCACATCGCTTTTGGGATCATAGTCTGCATGAAATCGGGAAT
The DNA here is from genome assembly GCA_014898285.1 of Botrytis aclada. Taxonomy (NCBI): domain Eukaryota; kingdom Fungi; phylum Ascomycota; class Leotiomycetes; order Helotiales; family Sclerotiniaceae; genus Botrytis; species Botrytis aclada. The sequence continues at coordinate 264,785 of RCSV01000001.1, read as the reverse complement.
CCATTGATGTAGAACCGAGGGATATAGCGCCACGACCACGGATTCGAAGAGGTTGTTTTTCGTGGGCGGGACGAGGTCCGATTATTGAGTCTAGGGGGTCGGAGTCGGATGATTCTGCATTTGGAGATGGGCGTCGCTTGGGATGGGATGAGGAATGTTTATGTGATCTCGAGGAGGATTTTCTTTCATCTTCCGAGGGTGGTGAAAAGGAGCGTTTTCGAGAGCGACGGGGTGATGGATCTCGGTCTCGGTAAGTTGATTCTTTACTTCGATGTTCTCGAGGTGAACCTGATCTGTCTCTTTCTCTATATCTTTTCCTCTCGTCCCTTGTGCGCTCTCGATCTTCGGAAGTACTTCTTCTTCGTCTGTGTTCTCTTCGTTGAGATTGACGATCTTCTTCCGAGTCATCGTCTTGGTGTTTTCTCCGCCTGTCTTTGGATTTTCGTTTATCCCTGTTGACCTCCTCATCTGGGCCTCGATCTTCACCACGTCTCGATTCCCTCCTTCGATGACTTATCAATTCCGCAGAAATATCGATATCTTTCCTATTCCTCCTTCGATTACCATCTTCCTCATCCCTCACTTTCCTAATCTTTGCACTTTCTCCCGCGCGCGACGAATCTTCCCTCTTCTCACTTCCCCGTCCTACATCCCCCCCTTCCCGTTTCCTCTTCACCGGCCCTCCTAAAATCGCCTTAATATCCCCCAATTGCCTCTTCCTAATATCCGTCGGCGCAACCGTTCTCTGTCTTGTACCGCCCGATAAACTCTCCAATCTCGCTCTTGCCTCTGCGGCTTCTTTGGCTAATAATGCGCTATTATGATTATCCGTATCTCTGATAATATTTCGCAAAAAACGAGTGTTGGGTTTAGGCTTATTGGGAGGTGGTTTGGATGAGGGGGCGTAAGCTGAGAGACCCATGGATGAATACTTTATAGAACTAGATTTTGCGTCGGCGGCAAGAAGGGAGGCGACATAGTCATCTGTTAGGTAGGTATCGTTTGCCATCCTGTGGTGGGTTGTGCGATAATGTGGTGTCAGGCTGAAGTTGTAAGGCGATGTCGATGTCGATAATGGAAGTCGAGGATAGAAAGTATTGTTGTGATTCTTATAGTATTTATCAAATGATATTGCAGGTATGATACCTAGGTAGCCGAAGCAAAAATATGAGCCAAAGAAAAAGTGAATTGAGATATCTTGAAACAAAAATAATGTGAAGAAGAAGTATGTACAGTTGATCTGGAAGTTGGAGCCTTGTGGTTGCTATCGTATTTTCCAAGATATGATATACTGACACCATAATCGGATAATGGAGAATACTTACCACCAGATAACACGAAGAGAAAAAGAATATATCCGAAAAGGGGTGTGGATTTATATCATATTGTCACCGCATGGCAGAATAATTCAAAGTAAACAATGCGATGCGACAGACACCCCTCCGATTAAACATCTCCAAAAGAAACAAAATCAGCAACTGCAGAGACATTCATCTACAAAGGTAGACTTCTACATCATTCTTCGAGACACTGGTATTCATCCGAAACTCTCTCCTCTCAATCGCCCTCAAATACAAAAAAACAACAACTCTCCTCCTCCTCCTCCCACCATGGCGCATTCACCCCAAAGCACTCTCACCACTCTCCACAAACTCCAAAAATCCCACGAACTAAGCATCATCAAACTTTCTGAACCAGTTTCCGCTCCTTTAAAATCTGGCTCTCGTACATCCAATGCCTCCGCCGCAGATACTCTTGAGAGTCCTTCCCCTGCGAGTTTAGAAGCCGATTTGGCGCATTACAAGGTATATTCTTCTGCCCCCTTTTCTTTCCCTTTCTCTTCTTTGTTTATATTCGAGATATCTCGAGCGCAGCGAGCTATGGGGGTCTGGGGGCTTGCCCCCATAAATCATTCGATTTCAATGACGCGCTTTACAGGCCATCTGGGAATTTTAAAATTGGTAGACGAGAGCTGTGGAGGCAGATATTTGGACCATATAGACAAATGACGCTCCGCTGGTCCTCCGGGGGCCACTGCCGTGGGGGCAGAATAATCGAAAATACAAAAGCACAGGAGACATTGCCAGAGAAGCCATTTGCTATGGAGATAGAATACTAGCCCCAAAACACTTACTGATAATTCTCAACAGGAACTTTTCTCCAAACTCCGCTTTTCATATCTCGAACAAGTCACGAAAGAAAAATTCATCCGTGCCATTGTGGGAGATCCTCCTTTGGTAGTTGAACACCAAGAAAATATTGATTTAGAAGCTTCTCTCCTCATTTCCAAGACCTCTCTCAAAGCCCAAAAAGTCGAAGTCGCAGAACTGGTTGAGGAATTGGAGAAAAGAGGTAGAGAATTGTGTAAGAAATATGAACATATTCAGCTGCAAACAAGACAATTGGAGGAATTGCCCAAGAAGATTGAGGGGTTAGAGGAAAGTATCAGGATTTTGAAGGAAGAGAATGGATCGAGTGGGGAAGGGTCAGGAAATCAAAATCTTAAATTGGGGCTAGATAAAACGAGGGAATTGGTAGAGGAGAGAGAAAAGGAAAGGAGAGAATTGGATAGACAATTGGAACAACTGCAAGTCCTAGTTCCGAGAAAAAATAAAGAGGCAGAGAGGTTGAATGCGGAGTTGATACCGCTAGAAGGGAAGAGGATGACGAGTGTAGTGGCTGCGAAGGAGGCGAAGAGGAGGAAGGAAGAGGGGGCTGGTGGGGCGGGAGATGATTTGGAGGAGAGGGGGAGGTGGTGGAGGGGTGTTGAGGGAGGGTTGAGAGGGATGCTGGGGGTGGGGGAGGAAGCGTAGACTTGGAGATCGCTTGTGTTTGAGGAGTTTCTGGGAATGTTGGATATTGGGAAAGGGAAAGGGAAAGGGAAAGGGAATCGGAGTTTTAGTGTTAGGAGTTTATGGCTAGCTGCTAGGACTAGGATTAGGATTAGGTTCGCTTGACTTGAGATATCTCTTTTTATATTGATCTCCAAGCGAGGTAGTTATTTGAGGAATATCTTATTTTCACGTTTTAGACCGAAGTCACATTCATTTATTCATTCATTCATTCATTCATTCATTTGCATGTGAGCTCCGAATCATCAATGGTTGTGAATGAGTGTATATTCTAATTTTGGATTGTTTGGACTATGATCGTAGGCATGCATATGGAATGAAAACAAGAAAGGGAGTTCTCATTAAGGAGTCAATGTATGGTTAGGAAATCCGTGGAAGACGGGAGGGGAGTAAGGGAAGAATGAGTTGTGAAGTATGTACCCTTTACTATTGTACTTGATAGGGAGATAGATAAAGGGGAGGGGGAGGAGGGGAGGCATAAGAACAGAAAGCGGATGGAGAATGTGTGAGTGAGGTGAATTTGTAGGATTGATGGTTTGGGAAGTTTGGGAAGTTTGGGAAAATGGGAAGATTGGGAGAAAGAGAAAGAGAATATTGGGAGATAGGGGTGGATATAGATATGAATATGGATGGAGATTAGAGGATAGGATAATTGAGGTTTCTAGAGGGTTAGATATAGGGAAAAATTTCAAATGGTGATTGGGGATTTGCTGCGAGTAGTTCAAACAGCTATCGATGTCTTGCTGATCGAGTTCGATGCTGGATTGAAGGGTTGGGGATTGAAGTGGTGGGATAATTAGGAAAAGTGTGTTTTGTTTGGATGAGTTAATGGAAGCGAATTGTCGGGTTAAGGGATGTGGAAAGATGATTATGGTGGATGGAACTTCTTTCCGTGAAGTATTTATACGCAACTCATCGATTTTCATACCGCAGATCGTGGGTTGAGAGATGGGGATGGATGGAGGAGAATGGGCAGACGACAGTGTGTGTGTGCGCGCGTGTGTGTGAGATTTTAGGGAATGGTTGTTTGGAACATGTGGATGATGAGAGCAGATAATGAGGTGTTCTGGTGAGTTATTGGTATTGTGTTTATCGAGCTTTGAAAGTAGAAATGAGGGATGGATAGGAAGACTATGGAATGATCGTGTGCATTAAAAGGCTAGTTGTAGATGGGAAGAAGAGTGAAAATCAGGTAATGTGAAGGTTTGGCAATCGCTCAAAGCTTTAAGCATCGAGGGTCGGAAACTATTGAGGTTGTGTGTCTTGATTTTCATTCCGACGGAGAGATAGGTAGTGGAACGGATGAAGTGATGAGAGTGTTGGAATGGGATGGTTGTCGGTTTGGAGGGGGCGAGGCTTAGAATAAACGTGGGATTTAGTTATGTGCCATAGGACCATTCGGAAGTTACTGGCTCTCGAATTATCAAGTCTGAAGATACCAGAGTTGTATTTTAAGCAATGCAACTAAACGATTAAAGGAGATATGATTTGAAATGAAATTGTTAATGGTTGCTCAGATAGTCAGGACTTTCCTTATGCAAGAAGCCGCTCTATCTGTCGAGTTTGCCAAATATCTCGGCTAGAAACCATTTCATCTAATTTGGAAGACGATAATTTGGGACAAACATTGGTCACTCGACCTTATGTTACTTATAAAACAAAAAAGGATCGGAAGAAAGAGTTACTAACATAGATAGAGACATACGCAATGTACGCTTGAAATACCTCGCTGCAAATGCATGTGAACTGAAACCTCCAACGTAAACTGCAAACCACTCTACGATTGCATATTTCTCAAATAAAGTATCAAACAATAGACGAACATCTTATCAAAGTAAGCAAGTCTTACTCCTCGTACCCACTCGCATCGGATAGACAAGTAGTATTACCCCGGAAATTTCGTCTCGGTATTGTCCGAGAGGCAATGATTGGAAATCTGGGGTATAACAAATACGATGGTTTCAGAAAACGTGCGGCATAGAGAGGCGTGTCTTACCTGGGTATGCATTGATGTCAGATTGGGGAGAAGAGTGGATACTTCCTGTGAGCGAAAAAGTAAAAAAACAAGGAGGAAGCTGGTTGTCAGGCTTGTGCATGATGGATGGAGAACAGATGACTTGTGATCAGCTGGGTGTTTGGACGTTGGATTCTCCACTGTGAAGTTATGTTCCACTCTATGCATTGAGGATTTGAATTAGAAGACTTGGAAGAGGGGTGGGAAGAAATGAGAATAGATAGATAGATGGTGAGCACTTGAGTGGTAAATCGAGATTGGAGTATTGTACTTTGTACAGTGATTGTACAGACGATAATGTAGAATGAATCAAGTAAATCGCGCATTTGGAGATAGGCATTACTCGAAGAGAAAGTCCTTTTTGTACATCCACATGTAGTTCAATTTCTTGAATATATCAAATACACACAAGGTAGTAGTAAGTAGATGTGTTCTTCACGAAATGATGAGATGAGAAGCAGTTATGCATAGAGAATGATTAAATCTCGGATAACCCCATTATTGGGTTGGGCAACATCAAGTACAGACGAGACGAAATAGGCAATTTTGTTTATATCGTAGCCTCCCCAACCCACAACCCACAACTAACTCACAAGACTTTCTTGGCCAACAAAGGCGTAAATATCGGGAAGCGCGCGTTATCTGCCAAATACTTGGGAGTTGCGACAGAGATGCACGGTGTAACCAAGATGATTGAATACCTAGTAGATATCCACTCCTGCAAGTAGGATGCCAAATGGATGCAAGATGATATAGTGACACTGTGTGAGGTGAGCCAGACAAGGGTTTAATGGGAGGCTTGAAGAAGGAATGAGGCTTAAGATCTAAACAGATCTTCGTATAAGCTCCGTTTGCTTTTCTTAACCCTGTACAGAATAGCTCCTAGACGGTTGCACACATCATTATCCACAACCCCATCATCATCTCCAACCACCAACATCAACATCACAACATTAACTTCACGCAGAGTCCAAACCCCCGTATATTCATCATCTACCTTGGAATTCGGTCATCGTGCTCAGTACAACTGGAGTCAAGCCAACATGCGCACAACATCCTCACATCTTCAACCACTCAAAATCCTTTTCCCACTTTCCAAACTTGCGCGGCGCTTATCTTTTACCTCTTTATCGGATTACCTAGAGACTTTTGTCTTACAATCCTTAACCTTATTGCTCCACCGCCATTGTGTCTCCATCATTTTTGAACATTGGTGGCCTCTGTGGCGCTCTATTTACCCCATATGACCTTTCTTTTACAATCTCAGGGTCCTCTTTTCTGCCACAACATGATGTTATCGACGGTAGTTGGTAGACTAATCATGTAGTAGTGTTGTACTAACCTGGAATGAATCTTCAATGCTTGAGCTGAAGTTGTGATTTTTGTCGTCATTAAATGTTGGATACCTAGGTAGATGGTGAGTAGGTAGTAGATGGTAGATGGCAGACAGTAGATAGTAAATAATAGATAACAAGTAGTAGGTAGTAAGGAGTAAGTAGTAGATAGCAAATAACAGATGTTAGAGAGTAAATGGTAAATAATAGATAGTAAATAGTCGATAATAGCATCTACACCGCCTAATTAAATAAAAATGAAGGGGTTAGAAAAATGATTAGACGATTAAACGATTAAACGATTTCTTGATCATCCAACCCCTCATCCTTACCATCTCATCCATACCATCAAGGTAACTAGGTCAAGTATAAAGTATATCTCTTATATTAATTTCTCCCCAAGCTCTTTCCTTTTTCCCTTATCGCTTGTATCTTATTTGTACAAGTATATAGTTGCTTGGGAAATTCTCCGATCTCCTAAAAAGATCTTCATTTCGCATACTCGTATTGTTATATATGCATGTGAGGAAAGTCGACTTTCTGACATCTGACTCCTTCATTGCCCCTCCATACTTTATCTACCTACCTCCCTACAACTTTCTTACTTTCTTCTTTACTGTCCTATAAATCAACATTCCTAGAATCATCTCGGAGGGAGTGTTGTTTTCATAATTTACTGCGGATATCTGTTTCCTACAAATTGGTTCGGTCCGAGTACACCGACACCTTAGTTACTTCCAACCAGCCTCGTCATAAGGCAGGTGAAGCCCATTTGCCCCCATTTGTTTTCTTCGATCGATCCCTAAGAACCACCACATTCTGGATATGATATAGAGATCTTTCCTTCTCTATCAGTTCCGATCATCAAAATGGGCGACGACTCACATGCAGAAATCTCTCCGCGGGAAAGACCTTCTGAACCACACTCATTTTCCGCTCGAGATTACGCGGCAAATACTCCAAGCCATGAAAAGGAAGATGGAGATTTGAATGACTCAGATGTACCTCGACCTTCGAAATGGAGAATGGGAATTTTGAATGTACCAGATACCCATGAAGTTCCTGGTGAGATTTCCAAACAATCCCTCAGGTCGCATATTATCTAACAAATCTATTCCCCAGGTTCGATTCTCCTTCTCACAGGCAAACGAAATGAACCATTAGGTTTACGAAATGCCCCAGCTAGAACTTCAACATCTACACTTCCACCTCAAACTCCATATGATAGAAGTCGTGCTGCTTCAACTCGGTCGGAAAAGAAATTGACAAAAGATGGGTCAACTGTTTTAGATCCGCAACCAGAAGAATCAAGTAATGATCCTCTTAATTGGCCAATGTGGAGAAGAGATGCAGCATTACTCTCCCTCGGATTATATTGTATGTTGGGAGGTGGCATGACACCAATTTTAGCTGCCGGATTTACAAATGTCGCGAATACGTACGATGTTACAACCGCTGATGTTGCACTTACTACCGGATTGTATATGATGGGTCTTGGCGTTGGTTCAGTATTTGCTTCTCCAACAGCAATTTTATACGGGAAACGTCCAGTTTATCTTGGTGGCGCAATTCTTTTCATCCTTTCTTGTATATGGTGCGCTCTCTCGCCAACATATATTTCCCTTCTCATTGCCAGGATCGTTCAAGGTATTGCACTGAGTCCAGTAGAATGTTTGCCATCTGCCACGATTGCAGAGATTTTCTTCCTACACGAGCGTGCTTATCGAATCGGAATTTATACCTTATTACTGCTTGGTGGAAAGAATTTGGTACCACTCGTTAGTGCTGTCATTATTCAAACACTTAGTTGGAGATGGGTATTTTGGATTGTTACCATGATCGGTGCATTTTGTTGGATACTACTCTTCTTCTTTGTTCCAGAAACATTCTGGGATCGAACGCCAAGACCTAAAAGACCAAGATCGAGAAGTCACAGCAGAAAGGGTTCTAACATATCACAAATGATTCATACATTTGGAGGTCTCAGACACTCATCATCCAAAGTACATGTTGCTGCAGCTCATCAACTGGATGGAACTGAAGGGGATCAACATCAACAAGCAGTCCGATCTCCACAAGTTCAGCAAATGAGACCAGCTGAACCAACTCGAAGCATGCATGTTGGTTTTGTTCCGGATGACATGCATTCCGATTCAACTTCGACGAAAATTGATGACGAAGAGAAGGAAGAAGATATCGATGCTATTACTAGACCTACAAGTCCTCGGACCAGACCCAATCACTTGGATCGCGAATGTAAGATCTGATCTTCTCATAAAATTGAGACATTAAGCTAACAACTTTCTGTAGTCCGTGTTTCATTTGATCCTAGTACAACTCGACCAGCTACTCGTGATCACGACTCTGGACATCCGGAAGAAATTTCGACTTCAACAGGTGTTGCTACTTCACACAACTCCAATTCACCTCATTATAGTAATATCGAAAAGTCAGGAGGAAATCATGTCGATCGTGGTCGTCCAATCGAAAGAAATCTTTCAAATGCAACTCTTCGAGATGCTGAAGAAGGAGTTTCAGTTCGTGAACCATCTCTTGGACCACAATATACGCGAGAACTTCGAGAAGCTCCTAAACAAACTTTTGTACAACAACTTAAAGTTTGGTATGGTCGTTTGAGCAAAGATAGATGGCTTATAGTAGCTTGTCGACCTTTTATTCTCTTCACATATCCGGCTGTCCTATGGTCTTCAATTGTGTATGCTTGTTCAATTGGTTGGCTTATCGTTCTATCCGAATCCGTTGCTGTTATCTATAGAGATAAACATACATATAATTTCTCCGCTTTATCAACTGGATTAATATATCTCTCTCCTTTCATAGGTGGAGTTCTAGGTACGGCGGTGGCGGGAAAAGTAAGCGATGTCATTGTCCGGGCAATTTCCAGAAGAAATGGAGGTCTCTACGAACCGGAATATAGACTTATAATGGCAGCTCCAGTCGCATTAACCACAGTAATTGGTCTGATGGGTTTCGGTTGGTCTGCTCAAATACATGATAATTGGATAGTTCCAACTATCTTCTTCGGAATCATATCTTTTGGTTGTTCATTGGGTTCGACAACGGCGATTACGTTTTGTGTGGATTCTTACAGACAGTATGCTGGTGAAGCATTGGTGACATTGAACTTTTCGAAGAACATCTTTCATGGATTGGTTTTTTCATTGTTCTTTACGGAGTGGCTAGAGAGGGATGGAAGCAAGAAAGTATTTATTTGGTTGGGGGTTATTCAGTTGATTCTAATGGCTGCAAGTGTGCCAATGTATATCTTTGGAAAGAGAGCGAGGATGTGGACAGTTAGAAAGAACTATATCGAAAGGTTCGGGGCGAGGTGGGGGAAATAGATCTGAGAAATAATAACCTCAAGTGTTTGGATGTGCATTCAGCTTGGGGGTTGGATAAGAAAGAATGACGGGAAAGATGAGTAGATCACCAGAACATCTTTATTATTTCCGGTTGGTTTAGCGATGGTGTTTGGTATCGGTCTTTTTTTACATATATCACGGATGAGGAGTTTACATTTTTGATGAAAGGTTGTACAGAGATTAAGAGGGCTCTGATACACCGGTATACATACATATTTGTTTAAATGTTTTGTTTTGATACCAATTGTTTCGCGTTGGCAGTTTAAGATGGATGGGATACAATGGAATACAATGGGAGCCGGAGAGAAGGGTAAATTGTTATGAGGAATTGTAATTGGAGGAACTTTTGCGATGATACCATGGATTATTATGAGGAAGATGGGATGAGATGGGATGGGATGGGATGGCATTACCTAAATGAGTACCTGAATTGAAGACATGAATACATGAAGAGATGGATACAATAGAATAGAATAGAATAGAATCATTTCTCCTAAGTACCTGTTTTGTTTAATGACTAAGCTCATGAATGAGATTTGTATGTAAGTACAAGGAGTTGAAATTAGGTGGAGATTAGAGTAGAGGTTATAGTTGGAATCATAGTTGGAATTATAGTTGGTTTTGTATTTTAAGATTGTATTTAAGATTGTATTTAAGATTGTATTTAAGATTGTATTTAAGATTGTATTTAAGATTGTATTTAAGATTGTATTTAAGATTGTATTTAAGATTGTATTTAAAGCAAAGATATGACTAGAAGTCGAGATGGGCTTGATAAGGAATAAGGAATCGAGAGGAATTTAGCGTGTGTTTTGTGGATGTGGATAGGATGAAGATGGGATATGGGGGGTGGGATATGGATATGGATATGTATATGAATATGAATAGAATGTAGATATAAGAGGTGGGATGTCAAATATAGATATGGGTGTGGATATAAATTTAAATCTTTATTTGAAAAAGATACAAAGACGCAATACCAACGATACATAGATCCCAAATGTCTCATTATATTCTATCTCAAGAGCTAGCTATTCTATGGAAGAAAATAAACTTTGAATGAGGGCTACTCAAAAGAGCTAGGCTTGTTTGTATTTGTTAGGGCTTCATATAGTGGCTGTTGAATTGATGTCATTCGTTATGTTTACACAGTAAAGGAGGTGTGGATTGTTGATTGTGGATTGTTGATTGTGGATTATTGTGATGTGGTGGTGTGGTGGTGTGATAATGGTGTGGTAACGATGTTTTGGGTGCTTTGTTGGAGGCGGGAGGGGAAAGGGGGTGGTGGGATTCAGATGGTGGGATTGGGAATGGGGGAACGAGGGGAGGAGGGTGAGGAGGGTGAGGAGGGTGAGGAGGGAGGATGAAGGATGGAGTTTACGAATTATAAATAACAAATCATAAATAAAGACAGAGTTTGTAAATGAAGTCTATAAATGCTAGTTATTAGATATTGAATAATTAATGGTGAATAGTGAATAGCAGATGTTGGATAGGGGTTAATGAATGGAATTTAGGGGTTGGGGAATGTTTATGTATAGTTAGATGTGGAGTTTGATTTGAATTTGCGGAGGGGGAGAATGAGGGAAAGTTGGAGGAGGATGATGAAGGGCAAGGTGTAAGGAGGATGAGAAGGGTAAAGAGAGAAAAATGGCTATGGAGGAGGGAATGGGGATGGAGTTTGTGAGTGTAGGGAGCAGTAGACGGGCTAGTCAACAGGATAGTAAAGAAGAAGAGTATAAGAGGATGAAGGCGAGGAGATTGTTTGTTTCATATGATATAATTCTAATGAGGGGTAAATGTATAACTCAATCGGGAAACGGAGGCGAGAACCCTATCTATCTATAAATATAATGATCACTGAGTGCGTGCTCAGTTTTATCAATTGAACAACACCGAAAAAGCAAAGAAAAATGCTATAGGAAAGAAATGCCGATTTGTATTTATCTCTTGGTAGTCTCTCCTATGTTCTAGCTCATTCCTTATAACTATGAAGGTAGGGTCTTCATACTCTTCAAGTATCGGCTATTTGTTGTTGTTATTCTTGACTCACTTTTTATATCTCATTTAAACAGTGATTTATTTTTACAGCAATGGTGTGGAGAATTTGTCTCATCTCATCTTATTTCGTTTTTTTCCGCATCGAAGTTCGAGAAGGTGATTGTGCTTAGTTTTCTATTTCATAGATATCTGTCTACCTTTAAGAATACTCAGACACAATGTTTGTCTGTCCGCACTTGCATCTGATCGAGCAGAGAATCTATAAGTTTGTGGATGAAGAAGGGGAAGAGGTTTTATATCTGGGGACGAATCGGGAGAGTAAGAAAAGGGGGGGTAGATACCAGATAGGAAGGTGGACGTAGGAAGTGAATGAAGAGTAAATCAATGGGCGAGGAAAGAGGTGAATATCCAGACTGGAGAATTCTCACCAACGTCAATTCCACAGGAGTACTTCCATTACATTCTAGTTATTCACGCTGGATCGACCCAGGCTCAGAGGGTTATAAATAGCTGAAAGGGCGAAGACATCGACCCCAAAGAAGCTGCATTACTTCTGAAAACGAAGAAATTCGAGGCAAGCTACGCATTTTGCTGGTGTGGGAAACTGGGAGGGAGATTTAAAGGGGGAAGTGGAGTTTGGTTATTAGGTTGTTTTTTGTTATTGTTTTTGTTTTGAATTTAACTGGTTTTTATTGGGAAGTTTTTGATAATGATGATGAAAATTTGAATATGCTGTCAAATTCTTTTTATAATGGAGGGATGATAGATACGCACAGATAGATGTTTTACTAGAGCATTGTGATCAAAATTCCATTCTGATTGTTGAAACGTCCATGTTTGGGACTAGTATTGAGAGCTGTCTTGTCTTCAAAACAAACGCCATGACTATCATTTAGTTGTGTCCTATCTAGAATGCTTGGAGAGGTGAGTGTTCAGAGAGAGGAAGCTTATATATATCTTGGTAGGTGGGTATGGGATTGAGGTTTCAGAACGAGGGGTTTGTGAGTGAATAGATTTGTAGGGCGAGAGGTGATGGTGGATGAGTGAATATCCGAATCCGAGACATTGCGAGGGAAGGACGAAGTTTCGAGAGGGAAAAGAGATCGAAAACTGTATATTGATATTCACTCTCGCTTGAATTATCGGATCTTGAACGTGTGGTATTTCAATTTATTTTCTTGAAAGAAGAAAGAAGAAAGCATCTCCGACGTTTCAGTCATAAGCAAATTGTGTTTAAAGACTGGAAGTAAATACCTATACATTTTAGATGAAGAAAGGAGGTTGAACGAAACAAGGGGGGTTTGTCTATTTTTTATTATTCTTGTGTTGCCTAGGTATTTATACGCTACTCGAGTGAGTGTTTGATCCGAAATATCTAGTCTGCAAAACTAAACATGGAAATCATTCATCGCTTACGCACATTTTCTTCTACTTTCCTTGCGCTTCCAGCAGCAAAACCATAGAGCGAATAGGGGCTGGAAGGGTGAATTGATAACTACATTTTGGTTTTGAGAGAAAGAAGATGAAGAAAAAGAAGAAGAGATGGGAAAAGATTGCGTTATTCACTCAGTGCTGGATAAACGTTTCGAGGAATTCAATATTTAAGAGTGCAGTTGATGGATGCTAGATTCTTCAGCTATTTCCAAAGATTTAGACGACAGCGACGAGGGGAGAAATTGAAGTGTGCGGAAAGCCTCAATTCTCTCGTTGATGAGGAATTCATGAGGAATTTATATGGAAAATTGGAGGATGGACCAGGGATTAATGTTTGTTACTCGCGTTACGCATAAATCTCATCTCAAAGTAAATATTCAGGAGATCGACAACGACAATGTCATTGTCGTCGAGTTTCTGAAATACTTGATATGTATGATATTCATTAGTGATACAGCTTCACATGCACACATCCAAACTTAACGAAACTCCAACGTAGAGATAACTCGCATCCAGAAGTCTCAAATAGATACTCATCGACTCTGAAATAATAAAAGATATTGAGATCTACTACCACAATAGTCCATGAAGTTTTGGTTGTAAGCGTAATTCTAGCTTTGAGGAACCAAAAAAAGAGAGAGGTGAGGAGCTTCTGATATAAACATGTAATAGGTATAGAAACAAGTGGAGATATGGGATATCGGGAAGGGGGAGGGGATAGGAGTTACGCAGGAAGAAAGAGCGAGGAATTGGTGAATCATCGATTGGGAGAATAGATACCAAACGCACGTGGTGAGAATATGATCTACACTATGTCTGAATTTTGCCTAATGGGCTATGATAATTGGATTGGGTTCAATTTCTTATTCACTGTGGGATTGAACTTTTATGGCTAAGGGTGATGTATTAAAGCAACCTTGGAACCTCCAGAGTTTGGAACTTTAACAATACCATAGCACTTCTCAGGATGAAGTCAGGGAGATACCTATTCAAGCTTGCGGAAGCAGAAATTTCTTGTTGGCTTCTGTGAATGTGAGTTTGATCGAGAGATAGAAAGATGAGAAATGGAGATATGTAGGATGAATTTTGTTACGAAATGATGATGAGGTATGATTGTTGTCTTTCACTCTTATTACCGTCACTAAGCACCGCGTAAAGACACATATGAGATAGATTGTTAAGCAATACTGTATAGGAAAACTGTCAATTAAATGCGATTCAAGAGTTCAGATAAAATGACTTACCAACAACACTAGATTGACAGAAACATCTCAAAAGCTTTGCAACCCTTCACCCATGAAAAATGATACAACTTTGGTCCTGATTGTATCTAGGACAACCAGGTTGATCGATGCAGTGCTTTTAAAGACCAACATGGGGCATTTCTTGAGTGTTGGGAAGAGGAGCAAGGAGAGCATGAGCGGGGTTATCGATTGGAAGTGAATAAATACTGACATAAATAGATACATGGCAGGAACTGACTAAAGAACCTGCCCACAGTCTCCTCATTCTTGATATTACTAGTGAATCCAATCCACCCAGCACGCACTGGCTCCAAAAGCACAAGTACTGTGAAAACCTGCTCCGATTTTCTCTGATTCACTGAACCGTGATTTCGGTGCCTGGATTCTACGTTAGCGAAGTGAAGCAGATCATTAAGGGCCGAAAATTGGTGTACTATTGGGGTTGGAATCTATAGACGGGCTATTTAAGACGTCTGAATTTCGGAATTTCGAATTCTTCAAATCTTGTAGTCACATTTTATATGTGATGCAAGGAGATGATATTTCCCTTGGATTAGGATCAAGGAAAGAACTTTTGTTGGAAATGCATGTTAAGATTTTGTATGTTCTGTGGTACATAATTGAGAGTAATAGCGATTGTCAAAGATATTTTCATTGTTGATTATAGTATGCATTGTTGCTGTCAGTGATGAAAACGATGACTCTCATCCCAACAATACAATGATCCCATCACAAATCAACAGAAGCGTCTAAAACAGGAGAAAATTTCCCTAACTTTCGAGAGAGAATAATGTCAACCTACAAAGTCTTTGCGGAGATGCCCACTTTCTTCCTCTGACACATCGAAACTCTTCTCCAGAGACATGAACTAGATAACTGAACAACCATTTATAAACACTTATTACCATTACTATAGAGCGGGTGAAATTCACCGCTCGGTGGAACTAGAGTATATAGTATTCGCAAATTCATATGCAAAACATATAGAAGATAGGTAGTGAATCACAGGCCCTTCAAATCATTACACCACCAACTCCGCCTTTCCGCCTTCACAATTTCCTCAAGATTCTCCAGATGACAGTGATCCTGTGCTCCCGTTCTCAAACTGTCTTTTGAAAGTCTGATATCATCCCTCCACCGTCTCTCCAAATGCCTTCAAGCTCTAGCATTTGCAGAACTGCAATTTCACCAGACCATGTACAAATACCTTGCACAATGCATCCATTTGACAGCGCTCACTAACACCCGAAAAGATTCCCTAAACAGTTTTATTGACTAGAGGAACAAAGCAAGGGAAACTGGCCATTCAAGTGGTTAATCCAGAACTATCACTCCCAACCACCAAATCTGTTCGCCATCCCTCTCATTCCCACAATTTGGACAATTCACTCCAGCTACATGAGATAACCCACGAGTCCTAGCAGCAATATCCCAGAACTATCTGCTCACGGTCTACAATATCATCTTAAGAAAAATACAGATACCCAAGTTCACGTCTCTGGTACAGTCTATCGCAAGTTCCCAGTGGGGACAAATGTCAAGAAAGGAGATGGCATCTAGACGAAAGGCTTCGAAGCACACTTGTGTCGATAACCAATTTTGTAAAATTGTCAAGCTGGTGCATGTGAGTAGATAACATGACAATGGGAGCATGTTGCTATCGGAAGGGCAAAGAGATTGCAACGGTTGAACTACTGGGATTCCTCTAGCCTATAGTATGCTAGGACAAGAGGGTTTCTACGGAAGCAAGTGAGTGAGGAAGCACCAGTCGGCATGTTTAGACTCAGCTGTGTGGTTTTTCGCATCTGACATTGGTCCGGAGAAGTGATCATCATTGTTCTTATAAGAAAAGGAGTCACAAAGTAGGTACTGCGAGAAAGATACACCTTTTTGTACAGTCCATTGATTTCCTCAGCAAAATATCATCAGCTAAACATCATATGCATCTATGCCTCCCTAACATCAAATTCCCACGTGCGCCGTTCTTATTATTCGCAAAGCTAAAATCCGTAACCTGATTGCATTCGCTGAAACATGCGTATCATAGATATCATCATTGTAAAGAGTCCTTGAGTAGAGTGGGTATATTTTCCGCAAACGCTGAAATGCAATAACTTATTCATCGTTGACGATTAATCCGTCTGCAATACTGGCCCTTTGAGCGAACTCACTGTTGAGGTTAGTGACGTTAATGAATCAGCAAGAGAAATGGGGAAACTCACGTCCAACTTCCATCATATACCTTTCGCAAACCCGACTCTCCATATGCTTCTGCCAATGCAGCATCGATAATGGTAGCTGTAACACCTGTACCACAGCTGCTGACGATAGGCTTTGCCGGATCAATACCCTTGCTCTCAAATATCTTCCTCAGTTGGTCCGCAGGTAACAAAGTCTTCGTAGTTGGATCTAATAGTTCTCCCATGGGCAAACTGATACTACCCTTCATATGACCACTGATCAAACCTTCTCTAGGCTCGGGATCCTTTCCCGTCCACCTTCCAGAACTTCTCGCATCCAATATTTGTACACCTTCCGCTCCTTCTTTACCAGTATCTTTGATAATTTCACTAACCTCCTCGAAATCGGCAACTTTACTTTCATCCAGTTGTGGAATCGGATATGCGCAAGTATCAACATCCCAGAATTCCCCACTTTCAGTTGGATACCCCTCTTCCACCCACAATTTGAAATTATTCAAAACATGTACACTTGGATGTCCGAAAACCTTCAGTGTCCATCCTACTCTCGGCGCACTGAATAAACCTTGCTCATGAGAATCATATACAACGACTGTATCATCTCTGCGGATTCCCAACGCGCTCATAGCGGATGCGAATGTTTTCGCATCGGGGAGCATATGAGGATAAGGAGAACGTTTGTCGCATACTTTATCGAGATCAAAGAAACGACTGGAGGGAATTCGCTTTTCGCGGAAGGTTTGGAGACCATTGAGAGGAGAGGGAGGGAGGAACCATGTTGAGCAGACGGCGACGGTGCGGGGAGATGTGGAGATCTTGGAGGGGGGATTTTTTTTGAGAGCTTCGGATAATTCGGAGGGAGTAACGAGATACGATGAGAATGATCGATGGGAAGACATGGTGATGTATCTAGAAAATGTAGAAGTGAGAGGTTGTCGTGAGAAAGAGCTCAAAGTTGGAGCTCGTCGAGAGAGCATAGATGCTGCCATTATGGCAGATATGATGTTATCGCCGATTAATAAGAATTTACCATGGACTTGAGCAAGCTTTGACTATTTTTTGATGAACGTTGGAGTCTGGAGATGCGTGAAGTATCTAAAGCTTAGATCTGGACAATGAGCTTCCAAATTCGTAACCAAGATTGGAATATATGTGTTTTGTAATGTTCCTTGAGTTTGTAATTGTTGTTTAATTGTTGGAGATTATTGTGGTGTAGGTGTAACCTTATCAACCGCCCAGAAGCTTATCAGAGCTTCAAAAATCTTAGCACGTGATATGACCGCTTGCCCGTGTTGCTCCCCCGCATTATTTGTTGACTTGGATGAAGCTATCGCGTCCACTACCTTCAATGCCTGCAACAATTGGAGTTGCTTTTATACCGATACTCGAGCTCCCCAAATAGTCGCAGAACCAGCGCCAAAGACTAAGAAAATGAAAGTAAAGATCAGAACATGGAATGCGGTTGCAACTTGGAGGTGGGATCTTGACGAAGACGACGTCTGCGGTATTTGCCAGGTACATTTCGATGGGACATGTCCTACTTGCAAATACCCCGGAGACGATTGCAGTTTACGTATGCAACTTCGATTCCTTATGCTTGAGCGGCGCAACTAATCAGTCAGAATAGTATCAGGGAAATGCGGGCACAATTTCCACATGGTCAGTTGCGGATTCCATTGATTGATGGCACATATGTTGACAAAGATTCAGCATTGTATAGTCGAATGGATCAAACAAGATTCATCTAAAGGACAATGTCCTATGTGCAGACAGAGTAAGATTCTTTTAGGATTGACGAGATTATCACAGAATGTTGATTGATTGTGCAGAATTCGAGTGGACCGACAATACAACTGCGCCGGAGCCAGTACAACCTTCATGATCGAACAGTTACCCACAGGAGAGCGCGAGCACACGGCATTCGAGATACCATCGTCGAGGTCAAGGAGTTATCTTATTTTATATGGCGTTGTTAATGGGGACAAGGCAGCAAGTCGGACAGGCGTTGAACGATTATTGATACCCTCGGCTTATGTACAAGAACGTATGAATGTTTTTTTTTCTTTTCGCAAAGTGTGGAGGGCTACGAGTACATCGGAACCAAATGAACAATTTGCACAAGGAAGACAATCGAATCATATAATCTCTGTTTTCGTTATATTTTGACGAATCAGTTACTCGACTTTCCAGTATCACCTAGCACAATTTTGCAGCACTTTCCCCCATTTATTCGAATCATTACTTCAACTTGCTATCTTATCGCCCAGTCATCACGAGTCTAGATTTGAAGCTCAATCATTCTTGGATCAAAACCACTTGAAGTCTAATGCCAGTTGCCTCCACGCTCTTTGGATTTCGAAAGCTTCTTGAGTTGAGCGGACCACCAGTTGGTGCATAAATTGACGGGACACTGCCTAACTTTCGAAATGTTCAAATAATTCATTCTACATATTGACTTCAATATCGCGTTCGGTAAACGCAATATTAGGTCTAGTGTCGAAAAAAAACTCGATCCGAACGAGCCCTAAGTGGGGGTGAAGTGTTAGATAATAAGCTCACATCAAAGGATTTTCGATAGGTCGAAGCTAACGAGGCTCTTATACCCTAGAGGGTTTTTAGCAAGCGGGTAACCTTGCCTCAATGCTTTTCCATCACCCTCTGCCATAGCATCACTTCAATATATAGAATATGGATGTCATCTTTTGCATTGCCACAGTCACTTGTAAGCTTACGGTTGCTTTTGAATAAGCATTCAGAATTTTGAGATTGTTGTAAGTGCAATATCTCGATTGTATCTATCTAGATTCGAGTCCATGTGAGAGAGTCAATAGAATTTGACGTACATTCCATTATAGACTTCTTCGTTAAGTTATAGAAGACAAATCAAACTCTACATCCCAGAATCATGAAATTTATATGTGTATTCAGAGAGTTGCATCGCTCGTTCCGGACAAGTAACATCATACTATTCACTGCCCTTGAGATAGCTAATGACCCAAGCAATCGCCCTCGGCAGGGCCATCCCTCTTTTTACCAGAAACACTACATGCTCCCGGTGGGGCAAAGATATTATCCCTCGGGGTAGCAAGACCATGACCGCACTGATTAGACCAGTAAACCTCCTGCATGATGGTTAGTTTATTCTCATTCCCCAGATTATATGTTCCGGGTCTTACATTCGCGAACCAAGCATAATTGTCAGCATTTGCAATCACCAACGATGAAGTTTCCATAGTCGAGCGCAGCTGTCTTGTATGCCAAGGGCCGTGCTGGTAATCACCCACTACATTTCCCTTTTGTTTGAAAGGCATGATTGCCGCTTGGCTGACTTTGTTGACATGGCTTAAAATAATCAGCTTTCGCTTCACGTTACCAGGGAAAGAAGTATGTCTTACGTTAGTTCGTGGAGAAGTACATAGCCACCGAGACTAAGCATTTTGTACGATACAAATAGATCTATTGTGCCGCAATTTATATCGTCGAGCTTTGGGTATGCATAAGCATTCAGGGCAGTGGTATCGCAGAAGTGCATTCGTGTTTGTGGCTCATCGATCGGATTGTTGGTGTATGCAAGAGGTCTCTTGTTTGAGTTCAATCCGCTACATTGTTTTATCATGGTCGGAAGGTAGTCTTCTGGATGAATATCGATAGTAGATAATATATCAGCGCCTGTTGAGGGGTCATTGGTGGCTGGTGCAACCATATTTTGGAATACTGCTTTGACGGTGTCTTGATATTCGGGTAGAAAGTACTTGTCAAAAATAGCATTGTATGTAGCCATATCGCTGTTGAGGACCTGGTTGACAATCTTTACCATATATTTGAACGCTTGTGTGAGTGTATTCTTTTTCGTGTCGCCTGGACTATCTGTTGGCCAATTCAAGAAGACAGGTAATTGACGACGAAAGATGTGAGCTGGGCTGTCTGATTGTTCACTAATGTCGCTGCCGCTTGTTGGCATACCATGAGTAATCTGGCTAAGAGATACAACAAAGATAACAACAGTCCAACCAAGAAGAACCATGACGATTTGAATGCAATGAGTGACAGTGAAAAATAAGGCGGTGGTTGTTATTGAGAGATTTTTGGCAGCACTGTGAGTCTTTTACTGGTAGAGAAAGATTTATAATTTCGACAATGTATCGGATACTATTGCATCTTTATAACATCTTCATATTCTGACTCTTTTGTTATCACTAGGTACAGATTGTAAGGTTTATTTTCGGAGCTCTTGGGTATAGTTCCTCCTGATGGAGGCTGAAGCCTTTCGTCAAACGCTATTTTTGGATTGTTCTTTACTTTCAAATCAACTAGGCAATGCCCGTCGCCAGCATGTGAAAAGTTTCAAGATGTTTTCTAGGATAATGGATTGGTTGGTGGCTCATCAACTTCTCTAAAAAATTGTTATAAGAAGAGGTGAGCTTGAGCGTCTACACAATGATCCTACAACCCTACGCCACCATTTTTTTGATGAATAGAATCATGGCCGCAAAAACAGTTAGATTTGAAGGAAAGATTTTTTAGACTAATTTGATTCGTGGTGGAGTACAATTTTGACATCTCACGAAGGATTAGCTGTGTGACTACTAAATCCCTTGATCTTTATGACGTTGTTCTGAATGACTTAGTCTAGAAAATCACCCGGTGTTGGGGTCTAGCTAATTTTAGATATTGACGATTCAAAAAGAAAGAAACTGTTCATTTTTTGTTTGAGCTTTTGGTTAAGGATATATAGATCTTCAATAATATCTCTGTTCACTGAGTCTTTTAACCACGCACACTGTCTTCTAGGCGATACGAATATAGTCTCTATCTTGTTCTTTTACGGCTTTTAGAACCATATTCTCTTGCCATCAGCATATATCGCTAAATCTTACCACCGCAGCCATGCGTTCACTAAAACTTTTGGCTTTTGTACTCTATCTCTTTGGCGTCTATGGCGAGGACTTTGTGTCCGTAACATTGACCACATCTATCGTTGTCCGGGATGTAGTTTCTATTTTGCCTGGTTGCAACGGAGCGCCAACCGACGGATCACCACCATTCTGTATGGTCAGCTTCTATCCAACAACTGTCGCTAGTACGGCTACGCCAGCACCTTCATGTTCAATGCAGAAACAAGATCCTGATGCGGGTATCACATCCGCATATTGCGTATGCAATGGAAGCAAAACATTACCTCTGTTATCAGCGCCCTCGACAGCTGTGGCAACGCAAAGTTGTGCTTACAGTACTATTCCCGATAGTCAAATCACACCCACGATATCTCTTGGTCCAGTCGTCACCGATATTCGATCATGTCAGATATGTACTCCTGTGGAAAATAACGAGGATTCCTGCACAACTATATCAGGTTGTTATCCTGAATCTGCCACTGCTACTGTCCAAGTAGGCAGCTCTCCAGTTCACGTTGGGACTTTGACCGGCACCGCTCTGTATACATCAATTTCGAGTGCACTGAACAAACTATGTCCAAGTGTTACACAAACTTCTAGTTTTACGGCATGTTCTACAGATAGCATCACAATCAAGGACATTGATTATATTAATAACGAAGCCCTGGCCCAAGGCGAGCTCATCGTCAGAGTCGAAGCAAGTCAATACAACGCCACATCTCTACGCGACGCAATGATTAATTCTGCCGCTCTAACGGCCAATACTTCTGCGACAAGGAACAATTGTTACAATGCAACATATTACGCCGAAGAATTACGCAAACGTGTCATTTGGACTCCAAGAGGAATTCGTGACTGATTTTCCCCAAGCGTTGACGATATCGAGCTTTCCAAACGAGATCATCCAAATAGAGTCGAAGAGCATATAAATGTGTGTAATGCTGCTCAGTTCGCTGGTGTTCAATACTTTGGGCAATATTGGCGAACGGCTCCGCTGCCCGGAGCAACAGCTTATATTGATGCGAATTGGGAGTTTACTACCGGGCCTGGGGGAGACTTCATTTGTGAATTTTTACAAGATCTTACGGATGCTCTTATTGCCATTGAACCAGAATTCGCACTAGGGGAGATTGAGCTGGGAGAGGAGCTTTGTGCTGTTTGTGAAGCAGCAATAACTCATATGTGATTGACGGATATATTGATCATCTGCTTGATACAAGGATTTGATAGTTCTGAGTCGTTATTGTATGCTTATCATAAAACTATCGACGAACATGTATCATAACTTTTGAAAGTGATCTGAATTCTGTTTGCTAGCCTTGAGAATTCGTGGTAATGAAGCTGCAATTAAACCTTTCGTCATATAGACGAGTGTTAAGACCAATAACAAGAATAGAGTGAATCTCTTAGATATCATCGCCAATCAAAATTAAAATAAGTAAGAAACAAAGATATTATTGACTTTTGGTGAAGATGTACCTTCCTGATCGCCTAATTGATTAAACGACGGTGATCCTTCATGGTTCTTCAGCCACACTAGCAGTCAATAAGAGCCTAATCGAAGGGACTAATCACCGTCTCATGTCAGTGACATTGTTTGATTGCGCCACCTGACGTATTTATAGCACTTGGCTTATATATATTTGTCTAACCCTGCGCATTTAAAGCATACTTTATACACTGACTCAGTTATTCTTTTGATTGTTTGTTTCGGTTTCCACTCAATCAACTTCGTTACATTTTTCATCGAGAAAATGAACAATCATCCTCCATTGATTCAACGGCCAGCGATGGCTTGGC
Organism: Botrytis aclada; assembly: GCA_014898285.1. Classification (NCBI taxonomy): domain Eukaryota; kingdom Fungi; phylum Ascomycota; class Leotiomycetes; order Helotiales; family Sclerotiniaceae; genus Botrytis; species Botrytis aclada. Next base: position 241,627 of record RCSV01000001.1, on the reverse strand, counting down.
GTGATAAACTTCGTACAGAGCCCAAACTCATAATCACAGCATCAGTCTCGCCGCCTTCATTCTCGCTCACAAAATCCCGTGAACTTCCCGTTATCATCGATCTTACACTTATTCTCATAGATTCCACAAAACCCATTACAGTCAATATCAACGATAGTTTCCTAGCACCCAACAAAGCAAATTCTGTCAACAGTCCCTACAGTCTTTCTCATAAAGACACAGGCAAACAACCATTCGAAATCTACACGAACATCGGTTTAGCTACCACCAAAATCACTATCAATCCCGATACCGACATGTTAACTATATATCCCGGGAAACCTTTCACCACCCAGGTGTGCATTGGGCTCGATATATTCTTCACTGGAGAGACTGGTGCTAGTACCAGCGCGGATCCATGTCTTTGTGCGACACCATTATCTTGCTTGAAAGTGGGAGAAACTTATGAAGTGGGATTATCTTCCGAAACTAGTGGTAGGCCAGAGTTTATGTGGTGGGCTCCAGGAAATTGCGAGAGTACTGTGAAAGAGCGGGTATCGTGGTGGAATAGGTTTTTGGGAAACAATTTATTTGTGGATGAAATGATGTTTGTTTTAGATCCGATGGTGAAAGTGGAGTGGGCGAAACGAGCTGAGATTAAGATTGAAGAGTAGTGATGGAAAAGGAAATTGACGGAGAGCTAGATGGTTTGTATTTGAAAGATTGTACTTCTTCCTGTTATTCTGGATTCTGGTATCGCTGAACTTGCTCAGCGCAGCCAATGGGAACTCTGTCAATGTAACTCGGTTTGAAGTTAGAGTATACATCTGCAATTTTCCCCTTTGGAAAGTACAACAGGAAAACTATCCACGGATATAGCACGGAAATTAAACCCAGATTGAGTGCAAATATCTTCGGCAACTCTGACTGAGTGAACGTCTATTTGGAAAGTGTGAAAAGCTGAGAGCCAGGACTCTAGGAACGAAAGAATTGTATGACTAGAAGAAAGCGACCATATACCCACTAATTGCTTTGAATCTCTTATGTTGATCTGTGTCGTATCTATGTATTTTATAGAACTTCCTATGCCTTGTAAGTCGTACAGTTTTATGAAATATTCTTAAATGCTCATTGTTGGTGTTCAGAGTTTGACTATCTTCCAATTAATAACACTCATATAATCTGATTTCTTTCATACTATTGGAGGTGAAACTTTTCATCCTAAACTTTTATCAAATCTATTCATACAGATTCTTGTATAGTCGTTTCTAATTCAAATTTGCTTAAGAATATTTCTACTTTATTAGAAAGCTTTCTATTTTATGAACTTAGATTTTCTACTTTAATTCTAATTCGGTTCATTTAAACTTTATAAACTCGAAAAAGTTTAGGATTTTATTATTGATAATTTATTAATAACTCAATGAAAACATTTGAATTAATATTTAAATTCATATAGTGTAAGGCATCAATAATATCTTTGTAAAGCTTTTGGTCAATAATAATATTTTGAATATCAATTCCAGATATGACAGAAATATAAAAGGCATTTATAGTTTTTGTTGAATATTCTAAAAGCTATTCGTATTGATTCTAACTGATTTCGCTCTCGCCTGTAGATATATCAGAATTGTGTAATCGGCCATTAAGATTATATGCTTTTGTTATCGTCCGATCAATTCACAGTCCTACAAAATTTTAAGTCAAAATCTGACACCTCTATGAGAGTTGCACTACTTGCCTCGTAGTATAACCCCTCATTACTTCCTCGATATAAAGATGATTCAATGAACGATCCCGATTTCGATCCAGTGTATATTAGATGTAGTAGTAAGAAGTTGAGCTACAATTTGTATTGTGGATATCTGAAAGGATAATCATTGTAATATTAAAGGAAGTTCATGAGTAAATGAACTTCCACCAAATCCGCAAGGGACTTCTTTTGTCTAACAACCCCAGCATTCACAACGAGATACGTTTTAATAAACTATCTATACATCAATCATGATTTTCCTGAGGGCTAAACAAGTTACTTGCCGATCGAACTTCATCACCGATTCCATCGGGTATCTTGTTTCCGGCTGTTCTTTTGTATATGGTGCGAAAACAATGCTATGGATTTTTCAAAGATGTAGGCGAGATTCTATCATTTGAAATGCTATCTGAGGTATTGTACAGCTATTCCATGAAGAATTTCAATCGAACTTTAAAAGGTATTGTCTCCCGAATCCGTAAACACCCGTCAGGATCTTCTCCGATGTATTTGTGAAAATTTAATTTATAAAAACCTCGCCTTTTTTTTGTGAAGAAAAGGGGCTTGATTTTGAAGACTGAATCTCTCCACCGACTTTCCAAGTACGAGTATCTTTTAGTTGTCGAAGTGACTACCGGGGGATCGTGTAAAGTATTTTCCAATTCGAGTTCACATGACTTACCCCATCCCCGGTTCCCGTATACGGACTTTCGGTTGAGGCGGATGTATGGCAGATTCAGGAAAATTGAATCAGAAAACGCTGCTTTCTAGTTTCTAAATTTGCGGGAAGAGTTTATGTTGTGCTCCATTGCTTACCTCCTTTTGAGAGTTCACATTCAGTTGCGTCTCAACAGCTTTTGTACCGGGTAAAAGTGTTGAGCTTATTATTTACTGCTGTTACATGGAATGCCGGTTTTGCATAAGCTGTGCTCATGATACCTCTGCCTCTATTTTGCGTTGCTTATTTCCTCTTTTTATTTTATTTTCTAGTTTTCCTACTATTCTACGTCTCGCAACTTGCAGCCTCTGCAATGAAGCAAGTTGAAGGGCCGCTAGTAATAATTTGTTTAATCCTAAGCCACAAGACTACTTCTTGTATTGCTTTGGTCTTGAGCTCCAGATACCCTCGTGTAAGGGTGTGCAGATCAGACCCAGAACCCAATATTCGCACAAAAAATCATGCGCAATGCTATCCTGTTGTATCTGCCGTCCACACCATGATTATGGATATCGGGGTATACTGAAATCTGCAGCTAAGGCTAGACATCAACTCCGTTTCTGCTACTGATTATCGATCACTGGTGGACTGTTTGATTGGCGATTGCCCCATGCTCACCACAGTATGCAGAGTTTCGTATATTCTTACACAACTACATCGAAACTGGGAACCCATTGTGACCTTCAATTGAGGTAAAATTGGTCTTCATGATTTACCCGTGCTGTGGGAATGCGGGGTAGCTCTTGCAGCAATGTCTTGGTGATCTCGTTTCGTAAGAGACATGCATGTAAGTTCTAAGGGACATATAACATGATGATCTCCTTCACCAATTCTAAATAATCATATGCGCTCCGATCTAACCGGTGATATGTGCAGATCCAATGCACAGCTACATGCAGCATGATTCTACAAGTAAGTGTTTTTCTTCAGCATCATGATTCTATCTACAACCACAAACTTTCATTCCGTGGAATTGTTCAGCTACTGGATACTCAGAATTTCGTCCACAAGTTACCATGCACTATTTATCCTTCCACTCTGTTTCTTCCCTGATATATCTAGCTTCGTGGAACGTGCTATCCGCTCCAACCTACCAATATCATCATGGACCTCAAGCTAATGAGGCTTTTGCTTCAAGAGACTACTTTTATGTTGGTGGTGAATATGTTACTACCTCGACCAATAATACACTCTTTGTGAACCAGATGTACGTGGAACATCTCCTTCCAAGCCGAATCGAACAACCTTATCCTATTGTGTTTATTCATGGTCAAAGCATGACTGGTACCGTAAGTGCCCTTCCTTTAGCTTCATAAACCAAATGCGCACGCACTAAAACGTGAACTGAAATAGAACTGGCTCAATAAACCCGATGGTTCACCAGGATGGGCAACATATTTCTTATCTCATGGCTATGAAATATACATTCTGGACCAACCGGCGAGAGGTAGAAGCGCATGGAATCCAAGCGGCAACACAACATTGGCGACTTATACTGCGGAGAGAACAATGCAGAGGTTCACGGCGACGGAGAGATATAATTTGTGGCCTCAAGCGGCGTTGCATACTCAGTGGCCTGGTGTATGTTGCTTCTTCTTGTACTACCCTTCTTAACTTATCCAATGGCGGGTATCCGAGTGAGTGAAACAGCTAATCAAACTCCTTGAGAGGAACAGAATGGCTCAATAGGGGACCCCATCTTCGACGCCTTCTATGCATCTACCGTTCAATTCCAATCCGACACAGTAGTTCAAGAAATCAACACGCAAAAAGCAGGAGCGGCACTCCTCAATCGCATAGGCCCAGCAGTTCTACTGAGTCACTCGCAAGGTGGTCTTATGCCCTGGGTCATCGCAGACAAAGTTCCCGAATTGGTGAAAGCGATCGTAGCAATTGAGCCGACCGGTCCTCCGTTCCAAGATGTACTTTTCCCTCCCACAACTCCGGAGGGGTTTACCAGAAACTATGGAATTACAGATATTCCATTGCAGTATGAACCGGAATTCGAAGTTGGAGAAGTATTAGAGAAAATTCTCGTCACAAACCAAGAAGCTAAAGATGACGAGTTGAAAGAATGCTGGTTGCAAAGAGAACCAGCGAGGCAACTTAGAAATCTGAAGGGAATCAAAGTCCTGGTGGAATCCGCAGAGGCGAGCTTTCATAGGGTTTACGACGGTTGTACGGTGGAATATTTAAAGCAAGCGGGCGTGGAGGTGCAGTGGATGAAGCTAGGTGATGAGAAAGACCCCAAAGTGGCTGAGATACGTGGGAATGGCCATATGCAGTTCATGGAGAAGAATAGTGATGATATTGCAGGAGTGTTAGATGACTGGATAAGAGGGGCTGTTGGAGAAAGTTAGAGGGCATTGGGAAGTATCTAATATACATTCATCCGGAACAACATTGGAACTGAAGGACATAGATCAGGAATAGTGCATCCCCTCAAACCCTCACTGTCCGATTGTTTCAAGGCGAGGAAATTTCGAATGCTGAGAAGCATAACAATATAATTTTCCCCTGGAGCGTTAAGGGCTTTGAGGCCAGTATATCCAATGCATATCCTCTCATATTTTGCACAAAAAAACAAAAAAACATAATGAATGTCCTCCTTGGGAGATTCCAGATGAGTCGGTTTCCACATCTACCCCACCCCCACATTACTACATAGTTACACAGCACGCGAATCAAAATCGTCGTGAGCCGAGCTACATACAGAACCAAAACTTGGCACCAGCTTATAACCTTAGATCCATCGCGAATATAGTCTTGAACGATCTTCTCCCAGTTTTGTTTCTGCACAAGCGTTACGTTTCGAGGCTTTCGAAGTGGAGCATGAATGAATGAATGACATGTGAAAGTTTCTATCATCGAATCGCACGCGAAGCGAGGGACTTCCAATTTCAAAGAACTTTGAATTGTAATGGTGGTATTTCTTTTCAAGCAAGTTCTCGTCGTACCTACCGGTATCTATCGAGCTTTCTCAAGAGCTGGATTTTCGAATGCAGCTGTCTGCTACCGGTATACAGATATAGATGCAGGATGGGGAATCGACTAATTGTAGTCTAGAATTGTATTTAAGGATCTTCCTTGCTTAGGTTATCATGCTCCCCCACATTTTGGTTCGGATTTGACGTCCTTGGAAAAGTTAATTGAAGGCGTGAAGGTGTAATACCTTGATATTCAGATTATGGGATTCGTTGATGATGTAGGTATGTGAAAACTCCAATTCGTTGAGATGGGATTGGATTATGTTGTCTGTCTGGGTGATGGTATCATTCTTAGAAAGAATAAGATGAGATGAAATGAAAACTTATGTGTAAATATACTAACAGAATTCCTTTCGGGATTCCTGATCAGCAGACGGGAATATGTATAGGTAGGTATGTATTCCGCGATTTCCCCTTCATGATCAAATTACAACATAACTTGCAATTTCTCTCCGATATTGTGGGAGAGTTCAAATTCTTGGAAGGAAGTTGCATTTACGATACTTGCCGAGAAACTCGGTAGGTAGGTGGGTAGGTACTCGGCTCCTGAGAATTTCCGAAAATGTTCTTAAGTGTGCGAGTCAACTCCATCTGTTAAACCTTGTATATTGTAAGGATTCAGGACTATTGAGAAAGATGTGAGTTCTACGCCACAATAATATGATACGATGTGAAATAACCATTTCCATGCTCTATCAACAGCCTATGTACTATCTCCAGCTAGTGGAAACTTGTGTTTATTGGTGAGGACGGTTGAACACATCATCGTGAATTCAAATTCGACGATTTAAATCATTATCCTCAAGGTCTCTTCACGAAAATATAAAGTTGAAGTAGCTGACTATTCCTTTTTTTACTATTAGCTCGCGTTTACAGTACTCGACATCGCATTGGTGTTTTGGACAAAAGCTCGATCTTGTGTATGACGCATATAACGTATATGATCAGTGAAAATGGTATAACCATGACAATTCTCTTCTCCCTCCCTCCGGTGTAGCGGAAAGAATGCTCCGAACCGGTGAATTTCCTACTTTGTAAACCATTTTAGTGAAGTTTCTCTACACCATTCGCCTTTTATTGCTGCCTGGATTTCATTCTTACATCCTGATAAACGACACCTACAAAGTCAAATATTCTGTAAATCGATCTTCTCATCTCGATAAGATACTTCATATGAGTTGACATGATGTCGAACGATGAAGATAGATTCCCTTTTCTCTTTGCCCTGGAAGAATATGAAGAGTTCCGCTCATCGATAAGTTATACTTCGAATCGATTAAGCAGCCAAGGTTTTTATTCTAAAGCTTGTGCCTTGCTGCACGTCATTTGAGACTACGGAGAATTTGTGAGTATATCCCGTACGTGCATGCTCTATACTTAGATAGATTTGCCACTTTTGGGTTACTAAAACTAGCTTTGAATAGTATTTTTCTGATTCAGCAAGATACTGGCTGCTTTTTTTTTTCAGTGGTAGAATTGACTATTAAGTGAGTTCCTCTCGATATCTAGGTTACTAGGTATTGTCTGATATTGTGTAAAAAGCATTGAGATCAATCAGATAATTGATATTTTTCCTTAGAATCAACTGACTCTCAAGCTTTTACCCAAGATCATCAATGCAACGCAATGTGATAGTTAATCAACTGATTTTATGTCAATAACGATTGATTATCGACAACTAGCTCTTCGTATTCTCTGCTTTAGAATGAGAGCTCTGTGTACAGACTTTTGTGTTCGGATTCTTGGCCCATAAACAGTAAAGCTTATTACGAAGCTTGATGGAAGGCTTCGTGGAAGAGAGAATCTTAGTGATCATACGCACTTTTACTTACCACTAATCAGTGGAGTGACTGGTACGGTAGTACACCTAGTCAATACGAAAATTAAGTCTAGAACGGCAGGAATATTTCTGGAGACCACAAATCAGGAAACTAGTGCTCTGTAATCCACTATCAACATCTACAGACTCCCTTTATATATTAGCGGAAATACTTACAGTTTCATCGGCGCTCAATCACAACACTAGTGCACATATCAAATGGCTACAACTAAAATCTAGAATCTTCTGGAGCTTTCCTAGTATGTCGCTTAAATAAGATTCACAGCTACTTTGTTCCAGCCCGATGAAAGGGGTTTGAGCTCGTCAATCATGAAGCTTCCTCGGGCTCTCCGAAACTTCTGTTGCTTGTCTGATGATTGGGCTTTGATGTCTTCAGTGAGGGGGTAAATTGCTATGTGTACTAGAACCTGTAGATTGATACTGCTTTGAACCCTAAGTATGATACTACTCCGTGAACTTTAAATGATGCTATCATCACCATCAACACTTCCATTACTAGGTATTTGTTGTATAATCGAAAGATTGAATGGCCAATTTCCAACCAAATAGTACTAATTGACTCCCACCTGGTACAATTTTGAAGTATCCATCAATTTTATATAAATATATCTTGATTAAGAGGAACACAGAAATGGTATATAAAATAATGATAGAAAACTATACCACTAAACCATCATGCCCTAATAGACATGGAAGTCGAGTTCATTTGAAGCTATATACCCTTTGCGGACTAGCTCCTTCCTCTAACACCACTCACTACTAGGAGTTTCTTGACAGAAGAATCATGCAGGGTACTGATTTATTTGTTTTATATCATGAAAACATACTCGGGATTAATTTCATACCATCCCAGTTCAGTATCCAGAATGCCAGTTGCATTGAGCATTGCAGAAACTTTGATACGATTTGTTGCATATCGATTTGTTGCGTATTTCAACAACACACTTTTAATCAAGAGAATCATTCTATTTGAGCTTCTCTACATGGAAATTTTACATATTCCGAGCACTTTGATCATCTACTGTTGCATATATTCAATATTTGTTCCTGGGCTAGCTCACTTAAAGCGACTAATAGGGAGAACAGACTAAATATGTAAGAAATCATATACAGCTTGTTTGTGACTCTAGAGGTTTACATCTTGGTACTGTGTTTACTCTCATCTCAACAGGCTATGTCTTCTTCAGGTTCGGCCTTGAAAGAGAGCTCTTCTACATCTCATGAATGTACTTTCAGCAGTTTATTCTTAGGTTCCCCTTGTTGGATTTGACCTTTTGCTAAAGAGACCTTAAACACTATCTTCCTTTCGCTCTCATAATAGTATAGACTTTTCGACATTTGAATGACTGATGCATATCTTAGAAACGTGTTTTCGGTCAACAAGATTGTCGACGATTCAGTGAACGTTCTTAATTCAAAGCTTGATTGGTTTTCTATCAGCAGTTTGATTAGCTCCTCTCCATGAATAAGCTAATAGGATATTCGCATAGAATTGCCTCCAGAGAGAAAAGCCTGATAAAACTATTCGAGTGGGGTGAAGTGCACGCTAATGAGGCACTAGACCTTGATTTACTCCATATTGTGGGCGAGCAAGTCCACAACGCGTTGTTATGTTGCACTTCTACATTCAGAGCATGCGAGTTCCACGTGGAAAAGCCCACGAGGAAGGCATTTTGAAGGAATACCATGTGAATACCATACACAATTCAAGTAGAAGCTATAAATAAAGTCACATTCTGTTGCAAATCTGCGCATTCAGCTGCTACAAAGAAACCATGAATCATCCAATAAGAGATAAGTAGACGTTCTAATGTGGCGAGTTTCACAGATTCTTCTAGAACTCTTGCTCTAGATAAAAGGCGTTGAACGAATGAGAACAATGAGAAAATTCATATAGGCTACTGTTGCACATCTATTTTCCACGCAGGAGAGTAGTACGGAAGCTCGCTCAATTAGCTCCTATAATTTAGCGAGGACCTCGTGATACTTGGCTTTGTTGCAAGTCGGGTTTCAGGGCAATATGTCCATTGCCCGTTTACATTCACGGCATAGCCTTTGTTATGGGTCTAAACACGTAATAAGTATCTGCCCTATGCATACATGCAAACAATATAAGGGAATAAAACCCATGGCATTTATCTTTGTTGCACATCTGAATTCAGGGGATGCGGGTTCCCCGGTGTCATTGCGGTTAGTTGGCGGAAAAGTCATATGACATTTGTTTTGTTGCGGATCTGAATGCAGGGTACAGGATTCTCTCGAGAACTATGGTTTTCTAGACTCTAAAAATCTCGTGTGCCCCGGATGCAGAACTGCAACATACAGAAAATCCGACGTAGTAACTAGTTGATTTGCGGTGATAGCCCAAGAAGATTCGCGTGCCCTGCAATCAGACCTGCAACAAAACCACCTTCCAGCTAGTTAAGCTGTAAGGCTGTCGGTAAACCATCGGAGCCCTTGCGAAGATCAGATGACATATGTTTATTGCAGGTCTGAATCTCGGAACGGCCCGACAGTTGCGAGATCATCTCAACAGTCTATCAGACAGCAACGAGACACTAAGATATTAACTTCTGTGTAGGCCTGTGATTCAGTTCTTCTAGTTCTCAACATTTGAAAAGATTTATTTCTTCTGTGTGGTTGATCTCGCTTATTGTGATCTAGTCTAGTCTAGTATTAAAGACTGTAAGTTTGAGATGCGCGTTGGACTATGAAATCTGTTGACGAATGGATGATGAGAGATGTATGAATCTTGATGTTTGTTGCATGTCTGAATATGAAAGGTCGAAATGTGCGATTCAAAATATGTTACAGCCCTAGAATAAACGAGAGTATTAAGAACATAATTGTAAGTCAGATGATCGCGGAGAACTGTGAAGTTACTGCGTGCCTGGAGATCAATTTTTGAAGTGTGCGGTTGACCGTATGCTTTATTTCCTAAATAACACAAAGAAAATGACAATAGCCTTTGGGATCAGGTGATCAAGAGGAAAGTGACCTATGCAGAGTGTTGCACGTCTCAAATTTATGCGGCTCGAACATATCCAATGATCTTGAAATGGTTGAAAACCCCTGAAATGTTGCATGTCTTGAAAATCTTCGGGTAGACTATAAAGAATAAGTGGAAGATCATAATGAGCTTAGTATCAAATACCTCTGGTTGCACATCTGAGATGAAGGCTCTAGAAGCTTCTACTATAGTTTATGAGACAGAGTAATAGTAGTAGTTCTTAGTAGTATACGATTGGGGGATAATGTGAGGTTTGCAGAATGTTGCACGTCTGAAATTCGACCGGGTGGACTATAGATAGTCCCCATGGGAGCTAACTGCTAGATCATTCTTATTGTAAGGTTGGAAACGATACTTTCGCTAGATTGATCGCTAGTATGTGTTTTTTTACAATTTATGATTGGAGTAGGAGTGAATCATACAGATTGTTGCATATCTGAAATCGATTCGGGTGGGCTGTTTCATAGACTTGTGACCAAGCAATTGTCTCAATTGGTGTACGATTAGAAGTACATTCTATACTCCGCTAGATGATTGGTTTGATATACTATCCAGATATGCAACTCACGGAAGATAAGCCATTCAACCGATGGGCTTTTTAAGCTAGCTAGATTAGAACGGGAATTGGCGTGTATAGGGGAATCATCAGATGGGGAAAGTTTTCGGAAAAAGAAGATCCACTACGAATAGTCTCTAAAACCTGAAAGAATGTTCTAGAAGTGCTAATATTCTCAATTCTAGAAAACGGATGGGCAGATCAGATTTCAATGGAATATAGTTGGAGGGTTGCCAGCTTTTTGCACTTAATGTAGATCATGCTTGTGGAAAGCCAAATGTTAAGTCATAGATCAACTATGAATTAATAGCTCCTGCCTGTTAATAAACGTACGAGGACATAGTTACCTACTACCCAGATTATTGCAAAGGTTGAGTTATAACGCATCTCGATCCCCCAATGATAGTAAAAGTAACAAAATATGTTGCACGTCTGAAAAAAAATCAACAAGCAGGTAGTACAGATGTAGTTACCCCTAAATGCCAAACTTTCATTGCTCTTCTTTGGTGTCTTGTTGAAAGTGTAGTTGAGTAAATTATCCAGAGTCCAGACCGTTGAATTGATTGAATGGTAGTGACTCTTGCATTCAGATTTCTGTCGATATTACGAATGAGGATCGATCCGTTGAATGTCAGAAGGGAAAAGAAGTATACTTGGTAATCTGTATCAATAGAGCAACTTGCTCATGATGGCATAAGTTGACGCATGACCCTCGGTCACTTCCAGCGGTTGTATCTACACTTTCGGCAATAACCAGCGCCTGGTGTCGATACCGTTGACTATCTACCATCCCTTGGGAAACGGCACTAGAAGCGACTGATAAATTGGTTTAGATATTCATGTGGAGTTATGGCAAGTTTCCAGGTTCTTCATGGAATATCCGTAACATGACCGTGTTAGAAACCGGGACGATGTAGAAATTCATGTGCAAAACCCCACTACTTTTTGAAACCCCAAACCAAGTATTTAACTGCTTATCTATGAACTGATCATTATCTTGATATCAGTTATTTTGTACCGACAATCGACCACTCCTCCTCTTTCAATGCCTCCCCAAGTTGACGGACATAGCTTCAGTGTTGTCATCCTGCATATTTCCTGGAAACAAGCCTAGGCTGTACTTCTTCTTCCTCGCTAAGACCCAAGTTTATTGATTTTCCTAATTGCTGAATTCACATATATGAGTTGAATAGGTACATGAATAGTTTTATAATATTACTCTACTAAATGGACTGCATGATCAAATATCCTTCCTGGCAGCGACCTCCTTCCATTAGAACCGTAACCATTAGGATCTACGTGGGTGTTGAATCACCGCGATACAATAGGTGAGTCCGTGAATGCAACCAACTTTCCAACACTGACTCCTTTGCTGATTCAAAATTTCTAACTTCTATACGAATATAGTAACAACATTGTCTTCATATCAATCCTTGTCATTCTCTTCCATCAAAATGGCTGCTTTGTAGGTCCTCCAGCCTCCTGAAACATGACCACTATATGCCCTCCTTATCTTTTATTACACATTATTACTTCAGTACTTGCAGCCTCGATTGATACGCGTCCGTGGAGATTTCGATTTGTTTCCATGATGATGTTTGTCGGTCCAGGATTAGAGAGTGCGCGTACCAGTGAAACCTTTCGATGTGTCAACTACAGGCCCAACACTCGAAGATACTGAGATCTGCACATCTATTCATATACACTTTCATCTGGTAGTGATGGGGCGTCATTCGAGATTGAAAGCAAAGTGTCGGCGATATCATCGAGCGTCATTCGCTTGCCAGAGCTCGGACATTTGCTGAAGTTAGGAGTTTGACTTATGGCTAGTTGACTGCTCGGACCAGACATAGGTGGTGCTTTTGATTCTTGCTGAACTCTCACTTCTGACTCCTCCTCATAATATCAATCTCTCAACTCACTGTACGACGCATTGCAGAAATTTCCGTAGCAATCGTGAGGAATATTACCAGAGTTTGGATTGACCCAATTAGTGCTTGGACCCACGACTTCCCTTCCTTTCAATCCCATTTCCTTTGCCGCATTCAAGGACACTGACTTTCCAGAGCCTGTGATGAATGTTCCAGTGTTCTGTTCATTTGGTGATGAAAACATATCCTCAAACGCCTTGTTAACTCGCATGATGAATGCCACCGCTTCTTTTAATGTTGTTGTGATGCTATTGCTCGGTGGTATGAAATTAGGATCATCATCCTCGACTTGTTCAACTCCCTCAAAGTTTAAGGATAGAGCAAGTCCATTCTTGATCCCAGTTCTCACCAATAAAACTTTTTGTTCGGCGGTCGGCACGTCGTCTTTGCAACCTCTCATAATGATAATCACACTTCGGAATAAGGATGTGATTCTGTAGTTTTTTGAATCATTATGATCTTCCGTTTCTAGTGCTGGGTCATTGCTCCGTAGGTCAGCGATTTCGACGTTATCTTTATTTTTTTCGCTGAAAATAGCCTTCTTTTGTCGGCCATCAAATTTTGAGCAGAGAATCTCATGGAGATTGAGGCATTTTTTGATTCCATGCTTCGGCGACAAAAGCACTATTTTGGCAAAAAAGCGCTGAAAAGTGATATCTTTGTTGTGAATATTTCCTTCGAACCATTTTTCTGATATATATCGGTGGACCGATGGTATGGCGTGTGCTGAGTTCTTCCCTGGAAATTTGCTTTTGAAAAAGTAGATGCTGGTACATTTATTGGACACGTCTCTAACATCGCCAAGTTGACGGAGGCCATAGTAAGTCACAAAGGTGTGAGGTCTCATTACGTTTGCGACATAGATCTCATATCTAAATACGAATTCTTCATACATTCGACGGTTGTGTAGGAGTTCTTCCTCATTTTTAGGGTTGCGGATGAATCCTCGCATATCACGAGTCCTTGGTGACCAACTGTTGCCCATTTTCAAATCCCTAGGTGAGCGAAGCAGCTGAGTGTCAGAATTTTGAAGTCCCCTGAAATGTTTTGGAGAAAAAAAAAGTTGGTTGAGAATTTCTTTTTGTGGGTGATGTATACGTGTCCGTAGCTAGAGCTTGAGCACTAGTATGAGACTATGAGTACTAGTGTTGGCCTTAAATATTCCGATTCACGAAAGTATAGTCCCACTGCATGGAAATTACAGCTATTCTTATCTTAGTATCGACATGAAATATATGACAATTCCCAAAATAAATGATTTATAACTATGATCTACTATTGGGCATCAAAGCATTGGAATAACCCACGCTTCAAAATTCAGATGAATTACGATGATCTAGGACTATCATTTGAATCAATTCTCGACTCTCGAGAGTAGGTAAGCGTATCATTCAGATGGGTTCGTGGGTTACAGTCCCAATAGGATGTTCTGAAACAAACCTGAGTATAGATACCTCCATCCCAACAAAACCGAGAGATCATGATGTCAGACTCGAGACTCTTTCCGTGAGATCAAGATCCAATGCTTGCAAACATCGCGTTACAGAAACTCGGAATCGTCAAAGCAAGAGATCTCAGGAGACCGTCACATTTTACTGTCCATGAGAAAAAGAGACTGCGATTTATGGCAATGATGAAACACAAGTTTTAGGTAAGAGACGAAACAACTTCGATCCCCTGATATTAGTTAAGCCATAACACTGCACAATCATCTTCTGCTCTACTATTTTGCACTGGATTAATCGTTAAAACTCCTGATATGTTAACCAGAGTTCTGTGAACATCTTGGTGCCCTTCTAACACAAACGATGGATTTCAAAGCTTTTTAGTGTTCTTCACAGGAAACTTTAAAACTCACTATATTCACTATTTGAGTCACGTGTATGGATAGCACCTATTATCACGCTCTGAATCTAAACCTCAATGTTTAAGGGCCACCAGAAGGGGAAAGAGAATCAAGACAGATACCCCAGACTCCCAGAAACTGATGACATGTTGTTCTTGCCCATATTATTTCATGAGTAAGACTACTTGTCGGTATCACCATGGAGATGGTGAAGTCAATATAGTACTATGATTCACACTGTTGTAATATTGCTTAAGGATCTAAAAGCTAAGACTATGAAACCTAAGTGTTGTAGTGCCGAGGCGCTAGCGCATTCGCTAGTCTCGCCACGTGATCCATATCCCGACACTACTAGTTTTTCTGCGTTATTAGTTCTGCCTTCTGAAATTGAATTTTACGGTGCAAGAAGAAGAAATGAGATTTAGTGATTACTAGACTGAACATGAAGTGCTGTTTTTGACAATGATTTGAACACCAGAGCTTATGAATGTACAGAAATTCTATAAAAAACGCCCTCTCTTTCACACCCTCTCAATGGATATTCTCAAATAGCTTTCGAAGCTGGAAAGATTAAAAAGGTGAAGAGGTTACAAGGAAATGTAATCGCAGGATGGACTTCAACCTGAAGAGTCTTGAACGCAGAGAGCTTTGCGAAAGAGTTTATATACCTCAATTCTAGTAAATATATGGTTTCTGTAAGAATTCACTACATACACATATACTTTGATTTGACTCAAGAACTAACACGATAGGACCTGGCGGTATGATGACTTTCTCAAGAACTGCAAAAGAGATCTATTTACCATCAATACCCCTCCATAAAGCTCTACATGCGTTAAATATCAAGCGAAATGTCGCAAAAAATCACACCAGTTGATCTGTTCATAATCTTTGTCACATAAGGTACACACTTTGTGATCATTTTCCAGCAGGTGAGTTGATCTACTTGTGCATAGATGGTCGTCATTTTTGCTGCCAATGGTTCCTCAATGGTATAGGAAGCAACAAACAAAGGAATCGAAATCATGGCGGTAATTGCAAATATATGAGGGAATAGTATAGTTTGCCGCGGACATCTAATCCATAAAGTTCATGAATAGAAAATTATAGAGTAAGGGAAGTTATCTCAACTTACTTTCGGAAGCGACCTATCTTCCAAATTAATGATCTTATTAACCAGCCTGGTGTCGAAGATTTCCCTTGAAGAAATCGCTTTATATAGCTAGCCTGTCACAAGAAATGCCTACTTACTTCAATATTTCTATTCACTATATGACATACTCAATGCCAAGCTTGAGATCCATGTGGATCCCCAGTATTCACCACTGAGAGTAAGGTACCAGATACTCAAAGAAATTTGTAGCTTGTGTCTATATAGAGCGCATACACTCTGGCTCAAATTTCTAGACAAACAACAGGTTGAGCTACGCGAAGTATAGCAAATGTTCCGATGTGTTGCGATAGAGTTTCCTGGAAAAGACACCATTCTGTTGTTCTGATGTGGATTACTGGGAATCAGGTTGGAAAGATAATGACTTGAATTATCGTTGTCTTTGAAAAAAGTTATCATAGGACTATCGTCTGTTCTTCGCTTCATACTTTCTTGTTACCTCAAAGGATTTTCATCCCAGCCCTTTTGATTACTTCCTCCCATGTTTTGAGCCCGCAAGAACTTCTTGGAAAGATTGTTCCTATCAAGTTTGTGAGCATTCGGTTGCTTGGAGGTTGCTGAAGAAGCGACAATGTGCGAGGAAGAAATCCTTATCTATTGCGCAGAGCCATAAAAGCCCTGTTAAGGATTCTCGGACCGCAACTTCTGATATTACCACGAGATTGAAAAGCATGTGCGTGATCTGTGATTATACACAGCTATTGAGATGGGGAAATAGAAAGAGAAAGAGAATATCTAATGCCACTGAAAATAATCACGGGATCTAAACATCGAAGATCTATATCCATATAAGCTGAAGTGAATCGACTGGAATGTTTTCCTCCACTTCGGACATATAAAGCTTTTATATTGCATGACACCGTAGTAAGTGCCACTAAGCAAGCCAAAGATTGTTTCAAGGTGTGTCGTTCAGTTATCTGTGATATAAACGAGGGATAAATTTGGAAGAATGGGGATGTCTCACCACATCCCATTTACCCATCTAACTTAAGATTTTCGTCCCAAAACCTCAGTTTTTGTTACCGGTTTTTACCGGTGTACATTGTCAGATGCTGATGTACTTTCTCAAATATTTCCGACAAGAATTTATCTTGCAGCGAAAATATACAGTCAATAAGTTAGTTTTCAACACCTCCGATCCTCCAAAGCCCCGATTTAAAACATCAATATCTGAGAAGTCAATCTTTCGCACCAACGCTTACAATACAACCAAATGCCGTATCTCCATGCGACTGGAGAAGCATACTATTCCCGGGTCTTCTTCGTATACCTAATGATGATACTCATACCTAGTGCAGAGAGTACTATTTATGTATGCGAATCTAGATCAAATTTTCAGCGTGCGCGTGTCATTCACTTCTTGGAATATAGTTGGCGCCATTAAGTCTTTTCTTTTGATGATCTAGTATATTCACGTGAGTGAATCATTCAGGTAGGAATAAGAGTAATAGTAAGACTCAGTAAATACTACACCTCTATTCACTCTCATCAAGCAAGGGAGTGGAAACCTCAAAACCATCATTCAGACTATTAGGAGTAGCTGCAGACTCAAATGTTTTTATCACAGCCTCAATTCACTACCGCATATTCCCCCTACCTAGCGTTATTGGCAACTCAAGACAAGAGTATATAAAGAAACCTCTAGATAATTTCTGACTACCAATATTGAGGAACACATTATCAAAAATCCTTGTAAGGACTAGAGTTACTCGCTTGTGGGAGAACCTCCATATGCCTTTTGCAGAAAGAAGAAGAGTAATGTAATATGAGAAGAGCCGATCACGATTCAACCTCTATGCGGGGCTTCGACGAGGATTTGAATCTAATCGTCGATTTTTCTTTTATATTGTCATTCAGTTTCTACATCACACATGATTAACAATGAATATAATGAACAATAATGAGATATATTACCGACTACACTTCCATCGAGTAAGAATGAAGTCAAAAAGCACGATTCGCAAACCAGATCTTTCGAATGTACCGATGTAAGATGCCATCCAAATCCTCTTGCAAACTATATGATTTGGATTCCTCGTTGTTTCAACTGCTTTTTGTTTGAGTAGACTTGATAAAATCCTTCTACTCCTCAAGGTATGTGTTTATATATTCTTGCTCGCTAGATTTCCCATCCCCAATTCCTTTGACAAATGAAATTCAATAGTACGAATCAAAAATCTTGTAAACTAACTGATATGAAACAGTGCGCGAGATCCATGGTTTCCTCGCTACCGGTGTCGAGAGTATATACGATACATGAACGTCCCCTCATCCTATCAAAAGGCAGAAGAGCAGGTATATGACTCAATCGGGATTGGGAAACCAGTGAATTAATGAATCGGCTAGATTAATTACAGAAATCTTCCATACGTTCATTATATAGACTCCCGACACAAACTCGTCCCTCAGAAAATTAGAATTATAGTCAATCTGAAAAGAGTTTCAGGAAGACAATGAAGCGCGAAAGGAAATCTTGACAGCTCCACAATTTGATACTACTATACTGATTTCCCCAATCTTATTCCGACTTTTCTGTCCTGTTTGATATCAGTATACTTCACTATCAACTCATCAAGCCGTCCCACTGTCATTTGTCCCGTCTTGTCTCGTCCCATCCTATTCAACTTTCACTGTCATTCATCATTTCTCATTCCTCCTATACAAAATCCATTCACCAAACCTCACCTCACCTTCAACTCAGTATACTATTGACAGAATATCCACGGCATAAGTTAACCAGGTGTAAAAATTCTTCCACGAGATCCAACACCTAAGACGCCTTTTTCATTTTGTTTGTTATAATGATGATATTGAATCCAAGCTACTCCTTAAGATGTTCCTTAAATACTATCAACACGTCACATTTTCTTTCCGTCTCCATAATATTGTATCATTAACTTACCGAGTCTCTTTAATCTAGTTTTATCCACTGCTTGCTTATTTAAAGAGATCGTCTTTAATACCACAACTCCCAGCAGATCATACAATACACATGACACACAAATTGGCAGGAAATACTGAAGCCTAGAAAGAGACCAGTCCAAACTACCGAGAAGTAAAGTATCATCTCGAAAATTTCTTTCTGCTTACCTTTCTTATTCTGAGTTTGATAGTCGAAGTTTCGACAAACAATAGTGATTATCATACTTCCCACTATCGCTAATATCATCTTATAATATTTCGTTGTGAAAGAATGACTCTTAGCATTGTAAAACTATGCCTAGATAATCCAAACACCTTTGCAGATGGTAATGCCCCAGAAGTTGGCAATCAAGATCGATAAAGATTCCATAGCTCAACAGTACTTGTATTTTCCAGCACCTTCTTCATTGAGCCTGATACCAGTTATTCACGACCCCTCTTTGCGTTTGTCCCCCCCAAAAGTGTGAGTAACAAGTACTACAAACCCTCACCCACCCAATCTCCCATAAAGTCATACAAAGCACAACGACAAACCTCGGTTCCTTGATAATAGTACAATAACTACCCATAATCACCTGTCGAAAACTTCCCACACAAACATACAAATAGACGGGTACATAAATCCCCATCGTCGATTTAATCGTACAACCTAGACCCTCCTACTACCCATCACCTCGAATCTCCATACCACACCTCCACACCCCTTATGTCACTACCCGAGACTTATTCCCACCCTCCCATTAAACCAATAAATACCACACCACACCACATCACATCATTTCACAGGACCCTGATTTCCCCAACTTTCCCGTTCGTGTTACGCTATGCCGTCCTACCTTATCATCCCTCAATGCAAATTCCCGAACACGAACGAACGAGCACGCCACATTATGGCCTTCCCTTGAATTTTGGCAATTTATAAACTCTCTACTCTTTTCTCTTTCTTCAACTATCACAGTTATCATACACCACCCACCGACCCATCCAATTACATCCTCATCCCCAATTGCATTCTCATACCCCATCTCCTTCTATATCCTCATTCATACCACACCTCCCCCACAAACCCCATCAAGCATACACTCACACCCACACCCGCCGAGCTGCAACAGACGACTCCTCTCTACACTCCACTCTCCACACACTCTACACATCCACCCCATCGCATACAAACCAACCACGGACCGAATTTTTGGGTTTTGTCCCCCCGCCTTCCCCCCCATCCTCCCCAAGAAATCCCTGCATAGCAAAAATCCCTCCGTTCAGTCAGCCAACTAGCTCTGTGTCTCATGATCACTCATCAGCGCGAGGCTCTCGAGCTATCAATATTAATGCTCTCAAGAACCAAACTAAACAAAATGAAACTAAACACAATGCATACTACGAACTACGAACTGACAACGAGGCTCGTACCACGGGACACTACATTAATGCGGAGAATTGGAAGGTGGAAAAGAAATAGAAAGATGAGAGGAAAGATAAATCCTAGAACTTTCTGAGGAAGAGCAAGGGAGTACGAGGTCTAATAGGTAAGTAAATAGGCACTGGTGCCCAAAAGGTAAACAAAGAAATTTACTTCCAAATCCAATTCCAAATCCAATTCCATAAAAACTTCCACGAACTCTCCTCTCCTCTCCTCACTTCTCTTCTCTCCAAGAAGACAACAAAGTGCAGAATTGAAATAGTGCGGAGACCCTTCTCCCCTCCCTTCTTCCCTCACAGGTAGTACAGAAAATACCCCCGTACCCTCCAGCGTGTTTTGAGAAGTATTCTAGCATTTTCAATCGCGTTCAACTTTCGTAGAAAGGAACGTCAACTTTGTCGCTCCTTCAACACGTACGTTTTGGGCCGATTGTCTCTCGCTTCCTCATCCATCATCTCACTAGTCCAAATACACTCTCCGAATATATACACTCCCCAAATCAGTCAAACCTTATCCAACCCCCATTCAACCCCATTCAAGCCCCATTCGAACCCCATTCGTAAACCCCCCACAATATCTAGGATCTAATATCTACTTATCCACCTATCCACCTACCTACCCACCCACTTACCTACTCATTCGCCTATATAAATCCAAACAAGATCATCCAGCCAGCTAACCAGCCAGATAAACTCTCTTCCCCCCCTCTCTCTTACACTCTATACTATAGAATACCTACCCAGTACCCCGTACCTATTACCCCGTACTCTCTATGCAATAAAAATGTGCATACCATAGATCCATATATCCAAACACACACACACACCCATCCATCCATCCACCTTGATACAAAAACTGATACCTAAATAGGACTAGTAACATGTGCATATCATACCATGACACAACACAACAACGAACACGACATAGCATCGCATTTGATAGCATGAACCACTCTGATGACATGCATGATCTGCTTTCGAAATGGGTATCACCATAGACACATACCTCATTTTCCAATAGAAAAGGATGCATATAACACAAATGAGATCAAGTAGAGTTATTATAATTGTCGATAGGTTCAATAGATAACTATCTCTACGCTCCGTCTTCATTCCATACCTAAAGAGAAAACCACTTGAGTGTAAAGTATTTTATCCCACTCTATCTAATCCATCTTATCCCATCCCATGTGTTCCATCCCAAACTCCTAACAAATACCCCGCAATCCAGCAATCCCATCCAAGAATTATATCCAGTCAAATCTTTCTTAACGCCATCTATGCCTCTGCCTATTCCCATATCCATACACATACCAGTTGAAGAAGCAGTATCCGCATTAACATCCAAGGTACAAACCATAACAGAAACCCCACACTATCTCACTGACACCCCGAAAGACAATTCCGCCTTGTAGCCTTCACTGTGGCGTCGCTTAGCCCTCATTTGTCCGCCTCACTCTAAATCGCCACGCCACATCTCCCCCTCATTCTACTCAACGACGATTTACCGATGTTCGCAATTTATCTTTTTCATGTTGCTCATAACGTGCAGAATGATAATCTCTCTCTCTGCCTTCACCTGCCCTCGGTTCTGCAGAATCGTAGTGTTTATGACTATCTCCATGATTGATGACATGGTTGTGTCCACTTCTTGATGTTTTTCCTTCAATATATTTCTTTTCTGAATGGAGAGCAATGTGTTAGTTGAAGTTATATTTAATGAGTGAAGAACACAAAATTTGTGAAGTAAATTTTACATACCTGCAGCAGAATCTCTATATTTCACACTTTGTTCTCCACCACTTCCTCTAGACCCATAACCTTGTCCACTGCTTGATGAACGTTCCGACATATTTGAGTTTGATCGGGTATAATAATCGGATGAACGAGTTTCGTACGAGTATTGTGAATCTTTTGGAGAAGATTCTCGATGATGGATGACAGTGGTTCTTTGTGTGTGTGTGTATCCACGAGAATCAGTGTATGACATTTGAGGTTCTTCGGATAGGTACTTTCGGAATCTTTATGTACTTGATGTGCGAGGCTAAAGCTTGGTTTTATTGTATCGAAGAAGGGCGTCTAGGGCGTATGAGGTGTATAGGGCGTAGAATGGAGTATTGTAGTATTGTTTCAAATTCCGTATAATCGAACTAATAGTTAATCTTGTCCAAATGAAAAAGCAAACAAAAAGAGAAACATCATACTTATTATATAGCGTAAGAGAAACAGAGGAATTGACTAATGAAATCATTCAATTGTTACCCGTTGTACACAGCAGCTTTCCAAACAAGGCAAAATCATTGAGAGAAGCCCAACAAGGACATTGCCCTCTACCTGTTAAGGACGGAGACAGTTTGAACCATCTACCCCATGGGTGGCTGCCTTTGGATGTGCTAATTGACTCAGAATGATCATTTCAATGGGATGAGTCACCAAGCTAACGGACAATAACATTTCGGTGAATAGTTTCATCCAAGTACAATGGGAAGAGGGAAGAATCGAGGTTAGATGGTGACGTCGACCTTGAAGCTCGGATATGGAATCAGGTGAGAAGGGAAATTAAAGTAACTAAGCTTAAGGCTCCCGTCGGCGGAGTAGTGGAGATGGGGTATTTCCTATTCTCCATTGCTTTGTTGGACACAGCCCACATGAATTGATCGAATGTAGAAAGAATGTAGAAAGAATGTGGAGGCACTGGTGAAGTACGAGAGCACAGCCATCCGTTTCCTTCGGGCCCCTCCCTCACTTTCCCTTGTGGCTTTCTGTCGGGCATTTTTTTTTTTGGAAACAGACAGGAAAGACAAACAAGACGGATGGAACTTTGCGGAAACTTTTGAATGGTAAAACGATACGAGAAGACGGGGAAAACGGTTCCAAGATGATGATGTGACTGATGATTGAATTATGGAATTAATCGTTGCCTTGACTCAATTCTGTTTGACTGTTTTCGAGGCTTCCATGTATATTCAGCTGAGGTTTCTTAGTTCGTTTCTGCCTTTTCGCCCTTTTGCCTCGGTACCCAGGTATTATTTCATTTGATATCGATAAGACTATTTCTTATGAGTCAAATATTGAGTCTGGGGGTTTTCGTATGACTGACCGGCTGACTGACTGTTGAATAAATTACGCATACGAACAGCATCGGCATTGCCATCTTTTTCGGTGTAAGGGCATGTATGTATGTATGTACCTATGTTTGGACGGATGAACTGCTGTTGGTGAGTTATTATATACTAGGAACTGGGTATATGCCAAGGTATGAAGAGCTTTCGAGTATCTTTTCGGCGAACATTATGGTAAAAATTCAAGTTGGAATTAGAGAGCAAACAAGTAATCGCACCATCTCACCGCGAAGAGAAGTCAATGTAACAATGATGTTGTTCAAGAAGAAAAAAAGGATGGAGGGAGGGGAAAACGAGAAGTCGAAGGAATCCATGGGTGTCATGTGATTGATCTCTGTATCTACCAGTAGTCATCCATCCATTTGATTGGCTAAGATACACTTGAGCCGAGAGAGCTTCATGCGGGACAAGGCCTCATCCCAAATTCACCCATTCACATCCTCAACCCTCAACGTGTCCAATACTTCTTTGTTGTACAATCTTTCCTCTTTGGTTTCAAACATAGCCAATTCTCTTAACACAATCCTTTATTCAATTACAATTACAACCACAATCACAATTCATCGATAATCAATTGTCAATACAATCCCGTCAACATGCGTCTTTCAACAATCTCCCTCCTTGCTCTCACTTCGTCGGTTCTTGCTGCGGAAGTTAAGATTGATGTAGTCAAAGCTGTAGAATGTGAGCGCAAAACTCAAGTGGGTGATAAGATTCATGTTCATTATCGAGGAAATCTTGAGGAAGATGGAAAGGTTGGAAAAGAATTCGATGCTTCTTACAACCGTGGATCTCCATTGAGTTTTGTGGTTGGAAAGGGTAGTGTTATTAAAGGGTATGTACTTGTTAACTATCTGGAGTGATGTATATGAAAAGAATATGGATAGAAAATACTAATCATTGATCTTGCAGATGGGATGACAATCTTCTTGATATGTGTATTGGTGAAAAGAGAGTCCTTACCATTCCTCCCGAGTTTGGTTACGGTGATAGAGCCATGGGTCCAATTCCAGCCAAGAGTACATTGAGTAAGTAAATTCTCAATTCCCACTTACCATATACGATGCTAACCTTCCCTCTCCCCCACCAGTCTTCGAAACCGAACTCATGGGAATTGACGGTGTCCCCAAACCCGAAACCATCATTGAAAAAACCTCCGCCTCCTCATCCGATGCAGTCGATAGCGCCACCGATAGCGCATCATCACTCTCGGATAAAGCTACCGAAAAAGCTACCGAAGCAGCAACAGGAGGTGTGAAAAGTGCCATTTCCGAAGCCGCAGAGGCGGTCAAGACGGCTCTTGCTGATTCTGATGGTGATGGACAGGAGCACAACGAGTTGTAGATGGATCAATTAATGGAAAGGGAAGTGAAAATGCACAAAGGGTTTTAAAACATGGTCATGAAGCCCCGCATAGCAATGGTCATGAATTGTGAGGATGGCTTTTGGATTGCTAGTGGTATGGTGATTATGTGGGATATTGCATGTGGATAGTACGTGATTTCGTCACTGGAAAAGCTATTCAGCAGAGAAGTGAAAGGGGATTGATTCAATGGGTCAACAACCCGTTTCTTCCAATTATGTTCATATGAAAATAAACATTCTCAAAATCCGAATATATAACATCTGACATCACTCATTCTTCATTCAAACTATGTGATTTATTCCATGCTTCTGAGGTTCGTTGACATATATACATACGCATACGTATGCTTGAGGCTACCTCTCACTATTGCAATTAGTATTGTTACAATTTTACCATATAATACACCATCCTATTACATAACATAAACAAACCACTAAACACTTAACTAACTCGTTTATCCCGAGATACAAGTGTTCGATTATTTAAATATCTAAATCTTCGAAGTTATAGGTGGAGTGAGAATCTATGATATGAATATGAGATTGATGCTCGTATTCTATTCGGTCTATTTGGAGGGTTGTATTTAGTTGATTGGATGGAGGATGGGGAATGGGAAGTATGATATGGGGGTATGATTTGGGGGGTATGACTTGGGGGATGAGAATGGGGGATGGAGATGGAGATGAGGGATGGGGAATGGAGTGAGAGAGAGGCAGAAGAGGTGGAGAGATGGAGGGGGAAAGGAAGAAGTATAGATAGATAGAATGAGAAAGAAAGAAAGGAAGGGGGAGGAGGGGGGAGGTAACTGGATAGTGATAGTAAGATGAGAGAGGGATGGTAGGATATGGTGTTTCAATAGAGGAGAGGGAAGAGAAGGATGTAGCTAGTGGAGATTATTAGTTAAGGAATGGATTAAATGGTAAGAAGAGGAGGATGGATGATTGATGGTGGCTTTTTTTGGAGGGGAGGAGGGGAGGGTGTGATCAGATAGTGAATGAGCGAGTGGTTTGAGGGGAAATGGGGGTTGGATAGGGAGGGATAGAGATGTAGATATGAATAATGAAAGGAGGGAAGAAGGGGTGGTTTTGATGAAATGTTATAGGAGGTGGAGGGATAGAGGGGGGTAAGGAAATATAGGGAGGTAAGGCAATAGAGGGGTGTGTATTTCATGGTCGTGGAAATGAAAGGAGATAGATTGAATAGGATGTGGTGTGAAGTGATAGTATTGAGATGGGGGGATGAGAGTAAATGGGCAGGTGGGGAGGTAGATGGGGAGTGAAGATGTAATGGGTGGTGAGACAGATGAATATCAAGGAGGAAGAATAAGTAGGAGGAGGTATAGATTTGAAGAAGGGAGGGGGGATAATACGATGGATATAAATAGTGAACGAATACACGAATGGCAGAAGGAATCGAAAGAGTAATTCGAGAAATAGTATAATGTTCAGATGATAGGTTATATAAAGGAAGAGTGGAATACTTGAATGATGCAATGTATGTTGAGAAGGTGGAGGAGGAATATATATCTCAAAAGAGGGGGTGGACGGGATTTGAAGGAATATGTATGTATGTGTATAGGGAGATAGGAGTTTGAAGTGGACGGCATGAAGTCAAGGGTCTAGATCTGGTAGGCTGGAGGTGCTTGTGGATTCATAGATATAGATATTGATACAGATAAAATTACAGATATAGATGGCTACAACCTTGTATATATGAGGAGGAAGACTCAAGTAGATAAGTGAAGATTGGTGAGAGCGGCAGGGAGTTTCTTCTGTGTTTATTTGTGTCGTATCTAGCTAGGCCTTGAGATTTATACTGTATATGTGTATTCATTTGATATCGTTGTGAGAAACGCTCTTCTTATTTCCATCTTTTAAATTCAAAACGGCCATTTAGTATACGGGACCGAAGGCAGAAATACTCCATCTTTAAGGCTAGATAGCTAGATAGTTAGATAGTAGAGAAATATACCAAGTATGCAAGAATAATATGAATATGTCAAAATAAACATCGATATGTCGAAATATAAAACTCAAACTAACCATAATTATCACACAATATCAGAATATCCTACCTTCTGATCGCCGACCAAGTAGGGTGGGGATGAGTGTTTGATTCAAAAGAAAGCTTACCTCCCACTTCAATAATGGCAGGGCTCATCTCATACTACTAGACGTATATACCCCATCTTTTGAAACATATGATGAAATTGATATGAATATATGAATATATAAACCATGTAAAGCAAACGAAGTGACTATACAACCATGTAATTTCGTCTGATATCAATGAAAATATTCCTATTTGGATACCTCGTCGATAGACAGATACCTAGTAGGTATCCAAGCTTCATACATACTGCACACACAGACTTCAGCTGTCTCCTGATGGAACCATATCTAGATCGATATCCACACAAACCCGTGTTTGATACACACGAACGGAGCCGTCTCTGTAGTCACTTCATGCAAGATTCATAACTGAGATATCGGAACACAGACTGTCATCCGTACAGTGTCCGTTGGACAGGGGGCCGCAATACCAAGATCGATCCACCCGCGCGCAGAAGCAAAAGCAAATAACCAGAAACATCGACGCTCACGTGGAGAAAGCGACTCCATAAATAAGATAACACCATAGATGTATGTGTATCACTGGTATCCACCTCAGCGCATACACTTGCTGTGCTGTGTGCTGGAGTATCCACAATCTCATGTTCTAACCGTATACCCCAGTTCTCGAAGGCACTTATCTTGGTACTTACTGTACCTGGTGAGTTAAACCATGTGATTCGTTTTATGCTTATCACATTTGTCTTTCGCCAGTCTTCATTGGACTCCGTAGATCAATCATTTATTTTGACGATGGTCTAGATGTGGATGAAAGTGGAAGTACAGTGATCTACACACCCTGCCGGTCCCGCACTTTGGTGACGCCTTTGTTGATAGAACAGCGAGATATCAAGACACGCCAAGTAGGAGGCGTCGATACCAATATAGTTACATCATTTTCAACGGTATCAATAACATCAGACAGGAGGTATCACAAGGGAGTAAAATGTTAACTGTAACACCCACCCTCTAGACCCGGAGAGTTTTTTGAAATGTAGATACTCTAGAATGCAATCTAGATTGAATGGCGGATATATTCACCAATCACCGAATATCCAATCAGCCGCGTGGTAATCTTACATTCACCATGTTTTGTTTGTCTGGAACTCCACGCATGGTAATCTTACATTACCATGCTGTGTTTAGAACTCCATGCATGCCCATCTGACATCACCATACCGCGTTTGAAACCCCATGGTGAGTCTGTCTCGGTCTGGCCGTCTAGTACATAATTACTATACAAAGTGCTCGTGTAGACTCAATATTACCTGAAGAAGCAACCAGCCCCGTTTCTGCACCTTTTGGTACCTCTTTGCATCTCGTTGTTAATCACGAGAGAATTCGAACTACCGTTCTCCGCAACAATGAAGTCATATCGGTACATGCCTCGGCAGGTACCGCATACTGGGTAGATAGACTCGGTAGGTAGATAGACAAAAGATGAGATATTTACCAACCCTCTTAGCACCGGAGGTTCATGAAACATCGCTCACAACTCACGATCCAAGCTCTCTAGATCTCTTGTTCACAAAACACAGATCTCGAACACCCCCCCTAGGATCTTCGGAATGACCCAAAGTGGTATGCAACCCCGTCTCTGCATGTCCGCCTCCCCGAACCATCTAGGTACCGTTCCCCACCCCGTTCCCGGTACTCCCAAGTGTGATCTCTAAATATCTTCAAAATTACCTTGATGGGCAGTCAGCTCCGTCATCAACACCTTCCATTTGGCCAGCCGATATCCGAGGGTTCGCGACACACACCGCATTCATACAAATCTCCGAGATCTGCACCTCCTAAAATTAAACGGCGTGCCCTCCTCCTCCTACCTCATCCCTTTGCGCCCGTCCCGTTCCGAATCCATAGGCCTAGCGCATTTTACAATATTGCGGCAGGTGGGATCAAAGGGAAAATCACTCAATCGGTCGATCCTTTCGGACGACTTGCACCCCGGTGTTTTTTACCCCATACTATACTGAAACAAAAAAGATTGGTCGAGTGGAGATAATTCCGCTCGAATTGAGATGAGCCGCAGGGTTCATACGGGGCTGCACAGTACAGTAAAAGCACTACCGGGGGCTTTAAATCACAAATTTCGATTTTTTTGGTCGATCATACATTAAGGGTAGGAAACTTTTCCTTGGAAAGAGCGATGATTGCGGTTTTTGTCGATCTTTATTTATGAAGTTCTTAGCCTATATCTATCGAGTTTAGGGGAAAGGAAAAAGAAAATAAAAAAGAATTGGCTGTAATTCGCTAGTTGATCCACGCCTGTTGTAACACAGAGATTCTTTCCAAGGATGAAGAAGACGGATAGCAGAAGGCGATCTTTTCTTTAACGCGTCCCTGAAATCTTCCCCAGAAACGCCACATCGTCATCGTTACTCTCCTGGCCAAGCCATTCATTTCCCAAAAGAGTAGTATCTGTTTTGTAGAAAAATTTCTTCATCTCCTGTCGTTTTATCGACTCATCTACATGAGATCTGCTCACAGTGATATCTAGAAGTATGTAGGGAGCTGACTCTACTCGTCGTTTCCGCAGACGCCACAATCCCTAGTGTTTGGTTCTTGGGTTTGTGTCTATTATTTGATATTGTCGATCTCTGTCTGTCATCAATTTCGCTCTACCATCACACTACTTACTAGACACACCACTACTGTAAAGACTAAACGGCACAAACCCTCTAACTTCAGTCAAAGCTCCTCCTTGTTATCCTATTCCAGATTCGGTGTCTGGAGTCTGAGTACCAAGATCTAGGCGTTAAGTTCAAGTGACTTGTTCCTTTGTGAACCATAGCCCATAGGGCTCTCGGTGATAGTATATAGTGTACTCGCTAAGAGAAAATTTGGAAGAAGGACCCCTGACTCGGCTTACCTTCTCTCGTGGCCATTTAAACTTTCAACTCATTACTCGTCTTACTTTTGACATTTTTGATGGCTTCGCAATGGGGTTTGACATAGTCGGGTCGAATCGGATGGGTTTCGTTTCGGCTTTTACGGTACTTTTGATAGAAACTCGATGATGAAGGCGGAACAAAGTTTTCAGCTGCTAGTCCCAGCCCGCCCGATATTACTTGTATCTTCTAGACACTTCGATAAACCGAAATACTATTTCTTTTTTCCTATTTATTGCTGCTAGTGTGCTTTCTTTTTCGTTCTGGGTATCCTTTGAAAATTCTTTTTCGCGGAAAAAAGCTAGGACTTCAATTTATACTTTCCCTTATCTAATACAGGCTATACAGATTCAGGCTATACAGATGAGAGATAGCTTCTAAGGCTTAGATACATACTCTTTCTGTCTCGATAATGATAATGAACAAACGAGTCGTCAGCACTGAAACCATCGTCGATAATGTAAGAAGGATTATCGTCAATGCGATCAGATAATGTCGGAAACTAAAATAGTTGAAAGAATTTCCACGTGGAAAGCCTTACAGAGTTACTTGTTCAATCATTCCGCTCCGGATGTTGCCTTTACTAATAATAATTACAAGCTTATTTGCATTGATTATTGATACTTTGTTGATTTCTCAGCTTGAAGTGAGTGTTAGATTCGTACGGTCCTTGGCCATAATGTTGTAAAGTTTGATTGCGTTCTCATTCTCGATATCAGAAGTACCTACTGCACTGTAATCCAATGTGTTTTGAAATCCACGTAGTCGAAATGTAAAACTCAACAATCCTCTCTGAAGCACCGCCTCACCCATTAATCGTGGCTGCAAACCCATCGTTGTGGTACCATTTCCGCACTCCTTGCCCATTACTTGTAAGACGTAGACTTCGATTTGTCACATGAATAGCCGATCTGCCTTCTAGTAGGCAATGAGTCCCTTAGTCTGCCAATCCCCACTAAGTTTCAAGTCTTCATCGCGCCATATCGAAGAACCCTACACACTGAACCAGTTGTGAGAGCCCCTCCCCTTTCTCTGCCCACCATTCTCCTCCATTCCCAAGCCCGCAAATCAACCGGAACCCGGATATGTTATCCATCTCAGAACTTTATCTCTTCAATGTCAAACCGCAAAGCCACGTTTTCCTTCGATTATACAAAACTCAAAAAATTATTAACCACAGTTCTCAACCGGTAGTGTATGGGCGACGCGATAGTCCCCTCGAGATATCACTTATACTAACCGATCAAGCCCCTTTTGATCCCTGCATCGACTAGATAAAGAATTTTTAATTTTCTAGAAGTATTTCAATGGAACCAACTGGATGAATATCGGAAATAATATATGGAAATGACATTGGTACTATATTATACTTTTTCCCTATGCACTTCATCAACGATTGTGTTTGATTGCATGGATAGATACCAACAGGTTTGTAACATTTAGATGCTACAATTGGAGAATGGAAACACGGTGTCGTGGTACATAGAAGGAGAGAGATGACGATTCATACCTGAGTATTTATCGCCTCCAGGAATGAAGATACAGTCGAATTTCAAGAGGCCAGTTTCAATGTTAGACTACCACTGTGCCACATGATTGGGAACACACCGCACAGATATCGCATTAAGCCAACACCAGCCTTAACCCTCTGCAATCCAATAGTAGTGGGATTTAGCACAATGTACCGATCACTTGGTAGTCTAACACCCACTAAGTCTCAAGAATTCTGTTTAGATAGGGTGGTTGTACCTCGGATTGCAGATCTTTTCGTTGGAGGGGTAAATTTGGCTCTTCCGGAATGTTTTCACCGGAGTCTGTTGTGATATGGTGTGATCGGGATTTGATAGATAAGTGAAAATTTCAGACGCCGCTATTGAATGAGTAAAATTTTCTCTGTATTGAATATCTCATATGTGTGCAGTGACTGAGTTGATGTTGTTTGGAAAATGATCAAGGTCCCTTGGATGTCTTGTCAAGACTGGCGGGGTAATTGAAGATTAGAACAGTTTGCCATATATTAGGACCAGAGCGAGTTTCATTGTCAAGATATCATCATTCCCGTCAAGTAAACAGTATAATTTCAGAGATAAAGAGCAGAAGATGTGTATTTATCTCTAGCAAACTAAATAAATGTACAAATGAAGACAATCCAAATTCAATGAGGAATCTAAGTCTGCCCTACCCTTCCATGTTGTGATCCTGGTACCTGCAAACTCCAATGTCCCAATGAAAAGGAAAGAAAAAGAAAGCACACAATCAAAACAAATCTAGTCCTGTTGTGTATCCTAGAACTGGGTATAAAGCAGCCAATTTAACGCATGTAACTCCGTCTGTGCCGCTGGTACGTCGACATGTGTTTGAAAAATCCCAGATCCCATACCTAACGCCTTCCTTCACTGTGTGTTTCCTGAGAGTGTACATTCTGCACCGTCAATGAATCTTTTTTTTCTAAGATACTGCTCGTCAACGGATTGTTTCTTGCGATTCGAAGGCTACGACATACCCATAGTCATAGGTACAGCGTAAGTCGACATGGGTCTGAATGCGACGGTTTGGTCCCAAATTGGACCGGCTGACCCAGGAAACGTCCAGTCTTGTGTATATGTGTTTTGATATCCAGAATTTTGCTGGAGTGATATATCATGAGGTGGCGACATTTGTGGAATAGATCCCATGGATTGAATGGGCATCGAGAGAGGATACATGGGTTGAGACATATGTTGCAGAGGAGTCATTGATTGATGACTTGGATATGGTGGAGAGACCGCCCCTGTGTTTTGTGGCGATCCGGTTCGAGATGCCGAATGATGTGAATATAATGATGCAGGAGACCCTATGAGCTCAGGAGAATTTAGAAGTTGATTTGATTCCATTTGGTTGTATATAGGTAGAAGCCCAGGTGCTTGTTGTAAATTTGGCTGAGAAACGATGGGAAACTGGTATCCGGTTGTAGAGCGATCCATTTCCATTCCTTCCAACATACCTTCAGAAGGAAAGCCTTGTGATGACCCTAGACTTCGCTTTTCTGGTGCAATGTTCTCTAGGGGTTGTGTTTGGCGAGGTGAGAGTACTTCTTCTGTATCGGGATCGATATCATGCTTCAATAATAACGCTCTCAGCTTCTCGTTCCGTTTTAACAACTCATCGAAACGTCTTTGCTGGCTCTCTAATTTTTGGATTTTCTGTTCCATTTCGGTCTTTTCCTTCCTTGCCTTTTCTCTGATATTTCTTTGGGCGTTACGGTCATTTTCTCTCTTTTTCGCTAGAGCAGTTTCGTTCATGTTTGCCACGCTTCTTCTACTCTTGGTAGCTAATGATTTATGTTAGATATGGGGTGATTGAGGTTGGATTGAACCGATTTATGAAAATCTTTACATACATTGAGCTTTAGTTACTCCATTCATTGTCTTGAATTCCGGTTTGGTGACAACGGAGGGTGAAGATCTATCGTCCTTCATATTGATTTTGGTGTTGGATAAGGCTACTTTTGTTGTATAAGAGATAGTAGATATATTGAAAGGTTGAAAGATGTGGTAGAATGTAGAAGATTATGGTCCACAAATATAAGTGTACCCCAAGTACTTTCCCCAGTCGTGCACTTATGTATCTTGGTCTCGAACAGGAGTGATGAGATGTTCAAGTGTATATATAAGGAAGGTGCTTCTGAGTTTTGGATTTTGAAGAAGGGTATCGCGAAATGGTTCGTGCTTAAAATCCCCGACGAAGATGGAGCCAATATATTGACACTCGAGCTCTGAAAGTCTGGATAATTTCCCTGGTTGAGTTGCGGGGCGGATGGGTCACATATGTATAGTTGGAAATGAGGGGGCCCAAGAATAGTTTTATAAGTTTTTCTAGCAGCAGAAAAGCAAAATTTGGAGAACGGATGTAGCAGGAAAGGTCGGAAGAGGGAAGATTCTCGGTAAGCGCGAGAGACCTTTTCGAATATATACACATTTACATTCAGTCTACAGTTGCTTTGGTGCAAGAAATAGTCTCGATAATTGAAGCTAAATAATTAATTAGTTCCATGTCAATTCATGGTCTCTCAAAAGAACGGTACTAGTTTGGTTTCTCTAAAATCCGCATTGTACATCGGATATCCCCAAGAATCAGGGGGGCGTTCTCTTGATTGCTCGTATAGGTAAAGTGTCTGTGGATGATTTACAAAGTAGGTAAGTGGGTAAGTTTTCGATTTTGTAGATCTTTCGAAGAGGGGTGTTATGTACCTAGCGTCTAGTCCTGCTGCGGTGAAGACTTCAAACAAATAAAAAATAATTCTTTATCACCGATTACTTTCTTTCTGACTACTGAGAAGTCTAGAATTCTCTTGCACAAAATTCTCACAATCTTTTATCAACCCTACAAGAGATTCTAGAGTGGGGAGTGGCGGTTTGAGGAATCCATGCCATTTTTTCATCATTGTACATGTATCTTTTCTTTTGCCGACGTTTTGCCTCACCAAGAGAATGATTGGTTGAGGAGGGCTGGAAGGCTCTCTCCTCTTCAAAATAAGGTTTCGGGGGTCCATTTATCTTGGATTAGATTCGTACAAAGTACGTATGAACTTTCGAAGATGTATGAGGCCGATGCAAGTTCAAGCCACAAAATACCGATGCGTATCAATGTTTACGAGTGCAACAGGGTCCGAATCCCGAATGCTGAGTGTCAATTCGGCTAATAAACTACTGTCGCACAACATATGCGATTGTGCCTTACATTGGTTGACAGGGAGGTCGTCAAAGACAGGGTGAAGATTATTTTCCGAAGCCTTTAACGACGGAGGTGCTTCCGCTGTGCCTCGCCAATTATAATGGCCACCTTGCGCAGAAGAATAGGTACTTTCTGCTTTTGTTCCAAAAGGCTTCTCATGAATCTCATGATCTTCAACAGCTTATCTTTTCTTGTTACGAAACATAGTAGGATCGACTCTCTCTATAATGCTGCGGGGAGGTTGACTTAACGTGCCTCGAGCGTGCTTGGTGTTCAGTGCAGGAACTCGAAAGATATGAAGATCTAGATCTACAATTAGTCAATATTTCTTCCAAGTCATCATTTACATAATCTCATTTTCCAAGTCACTACGGGATACGAATGGGGCTTTATATGATAACTTCATATCCCCTTTTATAATTGATGTGTGTCTAATACTAGGTAAATTATGAAAGTCCAAGAAACGAGCTCAAAGGTTCCTCCAGCAACTCGTATGTTCTGATGCCCACTAGCCATGTGGCAAGGCGTGAAGTGAAGACGTTTCATAAAAATCTAATTTTTGTGGCTATATCGGAACTGATACAATGACATTGGTACACCCACGGGTGTCAAATTGAAAGTTGGGTAACTGAGGTAGTACAACAGGGCCGAAAAAGGTATGCCACATCGACAAATGCTTTTCGTTG
Organism: Botrytis aclada; assembly: GCA_014898285.1. NCBI lineage: Eukaryota > Fungi > Ascomycota > Leotiomycetes > Helotiales > Sclerotiniaceae > Botrytis > Botrytis aclada. The sequence goes on along the minus strand of RCSV01000001.1, from coordinate 206,600 downwards.
TCAAGGTATTGTTCTCCCCGTTACTAGGCACGCACAGTGTACAATTGGCTGGACAATGCAATTACATGCTCATACCCCAACCACATTATGTTCTCGAACGGGCAGTTCTTCGTACTTAATCCCCAATCAGCTGTAGAGAATGGTCATTGAGCCCTACGACTACAATCAATGCTCTAATTGCAGAGTTAATTTTGGAATAAATAATATCGTTTAGGAATTCCAAGCCTACAAGGAGCTCGGCCTATCATCCGAAAAAGCAAAGCTCAGGCCATTAATCTTCACTGATTGCTAGTTTCTACTTGTTTTTTCTTTCCTCTCAATAATTATAGCTATAAATTGCAAAGTGTTTGGTATTTAGATAGGTACTGATTAATAATCCTCGAAGCTATTGTAATTCTGATTATTTGGCTGTTATTGGACAAGTTTGATGGAATAAAAATTAGGCGAGACAAGCCCCCCCCATTTTCATCCAGCCTTTATAGAACTTACAATATCTACTTTCTTCCAATCAATAAAAACGCTATACGAAAATACCTATTGCGTACGAATTCCATGCTCGCATGAAGACTATTCCTCATCATGCTTCTTAAATTCAACTTCGGGGTTTCATAACCCAATCGGGTAATTCACATCACGCCGAAGATTTGGAAATCTACATACATTCCTTTTCTCTTGGTTCTTGAACGCTACTGTGTTTAGCTTTCAAAAGGGTTTTGGGCTACGCATCATTTCAAAATGCTGGTTAGTACCATGGGCAAATTCCACATATTGCAATCGCCGGACCCAATACAAGGTATAGGCCCAAGAATTACCAGAAAAGAACAAATCGACTTAAATCGTATTTTTCTAAGGGATCGCGATTATTTTTTCATAGGTCTTAAGTCGCTACCAATTCTTACACTGTCCGCTCCCATTATCAACCCACCGACGCATGAGATCGTCGTAGGACTGTATTTTAGTGATATGGGAGTTAACATGGAGTTCATGTGAAATAGACAGAAAAGCAACGAAGTTTTGCTGCTAATCTCTGCTCTTCTCCTCTCTTTCTCGATTAACCACTCGTAGATATGTTTCCTTCTGAGCGAATATCACGATTTCCAGCCTCTGTTACATGAAGTTCAAAGCACATTTTTAACTTTGCAACCATTGTACTTGAAGTCAAAGTGAAAGTATACATGTCATTGTTCTCTACAATTGAATAATAAATCAGGTTTCTTGCTAGCACTTTTTGAATTTCTGGTGACATCTTCAATCATTTTCCTTTCTGCTTTCTAAATTCTTGAATCTTCAGTCCCAAAACCCCAGAAATTCTTTTGCTCTCATTTGCTCCAGTATTACAAATCTTCTCAAATACCCACAAGCAAGATTTACGGGCCTCAAGATGGGTGCCAATAACGAGGTTAATGGTGGTCTAAAAAACCATTTTATCGCTTTCCTGGGCGAATTCGTCGGAACATTTCTCTTCCTCTTTTTCGCTTATGGCGGAACGCAAACCGCCAATCAGACATCTCAAAAAAACCCTGCGATAGTTGCAAGCCCTGATATAAATCAATTGCTTTACATTTCTTTGATTTTCGGCTTCAGTCTCACCGTCAACGTCTGGATCTTCTTTCGTGTTAGTGGAGGACTTTTCAACCCGGCTGTATGTATATCCACTTTGGTCTGGACATCCAGTTCCACAGTTGCATACAACACTTGCCACCGAGTATCAGCGATAGGCCCGAGCATAGAGTTTTCCGGAATTCTGGTCCTTGATGGAGCCGATTTACTACTTCGGTGGAGGAATCTTGCTAACTAATATATGCAGGTCACATTAGCTCTTTGCCTTGTGGGTGTGGTGGGTCCTGTCAGGTAAGTTCCTGACTAAACATCAATAATTTAGGGGTCCTCTCGTCTAGATTCCTGGTGGCAGTGCTGACTGATCCACCTATCTTGTACCATATGTTCATTGTCAAGCTCTAGACGATCACACACTCACTAATGTCAAACATCTAGATCTCTTTTCATTTTCATAGCCCAGGTTCTTGCCTCCATCACTGCTGCCGCCGCGGTTCGAGGTCTTCTTCCAGGAGACGCTGTGCTCTTTAGTTGTGCACTGACCTCTAATACTTCCATTGTCCAAGGACTCTTCCTTGAGATGTTCTTCACTATCGAGCTAGTGTTTACCATTCTCATGTTAGCAGCCGAGAAAACTAAAGTCACCTTCGTGGCACCTGTGGGGATAGGACTCTCGCTCTTCGTTGCGGAGTTGATGGGCGTTGCTTGGACAGGTGGTGGTTTGAATCCAGCTAGAGCATTTGGCGCAGAGGTTATCGGAGGATTTAGGGGTTATCATTGGATTTACTGTGGGTTTTCTCGTTCACGGCTTAGTTCTGCGCCGGTTTCATGTACACTGCTGGATCCTTACCCTAGCTGCGTGGAACTATTTGGCGCACTACTACACTACTCACAGATGATCTCCTCTCTTTACCGAACTAACTTTCTCGTACAGGGTTAGGACCTTTCATGGGGGCGGTTCTCGCAGCGGGCTTTTACAAGGTTATCAAATTTCTCAACTATGAACAGGTAAACGGTGAACAAGATTTGTCCGCCGAAGACATTCAATTGAGAGAGGAAAAGAAAGCTCGAAAGAAGGAAGAAAGGCGAAGAAAACAAAATTTCACACATCTTTTTCAACACGGGAGAATGCATCATCATCATGCGAATACCAGGAACGAAGTAATAAATGCTGCAGAGGAGGCAAGACCCGTTTCAGCGCCTTCTTACACAGGGCCTCCGGTTGGGAATCAAGCATGGCCGCATTCAGCAAGTACTATCAGGGAGAATGGAGATTTTCCGAGGTTTGGAGAGGTGGGAAGTCAGGACGGTATTGTAGTTACACGAGAGCAATCGGCAGAACAGTATAGGATAAGCGGAGAGAGATATGTTCAGGATGCTAATGCCCTGGATAAAGCCAAAACACCGTGAAGCAGATATCGCTTTAGATGGGAAAGCTACGCAGTTGGAGAGTTCGTATGGAATTTGTTGTCGATAATCTCTCCAATTGCCTAGTTACGCACATGTACGATATACTGGCATTGCATTTGCCTAGCATAGGCGCAAGCATGGGGAAACAGAACACGCACGCACACGCACACACACACACACACACACACAGCACAGTACAGAACTGGGAAACAGCAAAGCAGATCTTGGGCATCTGCATTTTCGCATGACTAGATGGCGTATAACCGGAAGCATCCAAGCATTCAAGCATAGGTTTACAGAGAAATAATTGTTTAGTTTTTATCATCCAATTTTATGAAATTTGTAACGAGAAACCGAAATGTTCTTCTTTGCTTCTAGCTAGAGATTTATACCTGGTAGGTTTATACCTGGTAGTTGCATAGACAAGGGGCTAGAATCGGGTTAAGCGTGATCCCATCTACCTGGTGAGATGTAACCCTGCTTTAATTTCCACAGGAGATAATTCGTCAGCCATGTCTTTCTCAACTTTTCGATTTCGCGCTTGATCATATTCTGGAGACCGAAAGATGGGTGTCTTAGATTCGCGCTCTTTTTGACGGAGGTATCCCCACGTCCTACAATTTCTTGGCTCAAGGGTCCTTGGACTGTGCGACCACTCGTTAGATTTTCGATAACAATCCCGCATCTCGAGGCGGGAGCTGAATGCATAGCCTGAATAGACCATTCTAATTGTTTGGCGATCGTATATGTCTCTTAAAGTGGACAATGTCACGTTGAAATTGTCCACTCCCACTTTTGAAGCTTGTTTGTCTAAAAGTGGGATACTCACCCACTATTCCCATTACCCCTCAAACCAATGGGTCAAACCGTAAAGTTAAATCCACAAACAGATGTCGAAAGGTCTGTTCGACTAACTTGTCTAACATGCCTAAGCACCCCGTGGTTCGCTGTCAGTACAGTAATGATACGTCGTTTTGTGTCTATCTTTATTACAGATTTATGCCGTTATGTTATCGCAAAGAAAGTCAGATGTAACCTTATGATCGATCTATCATATTGAAGTCTGTTAAAGATTGGTCCGATACTGTAGTACACATCTTTCTACAGTAGATGGTATTAGTGATCAGAATCTTGCTTGCATGGCACGCACACCGAGTACATATGTCATACCTACATGCTTGGTACATATTCCAACATTTCCAAAGTTTTCTATGCATGCATGTGGGACAATTATAACCGAGTGTTACCTGGCGTATTCAATCCTGAAAAGAGAAATCAGTGGATGATTGAAAAGGGTAATTCTGATCAGGATATGTTGGGGTTTATGTATGCGGTGGAACGATGTGACCTCAAGGTGTTCGCGCGGTCGTTCACCGTCTTTCTTTCATCACTGGGCGTTTGTACTGGACAGTTAATTTATTAACCTTTTTCGAGCTGCGATTATTGCGTCATCTGATAATGTACTTTTTTCGAAAGCGCAAGTGAACCCTGCGAAGTTTTCCAGGAGGTATTGAGGTGGGGATTGAGTGTTGTCAGATTATGGCATGATATTGACGTTTTCCATTGTCATGTCCAGTAAGGGTGAGGGAGATGGTATTTTTCATTTTAAATGGCCACGTTATGATTGTTGTTGTCATGAGCACACGCACGCTCAAGCCCAAGTTCATATTTCGCGTGCTTGGAGGTTGACTACTGTTCAGACCATAAGGCAGACAACCAACCAGCTTACTCCAGCGACACCTGGCCAATGCCACAGTTGCTTCAAAAACTGTTCGTGAGGCCAGAATGAAGTGGGGGGTGGAAGAGAATAGTCTGGACTTGAGCATCGTCTCAAGAGGAAGTATCACTTACTTCTATATCAACTGCCATACTCTGTTATCCACATATCTAAGCCCTACCCCCCCACCAACTACACTACCTCCACAATTTTAAGCAAAGCAAGTCTGACACATTCCCTTATCACGAAAAACCAGGCTATCGCTAGAAATGATTTACGTTGTTGTGGGCCATTCGTGCAATGACAGACGCTGGCAGTGCATACAGGGGAGATGTCTTTGGAGTGTTGGCGAATTCTTCGAGCTGACAGTTGATAAGCCAGGGAAAACAAATCTTCGAGCAGCTCTTTTCAGCATTCCATACTTTTCTCTCGTCTCTAGGACATCACACGAGTGTATGGTGGTAGGCACTAGCTATACAGTGGTAGAATATATGTTTAAGCGATAGTATTGGAAAAGTACCGTCTCACTGTCCCAAAATCTCACAAATAGTTGGGACTACACAGGAAGGTCTTCAATCCTGTTTATCAATGCAGATCCTCAATATGTGATTACATCGTATCCACCTCAATACCTAAGAATTTCTCTTCTGTAAAACATCTGTTTTGGCATTAAGGGGATCGTGGACAGAGGATGTTCATTTACCCTCAACCCTTGGAAAGTTTAAGGACATGATCCACTTTGTTGGTGTTTGTTTTTGAGTTACTCATTTTAAACTTTACGGTTCATGCTGCTCTTATTCCTTGCACCTTAATACTTCTGCCACGCTACTTCTTTTGCCATAAATATATGCGGCCTATAGTGAAGGATCGTATGATTATTTCGTTCGGAGTTGAGAGAGCGATTGGCATATTCTAGGATGTATATAACTGGATGTCTTTTGGGGGGAGGCCAGCATTGACAGTGCTCTTGATGAAGCTGTTAAATTCCAGGCCTCGTCAGATGCACAACAGAATAAGTTATGGGCCTCATAATGAGCCTTTGAAGTGCAGATGCTACTATCACATCACGATATGCAATGTGCACCTCATACAGGCAGGTACACTCGAATTATTGTCGATGTTATAACAACCGAAAGCTCGAAATTGGCCAATCTTCAAGCTAGAAGTTGACAGACGTGCTAACATATAATTCGGCAAATTTCTCTCATACCCCCCAAAAGCTAGGTAATTATTCTCATGTCCTAAAATTGAAAGACAATTTACTTTTACATATACCTCTCAGGTTCTATAATAGAACACATTCTACATGGATAGAATCCATCCGTTTAAGAATAGATTCTGGTAATTTTAAGTTATATTTCGTTGAAAGATGATAGATTTCATACGATGGGGTACATTATAGTATAAAATGACTAGATTCTACAATAGTAGGGTAGTTTCATATACATATCATTATTTCCCGCTTGAAATTTTAGAGTTTTTTTTTTCATCTTAATTATTATAGGTTAGAATCTTTATAGAATACAAGGGTATAAAATTAAATCAAGTATGATTGTTAGGGTATAAGAGTAATATATAAGAGAATATCAGAAATCATGCTGAAGTCAGTTATATCAAAGGCACTCAGACGTGATTAAAACGAAACACTGGAATTGTTGTTGGAGCCAAGTAATACTAAGAATCTTTGAATACATAGATATACAACACATTGCATCAGAATGACAAGTTCAAGTGGAACCCAGTTCTTTTTCAACCCTCTACTCTGAAACTTGGTCACTGGATCGGGTAGTGATCCTGAAAAGTACCGAAATATAGAATGGAGATAAGTACTGGGTCCTGGGAAGGGAATTGGTGGCAGTTAAATTTAGCAGGCGAATAAAGTAGTTCTTTCGTTGAGATGAATATAAACGCTAGTCGTGGGATATGGGATTACAGTTAGAACTGTTTTGACTTGAGCGATGGTGGTTGTATGAATTTGTAAACTTGTAACATCAATTGAGGCCGTGAAAAAGGGCAATGACGTAGTTAGTTTGAAAGCGATAATATTGTGGGGGGGAAAGGGGGTGAAACCCTCTTATAATGATTTTAAATGCTCAAGATGACATGAGAACTTCAAAAGTTGAAGGATCTTCCCGGTACTTTGGATTCGAGCTTCGTCACAGACCAAGCCTTCATCTGAAGCTATTATTGTGGGGTTTACATCGAAGCCACACCATCTGTACTCGAATTGATTTTGTGTTTCTTTAAAACCCCATTATAGTATCTTATACGATGTAAATATGCTCGCTCGCTTCCATGTCTGTGGAGCTGAAATTATTATCTAAGATTCTGGGTGAATAAGACTTAGAAAACGATTTCTGAAAGGGTGAGGAAGTTTTCAAGGCCTGAATAAATGAGCCATATCTGGTAAATATAATGGAGCAGTACATTACACTTTTATCTTTCCTCGGAGTTTTGTTGCCCACTCCACAAAACCTGCCAACTTAATCTCAAACTTAATTAGAGCTCTGAACGTCTCCGAACCCCTAGTCCCTGTCGGCCTAAAAATTAAACTTTTCTATTAGTGCTGTTCGAATTTTGCGAATCAATACATTGAACGTACATCTACGGACACTAGGTATTAATATGGCAGGTGAGATTTTAGTGACCTTACCACAATTGTAATGACGCGAATCACTTCTCCTAACCCTACAAGCTGAACACCAAGATCTGCAATCTCGAAATCGCATAAGAACCAGACTATCTCCCAGCATCGACTCGTTGATTACAGCTGTACCTCAGTCTGTACTTTGTCTATTAATTGGAACTCATGCTAGCCACACACTAGCTCTATGACACCAAACGGCTTAATAGACCCCCCCGTACTCTTTCGTTCAAATCGCGGCTTCGTTTTTCGATCGACTAAACCACACGGTGTCTTCTGAGCAATCCTTCCGATTCTTCGAAACTTCTCGAGAATGTTGCAGTCAAATTGGATCCAAAACACGACACACGATTATTGATAATGGAAAATGGGACATCGGAATCACGCAAATCAGGGGGGATATACCGTCTTGGATCACTAGTTCTTCTTTCTCAGCCGAGCCTGCCCTAACATCATTCGACGACGCACAACTCAACCACAATCACATTTTATTTATCTTAACCCGAAAGCTCGATCACTCACTGAACCACTTGCGGAGTCGCCTATCGAAGCATCCACGATCAAGTTTCACGGCCTTCTCAACATGCCAAAGAAGACTCTGCCAGTCACCATCGATTCTTTACCGCTTCAATCGGCCACTGTGTTGTCTCTTTTTGTCGACGTATCTACATTTAGGGCCTCGATATTCCACACACTTGAACCCTTTTCGAAGAATAAAGAGTACATCCCTGGATTAAAACTTGAAAGCTTCTCGACACAGGTCCATCAAACTACACCATATGTTATTACTATGATAAGTTGCACACAACGGAATCAGCTGGCAGTATTTTTCAGGATGTTTGCTTGAGTGGCCATCAAAATTTCCACACGTATTGGAGCTAGGTATGTTCAAATCGGTACTTTCTCAAGAGACATAAAACTTTACTTTCAAGGTCGGAACTTTTTACCATCAGACATTCTATTTAGCGAAAGACGAACTGGACTATATTATACTTGTTGCGCCAAACAACTTGCGATGGACGACTGAAAGTAAATTACCAAAACTCCTTACCGTTTCGCGAACGAATAATACATTCGATTCGACAGGGTAGACCCCATTCAAGATCCACTAGCAGTGGCTAGGTCGAGGAAATATGCGCTCATATCTGGTTTTCGTCGACTATGAGACTCGAGAACGCCATCTCTTTTATCGTAATGTCGTCGAAAATGCCAATCAATAGAACAGGCTTGGAATACCTTCGCAAAGCGCAAATTCTGCACGACAAAACTTGAAATCAACACCATGAATATAGAGAAGGATGGCAAGGCATTTTTATTGCAAGATGGCGAGATTCAAGACGAGCTCAATCATATCTAGATCGGAACTGAGCCGGGTTGCTGCGGAAGTATTATCTCGTTACAACCACCAACCGATTAAATATGATGGGGACCCGACAAGCATAGCGCTGAAGAAGATCGTTATTGAAAATACGATCTTGATGCTCATACAACTGAGGGTTGTGTCATACTCCTACAGTCCGAACCGAATTCCTGGCTATGAAGCTACGCACTCCAATCAGTCTTCACTATTACATCTTCCTACTAGACCTGGGCTAAACAGCCTCGCGTTCCACTTCTCGATCTGCACACTCTGTAACAGGGTACTTGGAGCCTGAACAATCCAGCATACACTCCGATCAATCTCGAATGCAAGCAAAGCCATACAATTGAAGTTTTAACAATAGCCATTATACCCAATCTCATTGATGACATAATGCACTCTTCGGGTGAGAGTCAGGATACGATCGACAACCACCTGCACCTACATTAAAAATACTGTATTTACGGGACCAGACAATGAGAATTTCAGTGTAAGACGAGAGTTCATCTTGAGATCAGAGTGATTGCTGGACTCCTCTTCTCAACTCGTGAGAAGTGAATAACACTAACGATTAACGATTGAAACAATCTATGCATATAATCTCACTGAACACCAGATTAGCTGAATAGAGCTATATTATCAATAAAAGTAGTTTGCCAAATACATAAACATTATAATATTGAGTCCACATATATCGATCTACAAAGTTCAGGAACTTGTAGGAATTTATGTACTAGTCTTACCAATTCTGTAGTAGAGCTTCGACCGGTATCTGAATAAAACATTACTCTAAATTTTATAGACCTACAAAGTTGAGGCCAAAATAATACACCAACCCTATTTGGCAATAAATCAAAATAAACGATCCAAACGGCCCTTGAAAGGAGAGACAAATGGTCCTTTAATGCCTCGGTAGACTGCAGATCTAAGAAACCCCCGAAGAATTATTAGGAAAGTGACAATGAAATCGGACACTTTGTGTTTCGCTCATCGTTAGACGTATGGCACATTTGCTGTCGTGAATATGAATATGGGATATCGACGGCGAACAAGAGATGAGATGAGACGATAACAGTGATTTAAGACCATTAAACAATTATGGTTGACATCTCAATTATATTTTATCAACTTTGTTTTTGAAGTTTAAATGGAACTGCCCGATCACCAAAATAAGCTGGGCCGACTCGAGAGGCAAGGAAGCTCTTTTCAACCTGCATCTATCTTAGAAATATTATATTGGTCACCTACTCTCGTATCTCAAGATCTCCCTATTCTTGAATGAAAAGAGTCCCTCTCATTACCAGGAATGAGAGCCCAGTGATCAATCAAATTAGATCCCGATGACAAGTCGTTAAATCCATAATGAGGACGATATCATGATGAAAGTCATCTCCCTACGTCTTCAGAAGTATCACCGCAAGAATGTTGAATGAATTCACTGTCCTCATATACACTAGCTTAGCATCAGTCATCAAGAGATACTGTATATCTTCTCTTGATTCCATAGTCTTAATACGATAGTCATTTACAATTCAAGCTTCCGTATACCTACAATGAAGAACATGCCGAAGGGAGGGACTCCCCACTCATAAAGATGTAAGAGGTAGCGATGTATCTTTTGAGAGGAATGACCCACCATAGGATACAGTGGAAGCATAGAGTTAGAAAGGAGGCTGTTCGGAATAATCAATTTCAATAAGGTCTAGAATCTATGGTTTGTAGGAAGGTCTTTCTAAAGGGCTGGAGCTAATCCTTATTAGACTTAACTCCTCTAATACTGTACTACCTATAAAACATTGAATTCAACAGTATCTGCACTTCCTTAGTTTACAAGTGATCGCTGTTTACCACGTTCCCACAGAACAGCCCCTCACCCCCAACATGGTAAATACTGCTGGCTATGGTGCGCTAAAGCATTATATCATGATAAACTCACTCTCCAAAAACTTCAAACCCTTAATCTCAATCCTTACAGATATTGACTGTATGGTTCGGGCTTGGCTAGCCCAAAAAGTCATTGGGGAGTATAGTTTCGACTTTCTAGCAATGGGATTATGACATTAATAAACATCAAAGACCACAGTAGATGTGCGATAAAGAGCTGATGAATATGACAGCGAATAAAACATCAACGACAGAGATGATCATCCACTTGTTCCTACAAAATTATAGCACAGAACTGGAGAAAAAATGCAGCGTGAGGTGCCAGCAGATGGAGACCTAGAACAAGGTATTTCTTTTCTCTGTACTCAAGTCATAGTAAAAGCTTGTTCGTTTTGATACCATCAGACTTCATGCACTGGTCTTTGTTGAACAATTCCAACTCACTTTCTGGCCAAGCAAACAAAACCTTGCTGCAGGTTGCTTCCACCAAGTAGGAGGATGAGACGATTCAATACCGCTATACCAAAACCCCATTATCATCCCGAAAGATTTCGATAAAGAACCTGACAAACTTGTGGCTAGGAAAGAAAACGGATGGATGAGTGTTGTAATGAAAAAAGAGTATTCGGTTATAAGCTTCTTGTGCCCAGCTCGTGAGGTTTGTATAATACCATGAATATGGGCAATCGAGCGAGATGAAGAAAAGTCATTGAAAGAAAAAAAGCAGCGACAGTGACAATGAATGAGACGATGAAAACAGTATTCACGTATGGGAAAATAGAGATTGGCGGGCAGTAATAATGAAAGAAGACCAACAGGAGATTACACACTGGTATCTTTAAAGTCGTAATATGCAGTGCAAAAGGCATTGTTGTTAAAAAATTGTGGTCATGATCTTATTGTCTTTCATTGTTGTGTTACACTTCAATAGCTACTGAGTATACATACCTGAAAGATTGGATGAAGTGAACAGTTACAGTGTGAAAGAAATAAGTGACATCATAGTTGAAAATACAGCTGCGTTGCTCTGCTTCAATTAGATGTAGGCTTTGATAACATGGAAATCTCCAGTGCTACGAGATGAAGAAGAGAAAGGTAGAATGTTTGTAATGCAGTTTCTCTACTAATTGTTACAATGAGATCAGAGTAACAAAGATAATTGCCTGTGGAACGATTGGCATTCTGGATGAGATCATGGATATTGCCAAGAAGCTTCATGTTCACACAATGGGCTCGGCTAGTAAACGGATTTAGATGCTTGTTCTGCGCTCACAAACCATATTCATCAAAGCACTTTTGCCCAGGGAGGACATTGTTTGCATTGACAAGTTAAAGAGTCGCTTGTCAAAAGCTACCAGCGCCAAGCGTCTACCCGCCCGTATCACCACTGTGCGCCAGCAGAATGAAATCGCAAGAATCATCAAGGAAATAACATAGCATGAGTAAAACAAATTTGATATGTTGCCGACAGCATATCCACTGGTCAAAGGTGCATTGAGGCTGCCTTTCGGTGCGATTGCTTGGTTCTACCGCATAATCATTCATTGATATCTCGCTTTTGACGCTGTGTAATACTTATATACGCGCGTGCTGCCCCTTCCAACTTTCTTGATTCGCCAGCCTTTCTCTTCTGTAACACGAAAATGGAGGACGAAAACCAAGCTTCCAACGTACAACTTCAGAGTGCTGAGCATGAAGAACTTATTGAAGAACGGTCCGAAGGAAAATCTCCAATCACTGAGGTTTGTGAAATTAGTGCTCCTGGAACTTCAGGAAGTGTAACTCCAGAGGAAGATCTTTCTGATATTGACGCGCGGTCGGATGAAAACTCACCATGCAAAGAAACCTATGGCAGCGATATCACTCAGCATACTCTAGATACAGACTCTGCAGAAAACAAACCCCAGGAGGATGAGCTTCCCAATTCGCCCGATCTTGACTTGCAGCTTTCCTCCACCACAGATATCCCTGAAGAAGAACTTTCGGAGCCCGAAGTTCCTGGCAGTTCCCTTGAGACCGAAGCCACTCAATTCTCGAAGCATTTACCTGAGCACGTTGAGATTGAGGTTCCTCAACTTTTGAGCCCCTCACCTGAACCCATTGAAATCGACATTCCGGAAAGATCCGCCTGTTCATCCGAGGTACCCCAGCTACCCGAGTTGCCCAACAACGAACCTCAAGATCACAGTGGATCCGATGCAGACAACGAGTGTTCCGACGAAGAGCCCCTTAGAGCCCTCGAAGATTGGCAACTTCGCAAATTAGCAGAGAACGCGATTGAAATTGCTTTAGATGTCTCTACTCCCAAAGCACTAGTACCATCGGTAAGCGATCCAAACATCTGCAAACCCCGAACTCCGCTTCCCGAGCGCGTGTGGCGCCCATCCTCAACCGACCCCACACGAGCAAACAAACCAAAATGCCCACCATGCGAACGAAAGAAGAAGAGATTTGATTGTTTGGGAAGTCCTCCTTGTAACGAGTGTAGCAAGAGAAATATGACGGCCGAGCAATGCTCTACATTTGCATTTGTAAGGCGACGAGGAAAGAAGAGGTTGCAAGATGATGATGGTATGGTTACACAAAAGGGTGGCAAAAGAGGCAAGAGGAGATGAATATCATTTCCTAGAGTTACTTCTTGTGGAAGAGTTTTTCTCTGAGGAAAACACAGTTGGGAATGGAGCAGGTAAATTTGGTAGCACTGGCTGAAATTGGTAGATATTGAGAGTCAATGTGGTTTGTTAAAGTCATGCTTAACCGAGAGACGACCATTAATTGGTGGAAATTTTGTAAACCCGTTTCAATATTAAAGCCTTGTTATGCTTCTTCAGAACGCGAATGTCTTCCCTATAATATCTTTGACAGATACAAGATGGATGCGGTCTGCGAAAGTAGGGCCGAGCAACAAGAAAACATGCTCAGTGGATTGTAAAGCGAGTGTGTGAGGTATATCGGAGATCAAAATCATAAGATCAAGTCCGTCAATTCGTTATAGAAAAGGCCCGATGGTATTTGTGCAACATGCAGAGTAGTACAAGTACATGCAGCAATATATTGAACAGAAAACTGTGCTGAACTTCATGTTTACCGTTTGTCAAAACGGTGGAGAAGCTTTCGATTGGCTCTTGAAGAATGGATGCACATCTCGAAGAATTGCGCAGCAAGCACTGCATGTAGACTTTGTGCCTCAAATTCAAACAAGCGGTGCTACTGCATCGCAAAACAATGAATGAGCTTGAATAATGAACTTTGGATCCCGAGGATGTGGTTCACCAATTTGAATTCCAGGGCGTCTATATCGCATTAGGTTCATGATATTCATGTGTATATTTGGAATACCACTATGCATCATGCATGGCATTCTTAGAATACTCGCATTTTGCTCTTAGATATGCACAAACGAGGGGCGTTTACTTCTAGAAGCTCACGTTGCATGATCTATCCTGTATGTATTATCAATTCATCGTCCACTAGACCAAAAGAGATTACTCAGTGTCGCAAATTCAGCCGTAGTCAGAACTCTTGGGGTGAGATTTTCTTGTAAGTTAAGTGAGATTGTACCACTCATCAAGCACATTTAGGCACACCATGAGAATGGAAGCGAGTTCTAAGACCAGTCATATCTCTTAGTAAAGAGTATATAAAGACGCCTGTAGATCTTCATAGATTACGGGCATCAGAAATTGAGTCTCTGCATGGTTTTCCAAGCATTGCTCCTTCCGATGGAGACTTTCCCATTGGACTCTTTGTGAACCGAATTTTTGTGACGTGAAGAAATGGCTTGACCCAGTATTATCCAAATTAAAGCTTCATCGTTTCCTTGGTTGATATGTTATATGTCGCGGTAACGTGATGATAACAATTGCTATGAAGAAATTGATGACGGGTAAGGCTGATTTTGGCGAGGACTTCCACGGTTCCCGGCCTTGATAGAACGCAGGAACAAATGGAAATTCTTGGAGTCTCTTTGAAAAAAAAAAAAAAAAAAAACACGACGTGCATATGACAATCCAAAGATGAGAGAAAGTAGACTCGACTGAAGTTTGGCGTTGCCATGGAGTAGAATAGATCTCAGCTCTCTGTGGGGGCTGGTGGTGTTCCAAATGGGCTCGACGGTAAGGTTTAAAGGACCTTGTTTTGGCTCAAGCCACATGATGTCTAAAACAGGCATTATTCGCGAATATTCTTGTTTTGAAGCGTATCACGCTTTTCAAAATCCTCATACGATTTGGGGATTTTTGATGTTCCGGCTCGTCGGTTAGGTTCTCCGTGAGAAAGTGACTTAATAAGCGCTAGGTCCTGTATAAGAGGGGCGGCACCGTGTTGTAGCCAATGGATATTTATCTTTTGATCCACACTCCTTCCTTACTCGCCGATTCGCATAACAATACATTGAAAAAACCAAGCTTAGAGCTCTATGATAGCTTCTAGAGAGGCACATTCTCACGTGTTGGATCCTGTCTATCTTCCACCTTTCTGGAGGCAAGTCTTGGCACGCCCATACAAAACCTTGCCCGTGGCATCTGTCATTGGTCATTTAGTGGCGTATATCCTTGTTATGCCATGTCCTGATTCGATAGTCAGTTCGCCGTTTTCTTCAATTTGAGAGAGGGGTACAGAGCTGCAAGCTGCAATGAAAAACGAGGGGATTGACCACTAAGATATATAAATGCTTGCTAAATGTGACTGGAAGCTTGCTGATACATGCCGCACAATATAACGATCTGGGTGTCGGTAAACTTCTCATACCGTTCACTTCATTTACCCTTGACCAGAAGCCTGCGCATTGTCCCGCTAATGTTAATTGCCCATGAAAACAATAAAATCGTGTCTGTTGTTGGCCGAGTCACCAGTCCAAGACAAGATTTCTCTTGTTGTTACTCTCGTGAATATTAACGGACCGACTCCTATCAATAACTGCGAGAATTTCCAGCTCATTCCAAAGACTCCAAGAAACAAAACCTTCTGAACTTTGAAGCAAATAGCACAAAGAGTGGAAGGAAGAATTATAATACTACCCACACAAAACCTGACAAAACCCCGACGAGTATTCTTCCGGTTGTCGGTAAATTAATGCGGCAATTGTACAGGCTTCACGACAAAAGCAATGTCACTGAGGCTTCCATATCCAAACGTTTATAAATTTCTCAATAATTTTTCTGCCCCTGATCAAGGTTCTCCAGAACAAACATCGAGAAGTCAAGGACTCAGAAAAAGCGGTCCGAGATCGAAGACGGGTTGTTCAACATGCAAGTAAGTCGAGTCAGAGTTGCGGATCCACTCCATTGGGATTTCTCCACCAGGGAATCTTTATCGGACAATCATCAGATCCGTAACTGACTAATACAATGTAGACAGCGACGTGTTAAATGCGACGAAACCAAACCACAATGCATTAGGTGTCAAAACCTCGGTCGCGAGTGTGGTGGATACGCTCCGGAGCAGATCGAAGATGTCTCCAAACAAAATGCAAGCGCTCTTGTACCTATCCATCCACGACCGATGTCTGTGATGTCTTATACTCCTTCGGTCGCTATACATGGCGATCAACTCGAACGGCGGTATTTTCAAAGATTTTGTGAAAAAACAGCAGCCGAGATCTGTGGTTCCTTTGATCCTACCTTTTGGACAGAAAAGGTGCCTCAACTCTGTCACCAAGATGCGCCTATCAGATATGCGACTATTGCCTTGGGAGCTCTGGCGAGGTCTTTGGAAATCACATCTTCTCCAACTCGACTATCACTTTCGGGATTTCCCCAAATTGATCACCACCACTTAGATGAACACCACCGCTTTGCACTAAGGGAATACAGTAGAGCCATTGCTTCGTTAAGGATAATACTTTCCGATGGCAGAAGACATTTGAGAACATCTCTTACAGCGTGCGTACTATTTATGACCTTTGAATCTCTTCAGGGAAGCTATGAAGGTGCTTTGACTCATCTCAGAGGCGGTTCTCGATTGTTAGCTGATTGGAGAATTGCTCGAAGAGGGGGAAGTTCTCGATTGTCGCACGATTCGTTGTCCGAGATCCAGGATAGCCTAGTCGACGATTTGGGCCGGCTATTTGCTCGTCTTGATGTTCAAGGGCTTTTCATTCCACCACCATACCCTGTTCCAAATCTTCTTCAGGATGACATGGACATTCCAGACGAATTTGATAGTGTCCAAGAAGCTCGAGAAGTGTGGGATTTCCTGATGGCCGCTATCGGTCAATTCCATACAAAGTATCTCATAAAGTCGCAGACTGAACCAGAGCAATTATCCACGCCATATTGGAACAGACTTCATAACCACTACACCACACAGCTAATTCGATGGCGAAAAGCTTTCCAGTCCGTCCATGCTGAAGAAGCACACACTGGAAGTATTTCTGCCGATGCGACACATATGTTGAGCATCTATTATAATATCGCCACTATACTTGTTGCATCAAGTGTCCCACATACAGAGATGCTATATGATGAATACAATCATCTCTTTGCGGAGATTATATGCAAAGCTCAGATTTTACTCTCTAGCCCGGATGACCCGAGTAACACATCTCGCTTCACTCTCGACATGGGAACAATCCTCCCTCTCATTATCACGGCAGTAAAATGTCGTGATCGACGAATTCGGCGTCAGGCGATAGCGCTGCTTTGGTCTAAAGCGAGGCGAGAAGGGCTTTGCTTTGATACCATTAGCGTAGCAAGGATCTGCGCATGGATTTCGAGTATTGAGGGAGAAGGTATTCAGGAAGATGACCAACCAATTCCAGAATCATCCAGGTGGACGATTTCATACTTACATTTGAACTCTGAAGAACGATGGTTGGCAGTACAATTGACACTGAAACAATGTGATAATGGAAACCCACGGTACAGGGAAACGACATTTTCTTGGTAAGGGATGGACCATAGGAGTTAATTTCGGGGGCGTAATGAGGATCTACATGGTTTTGGAAATGGCGTATGAAAATGTACAATGACAAGGAATTCACTGATGTTAATAGATGTCCTTCCAAACTGATGGGATTTCATCTCTTTACTCTGGTGAATCATGATGTGGGAAGCAGCAAAACGGAACTGTCCGACGCATTTTTTCTGATATGCCAAGGGCGAAATGGAGTGAATGATTGGATTTGGGAATCTCTTTTCTTTGAATGATAATATCTGACAAGTTATGAAATTCAAGCTCAGTACGGTGCTATGGAGTTTAGGTCTGGTTTGTACGAGGTGGCAAATATGAGGTCGCAATACTCAAGTTTGACTGTGTATATTATTGTGTAGTCTGATATCGAGCAAAGTTATTCCTTTTCAGCCTTTTAAGCTTTCATAAAAGACCGATCCTTATTGTGATGACTTTCCGTTGGGCGTTGCGCATGTAGATAGCTGCATATTCGAAAGCAGGTACTTGCGAAAGACGAATCGACTGGCTGATCTCTCTCTAGCAGAAGAGGATAGGTAGGTGTTAAGAAACTTAACGCCGTCATTGGGTGGAGAGACTCATGTTGAGGTGATTGAGAGAGAAAATATCTAGATAATAGAAGATATAATAGAAGGTTACACTCAATAGTCACTAGATGAGATACAGAAACGCATCTCCACCCAAAGGAAGGAAAGTGAGCGGTTCACGTGACTGTCCCTCCAGAAATGCCTGATCCTTACAAGTGCTTTTAATCAGGCATTCATGAACTCTTCTCAGTTGAGCGCTAATCTACTTTTGGGTGACTAAATAATTGCTTAAGCGAAAAATATCCCACACTTCCAAATTCTAATCAATAATTTCGAAGTTCTTGATCTCCTAATCGTTCAACGCCCACCGACTTGCCAACCACCACCTAACGATCAATTCGATATCAATATGGCTGACGCACCAAGAGGCGGCTCACGAGGAGGTTTCGGCGACAGAGGCCGTGGAGGAGATCGCGGACGCGGACGTGGACGTGGACGTGGTCGCGGACGTGGAGGAAACAAGGACGAGGCAAAGGAATGGCAACCAGTTACCAAGCTTGGCCGTCTTGTGAAGGATGGAAAGATCAACTCCATGGAGGAGATTTACCTCCACTCTTTGCCAATCAAGGAGTACCAAATTGTTGATTTCTTCTTGCCAAAGTTGAAGGATGAGGTCATGAAGGTATGCGAAATTTACAAAAATCGCTTTCATGCGATTATGGAAATTTGGCGAATACGGATACTGATTTGAATTTTGTCTGCAGATCAAGCCTGTCCAGAAACAAACCCGTGCCGGTCAACGTACCAGATTCAAGGCCATCGTTGTCATTGGTGACTCTGAGGGACACGTCGGTCTCGGTATCAAGACCTCCAAGGAAGTCGCAACTGCCATTCGTGCTGCTATTATCATCGCCAAGTTGTCCGTTGTCCCAATTAGAAGAGGTTACTGGGGTACCAACTTGGGTACTCCTCATTCCCTCCCAACCAAGGAGAGTGGAAAGTGCGGATCCGTCTCTGTCAGAGTAAGTAACTTCTTGAGAATACCATGATTAATCTATTTACTGATTTTTCTCTCTTCTTCAGCTTATCCCAGCTCCCCGTGGTACCGGTCTTGTCGCTTCCCCAGCCGTCAAGCGTCTCCTTCAACTCGCAGGTGTTGAAGATGCATACACCTCCTCCTCCGGTTCGACCAAGACCCTTGAGAACACCTTGAAGGCTACTTTCGTCGCTGCTGCCAACACATACGGATACTTGACTCCTAACTTATGGAAGGAGACCAAGCTCATCAGAAGTCCTTTGGAGGAATTCGGTGATTCTCTCCGTGCCGGCAAGCGTTACTAGGTGTGTAGTGGGCTTGCGAAAATAATTCTTTAGTTTATGCAAATGGGTTTATATGGGGTTAAAAGCTAGGGTCTATAGCTATGTCTCAATGAACTGATTGCCTTCATTTTGGTTGAATTTCTACTGTGATTGATTTTTTTATCTATGATTTGTCGTATGGAAGTAAGGCGCAAATAAGCCGAAGAATTTCGATTAGGAAGGCCGGAATGACAGGTAGGAAGGATCCTTTGGAGCAAATACTGATAGGGAAGGGGTTCCTCGACGATTATGGAAATAGAAGCATCACTAGTCTGCAACTGAGGAAAGAACCATTCAGATACCCCCAACAATAAGAAAAGCCGTCTTATCTCTCCTCTCTTCTCTTCTTTTCTTCTTTTCTTTCTCTTCAAACTTCTTCAATACATTCGCTTGATGCAATTTTGGTAAATTTTGGTCCTCGTCTCTGTAACCTTCACTTCTGCACATACATTGATGCAATTTTGGTCTTTGATACAGCCATAACTCCGTTTTACTTGCTTCAAGCATTCTCACGTTCTTTCCAAAATCCTTTCACGTTGAAATTATGCCTTCACGTCGATTCGGGCGGCCTGCCATGGTCATTGCTACGCTTATTGCCTTTTCGGTTCTCATACTTGTATTCATTGGAGAGGGGTTAAAGGCATTTGTCCGCAAGGATGGTGTCAGCTTGGGAAAAAGAGATACCACTTTCGGTCTCAATTGGCCGTAGGTATCAACTAGTCATTATTTTACTCGAGCTGACGTTGCTTTATAGAACAACAATTTCTACGCCATCCGATGAGATTTCGGCATTGAATGATTGCTCGCCTGACTCTTTGAAGACTCCAACATCTCTCATCGACCACATACAATCCCAAAAGCAAGCTATTGAGGAAGGATCTACCACTGTCTCTGCCATTCTTGCTCAAGGAATAAACACAGTCTCATTTGCCCTTGGAGGAAGATCTGATATGGTGTCCATTATTCTAGCCAATATCAACAGCTTAGTGACACACCCTACTGGCGTTAGCAACACTGTTCGTGATGCTACAGGACTACTTGCTATTGCCATGGCAAAGTCAAGAGCAAGTATTTCGAGCACATCAGTCCAATCAGCCCCAACTCCTATTGATCTTCACTCATTGGCCGCTTTTGAATTGTCAAAAAAAGCAGCAGCATACAATGCCCACCACGATTCTCATGGCGAGTCTTGTGATTGTGCAGCATGCATCTCTTCTCCGGCAGCTTCCATTCCAATAACAGTAGCTCCTTCCCTTCCAACGCATGAGTTGATGGCTAGAGCTTTCACGGCTAGAGCCGAAACCGTCACCGTTACTATCTCGTATGTGGATACACTCATACAATTCTTTGTTCTCGTCTAACATTCTCATAGAGTATGCTCAGACTCGGCATCAAAGCCTTCGAACTCGACTGGATCGGGTAATCAAAGTCCACCACCAGCACCAGCTCCGGGAAGTTCAAACCCCACGTCACCAGGACCGAAGAATCCCTCGCCTGCATCTAACTCGACATATTCAGGACCCAATAACCCTGTGCCTGGCTCAGAGAACTCAAATGCAACGTCTCCTTCTAGACCTAACCCTCCTTTCACTAATACCACCAACTCTGGAGCTGGTAGTGGGGGAGCTGCTGCTGCATCTGCTGGATCAGGCACTGGTGCTGGTGGCACCGCTTCTGCATCCGGAGCAGTGGCTAGTGCTGCTTCTCTATTCTCAGGCAACACTTCTCAGTGAGTTGTCCATATATTCTCTCATTGCTAGAAAAACTAACATGTCATCAGACCAACGGGTAATGCCCAATCGAGTAACAAAGGGAGTAACCCTTCAACGACCAGCAAATCTAAACCGGCCGAAAACACCTCTCCCGCAATATCTGCAAGTATCAGTCCGCCAATCGCCAGCCAAGCATCGGCTGCATCAACTGGTATCGATAACAGTATCTTCGCCCTTATCAAACCTGCTGTTTCGAATGTTATTTATGTTATCTCGACTATTGGCCCTATTGCCGTCATGGTTGTCATGGGCCAGATATGGCTTCTATGATCTCAGCTTCATCAGTAATATGGAGTTGAACTGATATGTTGTTTCATCACTTGTATCACATAAATTAATCAGTACATCAGGGATGACCTGTATTTATAGTGGTGTTAACCACAAATTATTCCGATTATGATGATGGACGAATTTTTTGGAACAGAATACATGGAAGTTTATGATTAATAATTCATAGTCAATAGATCAATAAAAGGTTGGGAATTCTGAATCGATGTTGTGTATACATTGTCTTTGTGATCGAATATTGGGTTGCGAGCGATCAGAAATGAATGGGCAAGAGATTAGTGTGTGTTGTGCTATGATTTGATTTCATATGTGGGATATCAAGTACAGGTATGTCTTTTGAAAAGAAATCGAGAATCCGGCTTTAAATTGATACTCATGACAAAGATTTTGTGAAACATTGACCCCAGTGTTCCCTTGTATAAATAGATATAGTAATCAAAATTTCATGCAAATATCAACTGAGAACCATTGTGTAAGAGATCTTCGAGTCACCAAGTCCATTTCTCTACCATCCTATCTTCAACGCTACCACTCTTCTCCCAACACCTGCGCAGGCAGCTGCACCTCCCTTTTCTCAGTTTCATCCGTAACACTAACGTAAATCTCGAATTTTTCCAATCCCATGATCAATCTCCCCGCATTCTCACACTCTCTCTTGATATCCGCTCTCAGCTTTACCAACGCATCCACTCCATCTCCCGTTCCCGTTCGCGAAACGGTATAGGCGATTGGGACTGGCACTGCGTCTTTGAGGCGGAAGGTTAGGGAGTCGGGGGGCCTTCCGGATAGGGATCGCGTGTTTGCGGTGAAGGCGGTGAAGAATTGGGGGGTGGTGATTCCGGGGTTGCCGCGGGTGCCGAGGAGGGATTTGGGGTAGGGGGCGCTGAAGGGGCCGTGGGGTTGGAGTTGCAGGCGGAATTGGATGGTGGGGGTTGGGGTTGGGTTGGATGGGGAGTGTGGTGGAAAGTTGTGGGGGTGGGGAGGTATGGGTGGGGGTTGGGGTAATGCGGGATGGTTGAAAGTCGCGGGATGGTGGTTGAGTCTTGGTACTGGCATTGATGGTGGGTGATGGGCTGAAAATGGGGAACGTTGAGATCTAGCCATGGTTTCAGGAGGAGACATTAGTGCTGATGCGTGAGTATATGGTGAACGTTGGTATGAAGCCGCTAGAGTGGATGCAGGCATTCGGGCGGGGCGCTGAGAGGGCATATTTTCATGGGTTGTAGTTGGAGTAGGAGACATCACTGGTAAAGTATGGGACCGGAGAGAATGGTTCGGTCGCGGCGATGATTGATGTGCGTATGGCGCGAACAAATTGTTCGGCTCATGATGAAACATGGCTGTCTCTGTCAATGGAAGGCTGGTCCGTGATTGAGTGTGAATGCTGTTTGGTTGGAGAAACTGGGCTTGTATGAATGGTTGAAAGTGAAGATGGTTTGCAGATCCCAAAATGTGAGACCCTGCAAGTGATTGAACTGGGTGCTGCCCATGTTCTTGTTGGTGTGTTTGGTGTTACAATTGCTGTTCCACAAGTATGGGATTTGATATTGTATTGCCAAGTTCTATTTGACCTGTTGTGGGTTGTTGCTCTGTCAAGCGCGGTCGCTTGGCAGGTCTTTGCAGCAATGGAATTGATTTTGGTGACATTGGAACTTGGTCAATATTTTGACTTCCCTCACGTGGAACAGAGTTTTGAAAGGATCCCTGGCTACTGATTTTGGCTATATCATATGCATCTTTGGAGCACGGGCTTATGCCTACTTCTTGGTGAATGGATACAGGTTCATCGGGTACACTATTTCGTTGTCGCTTAGAGAGTATTACCAAGTGTTGGGGGCTTTCGGGAGTTGCATTGATATTGAAGGTCGAGACAATAGTGCCTGGTTGTTCGTCATTGAATTTCCAGAAGCTATTCCAGATGATCTGCCTAGCTCTGATAAGATCGGCATCACTATTGATGTCAACAGTGACTTCAGGTAACCAAGCGGCGTCAGGGAATGTGATCTTGATGATGGTAGACGCTCGCAAAGCCACTGATTTCCAGAAGAAGACTAATTCATGATTACTGTCCCAGATCACACTCATTGCATCGCGAACAACTTTTCGACGGACTTTGTTTGGGGTGAGCAGATTGATTTGTGCACAGGCCTTGAACTTTTGGATATGGGATGCAAGTAAAGCTTCGGAAGAGTAGTTGATACGCTTCGAGTCCTTTAGGAATATGATCTCAGTCATGATACCATTTCGTGAAGGACTGAACTGAGAAATTGAAGTAGTATCCAGTGTTGGAACCTGGCTTTCGGAGACATCGGACTCAAAATTGGGTAAACCATGACAGTAAGAGGCAGAGCAATGATATGTCTCATCTGTAACATTTATTGAAGTATCTCTCAGCACTGGTTGAACTTGCTCTGGTTCAAGGCGGTCCAACTTCACTCGAGACACTGTCTTAATTTTGTCAACTAAATCCACAGGTTCATCGGGGTCAACTTTGATAAGTGGTTCGGTAGTGGTGATCATTTCGGAGCTACTCTGCTTTCCTTCTAGTAATGGGCTCGGGGCTTCGACAGATACCTCAGTCATCACACTGTCTGATTCCGAAACCTATAGAATTGGTGAGTTCAACATTTGAAAAAAAGAAGAAAAAAGTAGTACCTTTGCAGGAATATCATTAGGCACTTCAACGACAGGTACTTCTTTACTGGTGATTTTGATTCTGTTTCGCATGATGATGATTTGGTTGCTCCAAGCGTTTTGGAAAATTGCGCTCTTGACCAGACGGTGGTCTTCATTGTACATTAAGATACCATTTGATGTCCATTTAGAAGTGGAAAGAATTAGTTCCTTGCATCGGCGAATCATTTGTGCTCTGCAATCTATATTGTTTGGTAATTCCCCGTTTCTGAATATGTAATCGACAAGTGCATTGATCTGATCACCCTGGTCGGTCTGGTAGAGGTTGTGCATGTGCAAAAAGCGATATACCACCAACATGACCATATTTGGCCAGGTATTGTTCTATGAAGAGATCAGTAGGTCACTATGAATAGAACGCTGGCCTACAATTACTCTTCGAAGCCACAGGAAATCTAGAGTTGAAAATTCTTCCTTCAATAATTCGTTACTTGGTATCTCCAATAGCATAACATGCCATCGAAGACAATTCGGTTGATGAGGTTCCATGGACCTAGGAGATCCGCCTTTGTTGTTTGAAATGGCGCTTAGATCCATAGTCGATTGAATGGATAGCTCTTTGCCGTCTTTTTAAAAATATGAAAGGATATAACGATGGGACAGTAATGATTCATGTCGGGCAGCGACAACAGACTGAGTAATAACAACAAACAAAGCGCGGAAACTATGCAACAGAATATGCAGAAAACCGTCGCCACAATATGCAAAGGTGTGATTTTGAGCCGTTCACTTGACGCCTCAAAATGAATAGGGCTCTTATGAACCACTAGAGTCAGAATGCATGATTTGGAACTCCCTTTTCCTTCATGTAAAATTCCAAGCTATGAATCATATTGACTTTGGGCCATGCACTCTTCTGTTCAGACACATAGGGTTGTGTCACTCACTCGATCACTGGAGTCAAATTGCCCAATTCGCGGCTCTCATTATGAACCGAATGATATGAAGACTGTTGACCTCTTCCTGTTGATGCTTCCATCCATGAAAAAGATCGAAGGCATGAAGACAAACCTCATTCGCCCAAAGACGTTGTTCACGGATGCTGTGCATGTACACCTGTGCATGTTCTGATATCTTCTCATGCATGGGCAGCATAGAATACCAAAGAGTTCATGTTGTAAGATTCAAGTGACGCTCAGGGGCAAGGTCTTAAAAGTAGATTCTCTTTTGGCATACTGTAAGACATACTGCTGTAAGACATACTCACTGCACCGTCCCTTCAGTTAACCTGCCACAGTGGCTCAAATCCAAGCCACTCAGCCACATTTTTCATTTTAGTGGAGCTTAGGCTGCTCAGCACTGACTTCATTAATTGAAGCTCCGTCGCTCCTCTAACATATCATTGAACAAGAGTGTAAAAATTTTGAGGATTTTTGATGTTGCATGAACGCTTTCATTTCATTGGAATATACGATTTCCGTCGGATCACACCAGTGCGAACTGAATAAGAGATGGTCGAGCTCCTCCAGTCTTAAGCTTTCAAATAACTTGGGGACTTGAAACTAACCACGTGCTAACTTCTCCGGCTTCAAGTGTTTCCGCGACCCAACGAGAGATGCTCCGCTTTGATCGTCCTCAATATTGTACGGAGTGGGTGATTGTAGGTGCTGCTACGAGCCATGTTTTCTTAGCTTCTTTGGTTGGGTGGTTTGAAGCCCACTGGGTACTTCAGCTCTCCTTGATAAGATGCATTCAAGATTTCAGATTCGTGTTGTGTTAATCTTGAGTCTTTACCATGGTGTTCAATGATGCTTCGGCGATGACAGTGTTTTCTTCGCTTTCAAGCTTGCAGGATTACAACGTCAGTAGGCTTCTAATTGCCATTACCTTGATCTTAGGTGTTGGGCTTGCGATATTGTTTGGCAGGCCTGGTCGTGAGGATGAGGAGGGCACGAAAGGGACTGAACCTCCCGAGGTCAAATCAAGAATTCCACTATTTGGACATTTGATCGGTATGCTGAAGGGACAAGTTGGCTACTTCCAAACGTTAAGGTATGAGATTGGCGCAACTGCATAGAAGGGCCTGCGGGGTACTCTCGAGAAGGTTGCTGCTTGGCCCTTTGATCTCTACACGAAGCTATCCACCCCCCTCCGAAGAGCATTCACTTACCATTTATCTCCATAACAGTTCCAAGCACCCTCTTCATTCGGTCTTCACGCTTAAGATATTCGCCGCACGTATCTACGTTATCTGCGAACCTTCGCTAATCCAAGCTGCATATCGAAACACGAAAGCCTTTGATTTTACTACATTTGTTGTTGATTCCTCGAAACGTGCGTTCAACATTGGCGAGCATGGAATGAAAATAATTCGCGGGGAAACATCACCAGATTATGATCCTAAAGGGCCGTTTTTAAATGGGAATAATGGGAATAATGGGACATCGTACCTAAATGAGAATCATGGATTGATGGTAGAATACTTGGGACCTAGTGGGAGTCTGCTAGAATTGAACAAAGGAGTTCTGGGCGCGGTTGCTGATATCCTCAACAAGCTTGATCAGAACTCTGAAAAAGTATCACTCTATAAATGGATGAGAGATACCCTTACGTTGGCTACGTCTGCGTCTCTTTATGGGCCACGCGATCCCGTGAGTGCTGATCACAGCCTCGTAGATTCTCTCTGGTTAGCAATAAGATTCCCAGCCCGGGTCCAATTTTCCGTACTGAATCATTTCTATGTGTTGAATAAATTCCCTATATTCTATTACATTGTGTGCTATCATTTGTATTGGAACATCGGATGAACTTGGAATATCCAATTTTTTGATCTATTCATTCGGACTATTGGACACCCTGCCCCAAAACTTCCAAGTCAGTGCTGATCTTCTCAGGGACTTCGAAGAGAACATGACAATGCTTATGCTTCAATTTCTTCCTACATTTATTTGCCCGAAAGCTTATCATGGCCGTAGAGCCATCAAAACTGCCTTTGCATCCTATTATGCTTCATCACATCATATGACAGCCAGTACACTCATCAAATCACGATTAGAGTGCTCCCAGAAATGGGGTCTCACAGCAGAGGAGATTGCTAACATCGAAATCTCTACACTTTTCCTTGCGACAACCAACTCAGCACCAACATGTTTTTGGTTACTTGTTAACATTCTTTCAGATCAGGCCCTGATATCTTCCATCCAGGCCGAGATCTCCAATATCATATCGAAAGGAAAAGACGAGGATGGAATGGAAGAATGTGTCATGGACATCACCCTGTTCCAATCCCGTTGTCCTATATTAATGTCGTGCTTTCGTGAGACACTTCGTTTCGCTGATGCAGCAACATCTGTTCGATCCGTCACCCAAGATGTAATTCTCACATCATCAACCTCTCAATCTTCGTTTTTGCTTAAAGCTGGAAACGTCATACAGCTCCCTTCTGGCGTCACTCATAATTCACCATCAATCTGGGGGCCAGATGTCAATTCATTCAATCCGTTTCGGTTCCTACCAAACACCATCGCAAAACTAAGCAAAGAACAGAAGAAACAGCAAACACAGGGATATTTTCCCTTTGGTGGTGGAAAGCATTTATGCCCAGGAAGACATTTTGCCACAACTGAAATCCTCTCACTTGTTGCTGCTATTGTTATGGGATTTGACATCGACGGTTCAAGTGTGCCGGAGAGAGCGTTTCAGAAGCTGGGCACAGCGGTTAGGAAACCTAAAAATGATGTTGAAGTCAATGTAAAGAGGAGAAAAGGTTGGGAAAATGTCAAATGGAGATTCAATGTTCAGGGTGAAGTTGATTTTGAGGCTTTGGTGGGAGAGAAGACTGATGCCTGAGTCGCGAAGGTTGTCTTGCTACATTTTAAGATATGTCATTGATTTAAGAGATTTTGAGACTAGCTACTATTCCCAGGCGATCCCGAATCCCAATTCGAAAAAGATGGTTTCGTATTCTGATTTCATTTTGTACATTAAATCTACTTGGTATGTTATGTATGACTAGACGTGGGTCTATCTCCCGAATTGTGGTGGTGAACAACCGCGCAATACACCATCCATACCTGATAGATCAGCTATACATCCTCAATTTATCTTTACGTGGGCCTGTGGTTCGTCGTTGCAGATCATGTTTCTCAATGTCTCCGTCTGGTCCAGTGAATAATGCGTATGGGTTGTTGCCTTTGCTCGTCATTTGACCGTGTATTTCGGAAACCCATTTAGAACCCTCTCTCCGTACAAGAAGCTGTTCACAGTAATTCTTTATCATATTGCTTTCTCTCACAATCTACCTACCTCTGCCATTTCTTCATTTTAATATACTAATTGTAACCCGCGAATTATCAAGTTAATCATTGTCTTCTTGCAAAATGCATTCTATTGATCTTAGCGTCTTTGTCGGTATCCTTCTCTCCCTCGGTAGACTCCACCTCGTAGCCACTGGCGCGGTTTTCATTGAGCCCTATACTAAAATTGTTCAAGTAAGCTTCATCTAAAATTTCTGTCAAACCCTGCAAACTAAACCTGACCTCTTAGTTCCGAGCCACAGTAATTGTACCTAAAGCACCAACAGTTCTTCAAGCCACCAGGATCCAGTCATTCTGGCCCGCAATCGAGCCTGCAAACAGCAAATCCATCCTACAAATTGTATACGCCAATGAAGGAGAGACCCTAGGACGCTGGTCATTTTTTGAGTATTTCCAACTCGGAAATGCATCAGCTGGAGGTGAAAGGATTCATGGGAAGAATGTTGTTGTTTATCCGGGAGATCTGATCTCGAATGGCTTCATCTCGATGGATGCATCTGAGCAGTGGAGAGGTCCGACAAAGTCTCATAAATGGTTTGTTAATTGGATGGTGAGGAGAGGTGCGGAGGGACTGGCGAATGGGGAGATGGATTTTATGGGCAACGTAACGGTCGATCTTTCACCATATCGTGAGTTGGTTCTTCTTACCATCGAATAGAGTATGGGTGTTCTTTGACTAACACGAAACTTTTAGCCAATATAGGAGATCTCACACAGGTACGCAGTATTTATATCACCGCTCTTTCTCTCTTTTTTCCATTTCAACTCAGTCTGTTCTCAAATTAACTAGTAACCCCCACTCAGGCTATCCTCGCAACCGAACTCAACCGCGCCGCAAAGTGGGAGATGGGGCCTCTGGAGTGGAAAAATGTTCTGGTCCAAATCGAAGGCACAAATACCGATTGGTGTAGTGTTGATAAACTTATACTCAGCAATGTTACTCTGAGCAACATAGAAGTAATCAAGGTGTTTCCAGCAATTACGGGAATGGTGTGCTTTTTCACGGGGTTTACGGTTGTGGATTTGATGGCTGCGGTGTAGGAGTTTGGGGATATTCGGGATGGAATTCGGGAGGAGCAATGCGGGTTGTTTTGGATATCTGGGGGTGAGATGTGAGCGTTTGAGAAGCTCTGATTTATCGGGAGGGGAATAATGGATATATGGGATGTGAAGGGATATAGATGATATATTGACAGTAGAGTTAAATGCATACTACTTCACTGGTGCAGAATATCATTCTGAGACACTTGCAAATTAGAACTATCGTTTCTTCACACGTGATACTTTGACCTTTACATGTCATATCAGTCATGTACAGGAATCTGGATATAGGTCCCTGAGAAACAGTATCCATTAACTAGGTAGTTACAACATTTTGTCAATTTCATACCTCCACAATGGGTGAAGCAGATTTAGCCGCTAGATATTGTTAGCGACAATGTGTCCAATAGTCCGGACTATTGGATACACTGGAACTTAGCGATGGCATGGTGCTGTTCAAGATCACCTCTGGGAGCTTGTTCGCCTTAAAGGGGTACCGATCTGATATCTCAGGCCCATTTATGATGTTGATTTGGTGGCATGACAGATGCGGAAAAGATTACAGAGCTGAGTGAATAAGATTCGCTGATGGCGTGGTATATTCGTGTGGGTTTTCCTGGGAGTTGATTGTACGATTTTCATAGAAACACTTTTGTTTGCTTGTTGACAAATTATTTGCGATATTTGTGTTTGGACTGCAGCACCGATTTTAGATCTCTACCTTACGAGGATTGTTAGATATCTATAACTAGTTTTAAATTAAGCAAAGAACGTTGGATTTCATCTTCGATTTGTGATCTGGTTTATCCGCATTGCTTTATAATCTATTTATTCTTATCATTATGTATTCCATTATTGCTCCTCTTCTCTTTCTTGTCCTTGTCCTTACTCTCATCGACCATGCAGGCGCAGGCGCGGTATTCATCTTTACGTATGGTGGGAAAATAACACGGGTATGTGTTCCCCATCATTCCCCAGTCACCGATCTTCTTTCGCCCTCTACCGAATTATCGTTCTCTAGTGCTTCCACTGATAACTTCCCTTTGATAGTTTCAAGCGACCCTCCAAGTACCCTCCCCGCCAACTGCGCTACAAGGCCGTGGCCCACATTGGAAGATCCAAGCAACCTGGGCAGGCATGCAACCCACAGATCAAAGCTGTGTTCTGCAGAACGTTGTTGGGAATGCGGGGGGTGAAGTGGGAAGCTGGAGTCATATACCTAGTTTTTATGACGGGGCGACGAAGCCTAGTTGGACGGAGATTTATTTTGAGAAGAGACAACCGAACGGTAGGTCTTTTTTGCTAGCAGGAGGTGGAAGAGAGAGGAGAGAAGAGCAAGAGATGTGTATGATTAGGTTGGACATGATGATAACTAATATTCCATCAAATAGTATATCCAGGTGATCAAATAACAAGTCTCTGGACTCTTGATGAAATCTCCAACAAATGGCTTGATACATGGTCCGTCATGCCCGGCCAAATCGGTATATCAAAAGGAGAAATACCATACGGTGGGAACTACACTTTCGATAGATCCAAATTTGGTATGGTCTCCATCCTAAATGTCCGTATTTCGCACTGACATTTCATCAGAACCTAAAGTCCCAGACATGACAGAGGTAACTGCGCTTTTATACCCAAGCTTCGAAGCCTCAATTGATGATGATTGTATAGGTCTTGCTAATGATTGAGCATGTGGGTATTGGCAATGGCATCGACCCTGGTTGGGGTTCCGGAGCGGTAACATTCACAAATATTCTCATCGAATCGGTATCGACAAAGGATTGGTGCAACTGTGAGAATCCGGAAACTTGGCATCCACAAGATGTGAAGATTCTGGATGTATCTACGCCTTTCATTTCGACAGTTAGGAATGGAAAGAGAACTTGTAATATTCCTTGGCTTGTCATTGATTCGAAATAAGGTTTTTGAAATGGAATTAAAAAATTCAGGGGAATTTGCGGAGGAGAGCGACAGAGACTCAAGTTCTATCTGCTTTTGATTGTTCCTGCACAGAATGCAGACTTCAAAATCATAATGTCTCAAATATACATCAGCATGGCTGAAGAGTGCACATGCCTGTGAACTACAAGGCTACTTGGCTTTGATGTGGTGATTAGAGCACCAAGTTCTGTAGAATTGCAACTCCCTAGTTAGTCTCGACTCAGAGATATAGAAAAGCTGTTTTAGATGCTGCCAGACAGGCCAAGTGCTCTATGAGATCCAATGACAGATGGAAAAAAATTGATGGATGTAATATTGATTTGACCGCACTGTGTGTAATCCAGCCACGTGACTCATGCTTCCTCCACCGCCTACAATTCAATTTCCGGCAGAAAAACCTCTTGAGCTTTTTTTATTTTTTTCTCTTGAGAATTGAATGAGAAATTAACATCAAACCGGCGCAATGGATATCAACCGCTGCAGATTCGTTCCATACCCTCCGTCAACAATCAATGCATTGGCATTCACGCACTCGAATTTGACAAAAGGTCAATCTGCCGTTTCTCCACGATTGGCCCTCGGTCGCGCAAACGGTGATATCGAGCTCTGGAACCCGCAAAAAGGATCATGGCTTCAAGAAACAATCATTCGAGGTGGAAAGGATCGCAGTATTGATGGGCTTGTCTGGACTCAAGATCCCACTGAGGAAATCAATGGCACAAAAATAATTGGGAAATCTAGACTATTCAGCATCGGATATACTACAACTGTTACCGAGTGGGATTTGGTGAAAGGCCAGCCATTACGTTCAGCAAGCGGAAACCATGGGGAGATATGGTGCCTTGCTGCTCAACCTGCAGAGGAACAGAAGCGTGGAGAGGAGCCTTCCGGGGAATGTCAAAAGCTCATTGCTGGCTGTGTTGACGGAGCTTTGGTTTTATACTCGACAGCGGATGAAAATCTACAATTGCAAAAAGTTCTTGTTCGCCCATCTGCGAAAAAAGCAAAAATTATTAGTGTTGCTTTCCAGGATCGCTACCATGTTATCGCCGGATGTTCAGATAGTAATATTCGAATTTATGACATAAGGACCGGATCAATGCTAAGGCAGATGTCCTTGGGAGCTGGACCTAAAGGAGGACCCAAGGATATCATTGTCTGGGCAGTGAAAGCGTTACCAAATGGAGATATCATTTCTGGCGACTCTACGGGAGAAGTCAAGATATGGCATGGTAAAACATACAGTATGATGCAGCACATCAAGAGTCATACTCAAGACGTTCTCAGCCTCGCGACAAGCGCTGATGGGATGACATTTTTCAGTGGTGGTATGGATAGACGAACAGTCGTCTACAAACAAATCAAAGGGAAGAAGAGATGGTCAGAAGTCAGGCACAGAAGATATCACACTCACGATGTGAAGGCCATGGCAAGCTTGGAATGTCAAGGAATTAGTGTTGTGGCTTCCGGAGGTAAGCACAGTTTTCATTAATATTTTTTGCGCATGCTAACGTTCGTTCCTAGGTCCTGATGCTGCTCCTACTATTCTTCCACTTGCGCAATCCGGTCAAGAGAACCAACGTGCCTTGCCCTTCCTACCCCAATCTTCTATTATTCAAAGTTCTACAAGAAAGAGGTTGATGATGAGTTGGTGGGATCGAGAAATAAACATCTGGCGCATAAACAGACTCTCCGAATCTATCAATGGCGATGAGCCAGAGACTGCCGCAGTCAATCGTAAATTAGTAGCGAAGATATTAGTCAAGGGAGAGTCTAATATCACATCTGCGACTTTAAATGCTGCGGGAAACTTGCTCGCTGTTTCAACGATATCAGACATAAAAATATTCCGCCTCAAGGCACGAAAGCCTGAAGAGGGCGAGGGTTTTAAAGTATCAACTGTCACTGTACCACAAGCATTCTCTTCTGGGGCCCGTATGGTTCAATTCTCCCCTGACGGAAATTGGATATCGATAATCCGAGATGATAGCTCAGTCGCAGTAGCACGAGTCATTCAGGATGATGCTTCACCGTCCTCATTTAGCATAATTCCTCAGCTCTCAAGACTTTCCCGTCTTGATCGCAATATCTCGAAAACTAAGCTTCTAGGTGGTCTTGGTGCATATGAGAGAACTATCACTCAAGCAGCATTCTCTTCTGATAGTCGAATCTTGGTAGTAAGTGACCTGGCAGGTTTTGTTGACACTTGGGTTCTGGAAGGAATCGAAGATCTTGTGCAAGAGTTGGAGGAAGCACAGGAAGATGACGCATCTGATGATGAATCCGACGATGGTTCCGATGCTGAAGAACAGAAAAAACCAAAGCTGATTTTCGGTCAACACTGGACACGAAATCCGTCTGCAACTCGTATACCGAAACTTCCCGCCGCACCAGTTGTACTATCTTTCCGCCCTGCAACTCTCCCCGTACAAATCAATGGAGCCACACCTCCTGCTACACGCAATAATCCACGTCCTGTATCTCATGAACTACCTGTTGCCGAGGATCGTTTAGTTATTGTCACATCCACTAATGAAGTCTATGAATTCGAAGTTTTAGCTGGCTCACTCACACCCTGGTCTCGCAGGAATCCTACCTCAACGTTCCCTCTTGCATTCCGTAAAGTTGCAGATTTGGCAAAAGGTTGTTTATGGGATATCTCAAATGGTCGCGAGCGTATGTGGTTACATGGTATCAACTGGCTGTGGATGTTCGATTTATCACAAGATTTTCATTTTGAGGATGAAGAAGCGGAAGAGGATGGAGATGCTGAGAGTTCAGGGAGCAAGCGCAAGCGCTTCCAACTCGGGAAATCAGGAGCTGGCGGTATGATTGATCCAGAAGAGAACGAGACAGGAATGTCCCGTAAAATCCGCAAACTCATCCACGAGGAAGAAACCCAAGAAACCGAAATCGATATCCAGAACAATAAATTCAACATGGATGTTGATTCGGAAGATGATGAAATTGACAGGGAATCAAAGTCACTGCTGAGGAAAAAATCGCAGAAGAGCGAAGATGAGAAGCTTGGTGAACCAGCTCAAACTTACAAGACGCTCAAGTATAGACCAATACTTGGTATGGTGGAGATTGGTGAGGGGGGTGAAAACAGACTGGAAGTGGCAATCATAGAAAGACCTATCTGGGAAACTGACTTGCCAATGAGGTTAGAGGGTGATCAAGAGTGGGAGAAGAAGTCCTTATATTGAGGGAGAAGGTACTAGATGAATAATATGATTTTGAACGAGAGCTGGTCAAGCGTAGACTCAATGCATATGGATGGACATGGCGTTTTGGAGCTAGGATGTAATAGGACGTCCAAAAGCAAAAAGTATCTAGGTGGTGTATACACGTGTATAATGAGATAGCAGATCATATTGCTGATACCTTTACAAGATATACAAATGATTCCCCATTATTGTGCCTGATCTCCAGTGATGATTCTTGGTTAAAGCTTCCTGTCTGTGAAAATGCAGAGATAACAGTTTTCTTTTTACAAGGCTGGATTTCGTGAGATATAAGAGTAGCACTGTTTCGATTCCAAGAGAACCTTGTTTATGCTAGCTTGGATCGATCATGATACATCTCCAAGTGAGATGACAAGTTCAAAATACTTTGGTGGCTAATTCGGGAAGGGGCAGATCTCCATCGCACAAAGGGGATATTGCAAGGAGCCGACGAAATCCATGGTCTCCAGCCACCCACTTCATTGTTGCAAATCTTCTTATTAAGGATCCATGGGTTGTCACAGTGGAAGAAATAAATATACTGGTGCTCTCGCATGCTGGGTTACGATATCGTTAATACGAAGCCATATACTCAAGATGAACTCGAGAAGGCACAAGAACTTGGTGTTAAAATCTGAGCGGATATCTAATATCTATGTATCATTTGGTCAAAATTTGGCTTTTTGTATTGATTTCTATTCACATTGAATACTCTGTTTTTTAGGATGTTGGTTGCGAACTCTAGCATACACATTTTTCTTGGAATGAAAACTTCAATTCAAATACTGAATTTATTTTGTGCACTTCACTAAGATTCTGAATTTCTTCACAAGAGTGTGATTATTGTAGTCTTGTCATTTTACCTTCTTCGTAGAAAGAAAAAACACCGGACTTGACCACTAGCCTGACCCTTCAAGAGTCTAAATGCTCTAGCTCCATTCGAAGAATTAAAGTTTTGAATAGTGACATAACTGAATTTTATTCAAGGGTTGATCTAGAACTATTAATTTTCTCAGTTCCACAGTAAACGTATAAGAAAGTGTTATTTTAGGTATTTACAGATGATTTTATTCGTGGTTGGATACTTTTTGGGTTGATTAAATTTGGCCTCTTTCTTCTCCAACGTGTAGCCCCCTTCATTCTCGTCTTATAATCATCTTGGCACACGAGCCCACGATGGTGAGTTGACATCGCATCATGATGAATAGCGAAAGAGAGGCAGGAACCTCTGAAGGCTTAAATATATAGAAGCTACCTGAAGTAGCTCTGGCGATTTGTCGCTGTGGTACTAGTCCGTATATTGAATCTCCCAATAATGAATCTCCATTCTCGAGTTTTTCGTAGTCTGTAATACATGAAAATTTTGGACGCAGAAATTTGTTTGAAATTCCTGCAGAATGAGTAATGATTTGCTCTTGAATTCTTACTGGTAGAGGTCTAGATCATATCGAAGGTTGATCCTGACAGCTATGATCCAGTGAGTCCAGCGCGTTTATTATTTGAAGGACGATGTATTGATAATCATATATGATCTTTCTTCACTCCATAATCCAGGGGGTTTGATCTCCTCTTGAGAATATTGTATGAATGTAGTCATCGATAAAGTTAAACACCTCCTAATGTGTCTAGTGTACTCTAGTACATCAATGGTTCAACGTTTTCTGACAGATAGTTCGTTATGTGTCCCACTAGTATCTCCCCGCACCCTTCGCTAGATCTTAGTTCAGAACTAGACACTTTTGGTTCAGACACCCAGTCCGTATATAAAGATTGATGATCTCTCATATCTTCAGTAGAAAGTGTTGCAGGTCAAAACATTACACATTCGTTGCTTACAGTTCAATTACTCGACATTTCAATTTCTTGATATATCGATCATTTAAATCGAACACTTCACAGCCCATTTTTACTAGTCTATTGTTCAATTATCACCAAACGATTTCTATTATGGGAAACACCAAATCTCATGATGTCAGTATGGACATAGCAGCATTACCGGAGAAGGATGCAATTATCTCTGAAGATGATAAACAGTCACTCTCTCAAGTAACTTCATTTATCGAGAACCCAGCCCCCGTATTGGATCTTCGCTTATTGACCCTTGAATCATCTACGAACCCAACCGAGATCGCGCATCAAACTCTAGATATTTGTGGATTAGGCGTCGACATCTTAGTTCACCTCGCCAAATCTCTACCACCTGACACCGCGGCTTTATTGAGTATTTCCTGCAAAACCATGTGGCTCACACTCGGATCAAAATACGTCGAAGCCCTCAACAAACCTTACAAGGCTGACTATTGCAGCGTCGATGACATGTGGGAGTATGATTCAAACATCCGACTCTATCGAAGCTATCGCTATAACTTCCTGCGACTCCTTGCAGGGGATCTTCAAGATTACATTACATGTTATCCCTGCAACAAACTCCACAAGATCGGTCGTAAAGGTCGGAGATTGCTTTCGAAGGCGTGCGCTTTGCATGTTGATAATGCTCTACCCCTCTTAGGACGACATGTGAGCTTCCATATTTTGCAAGCGGCAACGAAACGTTATCATCAAAGCCGCTCCGTGCTCCCAGACACTCTCCACGATAAACGCTATGCTTTCTTGGGCAGAAGGTCTCAATTGGTCGAATATGCTCGCGAGACCATTCAAATCTCGCGCACGACAAATTCATTAATCCTCCGCAAGCAAAGAGTCCTCTTACTCCCCGCTAACCATCATTATCCATTCTACAAAACTTCACCCGTCAACACGCCCATATCTACAACCTGGTATTATCCCATCTGTCCCCATCTCCAATGGGACTGTTTCTACGAATTCCGCGCGCGCAAGCTCAGAGTCTGCAATAGATCCTTAACATCGCCGCTTTTCCAATCGTGCAATTACTGCATGACGGATTACCACCTCGCGGTGCAAGATCGCAAGGAACAGGGCGATGCTCTCTATCTCACCAGCTGGCAGGACATCGGCTCCGGCGAGTCTGTGTGCGACTTCAATTGGCAGAACGCAATTGCGGATGTCACAATGGATGATTTTCCTGGATGGATTCTATCTTCGCGACATCAGTATAAACATGGTTCTGTTTGTGAGGCGTTTGAAGGGGCACCAGGGGGGAAATATAAATTTGGTAGGAGCATGACGCAGCAGGAATGGAAAGCGGTGAACAAACATTCGGTTTCGAAAGCGAGGCATGTGCAGAGGATGAGGGGGGTTAAGAAGCTTCCGTTGACAATTTTGACGGAGGATAGGAATCGTTGTATATTTAATATGTGGTTTGACCTTGAGTGATTCGGTACAGTGGGAGAGCAAGAGAACGCCAGTATGGAGTGTTAATGTTTAATATTCAGTGTATATAAGGAAAAGAAAAATTGAAGGAAAAAAACAATCTCAATCCTATGGATATTCATGTGTAGATGAAAATGTGATTTGGGTTCGGCATATCAGATCAATCTATTCAAATTCGATACTCGTTTTGAACATTGAATATTTCCACCTCTAAGAATTCAAAATGCATATCAACTATTGAGTTCTTTTATAAAACCCTTCGCCAACTATCCATGTCGCTTGACATCTCGAAGTAAATCCAAACATATACTCACTGCCCATACTAATTCTGTACCCTTTCATACATCTGACTCATATTATCTTCCAGTCAGGGTTGTGAAAAGATTATTTGTCAGGTTTGCAGTTTCATTTCATATCATGTTAGCATAGAGTCTCCATGTCAGTAGTCTTCTCAAGAATCAGGGTCTTGATATTAACAATACCATCTGAATACAGGGCAATCATCCAAAACTATATCTTGCAATCATGTGAACGAAGTATATATACTCGTCAGTTATATAGATAGGTCTTTCCATGTCTTTTCAACTCACTGTCACATCAAGTTTCCATCCCTACTTCCACTCCATCCCTACTTCCACTCCATTTCTATAGCTTCCGCAGTATGCAAATATATCTCATGAATTGCCACATCGTTTTGAGATGAGAATCCTATTCTTGCATTTCTCATGTGATCCAGTGACTTGTGATAATATCTTCTTATGTATTCCACAGGTTATGCGAGGTAGCCCTACTTCTCCTAATTAATTATTATTTGTTCCTTGAGCAATGGAGAAGTTACCCCCTTCTCCCCCCCCCTCCCCCATTCCAGATACGGACCATAGAACAC
This sequence comes from Botrytis aclada, assembly GCA_014898285.1. NCBI lineage: Eukaryota > Fungi > Ascomycota > Leotiomycetes > Helotiales > Sclerotiniaceae > Botrytis > Botrytis aclada. Next base: position 167,834 of record RCSV01000001.1, on the reverse strand, counting down.
ACACATACAAGCAAGAGACACCTACCTACTCGCCTACCGATCAACCCATGATATTTTTTCAACTCTAAGATCTCGGACAGCCACGAAGTGTATAGCTCCAACGCCACATGTACATACAACAAAATAATAAAATACAAGACAACTAACCTATTCTTTTACTGTTATCAAGTTGCATGATCTCTGGTCGCTCGAGTATGTATCTCACTAAAATGAGTTGCAATAGCCTCATCTACAACTTGTGCTTGGTGCGTTAGAGCTGCGACTAGCATCATTACAATCCTACTCAACATCTGGATTCTATTCAAACCAAGCTAATAGCTTAATCTTTACGAACCAGATAAGCAAGTGATAGCGAACATCATACGCATTCACGTAGTCAGAAACGGGATCAAAAAGTGCGTGTTGACATGCAGTGAAAGAAAGAAATCGACGATAGAATTTGTGGGTTTTGGTTACGCTATTTTCTCATGATTGTTTTCTTATCCCTTGGAAGAAAAATACTGGTACTTCCCTCGTCATCTAACTCCACTTATTTATACAGTGTAAAGATTACAGCAACATAGATTCAGTAAGGGTAACCATAAAGGCAATAGCGCTTAAGTACAACCTCTCAATACCAATCCAACAGCTCGCCCACCCAAAAATACATAACCAGATCATCACATTAGATTGCAGTTTAATTTTCATTCTTTTCCATTTTCGCTTCAGAACTTGCGCCAGCCGGTGTGAGGTGGAATGAAGTGAATAAGTGGAAACGTAACAAAGTTTGCGTATACTTCCCGTGTTATGACGAGCAAGAATTTAAGCTTAATGATTTTGATGCACACGTGAAAGAGATATTTTTCGGGTGGTTCGTCACGTTGGGGAGAGAGAAGTATGAGAATGGACAAGGAGGAAGTGAAGTTGGAAGTGATGACGCGTGAATGAGAAAGAGAAGTAGAGAGTATGAACCGGGCACCTTTGTTCCGAATCCGAATGGATGTATATATCCACTTCAATGCTCCATCAGTGATGAAGATCTGTGTTCAAAATTGTGGGTTGGGGAGGGGGAGCAGGCAGTAAGAATGCATCATGTCAATCTCTAGGATATGGAAACTTTGAATAAGGCTATGTTATGTGTTATGTGTAAGACTATGGAAACATGATCCTAAAACTATGGAGACGTTTGATTCATAAATCTATTGATTTCCACTTTATATGACTCAAACATTGATTGGAATGAGTAGGGAACTTGGGACACGACTTACGAGTCTTGGCTACATTAAATCGTGGAGAATGTCCAGTATACAGGCACTATTGAAAAGTGAAAGACCAACAGATAAGTCATACTTGACAGAATCTATCAACAACGAGAAAGCTTTAATACCAAATCACCGAAGTCTAATTGGTCAAACTCGTAAGCCGTCTTCACAAGATAGTGAAGAAATTGACAGTATCTTCGCTGCCAAGACGTCGGGGTCAATATACCATGGCAGGGGATGATAGATTGAGGCGGTACATACGCGTCCGTCCACATTACAAGAGGTGGAAGGATGGTTCAAGTAGCTGCACATTTTCTGTTGGTCCATCTGGCATCTTGACTATGAAAACTCCGAGTTTGACAGGAGATGAATTTTGAACGATTGACTGAGAAAAAAAAAACGATACATAAGTAAAAGTGACCATGCAAGACGCTCGCACCAAAGCCGAACCCGCTCCCTCTCATCTATTCCATCCGAAAAATCATGACGAACAATCAGGTTTGATAACATGACTACTATCCACCGGTGACGACGCAGGCAGTTCCTTGACCACCACGTGTGCACCAGGAAAGAAAGCACTATGAAAGAAAGCACCGAAGTACACACAAAACAGAAGTTTAACCACGCATCATGATCTCCATCTTGCGTGATCCCTCCCTATCAAGATTCAAGAACATCATCCCACGTACCAAGTCCAAGAAGTTAAAAAGAAAACCCAATATAAATTATGAGATATTACGCGTACGTGGTACACATGAAGGGATGAACTTTTCTCGTTAGCTTGCATTCGGGTGGTGGCTCCTGCAGCTGGGAAGAGCCTCATTTCATAGCTCTCCATCTATGCTAGACCTAGAATGGAGACTAGGTGTACGAAGTAATAGGTATGGAGGAAGCTATGACCATCAAATGGCATATCGCGCGGCTTTGAAGTTTGAAGTTTAAAATGGACTTGAAGGAAGCCTGATGGGAGGAAGGCTGTGTAGGTTTTAAGTGTTGTTCGGTTCATATCATACCTTAAGACATCGAGATATGTAAGATACCCGCGTGTACATATCGAACTTGATGGAGGTTACGATTGGAGCGCTTGAAAGCCTCAAAAGAAATTTGATATACATATGGTACTTAATTTATCTGAGATTTTGAAGCTTTGAGCTTGCTTACAAACTTCCCATACGGCATATATTTCAGCTGAAGATATCGTCCACTTCTTGCGGCTCAGCCGACAACAAAGTTTTATATGAGACGAGTATATTCTCCGTTCGGTAATTTGATGAAACGTTATTTCGATCCCAATGTGTGCTTTTGGGAGAGCTGCTGGTTGGGTGAAGAAAAAGGAGCGCTTGTTTGATTTGATACCCATATATGGGAATATACTAAATGGGTATATTCAATGGATAAATATCAAAAATAGACGCTGCGCTGATGATTCTTAGTTTGGCGTGGTGAATGAAGGGTCAATAATTGATTCGCTCAGTAGGGGGGGGGAGGGAAGTATTCTTCCTGTTCTCCTGTGGTAACGTCTCTCTGCCGGTGGTTAGGTGCTTTTCCATTTTGTCTGACTGACATATGCATACCTCCCCTTCTTGACCTTTTGTATTCAAACTCAGATACAAAGATATAGCATCGAAATCTCAATTCAAGTAAACATCAATCACAGTAAATAAAATCCATCATAGCAAAGCTTAACTCAAACTCTATCACTTCCATTCATCACCCTTCATTCTCGCTAAACCGGTGTGTACTTAACCAGCCAAACACACCACGCCACACGGGGTAGCCAGCCGCGCAATCTTTTAATCAGACTATACCTTTTTCGAGAATCGGAGCGCCGATGCCAAGAAAAAACGCGTATGCCTTGTGGTTTTAAAAGATTATGGGGAAAATTATTTTTACGAATCAGAAATATGGGGATGAGATTGAGTTTTTTGGTGAGGTCTGGATTTTGATGATTTGTAGATGCCAAGATTCAAAAAGTGTTGGAATTGACATTAGCACGAGGGGAAGAGAGAGGAGAAATAAAGGGAGAGCAAGATAATGAAGTCGACTTTATTGTTGTCGTTGACTGTGGTGGTCATTGTATAAGTATATCCACGTGCTGTGGTATACGAATACTCCCGAGGTTTTCTCACAACAACTTATCTCTGCCAAGATGGATTGCGTGTATGTATATCGAAATCTTTGATACCCAGATGAACGAGGAGCTTGCACGAAGTATAATCGACGGATCTATTTGTTCCGACATGGCATTGCTATGTTGAGAAACGAGTGTCGTAGGCTTTGAGTTCTTTGAAGATAACTCATGATGGAGCACCTATTGTTCCTAAGATGATGACGGATTCTCTAGGTTCCGATTGTGTGCGTACGACTCTTTGAAGGAAACGAGAGACCTAGTGCACAAAGTATATTTATGAGGCTCAAACTGAGGGGTATGATTTCGTTTCGTATGTTCTTGGTGACGAACTTTTTCTGTATACATGTGGATTTTGGATTTTATGTATTATATCTTGTGAAAAGTTTGGGGGGAGGTTGTGCTGAAGATGTAGAGATTTGATGATTGAGACATACAATTATCTGGAAGGCATAGTGAAGGGGAGATCTAGAGTTTTGATATGGCATTATGTCTATAGCATTATGGCTTCCTACTAATATAATTCGTCTGATGTTTACATGACCACCTGTACGAATAAAGTAGCAATATATTATTACAGCACTCTAAGAAGTATGCCAAGTTTCATCGGGTGAGATTGATCCATGGTAATCGTAACGTTGGCAAAAAGATCTACTATTGTCGTCGCAATATGGTTCATATGATACACGTTAGCCAAGAGATATTGGAATCCTTCGTGAAGTTTTGAATCATCTTTTTCTACTTCTAGAGAGATTTCATTCATACCTAGATAGATAGCTGAGAAGTTATGGAAGATTGATATGGAAAAGCTCGACAATTCGGTGTAGATGACAAGATCTCGAATCTATACGTCCAACCAATCATATCAGATCGAAAAATGATTTCGATGAGTCGATCGCTTAAATGGAAGTCGTCGTCAGCTCCTGACTTTTTTCTTTCTTCTCATTTAATAGTCCACCGAAACGGTCAAACCATTTCTAGTAGCCCACGTCAACCTTCTTTTAAGCTTCCGACTATCTATCAGTATCTAGTTACAACAGCTAGTAGCTTTTCAGGCACCAAAAAGGTAGCATGTGTATAGGAAAATGAGGCTTTCCTGAGATCTGGGTATTCAGATGAATCTATTGATTTGTAAGATCATACAAAACACACATATCCTAAAACTGTCGAATAAATGAAACCCCTCTTAATTTGAGTGTCTATTTTTTTCGTGTACTTGGCATAATCTTGGCGATACAAAAGTTCCGAATACTAGTATGATAGCAATCCAGATTATCCAAATCATTTGACTCTCCGTTAACGTGGATTCTGCGTCCCGGTGAGTGGTTGATAGTAGACACCTAGATACTGAACCGCGCGTACGAATTTATTGCCAAGACGAATCTCAAATTTTGCAATGGTCAAGCCTAAGAAGTGACTATGTAGAGTAGAGTAGAGCAGAGTTAAAGAGCAGATTTACAACCGATTGATAATCATATATCATTCCCACTTGAGGGGGAAATGGATAGATTCGGTATGGATTGTATGATTCTATCAATTGGGAGAAATGTCACAACTTACGACGCATGCCACGAGGATGTATGAATTGTTCAAGTTAATACTACCTACTACAGACATCTTTTTAACTTTTCTGGGTCCCCGGAAAAATCTTGGGATCTACTTTTCTGGTCAGACTAATTAAGTTATTCGACTCTAAATCTGAGTCCAAGGGAGGGAACTTACGCAGTACCGATAAATTCTTAGTTTAGTCGTACGCTATCTTCGCACACCTCTAACCCGGGCAGTGGGCATATCCATTTCTGAATGTACCCATTTCCTAACCCACAACAACCCATTATTGTATTATACGAGTCTTTTGATCCTGTTAATTGCAAGAGAAGACTGTCTATTCTTTACTTTATCCTTCTTTCAACTACATACCTATCTAGTTTTCAAGAACTAAGAAGAACTAAGACGACTAGGACAACTACGACGACCAAACTCGATTCTCTACTCCGTATTGTCGCTTTCGCTTTCACTCGGAATTGGTTTGAAGTTATCGATACAGTCATAAAGACCAATTTCTTCCTCTTTCCACTCTCCGCCCCTTCCCTTCTCTACCTACCCACCTAGCTAGATACTTCCAAACACCAACCTGACGAGGATCTATAAATTACGAATCATCCCTAGCCTAAAATCTATATAAGCGAAAAGTGGCGATTGCGACCAAAAAAGTGCCTAAGTTCAATTTGGAGGGCTGTGCTCGAGGGACAAACTAGAGAGAGAGACAGAGAGTTTGCGTGCGTGAGCGAGTGAGTGAGAGAGCAAAGAGTAAAGAAGAGAAATCTTGATTGATTGAAGATACAACTTTGTTTTCTACTTTACTTCATTTACATTTCAATCTTTTTCCTTCATTAAAATCCTTCCTTTTTAGCCTTGGAGGGTACCCTCGACTACGCATTGTTATCACGACCACTCCTCGGACGATACCATACCCAAAATTCCTCTTTCGATTATAGAATCAGCCACAATTTACACAAAGAGATACAACCATAAGGAGAGAGAGAGAGAGAGAGAGAGAGAGGAAGAGCGAAGAGAAGATTGGTTGTGAAGGCTGAAGATTGAAGGAGTGTCGAATCACCTTTTTCCCTTTCAATACATACCATCCTATACAATACATCGACCCTCGACCTTCGACATTCGACATCCAACTATTCATTCGACAACATCACCATCACCACCAACAATATATCACAATGGCCGATCGAAATGCACCAAATGGGGAATATGATGAAGCCTGGGCAAAAGATTTAAGACAACAATTCGAAGGTTTATTAAGGACGAAACGTTTAAATGAATTGGATAGATCGAGGTCAAGAAATGCATCGCCATCACCAAGAGAAAGGTCATCATCATCCAATTTACGAGCAACTTCTTCACAACACAATCAGCAACAACAACAACAGCAGCAACAACAACAACAACAACAACAACAATCCTCAAACTTTCGCCCAACTTCTTCATCAAATAATCCAAAACCTTCAACACCTCCTTCATATTCGTCCGTAAGAAATTTACCAAAGATTCCATCACCACCTGCAGATGTACAGTCACAAAAGTTTCGAAATCTATTAATTTCCATCTCACAAACTCCTACGAAATACGAAAACCCAGGTTTATTGGATGAAGCTCTACAACATTTACCATTAGATAGGATATATGGAGAGGCAGAAGAGGAAAGTCAAATATTACAAGCTGAAGCCGAAAGTATGGGAGATGGAAGGAAACCAGAATGGGGTTATCAAGATTGTGTGATTCGAGCTTTGCTGAGGTATGTTTGTTAAGTTGTCGTTGATTTGCGCTTTGGCTTCCCGTCATGGCTCTGCCGCTTTGCTCTATGTTCCCGATATCACTGGTCCTAACATCTTATCAGATGGTTTAAACGTTCATTCTTTTCATGGGTCAACAATCCACCATGTCAAGTATGCATGTCACCTACAGTAGCCCAAGGCATGACACCACCTACACCCGACGAATCAGCATGCGGAGCGACAAAAGTCGAATTATATCGTTGTTCAGCAGGGGACTGTAGAGCATACGAAAGATTCCCTCGATATAGTGACGTATGGCAATTATTACAAACGCGCAAAGGAAGAGTAGGAGAGTGGGCCAATTGTTTCAGTATGCTGTGTCGCGCAGTCGGAGGTCGTGTAAGATGGGTCTGGAATGTCGAAGATCATGTCTGGACGGAAGTTTACTCGGATACGAAAAAGAGATGGATTCATGTCGATGCTTGTGAAGAAGCTTGGGATAATCCGCGATTATATGCTGAGGGATGGGGCAAGAAAATGTCTTACTGTATTGCCTTTTCAACGGATGGTGCGACAGATGTTACCAGAAGATATGTTCGAAAAGCCGATCATGCTCTTCCAAGAAACAAATGCCCGGAGGAAGTTATGCTATACATCCAAAACGAAATTCGAGGTCTTCGAAGATCAAATATGAATAAGGATGAGAGGTTTCGTTTGGAAAAGGAAGACGCGAGGGAAGATAAGGAATTGAGAGGTTATGTTGTGGCATCCATTGCACAATCTGTTGTATCGGGACTGAGACCAGATGGATCCTCACATCAACACATGGCCACTCCACCACCTCCACCTCAGAGACAAGAAGATCAGAAATTACCGGCTGAACAACCTGGTAGACAAAGTGGTGCTCAAGAATGGGCTAATGCCAGAGGTGAAGCTGGAAGAAGAAGTCAACATCCAAGAGATCCTTCACAACATGGACCTTGAACTTAATTCGACAAACTGGAATTCACTCTTTATATACAACAGTACAATCGACCCATCTCTTCAAGGACTGGACAACTGGTACCCTACTTTCATGAGGGTAATGGCACAGACACCATAGCACCGACGAACATAATCGAGCCGCGGATTTATCGCATCGACGCCAATTAATCGACACTCTCGAGGCAAAACACACCAACAAACACGAATTGATATTACCATCTTGTTATACAACATTGTTCAATTCTAATATATACTCAGAATTACCATTTCACCCATTTTTCGTGGTGAATTGGAAGCCATTTATATTACCGGCTTGTACGCTATTTATTTGATACTCTATCATTTTGCGAGGAGTTTTGGAATCTTAAATACTATGCAATATACATACATACATAATTATATTTGTTTACGGGGAAGGGAAGAGGGATGGGATGGATGATAAGCTGTGGGTGGTTTGGATACTCTTGGGCGAGAAACCAAATTCGGATGCACCCGTTATTCAGCTGGCGTTTTTTGTTTCTTTGGATTGAGGGAGTGAAGGAAGGAAGTAGCGTTATGCACATCGCCAATTTTCTATGTTATTTATAGTCATCATTGTGGGACGAATTTTAGGAAAGATTGGATTGGATTGGGATATGGAATGGTAGATACCCTGGATGGGGATTGGATATAGGAATGGGGTGGGAAAGAGAAGAGGAGGATAAGAGATGGAGATATATTACTAGAAATTTGTCTGGATATATATATATATCAGATGAGATGGATGGAGGGAGATGGTATCACGTAGCATGAGATAGGACGAGTGAATGAATGAATAAAAGCATGTTGGCTTTTTGAAATGTAGAAATCCTTGATTACTCGTGTTGTTTCTTGGTGAAGTCTGAATGAATGGATGAGTGATTTTGTTACCTAGGAGGCAGAGGCAGTATGGTATAAGTAGACAATTGTTGACCTGATCTAACTTGTAATAAGGTTACCTATGAATATTAATATTGAACGGTCGAACGGTCGAACGCTTGGTTGCCTTGTTTGCTTGCTTGCTTGCTTGCTTGAAGCGAGGGGCGAGGGGCTATGGCTATGCATGCACGCATGTTGAATTGACTGGTTGGTTGGAAGGAAGGAAGGAATGGTCTTCTTGATGGTTGTATGTGTGTAAGTGTGTATGTGGATTTTGATAGTTGTATGAGGAATCGATTGAACGATTGAGTGGATGAAGTGTATTCGAGTATTTGTTTCCCCTTCTTGTTGAGTTGACCTTGGCCTTTGGCTTTGGAGAGGGTTTGGCTTTGGAGAGGGTTTGATTGTTGCATACCTACCTACTACCTATTTACCTACGATGTGTACCTGGGTCATTTAGATGGGTCATTTAGATGGTTTATGCGTTGGGGTGATGTGATGTGATATGATTTGGTGATGGTGGTGATGGTGGTGATGGTGGTGGTGGTGATGGTGGTGGATGGGTATGATATGTTAGGTATGGTGGTAGGTATATATACTAGAAAGGTGATGTTTAATCTAGAATCGACGGATTGATTTTTATATTGCGTGTTGGTTGTGGATTTGGTCTATTTTGTCTCTCTCTGGAGAAGAGAGGGGTCATATTTGGTGTTGTGTTTTTGGTTTGTACTTTGTAGCTATTTCTGCATCTCACGCACTACTCAAGCCCATCAATATTTTCACTCGATGTTGATTTGACATTGACAGTGACATTGCAACTGACATTTCCATTGATGCTTCTGATCCACAACCATGAACTGTCGGTGAAGCAAAGGAAGGAAAGAATTTATGAATTTATGAATTGAGACAGACAGTTGGTTGAATCCATTAGATGTGGGGTAGGTTAACCTTACCAGAGGGAGGTCGGCTCATGGTTGAAGAAAGGAAAAAAAAAAATGAGAAAATTTGGCCTACAAACTTACCAATACCCTACCTACATGTACTTAATCAACGGGACCAACAACTTCACCGTTTGCTTCGCATCCATAAGGTAGATTTTCCTGTACGAGGAGGAAGGAGTTTTCTGGTTCGGTTTCTGATGCTTATTTTTGGAGGAGTTTTGGGTTTGCTTTTTTACACACTTTTGATTGATTGATTGTTTGATTGAAGACTGAAGGTTTGCTTGGGAAGGAACGCTTTGGCTTTGCTTTGCTTCGCTTTAACTTATCAATTCCCTACGTATCATCGGTACTGATACTTCTTCTTGGCGGTGCATGATACATCAAGAATTGACGATACTACTATACGGCAACTACATTGGATAGTAACACATTGAAGTTTTCATTGGTTGCATACCCTATAGTATACCTGATATCACGAATAAATATTCGACTCTCCCAATTTCTTCACGGGAATTCAGTGACGGGAGAGTGCTGCAGCAAAGGAAGGAAGGAAAGAAAATGTCAGGTGAACATTCTACTTGGCACGCAACATCTGGCGAAACGACAGTGAGGAACTCGAGGGAATTGGATAGAGAAAGTCACGATGCATACGACCGACACGAGAGAGGGAGAAACGATCATAGAGAAATTCCAAAAATTGTGATTCCGCACGAGAACGAAACGAGGTTTGACGCGTCGGATACGAAATCGGAACAGAGGAAATTGGAGGCGAGAAAAGTTCGGATGGGAGTGGAAAAAGTTATTGCGGAATCAAGGGAATCGGGAAATTTGGAATCGAGAAATCTTCAGTCGGGAACTGGAAGGTTGGAAGTTCCAAAACTTCAAACGGAAACGGAACCGCAAAATCTCAATTCACAAACTGCACCAAGAACTTTTGGATCCTTCTTTGCTGTTCATTCACCAATTGCTACTAGACCCCTCAAGTCACTTCTACCATCACGTGGACATCAAGAGAAGACTCTCCCAAGAAGTATGAGAGGAAGTTTTTTCAATTCACATCCTGCACCAGAAGAAATGGATAAGAAACCTCGATCTCTCAAAAGTTTCATGGGCGATGAATGGTATGATCGAGTGATGCGGTGTTTATCACCAATTCTCGCCCTCTTGCCACCACTCAACTTCATCACAATCCATTACACCTATTTCATCATCACTCTCCTCATCACTTCTTTGATATTCTGGGGTTCCTCGAATCCTTCCAAATCAATATCATATGTTGATTCGTTATTTTTGGTCACGTCGGCGATGACGGAAGCGGGTCTTAATACGGTGAATTTGAGTACGATGACGACTTTTCAACAAGTTATTCTTTGGTTGTTGATTGTTGTTGGGAGTGCTATTTTTGTTAGTGTGGCGACTGTGAGGACGAGAAAAAGAGCTTTTGAAGTTAGGTTTGGCGAGGTGGTTGGGAGACACAAGGAAGAGAGGAGGAGAGAACGAATGAGGAGTGGAAGTCGAGAGGCTATGGGGAGTAGAAGGGGAGATGGCAATGGTCTGATGAGGGCTAATTGGAAGTTTCCCTCGACTGGTGGTGATAATGGAGGCGAAGATGCTGTAGAGATGAAGGAAGGATTGAAAGCTCGACCAGTTGGGGATAAAAGTGACGATACTTGTATGACTGCCACTTCGGAAATCTCTCCTCATGGTGGTATACCAAAAGACACCGGAGATCATATCACATTTTCACCTGATGCATATCCAGTGAATGGAAAAGGGAAAGCAAAAGATGTTGCAGCTGAAACTTCAAACAACGAAACTGCAACACCAGCTCGATCAACAAATTTCCAATTTCCTACATTCACCTCGGAAAACGTCATCAAACATCGCGTCCAAGAAACCAGTACACCACTCCACCACACCCAGACGGGTCAGCAAGATCTTGCTCCTCTTCAATATCCTTCATACCTAAATTCCAATACTACAGGCCGCAATGCACAATTTCATGGTCTATCACGAGCTGAAAGAGAACACTTGGGAGGTGTTGAATACCGAGCTATATCATTTCTAGCTTGGTTGGTTCCACTGTACTTTATTCTCTGGCAACTTTTAGGAGGAATTGGATTGGGTGCTTACATGGCTTATAATAAAAGTAGTGTTGCGCTTGAAAATGGAATTAATCCATGGTGGTTGGGGGTCTTTAATGCGATTAGTGCATTTAATAATTCTGGAATGAGTTTATTGGATTTGAATATGGTTCGTTTTTCTCTATCGCCCTTCTCTTTTGCTATCCTTTGAGGGTGTAAAACATGAGAACCAGAGACTAACAGAAATAGATACCTTTCCAAACCTCAGTCTATACCCTCCTCACAATGGGTCTTTTAATTCTCGCCGGCAACACAGCATATCCTCTCTTCCTTCGTCTAATTCTTTACACACTTCTCAAACTTCTCGATTCATTCCCCAACTTCCTTTCACCCTTTCAACACCACAAACCAACACTCCTCTTCATCCTCCGTTATCCTCGTCGCGTCTATACCAATTTATTCCCCTCTCGTCCCACGTGGTGGCTCCTCTTCATGGTCATTACTCTCAATAGTATCGATTGGGTTGCTTTTGAACTCCTCAACATTGGCAATTCCGCAACTCAAGTAATTGAACCACGTTATCGCGTTCTCGATGGACTGTTCCAAGCGATTGCAGTCAGAAGTGGAGGATTTTATATCATCAGCATTCCAAGTTTACGTATAGGACTGCAGTTCTTATACGTGGTTATGATGTATATTAGTGTATATCCGGTGGTTATCACAATGCGACATAGTAATGTTTATGAAGAGCGGAGTTTGGGTATTTACAGGGGAGATGTGGAAACGTATTCTAATACTTCGAGATGGGGGAGAGGGATGAAGAGAATTAGGAAATCGATCAGTGGAAGGGATATCGGCATACCGCGTACCGCATCATCAAATTCAAACCCAAATTCGACCTCGCCCCCTAAGGAAGAAACCACAGGTACTCAATTCATCCACCATCAATTGCGCTCCCAACTTTCCCACGATCTGTGGTGGTTAACACTTGCGACTTTCCTCATTGTTTGTATCGAAGGGTCGTCGTTTGAGAGAGACCCCATTACGTACTCGGTGTTTAATGTGATTTTTGAGGTGGTGAGTGCGTATGGTTGTGTGGGGATTTCGACGGGTTTGCCGGATCAGGATTATAGTTTTTCGGGGGGGTTGAGGACAGCGAGTAAGGTTGTTTTGGTGGCGGTTATGGTGAGGGGGAGACATAGGGGGTTGCCGAGGGCGTTGGATAGGGCGGTTAGGTTGCCTGGGTGGGAGGGGGAGGGATTGGGTGGAGAGGGGGGTGGAGAGAGGGGTGAGGAGGGGGAGGAGGCGGTGATTGGGGGGGATGGGGAGGGGGGGGAGGGGGAAGGGGAAGGGGAGAGATAGGTCTGAGGAGGGTTTGGGATTGAGAAAAAGGAGGTTTAGTAGGGGGGTGGTGGGTAGTGAGGAAGTTTAGATTTAATGAATAGATTTGTGAGGGTTTTACCTTGTGATTAGAAGTTATGATCTGGGGTTAACATATTTAATGGGGTGGCGTGGATGGGATGGGATGGGATGGGATAGATTGGGGTGGGATGGGATGAATGGGATAGAATATATTGAACTATGAAGATTAAATTAGATTATGTTAGATGAGATGATAAACAGAGAGAAACAAAGAGAGAAATACCATGTAATATCATACAATCTTTTAAATGCGACTCTTCTAAAGGACCCTCTTACGCTTCATGCAAGTAAGGGTTAAGATCTCTTTTTTGATTTATAAACTACGGTAATTAAATGTTTGCATGTAACTCATCAGGATCTTGTTTCGATAAACTTATTTAATGATTTGATAAGTTATGGTTTTTCTTTTGCAATATTTAGAAGATTATTAACGTTAGATGATGGTGAGATTAGCGAGATGGTGATTTATAGATATAAATATATTCCGACTGTTGGATTTCCCTCGCGAATAAAAAGCATCCTCAACAAAAACCAACACAGCACCCATCACCCCATCTTCCCAAGCTAAATAATTCCCCGTGCGTGTGAGTGAGTATAAAAGATACGTCGAAAAGAAAACATGGCCACCACAACCGCAGCAGACCTGTTCTACCGCTCGCAGGTCCCACCCACCGCGTCCCAGCGTCCCGGCAGCAGGATCTTCACTTCTCTGTTTGATAAATACTTGGTGGCGTCTTCGGCTACAGATGAGAGCGCATATCTTGTTTTTCCAGTCCGCTACACGACGACGCTGCGGAATGAGGAGGGGGAAGAAATCGATGGGAGTTTTAAAGATGGGGAGGATTGGGAGGCCATCGACTGGGCGGCCGGCGTGTATGAGCACTTGCGGGGCTCGCATCCGAGGTTACTCGGGTATGTGGTGTTATGTGATGCGATGTTTTACCACTTACCTATCGAAGGTTGTCTCGGATTTTCGGAATCCGAGGATAGGATGAGATGAGGATAGATTTTGTCGATCGCGGGCGAGTCTAGTCTAGTTAACGAGAATATAGTTTCAAGGGCCGTGATCCCTTCGGTTACCTGATTTCCAAATCCTCCCTTGGCCCCCTAACCTTCGCTCTCCATTCCCACCCCACATTCCCTAACAATCCCCTCTCCCTCCCGCTCATCTACCGCTGGGCCTTCAACACGCTTTCCGCGCTGCGGTACCTCCACTCGCGCGACGTCGTGCACTACGAGTTTTGCAGCGAGACCCTCTGGCTGCAGCCCGATCTCTCGGTCTCCGTGCTCGGTCTCTGGGGCGCGCATCTTGGGCATTTTTGTCCGACGACGGGGAATCAGATGCTGGATATTGGGCTGGAGGAACGGCTGGTGAGTTTTCGGTCGGATTTGTTTGATTGGGCGTCGTGGGTTTATGGGCTTGTTACGGGGGAGGGGGCGTGGGCTGTGTTGGAGGGGTTTGAGGGGGGAGGGAATGAGATGGAGGAGGAGAGGAGGAGGAGAGTGGATGCGAAAATTTTCCCTGTGTTTGGGGAGGAGGTGGTGGGTGCGGTGGTGGGGAAGTGCTGGAGGGGGGAGTCTGCTTCTAGTGTGGAGGCGGTGGATGAGTTGAAGGGGTTTCTGGAACAGAGGGGTTGGGAGTGCGGGGAACATGGCGATTTGCTGGGTTTTGATATTGCGCCGTGGGAGTATTTGTCGGTGTTTGACAATCCTTATTTGAAAGAAACGTAACACATGTATGAGTATTAGACAGAGATTTCCTTCTGAAATGAAGAGAAGATGGAAGAGATTGTGTTCAAGTGATTATTAAGTTTCTATGAGAATTAGTATAAAGGCTCTTCAATGTTAGACTATATGAAATTGACATTTTAGGTCATAGAGCTTTGTTTCAAATAAGCTGGAGCTTCGTTTTTGATGGAAATTTCTGTTAGGAATAGGAATAGGAATAGGAAGTTGAAAACTAATCGCTTGATATTGAAGAGGTGGGATGATCATGAGAGAAATAGATTGTGAGTGGTATTCTCAATATGCATCTGCAGGAATGGGATTGAGGCTCTTGATGGGGCGGGGGGGGGGGGAGGGGGGTTTCCAGTTTTGATTTGATTTACTAGATAGTTACTGGTGGTTCGGTAGAACTTATGTTTGGGTAATTTTATGGTAGTATTTGTAATAATAACTTATGAATTGAAGAATTGCAATCCCAAACCATAGTTTATGGGTTTTCTGGTCTTGTAGGGAAACATCACACCACACCACACCACACAATATTCTCCAACTCAGCAAACAGATAATAGTTGTTGCTTCGATATAGGCATAGGAATTAGACTTCTTAATACTCTTGTTGTATTATCTATTATTTCCTATTGAGCTGAGTTTATTAGATATGTTGTGTATATGCAGGCTAGACAAGATGGGGCCATCCAGTTGATACAAAGATTTGTTTCAGCAGGGAAGGTTTGTGGTATGCTAAACTATACATTTGCATTCCGGGCAGATGAGAGAGAGAGAGAGAGAGAGAGAGAGAGAGAGAGAGAGAGAGATAGTAAATACATTGCTTAAAACACCGTGTATAGATAGATAGAAAGAAAGAAAAAACTAACTAACCCACACCCCTTACCCAACAACACCCACAACCACAACCACAATCATTTCACTACCAATCCACCACCCCATCCCTCCCCACAATCTTCCCCACATCCCCATCTCTCTCCCCCTCAACCACACTCCTAATAATCGCCCCTCCCCTCCTAGGATGTTCACTCCCCATCTCATACGCCAGCTCTTGACCCAACCCCCCCCCCCCCCCCAAATTCGTAGCACACATCCCCGGAGCCACCGCCCAAACCCTCACTCCATCCTCCTTCACCTTATGATTCCAATCCAACATCAACATATTAAGCGCCACTTTCGAACACCGATACCCGATCGTTTCAAAGGCGATTGTCTTCGGCCATCCCGCCGGCTGAGGAGGGGTGGGAAAATATTTTCGCCCCGCTTGATTAATCGCCGACAAGCCCGTGACGAAAATGAGCCGCGCATCGGAGGATTGCAAAAGGAGGGGCATAAATGTGGAGGTGAGAACATGAGTCCCGGATACATTTACATCGTAGGCGTGGTTGAAACATTCGCGGAGTGTGCCCTTGCCGTTTACGTATGCGAGATCGAAGGTTGCGCCTAGAATTCGAAGCGAAAAAGAGAATGTGAGTTTTGCTTTTCCATCTCCACATCATAACATAACATAACATGTAAAGGAAAGTTGCATATGTACCGGCATTGTTAACCAATGAATCAACCCTTCCATGCTTCTTGTTGACCGTCTCAAAAGCCTTCTCAATACTCTCATCACTCACAAGATCAAGCTCGAGTGTTTCAATCGTGTTCTTGGAATCGGGAACTTCGTTCTTCAAATCATTAATCGCAATTTGAGCTTTTTCTAAAGAACGTGCGCCGAAGAGGATATGGTATGGTTTGGTAGATTGAAGAAAGGCCTTTACTGCTTCATAGCCTATGCCACTGTTTGCGCCGGTGACAAGAATAATTGTACGGGATGCCATTTTTGATTTTGTATGACAACCTGAAGGATAGTCGTCTAATGTGTTTATTTCTGAGAATATCAAATCGGTTTTACCTGCAGTCTAATTTCCTTTCTGTCAGTGGCTTACACAGTATTTATATAGCAATTCCATCTCTAGAACAAGAGAAGACGGAACCGGATCTAGCATACACTCCTCACGAATGGCTTGAAGTTTTCTTGATAATCATCAGCATCATCATCATCATCATCATCATCATCATCATCATCATCATTGACCTATACGATAGCCAGGTAGTAATCAATAAAAGGACGCCCCGCTGGCTCTCCGAGGGCCACTGCCGTGGAGGCAGACTACTTCATAGATAATCAATATACTAAAGATTGATATATCATATATCCCATCAGAGTATTTTCCCTGCCAGGAAACACGACCTTCCTATCAAACCACCCAAACATTTCCCTGTTCGCATATACCCCGAAGGAAGCAATGGGTTGCTCCGCACCAGAACGTATCGCGAGATACCCTCGAGATGATATTGTTTCTCGATATCCCGTCGCATTAGCGCGATGCCCCACTAAGGTTGTCTCGGATTTAAGAATTTCACGTCATGTACCTCCGTACTTCTTACTTCCGTTTAACACCACATCTTTACTGGCATATCTAATTAGTATTGTAAGAGGGGTGAACTGATTGTGTTTTCTGTTTCTGGATATAAATATCAACGACCTTCTGTAAGCAATGAGTTTAAGCAACCTGACCTATCAGTGGTATTTTGCCTTCTGAGGATTTCCGATTGCCATACTTTCTGTGGTCTTGCTTGCACTTGACATAATGAGTGGTCTTTTTCGCAGCCTTGGTCGGATGTGTATGATTCGAAGGTAGGGTGGGTTTAACATTATTTCACATGTAATTATTCTTAATCTGCCAGTAATTAAGTCCAAGAAATTCAAAATTCAGTATTATGACTGAAGAGAGATAAATCCAAAAGTGCAATAGTTACCATGTTACTGTTCTCGTCACTACCAGATCCATAAATGTTGTCAATAATTTTCGTGTGGAAATCACCAAAAATGAGACGATATAATTAGATCAGACAACGAGATATAATCCTGCAACAAGTCAAGATCCTTTGGCTCAGGTGCCGTAGCTGCAATACATGCAACGATGTAACGACGCATAGCTGAAGATATGGATCAGGAACCACGACATGAGTCCCAAGAAAGCAAGCTGAAACTTTGAAATGCAAAGCACATCCGCATGCGTAGGGAGAACTTTTATAGAAGAAAACAGACGATCTTGGGACTGATAATAGAGCCCGAAGAACAGTTCAGTGAATGGATGAAATCGGAGTGGGTAAAACCAAGCCGGGTAGGGTTTGGAGATCAACATTATCGTTATATGGAGATATATATATAGATATACATTAGTAGGAGTTTGAACACACAACTGCCCGAAGAGTAGGTTACCCGGCCGGCCAAGAGCCTCAGTGTTGTTTTCGCTGATGATGTCAAGTTATTGAAAGTGATATCCAGAGAGAAGATCGCGAAATTCTAGTCCTAAAAGCTGTCTTGAAATCTTTCTGCTGATGAGTATCATGAGACTATAGTGTAAAAGTAATTGTCGCTGTCGATATCAAATCCATTCCCGACTATCTTTCAAAATATCCGCTGCAAGGAATGAATAATAGTGCAATATTCGACTTTGAAATCTGTTGTTTCCTTGACAGTGTTTCATGCCAATTTGGCAAATTTTACATTTCTCTGCTGTCATACTCTAAATTCATCCCAACAACTTAGTGTGGATATTTTCTCGTCATTTATTCCCCTGGTCATAACCCAATATCTCAAAATGAGGTTTACAAGACGCAAACCACAACTTTGGGAAAGGTGGTGATCACAAGCTTTCTTAAAAGAACAGTCTGCGTTTGAGCCAACCATCTTTTATGCAGAAAATCTTCTCTGTCTGTGTGGTCTTTATATAGTCACACTTTGCCAGATCCAAGGCTGTGCGTGTGCTGAGGTACGTATCTGCTATTCACTCGACAGCATCTCGATTGTGATCTTAACCCAATAATTAAAGACCAAGATACATATAAATATGTAGAGCATTTGCACTCCTCACAAAGCAAACTATGAAGAGGAACCGACACAAGACGACATGGCCAATATCACAAATAAATGTCGCGTTTTCTGTTTTTAAATACCTATACTTCGATGCTTCAATGACCGGAATAATGGAACTAAGCCATTCATGATATCTATGTGTTGTGTGAGCCGTTTCTCACTTGCGCTGTCATCTACATACAAAATGATTTACTGTCACTGAACTATTTATATACACATGGCAGGGTAGTTGGACGCAAGTTACAGCTAACAACACTAATGTTACAGGTAAAAAGGACCAAAAAGAATGAAGTAATCAAACGCTCAAATCCCGAGTAAACCAGATCAAAACTAAATATGCCACATCGTTCTTCTTACAAAGACTAAATTCTAATACAGTGAAGCCATGAGTCTTAATGCCATTACAAGCAAGGATGGTGACCAGTTCAAATTTTTGGATAGCTGGATCCTTTTATAGAAGTCTGAAGCTGCCGATCTTGCAAACCCCTAATAAAAATATACGGTTAGCGGATATCAAGTGGAAATGGATCAATTGGATAGAAGGGTAATCATTGAAATCCATTTCACTCGTACTAGTTCTTAATGAATTTCTCCTTGTCCCCTCTAATGTATACCTCAGCATCTGGAATTCTCTCCATAGAGCTCAAAAAGTAATATTCTTACAAGTATTCCTCTACGACTAAGCGGAGAAATGTACTATGAGTAACAATCATGTGTGCTATGTAGTAGGAAAATCAGAACCGTCATGATCTACTACTTAGTATACTCCATTCCACGCAAATCTTGACCAAACTAATGGCATTCTAGTCTTACAAACCTTCAAAATCTGGATAATGAAACTCAGAGATAACGGCAAAACAAACCGAAAAAGAACATATCATCGCCGGATCTCTTCAACATCAGCTCGCACATCAAAGCTCTGAAATGACACAATATGATCGAGATTTGCATCTTGATGTAGTATGGCGCAGTGCGTACACTATTCGCTATTCAATTCCTCAAGACGGAGAAAAAGAAATGCAGATGAGAAAGTGAGATATAAGTTACTAAATCCAAGACGCAGCGACTCCTACTTCAGTCATCCATCCACCTCGAAACACAATCTGCACGGATTATGGATAAAAAGTGGAATTAGCCTTATTATAAAAATACACAAAAATACAATGTTACACCCTTCCCACGAAGCCATCCGACGCTATGCATTTTTCCTTTCTATTTTACCCTTGCCTTTTTCCTCAGATTTCGTCGCATCCAACCCTCCCAAACGAATCTTCATCGCCGTCAAAATCTCGATATATCACGTCCAAACAGCCAATTGATTGCCCTGTTGTCGTTAGTTTCATTTCCAGATGGAATTTATCAAGAGTAATGAATAAGAGTATGGGAACTTACCAATACATGGGGATGAGTATTTTATTCCTCCAGCTGATTGTTTGAGTTAGATATGCACCTCTCCAGATTATCCATGCTGCTCTCCTATATTTAGATGTATGGTTAGCAATGAAATCCACTACAGCTCTTCCCGAACTCGCAGATATCTAATCCCTAATCCCATTTCTCCGTGTATCGAATCATCAAACATCAAGTCTCAAAAGTAAATGAAAATTCACTTACCCCTTAATCTCCCCCTTCCCATCCGTCTGCATGATCGCCTTCATACCCCCGACATAAGTCATGACCCCCATGTTTCTAAAGGTAAATCCTTTATCCTCAGCAGCTCCCATATTCCCTGCCTTGTCCATCTTATTAAGTCTTTTGCCCAGCCATCTCGCTTCCTGATTTGCCACTTGCGCTGTAGCTGGTAACCCCATATCTCCCAAGACCGCTACATCTCCCAATGCGAAGACATCATTCATCATTGCTTCTTGTTGAGTTTGCTTCAATCCATCTGGAGATGAACGAGTAGCCAACTTAACCCTAAAGAAATTATCCACCATCAACCCACCCGTTTTAGCACTTCTTTTTAGTTCCCATTTTTTATCTTCCGGTCTCTCCATACTCTTCTCGCTATCACTTCCAGCCAAAATAGCAGATTGAGTTGGAAATGTATGAACCGAACTCAATGCCTTCTCGATGAAAGGATTCATCATCAATCCCGTACTCCAAACACACATTCCCACACCCACATCACCTTCTTCTTTCAAGTTTAATGTGAATCCCTTTCCTCCGTCTTCTCCATTTTCTCCATCCTTTGGTAATCCTCTTCGCAATCCCAAGATATGATGCTCAGTCTTGATCTCAATTCCATCTCTCTTGAAATGTTCCAACGCATAGTTTGCAAGATTTTTATCAAACATAGGGAGGATTTTTGGCGCAACATCATAAATTGTTATCTTTATAAACGGAGTTAAAGAAGGGTAGAGAGTGGAGAGGTCTTCATGACAGAGATCGAAAAGTTCAGCTGCGAATTCGACGCCGGTTGCTAGACAAGAAATGTTAAGTGGAGATCACGGGGATAAATAGAGAAACTTACGACCGCCGCCCACAATGGCAAAATTCAAAAGTTGTTTTCTGAGAGAATCGGAACTGGTTGGTAATGCAGCTGTTTCGAAACCTTTATTTTTAAGAATCAGTACTTGTTATTCTTGTCCCCCATATCTTCCTTCCGTGTCTGTTCCTCTTATTTTACTGACACTCCGCTGGGCCACTGCCGTGGAGGCCTTTTCGCTTCGCTCTAGGAGAGGACAGAAGCTCAATTTGCCGAGATGTTGAGAGAGCAAAGTGGCTTCCTCCTTCTCCTCCGTGCACCCCCTTCAAATAGAAATGAACTCACATTCTAAAATCCTCTTCCTAATTTTTCTGGCATCCCCCACATCCTTCAAAAATAATGCATTTTCTCTCACTCCCTCAATACCAAATGTTTGACTATAACATCCAACACTAACCACCAATTTATCATAGCCCACTTCAAATACTTTTCCTTTCTTTTCTATTGTTGTGGAAGCGGTTTTGGGCCTCTCAATTGCGTTTTCTTCTACTTTGATAGTTTTCTTATCAAAGTTTACATCGTCTGCCCACTGTGGTGGGGAGGTTGGTCAGTAATCGATGGTAAGTTTCAACTTTTGTGAAAAATGATGGAGGAATGCCGAATTCCTGTTTTTTTTTGGTAGAGAAGTGGTGGGAGAAGTTTGAACTTCAGCCAATCCGTTACAAGGGAAAGAAAATAGACCGACTCACCCCCTGCCAAAACTCGACCCCATTGCCCCTCGCTCCCCATCCACCCCATCCGCCACCTACTAAGCCCCATCCTCTCCATCTCCCTCTGCCTCTCACGCTCCTACATATCGCATGTTAGCAAATACCCATGAAGTCCTGCCCTTCCTCAAAAAATTTAAAGCCTCCCTCTCCTCAGCCCGAACCAATCAAACCCCAAGATCTCTCATCAAAATCTATCCAAAAGCACCCACCCCCCTCGAAAACCACAAGAGAAGTCCAAATACTCACTCAAGCGCGCTTCTAAATTCCAAAGTTCCCACAGCTGTACTAGCCAATAACGGCGTGAACACAAAATATGACCGTGGAGAAATAACAACTGTTTGGTATTTCTTAGGATCCAGTTGACGAGAAAGTGTGAAGCCTGACCAGCCCGAGCCAAGAATTAGGACTCTTTCACGATCTGTATATGTCAGTAAGCGGATGGGTGTGTACTGAGTACTATGTATCGAGTTCCGAGAGAACAAAGAGACTAGACATGTGTATAGACGGGTACGAAGTAAATAGAGGGAATACTAACCGCCTTTCGAAGCGTCGAGTTCACGTGTTGATATACATCTTGCACCGGCACTCAAGCCGGCTACCCTTCCACATCTTGAAGACGATACGATCTTAGGTAGTCCCCCAGCATACAAAATTGAGCCTCTATTTCTCGAGGTAGCTAAACTACAACTCATCATGTATCATGTGATATTCCCTCACTTTGATGTACAATTGCCAGTCCCAAAGCTCAAACCGTAGAGAAAAATTGCAGATTAAATATCAGAGAAACTTCTCACTGAATAATCACGATGCAGAAAGTAGGAGTTAAAAAAAACACCGTAAGAATTCGTTACCGTTTTTCCCCGAATTTGAATATTCAATATTGATTTGACGTCGTAGTAATGCGGTATGTGTGGATATGCTTGGCAAAGATGACCTCCACCGAATTTGCGGACAATATCCAAAGTCCGTTTCAACCCGAAGAATGTTTCAACAGGTGTTGAAAGAAAGGAGTGGTACAGATGAATGTCTCACGCCGAAGTTGATGAAATGGCAGTGTAGTTATAGTTTTCGATCCAACCAAACATTCAAGCTCTATCGCTTCAGGATTGTTGAGGTTGTATAGCCCTATCGTCTCAAGACCTACTCTGTATACACGCAGAAGCGAGGTTCGATCTATTCACCACCCAAATCCAAATTTTCGTATGCTTTTAGCAAGAACATGACGAATTTGTGATACCCATATTGGCGATAGATTTGGCAAGGCACTATCGATAACCTTTATCTCTAAGCTATTCTCGAAGGGATAGTAGGAGAGCTTCAAAGGGATTGAAGTGTGGAAACAAGTCAACTATCAGACAATCAGGAATATGAAGAAGAATGAATGTCAATGAATTCTCTATTCATCCGACGTGTTAGACGCGTTTTGCGACAAAGTCAATGAATTTCTACTATACGGGGCAAAATAGCTTACCCCAGTCAGTAAGGTTAAGATTTCAGCAAGGCTGAAGCTTAATCACAAGCTTCAAGCCTTGTAGGAGGTTTCCCAAAAACAAACACGAGAGGTAAAACCACGACAAAAGTATTCACACCATCACACACGTTCTTATACAATGGCGCCAATACGTAGATATCTGCGCATTAGCAAATATTCTGTTCTCGAATGTCGTGTATATGTCGATAATCCAGCTTTGGCAGAAAGTTGGTTACTCAATCCAAGAAACCCGATTTTGCCCCGCGTCATCGAGAAGATTCGTCCACTGGTTTTGCCAAAGTTGCGCGAGGAGCAGGAAAGGAGTAAGTCGAAAGGGAAGAAGAAAGGCGTGAAGGATGTTGTTAGTGATGGTGAGTGGAATCGTTGGAGAACGACTTCAACAACGCAACATCCATTAACAATTATTGGCAGAAGACTTCGAAGTATCGATATTTTTGACGGAAAACAGTACGCGGCATTCTATCATTTTCAAGCACAAACATTTTCGAGATAGAAATAAGAAAGCTTTACAGTCGAATTCCGACAAACTCACTGGCAATACGAATGATGCGCCAATTGAAGTAGCTGATGGCCCAGCCATTGTGAGAGAAGCAGGCGAAGAGTCATTTTCTCTACAAGACATACCTGAAGTAGGGGATGATTCAGATTTGTTTATTAGTGAGGACGAAGGGCCTCGCGGATCAAAACGTTCAAGAATTGGGCGGGAATCTACAGACTCTGATTTTGGTCCTCGAGCGAAACGTCGGAAAGATGGAGAAATATCAGAGGATGATGACGACAAAAAGAAGATGGCAATGGACACATCGTACGATGGATTTTCAGTGAATGGTCGCGTGCTGTGTTTGGTGGTCAAACGGAAAGACAAGAAGGGCAAGGCTCCAGCCGCCAATGGAGGTCAAGTAATGATGGAGGACTGGATCATGTCTACGCAAATGCCACCACAGCTAGATGATTTATGAGATCCAGATTTCCAAATTACATCTCCTCGCATATAACATCCAATGAAAGGCAGCTTTGGGGGACCTCCACGATTGCGGAACAGCCATAGCCGCATCCCCAGACAAACCAGCGGTACTGGCGGTGCTTACACAAAAATCGGAGGTTATTTGGAGAACGGACTTCCAATTAAACTTCTCATTTCAGAGATAGCCCAGTTTTTGATAAGTAAACTTTTCAAGAGAAGAAAAAGTTAAAATGTCCGCTTGTAAAACTCGGCGAATTTCCAGATGCACATTTTCCGGAAAGGTCAATATTTGAAAGCACTCTCAAAGGAGTTTGGTTTCAGTGTCTGCACCTTCGTGCCTCTGCCCAAAGCTCTGCTTGATCGTCGATCATTTTACCGTTATATGGTGCTATGGTGCGATTGTGTGACGATTGGTTCATCGCGGCATTTGCAAGGCTTGGGTTATCTCCGTTTCGCAGTGAAGGTTTGTGAGAGTATCCTGGTTGTAGATCTAGACCTCCATCTTCCACTACTGGCCTTCAAACCTGGGGTAGTTATGCCATGATGGCCTCATCTTAACATTATACTCTTCTAAGCCCAAACTTATTCTCTAGCCAGCCCTTGATCATCAACTCTCATACGTGTTGGGTTGGAAGAAGTGCAGGTGCGAGGAGGTTGAAGCATGGAAGATGGTCAGCGCAGAGTTAATTCGACCCGATGTCGAGGTCATAGTTTGTCCTGTATTCTCAATTTTGTCATTGGCCCATCAAGCAAGAGCTGCTCCTAGTTATGTTATGCAGTTAAGTACATATGGCAAGTTACAAAGTGAAGACCGGCCATCAAATAAGACCAGAGACAACAGCTACAATGATCTACCTACGCGATAGAACCCAAAGATGTTGGTGCTGCAAGTGTATTCACTTCAAACTATCTTTCATAAAGGCGAGGACAGATCACCAAGTAGAGTTATCACACATTCCTGTCCCTAGATTTACTCAACATGGTCCAAGCCCTGATGGACTTTCCTCTCCCGTCTTCCCCACAAACGATATGTGACTGAAGTTTGCGCTGACCAAACGAAATTATACAAAGTACAGTATTTTCATCCCTTGTGTACATACGAGGAGAAAGTATAAATTCTATTTCTCGGAGATTTCTTCCATTGATAAAAAAAACATCATGGCGGCTTAGTTGTAGTGTAATTGAAGAATACCACTGGCAATCATCGGCTTCGGCCGAAATGCTGCTCCAATGTGGTTTGCCGAAGAGACTTCCCGCTTTCAGTCGACGATAGCCTTTTGCTTACCTCCCCGAAGTCTATTTAAACGTGAAATCAATCTTAACCGACGATGGTGAAACGTACTAAGGATCTTTGGAGGACCGTTGGGAAAACATGAATGGGTGAAATATTCCCAGTGGTCTGGCACCAAGAAAGAATGTATTAGATGTTGAAAGATTTTTACATCGATCGACAGTGTCATCATAAGCCTTCGGCTACATTCTCTCTATTCGGTGGGAATTGTCCCGTCGGCTGTTTTTTCCAAGGCTGTGGAGGAAATCTCCCACTTTTTTGTACCAATCATGTTGTATGTAGATTAAGAATTGTTCACAAGTACTGTTTCTAGGCCAATATGCTCGGACGTTGGCAATCTTGATGATGCGAATCGGGAAGTGACTATTGAGCTTGTGATCCCCATCATTCTAGATCTTGGCTTCACACACTTATTATTGAATACATATAGCTCACAAATGCTCCCAATATATTGCCCAGACTCCTAACCGTGTCACAGACAGCGGGGTACCAGTGGGAATTGGCGTTTTGGGTGGACCGTGTGGACATAGAAACGTTTTCAAAGGTATTATGATGCTGTAAACTGCTAGGACTGTGTGAGCTGCATATCATCGGCGCTGTGATGGTAGATCGAGAAAACGGAGGGTTTTATCGTATTCTCGGTTTAGCATCAAGTTGGATGCATATGGATACGAATTATTTTTATTCCCTATGGCCGTGCGCGTCTAGTCATCGCATTCGCGTCGCCGGAGCGCCCGTACTTCCACGGGAAGACATCCGTACATGCCGTCTACGTCATAGTTGTCGTTGTTGATGGTTGCTGGGCAGTGGGCAGTGCTTTTTTTTTAGCACCATTTTCAGAGAAACAAGAATAACGATTACTGGTTTTGTTTCTTGTTCTTGCTGCATTGAGTAGCACTGTTTGCGATGAGCTTTATTCGCGTTTGAAAGTGTTGAAGCTAGCTTCTCTCGCATGCAGGTACATCATAGTAGCTACCATATCATTGGGAACTTTATTCTACACCGCCCGACTAAGACTCCTGACCGCCTGCGGACTTCATAGTTCACTAACATGATCTCGATATCATCAGTTTAGGATCATGTCAGCCTCGTCTGCTCATGGCTGTACAACCAATACCCCTACTTCCCACGACTACGCTAGTCTTCCATTCACAGCCAAGCTTAGTTAGTACCAATTCTCTCGAAAGTCAAATTCCCACACCAAACATTGGTCTTGGCTGTTACGATACATCCATCGGCTAAACCGGCTGAGAAAGAACAGGTGAGACATTTTCCAGTGAGGGTCTGGGGTGCACCATTGTGGTCGAGGGGCTCAGAATGTTGTGCTTTGAAGGTGCCAACGGTCGTGTAGTGTACGTTGAAGTAGCATGCTTCTGTTACTATGAGAGGAAGAGGAGATGTTAGGTTTTGGGTGGGTGGTGAATATGGAGATGTATTGGCATGGAACGGAATGCGATGTCGAGGTTGGGGACTTACGGTGAGTGAGGAGAAAAGTACTCGCCGAGAGAAAGATTGAGAAACGCATGTTGAGGGATGTTCTGTTCTTGGGTTGGTGGATAAAGCGGTGGGATAGTTTGAATTTTAGATATCTAAATTATATTGAACTAGATTACTACAACAATGATATCTTTATACACACTCCAGAACTCTCTCATATCTCATTGCCAGCTACATCTCCAACTCACGCTCACCGTGCCAACTTTGCGGAATTCCAACCCAGTTGCTGCATCTTCAGTATCTCGACATACGCTATCTAGGTACAGAAATTCCACGTCTTGCATGCATATATACATCTGATATATATCATGCTCACTCACCCCCAATGACATCTTCAGCGTTCCCCAGTACCCCGGTATCCTCGGATCACAATCTTTTATTGCTTGATTTCCAAACCGGGCCATCGGTATTGACATCCCTTGAAGCGGAAGGAACAATTGTTATTCGTGTAACCAAGCCTAAAATATTGCTGATATACATGGCGCAGGCTAGGCGCGTCGGGCCAAGGGCTTCGGTTCAGGTGACCGGGACGGATAAGGAGATTGATGTGCAGAGGATGATACGAGATGAGTGGACAATAGATGGATGACTGATAAGAGGGCGAAAGTTTGATAAGGGAGGGCTTTGAGGATGAAGGGAGAGGATTGGATTTGGAATTTGAAAAAGGGAAAGTATAATTGAGATACCTGGTCATTGGTTACGAATGTAAATACCTAGTATTTATCATACTCGCAAATCCGTACCGTAGTCGGAAGGTAGTGAGGCTTATCGCATGCGCTCGTATGCTCTCGTAAACTATCGAACGCAAACCCCGTCATACTTTTAACACGGATGAATATTCTCCGCACGCAACCTCAGCCTTGCATGTTCCCATTCGTATTTAACCACTAAGTCTATTCTGATATCATTACCACAACGTGGCACCTCAACCCTGCCAAAGCCAGTTTTCCATACACGAAGGATTCTCCGGGGCAATAAATTGAGAGTGGAAAATGAGCAATACGGAGAATAAGATGACGGGCGCCACGTCAGGCGCTTATCTTACATTGCTACGCGGGCGGGTAAGCTGGGTTCCCGAGATGAATATTCTCGGTTCCTTCCTGGCGCTTACGAGGAGGGAGGGGTAGGTAGAAGGAGAATTTTAGGTTTGAAGGGAAGGGTTTCGGTTTGAGAAATTGAAGGATTATTGATTCGTTATTGATGTGTGTTTAAAATACACATGTAGGTGGTTTGAATAGTACTAGTCTAATAGGAAGGATTCCCCAAGAAGTTTACTAAGCGTACTTGTGTTTTAGAACCGATAAACTTCGTAAATTTGAAAGTCTATTCAGAAAAGGACAATCTGCTCCGACGTAAAGTCCGAATTTCGAACCTTACTGTAACCTACTCTGTGATATTCGTTCAGAATCCCCGTGAATTTTATTATCAGGTGGATAATGGGTCGATGATTAGAAATACAACCATTGAAATAAAACTTGGAAAAATACCCGTCAACATATCTCAAGCGATGGACTACAATGTCTCCTGACACTCTCAGACCCAAATAATGTGATGATGATTTTTTCCTATGCCTTTACGTACATCTTTCCTTGGACTTCCAAGTTCCCATCTCATTCGTATAATTCTTCTATTCTCCGAATTGGAAAGAAAATTTCTTCGGATCTCGATGCACTTCTAGGAAATCTTCAAGTTTACATCATCTTCTTAAGAAGGTTGACGTACGTGAGCAATTCAATTGTCCGTGGGTATTCGCCATCCATCAATCTGCTCGTAAATCCATCAATACGAATGGCAGCGGATGATATAGATTTCTCGTCCGCAATCCAAGAATTAGTGCTCAACTTTAAAAGTTGCTTCAGAACTACTGAAAATAGATATTCACGAATAAAGTTCAGTACCAGGCTGCGCGTACGAACATGCGAAGGTTGAACGAACGGTTGAGCTGGCACGGTACTTGTTTGAGTAGCTTCTCATTCCAAGGCTTGGGATATACTCCGTCTCGAAATCTCCTTTCCCAGTTTCCATCTCCTTAACTAAGAGACTAAACTCACCGCCTTCGTACCGGTATGATCCATCCCTTTTTCTAACTTCAGAGTCAAGGAACATCCTTTTTCCAGAAAACCACAGCAAGTTTCTAGAAAATTGGCTTGGAGCTTTTTGAAATTAAGCGAATGGATGTTTTGGTTTGGAGATCAAGCAATATCCTAGTACTCCACGTGGAAGAAGTTGACAGATTGTTCTTTCGTTCCTTCTAGTCGCTGATCGTTTCTCGTAGAAAGATGAGTCGTACCGTATAACTGGAATGTACCTTGCGTACCTGAAAACATTAATTTCCCACAGTCTGGGAAGCTTGGGAAGAGTGACGGTACGGTGTGAGAATTGTCGGCGAGGAGGAGCGGTGAGCTTGGCGAAGGTGAATTAGGAGGTGGGTTCGTGGTGACTTGTTTGTTTGGAAGGATCAATATTTTGTTCCTTTTTTGTTCCTTTGGAATTCTGGATTACTCCACAGATGGATTCAGAGATATGCGGTTTCAGCGGGCCATCTGTGTAGCCTGCACAGGACACAATACTTCCTTCTATCAACAATTTTTCCAGTATTGATGATTGATTGCCTATACTACAGGCGTACGTTGCAGTACACATCACTAATTCGTAAGCCCGGATTCCCAAATCTTCAGTGGCAAATTAGGTGGTTTCAACAGCATCTTCAAAAGTTCAAAACTCCTAAACTTCAAACCCCGAAAACAAAAAGGGAAAAAGAAAAACACGAGCACCTTCCACATGCATACGTTATCTGCAAAATGTCCGTAAATACATATGTGTTCAAACTCAAACTTCGTCCAAACCCCAGATCCTAGATCAAGCCATCCGAGTTTCCCATGTGTAAATAGTAAATACCGACATGTTTGGCGTTTGCCTCAGCCCTGAGCCTTGAAATTCTCGCATTAAATATATTCAATTCAGCGGAGACGAGTTGAGGCCCTGAATCCTGATGTTGAGAAGACTTTATTGCTTTTGATGTAAGCTTCCATGATTCCACACGAAGTACATGTAATCTTCCCTCCTCCCCCTGTCCATACTCGCCCCATAAACAAAGCAAACCTTCTAGAAGAAATTTGGAAGGATTTTGTTGAGACTCCACAATCTTGAATCCACTATACTCTGCGGTGCCGTTAAGGGAGTTTTGAAGCAAGCAAAACATCCCAATGGTTCCATGCAAAAAGCAAAACCAGGAATCCCTCACCACAAATCAGGGGCCCGCATTCGTATCTAAACAAGGAGACCAAGTACCGTTTACCGTGCCAGCCCTTTACAATTTGTGAGTGGTAATTTATGAAAAACCCCAGGTGGAGATCATTTCAGTGGCTGAGTGCATCTTGTAAGGCGGTCAAGAATCAAAAAGAAATTTTAAAATTACATACATATCTCCAGCTCTACGACGTGGGTGGAAATTTCGCTTTTTCTAGCCAGTTTGGGGAATTGAAGATAACATCCATGTCGACCTTTTCAAGAGTGGATCGCCTTTTCATCTGCCCCTCTGCAAAGGAGAGGAGGTTCCTCCATTCTTGCGAGAATCGCCACCGGTGACCGCATGTTTTGATACTTGCTTGCGAACTCCTTTGTTTCCTTACCTGCGGAGTCACCTTGAATCGTGGTTGACTACGTAAATAGATAACCTCTCCATACTCTATATATGCACGAATAGAAATTAAGTACCCCGTCAAGCACGAAATCGGCTCGTGCGGATACATGAAACGGGTTTGTTGTTTGTTTGTTGGTTGGTTGAAGCAGAATTGATGCATAACGACTTGGAGTATTAGACTATTCGTTTAACCCCTTCATTTCATCCATAGTCCCTTCCTTACAACCATAGCCCTCAAATTCCATACACACTCCATACATTTTCATCTCGAGTAAAAATAAAAATGGAGACTGCTGGAAACTTCCGAGATGGGGTTTCAGAAGAGTTTGATACTCACCGTCAGGAGGTCACGGTCACGTTTTGGCATTGAGTATGAGATTGAGGTGGATTCAAATCCATCTGAAATGTGAGATTATTCTGAGATTGATTTGTTACGCTTGGCTGTTGAGATTCTTCGAATCGTGTTAGAAGTAGTGGAGTACCTGTCGTGCTTACGATATGGGTTTGAAAGAATGCACACGTGCATGCATACGAAGGCCCGTCGAAGGGTGGAGTGACGTGACTGTAGATGTCCTTGATAGATTTACTTTGGTGTGTGAGAACCAGGGCTATACGCAGGTACACCGTGAGTGGAGCATGACCCTGATTTTCACCATCTACAATTTTCTAGAATTTTTCTGTGGGATGGTCAGGTAGTTAATTTCATTCGTTTCTGATTGGCTGCATTTTGCGAGCTTTGTCTTGGAGTATTTGAAAAGGCTTGGTATGTGGGGATAAACGGTACGGAGTGGCCGAATGATCTTCGGCTTTTATGTATATTATTAATGTATTTTATGAAGATTTCTTGATAGTTCGCAGTATACTTGGCAGGACTTTGTCACATGCCCAAAGGGGCTCAGGGAATTGAGGAAGAGAATCTTCGAGCAGAGGTTGCTTGCAGCTTGAAGGTCTACTGGCGCCAAATATCAAGTTTATTTCACGTTACCAGCAACGGCGAGGATGATCCTACCAACCCAGATGGATCCTCAGTTCCATTGGGATCCCATATACAAGCTTTTAGCAAGCTTTGAGTACATGATGAGGGGAGAGAGGCACTATGAAGAGACATACGAAGGATAGTGCTCTATCAAAACGTTGAAGCTATTGATTCCAACTCTTGGACTAGCATATTTCGTCCAAGCTGAACTTCAGACTGGCAGGTATATCGAGATCAACGTGCCAAACTCTCGATCTCGAGTTCTTTGCGACGTCAAAGTAGTTAATGTGCCAAAGGGTAGCGGCGCAAAAAGACACATCAGCTCAAGAACTAGAGGTGAAATTGTATGTAAACTTTGTGGTTCTCAAAACTAACTGATGTCAATATCACGAACCATTTCCATGAACTATTTCTGGAGATCTCAAAGCTTGGCATGTGTAAAATTTGGGTTTAAATTTTATTCTCACCGCATTGAAGTCTTTTCTCCCAGGGCCGAAATCAAGCGCAGGCATCAAGAACGAGATAGAGCTGACTTGCATGTAATAGTGGAATCATGGTGACGTTTCTTTGGGGAAATTCGATATCACGAACATTAGAGTTGGCGGTGAAGTTTTTCTCTCCTCTTTCTCGGGTTCGGTGGATGGTGGGAAATGAAAAAAAAAAGCTTGTCGACAACTCCGCTGTTGCATCATAATGTGATGTACTGATTGTCGACTCCGCATCGGAATATCATTCGGTACAATTTGAAAGTGGGAAGATAGTTTTTCGTATTGATATGATCAGGCTGCGTCAAGTTTTGATCATAGAGTAATCATTGCTCAGTGGTTTGACCCATTCCGAAGAACAGGTAAAGATAGATTATACATAATAAGATACATAGTATAGGTGTACTTACACCTGAAGATACTTTTTTTACCCGAACATATCGAAACAAGATATATGAACCCTTGTTTTACTTCAGGGTGAATAATGTTCGGTTATCGAGGGATAGAAAAATTGCTGAGATGAAGGGGATGGAAAAAGCCGTCAAATTGGCGAAATTAATGTCCGAGAGCTCAGACAATGACAGGTGCCATCAGCAGAGGAAATCTGCAAATTTGCGCGACAAACGCCGATCTATCACCTGTGAGAAAGTAAGAAAAAGGGATTTTAAGCTCTCCAAGACTTTCCGATTTGAGAACGGGCATTCCTTTTGTGGAAACGGCGGCATCTTCTTTCGGAAGCGACATCGTGCAAAAACATCAAGAGAGGAATAGCAGATGAGATGATTTCAATAACCTCAAAATTTACATCTCCACCTTCCAGTTCGCTTGATACTCGGAGGACAGATAAAGAAACGGAGCAGGAAAGCTCCGTTTCGGTGTGTTCGGCACTCAAAAGTAGTTTGACATTGGAAGCAAGGGCATATATCTCTCCAATTTAGGATTTCGCGCGGCAAACGCAGGGGCTGGGGTTACATTGATGAGGTATAATTTATGTGAGTCTCCTCAGCCTTGTATCAGGGGATTTGCAAGTCTAGCGAGGGGAAGATCGTAAGTTTCTTTTGCTGGTGAGGCATGCTCTATCCACCCTTCTCTGTCCAGGTGACTTCTAATCCTTGACTTGGCATTTTAGGTTTATGGGCCTTATGGAGATGGGATTCTGAGATTCCTCGCATGTGAGATTGATGTCAAGAAATTAGATATCTTGGAATCGTATTTTCTTTTGCGGTTTAGTTTGGCTTGGTTTTGCGATAAGAGAATTTTACCACCGAGGGACTCGAGATTTTTGAATCTATTGAATGTTCAAGCCCTATGTCTTTCGTATCCCGAATTGTCGAGTGTTGCTTGATAACTGCTTGGTAACTATGTACTCACTGCTCAGCCACTTCGCTTGAATTTATAGTTTCAAAGGCCGCAATGAGATGAACTCGGGTATAGAGTTATGTTTTACGGGAACATTCGGAAACATGGGCGTCCATTGAGAAACATTTCTTAACCTTTCCAACAACCAACACACTAATATTCAGGTACCACAAGCCTCCCGAGAACGGTGTTGAGATGGTAAGCGGCAAGGCAAAAAGAAATCTACCCATTCCACGTTTTCAACATGGATAAATGTCGGAATACGAAGAATCTATGAGCAGTGTGCCATTTAGCCAAATCATCTTGTACATGCATGCTCAGGCATTGTGAGGCAAATAGCCGTGATGCATATTTAGAAAGTGCTGAGCGGTACTGCTGTGAGATTGCTGCATGCACATAGCTTTAATTGAATGGTACGGTACAACCCAATCAGTTTGTACAATTTAAGCATTTTTACAACAGATCTTTGCGGGTATGCATGCACTGCTATCTGAATTTAGATATCGTATCGAAGACTCTATTCACGATCGGAGACAGCGGTAGCGGCTCAAGAAAGGGGGCCAAAGCCCAAAATTAAGCTCAACGAATGCATTCGTGTGTATGGTACGTGGACCGCGAGTTATGACCCCAGACCGTTGAAGTTCTTCCCGTTATAGAGATTGGTACCTACAGTAGCTTATGATTGATCAATGTACGAACGACGCTTACCATCATCACCAACAAATCACCAATACAGCATCGAGATCAGGTGAGAAGAGACACGGGAAGAGATGCGAGGGGAAACACGGGCTATAGTCTATCGCATCGGCATGCAAATCACCTACAAGCGAACCACGAACACCCCACATTTGATATAATCGTGGCTTGACCGACAGGAGCAAGGCATGATTTTGGTCATTGGTTATTGCGGTTGATATTGAATGATCATATGATAGATTTGTGACTGATAATCGTAGCCTTGGGTGATATACAAGCTGAGGCGTACACATTCGGTATCAAGCGTCAGCACAGCGGCGGAAAAAGGTACACGAACTTACAAGGCTGGGTTATTGATACGATTCCTCGCAATGCGCAATGCTTGGTTTTAGTAGGCTGAGAACCTGGAGATTTTATTGGAGGCTGCCTACACTTTCATGAAATACAGTCAGCACTATGCCGAACCCAACCCAGGAAACTCGTGGGAACTATTATTGAGATTGGTATTGATTGATAATAATCACAGGTACAACCAGAAACAGCAAACAGCAAACAGAAAACAGGCTTTGATGTCAACTTCTGTCTATTCTCTGTACTCAGCTAACCTCCGGTGGACCATCTTCCTTGCCTCGTAGATCTGAATGTTCGGAGTTTTTTTACTCAATTGCTCATCAATATCAAAATCCTCATTTCGAAAAAAGACAAGCCGCCCCTCAATCAAAAATCTTCAGCCTGATCACTTCCTACATCGTAGAAATGTGGATTAGGAATGACAAGGAAATTATTCTGCCATTTATTTTCTGCCACTCTTACCAAACTATTTTCGGCAAATGTGGACTGCGCCTGTTATCCGCCTGTTGTTACCAAAATAGTACTAATGAGATGATCAAATTAAAATGAATATTACTTTTGGAGTAGACTTGATTGTCTAATGGGATTATCGATCATCTGAATACTTGTGCTCGCTCTCGTAGGAGGAAGACATACTCAGGTCCGTAAGAGATAGATTCGTAGACAGATTCGTAAATAGATTCGTAAATAGATTTGTTGATAACTTGGAAACCGATAGCTGATTCTGTCGACATCGTATCGATGACTATGGTCAAAATCTTCCCCATTGTCACGTAAAATCAAATGTCTTTCGGTTCCTGCCCCTTCATCAACTTTAAGTGTGACTATGCAGGAAGAATTATGAAAACCTCCTCACAATCTACTACGAATGCAAGCTGCCGGCAGAATAATAAAACCAACAAGCTGAAGCTCCCCCTGTTCAATGCACCATCATTTCCATGGCGTATACAAGGCTTCAAACTAAAATTATTTTACATACCACACTTTCCCTTTCTCAGAAACATCTTATACTCACCCTGGGCATGCATCACCTATTTTTCAAATTCTCCACAATAAAATCATTCAAGTGCAACAAGACTACTTTGAGACCATTGTACCTGGCACCTACGCAAGTGCAGCCCAAAATGAAACACGATAGCGTGGGATGCTTGTAACGCCCTGGCAGTAACTTTGACCAGGTCAGGTCAAAACCTTCCGATGCTGATCCAAGATGAATGAGCAATTATGGCCAAATTTCCCCAGGTAGGTTGAACCTGGTCAATTTTCTGATTGTGGTCTGCATAGCACACATAGTTGAGGTGTGGACGAAAATACATAAAGATCCAGGACCCCAACTTGCTGCAAAGGAGAAATAGATTATTCAGTATCACTTCATCAAGCGCTACCTCTATCTACTACAAGTTTCAGGTTTCATCGATAATAGAAACAATCTTTTTATATTGCGATTAAACATTCATCAATCACCACCAGCAAGATATATAACTATCCTCCTCCTCCCACTTCGAGAGTAGATCATCAACAACTTCAATCATCATCTCATCCGAACAACTTCCTCTTCACACACCACAGTTTAGTTCATACTATCTCAATCAATCAATCAATCAATCAATCAATCAACATGCCTGCTCAACACCGCCCTACCAACCTTCCTCCTTGCCCAGGACCACCACCCAACCGTCCTCTTCCTCCTCTCCCATCCAAATAAACTTCAGTTCCTGAACAAGAAACACATCAACTGAAGCTAAAAGGGAACATGGACTCATTACCACAATGCGAATACCAATTCGATACCTCACCTCCACATTGAGAGAGCCTCCGAATCCGCGTTTGAGAGTCAAGATTACATGCCACCTTACATGCACAATATCCCCGCCTTACTCACGCCTCATAAATGTCACTCATCCTTCGGCATTAAGTGGTAGTTTCTCCGCAGCATCACCTTATCTTCGGCGCTTCTTGAGCTTCTTGCACGAGCATTTCCAAGAGGTTTCTTCCAAACCCGAGCATGCGGATCGGACTGAACGGCGCAGTGATTCCACTCTCAATTCACACTATACGCTACCCACAATTTCTCTTCTCGCGGCAGAGATTCGAGCAGGCTCATCTTCACTTGCTTGCACGCTACTATCTCGATACCCTTTTACACTCATCTGTCATTTGACTTTTGAGTATTTACTGTACCAATATACTATGTGCCGCGGCGACGGTCTTACTCTCATATGAGGTTTTAATATGCATACTTGTACTACTATTACTGGCGCGATGGAAGGATATCCAATCAGGATGATTATGGATGGGAATATGATGGGTCGATAGGTTACCAACTGAGGGCCTAGGGAGTTTTTAAGGATTGGTAGCATCACCGCCATGGATATGGAAAGATTGCGATATGTACTGATATGATGAGAACTGATATGATGAGGGAAAGAAATAATTGAATCTTGAAACATTTCACTATACACTATAATTTTTTGATTATGACTATGATTGTGATGCTTGATTGTGATTATGACTTTGGACTTCTACCACGCGCGATTGGTACTTGACCGATTCTTCGTTTGTGAGAGAGAATATCATTCCTTGATTTACATTTATATCACGAAATCAAATACACAAGGGAGGCATGATACATGCTTGGGTCAACAATGCGGTCAATTCGATATGAAGAATATGATTGGGCACCCAAGTTCCCGGGGCCCCAATCCTTATTTCCTCTTTCTAGAAGCATTACCGACACGATATTGTCACTCAGCGAGGGCAAAAGCGAGCGGCGATGCGAATAAGGCAAAACCGCCACGGTCGTTGGCTCGTTAAACCTTCCCCCTCCACATAGTGCTCGGAAATCTCGCATGCAGGAACATTCAAAGGATGATGTGATCGTCATGATAATCATGGCCATCGCCTCCTTGATATCGCGACCGAGCACGATGATGACGGTTGGTCGTTTGGAATATATTAGCCAGTAGTGATACGTAGTCATACGAACCATTCCCAACCATGCCTTACCGAAGTTTGAAAAATGGGTCAGATGAGCTTTTGCTTGCTGATTTGCTTGTCTAATTCCCAGGGTGTACATCTCGAGAGCGCGCAGAATATTCACGTGAAAATCCTGCTCTCCCCCTGTCGACCTATTAGATTAGCCAAGAGAGAAGACTCACCGATACCAATTCGTACCACCTGGGAATGAAGCATGGTATGTGAGGTGAGGGGTGTAAACAAGGCGACCGACCGCCAGCCGCCAACTTGGCTGTCTCAAGCATGCGGGGTGAGCAATCGGGGATAGGATATAGCATATAGCATAGTAGGGTATGACTATGACTATACGATGTGACTATACGATATTAAGCAGGCAAACAGACAGGTAAGCTCAAGTAGACACGAGTTCTGAATACATGTTTAGGTATAGATAGATTTTTTGGAAAAACTTTATTGAGGTCAGACAGGAAGTAGTTGTGGCAGTCCGTGAACACTTTTCTTTTGGCAGGCTCGCGCGCATTTTCGATAAGACAATATACATCATAGATAATCAAGCCATCTCTCCTCATAAGGATGAAAGATCTTCAATCGTGATCACCCATGGAACACAACACTCAGAATTTGATGTCACTCATAAAGATCTTCCAATGCAATGCTTCGAATTTGGCTAATGATCGGATGGATTTACATGGCCTGTCAATTTTCTCGAACCTTTTCAAACTTTAGATTAATCGATTATGATGCAAGGGATCATCTCCGTTCTTCCTGATATTACTGACTAAACCCTATCCGTCCTACAAATGTGATTGCTTTTGAAGGAGGAAAAATCTATATTCGGTGGTTCAATGTGATGAAGAGGGTTTCTGATATCTGAGATATATCCCTTGGCTCACCAGCAGAAAGGTTCATAGCGGGTTGGTGTGAATATCGAGAAATTGTTCCTGAGAAGTAGGAAAAGGAAGATGGATAATGTCTCACCATACCTGCTGTTGTGACAGTGTAACCAGCTGATGCATAGAAGCTATGACTTCTCTCAGAGACGAAAACCTAATCCAACTGATATTCCTAGTACATGTTCATTGTGCAGAGATAACTTGGAGTGAAATCGCAAAGCCAATATATTCGGGCTTACGAAGATGAGGGGAAGAAGGCTTGGTATCTTCAACTATACCTCTTCAAGACCAATATTGGGCGTGATAGTGACATTCCAAAAATCCGGTGGTGTGGGTTAAGGTTGCGAGGCTGAGGTAACTTGCACAGTTTTGGTGACCAGGTAGTAGATAGGTAGTAGATAGGTTAAAGTAACAATTAGTCTTCAACATTCTGCTCTGTATGATTGTGGCACAGCAACACGGAGAGACGGATGCGACGTTGATGATGTGCTTCCTTGGGGGTTATTTTCTGTGTACATGTGTGTGCTGTGTGAAGAGGAGAGTTAGCATATATCCCGATTGGCTTGTAGCTAGATGCATCTATTAGTTGTGGTGGCCATATGCTTGGATGTGTGGTGGTCAATGGTTATCGCCGAGTCCTCCGTAGCTGAGAACTGAAGAGATGAAATCATATCACGTGGACACGGGTAATTTTCTCAGGAACGCCAGGAACGGGATGGAGCGCGAGGGAGGGGCTTGGCAATCATGGAGGGGAACTTCTTATCAACTGATCAATATTTTTTGACAAGTCTAACGTTAACTGTAACGGCGACATCAACAACGACATCAACAACGACATCAACAACGACATCAACAACGACATCAACAACGACATCAACAACGACATCAACAACGACATCAACAACGACATCA
This sequence comes from Botrytis aclada, assembly GCA_014898285.1. Taxonomy (NCBI): domain Eukaryota; kingdom Fungi; phylum Ascomycota; class Leotiomycetes; order Helotiales; family Sclerotiniaceae; genus Botrytis; species Botrytis aclada. The sequence continues at coordinate 128,455 of RCSV01000001.1, read as the reverse complement.
ACAACGACATCAACCACAACACCACCACCAATACCAGTTTGGGTGCCGACTTTCCCTTCACCGTTTACAATATATGCATGGCTGCATATGTACAGTTTGATACATATCAAATTACTTGCATCTACTCACCGCAACTGTAATAGCTTATCAGGAAGAGCATAAGGCATAATCAATTCTTTTGGACGACTTGCAGATCTCAATCAAGTACCATTCTTAATTTCATCATCTTTTTACCTCGAATCTTTAACCTATACTTCAACCCTCAAATCTTACTCAACAACCATACCACGCCACTTCATTCTTGGCACAGAAACCCACGCATAACTTCCGCGTTATATCACATATCAATCATGGTTCTTGAACTGCATATTTGGGGTCCATCATTCGGTTTACCCTCTATTGATGCACAATGCTTAGCTACTATTGCATACATGCAGCAAGTGATCCCACGTGGTCAATGGTCCCTTGTTGCTAGTAGTGATCCAACCCTAAGTCCCACGAGTACGTGACGCAGAGAATGCATCCTTCTACCCCTCACACAATCCTTGAGTGGTCAAAACAGGAAAAGTCCAATATTGATACAATCCTGCAGATGAATTACCTGCTTTGAAAGAAAGCAGGAATGGGGTCGTTCATTGGGTGGGTGGATACAGAAGCATCATCGATTTTCTCACACAATATTCATCTGGGAAATGGAATCTAGATGCGGGCTTACGAGGACAAGAAGGGGCCGATTGTACAGCGTAAGTGCTACCGAAGAAAAAACGGATAGTGAGATCCTTTTATATTTGTTATGATGCAAAGCTCATTGATTGGTCGATTAGATATTCTGCTTTTATCCAAATGCATGGACAGCCGTTACTAGATCTCTCACTCTATGTTTCTTCGAAGAATTATTCCGAAACCACTCGTCCGATTTTTAATACGATACAATCTTTTCCCTTGCCATATCTTACACCGCCTCATCTCCGAACGGAAGCTAAGAAAAGAACAGAATATCTGGGTCTAGATGCTCTGGATATAGATACGGAAGATGATAAATCACGAGACCAACCAAGTATCATACCCGAATCTCTTAGGAGGGGCAAACAATCCGTCTCAAGTTTACTAAAAGCTTCTCCTGAAACTAATGCGCAAATCCGTCTCGATGCATTAGCGAGCGACTTTTTCTCTGCAATCAGAGAATTAAAAGGAAATAAAAAATATCTTGTTTCACATGAGAAATTGTCGAGTCTAGATTGTCTAGCACTAGGTTTTATGTCTCTGATGCTGTATCCGCAGTTACCACAACCATGGCTGCAGAAGACGATGAGGAAAAAGTTTCCAGATTTGGTTGAATGGGTTGAAGAGCTGAAAGATGAGGCGTGGAATGGTGTGGTTGGTTTGGAAGATGCACTGCTTACCAAACCTGGCAATAGCGGGAATGCAAATGCAGTGCAACAGAAGAAAGGGACTTTACCTTGGAAAGCGCCTGAAGCTCGTGGTATACTAAATATCGGAGGCGTATTCTTGGCGGGTCTAGCAGATTCGTTACCGATTGTGGGACAACAGAGGAAAGATAATCGTATGAGACGGTATAGTGGCGAAAAGGAACAGGATACTGATACGGGCAGCATCTGGAAATATGTTATCACTGCGGGAAGTTTAGTTGCAGCTGTCGGATTGGTGGCGGGTTATACGTTACATGAGGGTTTAATACAGATGCCCGATAGTTGGTCAGGGAAGAAAGACGATGAGATGGATAAAACTCAAAGTGTAAATGATCTTGGAGAAGCAGGTCAGGCACTATTCGCCTTTGCGGATCATATGGATGAGAGTGTACAGAGACAAAGAGAGTTGGAGAGAAATGATAAGCCGACAGTGGAGGTTGATGTTGATGTGGGACAAAATGGGGGTTTGAGGTAGGCTTAAATAAATGATACTCAGGGCATTTTACCTCGTGGTTGATGTTCAACGTTATGATGGGACGACAGTTCCCGTAATGATATTATTCAAAGCCTTCGAGTTCTGTTTTCAAGCTCTGTTTTCCGTTTTAGCTCATGCAATCCTAGAGTTCATTTGGAAGGTTAGTCAACCAAGAATTCTATCTATGACGGCCTGTTACCCAATTGTCTTTTCGACTGCTCTCTGCCACATACAAAAAGTAATTTCTTAATATGTTTTTGAGACTTGCGAGGAGAACCAAGGATCTCTGTTTGGTACAAAAAGTCGGAGAGACCAAGTAGTTTCCACAAGCGTACTTGTGCCCGTCAGCTTGCCAAGGAATTGCTATGTCCAAGTGCGAATATTACGTGCTGCTACTCACTTATGTGAGTTTACCTGTTTCGTTGGTGTGTGCTATTGCGACGTAACATCTTCTCAGTTTGATACTTCCTATTGTGGACGTGACTTCAAATGTCGATTTCGGTCTATCTACAATGATTCAAGGAAGTATCGTTTGATAAATCGTCTAATACAGAAGGAAACGCAGCCTATCTATATCTTCTAGCAGAAATGGGTTGATTGTTCTTTGTTCACTCGGATTTTGACCTTTGTTGTATTAATCGAGGTCCTAATTTTTCATGCTGAAGATTTGAGTCTTGAGGCGGGAAAGTTTTGAGATGGAAGAATAGATCAGGATACGAGGTCTTGAAGGGTAGATAGGGGAATTTAAATACTTTAGAAGGGGAAATAGATAGACTGACAACATTTGCGGGAAAATAATCGGGGGAGGGGCTACAAGTGCAACTTGTGAAGTATTCAAATCCCTTTTGTAAATTTACTCGCCTTGTTTGAGGAGGCCAAACTCGCATGCATACTTTTCATATCAATTATGATTTCAGTCAACCGAACAGGCGGAATCGTCGAAACATTAGTAAGAAAAGACTACGCATTCACCCTCGCATTGTCGTTATGGTGAATATCACCATTATTATTGCTTGATATCGAGGTGGTCATCATGCTTTTCAGTACATGGCTCCTCGAGAACATTATCATTTTAGGTTTCAGCATTTCTAGCATACTTCAAGATGCTGTCGACGTAACTTCTGAACTATGAATTCTATCTTTTTCATTGCTGCATAGGAATCATTACATGTGCTTGCACCTTGCTGCTGTTTTATCTTGGCATAGGCAATAATGCCTACGCCTTTGAGATTTCGTACTTCTCATGCTTGAGGACAGATCATGGTGGTTCGAGGCATAGACACCTAGTGTGTTTTGCATAGTGTGGATATCTGATGATTTTGGATGGAGAATTTGGCAATCGGGCTTGATGCTTGGATGGCTGCGGTACTTGAGGAGACCAGAGCTATGAGACGAGAGCTGCATTATTGTTGTGGAACTCGAACAATTTGCGGTACCCACTCCCTCTTCATAGTGACAACTCCGAATGATACTAATCTACAGGGCTACTCATTCTTCGTGGGACAGATCTTAATTACATTACGCTAAAGGGATGTATGAGAATGTGATTCATTCTCAAAATTGTGTTTTCAGGTATTCACAGCCATCCTCCCTCGGAAGAAGAAGAAAACCACTGACTCTTGTGCAATGGATACAAGACATCAAAATAAAGCTCAGCTTTGAATCACAAGCAACCACTCGAATCATTCTGTGATTCCCTCAGAGAAGGCTCTTCAACATTTCAAATGACAAACAATAGTTGTAAGTTCGAATAGCTCGGATAAAGCATTTGTTATTATCTCTTACACTGTACAATGACAGACCACTTCTTTATGTGACCCGCAGAGAGATCGTATCGCATCCTGATTCCTAGTCCCATTACTTAGTTACCACAATAACTCATCTATTTTTTACTAGCCACAATGGAAGCCACCTCCCTCGGTAGAGTTTGACACTGAAAATTAAATATTTGTACTTCTCCTCTGCCCTTGATTGATCACCTTAAAGTTTTGAAACGTCTATCAAAAAGTTTGGACAGATCATAGCCATGGCTAAAGGTCCGACTATAAAATACCTTCAAGGTCAAGGAGCCTGTAGCCTTATCCACTATCCACTTCAAGATACCCTGACGGCAATCAATGATATCCAGCGACAGGAATATAACAGAGAATTTATTTGCAAGTACTCGCACTATGACAAACTTATCGTCATCTCGATACAGCTCCAGGGTAACCATAAACTATGATGCGTAGGGTTAAACATTTATACCTATTTCAAGGGCGTGAGCGATGGTGGCGACGAAGAACTCCTCTGCAGCGGTAACTTAAAACGACTCTTACCCTGCTATAAGACGTTAAGAATGCCAGAAAGCATCTAAAGCCGTCTCTTGAGGACCCGCAAGAAGTTGAACAGATCAATAAGATCAAACAATACACTTATGGGAGTAATTTTCATCTTGCTACAGTCCTATACTCTCAAGGATAACTGCTAAAATTTCACAGGTTGTTCAGCCTACTATTTCTTCCAGGTCACCACCGAACCTCACTCCTGCTCAACAACAGATTCAGGCGCAGAAACAAGCTTATGATGCTCAAGTCGCTGCATCGCAAATCGCTCCGCCTTCCACTCAGACAGCCAGTGCTCCAGCATCCCCCAATCAGGGCTAATCCATAAGCTCTAGCGCAAAATCACTCGACAATCAATCTTCAGTCTGGTGGCCACTCTTCTCCTTGAGTCGAGTCACTCCTAGGGTATGATAACTTGGCAATAATAGTATCAACTTCGAATCAGGGTGCGCGATCTGGATTAGCAACCGATTCTCGCTCTCGAAAATCACGTTATCAAGCTCGAATCGAAGCCAATGATAGAACATGGCCATGTTCAAGGCTTCTGTTTCTCCAGAATAAAAAAAGCTATGTATATACTACGGATGAAGATTCAGAGTCCTATACGAAGTCAAGTGCCGATATGACTGATACTAGTCAACTCTCACTAACATCGTCGACGTCCCACATTATCTCGCAGACCAAAAAACTCTCGCCGATCAAGTGGAAACCCTCTAAAAGCCCAAGAAGATCATCAAATAGAGGACTAGTTGATTTTGGCGAGTACAGACAACGAGACTGGACTTCAAGATTTTGCAGTTTTTGCTTCATATGGCATTGGTTTCTCTACTCATGAACATGCACCAACGGTTTAGTAGTCATCCGGGCTTAGCGAAACTACTTGTAGGTAGCCATCTAGTCATTCTCTGAAAGGAGAGGTAGCGATATGTAAACGGATATGGGAAATGCATAAAAATTCACACGACGGTTGAATTCTTTTACTTTCTTTGGTTTCATGATAGGGTTATCTACCTCTGACGAGCGCTGCAATCTAAATGTAGGTGCTGGATCCCTCTAATTTCATCTCGACATGCTGATATGTGGAATTTTGCTGGCAATGAAAGGAGATGAAAGGAATGATACCAGGAAAGCAATCTTTTAGTCCGTTAATCATAGCAGAATAGTAAATTTACAACTTCGATCCCTTTTTCATATATGTTCACCACAGTGATTCGAGCTTTCTTGTTCTCAATGTCTGCAGCCATAATACCAGCTCCTACTAGGGTCTGTTGAGGTGGGCTCTAGATACTTCTGCCCGAGACACTTCTGTGCTTGAGGTTACCCCTAAAGCTAGCGACGAATCTCCACCGCGTCTATCCTCCCTCTCCCTCTCCCGACCCAATCGCAAACGTCTAGCGAATTCACGGTCGCCATTTTCCGAATAAATGCAGCGTTAAGACGTCTTACTTACCTAAAGAACTGGTACTTTTTAGCAAACATGAACCCAGTGGGAATGTCGCATCTCATATAGTAGAATAGGACATAAATGTACTTACCTCGCTGAACCCTTCAATGAAAATTGTCAGGTATCCGTTGGAAATCATTATAAAAGTCTATATAATCCCTTGAGTGATGTTTCCTTGCTATTTGGTGAATCTGCTTCCTTTGACAACTGTTCCTTTCTCCATATTCTCTATTCCTTAGCCCATATACATGCATAATAACTTCATCCACAAACTGATATTTATTGGAGGTGATTGATTGTGTTGGTGAGCTAGGATAGCAATGAGTGTGATAGGGATTGCAAAACATGACAATTTTCTCAAAACTGGCCCTTGATGTTCCTTGATATCATGTTTAGGAGACCATCTCTTTAGTGACTTCACTGACTCGCCGTTGCCTCGGAATATGTTCGTTATCTACCAAGAAGTACTGACTTGTAGGGGATGAAAGGAGACGGCATTGGACACGCAGCAAACCAACTTATTCGCAGCGGAAAATAATTATATTCAGAACGGCAATGCATTAATCCTATTTCTTGATATCACTACAAATGACATAAACTCCCGAATGCCTAAACCATTCAATAACCCACCCATGTATGTATGCAATCTAAAATATATGTATCACCAAAACACCCGAACTAGCACCCACACACTTGGTATCCAACCAATCACCCAACAAACTCCACTTCACCCACCTAATCAAAAAACCGTAACACCACTCACAGTACCATTCTTCAGAACTTCAAATACCAATCCCGGAAATCCAAATAAAGTAGTGTTTCCCAAGCCCTTCTCATCTTCCTTTTCAGCATTTCGTTTCCCACCTACACTATCTTCCCAACCACCAAGTAATTCGCAACTACTTCCTGGACTATCGCCCCAATCGCGATTCAGCACCATACCGCGTTGTCGTTGTTTGGCTTCTTCGATGTTGTTATAGATGCTTTTCCATTCATTATAAAGACTATTTTCGATCGATGGGAAAGGAGTTTCGGAGTTAATGGACATGATTTTAGACTTGGGTTTTGGGGATAAGTACTCGATTTCCCAGCGACAACGTCGATGACGATTGAATGGGTATGAGCCCGGTACATTACCATGTAATATCACTTTTGTAGCTACCAGACGGGCGGTGGGATCTGTGGGAATCACTCGATTATTTTCCTGTTGAGATCGTGCTTTAGATGGAGGAAGTTGCGAGGGTGATGTGGGAGTAGAGACTAAGACATCGAAGCCATGGTAGAAATAATTATAGAAGCATTCTCCAGTAACATTTCCTGCTGCTTCTCCTTCACCACTATCGTCATCGGAATCATCTGTCGCAGTGTGAGCTGAGGATTGGTCGGTATCGGTCGAATCGTCTCGGAGATCCGTTGAGGCTGGTCGCCTACCAGTGCTACTTGCAGTTCGAGGTTTATGAATCGACATCTTTTGATCGTTCTTTCGATATATTGCATCAGGTGGTCCGAGTTCAGCCACAAGCTCTTGAGGAGTTGTTTCACCGAGAAGAATCCAGAAGGGAGTATTGCTAAAGCGACGAATCAACTCAAGTTTTCCTCCACCATAAAGTTTAACAAGGCCAATTTCATCTGCAACCGGTTCGCGACCTTTGGTCAAGGGAGCAAATGTCTTGAGGGGTTCAAGAGTCTGTGTGAACAAGTTGTCTCTTGCCTCGGGCCAAGATTCCCCTGAGAATATGGCCATGGAAGAAGCAGGTTGGCCAGCAGATGATGAGAGTAACGAAACAACATCTTTCCCGGGCGACCAAGATGATTTATGTATAGGAAATGAGAATGCGACTCCAGGATATGATAATACATATAAGCCCATTCCAGTTTCATCTCCAGCTTCAGGCTTGATGTATTCTCCAGGAAATGTAGGTCCAATCAAACTCTTGTAAATATGTCGAAAGGTTGGTCCAGTAAGATGCCCGGTTCCTGCACCGTTTGGTGAAGCAGTTCCACCAGATCTTAACACCTCCCTATCATTATATGTGAGTTTATTCTTTGTAAAGTCTAATACTTCTATCAGTCGCAGACGCTGCTGAGGTCCATCAAAGCGTAAACGGATGCCGTTAGAAGGCAGACTGAGAATAACAGGTTCATCGACAGGAGCTACAGGCTCATAAGTCAAGTCGAGTTTAGGGAATCGTTGTGGTTCGGCTTTTATTCGTGTGATAATCTCGTGAAGTGAAGCTCCTAGAACTGAGGATGCATCATTAGTTTCAGTCCTTTGTGAAGGAGAACAATATATATTTACCTAGAAAGCCCAGAGCTCGCCCTGGATGGACTTGAGCGCTGAATAACGACATGTCTGCTACATTTGTATTTGAATTACCAGTCGACAGTAAAGTATTTGTGCTGGTACTCGAGGTATTTGAATGTTGAATTAATGACTGCGACTGGGAAGTGAGACACTTCCAGAGTGATGGCATGGTGGGGCTGGAAGCTCGTGATGCTTAGAGTAGAGAAGTGGGATTAGTTTGGTTGCCAGGGCAACAATTGGTCAGAAATGAAATGTTGATCAAAGAAATTGATTGTATTGAGTGTTGAAGAAACATCAACAATTATTTACGACAAGAACAATACGACGACGACATTATATTTTCAAAGGTAAAAGCGGTTTTATATTTTTAAGTCTACAATCAGCATTGGATCATTCGCCTGCTGCTATTTGCGCGTTGGTCCCCGCGTTGAACTCACTCGCTCAATTCTGGATCTCTAAACAAACAAAAACAAACACCAATACTACCCGCCGACCTACTGTACTTCTTTCCCTCGCGAGCGACGCAGAATTAGGTTCCTCCAATATATTATAACCGCCAAATTATGGCAGGAATACCTCGAGCAACGCCAGCGCCTGCTGTAAATAAAAGAATAAACACCATGAGACCTCCACCAAGACCATCAAGTTCTTTAGCAGGACCAAGACCTTCAACCTCTAGATCAAGTTCAGCAATGCCACCGCCATCGAGATCCGGAGCGGTCTCGCCAACAGGATCAGTCGCATCTGTTGCTACATCTACTACGGGAACGAAGAGAAAAGAAAGAGATTTTGAACATGAAGGAGGCGGAGAGACAAATATCAATGTTGTGGTGCGATGTAGGGGTCGAAATGAGCGCGAAGTCAAAGAAAACAGCGGTGTTGTACTTTCAACAGAAGGAGTGAAGGGCAAGAACCTCGATTTATCAATGGGACCTAGCGCTCTCAGTAACAAGAGTTACCATTTCGACAAAGTCTTTTCATCTGCAGCAGATCAAGCCATGATTTTCGACGATGTTGTGACTCCAATTCTTGATGAGGTACTTTCACTGCTATTATTTACATGTAAGCATTACTAATTGTTTCAGATGCTTGCGGGATACAATTGTACGATATTCGCATATGGCCAAACTGGTACTGGAAAAACATATACGATGTCCGGAGATATGAGCGATCATTTAGGGATACTTTCAGATAATGCTGGAATTATACCTCGCGCCCTTCACGCTTTGTTCAACAAACTCGAATTAAATGACGCAGAATCTTCGGTGAAGTGTTCCTTCATCGAACTTTATAATGAAGAGCTACGCGACTTGATAGCTGTTAACGATAGCACAAAGCTCAAGATCTACGACGACAACAGCAAAAAAGGAAGTACTACAACATTAGTTCAGGGCATGGAGGAATCATATATTAAGACCGCTAGAGATGGTGTGAAGATTCTGCAGGATGGATCTTTCAAAAGACAAGTCGCCTCTACCAAGTGTAATGACCTGAGTAGTCGAAGTCATACAGTCTTTACAGTTACCGCCTATATCAAACGAACAGCAGAAAATGGGGAGGAATATGTTAGCGCTGGCAAGCTGAACTTGGTTGATTTGGCAGGAAGTGAAAATATTCAACGCAGTGGCGCCGAGAACAAAAGAGCTGCTGAAGCTGGTTTGATCAACAAGAGTTTATTGACTCTTGGTCGCGTGATCAATGCCCTGGTTGATCGAAGTTCTCGTGATGTTCATATTCCTTACCGTGAATCGAAACTCACCCGTCTTCTTCAAGATTCACTTGGTGGCCGAACGAAAACGTGCATTATTGCAACAGTTTCTCCTGCCAAAAGTAATCTAGAGGAGACAATTTCTACCTTGGACTATGCCTTCAGAGCCAAGAACATTCGCAACAAACCTCAAGTCAACCAACAAGTTTCCAAAAACATCCTTCTTAGGGATTTTACATATGAAATTCAAAAGCTCAAGGGCGAACTTATTGCCGCCCGACAGCGTAATGGAGTCTATCTTACCAACGAGAATTTTGAAGAAATTCAAGTCGAGAGTGAATCGCGGAGAATACTTAGTGAAGAACAAGCAGAGAAAATCGAGACGATGGAAACGAATCTCCGCAATAAGGTTCAAGAATTATACACAATTACTTCGAACTTCATGACAATGAAGAAAAAGGCTGAGGCTGCGGAATCTGTCTTGGATGAGACAAAAAGTGTCCTCGAACAAACAGAATCAGTGCTAGAAAATACTCGTCAGACTTTGGAGGAAGAGTCTGTACTTCGAAAGGCTCACCAGAAGACCGAGGAACAACTTAGTATTGTTGGTAATGAACTTCTTTCCACGCTGGGACGCACAGTGAACGATGTTGGCGGTCTCCATGACAAGAATAGGCGAAAATCGGCTCTTCAGACCCTGAATCGAAATACCTGGGGCCTCTCACAGGCTCAGGTCTCCGAGGTGACGAGCCTTGTAGAATCACGGGTTGAGGAGTTCCGAGAACAACAGCAGGAACTTATGGCCGCCGTCTCAGGTCGGATGCAAGCATTTGTCGATGGCGAACTGGGAAAATTGGCGGCAACACAAGCATTCCTAGAGGAGAACGTTGTTGCTTTTGAGAATTCTGGGAAGGAGGTTTCCGAGCAAACAGATTCAGCCAAAGAAGAGATGAATGCGGTTCTTGAAGAGATCAAAACTCTTCGGGAGGATGTCAAAGTCCGAGTAGGTGAAGGCCTCCAAGGATTAGCAGTTGCAGCAGAAAGAATTTCTGCAGAAGTGATCAGTGAGCTTGGCGCTTTCCATACTCAGCTTCATGGATCATACAGTTCACTAGGTCGAGATTTCAAGTCACTTTTTGAAGACCTCCTCAAACACGTCAATGCACAGAAAGCGGAGGCGAACGAACTAAGACAGCAACTCCATGCCGCTGGTGAGGCCGCCATAGAATCGAATAGTGCCATTAATTCCAAGCTCGACGAGGTGATCCAAGAAGAACGAAAGCAAGCCGTTGAAGATCGCCAGAATCTGCTTTCACAGATCTCGAGTTTAGTTATGGCGCAGGGTGCAACTCAAGATGCACGTCTCGGTGAGAAGATTGCCGCCGTTCGAACGGACATTCAATCATCAAATGAAACTTTCGAAGTGACTCGGGTCAAGTACAGCGAAGGCATGGATGCGTGGAACGAAAAGGAAGAGAAACTTGTCGAGGAAGTCTTGAGGGCTAGGGAGACTTTGAAGACAAAGCTAAAGGACGACTGGTTGGCGGCAAATAAGCACAATGCTTCTATTCAGGCCACCACTCGATCTGTACACGATGAGACCGTTCGCATTGTCGATGAACAAATGAAGGATATCAGCACTCAAATGCAAGCACTCGATGACTTTGTCACTCGTGCACGAGCACAGAATGCGGAGCATCATGACCTACATGCGAAATCTCTTCAAGGCCTATCATCTACAGTTAAATCCTCGTATGACAATATCGGTGCACACTTCACATCAACATTTGGTCGCGTTAGAGATCTCGGCGACGAAATGACCTCAAAAACAACAGCATTAGCCGAGAACCTTACTCCATTAGACGACAATCTTCGACAGCCACTTGCAGATCTTCGCAGCACCATTGCTAAGTCGACAATGCAGGAATACGAGCCAACGGGAGAGACTCCCCAGAAGGTTCAGTATCAGTACACAATGCATTTGCCTCGGACTGAAGCGCATGAAACACTCCTGGCAGCTCTTCGGCGGCCGCAAGCCATGCAATCACCTAGCAAAGTTGTTATCCCAGTGGTTTACAACGATTCTACCCCTACTGTAAATGAAGAGGTAGCTTTTGTTCCTACCGAAGAACAAGAAAATAAGCCAACTGGACTTAGGGAGATCGACGTGAACATAAACGCCGGAACACTGAATTCAGAGATCCAAAACCTAAGCCAAAGCCTAATGTCAAACGGTTCAGCTAGATCCATTGATTCCGACGGATCCACTCCACCATTCAAAAAGCAAGCAACGGGCAAGATACCAAAGCCAAAACTATCAAAAAAGACAAGCGTGGTTGCTCTAGAGGGGAGAGAAAATACGATACCGGGGTCTGAGATATTCGCGCAGAGTACAGGAAGAAGACGGAGTCCAAGGACGGCAGGATAATGGAGAAATGGTTAGGAACTAGAAGGAGTAGCACTGTTAGACTCACTGTGTTAGCATTCTTCGGTGTTATTGATAAAGGAGTTACAGGGCAAGAAGAAAGGATTATAAAGCGGGTCAACAATTGGCGTCATGGTATTTTAGGATATCCAAAGTTTAAATATGCTGTTGCAATTATTATGAAATGCTATGTTCTATTCTACATGTTATTTGAATCTGATATTTGCAACTTATGATAATACTTGGTGGCTTTTATGAGAAAAAAGATGTGAAGCGTTTGATTGGCATCTGGTAGACCGGTAGATAAGGTCTCCCGACATGAAACATCATGAAGCCTAAATCAGAACAACTGCACAACATTACTCGATTTATAAAGAAACAATATCACAAAAGTAGGTAGCTATAGGATTGGGTTTGAAAGTTTGGATTCTCGTTTATAAGAAAGATGAAGAGAGGGGCAATTACAGTCACGTGGTGATAAGCGTAAGCGATAAGAGGGAAGGCTGAACAATTCACATTTGGCAAGCTCGACACAATGCAAGTCCCATCCCGTCGCTTCTCAAATATTTTGTTGGCCATATTCATGATACTATACAACTCAACACCAGGAGTAATTCTTTCATTCTTGACAACACAGATGCCGTCATGTACTCCTGCAGATTTGGTTGCCTCAACCTAAATATTCCAACAATCAATTGAGAAGCCAAACTTCAATACAATCATTTCATTACAGCAATGTCAGCCACATCTATTACAGCTTCGAATACACTATCGAGAAGTAGGGGTGCAATACTTGCCCTCACCAGCTGTGCCGCTGCATATGGAATATACTATTTCTATAGCACAACTGTCGCTGATGTACAAGACAATGCTGGGAGTAGTGGACTACGTAGAAGTAATGCAGTCTACCGGCGCCGACGCGCAGAAGCAACCAACGACTCTATACCTGTTCAAGTACAAACCATTCCACCAGGCGAAGATGAAGACGCAAATATTGTAGCTAGACCTTTGACAGATGGAGATACGGTGGTGGATGAAGGGGCGGAATTTGAGGGTGGCTTAACAGGAAGAGCACCAACTGCAGATGCTGAACGAAACGGCCAAAATATTGTTCAGCTCCTCTTCCGTGTTTCCGAAGATGCTACAAGGAGAAATGCATACGTACACAGAGGATGTGGCTGTAACGGTTGTTCAGTAGTCCCCATCCGTGGAATTCGATATAGATGTGCAAACTGTGCAGACTTTGATCTATGTGAATCATGCGAAGCACAAGGACTACATACCAAGACACATATATTCTACAAAGTTAGAGTACCAGCGCCATCTTTTGGACCAAGGCAGATACAACCTGTGTGGTATACTGGAGATCCCGAGAACCAAGACAGGATGATCACATTGCCAAAGGAGTTGATTGCGAAATATTCTCACGAGACAGGGTTTGAAAGGCCGGAATTGGATGCATACTTTGAGCAATGGAATTTTATGGCAAATACACCTTGGCCAGAAGATCCGGATGATATTCACTTAGCTATGGACAGAAGAACATTTGAGCGGTGTTTGGTACCCAGTGGCGGTTATAGGAACAATGCCCCAAGCCTTATATTCGACAGGATGTTCGCCTTCTACGATACCAATAGAGATGATCTCATCTCATTCTCAGAATTTCTCAGAGGTCAAGCATACCGCAAACAAAAGGATAAGTGGCGTGTGATCTTTGCGGGATATGATATTGATGACGACGGTTACGTTGACAGGAAAGATTTTCTACGAATATTTCGCTCCTACTACGTCTTATATCGGCAAATGCACAAGGATATGGTAGAGGGTCTCGACGAGCAGCATATGATGAGCTCAGAGGCACATGCTCATCTTAATGGCCGTGGCGCCCTTGGGAGACTAATTGGTCAAGGTTCAGGTGCAGGTCTAGGGCCATTTCCAACTTTGGAATCACGGGCCGGCGAGGGAAAAAGTATCCGTGATGGAGAGATGGAGATTTGGGATGGAAGAGGTGTGATGAGGCCAAGCGCTAACGATACTGGAAATCGAGATGATACTCTTGTTAGTTTTAGTCGGATTTCAACTGCTGCGACACGTCCCCTTGAAAGGACACGAGGCTACTGGCGGTCCTTGATGGAAGACCACTCTACAGAGAGCGAAGACGCTGTGCTCGAAATTCTACGAGAAACCCTTGAAGAAAACGATCCCCAGTGGTTTCCAGATTACCCTGTCTTGCTTGACGAATCTAACATCTCCGAAAATCCCTTTCTAACTCCTGCGGAGCATGCAACTGTAAATTTTGAGCGCCGTCGACGTGATTTGAACATAACTGATGAAGATGTTCAATCAGTTTGTGGACCCGACTACTCAATGTCAAATATTCCGGAAAGTGCTCGCCCTTTCATCATAAAGCATGCTATTAAGAGACAGAAATCCCGATACGTATTACATGAGAGATGGAAGCGGAGACAATTTTACACTGATGAAGAAGAAGGAGCGTCACCACCTTCTGACTGGAATATCGAGGAAGATCTCCCTACAATTGGCGCTGATGGAGAAACCTCCAAATCTCAATTCAATCAACGACCAACTATTCATTCTCGCTCATCCTCTAAGGTTAGATTTGCGGAGGACATTGATGACTTTGATACCCGCTCAAATCCTTCGACATCTTCGCGGAGCGTCCCTGAACGTTGGGGTGGAATAGAAATACCTGATGCAGAAAAAGACGTGGGAAAGGAGATATTGTACCAAGTCTCGCAACAAGCCTATAACGAAATACTCGATCCATTATTCCTAGCTAAAGAAGATATGGCGGTGGCGGTCCTGGAGACAAAGAAAGAACGCGACAAATACCGGCACCTTTTCAGCACTGTTGACTTCGTGAGGTGGGCTACAGCTAAGAGAGTCGAAGAAGATAAACTAGCTGCTAGTGAGACCGTTCGCCCAGGTAATGATGCTGTTGGAGGAACGAATAATAATCCACGGCCTGTATGGCCTACTATTCCTGAGGTAGAAGTCGAGGACATACGCTTAAGACAGCTAGATGAACTTCTAGAAGCTACAGGTTACCAAGTGGAGGAGTCCAGTGATGCCAATGACACAAGCAATGAAATAATTGTTCCTGACTTGGAGCTATCAGGTCTTTCACATCGTGAATTTGATCTTGATATGGCAGTGCTCGAATTCCAACATGCCCCTCATTACAAGGACGATCCCCTGAGGGCATGGAAATATTATGTTGATAAGAATAACCTCAATCTTTACCAACAACGCGATTTATTTCAAGCTTTGCAGCCTCTCTTACCACCAACTCTTCTGTTCTATATCGATGTACACCTCAAGGAGAAAGAAGAAGAGCGTGATGAAGTTTCCAGCTTTACTAGCACTCAATCATCTGAGTATAGAGATCCTACACTTCCTCAATTCAGACCAAATTCTGTCACAGATGATGTGTTTTCTGGCAGATCTGTTGGCGAACACCAGTCAATCTCAGAAATTTCAGACTCTGAACCTCCAGTTGCAGATTCTCCCAACCCTAAGAAACAGCGCTCCCAGAAGGAAGATAAGAGACCAAGCGATGAGGTATTATTCGAGTTGTGGAAGATTGAAAGTGTGGAGCAGGAGGGCAAGGAGAGAGGTGGATTGGGAAAGATAAACTTCGAGGAGTTTGAACAGTGTGTTAAAAAGGAGGCGGCTAATGGGAAGGGTAATGCGATGGACTATTTGGGAAGCTGGATTGAGTTCTGCATCCCTTAGGTCCTTCGTTGTAATCCTAGCCCTAACCTTTCTTTAACAGAAGATTCAGTAAATACGGTCAGTTAATAGTAACGAGAACGGGCGAAGATGGTGAGACATTCCTTTGTGATGAAGACGATTTGATTGAGGAAGACGATTCAATTGAGGCAGTCATTGATGAAGACAATTCGACTGAGGAAGACGACTCGATTGAAGAAGACGATTCAATTGAGGAAGACGGTGATGACATCGGTGTTGACAATGACAATGTTGATGCCAGTGACCTTGAAGCAAATGTTGTTGAGGATGAGTGGATTAGTGAAGAGCAAGAGATCCTTCCCAGTGAATGGGAATTAGACATTACAAATGGAGATCATCGATCGAGAGGTTGATTATCATTTTGTCATGTATATGACAAAATAAGCAGATGATGGCCCCGCCCCATTATAGAGAGGGGCGAGGGCAATGAAGTGGATGAATTTATGTACTAATGTACCAAAGGTATGACAGCGAGCCAAAGAACATCAATATATTTTGAACTGTCTTATTTCTACTTTGCGTGTGCATAAAAATTTTGTGTGGATAAAGCTTCGCCGGTGCAGGGGATGCTTTGTGTGTTGGCACCAAAATTACGTCCTTGAGGTCCCGACACATATAAGCCATTAGTTATTTCAAAAAAGCTTCATCTTTATACGTGCCAAAGATAGGACTGTTGTTGGATATTTAGATGTGTAATGGCTTCTAAATTCTCTTGGCGATCTCCTCAACCTCCTCCCTTCCCAACCCCAAGTCCAACCTCGCCGTCACAATACTCCTCTCATCGGTGTTATTTCCATTTCCGTTCCCACCACCATCCCCTTCAATAACAAAATGTCCTCCAATTTCGAGGCAAAGTGTCTCTCCCATCTCACTGCTCCCTTTCATGCTCGCCACTTGACTTGCCAATAATCTTTGTCTTGCCTCTTCATTATCTGGCCATGAAAATTGGGGTGGGGGGAGAATACGACAGAACCATCTTGTCCTACGCGCATTATCAATTTTACAACTGATAAAAATTACACATCTAAACCTCCTATCACCTAGCGCTAATAATCCACCCCAACCATCTAAGATACGATGGTTGAGTCTGAATATACTCCTAGCTTGATCAAAAAGCTCTGGTGGATATGTTTCCGAGTGATTTACCTTCAACACAACGAAATCACGGGATTCTTGGAACGTGTCTGGTGACGGCGCAATGATATTTGTCCACGCTGGTAGTAGGGTGGATGTCCAGGTCCAGCAGAAGATCGTGTGGTCGACAGATACCTTGATGATCTCTTCTTGGAGCCGTACAAAGGCTTTCGTGCCCTCTCCGTATAAGAGAGGCATATTGATACCGAAAATTCCGAGCATGCAATACGCCATATCTTCTACTCTCGTCGTCTTGCGTCGCGATACCCAAGACATTCTCAGTGCGATACTGGCCGCTGTGATTGGGCTGGAGCCCAAAAGATACGAAGCATCAAACCCCCGTTATATTACTGACAACCTGGGTCAGATTACCTGATTTATCACCCAGCCTCACCCAATTTCTTGAGTAAAACTCAACATTACTAGGAGCTAACAGTTCCTGTAATGTCCAACCTCTTGTAAACCATCTACTCTTCCTCAAGCCCTCTCTTAATCCTTCCCTGAGCTGAGATCCCACCTTCTCCGCCTCCCCTTCAACAACATCAGCTAAAAACGCATAACATACAACCGCCCCTTCATACCATGCAAATATAGAATTTATAGCCTCACTCAACTCTGCACTACTACTCTTATCAATACAACACGTATCCACCCACGCATACATCAATCCATTTTCTGACGCCAATTTACATATCGCTTCAATCTTAGTATATCCAGCCTTCTTCTCTGCATGTTTTCATGAGAACGCCCACTCTTGAAAGGTGACCTTGTCGTTCTCCCATGTGTGGGATAGAATTGCATAATTGGGGATATAGTTGCCATGGAATTCGGAAAACTTATAAGTGGTGGTGTTGATTAAACGTATGGTGCTTTATGATTCTCTCACAAGTTCTGGTTTCTAAGAATACTGATGTACATTTTTCGAGAATGTGACACCAAATTCCCCGCGTGGCCATGTTTGCATTTTCAATTGCAAGGGATCTTCTGATTCGGCAAAGGATCCTCGCCGAAAGTTCCTTGGTGCATCCATCTTCCAGGGTGTGTATGGACTGAAGAAACGTTTCTCGACTTTCGAGATTCTTGACAAATTTGTCATTCATTTATTTGATATTAGAATCTATCTTTTCAGTGCTCAATCTCTAATGAGTCACTTTAACAACTTCTAATCTAAGTCCATTTTTGCAGTGTTCTGTCAGTCCATACACCCACTGGTGGTCAAACACTAAACTACATCATGCACTGCACAGTTTTCAACCACTAAGAATAGTTGGAGGATATTCGAGATATCACAACTAGATTCCACACTGCTCAGTTTCATAATCCGAATCCTATTCCTAACTAACATGCCTGATCTATCAACTAAATCTAAACCCATGAACGAATCCAAACGCCCAAAAAATGCAACAAGTACCCGCAAAATGAGTCCAAGATCTTTAGCTTATAGAAACTACATTTATCTTCATGCAATATCAAATCTGTTAAAGTGTCTGCGGCCCTAACGCCGCTCGCTAACGCTGCCGTGCTCGCTACCACCACCTTAGCTACCTATCTCTGCCCCTAAAAGAACTCCTCGGGTTGGAATCTTGATATCTTTCGCCGGGATAGCGAGAATCCTCAACAGCAAGATCTTTGTCTCCTGCCAGGCGATTCAAATGGCTAGAAGTTGTAGAAGGAGGTCGATAACCGCGATAGCTGTTCAGAGATGGTGGTGGACCTACGGTACTGCGCGACCTTCTGGAAGTCGCCACTGACGGATCACTACGTCGAGGCTCCCTTATTTCAAAAACCGGCTCGGGAGCGCACTCAGTACTTCCGGTGTATCTACTGCCTGAAGCTTCAGACCTGCCCAGCCTTGAGGCTTCAGACGGCGTTAGGGTTTTAGCGCCCGACTCAGAATTACCAAAAGGCCAATCGTCAGCCAGCTTCTTCTTTCTACGGAGTGGTTTGATAGTACTTTCAGACGCATCAGAAGCTGTTGTTACGGACCCCAAATCTTCAATTCGCGAATGGCCGCCACTCAGGTGGCTACTTCTGGAATCGGCAATGCCGCTATAGCAATCACCAGATGGATTGTGAGTTGAATTTCTGTGTGTTTGACTATGTATTGCTGCACCGCTATTGCCGCTGCTTATCATTGTCGTGGAAGATATCATGGAAGAACTCCTGGAATGGCCCGTGGAAGTCATCGTGGCAGAGGTCATGGTAGAGTGATAGTGGAATGATGCACCCCCCTGCACGGGATTTCTATCGTATGTTGCCGTGCTTCCAGATCTCAATCGCGTATTCTGAGATCCTCTACTGTAGGGATCCACACTTCCTGCTCTTGTTTGGGGTTTGCTCTTTCTCGTACTCCCTGTGTCCCGTGAGGCCCTTGTATCCTGTGTCGCCCCGGAAGCACTAGTCCTCTCAGTTGGAACCCGAGATAAAGATCGTGCTGGAACAGCCGTCGCACGATCACTCGCCACACGATCAAGCGTTTCTTGAGTGTATTTAGAGATGCGTTTTTTCCTGTCTTCCTCATTGAGAGATCCTTGTCTTTGCTCCATTTTTCTACGGAAGTCTTCAACAGCTTCTGCGCGAAGTTTCCCATCACGTATGCCGGTACGCATATCACTGTCATATACTTCATCGTCCACGACAGTGGCGCTTTTATGGCCTTCTATATCAATGCCCGCAGTACTGGAGGGAGCCACAGACCTAGGAGTGTTCGGATCGGCAAAACCACGACTAAGAGCGGATTTAGAAAGTGGCGGTCCCCCCTTGTTGTCAAATCTTTTTACTGTGCTTTGTGTAGAAGGAGCTTTTGTTCTGCTTGATTGGGAGTAATGGGATCGTTGCACTGTTTCGGCATCAGAATAGTCTTCCGGAGGACGATCTCTCCTTCGTCCACGTCTAGATTCACGTCCAGATTCACGTCCACCCTCATAGTCGGTCGAAAGAGCTTTTTTATCCTGGCCCATGCTGTGTAACTAAGGGCAAAGAGAATGATGAGGAAATGTGATTCGAACCTTACTGAAGATATCCTCACCATGCACACCTCTCGCATTCATATATGCCTTCAACAATCGAAATATGGATACACAAAGGTTTTGAAACTCTCATGGTTCGGCCGCTCCGTACTCACGTCAGTCAGGTATCTATCAATACATGGCTAAACCAATGGGCCGCTGGATTTAGGCACCTCAACAAAACGGTCAGTTTTCAAGCACGAGACCAGATCAAAGTTGCTCACATACTAGACAAGAGGCCAATGGCTGTAATTTGTAAACTAACAGTAATGACCATACAAGAACTACCTATTAAGACTACTTGAAGTTTATAAATAGTCATGGTAGGCCAGCTTGATTAGTCGGCGAACCCGGTGAGAACCCAATGACTTTTTTGTCATAAATTAGCTCTAAGCGCCCATTCATCATGGCCCCAAAATTATCAGGCCAGTCTAGAACAGGACCCAATTTCATCGGTAATGAGATTTGCGCGAAATTTACAAACCTATGCTCCTAAATATTTGAATAGAAGAGTATATAATTGACCAGGAATCAAGGAACGTCATCATACTAGAGAGTTTCCAATTCGTTTTGTGTGATGGATCATTGGATTCTTTCAGCAAATAATGCTTCAACAGCTTGTATGGTTTGAATGTGATTGACAGTGTGAGAAGTGGGTATCTTTTATTCATCGACATACTCGTACATGAAAAGCACTTATACAGGAATAGCATCTCCGCATCTCCTACAAAGCTCATCCTCTACTGGAGCTACATACCTCCAGCATCTAGGGCACTTTTTGTCCTTAGGAGGTAGAACCCATACTTTTCCTGCCTCATTCGGATCATGCCATCCTGGTGGACACAACTTCGCGGAAAATTTCCAATCTCCTCTGTTAACATCGCTACCGAACTCCACGGATGATACAACAAAGATACTTTCTAACTCATCCGCATAGCGCTTCAATGTCTCCTGGTCTTTTGATGGCAAATCTATCAACACGGATGATTCCAAAGAAGACCCGATGATTTTTTCAGAACGAGCCTCTTCTTGTGCGCTCTTGATGGCAATCTGTGCATTTAACAGCCATGGAATATCTTGCTCAATCAATGAAAATTCTTCGGCAGAGAGCCGACTCGAGGAAATGATAGGATCAAGAAATTCACGATGAAATGGATGAACTGGGTTTTCAGCGGCCATCCAGGCAGGCAAATGGTTCCAAACCTCTTGAACAAGGCAAGGAGTGATTGGAGTCAACATCTTCAGGAGACCATGGAAAATCTCTTCTAGGACACCCCCTCCATCACCGCAGTAAAGCCTATCTTTACTAGCTTCAAGGTAGAATGCGGAAAGGTCTGTGTGAATCCATCGATTGATTGCACTTACAGCCTTGTTAAACTCGTAAGAATCATAAGCCGACTCGACTTCAGCCATGACTGTTCGCAATTGAACCAAAGCTATTTTGTCAAGTTTAGTCAATGGTGAAGTCCTCGCACTCTGATGCATTGATCCGAGCAACATTTTGAAGGTGATTCGATACTTTAGTAAAGCAGAGTTTACAGTAGCAAGAACTGGTTGACCAATGACAAGGTCCTTAGTATAATCGCTGCTAGCGACCCACAAGCGTAATGCATCAGCTCCCAGTCCTTGAGAAATGTTCCCGCCCTTCTTCTTTATCTTCATAGGCGGAAGAAGAGAACCGTCCATTATTTGGCTCGGTGCTATTGTATTCCCAATCGATTTGGACATTTTTTTGCCATTTTGATCAAGAGTAAATCCATGTGTTATTAACGTTTTGAAAGGTGCCTCTGAGCTATCGGCAACAGCGGTGTGAGTTAACAAACTTGATTGAAACCACCCTCTGTGTTGATCAGTACCTTCAGAGTAGACATCCGCACGTTGTTCAGTCTGCGACCAACTAGTGCCACTGTCGAACCAGACATCCATAGTATCTTTGCCTCGTCGATATGTACCGTTCAATCCGGCGGGAATCCATGCCGGATCATTTTCTGGATCTGACCACCATGCGTCAATGCCTCGTTCATCGATAACAGATAAAATATGAGCAACACTTGCATCAGTCAACAAGGCTGTGCCATTTTCGTCGTACAGTGCAGGTATTGGAACCCCCCAAGCTCGTTGTCTTGAGATACACCATTCGCTCCGAGACTTGATGAAGCTTTCTAATCTTTGCTTTCCGGTTTGAGGAATGAATGACACGTCGTTTAACCTTTCTAGAGCAACGCTCTTGACATCTCCGACATCCGCAAACCACTGTTCTGTGGCTCTGACAATGACTGGAAGCTTTGTTCGCCAATCATATGGATACTTATGCTTATATATTGATGTGGATAGAACTTGATCTCCAAGAAGTTTCAGAACCTCCATGTTACCATCGTTCAAAACTGACTTACCTGACAAAGCACTTGGATTGTCAGGAAGAGCAGCATCGGTAAAGCAGCCAAGATCATTCACAGGAGCAACAGCTTCTATACCAAGACGAGTGCAAACCTCATAATCATCCATACCATGGCCAGGGGCGCAATGAACCAGTCCAGTGCCAGAATCAGCCGAAACAAAATCAGCATGAATTAAGGGTTGAACATCAGAGTTTTGGCCACGAAGTTGATTGGTGTACGTCAAAGTTTTGAGGATAGAGTTAGGAATGTTTCGTTGAACAATTTCGACGGCTTTGTCTTTGAAACATGACTCTTGTAGTGCAGAGATTCTAGAATCGGCAATAATCAGATGTTCGTCGTCACATTTGACAATAGAATAAGCCAGATCTTGATGAAATGCAATAGCTCTATTTGCGGGAAGGGTCCAAGGTGTAGTAGTCCATATCAATGCCAAAAGTTTATCTAAATTTGGGATGACGTCTTTTAGTTCGTTGGAAATGTTCGTGATCGGAAATTTGATATAAGCAGACGTCGAAATGTGTTCGTTGTTGTACTCGAGCTCCGCTTCCGCAAGAGCTGTCCTTGATGAAGGTGACCAATAAACCGGTTTGTAACGTCGAAAAATGAGGCCTTTCTTGACCATTTCCTGGAAAACTGCAAGTTGTTTCGTTTCGAAGGTCTTGTCCATTGTCTTCCAGGCCTTATCCCAATCTGCCATAACTCCCCATTCCCGGAAGCCTTTCATATGTTCTTTTACGGTTTTGCTTGCTAGGCTTCGAGCAGCTTTTCGAATTCCAATGGCATCCAATACCCCTCCACCATCTTTATTCTTCTCGCGTTGTTGCTCAAGAGCCTTGATCTCGATCGGAAGACCATGACAATCCCATCCTGGAACCCACACAACCCGGTGACCCTGTTGAAGCTTGGTTCGACAAATGATATCCTTCAAGAGTTTATTTACAGCATGTCCCACATGAAGAGGTCCATTGGCGTATGGAGGACCGTCATGAAGAATAAACGGCTTCTTAGTAGATCTTTCATGGCTTTGCCATTTGTAAAGATCGTCGGAGCATCGTTGAAGGTATTTTGGTTGCTCTGCAGGGAGAGGGCGAGGACTGATGATGTTATAGTCAATTGGTGGTTCGAGAAAATTATTAACAATTGACTAGCCAAACCAAAGATTTGCTTACGGAAAAGAAGATTTAGGTAGTCTTAAAGTCGAAGACCATGATTTGACAGAAGGGCGAATTGACATCTTCGCTTGTCCATGGCCTCTTTTCCCTTGAGAGTTTCTGAATTGAGCTTTGCTATGGCGAGCGAACTTGAAAGTTGAAACTGGATAAGTTTGATATTCAAGCCTAATATACAAGGCTCACATTATATATTATTGACTGAACCTCCTCGCGCTCGAGATATCTCCAAGTGTCTCACATATTGCATTGTCAGTAAAAGATTCACAATGTACTTTGAGAATTTCGTTTTTGTTTCTCTTGCTCTATTAGTTGAGGGAAAAAGTTATTGGATATGTTTATCAACGGGCTTCATCATTTCTACCGTCAATTTTCACAATTCAATTCCAAAAGAATACCAGCCGAATTTACTTTTGTGTACATATTAGACAATATTTCGTATTGCATATACTCCTTCGTTTTTCGAGTGACCCTCAAGAATTTTGATCGTGAGTAGTTTCTGCGCTTGATCAAAAACAAAAGAGAGTTATTCTATCGTTCCTGCGATACGTTGGGCCATCCTATTTCGAGTATTAGCGGAAGGATACGTTGATGAATTCACACTGAAGATGGCGATTCAGATATCATTCTCTTCCTTACACCCACGAACCTCAAATTTCACTCTGTTCTCGACGTATTCCGCAGTTCTTAAAATGACAAGTATGATGTTGAGTCGTACAAGGCGCATAGTATTCACTTTCCTCAAACACTTGTGCCCTTCCAGCAAAAGCTTCTGGTTTCGGTAACCTGGTGGCATCTACTCAAGTATCCTTTCCTCTCCCTCGCAACCTTGGTAGGCTCATTTCTTCGCGAGGTTATCATGTGATATTAAATGCAATGAAGTCCTCCTGAATTTGCCATCTAAAAGCATAACGCCAGCCATACATACTTCTGCGAAGAGCGAATCATACCAATAGCAGAATGTTTCCTTCGTCGTCTTCACCGTGCGAAGAAATACTGAGATTTGAACGCATGAGAACACAAGAGCTGCTAGTACGCTCCTCACCCAGTCTGCCAATATCTGATAAGTAGCACTTTTCCAAACTACCTCAGGAATCTACCAAGTTGACAAATCCCTCAATGACAAAGAACAAAAAAGCCACTGGACAGAGCCACCGAACTCACAAATGTTCGAGTAGTATCATGAAGTCATGAAGTCAGACACGTCACCAGTACCTACCGCTGCACAGCCACATGGTACATTCATTGCCTAAGTATATGAAAGAACCAAAACATACCTCGACCTCTACAGCTGCCGCCGCTGCCCCTCAAAGAAGGACCCAAGATTGAACTCAGCTTACTTCCCGTGGCCACCAATAATCCAAGCATATGTGATGTCCGTCAAAGATTCGATGACAATCTCTTTTCTCGCCCCTTTTCCCTTTCTCCAAATGAAATTGGTTTTTCGGACTCTTCAATATTGGGCATGATATGAGGTAGGTACTTGTATTATCAGTCACTCCATCCAATAATACTTCTCACCAAAACTATTCATAACGATGTTATTTGTGGAAAGGTCTCACTTTACCGCCGCACTCACAATTTCCCTTTCATTACAAGCATTCGCCAAGCTTTTCTTTACCCTTTTTGTGAGAAGGCAGTGCACGGCTACTTGCCGATTAATCCGGGGCGGTTTTGAGGGTCGAGGGGCAAAATAATCCTGGCAGGACTATTTACCATGTCGTTGATCTGGTGATACATACTCTCAATGTTGTGACGGGATGAATGAGCGTATCAAAATAGTCCCATGCATGGTATGGTTTGCTGTGGTAAAATGCAACGGCTTGTTACTTGGGGAAGACCACGACTGTGTGATTGCGTACAATATGACTTGTGGCGGAATGTATCTTTATGCGGACAAGTAATTTGTGTTCAGCTTGCTGAGTGTATTTGGACGAAAGGAATAGGAATGTCAGACTTGGGAAGTAGTCATCATACTTGATTGGATATTCTAAGCCCTACGTCTCCCGTTTTACAAAGCGCCTTTTTCAAAATCTGGAACGCCGCATCACATCATTCATGATGGCTGGGGAGGCGGAAGAATAAAGGAGGAAAAGTTTGGATGCGACATATTTGGGAATCTATTTACCAGGTAGATATTGGTTGTGAACAGATGAAATGAAAGAAAGGAAAAGATACTTATTACTGGATCTCTTGCCATCGAGAAGACGATTTTGAATGGCATCGTCTCGATGAAATCTAGGGTATTATTTTGTCTTTTGTCAATTCTTTTGGGTATCAGATTGCGTGCATAAATACGACTTCAATATAGAATCTTCCGCCCCCATTGTACAATCAACACCTACCTACCTACATAAGAGAGGTTCCAATTGTATTGTACATCCCCACGAGAGAGATTGTATGGAACGGTTCAATTAAACGATACGGATCCTTCTTGGAAATCTAGATTTCTTTACCCATTCGATTTCATTAATCTTACCATCCATTCAAATTTTCAAATACACCAGGGAACATTACTAATATTCCAAGATCTTCTGCCGTCTTGGGATTTTCCCTTCCCCTTCCCGAGCTGGCCCATCCCATTGAGTTTGCACTAAACAAGGACTTTGGGTTGAATTAACCTTGATTTAAGAAAAGAAAGCTATCACAGCTATCAAAGCTTACTTTGCTTGCTGCCTAGGTAGAGGACAGTGCTGCCGTCTCAACCTAGTTTCCCTCAAATGATCCAATCACGATAGAGGGACAAGGAAACCACGGTACAATTGACAATACTCTCATACTCCACCTCGCCATCAGCCACTGTGACGAAGGAAAAATAAATACGATTCACTCAATTGCAGCCTCAATCTTCTTTCTTTCCGTTGGCTATTCACGAATTTTACCTTTCAGCTTCCTTTTCTTCCTCCTTCTCCTCCTTCTCCTCCTCATCTCCCTCCTCGACCTCCTACGTCTTCTCTTCCGCCATCTTCTCTCTATCAATACTACCTAAAATACCGCAAACATGGCGAGATCTACAATACTCGCAAGTTTACTGCTGAGCTCTTCGCTTTTGAGCTCTGCAGGTGCAAACACCGTTCAGATGTCAATCGCCAAAAATCATGCCAATGAAGCAGAACAATTACAAAGGCGTCAACAATACCTCCAGCGACGAGGTATGGGAGAGGTGATGCGAGTTGCAGAAAGGGCAGATACAGTTACGGCCAATCTAGGAAATGCTGTAACTAGTGGATTATATTATGCAAATGTTACAGTGGGGACACCGGCACAGGCACTGAGTTTACAAATCGATACGGGTAGTTCTGATGTTTGGGTGCCGAGTTCAAGCGCGAGCATTTGTGAGGATACTAGAGATGGGGGCTGCCCGGGTGGAAGTTGTATGTATATCTATACTTCTGAAGCAAATTTACTATGGAGGCTTGCTAACATATTTTAGTTGATTTTTCTGCGTCCAAGACTTTTCTCGACTTAGATAAAGATGCTTTCAATATTTCATACGTAGATGGAACTGGATCCACTGGAGATTACTTCCAAGATACATTCACGATTGGTGGAGCAACTGTTAAAAGTTTCACGATGGGTTTGGCTACGGATACTTCAATCTCCATTGGAATTATGGGTATTGGATACAATAGCTCCGAAGCAAATATTCAGACTGGAAATGGGACTACGTACCCAAATTTACCGAACGTAATGGTCTCTTCAGGGTTGATCAAAACAAATGCCTATAGCTTGTGGTTGGATGATTTACGTGAGTTTCACCCTTCATGGGATGATGATGAGAACAGAGCTGATGTGTAGACAGAATCAAGTACTGGCTCAATATTGTTCGGTGGTATTGATACAGAGAAATATGTTGGTGATTTAGTCACTGTCGATGTCTACCCAAGTTCTCGTGGAGGATCAGTCACATCTTTTACTGTAGCTTGGACTTCTCTCTCAGTTCAATCCTCATCTGGAACTGATCAATTGACTCCTACCGATTTTGCTCGCCCAGCAATCCTCGATTCTGGAACCACTATTACCCTTTTACCTGATGACGTTGCAGCTATTGTTTTTGAAGAACTTGGAGCAACAGTCTCTCAACAACTTGGTGCGGTAGTAGTTCCATGTGCTCTAGCCAAGAAGACTGGTAGCATAAACTACGGTTTCGGGGGAGTGGGTGGTCCCACCATCAAGGTGGATGTATCACAACTCGTATTGCCTCTCACTACAAGCGATGGTCGTACACCGACTTACAACAATGGTGACCCAGCTTGTCAACTCGGTATACAAGCCGCTGGTTCGAACCCCACGCTTTTCGGTGACACGTTCCTGAGATCAGCATACGCTGTCTACGACCTCGAAAATAACAGAATTGGACTTGCCCAGACCAATTTTGACGCTACTGGATCCAATATCGTACCGTTTGCAAGCGCAGGTGCAGCTATCCCAAGTGCATCGAGTGCGCCAAATGAAGAAGCTGTTACACAAACAGCCTCTGGAATTCCAAGAGTTGGTGTAACCCCAACTGCGACTGGAACTGGCCAAGCAACTTATAATCCCACTGCCACGGGATTGAATGCTGAGGATGGGTTCACGTCTACATCATCAGCGACTAGCTCTTCGAAAAAATCCGCCGGTTCAGGGGGTCCTGCACCATTTGAATGGGCTAGAGTTTTTGTTGGTGGTTTCGCTATAACAATGGTTGCTGTTGGGGGTGGTATCTTTACTCTTCTCATTTGATAAGTCTTGATGGTAGGAAGCGGAGGCAATACATAAGCAAAATACATTGTATATTATGTACTTACACAGCCTTGTGTGTAATTTTACGAAGCAACACGAAAGAGGATATCATATTTGGCGCAAAGAGTGTTTTTTGGAAGCGACGGCATTGACGGAATGATATATGTGCTCGGATTGTTTATATTGAGCACAGCAGGAGAGGTATTTAGTTTAATAGGAAGATAAAATATGGAATCGAGAAATTTACTCCTCGATTATCAGTTTACATATAGTTGCAAAGTAAATTCTGCTGTAATGGTCTTGGAGAGATCTAGAACCTCGATTGTTATCACGTGTCGATAAGATAAGACAAACGCCAAGCCATCGATAATGCGTCTATCAATCAATCATCCGGAGCTCAAGCTCCAACCTTTCTCGCAACTCTTCGTAAATTTATTAAAGATCTTGTAATATCAAGAATCCCCGCGATCACATTGCACGGCATATGCACAACTATACCAAGACAACTTGCTAACCAATATCCCTCATTACACAACTACTCCAAGCCCGCCTCTCCGTCATCTTTCCCAACAAAACGCAACTGCACGCAAACGGGGGAGTCCAGTATACATCCATCCATCATGTCTACAAATGAACCTGATTCTCTTGATCCTCCACCCTCTCGAGCTCAGGATCATACGCTTCGTATATCTACTTCTCCTCGGAATATTTCGACATTTAGTTCTCCACAGAATCCTCAGTATCTGTCGAATTCTCCGCAGGAAGTCAGATATTCTGTTTCGCCTAGAGAGGCTCGACATCTTTCTGCTGAAGACCATCGATTATATGCTTCACCAACTGCGGAACAAACTAGTTCTCCTAGAAATACCCGAAATATCTCTCCCGATGGCCAACGTCGGCTTGCTTCACCTACTGCAGAAGAATTATACACGTATGGAGAACCATTCCCGGAGATGCCAGAATATCCTCCGCATGTCGCAGATCCTTTAGTACATATTCAACAACCATCTGACTCACAAGACGGCTCGCAGATGCCTAGAGAAGAAGTTACTTCTTTCGCTGGATACTTTACGTTGATTACAGATTCGACTATGGGAGTTGAGGATGGAGATAGAAATCCGAAAACGCCAACAACACACCATCCGTGTAAGATCCATTATATATTTTCGGATGATGAAGATTGCGAGGAATTGAAAGAGGCTTGTTTGAGAAGTTTACCGGATGCGTCCAATACAGATATTTCAAATAGTAATTCTATCACGAACAAGAGTTCCGGGGAATTAAGAACTTCGGGCTCGAGCTCGAGCTCAAAATCAACAGTAGCAACGAAGAAAGAAAATAAGGATACGCAGGAGAAGCAGAGAGAGGAGAGAGTTATCATTATCGATATGAACGAAACGGGGGATAGAGTAGTCAGAGCACAAAGTCTGAGTAATAAATGGCAGGTTATAGGATGTGAGATTGGGAAAGCACCGATTTTCGAAAGTGTGAGTGAGGAGGGTGGAGAGAAGAAGGAGAAGGGAGGTGGATTGATGTTGAGAATTGATGGGGTGGGAATACCTGTTCATAAAGGGGATAAGGAGTTGAGTGGGAGTCGTGAGAAGGGGAAAGGAAAGGAAACCAACGACATGAACGAAAAAGAGATTGGGAATTTGGATTTGGACAAGATACTTGAGGGATTCGATAAACGGATGGACATTTTACGTAAGGTTATTGGTGGTGTGGGTTGGGATTTGGGAGAGATGGGTTTAAACAATTTTGATGGAGAAGAAGCAGACGAACGAGACGAAGAACGAGATATGGCGATAGCTGGATTGCGGTCAGCGGAAGAAGAGCAGAGAGAGCGGGAGGCAGAAGGAGAAGCATTTGAAGCTTCTTGATTTCTAAGATTGGATACGAATGGATGTATACTTTTGGCGGACAGAAAGGTTCGGGGGAGATCGAGTTGCATATATCAACTAATACATACATTTACGACATGGTAACACAATGACACGGTACAGCACGGCATAGCATGATACGGATTATCATGGGCGTATATCATAGGCGCAATATCATATTAATATTTCATGGTAGATAGACATGACATCAAGGTTTAAGCGAGGTGGAGTTAGGAGGACATGAAGCAGGATATTGGATCAGTATGTTATGTATGCGAATTGGCGCATAGGACGGTTGATTTTATCTTTTAATGTTTGTTCTGGAAGGGGGGGGGGGGGGGGGGGGGGGGGGGGGGGGTGGGGGGTTAAATGGTCTTCATAGGAGAAATGGAGTGAGATAATTTATATCGGTCAATTTTGTGCATTGAGTTGCTTTGAATCACTGTGTTTTCGCTATCTCGGTTTGAATCATTATATTTTGGAGTGCAATCGTAAGTGATGTGGTCTGATGTGATGCGATAGAATCCCGCGAGCATGATACCCATTGTTGTGCTGGGAATTGGGTGGGATGAAATGAGATGAGATGAGGAGAAGTCGCAAGTGATTTGTTAAGTACGTACCTATATAAGTGGAAATTATTAAAGTACCCGGGGCCGACACGATTAGTACAGTGTGTATTGCACAAGTGCCAAGCGCACGTGGTGAGTTCCGGAGAGAACGTAAATTGGAAAAGAGGAGGTGGGAGCTCAGATGGGGATGTGTGTTTATCTGAGGTTGTGTATGGGGATTGGGTGTGAGAAAATAAGGTGTGGTTGGAATTTGAATGTGGATGCAGATGCGGATAAGGAGGGGAGTTATTGAGAGGGGGTGGGGGTGGAAATGGAATGGAAGGGGGAGTGGGACTTGAATAGAGAGTTGGGAGGGAATGGGGATGGAATGGAAGGACAGAGAGATAGCGGTGATAGTGGTGATAGAGGTGATAGAGGTGGTATGATTAAAAGCTGGCATGGGAAGGAGGTAGAGAATGAAGATGAAGATGAATATGGTAGAAAATAAGTGGATGGAAGATATTCGGTTCTGGGTGGGGATAGCTGGATAGGGATGAGGGGTTTAGACAAAAGGGGGAGTATGCTGTGGGATGTGATATCATGGGATAGATACAGTGCATCAATCACCTAAGCAAAACCCAAAAATAAAAGGAGTGAAGGTATGCAGTAAAGCAATGAGATAGATCAATTAACTAGAAAAAAGAAAAAAAGAGAAGGCGATGAGATAGCATTGAGATGAATAAAATCGCAGGTACAGGAAGGATAGTTCCATATATAACACATGACACAAATTCCCCCTCCTCACCTTCCACTCCTCCCCCCTTTTTTTAATCCTCACAGTGAATATGAACTCAAAGTAAAAGACTATCAACCGCCAACTAACCGAGGAAATTTAGTTGGGTGAATCAATCCAGATTAACCGAGAGGGGATAAGTGAGTGAATACTAATAAGTGTAGGCGATACTAGCTATATTCACTTTATAGGCGGTGGATAGATGGGATGAGATGAGATGATGTGGATATCTACTATAGATAAATAGATGGAATGAGGATTGTCAATTAGCGAGCAGTAAATACCTCCTCGATACCCAGATAGACAGCCAGCGTATCAAGTGCACTCATTTGAGTTATAAAAAAGAGGAGCAAGCTTTCGAACAGAAGGAAAGTAAATGGAGAGATTGGGTGGAGTGATGAAGTATGAGATAAAGGGAGATGTATACATATGTGAGATATAATGTGAGATAAAATAGACATGTAGGAAGTAGTTGGAGAAATGCGTGGATTATGTATGTGGAGGGTAGGAAAGTGACGGATGGGATGGGATGGAATGCGATGAGACGAGATGAGATGAAGCAATGCAATACAACGCAATGTAATGCTATGAGTGTGCAGGCTTGAAAAAAAAGAACTTCGAGTGAAGTAAGTGAAGTAGAGCAAAGACGAAAAATATAGCTAGCAACTTGAAACACAAGCACAGAGTAAGCCAGACTCATAAGTAGAAATGCTCATCCAATACTAAACCATCAGATACAATACCAAGAAGCTATTTATCTCCCGAGAACACAAATCACAAAGCAAACAAACAAAATTCAGATAAGTTTCAGATAAGTTTCATTACAAAAAGCTACCGTATATTAAAAGCAACACTACAATATTCTATATAAACATCAATCCCACCCTCTCCTCTCAAAACTAAGGAAACGGAGAACTCCCCGACCCCTTTATCAAACGAAGCGAATGAACGCAACATGATGCTTGTTGCAACTAGAGAAAAGTAAAGTATGGTATATAATTTTTCCTCCCATATGAACCTATTATTCTTACACAAAGAAATGTTTTGTATCGAGGCACGTCTCATCTCAACGTGCTTGTGTTGGAGAGGAAAATTTTCCCCTTTCTTCCACTTTCCTCTTTCCTACTCTTCTTCAGTCCTCGAACTGGAAAGTCATCATATACGCCCAAATCTTATTTATGCACAGCTCATTTGATATGAGTTCAGTACCACATGCATAGTCGCAGAAAAGACAAAAGAAAATTGAAACATCAAGAGCGCCATTGGGCCTGCCATTTACAAACATCATTTCCCCCTCATTCAAAGATTCATCCCACTCATGCGATGAATTTCTTCCACTTTCTAACCACAGGTGTGAAGTCCGCACCTGGAACAACTGCCTTTTCTTCACTCCATTCCTTGCCTGCAACCACCATTCTTGATTCTACAAAGCTCGCTCCTGGTATGACAAGTCTATCTGATGTAGTGAAGTCGGTACCTGGAATGACTGCTCTCTTGGCGGCAGGTTTGTTATTGTCGTCTGATTTGTTACTGGTGAAGTGTACAGCTAAGACGATTGCGATAATGGCAACAATGATGACTGTAGAATGTGATGTTAATGATTGGAAGATTTAAGCAAGGGATAGGATGAGATGCAAGGGATACATACCAACAAGACCCAAGCAATACCACTTCTTTCTATTTCTTGATCTCGCACTGACAATAGCCGTGTCCATTTGTTGAACTCCCTTATCCATATTCTCAACGACTTCTTCGCCCTTCATTTCAATATTGACCACAGCAGCTTCTTGTTGTACAACCAGTTCTTCCATCTGTTGGAACAACGTAGCAATTTCTATGATGTCCTTCTCGATCTTCTTGATGGCCTCATTTCGTTGCCTGACAGCGTTCAAGGTTGTATTTGCTTGTCCTTGTCTATTACTTGTCATCAGTGCCTGCTGGAACATTTGCTGGGGCTCAGCATTTGGAACCGCGCTTTGCACTTCATCTTCGGTGGCATCGGGGTTGACAATTCGATATTCTCGTCTCATTTGATCCCTGACTGCATGCTCGAATGCCATCTCTCTCGATTTGTATGTGTCCATCGTTTGCTTGAGCTTGCGAGAGACTCTTCCAATTTGTGGTTGGTTCATTGGGCTTCCTGATTCGGGCATTCTCTTGAGCCTGGAAATTTCCTCAATGATACCTTTGAACTGAAGAGACGAGTTGGACGCGATTTCGTTCAACTCTCGGGTTATGTATGATTGATCGAGTTCATTTTGCAATCTCCCAGTAAGTTTGTCCAACTTTGCGGTGTATTGTGCAGCCCCATCGATATTGCGATCGATATCACGACATGCATTGAGAATATAGTTGGGATCGACTTGTTGACCAGGTTGACTTCCATTCTGTGCTAAGGATGCCATCTCTACATTTTGTCCTGCTATTATGTTAACAAGATGATCGACTAGAGATCAAGCTTCAGTCCTAGGGGGCCCTACCACCATAAGAGTCTCGTCCCATCGCTCCTCCGTTATCATATTGAGGTGATTGAGGATAGCCCGGCGATGGTTGTTGATAGCCTGGTGATGATTGTTGTGCATATGGATTTCTCCCGCCGTCGCCATAACCGTTTCTATCCCAGCATTGTCAGTGAGTATGTCGCAGGTGAATAGCCCGAATATTCGCCTTTGCAGATGGAGAGAAGAGTTGTTTGTTCTTCAGGGGCGTTGGAAAGATTGGTGAATAACTAACCCGTACTGTGCCATAATTATTAGTGAATTGCTTCCAGAGTAATTCAATTGTTTTTTTATTTGAACGAAATGTGTAATGATTGAAATCAAATGTTCATTGAAGAGATGATGTATTTGGCAGATAACTTGGGGAAGGATTGAAACTTGATTGATGAGAGAATTGAAACACTGGACTTACACTCATTTTCCAACACGCTTCGACCCCTAAACACGATCCCGAGTTAGAATTAACGAAAGGATTTCTATGGCCAAGATGACACAAATAACCGAAACAACGAGTATGCGGTAATTCTCGAAATGGAGTTTTATATCTATTATTATGTATATATATATATGTGTGTAGTGGTAAAAAGGACAAAACTTTGCAGTCTGTCTGTACAGAATGAATGAGAATTGTAAATGAAATGAAAGGTCGAAAAGGTTGAAATTGATATCTTCAAGAGACTTCAAACGTGGGAGATTGTTTTTCGAGGGGATCTACTGCACCAGAGACTAATCAGTACTAAACTTTGCCTCATACCCTGTAGGACTAATCTGAGACAAGCTTCAGGAACCGGTCTGCGGATTTAGAAACGACGAATGGAGTAAATTTCGGTGATTAATCAATCTTAATTGGTTGATATTGGGTTTATTGAGCACCAGGGATTAATTAGGTTCATACCATTGATACCAAACTTCTAGACTGAGCCACAGCGGATCAACTCGAAGACCATTTAATAGGCCCAAATTTGCTCATTTGCAGTAAGCCATAGAATTAGCCTTCATCGCCCTATATATTTTTGGAAACATCGCCAGCAAACAATTAACCGTTTTGATGTACGGCGTACAGAGAGTGTGGGCTTACTAACAAAATCTATACGAGAAATAGAATCCGCAGCATCTTCTGGTTGTCATTTGATGCAAATCAGTCCAATGGTGTCTACTGCGTACTCGGGTAGCTTTGAAGTTTGAACGAGTAGTCAAAGCCAAGCAAACATGTCGGTCTGTCAGGGAGAAGGACCACCAGACGGGTGCACAACTTAATTGATTGGCGATAATTTATGCGAATTATTGTTATAACGCATCTCCAACACTATTCATGTTTCATAATATATGAGATGTACTATCGGCATTGATGTTTATTTCACCTCTTACTCACTATCAAGAAGATTGCGGGAGCAAGCTCAGAGTTACCAGCGACTCATGAGCTATGGCATAAAACCTTTCAAACGTGACATGAAAGAGGCTAATCACATGATTGGGTAAAACAATAAATATCCAATCCATAATCTTGCCGAGGGTGCTTGTTCGTGAAACCAATTTCAGTGCTCATTGATGGTGCTGATTTCAATCTCAAAGGGCAAGAAATATTTGGGCACCTGCCCGTATATAATATCGCCCTGCAGGGTATTCGCAATCTCTCTAGAGTCCTATTATCAAGGAATGAAGGAATATGTACATGATAACAGACGACTACTGATACTACTAGTCTTCCTCATAATCGTGATAGTTTTATAGTGTTGCTCACATCTTAATGTTTACACTTCAGTGACTCTCATCGGACTTCTGGTCCATTCCCCACCTCCTCCTCTCCTATAATCGTTTCGGGCGACTTGAACTCTACAGTCACATTGGACTTCATCGTTCTCTCTAAACCCCACTCCTTTAGTACTCTCTTAACATCTCTGTGTCCATTTTCTGTAGCCTTCATCCACACACTTCCCCAATATCCCTCGCTATCATCCTTTGCCCCCTTCGCCAACAACTCCTTGACCGCTTCAGAATGCCCCTCCGAAGCAGCTGCCAATAATGCAGTGTCAAACAACCTGCCACCCTTAATATTTACATCAATTTCGCTCTCTAAGCACAGCTCGACTATCTTTGCACTACCTCCATATGCAGCCGCTTGCAACATATTATTATGAACCCCACCAATATGATGAATATCTGCACCCTCAGCTAAAAGTAGCGTGAAAGCCTCAAGGCAGCCCCATTCAGCAGCGACCTGAAGAGGGGTAGATTCCAGACCATCGTAAAGTTTGCTCACGTGATCGACTTGAACGCCAGAGGA
Source organism: Botrytis aclada (assembly GCA_014898285.1). NCBI lineage: Eukaryota > Fungi > Ascomycota > Leotiomycetes > Helotiales > Sclerotiniaceae > Botrytis > Botrytis aclada. Next base: position 92,135 of record RCSV01000001.1, on the reverse strand, counting down.
GAGTAGCAGATGTATGATATCCACATGATTATATTTGGCGGCAGCATGAATAACACTGCCAGAAAATTCCCGTTCTGCATACAAATTCGCTCCTAAATCAATAAACATTCGACAAATCTCCAAGTGACCTTTACTAGCAGCTTCGTGAAGAGCACCGCCCGATTGCCCGGCGCCGAGATCAATGTCCGCGCCATGACTCAATAGCAAATTGACCATCTCCATGTCTCTCCAATGGGCAGCTTGTTGAAGAGCTGTGCCAGAATGGAGATAATGCCCAGAATGATTGTACCCATTAACATCAGCCCCTCTTTCCAGGAGTAACTTGATACTATTCAGAAGTCTGCCAGACCTCTTGCAACTCCCTGCCGCAGCAGTAAGTGCATTTCCATTCGAATCATCCCATGAATTGATACTTGCTCCACGACCCAATAGTAACTTAATGAGCTCAAGATTCCCATTTGAAGCTGCCATCACAAGGGGGCATCCTGCATTGACGTCCGCTCCATTTTCTAGAAGAAACAAAATACGTGGATCGATGCACGACTTGCCATCATTGACTTGACCATGAACTCTCACAGCATCCGCCAAGGCAGTCCCGTGTCTCCGGTCTTGCATATTGATATCTGCCCCGTGATCAAGTAATAAGCCGAGCAATTCAATATCATCTGAGTTGGTATTAGTGATGTTGTTGTTATCTGCAGCGCCCTGTAGAGGACTCTTGTGCATTCCTGCGAGCCCCTTTGGAACTTCGTTAACCAAAGCCCCATGTTGTAGAAGTATCCGACATACTTCAATATGACCGGCCGAAGCAGCACTTTGAAGTGCTGTTCCATAATCTTTACAATGGTTCACATCGGCTCCAAGCGAGAGTAAGAGCTCAACAACCTCAACATTCCCTTTTCTAGCTGCTGCTTTGAGAGGTGTACTATCAAGCTTTCCTTCTTGATCAACCCGGGCACCAATATCTAACAGCTTTCTCACTAATTTGACATTGCCACTATAAGCCGCCCCTTCCAGCGCAGTGCCAGTACTAGAGACGGCGTTTATATCACCTCCCATTTCTATCAATAGCTGTAGAATGTCATCATGGGCTCGGGATGCTGCAATCTCCAATGGTGCATATTTGCCGTCTTGCGCAGCCTTGATATCAGCACCAGCGTTCAATAGTAGCCTTACCATTTCTGTATGACCATGATAAGTAGCATAGTGTAAAGCTCTCACTCCAAAGGCATCCTCATCCTCAATTGAGTCACCCCGTTGGAGTAAAATCCTAGCTGGTCCTTGGAGATTTGCGAATGCCATTAAATGTAAGATTACCGCTCCTCTCTGCAAACAATAGCTACTTAGACGCACAGGATATTCATATTGAACATATTTCTCGAAATGACCAGGCGGCTCTTCTATCTGGACAACCAAATGTTCCTGGGAGAGGCCATGCCGCTCGGCTTTCTCGGCATGTATCAGCCAGTTTGTGACGGCGTATTTGAAGAATGGATAAGTAACTCCGTCAAGAGTTTTATCCCTTTCAGTCTCGACAGACCAATTTCTTTGCACTATTTCAGGTTGTTTGAAGTAGTTGACGCAAGACCTTGAAAGACGATCTTGACTTTGCCCAATGATTTGGCCATTAGAGTATTGGCCTACATCCCCACAAGTTACGAGGGATTGTGGCTTTGGATGCTGTACCAGGTAGAGCAAGCCTCCTGTGAGCATGAAGTCGACCACCGTTTGATGAATAAACTGTACGCGATATAACTCCGATGTATACAAAGCTATTTCCACCAATCCTCCAGATAACGTTTTTAACAAAGTCTCCATTCGCCTATCAGACTCGATATAATCCTCACTCTGTTCCCATCGTTGGTGTCCCGGATTCTCAGATCCTTCATCACATGCCATCGCGATTCTTAGTTCGGTAGCAGTCATAGGTCGCTCTGCAAGCGCAATCCATTGCATTAACAGCAGCGTTTTGGGTCGATATTTAACTTTGATGACATTAGTCAAAATATTCTTGTACACAGCTGCGAGGTCATCCTGTACCTTTTCCAACATGTCGTGAACTTCTTTAAGACTTTCCGTATCGTTGAATGTCTCCGCAGCCATGGGAATTACAAGCTTGACCCATTGAAAAACACCCAGCGATTTCTTCACAATAGCTGCTTCCATATTTTCTCTACCCTCAGTGGCCACTCTATCGTTGTTCCAGTTGGTGATTCTCGATACCAGTTGTGCATTGACGAATACTGCAATATCTCGCATGTTATGATTCTCCACGTTGACTTCAAAGCCCTCACTCAAGGAGACATTGGGATAATGCCGACAAGAAACGCAAATTCTTAGGGATCCATCATCTCCATCTTGGGATACTCTTTTTTTCATATCGTCAAAATAGTCAATCAGCATCCTTGCATTGTCATCACCGGCTTCATCAAGTGCGTCAACAAACAATACAACAGGTTGTGATTGTGCAATCCAAGTGATGGCGTTGAATAGCCATTCTTTCAATTCGTCTTCACCCCAAACGCAATCATTATCCAACTGTCCTAACGCTTCCTTTTCGGCAAAGGACTTTCGAAGTTTTTCGCGGATAGGTGATGCTTGTGAGTAAAGTTGATACAACAATTCCCTATACATTCCTTCGGGGCTCTTTTGGAGAGGGACACCGCGACCATGGAAGAAAAAATTCAGTACTAGGTGGCGAGAATCGCGGTGGCGGAAATTTGACAAGACATATGCCATAAGTGTAGATTTGCCTGCACCTGGTTTGCCTTTGATCCATATCAGACTCCGTTGAGTGTCTTTCCATTGGAGGTAGGAGCGATTTTGAGAGATCCAGCTGCAGGTGCCTTGGTAGGCGTTGTTCGCATTGCGACGTCTCTGCCCCAGTTCGGGATAGTATATCGAGGATAATACAGCTAGATATGTGAGTTCAATTGAAATGCCATGCGAAAACGAACTTCTTACCTTTGTCCTCAGATGTGAGTTCTTCCGGAATTCCTTTCCAGTCGCGTTAGTATTCTAAGTCATTTCTTCTTAGCTTGCAATGAACTTACTTGAATTAGCTTCATCAGCATACTCTTTCAAAATCCCCAAAATCCTTTGGTATGATTTGCTTTCAGGCCCACTAAATCTGCAAATATTTCGATGATGACGATCTATTGGCACCGCCCGTTCAGCTGGAATGTGCAATAGCGCACTCTCCTTATCAACGATCAGTCCTGTTAACCCCGCACAAATGACCTGTTCCTGGAAACTAGCGATCGAAATGCCTTCATATAATTTCCTCTCCTTGAAGGTTTGCTGTACATCTCTCAAAATGTGGGAACCTCGCGCGAGAGGCATTATCAGATCATCTCTCACACGACCACTCAATCTCATTGGAACCGAAAGAAAGCCATTGGCAAAGTTAGCAAGAGACAAAGGTATCTTGGTTTCATCGGAACCCATATGCGGAGTGGCAAGGAAGAGGATGGCGGACGTGGAGTCAAACGTATTTTTGTAAAGACTATTGTCGACAGCTTTGATAAGTGCCTTCTTCAGCACGATACCTCCCATGCTATGACATATAAAAATGATCCGACGCTTTTGATTCGACTCATCCTTTCTCTCTCGCACCAAATCCTCTAGAAGATTTGTTGCGAAATCTTCTATTGTACCTGTCCCTCGACTAAACAGTACATTCGCATCATATCCAAACGAGAATATTCTGGCACCTGGTAATTCATTAGGTAGCTGATCTCTCAACCACATATTTTTGACACCATCTTCGTTCTTCTCTGTCCAGGTTCTGAATGCATCACCTTTTATACCATGCAGTGCCACGATATCAATTCTATATGGCGACTCTCCATTCTTCGGAAGTACAGGAATTGGGTTCAGGTGGAAGAGACCAAACTTTTCAGTGAGCTCAGTGTCTATGGGCACAACGGTTGTGCCAGATTTTGAGTGAAATTTCCAAAATTTTCCTCCCGCCATTAGCTTTTCGTTCGGAGAAGGAGTATAGATTCCAATTGCAAATTGCAGACGATTGCCAATGAACAATTTTGCGATTTAATTGAAAGAGTTATATAGAGAAGAATATTACAATAATAAGAAATAGAGGAGAAATGACCAAAGCGAAAAAAGATACCATACCCATATACAAATAGCATAGCTCTGATGCTTGCACGCTTACTTCTGCCTTACCATTGGAACAGGGCTTAGAAGATTTCGCAGACGCAACTTGCGCCCGCTTAGTATATAGAGACCCTGATCGGATATGCATGTCTGTGTTTCGGAGTAATTTCATCCCTGGTATCAATTTGGTCATTGGGTGGCAAGAATACAATGTAACCATTCTTCAGCGCTAAACCATAGTATTGGGAGAATGTACTCTCGAGTGTGGTTTAGCGGACAGAAGTAAACGGTTGGGCGCTTATTTTGTTAAGAACTTTGACCAATAGACTGGAGAGAAAGAATCTCCGCTTCCCCTCCGACACTTCAAACTTATTCTTTAGGTACCAGTACCTAATAACTCGAAGGGTTGGAATTAAAGGCGCGACCGATATACTCCTTGAACACCTGAAATTCTCTGATCCGGATCCCCCGCTGTCCATGGCTAAATGCGATTACATGCTACACACTTGTGTATTGTACCGAACCTCTAGATTTGGAGAGAACATATGTATCAAAAAAGAGATTGATGATGAATGAAGTGCACTACAATTCTCATTCATATATCAATACCAAATGCTGAATAGAAGGTGTTTGGACATTGTGTTGTGCCTATGCATATGAAAACCTAGTGTCCACATGCCATTCGAGCCATTCAGCTAAAATGACGCTAATACAATTCAATCGACCGCCTAAATGGCAGAATTTTGATTTTTGTTCTCAATACAATTTATTGCGTACGATAGCAGGGACGACACATGCGATCGTTTTTTGCTTCTGTCAATTGCTTCAGAAGAAGTCGCATTGAACTACAGGGTGGGAGTGTTCGACAACTAAAACTTTACAGATTTTTTTCAGCCTCAATCATGGAATCTACTCTTCCTGATATATCAGCTGCCCCCGCTGCCGATCAGCATATTCTTCACGATGGAAAAGAATATACTACAGTCAAGGAAGGTCTCGCACATATTCTGATACCCGCAGAAGGTTCCAAAGTACCACAAACGACTCCTAAAGGTCAAAATCAAGTACAATCTGTTTTTTACAACCCAATCCAACAATTCAATCGAGATTTGAGCGTCCTGGCGATTAAAGCGTACGGAGAAAGCATATTGGAAAAGAAGAAGAAAATAATCGAGCGCGATAGACAAAAGAATGCTGCTAAGAAGGAGAAGAAAAGAAAGAGAGCTGCTGAGGAAGGACATGATGGACCGAGGAAGGCTGGCAAACTCGAGAATGCAGGAGAGACCGTAGAACTCCCAATAGCCGTCGCAAAACACGAGAATACTAGGAACGACATGGAGACGGAGACTAAAGAAGATACATCAAATGGTCAAAATGAAGTAACAGAATCTACTGCCCCAGCGGCCAACGGCGACTCACACAATGATGTAACAACTGAGACAGCTGAAGGACCAGAAACCAAAAATGAAAAAGAAACCACAAAATCCACGAATCCAATCAACCCTCGGTTCCAAATCCTCGATGCCTTATCTGCGACTGGACTTAGAGCTCTTAGATATGCTCAGGAAATTCCTTTTGCGACATCGATCACTGCGAATGATCTTTTGCCCGCAGCTACGAAAACGATCGAACTAAATGTGAAGCATAACAAGCTGGAAAACAAGATCAAAGCTGTGACTGGCAACGCATTGACACACATGTATAGTCTCGTAGGTGATGATTGCAAAGATGGAAGTGGCAGCCGAAAATACGATGTAATTGATTTAGATCCTTATGGCACAGCAGCTCCGTTTTTGGATGCAGCAGTACAAGCAGTTAGAGATGACGGAGGGCTTCTGTGTGTTACTTGTACTGACGCTGGTGTATGGGCATCGAATGGGTATCCTGAAAAGGCATATTCTCTCTACGGAGGAACTACAGTCAAGGGTCAGCATAGCCATGAGGGTGGTCTAAGACTTATTTTGCATTCAATTGCTACATCCGCCGCTCGATACGGCCTTGCAATGGAACCACTTCTTTCTCTTTCGATCGATTTTTACGCCCGAGTATTTGTTAGAATATACAAATCTCCTTCCGATGTCAAATTTTTGGCAGGCAAAACTATGATGGTTTATAATTGTGATACTGGTTGTGGGGCATGGACGACTCAAATGGTTGGAAAGAATAAGCTTGCACCCAATAAAAATGGCAACGGTCATTTCTGGAAACATGTTTACTCCATGGGACCATCCGCAGGTGAAAACTGCGCTCATTGTGGTATGAGAACTCACCTCGCTGGACCTATGTACGGTGGTCCGCTTCACCAACCCGAATTTGTCCAGAGAATTCTAGACGGTCTGCCCAAAGTTTCCAAAGATACATACCACACAACAGCGAGGATTGAAGGCATGCTCACGTTGGCCCTCGAAGAAAATTTGCCTTCTTTAGAAGACATGTCGGATTCCCCAACTGCCTCGTCAAAGACTGGCAAAAATGATCCTGCAGCCATTGACCACTATCCGTTTTTCTTTATACCATCAATGCTCGCTAAAGTAATTCATTGTGTCACTCCCCACGAGAATGCACTCAGAGGAGCTTTACGACATCTCGGTTATAGAGTTACCAGAAGTCATACAAAGGGTGGTAGTATTAAAACCGATGCTCCTTGGGATGTTATTTGGGAGATCATGAGGGAATGGGCGCGACAGAAATTTCCACCAAAAGAGGGTGTTATCAAGAAGAATACCGCTGGCTGGTATATAATGGGCTTAGACAAAAAGACCCCATCGACTCAGGAGGGAGCTATCAAGGATGAGGCCAGTAGTGGTGCTGCCAATGAGAAAGAGACGCCGCCTACCGAGAAAAAGAAGCTCGAAGTAGTATTTGACGAAAAACTGGGATTGGAGAAAGACACAAAAAAGATAGTGAGATACCAAGTCAACCCCCGAGAGAACTGGGGCCCAATGAACCGAGCCAGTGGCCACGCATAGTGTTCATTCAATGCTCTAATATACCCTATTTTACGAGTTCCATATCATTCAATAATTATTTTCTTCCCATCGGTGATGATTACCAGTATTTGATTGGTTACGACCTCGACCCTTCCGACGACTAATCACCCACAGAAACCACCATAGTGGAACACGTGTTTTTTGTTCAAATTAAATTCATTCTCTACGTGATTTGAACATTTTTCGCCCAAATCGCTTTATACAACTTGGACTTTTTGGTTCTTCCTCTTGCGTTTCGGGTTCATAATCTTCCCAGGGCAGCTGCCTTAAACTTTGCCTAACAGGCGCTGATTGCCTATCGTGAGGCGATACACAGAGCTTTAGTATCACTTCTTCATCTTGCCCTATAACGACCTTCTTCTCCAAATATTCCGCGCACACACTCCTAGATGCCAGGAAGGTCCAACCTTTCAGTGGATATAAATCTGCCACTGTTCCTTTCGGTACAAATACTGTGAGCTCTCCTGTACTACTTGGTTCGTGTATATGGATGGCCACGGAAATTTCTCCAGCTGACGTTGAAAGTCGGTAATCCACGAACGTGAGACCTGCAAGTACTGGGTGCACTTTCCAATGAGACCAACCAGGACTCAATGGTTCAACTCCTGCTAGATACTGCGGAAGAATAGAAACCGGCCAGGTAGACCGTGCTTGCATCATAGATGTCATGGATGAAGTTGGCTGGCCGTCTGGTTTAATCTCCTTCCAATGTCCTCCCGAGTATTCCAAACTTTCTGGATCTGCCATAGGACCCCACACACTCTCGATTAATTCCACCGCATCATACCCTTTGCCAGCCTGAAACAATGCTTCTGCTGCCATTCCACAGGTATAAGGACTCACAATCTTCACTTCTTTTCTGTCTTCTGTATCTCGAATTACTCGTGGAAGTTCTCCACTGCGTGAGAGTCCCAAGTGCTCGTCTGACCTTTCGATATGAGGTATGACACCGAGAATTCTCCCATACGAGTTGACTTCGTGAGATATTGTTGTTGATGGGATGCGGTCACTTAGTCGCAAAACACCTGTCTCCGGATTCCAGAAATTCTTCAGAATTTTGTCTTTGAGTGCATTGGCACGAGGTGTGTATTGATCTTCTATTCCGAACATGCCACACATCTTACTCATGGAAACCAGAGCGTCATAGTATGCGAGATTTAATTTGGACGAAGCGCCTATAAGTATATCAGATGACATAACATCTCCTGTTTAATCGTCAGAACCTATCTATAGCATCGAGTTGTAAAATACTTACTTGACATATTGGGTGGTGCCACGATTAATCCTCGTCTGTCTTCATACATCAATGCAAAATTCATTGATTTCTCCATCTTGTCCCATATCCTCTCCACAATAGAGAAATCTCCCGAGTACATCCAATAATCCTTAACAGCTACCAGCAGTTGAAAACTGAGGGTGAGGGAGAAAAAAGCATATGTAGGAGGCTCACTTCGTTCATTTTCAAAGAAAGTTTTTTGTATTGGACTTACGTTCCCAAGATTTCCGTCGGTCTCTTGGTGACTAGAAAGTAATGATAGACTCCCTAAGACCGCTTCTAAATGCCCCGTTGAATGGTAAATGGATCGACCCATGACGAACAAATCACCAGCAGAGCATATGCGATGACCTTTTGCACTATCGACTGTGCATGGTATTTGATTTGTTCCGACTTGGAAATCCGCCAATACTCGGACTCTGCTAGAAAGTCTCATGACATTTTCATAAAGTATATTGTCATTGACGTCTCTCACGACCAGCGATCGATATATTGCGAGATAATGTTCGGGACCACCAAATGCGACTGAACCGGTATTTGATTCGCCTCCGGGCGATGAGTTGATATCCAGTCGCTTGAGATGCGCGACTCTCTTATGATTGATCTTCACCAAAACATTCGAACCTCGAGCTTCCGTGTCGATCCTAATCCAATCAAACAAGTCGAGACTTCCGGGCAAATCCCATGCCCCTCTCAGTATCGAGGGTGGAGTATCCGAAGTGCCTTCGTAAGCCGATAGCCTTCTTGACGCAATATCTATCGAGAAAATCAATCCACTTTCCACCATATGAATACCCCAGCTGGCTCCACCGGACTCGATCTTCACTTTGAATTTGATTGCCTTATTCTTCCATCGTGTCCCGTGTCGGCAAGGGGCCCATCTCTGTCCCGAGATTCTTGTGCCGAATTCACCTACTTCCCATATTTCTTGTACTTCTCCAGCTTCCACTGTGCATCGATCGACAGTATTGACGCCATCTCTCCATATCTTGTTAAGCAAATCGTTTGAAGACACGAAATGACTCTCTCCTAGTGTTCGTGGTCTTATTTCTCTGAATCCTATCGATGAGATCACAACTGAACAACTCGGCGTTACAAGAGTGATCTTTTGATATCGTTGAGAAGTCTGTGGCAGTTTGAACTCCATCAACTTGGGTGTATGTGATGGTGGGAAGAAGAGGGTTTTGCTCTATAAGTATCCATTGCATTTGACAGCCCAAAGAATGGTCCATCTCCTAAGAGAAGTCAATATTTTATTCGATGATCTTCTACCACAAGCTTACCCTTCTTTTTGTTGTGAACCCCTGCGCTTGTTTCGCTGTACACAACATCCACTACAGCCGGCCGTCCATTACTAGTCACATTGACTGTCTCAATGAAAGGTATGCCGCCCACACTCCTTCCATAATCGAGTATGATTTCTTGTATTCCATCACCTTTGGTTGAAAGAGTAAGTGGCTGATTCCGCGCTAGGTATAGTTCACGGCCGCCAATTTCTCTCCAGATCTTCAAGGGAAAATGAAATCCCATAAGACTTCCGGGATCATTTGGTGGTGATCTTCTTTGGATGGGTGACATATTATGTAAAATTTTGCAGAGATGTTGAACTAAAGTCGGCTATTGAATTCTGAATTAGGAATATGAAGAAAAATGGGAAGTCGATATGGTAGTCTCAAAATGAAACTACAGCAGAGGGGAACACTACTAAATGAACCAAATCAACGCCGAATGGTGCATGAATCTCCGATACCTCTTTTGATGCTATCATGAGATTACTAAAACGACATTCAGTATGAGACTGAGGATCATCGAATTTGGCATCGGTCTCAGCAAGTTCCCGACGACATTAGACCAATTGATTTACACTTAAATCTACCGCCAGTCTAAACCGGTGTTGGTTTCTTTTGTGAATGGGGAACTTAATCCACCACACATCGGATTGAAGATACAACAAGCATGAAGAAAGCCACCATTCGTCCACAGGAACGAGAGGTGTCTAGACAGCCTTAGCGCGGATATGAAGGTGGATCTGATCTACCCAAAGGTTTAATGTTCAGATTGGCAGTGTCGTGTGGGAGCCTCGTGGAGACTTGTTGCCGCTCCCGAGGCAGTATCGCCCCACACAATACTCTTACTGAATATCTTGAGGTCGGTGAGGTTTAGAATATATGGCAGAGGAAGTCTTAGGTGGGAAAATTTTCAGTTTGGCAAGACATGATTGGTTGCCATTCCTCCGGATACTTGGTAGGTATGTAAAGTGTACAGCCACAATGCTTGAAGCTTCGACAAACAATGTTGACCGCTATAGTAATGCATGACGGGGACAGCTTGCCCAGGAAAACTTAATTTGGAGATCACAAAGATTTCAATCGTCGGCATATATCCCGAGTGGACGTGAATGGTGTGCAGTCTGCTTGGTGGTAGGGATCATATTACGTGAGGGTAGTGGGGAGTTTCAAGATGGGACCGATAAATTGAGTCGACCTGCTTGCAAGTTTGGCTGATGATAAAAGCTAGGATGAAGCTCACAGAAATGTGCAATACTAGTAGGAAAGCCCAACCCTCTGATACCAGTAAAGATTGAGATTTGAAGACACAGGCCGAGAATGGGAAGAAGTGGATATTTGTCAAGACGTTCTTGTCAACCATCCCTGGTCTAACACTTTCCACTACTGCTGGGTGATCGGAAACGGTTGGTACTGGCGGTGTGGGACTTTCTGCGAGTAACCACTCACTCCACTCTATAACAATACTTTCGACAATCTAGCCGCTAACACAAGCATATCATATTTTGACAAACATTCTGTTAAGACGAATCATTTATATGATCTCCCTTTATTGCATCACCAATAATCTTGGTAAACATTCTGTATTTCCCCAGCCACTAGGTCTGGTACAGCCTTCGGGCAACACAATACTAGTGAATAGTTCTAAAAATCTGTCAAATCTGGACACAGACTTCAAAGCACTCTCGCTATTAGTTCTTCCAATTAAACCCGAACTTGGGATATCCCTTCAAGCAATGTGTTGCTGAAGGTTTTCGTGTTTTGAACTGGCCTGTCAACTTAGAGCTTGTGTATGACGGTCAAGCTTGACATTGATCAGTTCCTAACTCGGCCTGCACCATATAGATTTTTGTTGATCCGAAGAGGCTAGCAAGTGCCAGCTATTGGATTGTAATTCAGCATAATTGTAGTGTAAGTGCTCACGGACTGGGACGTGCCAGAAGGGTTTGGGGATCAGTAGTCCAAGCGCGGGAACTTTTCACTGATGGTAGTTCGAAGTCAAAACTTTAGGCATAAGTTTCTTCTTCAACGCTACTTATTAGTATACCCGTAAACTTTATGCCGAAATGTCCTCATCTAAGAGACAAGTGGTATTTGTTGATTTCTAATGCAGATGGACATTTGCCATCGTGTTCGTGGGCGAAAATTCAAAGGAAGTCTAAGAAAACCTACTGCATAGCATTCTTCTTGCATGAAGATATAGTTCCATCCCAAGAATCCGTGCCTTGATTTCACACGGACATTTTCGCCGCTATCAATGATACTTCTTTCAGATGAAGGGGGAGATCAAGGGGGAAATGAGATATCTGATGATTGCCATCTAAATTTGCCAGTGATGCCAGCTGACTCAAATAAACTACTTTACCAGGCTCTTCCCAACATTGCGAGTCAGTACCGAGACTTTACAATGTATTCGGAAGACAAATAGATGTTACGTCACATAACATTACCATGCAAATTTGATACATCAAAATGACGGGCCAGTTCATTGTACTAAGTCGTCGGCAATGCTTTCCTATCCAGTTTAGTGTAAACCCGTATATTAATCGCCGCCCATTTAGTCAGCATTGACTGATATGACATTGGGCGAGACCTACTGCGCTTAGTGGCCCATTTAATCAATCTATAAGATCTTCTTATATGAACAATTCCCATGTGCTCAGCAGGGAAGGAATCAGGAACGTACATCATCCGTACATACCGTGGTTCTCGACTTGAACTCGTTTTCACAATTGATCTCTCGTCATCGACCGGCAACTCTTGTGATCATTACAGTCATGTGAACAGCGTCATGCTAGGCGTCTCCGATAGAATTGTGATCTTTCATTATCCATTCTCTTGAATCGAGTGATTCACGGGTTGTCTAGCACGATTCACGACTGTATGTGCTGATTCTGCCAAGTCTTTACTCGAGATCTTATGACCTCAGCTGCCGACGGTACTTGCATTATGGTTATCTGGTCTTGTCATCCGTGAAGCTTTAAGTTATGAGGTACCATAACGCAATATTGCCATTTATTGATTTCTTATGGTCCCACAAACAAGCGCGGCTCATCAATGCAATTGTAGGGACTTGTCCTACCTCATGTAATAATTTCTTATGTTGGTAAGGTTAATCCCCTCACCAATCACAGCTCTTAAATACATCTCATCCTACCACCAAACCCCAAGTTTCATTTATGTAAGCGCCCATTTCTGCAGCCCTATATTTGGACATGATTAACGCCATGGGCACAGAAGGATTTCATTACCTTCCATTCGTTCAATCCTGTAATCTTAAATCCCAAAACACCAACATCTATCTCCAAAGATGTCTTCCCCATTTTTGTATAACTTCTTTTTATCTCCTTCTCCCTTCGATATGCACGAGAATCACATTTTCATTGAAATTACCTTGACAAAGATATGCAGCTGAAAGTAGCTGTATGATTGATGTAGATTGAAATATGTTTCTTCCAGCTGTTTTTTTGTATATCTTTTTTGTATTTTGTGTTGGCAGTCGAGGGGTTGCAGCGCAATCTTCAACAACATTGTTCGCGGGTGATTATCCGGTAGTCGCATATGCGATTGGCTCAGTATGTTATTTTTCAATGCTTTTTATATATACGTTTACTAACACGGCTTCTTAAGACGGCAAATGTTGCCACAACTTATTTAATCGCATGTCCAGCGGGTTCAAACCCCTCGACATGTAACTTTCAACAGCCATACACGTTAACTCAAGGACCTTCCACTGTTCAATATGCAATGACATTCTCCGGCTCCACGTATGTTATATAGGCTCTACAAGCTGGAGATTTACTAAAACCTTTTAGAACAATGACTCTAGGTTGCGCATTGTCCGGATCTGCATCAATGGCATGTCAAGCGACAGAATTGATGCCCGGAACTACCAAGATTGCATCAACAACTATTACTGGCGCTGCGGCTACTTCTCAATTCCGAGCAGTTTCAATTGTTACAGATTCTGCAGCTTTACTTGCATATGCTGTTGTTGCAACTGCTGCGTCTAGTTCAAGCGCGATAGCATCGAGCCCCGGTGCTTCAGCATCTAGTTCTAGTGCAGCGGTATCGAAGACAAGTTCAGCTAAAAGTACAATCATTACATCTGCACCAATATTAGTAGAGACAAGTAATAGAAACACTATTGGCACTATTGGAACGAGTTCGAAAACTTCGTTGCCAGGAACTGCGACTCCTCTCTCTTCATTGTCGAGTGTTACTTGGTCAAGTAGTAGTCCTACTGCTTCTAGTATTGCTCCAACGAGTTCTTCGGGAGCTGGACTGGGAGCGGGGGGAAGAGATGGTGCTGGTCTTGGATTATTGGGAGTTATGGGCATGATTGGTATGGGGGTTTTGGGAGTATGATGATATGGGATGAGTTGTGAGGATAGGGAACAGAGATGTCAATTGCACAGAATGGAGGGGATATGATGACAAATGATCATAGGGAATGGCTTTTATTGATTGATGTGAGCATGCTCATGAATATGTTTCGGGGTGGGAATGCATTTTCTGGTTGTTAATAGCGAACGGTGGCGAAGGTATAGCGATTTGTATAAATTTTTGGATTATGTATATTGGGGAAAGAAGTATTGATTTGATATGATTAGTGAGTTGTTAAATGAGATACCAATTTTTAGAACATTTTCGCCAGACTCGAAGCACATATCATACGTGAATTGGGACTGCTGTGCAATGATCCAAAAACATAGGGAATTCAGTTGAGTAGAAGTGCTACAAAAGTACTGCTTGAAAAGCTGGCCAAGGCTTGCCCCGGAGTGCAAGAATTCTATCATGAAATCCTACCAAAATCGCACAATTTTATATAGCCAAGGTGCAGAACTGCTTTGCAACAAGGAGTGCATATAAAATCACTTGGAAGTCTCCCTGCATGGAGATTGAATGGATTCTAGACGATGAAAGTAGGTCATTAGAATTCGAAGTGCACAAATAGAAGAAAAAGCAGTAATGATTGAGTATCTTAAGTAAATTCATGAAAGCGCACCAAACTCCTAACCCATACGTTGCTGAAATTCCGTGCAAGATTTCTCTCCGAACAAATTTACTGTCATCTCTGGAACGCTATCTTACCATGGTATTTCAGCCATCCAATCTCTCTTCTCTCACACCACAGCATCCAATACCTTAATTGCTGAGACCCACTTATCATCCCCATTGAAGTCTCCATGAGGAGCACTAGGGATCTCAGTAGCAAGAGATGCGCGAGCTTGGAGAGTCGTGCGAAACAAGCCCGAGATCAGATTCGTGGTTATGAAATCTCCTCCTCTTTGCAGGGTTGTTGGAACGACCCGGAGGAACGATTGAACTTCACTAGTCGTAGAAGTAGGCGAAGGAATCTGCCCATTGCATGTTTGGTCGCCCGCTGAACTAACGCAATTGCTGAATGTGGTTGATGCGCATGTGATCAAACCACCAGGAGCAGTACCACAACCAGTGAGGATAAGAGTCGCGATATCCTGGCGCGCTGTGATTCTCGCGGGGGAATTATGGGATGGGATAGGGCTTGTGTCCGGTGACAGAGTAGTAAAGGTGGGTGTGTTAACGGCAGATTCGTCATCGGTACCACGGCGAGCTATTGCTTGAATGGGCTGACTATTGGTCTCCGTAGCGATCAAGCCGGGAGATACGACAGCATGCGGTTTGAATAGAGTGATGTCTGGAGTTGGCGCAGTAAATGGCTCAAGAGCTCCCAGGTTCAATGATGAAGCTAATCCTGCTACCGTGAAGACCTCATCGCCAAGTGTCAAAACTTCGCGAGGCTGAGCTCCTGTAGCTTGCACTGGGATCACGGTCTCAGTTGAAAAAATGGTTGTAGCGGTTGGCTCAGAAGACAGACTGAGATCCTCCAACAATGATGATGCGAATGCAGAAGCACAACTGAAGATTTCAACCCCTTGGAATGTTTCGACTTGAGTACAGTCGTCGGAGATGGCACTATTGATGACTGATATCTCCGACGCAAAATGATTTTCGCGATGCTGTAACGAGTGGGAGATGGTAGTTGAAGTAACGCGTGTTGTGGTCGAGTCATCTTTGGTGGTGATGATGGTTGTGAATGTGGTTTCAATGGTTCGGATTTGTGGAAGGGCGTTTACGGCCAAATGTTGAATGGCAAGGAAAAGAAAAAGGGGGCGAGAAGAGTGCATGTTGAAGAAAAGCAACCGGCTGATTAAAACCCTTTTTTTTGAAGTGTGAGAAAGTTGTGAACTTATAAAGCTGTTTATGCTCAGATCAAAGTACTGAAGATGAGTTGATTCTGAGTCTGAGACTGGGAATTATATACTTGATTTTGTGAGGTGCATTTTAAGAATATCTTTTGAAATGATCTAAAAAAGATTGAGTAATTCTGGACGTCCCCTTGACCTCAGTCTATTATCGTAGTTTGGAACTTGAGACTGATTCAAAAAGCCACTACACATGTCATTATTAGCAACTTTAACCACCAGCATGCAACTTACATGCATAGAATGCGATGCATATAAGAACAACTTAATTACAGTCATAGTTTATTTTTGTTTTAGACCCAAGATAAATAGATCCAAGATAAATAGATCCAAAAATAGAAATTAAGACCACTCATTTGTGGCAGTGTCGACAGTATTTTTAAATGTTCATTGTGCCGCAACATGTGCATCTGTATAGTTGAACTTTACATCATGGATAGAACTGTTTTCTTTGAGAAACCATAAGGATATTTTCAGCACGCAACTAACCACTTAAAATGGATTTCTAACTCGTCTTTTATGTCAATTCCATTCACAGTTGTTGTACCGACGAGTTGGTTGTGAATGCTATGACTTAAATGTATACTCAACCGTTTTGGGCATGGGGTTGTTTGATTGAAGGTCAAGCCATCGAAGAACATTAGATTTGAAAGAGAGACAGAAATATAAAAAGTGATCAGAAAGCCCGACTAAGACGCATATGCCAATTTGATAATATGTCGGAGGAAAAGCATGAAAACTCAGACAGATGTATTTATGTATATGTCTTGGTGCCTATATTTAGGGATGAGATAGAACACTCATGGCAGTGTTATCTTTCCAGCGACTGGAGACTGCATGTTGGACTATCGCTGACACGATTGGTAAAAAAGCATGTTGCTGTTGCGTCATCCAAACTATAGAGGTAGAGATATCGTGTGGAACATACTAAACATAATACTAAACATATAGCAGATATGAAGTTTTGGACTTGGAGCATAGCCCAGACGAAAATAAAGTGAGCCGTCCTTTTCACCCCTCAAGACCATGTTGACCTCGAGCTTGTATGTGCCACACTGCAAGTAATTGAGTAACGATGTGTCATCGAAAAGGACGCATTTGAGTGGTCTACAGAGGGGGGATGAGCCGCACAATAGGCGGGGGTACAGTTCATAGAGCTACAAACATATCCTGTGTTCGGGGGCTGACTGGACGATCTCTAATCGTATCATAAGTTTTGTATGTACCGCAAAAATCTCATGATATGTGTAAAACTCAGCAATGCCCTCAAAATATTAAGCTGCTTCAGGGAGCTCCTGTGTGTAGATGAGAATGTAATGAGTGAGCAAAAGAAAAATCATACCTTGGTGGTATACAAAAGGACAGTGCAGTTGACCGGAAAAGTTATGAAATACACTCACCAACTCAAGTGTTCATAATTGTCAGATATGTCGAATACTCTCGTGCGGTGACAATGAGTTGCTATGTCTTCCAAGCCAAGCACTGGAAAGGATATAGAAGACGCGCGAAGAAGATCGAATAAGAATCAAAAAACCTGATCAACAGAGTATCCGCGGATATTTCTCAGAAACTCGCTGAACAATCAGAGAACTCTACTTCCGCGGAGAACACAAGAAACCCACATTCTGTAATACACTGAATTGTGCGGGTTGAAAGGTTGTTGACTACCGTGGCTATATCCTGTCGTATATCCGGAAGCTGCTCAGGGATATCCGTTTTACATCATTGCGACTCACTACTTAATTCGAGTTCAATCCTCTCAATTGCATTATTCGATAGAACAAACATATCAATCAAGTTCTTTCCATGATTGCTTCAGCACCAAAACTTTATTCCACTTCTTGAACAAGAATCTTCCGCTTGCAGAATTATCTTCATCATGGCTCCAATCAATTTTGGCGTTCTCATGATACCCTATCAAACAGTCGACGTTGCTATGCCCCTGGATATTCTGAGCTCATGTGTAAGTCAATGACATTGAAATAGTTCTATATTGCCGGCTTTAAATTAATGTTATACGTAGTCCAAATCAATGATGGAAGCTTGTCAATCTCCCGAGGCCCCGGAAATTGATCGCTTACTACCTCACGCAATTGATATCAATTTCTTTCATATCAATGAAACCTTGGTAAGATACTCAGAACTGAAGATCAGAGCATAATCTAAGACTGAAAATAGGAACCGGTTGAGCTCACTGCTGGATTCAAAGTGGTACCAACAACCACCATCAGAGATTGTCCACCACTTGATTACCTTCTCGTTGGTGGTCCGATTCCAACCTACCAACTCCCTGAATCTTTCAAAAGCTTCATCCGTGCACATGTTGAAGCAGGCAAGGGCCTTTTCACTACATGTACTGGTGCTGTAACCGTTGCCCAGACGGGAATATTGGATGGAAAGAAAGCAACGGTGAATCATACCGTCATTGAACACGCTAAGAAGTATTTTCCAAATGTAAATTGGACAATTGATGCTCAATGGATTATTGATGGTAATATTTGGACGGCTGGCGGCGCTTGTGCTGGGATGGATATGATGGCTAGTTGGGTAATGGATAGGGTTGGGATGGATCTGGCGAAGTTTGCATTTGAGGTTTTGGATTATGAACCTAGGGATGTGAGAGGTGATCGAGTTCTTCCTTAGCAACACCACCATATCGTGGAAGCTTAAGAGATTCCAGAGGGGTAAAGGCCAATGGGCAGAGCCAAAAACTCTTTTTTAGGGAGCTTGTCATTTCATTTAAGAAAAGTAATGAACACTTGATACAAGATAAACAATTGAATCCCCAAAAAATCGCAGTGATAAATGAAGAGCCATGGGTATGCATCCTGCATCAAAATCCAATTGCCGCGCTTAAAAGTGTACGGACCCGGTGAACAAACGAATCCAAAAACTCCCAAGCCCCAGACAAATTTAGCAAACAGTTTTCTAAATTTAACCCTCGTCCGCTGGGACAGGTTAACTCGCGGGGATAGATTTGGTTCATAGAAACGATGAGGATAGCTTTGGGGATCAGTGATGGAGAAGTGGTCTCAGGAAGGGACTCGGATCATCACCGATTTGGAAACACCAAACATGTTGGAGAACGTTTCGAATAAGTAGCGGAGGAAGTTCAAAGAGTTGGTTTTGCAATCTGGATCTTGTCTTGAAGACTGGTCGTCCATTAATTGCTTTTCAGGACAAGCAATTCGAATGCCGTGGTTACCCCTCGCCCGGCGTTCTTTGACTGTGTTACACTGGCCTGACTGATCTCAAACACATCGTTTCTCTTGCGGGTGGACCTTGGGAACGTTGTTGAGGAAAGGGAGGAACGTCGAAGCCAACAATGAATGTCATTAGCCTTTCAGCGCCATTGAATGGTGGCGGGAGTGTTCGTTCGTTGGCATTGTGATCGAGACAATGGTTATTCGGACAAGATATCTGTGGATAGATATCTTTTTACATACACAAGTAGTTGATATTGAAATCAATGGCTTTGAGACGTACGTATACATATCATATAGGCATCCGAGAATGAGGTATGCAATATATATATATGTATGTATATATGTGTATATATGTGTATATATATTGTTGATTTTTGTTCAATTTAGGAAAAATCAACATTAATATGCAATTTTAATACCACACAATATTTGTGGAATTATGGAATTATGTATTTATGGCATTAATCAAAACCTCCATTCTCTCCTTTCAGTCAAGTGCGCCACAAATTCGATAACGATAAGCTCCATCGTCCCAAATCATCTGAACAATTGAACATGTGCATGTGAGGTCGTGCACCAAGATTTCTTTGGTTGAAGGGGAACCATTTCTCCTTTTTTTAATTAACAACTTAATGCCTACTGATTGTTGTACATGTTTTTATTGATATATCTCTAATTCACAAAAGATACTCCTATATCCTTATTTGCATCCATTTCAAAATGTGTTTGGCAGTACAATAACATCAGCTCTCATTTACATTCTTTACAATCTCCCATTCCACCACTCTACTCGGCACTTTCGAATGTGGTGCCTTGAAACGCTGACAACACACCATATATCAATAAGATGCTACTGTTATACCAAGCTGGAAGTGTGAAGATAGGAGAGATAGTTCGGTATAATGTTACATATACGCCGGCACACGATAGAATTCTGCCTTCTCCGGCAAGACTCCATTTGAAGATCAAGAATACTTCTGCCATAGCACTCCGAGCAGCCTTCGTTCACGGCCCTTATACTCTTTACGCAGCAGCATATCCTTCTACCTTCAATCCGAATGTCAAGTTTGAAAACCCTAGACGCGATGGTGTACCCGAATTCGAGCCAAATCTAAAAGCCGGAGGTTCTTTCTCGACGGAACTTGTTGTTCCAGAAGATGTGCGCAAAACAGCCGGAAGTGCAAATCGAGATGGAAGATCGCCCGGCAGAGATGATTCGAATGTGAAAAGTGTTACTTGGATCATTGAAGTTACATCGCAGGTTGTCTTTTCTAATTCTGCCAGCGTTAATTACGAAATTCTGCTAGGTCGGGACGAAAAAAGTCTATCGTTAGGGTTTGCTTCAGGATCGATGTTAGGAGGCACAGCACCAGTGCCTGGACAACTTCATGATCACCAACAGAGTCAAGGAGCGAAAGATGGCCATCATGCGGCATTACCGAGGGGTATTTATTCCAGGGCCCTACGAGTAAAGGTTGATGATACTGCAAGTCTATGGAATACTCCGAAGATGGACGGTAGAGATGAGGCATCGGAGGAGCAACGATCGAAAGGCAAGAATAAGGATGCGCCAGTTGAAGATGCCACAGGAGAGGGTCACATCAAAGAAAGGCCGCGGAATAAGCGACCGAAAAATGTACATTTGGTGGTTTTGACACACGGATTGCATAGTAATCTTGGTGCCGATATGCTATTCTTGAAGGAAAGTATAGACGCGACAGCCAAGCAAGCCAAGATCGATGCAAAAGCCCGAAAAGCGAAAAAGAAACAAGAGGAGAAGCAAAGAAAGGCAGCTGAACAGGCCGAAAATCAAAATGTACAAGCTGATGGTACATCAAATGGAGAAGCAAGTGCAGAAGGACGTCCCGAGGAACAGGTGGAAGAGACAGATGATGAATCTGATGACGAGGAAGAGGTTATTGTACGAGGGTTTTCCGGCAATGCCGTTCGAACAGAAAAAGGAATTAAATACCTAGGAAAAAGACTTGCCAAATATATTCTCACGATGACATACCCAGATCAACCATTTCGACCTACCCTCAAGAAGTCAGCAACTGAAGCCCTTTCTCATGCTCTTAAACCTGATTCTTCGAAGTTGATGGATGATACCGGGAAACCAGCACACGAGAATAGCAGTATCATTAAAGCGCCACAAGATGTTGACCTTCCATATCATTTCACCAGTATTAGTTTCATTGCTCATTCTCTTGGCGGACTGGTACAAACATACGCCGTGGCATACATTCAAAAACATTCACCTCAGTTCTTCGACATAATCAAGCCAATAAACTTCATTGCACTCGCTTCACCATTCTTAGGTCTCAGCAATGAGAATCCGTTGTATGTCAAGTTTGCATTGGATTTTGGATTAGTCGGTCGTACAGGTCAAGACCTTGGACTGACATGGCGAGCACCAACCATCGCAAGAAGCGGTTGGGGTGCGCTCGTTGGAAATATTGGAGAAAGTGCTCATAAGAGACTTGATGGCGAATCTGCGCCAGAAGCAAAGCCACTTTTACGAATTCTACCAACTGGACCCGCACATACTGTTCTTAAGAAATTTCGACATCGTACAGTCTACTCAAATGTTGTAAATGATGGAATCGTGCCCCTAAGAACTAGTTGTTTACTTTTCCTCGATTGGCAAAGCCTGGGCCGTGTGGAGAAAGCTAGAAGGGAGAATGGTCTTGTTGGTACTATGGCGGAATGGAGTTGGGCTGAACTAACTGGGGCAAATTCTGGGTCGCCGGCAAAGAAACAAGCACCTTGGTCAGAGGAGGAAGTCAGCGACATGGATGATATTGGGGAAACTGCTTCTCCCAACGCATTACAAAGACTTGAAACTGAAGTACCACAACCTCCAGAAAACGTTATGGATGACGATAAGCGAAGTGTTAAAAATACAGAGATGTCTGGTCATTCAACTATATCTTCTATAGAAGGTAGAAGTAGTAACGAGAACGGAAGTCCAACATCTACATCACTCACATCCAATAATAATGGAGCACTTGCAAGTCTTTTTGGATTTTTTCGCTCTAACCCTTCCCCAAAATCTCACGCTCATCAACCCAAACATTCGAAAATATACAAAAGAAGCCAAACCATCAATTTCACCAACGATAGTGGTTCATCAACACCGTCATCTCTACCTTCTCCAGCTTCAGAGGGCCATTCAAAGGCTTCGATGGGAGAAACCGAAATTCAGGATCCAAATCATCTATCAGCACCTCCCAAAACAACCTTTTTTGAATCAGCGGGCGATCTTCTCAAGCCACCTCTACCATCTACAGAATTTTTGATTGATCCAGCCTCCCGTGCTCGAACGATTTTCCATGATCGTGTATATCATCCCTCGGATATTCCTCCACCACCTCTCAAAAAGAGATCTACGATGCTTCGAAGACGAAATTCTTCCGTTTCTGAACCTACCCCACCAACACCTGCTTCTCATACCGATAGCCAACTTTCAGCCTTGGATTATGATGATCCTAAGAACACTAATCCCTCTCGTCCTCCAAATACCGTTGTCGATTCTTCAGCAATGAAAGTCGAAGAGAAGATTGCCAGAGCTTATCATCGGGATCTAAGTTGGCGAAAGGTTCTCGTCAGCTTGGAACCTGATGCTCATAATAACATGATTGTGAGAAGAATGTTCGCCAATGCATATGGGTGGCCAGTGATCAAACATCTTTGTGACACCCATTTCTCCGATGATGCAATTGCGAGAAGAAAAGATGAAGATAGTGGAGGACGAGAAAGAGCTAAAGGTGCAGGGGAGGCTCCAGGCTCGGAAGGACAAGAAGTTGAATCTTCAACGGATACAATAAATGCAGAGAAGAAACTTGAGGATCGTGAAAGACTTAAAAGACATGATCGTACTAATTCGGAAGCGAGAGAAGCGAGAGATTCCGTTCCAGCACTTGCAAGTTCTACTTCATCAATGGGACCACCCCCAAGAAGTGCAAGTTGGTCGAGGAATAAACAAGATGGATATGAGAGTACCGGGTGGAGTGATAGAGATTGGGTTGATAGTGCAGACGATAGTGAAGAGGACGAGAACAAACCAACTGCTTCTGGGTGGAACTGGACAGAGAAAATTGTCGGCAAAGGTTCAAATGCATATCGAAGTCAAAGTACTAGTCCTAAGGAAAAAGGAACTGATAAAAAGGAAATTGCCAAGTTCCTAGGCAAAGAACCTCTGGTCGCGAGTCCTGACGCGATTGAACCAGTAGATAAAGAATTAGGACGAGCTGGAGTGAGCAGTGGAGATTCTGCTCTCCCGGTTCTTGCTAAAGATATAGCTGGAATGGGTATTGGACTAGATGGAGCAAGTGCAGGAGGGTCCGAAGTAATACCTAACCATGATCTTATGCCAGCAGCCAAGGAGAATTAATGTTCATTGACGAAACAGGATTGGAATGCATTTTATTCTGGGGATATGATGTAATTGCATAGCCATGGAGTTTTCATTTTGTTAGATAGCATGGATATATGTCTTCAACATAAGAGATACATATTCGCACTGAGTTTCTGAAGGACTTTTGCCTTTGCGTCCACTTGTTACCTTTCTTATTGTGAATTCATGATTGAGTTTGCGAGTGACACCTGTCTGATTGTTTCCTGGCTCGACAAATGCATTATGCATACATGAGCTTCTGAAGCTTGATTAATACGCAACGAAAATTCTAGTTTACATTCAAATCCCAATGCACTACCAAATCTGCAAAGTGTGTACAGTAAAATTAGATTTTCAAATTCGACATGCACAAAACGCTGTTGTCAGTTCATGTGTAAACCTGATCTTCACCCAATCTTCACATCCCCCAATATGATTTGCCTCACCTTTCGTATTTATCCATTTACCCCCTCTTCTTTACCAACTTCCATTTACTTCTTCTACGTCTACTCCAATAAGTGAGTGAATGTGCACTTCGAATTAGACAGAGAATTTGTTACACGACTGCTGAGATACCTTGGAGATCAAGGAAAGACCTGAACTCCAGGGATAATGCAATTATTAGTACGATATCCCAACTGCGACCAGATTTTAACACGGAATCCAATTTCACGTTGACGAAACTGTAACTGATTTGAATACTCCTATTAAAAATTCCAAGTTCAAGGTGCCAGATAAAAGTAAGTCATTTCCAGTAATTCTATATACATTAAGCTAAATCCACCCTTGGGCGAAGAAGAAAATTATTCGTAAAAATGGTATAGATCGTTGATCGTTGATCGTTATATAGTCGTTATTGAACTCCATATCCGCCAGCCGGGTATTGATCCGAGTTATTGCTCCATATAAACGATATAGCCATGGCCATATCTCCCAGCCGCCGTTCCTTTCCACCCGTGTCCGTACCCCTTTTATCCAATCAATCATCCATTCATCCATCCATCCAAGCCTCTCATAGGTCTGTAGTCATTGTGTTATCCATCTCGAGTTTCGTAAGAATAGGGTTGTAGTCAAGCGTAACCCTCTCTTTCATCCTAGCTTATGTATCCGTTTACCTAAACCACTCTTTCTCTAGGTGACAAAATCAAATCAAGATACGGGTTCCGCAGGTGGGGCACCAGCAGCAACATGATTTCTCCAAGCATCTACTCTGTTCCTTCCACTACCAAGCCCAGCAAGTATTGACGACTTAGTTTTCTTCTCCTTTTCTTTTTCTTTTTCTGGTTTTGATGCAGAGCTAGAGACTCTGGAAGGCGTAGCAGAAGCTCTCGAAGCTGGTGCGTGGATAGCTGCTTCAGCCGCATAATCAGTTCTTGTTCTTCTCGGAACAACAATATCTGACGCTCTTCGTGTATGACCAGTGCCTCTTGCAGTGTCCCGAGTGGTATGTCTTCTAACAAGACCCGGTGCCGCAGGTGGCTCAGGTGCAGGAGCTGGAGCAACTATTGGGTAACGATCAGTCATTTCACCACCAGCTGGATTTTCTGCAGCCACTCCTCGTGGTCTTAAAAATCCTGGAAGAAAATTTGTAACTCCAAGCCCAAAGTTCATAACTCCACCAGGCTGGGCTAGGACATCGCTAGCTTCGCGTATGTAGTCTTGATTCATGAAATGGTTTGCGCCATTGCCGACCCCCTGAACCTCGCCTATTCCACCATTATAGTTTGCATCGCGTTCATTCGTTGGCATTCCATCCGTACCCCAGTTTTGAAGCTGTCGAGCTAGTCTTTCATCTTCTCGTTCTTGACGACGTCTTTGATCGAGCTCTTCATTGTAATTGGCAGGTGGTTGTCTTCTCGCTCTGTCTCGAGCATTTCTTGGAGGTGCTACTGGATTTCTGACGGGAGTTTCCTGAACTGGAACGGGTTGAGGAATTTGCATGTCATCCAGCCTATCATTCTCAGTTGTTTCATAATTGAACCATGGGCAATTGCATGTCTTCCATTCCAACCCACAGATCATACAAAATTGTGCTGTACAGTGACTTTGAAGACAATATACGTTAGTTTCTTGACCATTCTAGCTTGGCACAAATTCTCCACTTACCAAGTCATATGGTTACACCCCTCCTTCAACTCTACCATAGTCCTACAACTGTAACAACGTTGCCATCCAGCTTGTTTTGCTGTTTCAAGCAATTTGTTTGTTTCCTCGTCTTTAGGGCATTCTTTCGATCCATGCCATTTACCATTACACAATGCGCAGACTTTTGTCTTACATCTCCCGCAGGTTCCGTATTTTTTTCCGTTCTCCTTGTGAATATTTTCGGGTTTGATCCATTCACCACACTTCTTCGCGGGACAGTATATTCGATTTTTCGTGGAATATTCCTGATATTTCTTATTCCAAAGTTTCTTGAAAGGTACATCGAATAGCTTTTCGACATGTTTCAATGGAATATGTTCTGCTGTGCAACATTTTGGTGGCATATGTGCTGGATCCTTAACAGACAGTCGGAATATCCGTTTGAGGCAAGAATGACACATTCGATGGCCACATCGTAGTTTGGCACATTTGGATTTTGGAATGTCATCGGATAGACAGGTTAGACATTCGACACTGTAATGATTAGGTTACTACTTTTGCGCATCGGTTTTATGGAATGACTTACAGCTTTTCAGGCTCGGGAGGTGGGGGAGGAGGAGGGGGTGGTCCGGATGAGAAGAAACTTCCGAGAAAACTACCACGGCGTTGTGATGTTTGTGAAGTGGTTGTATTTGCGACAGATGCGGGTGGTTTTGGCACTGTTGTATTACTCCTCCTCAGTATTGGCGCAGGTTCCGTGGTAATCCGAGTCGTTGCACTCCTACATACAAATGTAGTTAGTAATTAAACCCCAATATAAAATGCGCACAGCGAAGATACATGCCTTGACAATGGAGGGCGTGATACGGAATCACCGGCAGTGATTTTAGTTCTACGCGACGCAGTTTTCGACCCTGAGATTCCTAAATCTGCGGAGCCCTTTGTAGGCGAATTTTCTTTATCCTCTTTCTTCACCCTCCTGGTTGAACTTGGCCTTTTTGGTTGCTCCGGAACCACAGCCTTCGTTCTCTTCTTCGACTTTGAATCCGTAGGTTCTACTGGGGAATTATCATCGTCTTCGGAATCACTACTAGACTCATCCTCTTCGTCCCGCCGTCTCCTTTCCGTTTTAGTCGCCTCGCGAGGCTTGTTTTTACTTCCACCCTCCTTCTCCCTCTGCCTCTCCCTTGGGGCAGCATAAACATAATCACCCCCCGCTTTCTCCTCCCTCTCAGTTGTTTTTGATCGCGAATGATGTCCAGCCCCGTGTTCTGAAGTATGATGTCGTCTTCTTCTTCTATGACTCGATGATGATTTTGTCGCATCAACTGTCGTACTTGAGTCCGCAGGCATCTTCTCAGTTGCTGCTGCACTGTTACGGGTCGATCGATTTGCTGAATTCCCCTCGAGTCTTTCTAGACGGATTCTGCGGACTTCAGAAACATCAGGCTCAACTGATGTAACTCCGTCCTTTCCTTCATGTCGACTTGATCGTGATTTATGAACTTTGCCATCTTCTAATTCGCCATCTCGAAATTTTGGCTTGCGCCTTACTTCATTCCAACCTGCCATTCGAACTTTCTAACCTCAATAGCCTCAAAATGAATTGGGCATTTGAGCCTATGGAATTATCTTTACAATGCGGTGGGTGGAATAAAACGATGGGCGAGACAATTCAACGGTGAACATCTGGTGGTATGGGATAGGGTAATCCTTCTGCGGATGATGTGATTGATTGGGCACAATTTGATAATTTGCTGACAGGCTTTTTGCATATGCAACGCTGAAAATGGGGCTGGAAACTCTTTTGTGCGGCTACGCAAGCCAAAATTGGTGTGAATGATTATTTCTTATTGGATTTTGATTCTCGAATGTTTGATCGTCGCAATTATTAAGTCTGCTGAAGACGGCGAAGATGGCAAAAACAAATAAAATCTTGCTGGGTATGGACCCTTATGAAGAAGATCTTTTCGTAGGTACTGTGCTGTGCTACGTATTCCCTCGACTCCGTACCTGGGGAGCGGGAGGGGGGAATGAGTATGAAGAACTAGATATGGAGAATATGTATTTGTAATGCTTGTACTGCAAATGAATTTGGAGATATAGAGGAAGATATCACAGGATTTGATCGAGTCAATACTCGGCCAAACAACTGCAGTAGTTGCTTGTACTCAGTATTGATCCGATGATAAGTTAGACTTCATTTTGGCGGTGTTTCTGTTAAGGTTATCGTTGTTATCGTTGATAGCCGCAAAGCTAGCACGGTCGCTCGCTCGCACAGTAGATGGAGATGGAAAATGGAAAATGGCACGGCCGGCAAGGGAAAACTCTTTTTCTTTTGTAAAACTACTTTGTAGGATTACAAGTTTTCCATAAAATGTACATTGCTAATTCATTCGTTTTGTTGTGCTTGCTATATATACCTAGTAGCCAACAAGTCTAATGACAACAAAAAGCCCCCCTTTCTACAATGATTGCAAGTATCAATCATCACCAGAGAAGAAGATAGGAAGAAGGGATCTGGACAGGTATCGTGGATGCAGAGATTATTGGCTCACCATTCGCCAAGGAGCTCTAATTTGTATCTACTGCATGACATGTTGTCATCTCTCTACTCTCTGCCATTCAAGCTACAGTAAAAGGGTTCGGGTTTCTCACATGGCAAGTGCTCGTGTTGATGATTTTCTATCGATCCTGTGAGCCTGTTTAGCACGTATCCATGAAGAGCCCCATAAATGATGAATGCCGGCAGAGATCCACTTTGGAATCTCATTTTTGCGTTCAACCATCAACGATAATGTGTACATTATGAATTGTGCCAAAAGAGCCACCCAGAGAAGGGTTGTCTTTATTTCAAAAGGGACCATGCAATGCGGTGCTGGCCTCATTCTAACTGTCGCCTACGTGGATATGCAGAATGTCGAGATGGGTTGAGGCCAGGTCGCGTTGCGGAACGGTTGGATTGCAGCGTCTACCAGATTTCGACGACTTATTGAGAAAAAGTACATACACTTCTTTGAGAAAAGGGCCTGACAAAATGTCAGATTATCAAGCATCATAACTTGGCATCTTTTGGACTCCAAGTAGGGCGAAAGCTTTCAATCATTGGTTTGTCCTCATACCACCGCCAATCGTTGGTTCTACTCTAAGGCTATCTTGCCACTCTGAATCTACCATATCTGGCCCTGCTTTCCCAAAGTACTAGGCCCTCCGTGATCACATCATTCATCCAAGTATGGATTTATTATTCAGGGTCAAAAGAGTCGCAATTCAAAGCCAGAAAATGCGGTAACTACTTCGAAAAGGAGAATCTGTTTGTCTGCTGATTTAAGAGGTTCATACAACTGTTATATGGCCGAAGTACTTTCTTTACCTAGTGGCAATAGCATTCTGTGCAAACGCAATCGCTTGATTCGAAGAATGTCGTGAAATCCCGCCGGATGCCAAAAGGATACTGCTGCACCTTTCAGTCACACGGTTAGCCCTAGTCATCATCTATACTTCAACTTACCTAGAGATGAGTGAATCTATTCGCAAGGTCGTTTGTACTTCATCCAATAAGACATTTAATACCTAGATCCATTTTCTTGCCGTCTGAAGTGTGCTTGTGGATATTCTTCGGCAATGCCTGTTGGCCACCGCGATTCCTCATGCATTGATTCATTAGTTTTTCACACTTTCTTGGAAAGTATTCCGAAGCACCTTACAATGATATCTGCCTAAGGCAGCTAAGAGCTTGATACAGTCTCATCCTAAACTTTAAGGAAATGCGTGTCCCACTCTCAGCAAATTCAACATCCATGACTTATCATCGATGACCTTTTTGGTATTTCGATAACTTGAGCAGTTTATGCCCATGATCATACTTGCAGCTTGCTGTGTTAGAGCCTGCAGATCCACTTCCCCACGAATCCTCAACCATCCAAAGGCCATCCGCGTATCCGATCACATGTATTTTACACAACAAGTTTTATAAATATCAAATAAGTGTATCCACGACTCAACTCTTCTTTATCTTCTTCTTCAATATTTTTATCATGGGAGACGAAAAATATGATAGAAATGCCTTAGTCAATAGGAAATTGCCTCAAATGCAGCTAGCAAATGGCTTGAGCAACTCAGCGCCTCCCTCAATTGATAGTGAAAAGAATCCTGCTATCAATAGATTTGCGGTTAGAGGGAATGCGATCTGTATTATCCCCCTCCCAATCATCATTGACAACACTTATATAATGGCCCAATCTAGTCACAGGAGGAGCAGGCACTCTAGCTTTACAAGGAGCTCGTGCCCTTCTCGAACACGGCCTTGGTGGATTAGCTCTATATGATGTCAATCCAAAAGACGATCATCCTGGCATATCCGCATTGAGGGCAGACTTTCCTAGTGCAAAGATCCTATTGAAACAAGTTGATGTCACAGATGCGGAAATTCTGAACCAAGCTATCGACGAGACAGCATCAACCTTAGGAGGCATTAATATATTGTGTTGCTACGCAGGTGCTGTGGGATGTGTGCATGCGCTCGATATAAGTGTCGAGGAGTGGGGACGCACTTTGGAGATCAATACAACTGGGACATTTCTATGTGCACAAGCTGTTGCCAAGTATGTTTCTGTGTCGGCTTCAAGGTGGTAATACTAATTTCGAATTTAGGAAAATGGTTGATCAAAAGACTGGTGGTTCCATTGTGTTCATTGCATGTTTGTCTCCACAATTTTCAAATGGTCAATTAACGACTGAGTGTACACTAACAAGGATTCTAGCGATCTCTGGTCACACTGTCAACTATCCTCAACCTCAAATCGCTTACAATGTTTCCAAATCTTCTCTACTTCATATGAAATCTTGTCTTGCCACAGAGTGGTCTCGATATGGTATCCGTACGAATACCATATCTCCTGGTTACATGGACACTATTCTCAATGAAGGCGATGGATTAGAAGAGGCAAGAAATATTTGGACTTCTAGAAATCCAATTGGTAGGATGGGAAATCCAGAAGAATTGAGTGGAGCTTTGGTACTATTATGTAGTGGAGCGGGAAGTTATATTACTGGAGCTGATCTGATTGTTGATGGTAAGTTTGATGGCCATGACGGGAGATTTGTGGAAGATATACTGATTAATTGTTAGGAGGTCAAACTATCTTTTGAACGATTAAGAGGATGCTGGAAGGTCACACCGAGAAGACAGTGTAGCAACATGGACTTCACCGATTACGTCACTGAGCATTCTATCAGATTGTCGAATTTCATATTGTCATTTTGTCCCGCTCGAGAAATTAAATTGTTATATTATGCAGTGTAGGTCATTTCTTGTAGTAAAGGCAGTGCCTCTGCGCGACTACCTCCTTGGAGCATGTTCCCAGTGTCATAATTGCCGGAGGCATCTGACGAATGTGTATTTAAGTGCGCAATTGAATTCATGATCGATTTGCCAGACAATCAAGATAACCGATAATTACATCAATCGAGTCAAGACTCAGTAGCCCAAGGCTACCGAGGAATCTTCGTCAGACGGTGAGCTTAATGAACAAAGAAAGTGAGACGTTGGGAACTCCACTACTGATAACAGATCATACTCCATTGTACCCTATCTTCGAAACTCTCTATGTAAATGCTTACTACCAAAGGCCCTTCGCAAAACGCCGTCCTCGAAAAACCAATTAGTGATGGCTAGATCGAGGATTGGACAACTGTCAGAGACACAAAGTACATAGGGCTTCTTGCCGTGGTCCCTCCCTCCGAAGTTATACTAGAATACGAGCGCAAAATGGAAGGCGAACGGGCAAACGAAAACGGAAACCGAGAAGAAAATCTGTGGGAAAACCATACAATTAAGTTAATGAAATAATACTAAAAGACCGGTCTACAAGGATCATAAGGAAGCAGCGTACGGGAAGACTTCTGCACAGATTTGAGGTCTTTTTAGGTCTGCAATTTTTCCCTCGATACTAGCAGTCTAGCACTAGCAGACAAACTCCTGAGAAGACGAGGAAATATAACTAAGCTTGTTTGTTATATATCACTCAGGTCTCCAGCACTTGTCCCATGTTGGCCATCTTTTGCATCACCAGCTTGGACCTTGACTCTTGAGGTCAGATCCTACTGTATATATATATTGGCCTATCATTTCCACCGCGGCGACCTCAGTCGCGAGACAAAGGACATCCGCAGGTGCATAGATAACATAATAGAACATCAGAGCCGTTCTAGAGTTTGATACTAACCCCATGATTGTTCGATGGTCATGTAAGTTATCTGCCGATCAATATGACTGTTGAGGTTCTGCTTACTGCTTACATAATGCGGGGTAATGCTTAACCTTACTAACTTGACACCTGCTCTTCGTTTTCAATGAATGCGAAATAATTCGCGTCGCACATCCTGAGCTTAACAAATTGAGCCACAAAATTGAATATGCAGAACAATCATGACGCGAAAAGGACACTATCAGAGAGTTTGAGGTCGATTTTACAAGGTGGCATCAACGCCGGTGTTCCAGGTGTCTCCGCTGCGATCGCCACGTCCAAAGGCATTATATGGCGGGATTCTGCTGGTTTTGCGGTCTTGGAAAAGAATATCCCGATCAATGACTCGACTGTATTTGGGATCGGGAGTATCACCAAAGTATTCGTAGCGGTTGTCATCCTCCAACTCATTGAGGAAAGTCAACTAAATGTGTCGGACAAGATCAGTGAACATTTAGACCAGGATGATTTAGATGGCATCGGTAATGCAAATGATGCAACGATCGGTGGTTTACTAAGTCATACTGCTGGTATCGAAAGCTGAGAAGATGATATGAACTGGATCACTGAAGCGAGAGGTAAAAATTTGGGACAAGAAAGATACTTTACAGTATGTCAGACGGCTATCCAGACTTGAAACCGGTCGTTTCTCTTATTCCAACACAAATCATACACTTTTGGGTTTGATTGTTGAGAAAGTCACCGGCCACTTAGCAGAAAGCGAGATCCGCCGAAGAATACTCGATCCTCTGAATTTAATGGATACATTTCTGGAAGGGTTCGAAGAAGTTGGACCACGAAAGAAAAATGTACCAAATCGATATCATTATGCTACAGATATATTTCGCAATACTGCAGGAGTCTGTCCAAGTTTCTCCGAGTATAAGTGGAAGGGAATAGATCTTGTAAATGCAAGTGAGTCAAATCTATCAGTAGAATGGGTAGCTGATGGAATGATCTCCTCAACCTGTGACCTTCTCAAGTTTGCGATTTCTCTCCGGGATGGAAATTTGCTTAGTCCCTCATCTATGGATCTTCTCAAAACATGGCAACCCGCCACAGAGTCCACGGAAATTGGGCATGGCATCTTTAGATTCAGAGGTTCCCGTACACAGCAGAATTGGCTCGGGCACAATGGAAGCGTACTTGGATTCACAGCATCTCTTTGGTGGAATGAGCAAATTGATTGTGCTGTATGTGTTCTTGCGAATGTGGGAACTATGCATGCTGGAAAAGTTTCATCTAGTGCGCCACAAATTGCCTTCCAATATCAGTTCCTAGAAGTAGCTGAGAAGTTGACTAATATTGCGGTGAAGGATGAATAGACATCAACCTGGAGAGAAGTGTTAGCTCTTCAAATTTTACGAATGTCTCGAAATTTTCTGTCTGCTCCCAGAAATATCAACTCCGAAGCTTCTTCATGTATTACCCCAGGAGAGAAGCAAGATCAGGCTAGATCTCCTTTTGAATCGCATATTGGTAAAAGCAGGGATCAAAATGTTTAGTTCACCATTTTGGAGAATGGCTCACATCTCTTCCTAGTGAAGTCTAATCTCGACAATCGACAAAATTAGTCCACTTCTTTCTCTCGTCTTATTTTCCGTTTTTCCTTTCATGAAGAATGGTGTAACTGTCAATGTGACAGCATACGCGGGAATAGAAATGCAAAGTTGAAACTGTTACTTGGGAAGTTAAATAATCACCAAGAAGTTCCACTTGACGATTTGTATCTATGAAAGTTGAGCTCCAGGCTGCGGAGGATTTGTTATTCTACATGGCAAAAATAAGAAGCCGCCAAAGCCTTGAGAGAAATGGTTGGCTGTGAGTAATACAACTAAATTAGTATCCGGCATTGACCGCCGATTTGACGAACAAACTTGGCATTTCTCAGATCTCGGCTCTCCAAGTGGAGCGGAAACAAAGGCCAAGGCAATCTATCCACGTTTACGGATTTCTACCTACTCCACCATACGTCTATCTTTGATCGAAGTATGTCAGTATCGGGTTACAGCCGTAGAGCCGAGGTAGGCGGAATTGCCTGGCACACTAGTATTCCCCGCCCCCCACTATCCCCCAAAATTAATGCCCTCCGGAGTTACATTCGCACCGGTACCCACACTGCCACACAAGACACGGGTTTCATTCGGAGCGCTTTCCCAGATTTTAGGTGGAGCGGAGCTAACCCTTAGCAGAATCCAGACATGTTATCTTGGTGAGCGAGGCGAGCACTTATCGAATCAGACAAAGCATTCATTGAACTGGCTACCTATTGTTATAAACTTGGACTTTGATCAAGCAAGTACCCTCCTTACTCGTTATTCATTCCACATACATATCTCTTATACGCATCGCATCGTGCATCGATACTATTGACGTGCCCTCATATTTCATACTGGCATCTAAGACTTGGATGATCTAGAACTCATAATTATCTTGCCTGACGTGAACGTTTTTCTCAATCGTCGAAAAAAGCTTTCCACCTTCCCGTTAGAATACACTTTAAAAAAGCTTAGTTCCAAAGTCCTTGGAAATCCGCGCATTACAACTGTTCAACTGCGACCCCCATTTTACGGTAAGTTCGGATTCCGAAGCTTGTACCTCACAGCTTATCTCAAATTCTCTCCATGCTCCGGCAACAACAGCAGTTTAAAAAGTCATATGGTTTGTCCTCTCGCTCGCCACCCCGTTAGGTTGATTGGAGATCCATAAAAACCCGTAAGATGGAATAATTTTATACATGTTCTCCCCATATTTCCGATAGTCGGCAAACCACTTTGATCGTCGGTTACTTCTCCGCACGAGGCAAACCCTTTTCGTTTTAATGGAGAAGTGACGTTGTCCACGTATGTCCCTACGCGCATTAGTTGGAATTCTCTGTTCAAAACTCCTTTTCTGTGCCTCGACTTTCCAACCATTTATTCCAGTATCTTGAGTACAACGCGTTGGGCTGTATGTTGCTTGCAAGTCGCAAGAATGGAACGGAACAATGTGTGTGCCTGAGGAAAGCCGATTTACAATGGTGGAGCCCGGGGTGGAGCGCGGGGAAGTTTTACACAAGGAGTTAGCGTCGTTGGGGAAATCGAATTTCACATACAGTACGGGGTGCGGGGGTTTGATTTCTCAAAGAGGATAGTTTCTTTCGAAAACAAACAAACCGCTTTTGATTTGTGCGCATACAATTTCACATAAACTTAATTGTTTCTGATTGGTTTTGGTATGCATTACCGTCGAAGCTTCGTGTAGATAAATGCAGAAGCTACTGGGGGCGGGCGGACCGGGCGGTAGAGTTGTCTCATGAGGATACGATTTTACCACCAATAAGCATCTTTCTTGATATGCAAAGATCAACAGGATATAATATCCCGATTCCCCCAGTGTACCCAAGTACCTTCCCATTCCATACTTTGTATGATAACGAGCAATTTATTTTGTCAATCGCCATTGTTTATACGTGATAGGAAAGCTCTACTGTGCTCTTTCCGCACCTGAATTGAAGCTGCCGAGCTTCCGTGCTTCTGTCCATTTTGTTGAGCTTTGGGGAAAATACTTTGCAACGACGAAACAACACTGCAAAAACCACACTCAAGATGGCGACGACCGGAGCTGATGTAAATAGGGAGAAGGGCGATATTGAAAGCTTGAAGGCACATAACCTTGAACATGCAGAAGTCCTAGCTGATAAGGATGTTATGAACGATGCCTTCGAAGGAGAAAATCGAGAACATGAGATGGGTATGTGGGAGGCTGCGAAACAACATCCCATGGCTTGCTTTTGGGCATTTACCTTTTGTTTCACAATTGTGAGTTCCTTGGTTATTATGCGAATATCCCGCAGATTGTCTTCTAACACAACTTAGGTGATGGAATCGTTTGATATGTTCCTGAATGGCAATTTTGTCGCTCTCGCTGCTTTCCAAAGAACTTACGGCATCCGACAAGCTGATGGATCATTTGCTGTCGAAACAAAATGGCAAAGTGCACTTTTTCAGGCAGGTCAATGCGGCGCTTTTGTTGGTGTCTTCTTGGCTGGCCCTGTTACCAATCGGATCGGCTACCGTTGGACGACAATCCTTGGCTTGATCATGATGAATGCCACAATTTTTATCTCTTTCTTCGTAAGTCGCATGCTTGATTTCTTAATATTTGCAATGCTCAGTGAGCTAACAATGAACACAATTTAGGCCGACTCTCTCGCTATACTTACAATCGGTCAAGCTTTCGAAGGTGTCCCTTGGGGATTTTTCATTGCAAACGCTCCAGCATATGCAAGTGAAGTCGTACCTCTTTCACTTCGAGGTGCATGTACTGCTACTCTACAAATGTCTTGGTCTATTGGCAGTATCATCGTCGCCGCTGCCACTTATGGTTACAACAAGAAGGATAGTTCATGGGCTTGGAGGGCGCCCCTTGCCTTGCAATGGCTTTTCCCTGTGAGTACTGTGTTTGAGATTCTGAAGATATAAAGCTCATTTGTTCAGACACCACTCTTGATTCTTATCTTTTTCGCCCCAGAGTCACCTTGGTGGCTGATACGACGAGGTCGCAAGGAAGAAGCTCTTCGATCCATTACGCGTCTTGGTAATAAATCCGAAGGGTATGCTGAAGGTCAAATTGCCATGATGGAGCGCACCGTTGAGATCGAAAAGAAAATAGGAGGGGACCCTACTCTTCTTGACCTCTTCAGAGGTACTGATTTGAGACGAACGATTATTACTTGCTTGATCTACGCATCACAGAATTTTGCCGGAAATCTTATTGCCAATCAAGCTACCTTTTTCTTCGAGCGTAAGTGGATGATCTCTTTGAAATGTGGAATCATGTTTGGCTAATTTTAATGATGTGTTTAGAAGCCGGAATCTCCACAGACTTCTCTTTCAAGCTTAATTTGATCAACTCATGCCTTCAATTGGTTGCCAATGTAATTTCCTGGCCTCTTAGCGCCAGATTCGGTCGTCGGACCATCTATCTTTGGGGTACAGCCACCAACGTCACTCTCCTTTTCATTCTCGGTATCTGCGCCTCCATTCCACAGAATAACCAGACCAATTACGCTCAAGCATGCTTGGGAATAATTATTTCGTTCGTCTTCGCTGGAAGTCTCGGTCCAATCTCATACAGTATTATTGCTGAAACATCCTCTGTCCGTCTTCGTGCCTTGAGCACTGGTGTTGGTCGTGCTGCCTACTATGTTGCAGAAATTCCTATGATCTATCTTGCTTCACGAATGCTTAACTCAACCGGATGGAATCTCGCAGGAAAGTGCGGTTTTGTGTGGGGAAGCACCGCTGTCGTCTGTTGGTTCATGGCCTACTTCTTCCTCCCTGAGCTCAAGAATCGCTCTTACCGTGAAACCGACATTCTTTTCAACCGAAAAATTTCTGCAAGGAAATTCAAGTCGACTATCATTGATGTTAAGGATAACGACTAAGGCAGTGTTTATATACGATTAAAAGAGTAATATACCTTGTAATTAGAAATGGATGGGATTAGTAATTCATGTCCTGCCTCCCAAGTGGTAGTCAAGAACTTCAATATAAAATATAGAAATCAGATAGAACATAGAAACGAAACAGAGCATGCATTATTTTTAGTTGTCAATCTTTAAAGATATCTCAATCTGAGCGTATGTCAATTTCGTTTCCTAGAGCTTCTTCATTACGCATAAAGTTAAACTGGTCCTGGTCAGTATCGGGATACTGGCAATGCCGATGTACCTTCTCATGTATTATGTTATCGCGTCGTTTCGAGTATGTTACGTGATCTAATGTACAAAGAAGTTGTAGATTCCCGCCCAATAAATGTGTACAAAGAGAGTATCTGTCCCAAAATGCAAAGGTGGAAGTCTATCTTAGTTGAGAATATCCTGCATCGCACTCGGCAATCTCCTCGTTATCAAACGCTTTGCTCTTGAGCTTTATCTAAAGTCCGATGAAATTTACCTGAAATCTTACATGAAACAAAGATTGAGCAGTGGCTATGAAGGTAAACATCCTGTCAGTTTTCGGGAAACAATATTTTCTTTCTGAGTAGCATTATTGTGAAACAATAAGCATGATAGACTATGAGTCGAAGCAAATTGTAAAAGATCTGTCAGCACTAGGGCAAGGCATCTTAGTGAGTACGTAAAATATTACCGATATTTTCAGCCATGTCGATCAATTCCGTGCAGTAGAACCCTTGCGTTTCATGATAGGCAAGCAACTGTATACATTCAGTCAGGCAAGATCAAACCCGAGACAAATATCACAAGTATCTAGATCTCCTTTTTCCGGCGATTTTATTTAGATTTTCATCCTTGAGTATACCGCTACGTATGCAGAAGGCCTTCCAAGACGTCCTTGTAATTCATTCAATTGATTATGTTCTAAACTGTACGTTTCGCTCAGCTGATTTAAAAATTAATGCTTCCGCGTCGTCATACTTCCCCTGTCTGAAGTAACACATCTTCCTCATCATCATCAGCATATCTTCTAGATAGGGGGTTTGTTTAGCGATCTCCAATTTCTTTGGCTGAATACCTAATTGGCAAAGCTGGGCGAAGTCGAGGAATTACCTAAAACACTAAGACTGAACTTGGTGGAGCGCTTCATCAATCTGGAAAGGGCCAATTCACATAATTGTAGTACCCGAAGAATCCGTAAAGTGATGCAGATCTTATGAGTAGCTGGTTGACTTGGCTCGTCATCGAGAGGTTTGGCTGTAATTGATCTGCTTCCACATTCAACCCGTGTCGGTCAGAATCAATGCACCTTCCTTTAGTCAATCCAAATGAGGAGACATATCGCGCTATATATGTAAGCTCATTGAAGCTATGTCAAACTTTGAAGTATAAATGCTGGATTAATTCCAGCGTATCTTTTCCATGAACTCATCCACAAAGCATCTCAATCACCTTCTACACAGCTTAAAGAAACAAAATCTCATTTCGAAGAACCCAAAAAAATTAAAAATGCTCCTCACAAACATCAACACTGTCGCCGTAGTCCTCTGTGCTTTCTTCAGCACATCTTCTGCAACTCAGATCATTGATATCGTGAAGCACTCAACAACAAATTGCGGTGATTCAGGAGGACCAACCAGAAATTACAACTCCGGTGACTGTTATACTTTCTATGATACCGATCATGGTGTGGTTTTGAAGAGCATGCCACGAGGTTGCACTTGTAAGTGATTGACACTTTACATTACCGCCAGCATCACGTAACCGTTGACTGACTTATTTCTGATAGTGACTACCTATGCAGCCAAAGGCTGTGCTGGAGTAACCAGCCACTATGGTACAGACCGCCTTAATCAATGCATTTCTTTGCAGGGAAGATGGTCGATGAAGGTGGTCGGTTGTTAAGCTTCTGATGCGTTTTGGAAATGGAAGACTCGTCATGTCATACGGACAGTCTCCCAGAGCTGTTCAAAGTTGCACTAGAATGTTATATCTTTATATCGAAACTTTTCATTCATTGCCCGAAGTATTGTAGGAGACGTTGAGGAATTCTCGAGTTATCAGTGGTGGTTTTGGTTTTTGGCCCATTACAAGTTACTCTCATTAGTAGTTACGCTTTATAGCAATCACATTCGTTTGGCATACTTATCAACTCGATATTATTTCGATATCTGCTCAGAATTCAAAGCAGCAGTTGTGGGCGTCAACTGGGGCATGATCCTTAATGCGAGACATGCAAGCTGAAATGTTCCGGGGCGAAGGCTTCACCACCGAAATTTTTATGATACTCTTCAAGGATTGATACGCTCCGCAATTGCAAGAACTGAAGATAATCCTAGGAGTATCCTGCTACCTACGTTCTTTTAGTAGTAGGCTTCTACGAAAGCAATGTACTAGGTAGAGGAGAACACTTTTGCGATTAGTATATTCTTTCTTAATCAGAATATACTTGTTTCACGAGAAGAATCAACAGAATGAGAGATAACATCTATTTTTTACTAATTAATAAGATAATGTTTGAAATTCCCATTTATATTACTGAATAAGACAATAAAGAGTCTCTTCTACTTCTCTCAAATTTACGACTAATTGTATATATGCATTTTTTAAATACTTTTTTTAAAATCTCGATAAATTCACTTTTGAACATATGATCGTATAGTTCTGACTAATTAAAGTCCGAGTAAAATTCTGTGATTCTGTGTCTTAATTTGTTTAAATGTCAGAAAATGTGAGTTCTAATAGATTTTTTTAATAGCTGAGTTAACTCGTACTCACTGGCTTTCCCCCCTTTTCGATTAAATCAATGTGGAATCTCCATACTCAAGTTTCAGGAAAATGACAATCTTAAATGAAGTCACTAAAACTATATTCTCTTTGTAGATAGCCGCATTCAAAGGTCGATATTCAGAAGGGAGCCAAAGAAGTTTCCGCGTTTCTCCATTTGATCTTTGAGAAATCCAGTCTTTTGATACAAAGTATGGACCAACATTTGAAGATGTGTTTGAACTGAAATGGCCCTGGAGAGTTTGAGGTAATTCTCTTGTTGTTGTATCGTAGAGCTGGATCGTTGTGTCATCAGCGCTATCGTCTAGCGGAAAGGCTACTGAACTAAAGCAATCCTCAAAATTTGGGAGTAGTTAGCCTGTTGTTGTATTCCAAAATTGTAGCATGTTATTAGAAAACCAGAAAGCTACCACTTCGCCATTCGACAAAAAGGCAATCGAATTAATAACATTTGAATAACCTTCAAAGGTTTTCAATGATTTTCCTGTTGATATATCCCAGAGCCGAATTGTCTTGTCATAGGAACCGGAGATTATCGTTTCATTTTTTGGCGAAAAGGCTACCGATCTGATATAATTTGAATGACCCTCAAGAATTCGAAGCAACTCTCCTGTTGTTGTATCCCAAAGCCGGATTTTTTCATCACCAGAGCCAGAAGCTATTACTTCACTGTTCGGCGAAAAGGCTACCGATTTGACGTAATCTGAATGGCCCATATATATGTGAATTAATTCTCCTGTTGTTGCATTCCATAGCCGAATCGTTTTATCGTCAGCCCCTGAAGCTATCAATTTACCATCTGGCGAAAAAGCTACCGAAGTAACACAGTCTGAATGACCCTCAAGCGTCTGAAGTGATTTACCTGTTGTTGTATCCCAGAACCGGATTTTTTTATCATAAGAGCCAGAAGCTATCACTTCGTTATTTGGTGAAAAGACTATCGAACTAATATAATCCAAATGGCCTTCAAGTATTTGTAACAAATCGCCTGCTAGATCCCAGAGTCGAATTGTTCTATCGAAGGAGCCAGAAGCTATTACTTTGCTATCTGGAGAAAAAGCAACCGAAGTAACGCAATCCGAATGACTCTGAATTGTTTGAAGTAACTCGCCTGTTGTATCCCAGAACCGGACCGTTTTATCATAAGAGCCAGAAGCTATCACTTTATTGTTTGGTAAGAAGGCTACCGAACTAATATAATCCAAATAGCCTTCAAGGATTTGTAATGATTTGCCTGTCATATCCCAAAGCCGTATTGTTTTATCAAAGGACCCAGAAACTATTACTTTATTATCTGGAGAAAAGGCTACCGATCTAATATAATGCGAATGACCCTTAAGAGTTTGCAAATCAGCACTCCAATTTGATTGAGTCCTTGATATTTTACTGATTCAATTGGAAATAGAATCCTGAAATGTTTTTCGAACAATACTTTCTTCTGAAGTAAAGAGAAGGGCTGAGCAATAGATCTGAAGAGAGACCTGCTCAATTCCCAGCTTATTAAAAAGAATAAATCGAATTGCATTGTTTAAAAAGGAGGTAAATTCGGGATAGTTATTCAACTAAATCAATTAAATTAGTAAAAGTATTTCGAATTATTTGACTAGAACTCACATTAGTAATAGCTTATAAGCTCCGGATTATAAAAACACCTTCAGATACTTTTCTTAATAAACTTAATACTTCAAGCTAATTAAGAAAGTGATTCTTCAAGAATATGTATATTCGATTATTGTTTGTTACATAAGCGCTGCTCTGTTTAAGATGATAAGTTTAATATAAATATATATAGCGAACATTTGCTGGCAGAAACTTATTAATTATTGTAGTATCAATGTTTATATGAGTAGCTTCGGGTATATTTAGGTTGTAAATGTTTTTTCTTAAACAGCTTTTGGAAGATAAGAGTTCTAGATATCTATTAGCGATAGTTCCGTGAATTGCTTTCTCATCCACCTAGAAAGGATAGGTTCCACGCTTAACTAAACCAATAAGAAAATCACGAAATAAAATATGGAATATTCTAACAAGGGACTCAATAGAAGTTAGTATATTCATAATTGAGTATAAAGAATTAAGTCTGTCATATATATTCGATTTTTAAAAACTGAAAAGTTTGATTAGAGAATTTATTGAAAAAGGCTCAGCTAAAAGCATAACGTGGTTTATCAGTGGGTCGGCCATATCAATGGATCGGCCACTTTTACCTCGAATTATTATTCTAAAGCTATATTATTCAATAGCAATTAAATCAATTGATTAAAACTATAAAGATTTTAATAATCTAGGATCTATTACATTATTTTGATAAGTCCTTACATTATACCCAGTCTTTTTGCATTTATTACAACATCGACTAGAAGATACTTCCTTATTAGAATTCCCCTCTTTTTGATGTTTGTCGTGTTGAATCTGAATATCAACCTCTTACTAAAATAATATATCTTCAGTTTTTTGTCCAATAAGTACTTCTTCATTACATAATTGAATCTTTTTAACACGTCGACATTTGCTTAATACCTCATTTGCCTTTTGAAGCATACAATTCTTTATATTTAAAAGTGTATTCTCATAAGCTAATCTCTCTGTACCTTTAACTAAAGCTAATATAGTTTCAAATATAAATATAGGAGAGCTTGATTGATAACAAGCTATTTGAGATTTCACTAGAGTTGATTGTGAAAAAGCTTCAATTGGATTATAAAGTATTTGAGAAATCCAAGTATTTGAATTAATGGATGAAGGGGTAAGCGTACAAATTCGAATATCCAATTTCGAGAGTATAGTTTAAGGATCGAATGGTATTAAACCTGCTTCTCGAAAATCAGCTTTTATATTCTGAGCTGTAATTGATTGTTGATATGCAGCTTTAAAAGCTATAAGGAATTCAACCTTAGTGATATGATTGATGTGAGCTTTAATAAATCCATCAATTTGATAACTATATGCTTGTTTCAATACACCAAAACAGTCAATATTAAACGGTTGAGTTAAATGATTTGAATGTAGTGGTAGCTTGATTGTTATAATATTATTTGATTTATAATATGATTGA
The DNA here is from genome assembly GCA_014898285.1 of Botrytis aclada. NCBI lineage: Eukaryota > Fungi > Ascomycota > Leotiomycetes > Helotiales > Sclerotiniaceae > Botrytis > Botrytis aclada. The sequence goes on along the minus strand of RCSV01000001.1, from coordinate 49,002 downwards.
AAAGATATTGATTCGTGATTTTTGTATTCATTTAATATTAGTATTCGATATTTGCTCTTTATTTGATGAATTATATACTTATCTGTCACGCAATATCACGTGCTACACACGTGCCCCGATCATCGAGATCGGCCTTTATGATCGATCTCAATTACATTATCACTATATTAGCTACTCCATTTATTATATAGTCTACTAGGATAATAATCTTTCTCAAATAAGTGTCTACATCGCTTATTTTGGGTATATATAGAGGACACTGATTATTACAATCAATCCTCAAGTTAATCTAGTCTATTAATCCTTTATTCTATTATCTCTCTATCAACGGTGACTACTGATGTAGCTATCCTCCGTGATATTATCAAAATGCTTTAGCTATTCTAGTTCTGTTTTATTATTTGTTTATTCATTAAAAGTAGTTTTGATAGTCTAATCTACAGGAAAACTGTTTTTTATATACCAATTAGAAAGGTAATATTATTTTTACACAATTAAGAATAGTAGTATAGTTTTCTCCTTTCCATTACCACATATAATTGCTGTAGTCTATTCTTTATTGCCTGATTGTATTGCCTTGCTTTTGCTATTTTGTTCAGCACTAGTTATTACTATTCCGGAATATATTATATTTATCATAAAGTTAGTTTCATTGAAGTTGTAGAAATCACAATCGAGAATATTATATTTTGCTTATATATTCGAAACTAGATAAAATCAATCTTTAATAAGCTTGAGATTTTTGTAAAAAGCTTTTTGAAAATCATAAATGTAATTAAAATATATTTTTAATTTTATATATATTACGGAGGATAGCTATATCAATAATCATCTTTGATAGAGAGATAATAGGATAAAGGATTAATAGATTAGATTTATTTGAGAATTGATTGTAATGATTAGTGTCCTTTATATATACCCAGAATAAACAATATAGATACTTATTTAAAAAAGATTATTATTCTAATAAACTATATAATAAATGAAATAGCTAATATAGTGATAATGTAATTGAAATCGATTATAGAGATCGATCTCGATAATCGGAGTACATATATAACACATAATATTATATAATACACCCCCCAGATCAAGATAATTTCAATCTATCTAAGAACAAAAAAAAGTTTTTTAATTTTTAGATAACAAATACTGCAAATAGCGATATATCCACTTATATAGTATACATAAATGATTTCTTTGCCGAATATATAAATTTTGTAAACAAAGGAATGAAAAATAATATAAAAACAAGGAAATGCACTGGATAAACTGAATAGTTACACTTCTGATACACATATACATATAAATCATCGAATTAATGATCTAATATTTTAGGAGTATACATAAATAAACAATTAGAAATGATTCGATAGATTAAAGGTGTTATAAACACACTGAATCTGTAAATTGATTCAAGCGTATTATACACATAATGATTCTTTAATAGAAATGTATAGAATCAGAATATTTGAAAACTCTAAAGTTTTTTGAAGTATTCATTGATTGATTATAATAATAAGAATAAAATGATTCCTATTCTTTTTAAGTTCTAATTCTACATAATTTCAATTAAAGTTTTCATTATATTTCCTTTTATTAAAAAAAGATTTTCTAAATGGATTATTCTTTCACCACTAAATATATATCTCTACCTCGATTACAAATTTCTTCGATTTATTTTTATTGATATAAAATAATTGATACAATTCAATCTTTATATTATACTAACCCTGTGCTTTTCATACAGCAAAACATTGTTTCTCCCTCTTCTATTTGCTTATTCGCTGAGATTAATACTAACGCTTTAAGTTTTCCTTACGAATTTCATTTTCTATCAATATCTCTTTTTGTTTGGAGTTATTTTCCTGGGAAGGATAATAGGAGTCCTTCAAAAAGTGCATTTAGTTTTGACGCATTTGTTGAATCTGATGATATTCTAAAGAAGGTTAGTCCATCATCCTTTCGTGGCCGTATTGATCAGAGAAGTTGTATTGTCATTACTGTTGCTAAGCGAGCAAATCCTCTTATATAAGCTTCTGATAACCAAGAAGGGATTGTTATCTCGGATAACAATTCTTCTTTAAATGAATCACCTTTCTCTTCTTCTTCTGTTTTGGATTCCAGATCAAAGGAATCAAAAATATCGAATCGAAAGGGTTGTTCTAAAAACAAAATTTGAGATACAAAAGATTAAGGTGATTAATACGCAATCCCGTATATTGAATGTATTCAATCTCTCTTATCTAATTGTCATAAAGATTATAGAAAATGTTTCAAACGCAAAGGTTCTTTTTTTTCTCAGTGTTGAAAATGTTTCACACATACCTATACCACATTGCCAATCTTTTTAAAATCTTTAGCAAAAAGGTTAATTGAGCTTTCGGATTCGAATTTTGTGGTTTTATTAGATCAAATAAATTTCTTAAGAGTCTTGATCAATTATCTAACTAAGCTAATGATTATTTTGATAGAAAATTATTCCCAATACGAAGTCGGCTTGTATTGTGATAACTGTAATATTAGCAATACAAAAAGAAAATAATGAATTTCTTGATTTGAATTTATTAAATTCATTAGATTCTATTTCTAATACATCTTTTTCATTATCAATATATATTACCTCCCCTCAATCAGCACGATTATTCAGGATTTCTCTTCGATTGAATCGATCAATTCGATCAGTGATTATATTTCCCTTTCCAATTAAAAATCAGAAATCTTTTTTTTCCTCATCATCTGTTACAAAACAACTAAAGATTTTCAATAAGCCTATAGCTTCTGGATTTGTTTTTAACAAGGCGCATAGAAAGGTTATATTGAAGGGTAAAAAGAAAAGAAAGGTTTAGTTCAATTTGGATATTGGTGCTAACAAGGATGATGAGGAGATAAGGGATCAATTTTCTTTTCCTTGAGATCCTGATAATAATAAAAAGTGTGAAACGTTCAAGAGAATATCCATTGATAATATTATTGAAAAAAAGAAGAGGAAGGCCAAGATTTTGCGGGTTGATATTGAGTATATTGAAAAGAGGAAGACTTTCAAAGGAAAATTAATTAAATGATCTTGATGATCCTATCTTTAACATCTTAGAGATTTAGTAGTGATATAAAATGATTGAACTTTTGATGAGATAAATTCTTCATAAGTCTATCTACTGTCATTTCAGCTATTAGGAAATAAATGAGATAAAAGTTTCCTTTTGTATATTCTTGTTTTAACCATATATTCTAAATATCGATATATCTTAGTTTAGTAGTGATCCTTTTGTTCTCGTTTATTACTAATCTAATAATTTATTAATTGTTGCAAAATATAATGATTGATAGTTTGATAAAAAGATTGATCTCCTTAAGGAATCGAAGAGTTGCAAGGGTTTTTTTTAATATATATTTTATATTTAGTAATTCAGTTTTAGTAATAGAAATAATTATTATATCTTATCTCGAAGCTTTTTAGACTATTGGTCCTCCAAATAATAAAATAATGTAATCTTGTAATGATCATCGAGTTTCTGAGTCGTTTGTAAAAAATGTATTTAAAAACGATAGAAGTTGAGGGATTTGATTTTTATTATATTCAATAACATAATACCTTGTATTCTAAAGGTATTGAATGTAGTAATCAATTGCTTTTATATGATTTGAAGATGGGTTAATAAGAAAATGATTAAACTAAAATGTGGCAAATATAATATTGATCCTTATAATGATTGCAATATATAATATAGATTCTATCTTTTCCTAATATATTCATATAAATATAATATTTACTTTATTATTATTTTTTACAAATGTTATAAAGAGTAGTAGAGTGTTTGTATTATTTTGATTGAGATTAAACTTTATTACAATCTTCTCAATGTATATATTATGTGCTAGCTATAATCTCCCCGTTTTTCGATTACAAATAATACAAATGCTTAGAAATTATTCTGTATCATTTAGATTACAAAGTTTGTAGGTAGTTTTGATATTAGAGATAATGTGATCAACTATTATCAAATTCTTTTTGTAATAAATAACCTGTATATTATCTACAAAGAATAAGATTAAGACTGTCTATTCTGGGTTTATAAAAAGACAGGGTTCCTTTTTGTATTAAATGAAACCAAGATTTTTCAATGTGGTACTGAAGTTCTTGAATCAAATCGCTAAGGAATTACAAAGACTATATAGAGTGCGATCAAGTATTATATATTTGTTTGGTTCCTTGAATCCATCTAACAAATAGTAAATTATTGGTATACCTAATAAATTTCTATAAATATTGATAAATGTATTTATTATATTAAATTGCTTAATTTCCAAATCGTATTTTGTGATTAGTATTATAACGATTCTAAATAATTGTTTAGTGAGAATTGTAGTATAAGTAGATTCAATGGTATCTTTTGATTGAAGATCCCTTTGTATTATTAATCTTGTTCTATATCTAGATAAGAAATCTTATTTATTATATTTGTATGTAAATATCTATTGTAATAGGATAGAAGCAATTGAAATATCCTCTATATTTATTTTATATCAGGTTTTTCTCTTCTTCAGGTTATTGATTTCAATTTCGTATTTATACTTGAATCAAAATCCTAGGAAATGATTCTTAAATTGATAATAACGTTTAGATGGTAATAATAAATCTAAGAGATAAATTTTTGGTAATATCTCTCGTTAATTCTTATTTAGAGTAATAGGAGGATCGGGTTTTATTCGAACAGCTATAGCGATTATACTGTAAATAGTAATATAAGAGTTATTGTTCTCCTCTTATTCCATAATTGGGTAGCTAGGTTAAAATGTTTTATAGAAATCTTTTAATCTATTATCGCCTTGATTAAATAGGCTTGCAATAATCATACTAATAAATATATAGTTTATTAATATCCCTGATTTTTGTTTCAAAAGATTTTGCCATCTAGTTAAATGATTATAATTAACTGGAAGCAGAGTATTGAGAGTAAAAAGATCGAAGTCGAATATTTGATATTCTGATGGATTGAGAATTGGTTATGGAATTTCGATCTTCATAACTCTTTATCGTTTGGGTGATTGTTTATAAAGATTAGTTTCGTTTTTAATAAATGGATCAAATACTCTTTTCTTAAAAATAAATAACCAAACTAATAATATATCCTCTATTACACAAAATTTTAAAGAAAACAGATTTTCTGTAAATACATCTTCAATTAATCTTGGCATAGGGATGAGATCCTTTTTAGGTATGCTATCCTTATTTATCAAAGAATTTGTATAATTATTAATGGGCAGAGATTTTGGATTATTTTTGTATTTTGTGTGTAGAATATTGGTAATAAGTTCAATAAGTTTATAATTCATATTTTCTGGAATAATAAGTGATTCTTTAATATCTATTGGATTGTTTGAAATAAAACGATTGATATCCAAGAGTTACAAATTATTTGGTTGTTCTTGAAATGAAATATCTAAATCTTGGGCCGCTGGAGATTGCAGATCCTTTGATAATATAACCCTTTTATAATTTATAAACATATTTCCACCTTTTAGATGTATTCCTAAATCCTATTCATTTATAAATATATTTGTAATGTATATAATAATATTAGATAAAAAAGTTGCTATAACATAATTTGAAATAATCTTATCATATTTTTTTTTTGAAAGAGTACTATCAATATCAATCGGGATTGGAATATTAAATTCTTTAGAGAGTTCTTGCAATTTCTATTTTGATAATATATCAACAATCTTATTAAAAGTGTTAGTTTTATATATATGATTTTCATTAAATATAACATTGCAAATAATAATAACTCTCTTAAGCTTTGGAATCTATATACAAAAGATCAATGATTCTATAATATATTTAACAAAATATCTAATATAAACTTTAGAGTTAATCTTATAAAATTTCCTATTAATTCTAAGTTTTCTTTTTTTATTCAATAAGTAAGTTCGATATTTGTATCGATATATATCATTTCAATTTGGTTAGAGATTGCAAATTAAATAATTAGTAACTGATAATATAAAATAATAATAATAATCTTGGAACCACATATCCAACACCTCATTTGAAGACTTGAAAGAGCGGACTTTACAAAAACTGATATTATATAGGTAAATAATTGCTTATATAATTTCTACCTACATATAATCAGAAAGTCCTAAAGAAATATACATTTTGATCTACTTTGTTATAATTTCTTACCCTACTCGTTCTGATCCTTTATTTGTTTTGTATATATTGAATAAAAATAACTCTAATTCTATACCTTCTTGAACTATCCATTTTTCGAATGTGATATCTTTCATAATGCCTATTACAAAGGTATTATTATCTTACTTAATGCATACAACAAACAGGCCATATTTTCGTAATACCCAAACAAGAAATTCTTGAATAGTCTTATAGACTTTAAAATGAGATTTTTGATAAAAAAGGAAAATGAATATTTTTTTATTAAACATTTCCTTGATTACTAGAAGCTACAAAGCTTTTGTGTATTCTTTTGTAAAATCGAAAAGATTTTATTGAACTTTATAGAAAGAATATAATGGTTGATATTCACTAGGCGATTGTGAAATAATCTATTTTGTATAAATGTAGGTATAATCAATATATTCCAATTTAATTATTCTTTTTATTTTGATATTTTTTGTAAAAAAGATCAAATGTTCTAATACTTCTTTTTTTAAATATCCTAATCTTTTATATCATAATTCGATAGAATCATATTATAATCTTAAAGGATTACAAGATTGTCAAAAAAACTGTTTGATTTTTTTATTGATTGAAGGATATATAATTATTGATTGATTTATTGGGATATTTATAAGGAATAGGAAATAAGATAAAAATAGATTGTATTCTAGAAATAAAAGATTATCCGCACGAGTGCATTGAATAACAATAGAATTGTTATTAATAGATCCATAACGAAAAGTAGAATCTATGCCCATAAATCATAAACCAGCTTTTTTCAATTTAATTTCCAAAACAATATTAATATAGAAATTAGGAATGTATACCATGTTTTTGAGTATAAGATTTTTATTTTCAAGATTATTAGATCAACGAATGATTCTCTTGATTGTGTATATACCACAGTCAACAATTGGGAAGATTGTTGTTTTAAATTCAATATAATCTAATGGTGGAAAAGATGTATATTTTTGTTTATCAAGAAATAAAATGTTATTAATAAGATATATAGCACTATCTATATCCAGGATGGTGCTTTGGGATAGATAATAAGGGGTTGTTGTTGTAATGCTATAAATCCCATTTGGTAATTCATTCTGAATAACTATAATATTTAGTTTAAATCCAGGATTATGATGATTAGCTTGATTTAAGGATTTCAATTATCTTTTACTTTTCCAGGCTTTTCTTATATCATTCCATTTATCGGATTTCATTTGATTCATGATTTGGATGCACTTATAATCAGTAATCTTAGAAATCTTCTTTCCACTACTTTTTCCAGTGAGAATAAATTCGATTATATAGCATTCCTTTAAAGAATAATACATTTTTGGATTTTCAGTCTTCCAATTACTTTTTTATTTGCATAGGCATGCGAACTTTTTTTCATTGTTATTTCTTTTTCCATCATTACCTTACTTGCCTTTACCAGACACTTGATACGATAATTGATTTGAAGAAGTACTGACTATAAAAACACTCTTTGTCTTAGATTCAATAAAACATTAATAAGTAAGATCATTAAAGATATCATTATATTACTTTAAAATATAGTTTGATATCCCTAATTAATCATTTGTATCGATTTGTATGAGCATAGCAAATGTTTATTCAGAAGTTATACGTTTTTTTATAATTTGTATAAAATCCTTGATTGCTTTGTTATACTTGATTTCCAAAATATCATAGGCAACTACATTGGTATAAGCATTTAACTATTCAGCGTACTATTTGATTAAATCAATATATCCTATATAAGCTTACTAAAAACAATTACAATAGTTTTATATTACCGTAGCTTCAATCATTTATAATATAAATGCAAAAGAATTTTTTAGCTTTTTAACAAGGAATTTTATAAATGTAGGCCTTTGAGTTTTATTCTCAATTATAATATTCACCAGATAAGTTTGATTTATAATCTCAATAATCCAATCAAAAACCTTTTTATACTTTTTATATATATAATTGTATTCGTTTTTATCAAAACAATATTCACCCTAAAAAGCAAAGTATTCAGTTGATACATCTTAAAAGGTATATAGAAATAGTTTTGGTGAAAAGATTATATTGGTGTTATTATCTCGATCAATTAATAACTTAACCTTACAATTTTTAAAAGTATATTTGTATTTTTTTTGGTTTTGTATGTTAGTTTCTCATATAAAATCGAAGATTCTAATAAATTGCAATGGATCTTTTATAAACCAATCTTTATCAAGGAGTTGTAATGTATGTAGAAAAATTTTCTTTTCGTATTCCGATGTGGATTTATAGGTGGATGGGTCAATCAAATCCCTATTAGGTTTAATATCATTTTAGATATCTTTCAACACACAGATATTTTGAAGTTGGTGGTATCATTGATTTCAATGCGTGCGAGTATTCAACCGAATAATTGAATCCGAAATGCTGGCTTTGTTTATAATGATTTTTCAAGGATAATAGAAAGAATTGAGTATCAAAGTGAATCCAACAAATGTGTAGATTGTTATATAATTATTTAAGAGCAAATCGGGCTTATAACTATTATGGAGGATAGCTATGTTAGTAATCACCTTTAATAGAGAGATAATAGAATAAAGGATTAATAGATTAAATTCACTTAAGAATTGATTGTAATAATTAGTATCCTCTATATATACCCAGAATAAATGATGTAGACACTTATTTGAGAAAGATTATTATTCTAATAGACTATGTAATGAATGGAATAGCTAATATAATAATAATGTAATTGAAATCAATCATAAAGGCCGATCTTGATGATTGGGGCACGTATATAGTACGTGATATTGCGTAACAATATATCATTTTATAAATCGATAAACCCAAAGCTTTTCAATCTTCTTTGCTTTTTATATTTCGAGTATATAATTCGTTATATTTTTAACAATATTTAATTTAGATGAAAATCCTTTATTATTTATATCAAATATATATTGAATAAATACTTCCTCTTTCAATTCAATCAAATTATAACTTTTTGATCAATTCTTAGTTATATTAGGTTTACCTCGAATTCTATCATCCAATGTAGATCGAAGTATACTATAGAGCTAAGCTGCTTTTCGAATTGTCAATTTTTTATTTGATTCAATAGTTTGAATAGCTAAGATTATACATACTTTTTTAGAATGATTTTCCATATTTATTTATAAAGAAAATACGTATCGAAAATAGAATAATAATTCGAGGTAAAAGTGGCCGATCCACTGATATGGCCGACCCACTAATAAACCACGTTAATAGATCTAATAATAACATGGAAATCTTGTATCAAAGATTCTTGACTTGGTTGGACTTTATCAATAAGCAATTGATTAAGAATTGGACGATAGGTAGCATCAAGCCTATTAATCTTGGAATACTGATTTTTAAAGCCAAGAATTTTATTCAGTTGTCCCGGGGGATCCGATCACGCAGGGTCTTTGATAAAGCGACATGTAGTAGCAGCAAGAATGAAGAGTGGAACGGCCATCTGGACAAGTTTCTGAATGATCTCATGACCAGGCCAATTGGATAAAAGATGATATTGAAAGGCAGACATTTGAATATTGTATTCCTTTCTTATATTCGAGAGTTCGTGTTCGAAAAATAGTGTAACATTATGTTCAATGATTGATGCTGGTATTTGATGTAGCATTACATTATGATATTGTCCTTTGATATTGTTGAAACCGAGACGGATCGGTAGCTCAGGTTTGCTAATTACTAAAGCTTTCAATTAAGCCGATTGCGAGAGCTTTATTTGTGATAATAAATAAATGATAAGTTTAATATTGTTATCCCTTTCGCATTCATCAAGAGCATCGATAACGAGTACAACCTTTTGGGACTATCTGGGATTCACATGCGGGCATGATAATGGTTTCAAGATGAGCTGCTGAAACTGCTCCGTAAGGCTTTTGGTAAAAATGGCATGCTCTGCATCAATCGCATCTTTGACAGATGCTGCAAACATAGGCATCTTGTTGACAAGCTGAGCAGCAATAGATGTAAATAGTAAAGCAATGTCTCTCCGGTCTCGCTCGCCTCTTTTGAAAAAGAAGCTACCACCAAGCATTCCTTTTCCAGCAAACGGTTGCGCTATTGTATGCGATATTGTGGACTTCCTTGTGCCCGCTATGCCATTGAGCCAGAAAATACATTCACTTTGAATATCTTCTGCTTATGACATTATCTCTTGATGGAGATCAACTCGGGTTTCGGGATGACATTGTGTATTGTGCTTATTGGCATGAGATTCAAAGGCTGCATTTTTGGCAGTTGGCAGATTAGAAAACACAAGCATGTGATTGATATTCAGAATCTAAGTGTGAAAGAAGTTGTGGCTTACGTTTGATCGATGGTTAAAGCAGCCGATAGATTATCTCGATAATTTCTGAAGTTTCAAATAATAGCGTTGATACTTGTACTCTGAAATGGCCACCCTAAAGCTCGGATTCCTAATCGACTCATTACCTGATGCCGTTTCCCGACCTGAAGGGTGTTTTCGAGCTGTGCGTATAATTGCTTCAGTTGCAAGTGACAACTTTGAAGCCCACTATGCAAATGCCGCGAAGTCTCCAATCTTTTGCCATCTGGACTCTCAAGAAGTTTTCTGGGCACCCTTCAGAGTGGCATCTAGCCTGTCCAATTCCTTTGATAGGTATTCTATATCGTCTTTAGCTTTTTTGACATTTTTGCAGTACTGTGCGCAAAGAGTTGCGACTTTTGCAGATAGCTCAAGAACGGCTGCGCTGAAGACCCCAGCCCAGTTGAAGGGTCATGCCTCGATACCTGGTCGCGCACGGATGGGGTATCTTGCCTCGTCATCCAATAGCTTTACAGACATCCCAAGCTCACGTGCCTTGCTCGAGCTTGCTCCAAAAAATCCTACCATGACAGAAAGCTGAGTAATCAGCACGCTTGGACCACGTGCTCGAGGAACATATTATTTTTACGTGTGTAATCGAATGGAATCCTCGGCCCTGGTCGTCCCCTATCTTTTCACGCTCTTGCTTGTGTTGGAGCCACTTATGATGCATCTCAGTGTGTGTCTTTATTTGATGGTCGTGATTGTTGTTTGGGTTTGGAACTTTAGAGGTGCTAATCAGAATGAATCAGAATGAGTCATGATCTTTATGGGTGAAACTAAGCCGCAACCAGGCACGGACACGCCGCCGCGACCATTGCCTAACAACATTAACTACATCTCCAATCGATAATCAATCTTTCAGTTCGCCGACAGGTATAAATAAGAAACCTCCCAACATGACGATCTCTTTTAGTCAAACGCAGGCCACTGGGCTACAAAGAGTAGAGTTTACAGTATCATGTTGCCACAAACTCTTTACGCTTTTAGAGATGGAAAATTTCATCAGTACCAAATACATTCGAACTAATCAGCTTTTAAGGTAGGGAGATTCATCACTCAACTGATCCACTTAATTATTTACAGATCGATTTAAGGTGAAATGGCGGGAATTTTGGCAGGCCCAGTAAAAACTCAATTGATATTCCAAGTACCCAAGAAACATCTGCAGTCCATCTCCACTTATACTGTCGCACAGTTTCAAAACCTTCTCGGTTCTTACAACCCAACAAATATCACATCTGCCAGAAACTGTACACAATTTCACTGAAACCATGTTGCAAGGCATACCAAATTTCGAAATGAAAATGCGGATGACGAGCCGGAAAGCAAATCAAACGCTGGATCAAAAGTGTGGTTTTCGTAGGGTTGACCAATGAGAGATCGTTGAATGTGAGCGAAGTGGAAGACGCGAAAGACGTGGCCACAGCTGCACTTGAGTCAGTTTTCAGCTCGAAAATCAGTTCATCGGTGTAGGGAAAATGCGTACGTTGATTGTTAAGATTCGTGCGGTGAAGTTTCCGATTTTTCACTTGCCCTGAAACTCTACATAATGCTTGTAACGAACAACTAACATGTTTTAGTTGATATCTCTCGGCACCCTGTCAACATCCAATTCTTCTCTTTATCATGAGTTCTTGCTCTTGGCATACTAAATTTCTGATGAAGCCACTCGCCACTTGTGACTACTTTCAAAGATTCGTCATTGGCCTGAATCAGAGGGCTTCTGAGACCAACCAGCGGTGTTTGTTCCTGCGCTCTTTGTAAGAAGGCAAATGTATATCGGGTCTTCATAGCTTGCTCTTGAGGTAGTGAAACACGATGACGGCTAGAGTGAAGAAGTCCATTAGTCAACAGCGACATTCCATCCCCAATGTTCACAATTGCATGACCAGCTCTTGGCTCAACATCCTTCCATTTATCACTTCCTTTCATCAAAACCTGAAGTCCAGGCTGGTTGCTGAACAAGATAGTCAAGCTACCGAGATCTGTATGTGGTGCTCCGGAAGCGCCACGCTCATCAAAAGGTTGAGGATGATACTTTAATAATCTAAGAATGCAAGGCGATGGTTGATTTATTCTGTGGAATTCTTCGAACTTTGCACCAATCTCGAGACCTAGGGCGCGTGTCAAGGCTTTATGAATCGAAATTGTCACTTCTTGCATTTCTCGGATGTACGCTTTCAACATAGGCATATGGCTCATCGCCAAGACCCAACACGTCATCTTTGGGAATCTAAATTTCATCAGAGCTGTCAATCCTCGCCAAATTCGCTACATACTGCATAACTCTCAAACCCGTCGCGGCCATCTTTAAGCTCTAAACAGTATAAGCTGGTGCATTCGATGATCTATGTTAAGAAGTACATACGTCCAACGTTTCTTCCCTTTGGTTTGTAGCTTCTTTTTCTCAGCAAAGAATCCATCAAACTGGCACAGAGAACTCACCCATTTAATTTCATGTATCCAATTTCATCAACATCATATTTCATAAGGTAGTATCTTGGAAGACTAAAGAGTCGTTCTTCGAAGCGATATATCTGATCAACAAGATGGAGAATAGTTTCGCTATTGGAGATTGTCTGGAAATCAAGATAGAAGAACCCGTATTGCTTGGACGCATCAAGGAGTTTGGTCGCTTCTGCAGGGTCTTGATCAAAAAGTCCTTGAAGACTTATGGTAGGTAAACCTTGAACAGGATCTTGAGAAATAGTTTGAGATATCATATTGTAATGAAGTGAATTATCATATGATCAGAATTGAAATAAAGGAAATAGTAAGAGGACTTCATGTTCTAATTTATATCTTTTCATGAGTTTTGATACCCTTCTCGAGGTACCTGTACCTAACACACCGCTCCTTGAAATCCGTGGAGAAGTAAGTTTTGGATCTAGTAGGGTTAGGTTTAGATTCTTTGTAGGTTATCTATTCTAGATTTTGAACTATTCGGTTTGTGATGGATAATCTGTAGGTTATTTATCGAGGCTGTTGTCCGCTCTGTAGTTATCTATTGCGCAGTCTACGCTGGACTGCTAGGAGACAGGGTGACACTCGTATCCTTCTCTTCAAGTCCATTATCGCTAACAAACAACGCAGCTAAAGCACAAGCTCCGATCAGCGGCGCATACAATATGAAGACAGTGCGTACGCTAGCCATATAAGCGTCCAGAACCGCGCTGCGCTGTACAGCTGACAGACCTAGCGAGTCAAGCTGATTGATAGAAGTCGTTATTGTTTCGGCGACAGATGAGCTTACCACGCCTCGTAGGCGCGACTTGAGCACGTTGTTCAAGATAGTACTTGCGAGCGTCAGTCCCAGCGTACCTCCCATGGTGCGCAGGAAGTTACGCAAAGAGTTGAGCACGGCGCGGTCAGCGCGGCGTGAGTGTGCCAAGAGGGCTACAAGACTGGGCTGGAAGCAGCAGCCTGTGCCAAGGCCCTGGAAGAAGCCTACGATGCAGATGGCCCAGATGGGCGTGGTGCGTGAGTAGAAGGCCTGTGGGATGAGGAGTAGAGCCCATACCCATTGGCCCGCGACCATCACGGGGTTATAGCGCTTTGAGTGTGAAATAATAAGACCTGATAAAATTGAGCCCAGTCCTTGAGATCCTGCCATAGGCATGATAATAGCGCCTGCTTTGATAGCTGTGTAGCCACGGACATTGATTAGGTAGATAGGCAGGTAAAAGAGGTTGCCCCAGAAGACGATGCCGTAAAGGACATTTTGGACGAGCAGAATGTTGCAGGATAGACCATTCCGGAAGAGGTGTACTTTGCTATGTTAGTAAATGCCAAGGAATACAATAGCCGAGATAGCAAGCACTCACCAGGCATGATGGGCAATTTAGCCACCTTCCACTCCACAGCCAGGAAAACAGCAAAAGTGACGACTCCAATCACGAGCATAGCGATGACAAGGGAGCTGTCCCACGCAAAGGTCGAGCCACCTTGAGACAAAGGTACCTGGTTGACTATTAGCCAAAGCAAATAGCAAATTTGAAAATTGAAGGACCTACCAGCAATAGAACAATAGCAGCAACGCTCATAGCAACACCGATCCAGTCAATCATACCGAGTCTCGCCCTGGTACCAGCGGCCATTTTGTTGCTTGGAAGCACCATGAAGAGCAGAAAAGACAAGATAACTAGCCATGGTACATCATACCAGAGGCTTGAGCTGTCGTCAGCAGTCTATATCACTTAAGACGCGGTCAAAATGAGTGGAAATACTAACGTCCATCTCCAAGAAACCTTAGTGGCCATGGCACCACCAAGCAAAGGTCCCAATCCACTTCCAAAAGCGACGGCTAGACCGATGAAGCCATTGTACTTGCCTCGCTGTTGTAGCGTTGTTACGTCGCTGGCAATGATTTGGACTAGAGCAGTTCTTTTTTAAAGAAACAATCAGTCAGTTGAAAAGAAAGAAACGAAGAAGGCTACTACTTGAGTAAGAGGATGAACACGCTTACATGGCACCACCTCCTAGCCCAGACACAACTCGGAAAGTAAACAACATGCCCGGAGTGTTTGAAAACCCGCAAACCAAATTACCCGTGGCAAGGATACCAAGCGAGATCAACAGCATCTGTTTGCGGCCAAAAATATCGCTGAGTCTTCCATTGAGTAGCTGCACGGCCGTCGTTGCCATGAGGTAGGACGTCGCTACCCATGATAGCTGAGGGCCGAGGTGTAGCGCTTCCCCAATGCTGGGCACGGCCGCTGAGATAGACGTCTGGTCTAGGTATGCCGTAAACTGTGCTAGAGCCAAGAGTGGGAATACTTGCATGAGCTTCTTGTGCGGGAGATGGTTAGACTGCTGGTCTTTGTAGGTATTAAGTTGAACAGTAGCTGCTGAATCGCCATCTTGTGATTTCGATAATGTTTTGTCATGGTCGTTGGTCGAGTTGACAATAGTGGTGTTAGGGTTAGTGAAAATTTGCAGCGGGAGCTGTTGCTGAGATGTTTCGCTCATGCTGTCCGGCGTGGATGGTTTCTTTGTTGCCTTGCCCTAATATCTGAAAATTTTGAGGATATGTTTGCTCTGCAATCTGTAGAGGAAAAAGGAATCGTGCTTCCTAATCTTTAATCATTCGGGTAAACATCGGTTCCAATACCCACCCCTGGTAGGTTGGTGAGCACGTCTGACTTCGGGTACGGAGATGTTGGCCACCCGAACCAGGGCCCATAATTTCACTCACTTGTATTCCTGAATGCATATATGATAGGGCGTGGAGCTACCCATAGCCCCCCGACTACGCCTTGTAAGGATAACCCACTTTAATGGTTCCGTGTATTACGATTACGAAGTGTCTGATGTAGGTCTATGCTTCCTTTATCTACGATGGTTGTAAGGGTAAGTATTATAAAACACATCAAAAAGCAACCATGCTTTTCCCCATATACAAGGGCTTTAATCAATCAAAATATCATGCTTTTTGAAAATTAATATAATAAACTCTAGTATACCAAAATATTGTAAAGAAATATCTAAATATATTAAATTATATTAAAATCTTATATATATTCTATTTGCTATAATTATTACCTCACAATACTCTTTTATAATTCTAAGCAATTCTATCAAATAGTTCTTTAATATTACCTTCCAAATCTCTTTTACAATTTTTCTAAATATATTATAATCTATTTTATTAATAGAATAATGATTTTATATTTTTTTTTTTCAATTCCATATATTCTCAATAAAATTAAAATCAAAAGAAAAGGAAGGCTAATTTATCTTTTCAATTCCTTTTTCAAGAAGAGCTTAGACAATAGTTTCTATAGAATAACCTAATATACTATTTTGCATAAACATATGACTCAAATTCAACCTCATCCAATCATATATAATAAATATTATATATATGTAATAAGATTCAATATTAATAAAACCCTAATCCTTTTTTCAAAATATACCTAATTCTTTATTTGATTTGCCTAAAAAACAGCCCCAAAACATCCATCTAGTTTTTCTACACTCTTTTTCTAATATATATATAAAATCAAAAGCTTTATCTTTTCGATATATAACATACATCTTTCCATATGATTCTATAATTATCTATATTTCATTTAATCATAAAATAGTATTCCATTGTTTTTCAATCTAATAAATATAATCTAATACAAATTGTAATCGAATTTGTTGATTCTTTTTTGATACAAAAGATTTCCAAAAAAACAATATAATATTTATATTCTATTCTATATAAAATAGATTGAATAGCAAACTCCTCTATTCCTTTTTAAAATAATATAAAACAACTTTCTAATATAGTATATACCTATTTGATTTTGATTCACTTATAAATTGAATAAATTGATCAATTTGATTAATAATTAAAATAAAAAATCAACCAAAATGTTTCTGAAGAGTTACTTATATTTTAATAGTATAATAAATCTATTTATATATCAAATTTACTTCTTCTTTAAAAAAAAAAGATTAAATCTCTCCAAACTTTATACCAGTATAATATAAAATATATACTTTGATTGTTAAAAGGAATAGAAGTTACTGGTGCTAAATATATATAGTGATTAGTAATACGGTTACCTAAACGGGCTAGATTAGACGAACCATAGACAGGCATATTGGTCACCCCCATATAATACTATGGGATGGACAATATGCTGATATGCATTGCAAGAAAGTCAATACAGAGGCCTCTTCCACACAATCTTTCAACATTGATCTATTAATCTTTAGTCATTTCTTGGTGTTCAGGTGTACGAGGTGATAGCGATATAATAGATAGTGGTGTAGATCTAATATTTGAGGATATCGATAGTGAATTAAGTAATAATAAATTAGCTTTTTTCATTTTGATCAATTCGAATATTATTCTTTTTTAGTATATTTATTGTAAGAAAATGTTAAAAATGAGATTTCTCACAACAATTCCTAAAGGTACTTTCTAGAACTAATTCAAAACAGGGTTTTAAAAGCAGCATCAAAACAGATAGAATGAACTAATTGAATCTATGTATTTCAATATCCTAGCTAAATGTGGGTCAATTAGCGTTTTACACGACTTATCCATATAACCACTGTAAAGTTTTATAAAAGTCACCTATTGCAACCATTGAATGGAATCCGTGAAGTAGAGCGGTGGGCAAATGCCCTCGGATAAGGTTTATTTATGCGCTGCCTAGTGACGGGTAAGCCCGAAAATAGATCCTCCCGTTTTTTCTAGCGGGCACCTCCTCATTCTCCCATTTGCTGCTTTGAATTACGCTCTAGAATTCGTTCTATTCGTTGTATAGTTGTGTTTCGCGTTTCGTGATTTGTGGATTATTCAATATTTATCAAGCTTTCGGCGAACACAACCCCTACTTGCATTTTCCAAAAGTCTAAAAAGAGGGCCAGATAACTCAAGAGGCTCTGGCTCTAGATCGTAGATCTAGAGCCTTGAGATCAAGCAGGTTTCGCCTTTGAGGATGTTGTTACGTTTAGACTCATCGGGGAGCTAGGTTGAGGAGCCGGTAGATAAAAATCTTCAGCCCCGCGTTACAATTATATATGAGTATGCTTTCAGAAATCGCGCATATAGTGTACAGAAAAAACGGTTAGGGTATGTAAGTCGGGTACCCTACTTTCGGGCCACCCCCCTTTTGGGCCACTTTTCACACCAAAAATTGAATTTTTTAACTTTCTTATTTATGAATAGAATTTATTGAAAATTTGTATAGATATAATTTAGATCATTTTTAGCTTATTCTAAAATTTTCAGATTCTTAGGATTTTTCTATATTGAGATCTAAAGCTTCAAAATATCGATTTTTAAATTTGTATGGGAATCACATACAAATTTGAAATTTTTATAAAATTTTTAATAACTTTTTAATAAAAATTGCAAAAAAAAATAAACTATAAAATTTTACTATAAATTTATAATATATTCATTTCGAAGAATTCAGAAAGAAAAGAAAATTTCTTATAAATAAATATTTAAAGAGGTACCCTCAAAATGACAGGGATATCACGGGGCGGGCAGGCAGGGAAGGGCTTCTAGTAACTTTGCCCTAATTTGGCAAAGTTATATAGATTCAGATAATAGGTTCAGATTGAAGATTAAGACGTAGCTTGAAGAGCTACAATACAGGATCTTCCAAATTAAAGATATACAGAATTTTCGCAAGCGCCCATTTCGGTCCTATCCGATAGGACCAATATGCCACGTGATTCCACACCGTGACAAGGGATTATTTATACTACTTCAAACTCACTGTATACTATATCTCTATATTTGTTAATTTTCTTGAATTTTTTTTGAATTTATATATAGATTTAAATTCAAAACTTCTAAAAAGATATATAGTCTTCTTTTTTCAATAATTGTTTTTAAAAAGTTTATAATGGGTAATCCGTGGAGTATTCATAGATTGCCTGCCGGTACTCATTTATTGTAGATAATTCAATAATCTGTAGATCATTTACGCTTGGATCACTTTTAGACGACAAATTGAACTAAGAATAGCTACAGATTTAAACGGAAAGTAGGACTTATAGATTATCTATAGATAACCTGAAAAATGAATCAGATCTATGATAGATAGTCTACAGGGTGAATAGAATCCTTGATGAGTAACCTATGGAGCGGTGTCACGGATTGGTTATAACTCTATATAGCAGGTTTGATGTTGATCAAACTACTTATATCCTTTTGGGATTACATGGCTTAGTGGTAGAATACTTGGCACCGTGACAGTTAGTTTGATCTAACCCGAAGGCGTTTCGTGATGGAATCCGATTAGTTAGGGAAAAATGGTCCCGCCAACTTTTAGATATGTAATCAATTTCTACTATCGGAATCCTTGCAATCCTATTCCGGGATAGAGGATAAGAAAAATCCCGCTATACCCATTCCAGGGTTGAAAAAGGAAGTAGTATCACGGATTGGTTATAACTCTATATAGCAGGTTTGATGTTAATCAAACTGCTTATACCCTTTTAGGGTTACGTGGCTTAGTGGTAGAGTACTTGGCGCCGTGACAAGCGGATTATCGACAGATCACTTGCTAATACAGATAATATTTGCGTAGTCTAGAAACGACACACTAAAAGCAACAAGTTTTACCCCTCAATATAATCTATTTATTTTATTACTATAATGTCAAGAGATATTCACAAGTCAGCTTTTACAGTGTCTTGTCTGCTCTTGCACTTTTACTAGTGGAAGTATAATAAGAATCGGAGTTTTGGCATACCGTTTTTTTGTATACCGTGTGCCCGGATTGAGTAGTTTTCGCTTCATTATGAAGCGAAGCCGGCTTTGTGATCTTATCTCTCGTCATTACAACATTGTAAGCACATGAATTCTGAGTACAAGATTCTAGTAACTCCGCTGGTCTCTGCCACGTAGCCGCCGCAACTCTTCCTTGTGCATAGAAACCTTGATATCAAATGCAAGATAATCGGCGCAATTTCTCTCGTTGATCCAAATGAAGTCTTGTTTAGCACTTCAATTTGTATTTCAGATGGCAAATGTTACCGCAATTGTTACATGGTAGCTGAACCTTCTTGAGGATAAACCCCTGGCGGCATACATGGCCCATATTGCAAGATAGCCAGTGTACTTGCAGCTGCCTTTTCCGTCCGAATTGACTGTTGCATTCAGTACCATGCAAGATGGGCCAGATGTCTCATCTTATGTCCTGTACTTTGTGCATGCCCAAAAGATCTTCAGCTCTATGTTAATACTCACTTGCATCTCATTCCAGATCACAGTGTTCTCATTGGCCAAAAGAACTGGAGTAGGGAAATTGGTGGCAACCTTCTTGCAGCATGCACTGACTTACCATTTCGCCATCTTTCGATTATACATGAAGTGGTTGTTTTAACTTTCGGGCATATACAAAGTAGGAAGCTGAAACTAGGTTGTTTCCACATTCAATTTTAGATACTGTGAAGCATTGGATGCTACGTCCGATGTTTTGAATAACCTCATTTCTTTCTTATGATCATATGTGACTAAGGGTTATTGTGTGATCCGTAAAGCTCCGAACAATGGCCTGTTTAACTATCTTTTGATGGACTATTTAAATGGTTCTTGTCGGCCACTTCTAGTCGGGAACAATGCAATACACTTTCTAAGTTCTTTACATCTCACAACACGGATAAGATAAGTTCTGATAGTTAAAGCTCAGAGCTAACATTGTATCTTGACTCGCCCTCAAAAGTCACAAAGTTTACATAGCTCCAACTTTTCTTCACCAGGACGAATCTCGCCTTTCATTCAGCCAACTCAACAGTATCTTGTGAGCTCGTTCTTGTGTAGACTTATCTCAAAGCTTCTTTCCAAACCTTCACAATGGCAGTCTCAACTACATTGACCGAGACCATCACTTCACCTGCAGTGACCAGTTATAGGCCTCTGATTTTTCAAAAGTACCTCTTTCCACTCCAGCTGACGGGAATCCTATCACGCTCTCAGCGGAGGGAGCTCACGCCCTTGATAGGCACAGCCTTCGACGACATCGACCTTGCCAAGATTCTGCAATCAGGAGGGCCTGAATCCGACGCTATAATCCGCGACTTGGCCATCACTATCTCCCAACGTGGCGTATGCGTCTTTCCTGGACAGAAGAACTTGTCAATTGCCGATCAAAAATTGCTCTGCCATCGACTAGGTCAATTGACGACTCGTCCTTACACTTCAGGTTTGAACATTCACCCATTGAACCAGACAGAACTACCAGATGGGACGATTGATGCTGAGTTGACGACATTGGCGTGAGTATTAGCCCCTTCTTTTCCTTAAATTTATGGCTCCTGGTTTAATCAGCATCGGAAGTGTAAGAACAAAAAAACTAATTCACTCCAACTAGACGTGACCCAAAGAAGAAGCTCGTTCAACAAGCTGGCTTCGGAAAGAAGGAAAAGAAGCAATCCCACTCAGATGGCTGGCACACTGACTGTAGCTACGAGAATGTACCCGCTGACTACACCCTACTGCACATGAAAGTAACTCCCGCATCAGGAGGTGACACCTTGTTTGCCTCCGCATACGAAGCCTACGATCTGCTCTCGCTTCCAATGGCGAAGCTGCTGGAGAGTTGCCAGGTATGACCCCTCTTCTATGATTTATTGGTGTTCCTAAATGTGCTGAATGAAGTAAATATACTCACACCCTTGATAGGCAACATTCATGCCGCCCGGTCATCGTCCCGAAAATATCACCGATCGCATGTGGAAAGGGCCACGCGGTGCTCCCGAGAACGTCGGTCCTGAGCTGCGAGCAAGCCACCCCGCCGTTCGTACTAATCCTGTGACAGGCTGGAAGAGTCTGTATGCGATGGGCCACCACCTCGAGTCTATTGAAGGTCTGGGTGATCTTGAGAACCGCATGGTTTTAGAGCTGCTGGAGCGCTTACTCGTCGATAATCACCAGCTTCAACTCCGCGTGAAGTGGGCGGCTGATGACCTCGTTATTTGGGATAACCGGGCGGTATACCATGTATGAGCTTCCTCTTCTCTAGTTTCTTCCGCTTTGTTTCGCTCGATAGTATAGTGCGAAATGAACTAACAGTAATAATGTTCAAAATAGTGCGCTACCTTTGATTACACGGCCAAGCGGGTGGGAAACCGTATCTGCGGGTGTGGCGAGAAACCGTACCTCGATCCACGCTCTTCGGGAAGGCGGTACGCCCTGGGACTGAACTGATCGGAGTTATCAGATTCTATAGATGCCCGCGAGCTATGGAAGACATTCTGAGGAGGTTGGGGGCATAAGTATTGTGAAACACATCAAGGTGTAATCGTAGTTATCCTCAAATACACGAGTTTTAGTCAATTGAATTATTACACTCTTTGGAAATTTATATGATTAGTTTCATTTGGAGAAACTACTGTAAACTTAGTAATATAATCGTTTCGCAACCACTGAGGATATGATAGATCAGTTCCAAGTAGGAGGAGAGCGCCCACTACAAACGAATGCTAATGCAACTGTCATGGTAGAGATTCCTGCGATCAGTCCGTCGACTAGGCTCGCATTTCTACCCATGCAAGAGTAATTGGCGGGACTCCAATCCATGACTAAAGTTGGGAGGGGTAGTAAATGGAATTTACCTTTGCTTGAAAATAAAATTTCCTTTTGCGTAGTTTCCTATTTGTTGTACATTTTCATTGTATCCCATCGAGATCTCTTGTAGACTCAAAGCAAATTGGAAACTTTTATAAAGACAAGCAATTTTCCCACCCTTATTTTGATCTTCTCATCAATCATTATACTTCTGCATCAATAGTTGCCTTTTTCACCCTTCATTCACATTCTTACTTTCTTTTACCAATTTCTCAATCATTCAATTCATCTTCATCTTTTTCTCCATAAAAATAACTTGGCAGATTTCTGTACAGTTACTCTTTTCACCCCCAATTCACCATGTCAAACGGCAGCGACAATGAGTTGTCCAATCATAATCCGCCCGTTCCCAATCAACCAGTTACTCGGATACCCAAATCCAATACATACAATATAATACTATCTTTACAATTGGTAATAAAACATTTTCCAATATATTGAAAGCTTTCAAAGCTGTTAATCAATTTCCCGAGAATAAGCAATATAAAGCTTTCAGGGAGTTCAACAAATAGATTGAGAAGCAAAAGATCAAAGCGGACACTTTGATGGAGATGGCCATAATAACAATCCTTCAGAAGGATTTCCATCTCAAAGCCAATGTGTCGATGACTCAAATGAAACTTGACAATAAAGATATTCTCGATAGAGTTTCTTGGAGGTTAGCTTTTATAATAATAAGAATGATATTATTATAATAATAGTAGTGGGAGACTTAGTCAGATTTAGCTTAGGGACAAATCGAATATAAATAATAGTTGAATTGAAGTCAAATAGTAAAAAAGAATGAATTATATCTAATTTGCTTGCTTTTTTCTAGATTTTCTTTAAAGAATATTCTAGGTTTATATAGTTTATAATAAAATTTTAATAGGTTTATGCTTATAAATAAGATTGATTTAAATCGAATCTTATAGAATTAATTTATATTACGGAGGATAGCTACGTCAGTAGTCATCTTGATAGAGAGATAATAGGATAAATGAATAATCGATTATATTAAAAGGAATAGAAGTTACTAGTGCATTACACGTGTGGTGATTAGTAATACGATTACCTAAACGGGCTAGATTAAACGAACCATAGACAGGCATATTGGTCACCCCCATATAATATTATGGGATGGATAATATACTGATATACATTATAAGATAATCAATATAGAGGCCTTTTCCATACAATCTTTCAAAAGGTTATAAGATCTGATTAGCATAGCCTTTGAATATAATTGATGCAATCATTATTACAAATCAACTCACAGAGTTAAAAAGTATACAGCATTATTCTATAATTAGTACGCAATACTATAATCATTATTATTATTAATTCACAAAATTGAAAAAGTATGTGGTACTATTTACAAATAAATATGTATGTGGTACAATAGAAAGTATATAATATTAATTATATTTATATTTACAATTTATATGATTCTATCTATATAAAAAAAGAGGAAGAAAAACCTTGCAAATTCTTTATATAGATATCAAAATGAATGAAACCAAAGAGTAAATCAAGAACATCCCGAATCTCACTCAAAAGACCCAAGAGCGATGGTTTCGATAAATGAAAATATAATTGAAAGGAAAGGATTGGTTTTATACGATTAAGTCTATATTGTAGGGGTATATTAAGGTTGGAGAAATCGGGATGGAAGTTGATGATACTAAAGTTTTCCTGATCCTCGTAGAAAGCGAAATCGTGAATGTTAGGTTCAATCTTGATAAGAAGATTAAATACTTGAAAAATAAAGCTAATACACTCTTATATATATATAGATTACTTAGTAACAATAATGAAGCATTTATTAATAAATACAATACAGTACAAACACTGTAAAACTACCTAAAAACAAAGTACTCAAGAACTAATAATATCACAGTCAATTCATACTTAACAATAATCCAAATATTCATTTTCAAATCTATTAGCTATTTAGAGATGATTATTATTAAAGTTTGGAATAAATTGAAAGAATATTGATATAAACTTAATACTACTAACCCTGTATTCAAGGATTTATATAGAGATGAAGCTTTATTTTTAGTTCTAATTAAAAGTTTTCCAAGCGAATACCAAACGATAATCGATATTATAAGCATTCAAAGCATACTAATAATAAAAGACAAAATCAAGTATCTCACTACTAAAAAGCTCAATATTCAAGAAATAGAACAAGCCTATATTATTAGCAGAAAGTATATAATTCCAAATCGATAAAAAAATAACAGAGAATCAAGCCCAACAATATAGCAAAATTGAGGAGAAATAGTTAATACTTATACTTATCATTTTTATAAACAAAAGAATTACTTTCTATATAATTACAAAGATTTCATCCTTATATAAACTCTGATCCACAAATATTATAAAACTCAGCGATAAAAAGCAACACTCAAAAAAACAATCAAAGTATCATTTTCTAAGAGAAAGAGTAATCAAGTTTACCTTACAAACAGTAAAAATCTTCCAATTGATTTTGATTTATTAGAAAACAAGAAAGAGTTTGATAACAAAAAATACCATATCTCTAAAGAACTTATTTGTAAAACTACCCCTTTTTATTAATACACAGATATTGATGCTTTCTTATATATATCTAATCAACTTTCTCTCTTTAGAAATATCAAAAAAATAAAGAGAAAAACGATAAAAGTTGGTGGGGGAGTTATGTATTGTGATCGGATAGGTATTGCTGTAATGGAATTAGAAAATGATGGTATGGTTTTATTTTCAAAGATATTGTATATATTGGGATTAGAAGTCAATCTTCTTTCTAACAAAAAGATTTGTGAAGTTGGTCTTAAGGGTAGATTCAATTCAAATTATATATACTTTTGAAAAAATGGAATAAATATTATCAAAATAAAAATGAATAAAGGAATTTATATAATCTCAGATATTGCGAAAGGATATAAAAATGTTATTTTTCAAAGTATAGAGATCATTAATGATATTGAATTGAACAAAACCATAGTAGAAACTTTTTTAAATAAATCCAAGGATTTAGAAAACTATTTATTATGGTATAGACGATTCAATTATCTTAGTTCAGAAAAGATATGAAATCTTTATAAAGTTATTATATTAGGAAAGCCGATTAAAGTCCTATTTAAGATCTTTATATATAAAGTATAACGTGGTTTATCGTCATGTGGGCCATATCATCATATGGGCCACTTTCACCTCAATTATTATCTCTTTACTTTAATACGCGATTTATCAACAATCTATTATGGAAATGACTAATAAAGAAACACGAATCATTCTAGCTATTGAAGCTATTCAAAAAGACAAAAAATTAAGTATTCGGAAAGCTACTAAACTGTATAATGTCCCGCATACAACAATCCAGCACAAAATAAACGGTCTTACCCCTCGTACAGAATATCGATACAAAACCTATAAGATTATAGAATTGGAAGAGGAAATGATTATTCAATATATAATTGATATAGACAACAAAGGGTTTCCATTTAAATTCAAAAGTGTGGAAGATATAGCGAATTATATTCTCGAAACATAAAATACAAAGAAGATTGAAAAGCTTTGGGCTTATCGATTCATAAAGCATTATACAAAATTAAAGATACATTTTAATTACATTTATAACTTTCAAAAAGCTCTCTATAAAGATCCTAAACTTATTAAAAACTGATTTCAAATAGTTTCGAATATACAAGCAAAATATAATATTTTCAACTACGATTTCTGTCACGGATCGCACTCAATCGCATCGCGATCGGTCACGTGCTCTCGGGAGCGCATGTGCGCCCACGTGTACGTAGTTAGTATTTATAGTCGCTCTACGAGCGCCTAGCTTGTAGTTCCTTAGTTGTAGATTCTAAAGGCATCTTATACCCTAACTATTATTCCACGGACTTTTTTTGGTGGTCACCACTAGTGGTGACCCATTTCGACAGGGGGGTGGTGACCCAGCCAAAAAGTCACCATTTGGTCACCACCTCTCTACGCTTCAATTTTAGACTTTTTAGAAATTTGGAAAAAGAAATGAATAGAGATTCAATTGAATTCTCTATATATGAAATTAGATTTTTGATATCTTTGATATTGATGGATTTGTACAGGTAACTCTAAAGCTTAGGGTTAATGAGGCTGAAGAAAAGCTATGGTAATTTTCGAAAGCAGGGAGGTGCTGACCCGCGAAATAAGTGAATTTGGTCACCACCTCTCTACCCTTTAATTTTAGGTTTTTCAGAAATTTGAAAAGAGAAATTAATAGAGATTCAGTTGAATTTTCTATATATGAAATTAGATTTTTGATATCTTCGATTTTGATGTATTTGTACTAGTTTCGAAAAAGCTTGAATTTGGAAGGGTATGAGTGGTGGTGATCTAGTCAAAAGAGATATGGGGTAATCAAATCATATGATCTAAAATTCAATAGTAATAGGAATATTGCTAATAAAAATATTAATAAAAATACTAATAAGATTAATATAAAGATTATAAAGCTTAAATTCTATAATTTATTTAATTTTATATAATTTATTAAAAGAGTAATAGTATAATAATATTTCAAGGGAGTAAAATTGAATAATATTGAAAGATTAATAATAAAATATTAGTATGTTAAGGGAATAATATTGAATTATATTAAAAAAACTTATATTAAAAGATTTTATATTGAAAGAATTCGTGTTGAAAGATTTATATTGAAAGATTTATATTGTAAGAATTTGTATTGAAAGATTTATATTATAAGAATTTATATTGAAAGATTAATCCCAGTGAATTCGATGTCGGTAAGCTTTATAGTGGTGATTATATAATATAGGCTTTCTTATAGGTATTAAAGCTTATAAGTAACTCCTGGTGAATGAATATCGATGAGCTTCTTCCCGGTGATTTGATCCTGGTGAGCTTCAATTCAATGGTTATAGGCTATACAAGCCTAATTTATAGGTATTAAAGCCTATAAGCAACTCTTGGTGAATGAATATCGGTGAGCTTCCTCCTGGTGACTTGATCCCGGTGAGCTTCAATTCAATGGTTATAGGCTATACAAGTCTAATTTATAGGCTCTATATGCCTATAAGTGGATCACCGAAAGCTAGCATTATTAGTATTGATTTGTATGTAAAATAATTTGTTGGAAATTATTTTTTTTGTATAAATCTATTGTATACGAAATTTCGATTAATAAGGATTCTATGAGTATATGATAAAGATGAGTTGAATAGTATTTAATATAAGGTGATTCTAATATTAGTGTTTTTCAGGCTTGTCTTTATCAATCTAGGCTTTGTATATTATTATTTAATATAATATATAGGGTCTTAATAGTCTATAAACTCTATTATTAAAAGCTAAAATCCTTTTATATATAGGTGAGTATATATAAAATTAGTATAATTGATATATATAGAGTATTAAGATTATAGGGGATTAGAGTATTATAATATAAAAATTTATCCTATAACTTTTTGAATAGAATTCTAATATTATATTTTAATATTAAAATTCTATAAACTAAAAAAGCTTTTTTCAATCCTGATGATATAGTACTATAATCTAATATTTAGGGGGTTTTTATATATTAGTATTTAATATCTTTTATTTTAATATTTGAGGGCTTTATTTTTGATATTTAAGGGTTTTATTTTTGATATTCAAGAACTCTTATTTTCGATATTCGGGGGCTTTATTTTCGATATTCGGGAACTTTATTTTTGATATTCGAAGACTTTATTTTTGATATTTGAGAACTTTTATTTTTGATATTTGGGGGTTTTTAGGGTTGATTTTAGGGGTATTTATTTTTAATATTGGGGGTTATATTTTGATTTTCGAGGGTTTAATAGTCTATAAACTCTATTGTTGAAAGCTAGAACTTTTTTATATATGGGTGAGTATATATAGAATTAATATAATTGATATATATAGAGAATTAAGGTTTATTTATATTAAAGATTTTATTTCAATATTTTGTGACTTTTAATTCAATATTAAAAGTTTTTAAAATTTATTTTGAGGGTTTATAATTCAATATACAAGGGCTTAATATATTAATATATAAGGCTTTGAAATAATAATATTTGAAAGCTTAAAATATAATATTTTTAGTATTTCAAATTGTATTCGGAGATATAGATTTCGAAATTTAGGGGCTTTTGATTTAATATATAAAGGGTATAAAATATTATTTAGAGGGTTTAGAATATGAATATATAGGGGTA
Source organism: Botrytis aclada (assembly GCA_014898285.1). Taxonomy (NCBI): domain Eukaryota; kingdom Fungi; phylum Ascomycota; class Leotiomycetes; order Helotiales; family Sclerotiniaceae; genus Botrytis; species Botrytis aclada. The sequence continues at coordinate 20,173 of RCSV01000001.1, read as the reverse complement.
TCTTTTTTCAATATTTGAGGGTTTATTATTTCTTAATTTGAATATATTTCATTGAATATTTGAGGACTTTTATTTTCAAGATTTTGAGGCTTATATTTTAATATTTGAAAAATCTAAATATTATTATATTTGAGGGTTATGATTTAATTCTTAGGGGGCTTTATTAATGAAATCTAAAAGTTTATGTTTTAATATCTGAGGATATATAATATAATAAAATTTAGAGATTTGAAAAAAAGATATTTGGGGGTATAATATATGAAACTTTTAGGGTTTCATATAGTATTAAAAGGTATAGATTTCAATATATTAGAATTAATATATTTATTTTAAAAGCTTAATATTGAAGGATTTTATTATATATTATTGAGGAAATCTAAAGGAAAGAATTTTATTTAAAATATTATATTGATATTTTGGGGTTTTTAATAATGGTTTTATATTAGAATTAGAATTTTTAAAATATCAATATAGATTTCAATATTAGAAATCTTTATAGTAAGAGTTCTATTAAATTAAAAATAATATATTGTAGTAATATTGTTTTATTTTTAGTTCTAGTATTTAATTATTATTAAAAATAAATTAATATTATTAGAATTTAATATTCTTAATTTAATAGAATTCTTATCTCAATTTTAAACTTCTGGTGAGGATTATACTTGATTTCACTTAGAGTTTTAGATTTAAAGAATAATAATAAAGCAAAAAGTCATTATTTGATCATTACTTTTTTATATATCAATTTGGATTGTTTTGAATTTGTGAAAAAGTAATGAATAGATTATTAATTGAATTATATATATTTAAAATTTGATTAAGATTAGCTCTTGAATTGCTTGATTCAAATAGATTTTATTAAAATCATTTTCGATGAAATTGAAGATTTATTTAGAAAGAGAGAAAATATATATATAAAAAAGAAGGAATTTGGTCACCACTCTTTTATATCTGAATTCTGAATTTTTCGAAATTTTGAAATATGAAAATAATAAATATTCAATTGAATTATATTTGTTTGAAAACAAAATCAAATTATTTTTTAAATTGATTGATTATTATTATTCTGAATCAATATATTTATTTGATTTTATTAATTCTATTAAAGTGTTGATATCCTTGATATGAAAGTTTGGACCTTTTTTTATGTGGGGTATTAATTATATTAAAAAAGTCGATATTCAATTTCAATTTATTAATTCAATTATTAATTAAGAAAGAGATATTAAAAAAATGAAAAAAGATAAGTTTTAAAATCCCGAGATTGAGGTTTTTGTTGTAGTGCTTTTAAATATAAATAATATTGATATTAAAAATTCACGAATTATATATATATATTAGAATAAGGTTGTTTTTTTGTTTAAAGCGAATAATATGGATTTCATTATATTGATGCCTTGGTATTCGGTGGTTTTGAATATTATTGGTGTTGGATATAAATGGAACCGTCCTAATATGTAGTGTGATGTAGTGAATTATATTCTATAGATTATGGTTTAGGGTTATCTTATTAGTTTAATTATTGTTGAGCTAGTAGTATTGCTTTGTATGATATTATAATTCAAATAGTGTTTCGCTTTAGGAAATGGAGTATTAGTTGATCATTTGTTGTATTAGTTAGCAATGTATTCCTATTGATAAGTCAGTTTGAATCGATATTGTTTTGCTAATTTTAATTTAAAATTCAATATTGCTATAGCAATCTTTTCAATTTATATATATAAAGTGAATTCCTTTCTAAATTGAAATCCTTTTTTTATTAGAAATATATTCTATATTTAATCAATACTTATCAAATCTTCAAATCTTTTAAAATCTTTCAATCCTTATATTATTCTTTCAAATCAATATTATCAAAAATGGCTAACTATCAAATCTCTCTTTTCTTTTCTACTTCTTTTGAATTCAATACTAATGAATTATTTAGTGAATTTCGGGAATCTGGGGATTTTCAGGCCAAGTTGGCTTTTCAAGAAATTGATGAAATATTATTTCTTTTTTATTATTTTGCATTTCGATTTATTCTATATAATATCTATCAAATTTGTATTCAAAATCTCAAAACTCATTTATATGAAAAACACCTTTTCAATCTTAGTATTATTTATAAAAAAGAAGTGATTCAAAAAGCTTGTGATATATATAATTCTTTAAGTATCGAATCAATTGAACAAAATCTTCACTTAATTCATTTATTCAAATCCGAATTTTCTTTAATTCCTTTTCCCGAATTGCTTATTAAATCCTATTTTCAATGTTCCCTTTGTAATATTATAAAATTGAATTTAAAAAATCTAAAAAAATATATCAATTCTAATCATAAAGATCTTTCATTAGACTTATATCTTAATCTAATTCAAAATATTTTGGGATAAGAATTATTATTAAATCGTTTCTTTTTTGAAATTCAAATAAAGGAAAAGTATTACTTTGATAAAGATTCTAATTCAATTCAAAATAATATTATTGAAGTAAATGATAAATTAAATAATGATTTATCATTTTTTTTTTTCAATTTGAATTTGATTAAAAAGAATTGGAAGAATAAATTTGATTTTAAATTGAAAAGTATCGAAAAAAAGATTGATTCTATTAGAGTTAGTAGAGAAAATCTTACCCCATTTCAAGAACATACTAGATATATCGAATATATTCGAAAGTTTGATATTAAAGATTTAAAAGTATATTCTAATTTTTATATTGTTTTCTTCAATCAAATTGTTTAATCTATTTTTAAAACAATCTTTTCTAATTTAGAAATCTTATTATATTTGAGTTTAGAAAAAGTAGTATTTTTGAATAAATTTTATTTGAATATTCTAAATAGTTTTGAAAAAGATAAAATCAGAAATAAAGGTTTCAAATTTTTTTACACTTCTAATACTTGTACTAAATACTTTTCTTTTTTTAAACTTTTTTTTAGTTTCATTTTGTATATTTTATTCTTTTATATAAATAAGTTTTATTCTGATTTTGAAAATTTGTAAGTTAAGATAGAGGATTTATTTGAAAAAGCTGTTGATTTTAATGAGATTTTAGATTTTGAAAAGATTTTAGAATTCATTATTAAAAACAGTAAAAAGTTCTTTACTAAAAAAGCAAATAAGATTAAATTCAGTAGTTTGAAGTCAATTCAAGATAATAATAATGAAGTTACTTTTGAAAATTTAAGTGATTTTGAAGAATGTAATTCTGAAGATTTAAATGAATTAAATGAATTAAATGAATTGAATGATTCTGATGATTCGAATGATTTTGATGAATTATTTAATTTGTTTAATTTATTTATTTTATTTAGGTTTTTAGAATTAGATTTTTTAGAATTAAATTCGAATTTTATTATTGAAAATCTTAGGGAGATTAATGATTTAGATAATGAATTATTGATTGAAATAAGAGATTTAATTTTAGATATTTTGATTATTTGTTTTAAATAGAAAATAGATTTAAATATCTTTAATAGTTTTATTAATTGCTTTTTCGTTTGTTAATCTATTCGAAATAATAATTCAATTAAAGATATTCTTTAATTATTTCAATATTATTTCTATTTTATTTATTGTAGTCAATTATGTATTATTGAATATTTTATTTGTTATTTAATTATTTATCCTATATATAATTTGAATTCAATTTTGATTTGTTTTATAATTAATTACTTTCAAAATCATTGTCAAAATGCTTTAACTGAAATTCTATTGTATTGAAATTATGCTTTTAAAGTAAATAATAAATTATTTAATAAAAGTTCTATAATTATTAGCTTTTATTATGTAAATACGCTTTCTTATAAAGATATTACTATTAATATAAATGATTTAAAGAAATTATTTAAATCAATTTTAGATTTAGTTTATTCTTTCTTTAATAAAACAATTTTATTAAATATTGATTTAGGAGAATTCTCATATATTAGATTGGAAGATTTTAGTAAATATGAAAATCGTGAAAATATAATTTCTTTTAAATCTTTCAAGGATTTTCATTCAAGTGTTGAATCAAATAATAAATTTCTAATTAATAAAGTGATTGAAATTAAAAGATTACAAAAATATTTCTTTGTAATTTCGAATAATAATTTAAAATTGAATAAATCGAATTATAAGGATTATTTAAAAAATATTCTGAAATTTAAGTAAATATTTTTATTATTAATTCATTTGATTAGTGGTTTATTTTTAAAAGGTATTGAATTGTGTATTTTAAGATATCAGAATTCGAATAAAGATTAGAGAGAGTTATTTTTAGATATTAGTAATTCTTTATTTATTATTGATATCTTTATTGATAAATCAAGATCTTGTATAGAATCCTGTGCCTTTAAGCTTAAATATCTTTTTTTATCAGTTTCTAATATTTTATTAAAATATATTGTTTGTATTGATCTTTTTTTAAAAGCATTAAATATTATTAATTTCAAATTCGATTTCAATCTTATGAATCTTTATTTAGGGTATTTCAATTCGTGTTCTTTTGTTTCTTCGGATTTTTTGTATATTCTTTAAAAATATTTTCAATCAATATTAGATTTTAATTTGAATCTTCAAAAATATAAATAAATAATTGTAGGAATTATGAGAGAATTTATAAAAGAAAAGATTAATTTAAGTGATTTAACTTTTGAAGATGATTTGATAGAAGTTAGTGCTTATCAAATTCAGAGTAGTTTAATGGGATACAATTTTGAGATTGATTTTATATATTATAGGCGTTCTATTATTATATTTAAAAATATTCCTTTAAATAAGTAGAATAAATATTTAGAATTAAGTTTGTATTTTCATAAATTCTTCGGATTGAAAGATTATATGATTGAATTGAATCCTTTTATTAGTAGTATAAATATTAGAAATCAAATGGTATTGAAAGAAAAGAATTCAATGGTAAATAGTTTATTAGTGAAATATAGTAAAGAATCTAATTTAATCAATCTTTGTAAACATCATTGAGAAAGTAGTTTTCTTGATGAAAATTCGAATAAAATGATAAAAAAACTGAAGGTTTTAGAATTTCAATTATTCTCCAATACTGCTTCTTCGAGTTCTATTTTGAATCAATTATTGAAAGAATTCTTAAATAATTCAATTGCCTCTTTTTGTATCCCAGAGTAAGAGACTTTAATAAAAAGTATATTATTGAAAGTTCCTTATATCTTAGGGATTTTGCTTACAAATAGTAGTAAATCTTTGAGTTATTTATTGACTAGTGCTTTAATTACTTCAAAGATCACTATAGTGATTATCCCTTTGATTGCTTTAAAAACTGATATTTCAAATCGAGCTAAAAGTTTTAATATTCCTTGTTCTATTTGAAAAGAAAAACAAGAGTTTCAAAATCTTATTTTAATTAGTATTGAATCAATTATCAAAGAAAGCTTTATAATAAAGCTTAATAAGTTAATTAATCAAAAAAAAATCGATCGAATTATAATTGATAAGTATCATTTGTTAATTATTAGTTTTAATTATCGAAATATTATGTTTCGTTTTCGATCTCTCTTATTGAAAAAATATCAATTCGTCTTTTTAATTAATACTTTGCCTTTTTCTATTGAAAAACAATTAATAAATCATTTGTTTTTAAAGAATATTTCAATTATAAGAACACCAAATATTCGAAATAATATTAAATATAAAACTAAAATCTTTGATTTATTCAATATAAAAAAGTAATTTGCTGAAATTCAATCTTATATTAAAGAATTCAAATCTATATCATTTTTGAATAAAAAAAATAAAATTATAATATTTTATCCTTCTAAAAAAGATATAATTTCTTTATCTACTTTTTTAAATTATTCCTTTTATCACTCTGATTTAAACTTGAAGAAACAAAATCACATTTTACACAATTTCTTTAATATTTTTGATAATTTCAATTAAATTATTATTAATACATCTAATTTAAAAAAAGGAGTTGATTATCCTAACATTTGTTTAATTATATATTTTAAATTTTGTTAATCTTTTATTAATTTTTTACAAAGTTCTAATAAAGAGAAAAGAAATTTAAAACCTAATAAATCTTATTTCTTTTATACTAAATCTAAAGAGAATAATAGAATTGATAATATTGATTCAAATCAAATTGAATTGCATCAATATTTAAAGAAATTTCTATATAAACATAAAATTATCAATTTATATTTAAATAATAATATTACTAATAAATATTTATTCTTTCAAAAGATATATGATTTATATACAAATAAAAAAGAGCTAGCAAATATATAAATTCATCATATAAAAGCTCAAAAAATTAAAAAAAAGAAGAAAAGAAATCTTATCTATATAAAAATAATTGAATTATATTTAAATAAGTATTGGATTTGTAATACAATTCAATTATATAATTTAGATGAATTTTTTTAGGTTGGTGATTATAAATTTAGTAATTGTTTTAGTTGGAATGATTATTTAGATGATCATTTTATAGAGAAGAAGATGAGAGAATTTGATAATTTCAATATTTTATTAATTTCAAATAATTGTTATTTTAAATATTTATTTCCTATTAATTTTTGTTTTAATTTAAAGAGAATTTATAATAAAGAAGAATGTGTTTTTCCTAAAATATATATGATTTCTTTTCTTGTTTTTATTTGGAATGTTAGATAGCAAATTCAGGATTTTCTTTGAGATAATGATTTATCGAATGAATTTTTTAAATCTTTTTTTTATTTCGAAATTATTAATAATAAATATATTTTTTATAAAAAGTTTTTTAATAAGAAATATATTGAAAAGATCGATATAGAATCAATATATAGTTTTTATTTTCTTTTAAAAAGTTTTAGTAATTCTATTTTATTTGAATGATTTTATTTCTTTTTGTTTTATAGATTTTTCGATATCACTTATAAATTATTATTTTAAATTATCAATATTTTCAATAATAAAATTGAAATATAAAGATTAAAAGATTTTATTATTAAAAGAGTTTTAATTATTAATATTATTATTCTTAATATAAAAACCAACATTTATATAACTATTATAATATAGAATTATATGATATATAAATCCTATTAAATAAAATCGAAATAAATGTTTACAAGAATTCTATATATCTTTAATTTGAAAAATTCTATATTACAATTTTTTGAGTTATATTTTAATCTTTAATTCGAATTTATTATTTAAATCAATACAACTTTACTAAATTTGGTAAAGTTATTGAAACTCTATTACTATCTATCAGCCCCATAATAATAGCATAATTTAATTTTTTTATAAATATATATTAAATTATAACTTTTAGATTTTTATAATTATTAATTTTAAATTTTATAATAAAATAATAAAATAAAAAAAAATTATATTTAAAAATATTATAAAATTTATATCGAATTTATTATATTGAATTTATTATATCGAATTTATAGTATCGAATTTATTATATCGAATTTATTATATCGAATTTATTATATCGAATTTATATCGAATTTATTATATCGAATTTATAATATTAAATTTATAATATCAAATTTATAATATTGAAAGAATAATTTTATAAAATAATATCGAAAGAATATTATATTCCCAATGAACTTTTCCAATAAGCTTTCCCAATAAGTTTTCCCGGTAAGCTTATATTATATAATTATAAGCTATATAAACCTAGAATTTAAGCTTATATACCTACAAAAAGATCACCAGAAGCTTTTATTATTATTACTATTTTACACATAAAATCTTTTATCAGAAATTAATTTTTTCATATAAATCAATTATATATAAAATTTCGACTAATAAAAACCCTATAAATATATGAAAAGGATAGCCTGAAAAACATTCAATATTAGATGGTTCTAATATTAGGATCCTATAAGCCTTAAAAAATCATTTTAGACTTACCTCTTCGAATTTATACTCTAAATATAACTTTTTGATATAATATTTAGGATTCTATTAGCCTATAAACTCTTTTATTAATTTTATAATTCTTTTCTATATAGGTGAGCATATAAAAAATTAATATAGGTAATATAGAGTACTAAGATTAATTAGCCTATAAGCTCCCTAATACTTTTTGATTAAAGCTTTATATTATTAATTTAATATTAGCTTTCTTTAGCTTTTATACCCTTTATTTAGTCCTAATAACATAGGGGGTAAAGCTTAATAAATAGGGACTTAGAGGGTATATTTCAGGGATTTTAAGGAATTGAGTAAATATTTTAACCCCAAAACTTTTTGATTAGAATTATAATATTATTTATTTTAATATTAAAATTCTATAGGCTATATAAGCCCTATTCAATCCTAATGATATAGAGATTAAGCCTAATATTGGGGGGTTAAAATTCGAATTTCGGGGCTTGAAAATTTACTATAGGAGCTTATATTTCGAAATTCAAGGGATTAAATATTTACTATTGGAGGCTTATATTTCGAAATTAAGGGGATTTAAAATTTACTATTGGGGGCTTATATTTCGAAATTCAGGGGATTGAATATTTATTATTGAGGGCTTATATTTCGAAATTTAGGGAATTGAATATTTACTATTGAGGGCTTATATTTCGAAATTTAGGGGATTGGAAATTTGCTGTTGGGGACTTATATTTTGAAATTTAGAGGATTTAAAATTTGCTATTAGGGGCTTATATTTCGAAATTTAGGGGATTGAAAAATCGATATAGGGGGCTTTTATTTCGAAATTTAGGGGCTTAGGGTTTGAAATTTAGGGGATTGGAAATTTGCTATAGGGGGCTTATTAAATAAAATTCAAAAGATTTAAAATTTGATATTTAAAGGATTATAATTTAATAATTGAGAGTTTTAGTTTTAAATAATTAATAAATCAAATTAAAATAGGGGTTTTTGATAGATTTATATATAAAGATATTGGGTTTATATATATATATCTTTTATTTGCTAATTTTATTCATTTTTAGTTCCCGGTGAGGTATGGTTTTTTAAATAAGTAAATCATAACCTTTTACTTTTAATAACTTTATAAGATTAATAATAGAATTAATCTATATAATATTGAACCCTAACACCATATCCTGGAGATTACAGTGTAATCGGGTTTTTTTTAGGTGGTGAAATTAAGGTTTGGTCCGTGCAGGAATACAGTGTAATCTGGTTAACCCTAAGCTCACAAATCTCATCCACACAAGTATCTAATTCATTTAAAAATCGCAAGATATCAAGTACAATCATGGTACAACCTATCCCTCAAGAATTAACTCATTTGGTAGCATTGAATGTTGAATTCAATGTATTGATTTATATTCTGTACAAGTTTGTAATTGCCCCAAGCGCTATTGTCCGACACCTACGGGATCAACACAAAACCGATATTAAATTAAAAAAGCAAGTCGATAAATACATTCGAGAGTTCCCATTTGTATACAATCATATAACAGTTATATTACCAAGAGATAAATCCATTCCACAACCCATCATTCCAATTGTAGATAGATTTCAATACCAGGAGTATTCATTTAAGAGCCAAAGTAAAGAGATGTTAAAAAAATATGGTAATAGTGCCCACAACAAATAGAAGATAGCAGATGAGGATTTATTCTATATTGTTAAATTACAGTCATGGTTCAATAAGAAAAAGGCCTGGTATTGGATTATCGATAAAACTAAAAAACGAGAGCAAAAGCGCTAGGTAAACTGAGCTATAACATGTAACGTAGAAGAAGAAATCGATAATTCAGATGATAGCAATAATAACAATAAAAAAAGCGAAAACAATCAGGATAATATCGAAGATCAGATTGTTCAGGATATCGAAAAATGGAAGAGCGAGGCGTAGGAATAGCGATTGCAAATATTAAAAGAGATATCTGTCGTTGAAATAGATTTGTGGTTATATTATATCAAATGGAATAAAGTATTAAACCAATCCAAGTATACTTTGATCGAAACATTCCATTATACCCATATGCCCGACCCAGAGGAGCTACAATTGAAGCGGTTATTGCGTGTGTGAAATCGAATTTTGAAACATTGTTTGAATATATTGAAAACAACAAATCATAAGAATACATTAAAATAATGGGCATCCCCCAAAAATGAAGTTGCGGACTAGCATCTATTTGAAATACCACAGAATATCAAAAGCATTGATAAATATAATCGGATCTTTACATGTTTCATTTGTTATATAATACATACAGCACCATTAGAGAATCATACAAATAAAACAAATATATTAGAATTACTTTTAAGGTTTTCAATATCATTTCTCAAATATTATTTCAAATTTAACCACAACTACAGAAACCAGAGTGAAATATATCAATACATAATGGAAATATATTCAAAGAATTCAGAATAAATTGAATGAGAATACCCCTACAGATGATAAGACCGAAGATCGATTATTAATTAATACATTGATATATTTGTGTATATTGACAATAATGCAGGATATTAGCCGAATTAGATTGTATCATTCACTCATAATATATTACTTAGCGGTTCAAGGAGTTGATAAATAGAACCAATCATTACAATCCGCATTTTGTTATACACCTATTCTGACTAACATGTTATAAATCAATTGATTGATTATATTGGAAGTAGCTGTCCCATACGAACCATAGCCGGAATTACAACTATATAGCAAGGCTGACATTGATTCCATGCCCAACCGAATCCATTAATTACAAGTATTACACTTATATAAAGGTTCATTTTCATCTATATCCAGTATTTTGATATAATTAGCTATAGGAAAGAAATTCAATAAGATATACTAATCGCCATCCAATATCTATTGATTGGATAACAAGCAAACGATTAACTACTTAGACCAACCAATTGTATTAGTTAAAATCGAAAGAATGTATTATATATTGATTAAGGAATTATAAGTATTAATGAATATCTTAACATTCGGTTCCCCAATGCCCCCAATCGATTTAAGTTGTATTGTTGATAGTATAACATAAAGCTAGGCATTTCGACAACAGAATTTCAGTTTCATTATTTATGCCTAGAATCAGAATCAGGTCCACAGAGATTATGAATTTTTGTTAGAGTGAACACAAAGAAAAGGGGGAATATAAAGATTATTACAAATCAACCCTACAATCAAGAAGGTCGAATAGATGGATTCCCAAGTCATAGTATATTTGATCAAAGAACATCAGTTTTTACAGAAGTTGATGGTGTGTATGCATATCATTGGTATATTCATTTATTCCATTTATCAATACAGTGGCTTAATAGACCAGGGGGCCAGCCAATATATAGACCCGAATTAGATTCTATTAAAATAAGCAATAATATATATTCGACATATAATATATATATTATCAATAAACGAGTATATTTTTTGACTATATATAATAAGACATGCAAAAAACAAGGGAATACTGAATACATTATACAATGCTTATCAAATAAGGTTAATCAAATTGTAATCCAATATTTAATATAAGTTCGATCATTTGCTTGAGTATTAGATTATTGGAAATCGGAATATTTGTTTAGGGATTTGCAAGAATTATAGGCCAATAAAAAATTAAATTAAACATTAGGAAATACTACCTGGAAGTATTTAGGAATATATTTAAAGGTATTCGGATAAAGATACACTGTTATTAGAATTGCTATCCAATATTTAATGAAAGTTAGTAAAATATAAAAGAAAAAGTATAAAAATTTCAAGAATAAAAATAATGAGTTTGTCAAGGGAAATAATAATAAGGAATTAGAATTGAATACATTTCGATATATTATAATCTGATAGATTTGATTTCGCTAATTGGGTAAAGGAAATCATAAATATCGAATACTTTGTTGATATATAATTGATATAGATATAAACAATCCGGGTATAAACAAAGGATTGTATAAACTTATTATACTATCAATAAAGCATTTTTGTATCGATTAAAACCTGAATTGATTATAGCATATAAACAAATATCTTTGGTATAACATAGATTATGGAAATTAAACAATCAGAATATAGGTAATCACAATTATAGTTATATTAAAGTGACTAGTTATCAATATAACGTCAACTAATAATTAATCAGTCAAACTATCAAAAGAAAACAGATTGAATTATTTGATCTAATATTAATTGGATTGCAGTGAATATATTATAATCTCTAGATCAAACCACAATCCGAAGAACAGGTGTTCGTGTTACAATTAGTTTATTATTTGTTTATAATACAACCATTAATCATCATATTGTTCATTAATAGTAGCAAATCAGCATTGATTTTTTCAATAATAGTGATAATTGAGCAGTAAATGATAATTGTTGTTATACCATTTGCCATATTGATTAATAATATTATTAAGTGTGGATGAGTAACCGGGTTAAATTGTATAAAATGAATTAATAAAATGTTTGAATATAAATTATTATAATTGATTGTAATCAGCACTGATTGGGCTGTCCAGGGACCGTTTTTATATTATGCCAAAAGGTTGGAATTGAAAGAACAATTGACCCATATGTTTTTCGATAAGATTTATGTTGCATTTACTAATATATTATACCACAAGCGGTTACAAGATTTATAGATATTATAATATTTGGATTATTTATTTACCAAATTGATAATCACTTTAATTATAAATCTAAAAGATATATTATAGGAATGATTATATATTGATAATATACAAATATTCTAACGAAATACTACGCGAAAGATTATTCGATATTAAATAAAAAATAATAAGTATACCACCCCATCCAAAATCGTTATCGCATATATTCAACAGACTTATTTGAGTGCAAATAAGAGAGGGGTAATATATGTTTGGAGTTATAAAACTGGATAAACCATTAATAACATATTAGCATACCTATTTTATTATGCTTGAACAGAATCGAAAGGGGAAGTATTACAACAATAAATTTAGGGATTCGATAAATGGATTGTAACCACCGAAACATTAGAAACTGGGATTAATATCGAGGGAATCATTTATATAGTCCACATTAAACAACCATATAGATTAATCAATTTCGTTCAGTAATCCAAACACAAAGGCCGGAATGGCGAGGTTAGCAAATCGATTATTATTATTTGGGTTGAGCATAATCGTAAACAGAAACAATATAAGATTATAAGCAAAGATTTTGTAGAGTAAATCGATAAAGATATAATAATAAAGTTTATCTAGAACCCTAAATATCGACATCAAATATTAGATTAATACATAAATGAAACAACAAACGAAAACAATTGTAGTTAAATGGATAGTATACTTTGTAATTAATATTGGAACAATAGCCAAGCACAGAACTAAATATTCACTACAGCAAGGCACAAACAGAAGATAGGTATAATTGAAGAAAGGATAGCGATTACAAAAGCCAATATTATCCAACACTGATTAAAACAGATCGAAGTATCCCAAAAGTAAATGATGGCGATCATAGATTGATTACAAAGTGATTGTATATATTGTGGATTAATAAAGAAAAAGCATACGAAAGGCAAAACACACATATATCAGGATTGTTTGAATACAATTACATTTGGGTGCGGTCGCTCAACATATCAGGCATAATAAAAGAAGATTGACTTGAAATTATTTCAACATTGTTAGAAATATAGATTATCACAAAGAATATATCAATAATTAGAAGACGATGGATAATATAAATATCTTGAAGTAATATTACCCAGGATATTTATCTTATATTAACAACAGCATTTACTTGCGATTGTTGAAGCAATGGGATTTTATAAGGATTATACAGCTGATATTTGGAAATGGTTACAAAAAGTAGAAAAGGGATTTGGATAGGATTGGAAGAGCAATTGGATAAAGACATAGCATATAGCATATGAGATATATATACAGATGATAAAGGAAGATATTTCGATATAGAATATATAAATATATAATATGAATTATATATCTCACCCCACCCAGATTCATTAGTGCGAAACGCCTGTTGTAACCCCATAAGGTTTTAAGTATATTCAAATTAAGTTATTTTTATGAAATTGTGAAGATTATAGAGATTGAATTATATATAAAGAAGGTATTGAGGTTATATAGTAATGATATTAAAATATAAAAGGAAAGAATGAGTAATGGAATTTAGAGATGGTAGGATGTATATGGGGCAAGGATAAGGGTAAGGGTTAGGGTTAAATAAAAAAAGATTAGATTTTTAGGGTTTTTGTGTTTATTATAAGGAATTTGGGTAATTTGTTTAGAATAGAGAAGATAATAATAAGAAAGGTTTAGAATTGAAAGGGGAATTGAGAATAAGAAGAGGATTTATTATAATATATTAGAATTTTAAAATTAATAGAATTGAAAGTAACGAAATTAAAGAATGAAATATTATAATAAAAAAAGGAGATTTTAAAGTGAAGAAAGAATTATTTATAAGAATATAATGGAATAGTAATTAAATAAAGAAAAGGTGAAATATTTAAGGGTTTTAAAAGAGGGGTTAGGGTTATTGATAAAAAGAGTTAAAGAAGTATATAATTTAAAAATAAGGAATAAATAAATTAGAGAATGAAATATTAGAATAAAGAAAAAATTATTTAAAAGAGTGAAATTAAAAAATAGAGTATTTAGAATAAAAAAAGAATTATTTAAGAAATGTGATTAAGATTAGAAGTATTAAAGTAAAGAAAGAATTATTTAAAAAATGTGATTAGGATTAAGAATATAAAGGTAAAGAAAGAATTATTTAAGAAATGTAATTAGGATTAAGAATAATAATTGAATTAAAAAAAAGGGAAAAGATTTAATTAATAAAAGAGGGAATTAGGATTATAAATGAAAAGGGGTTAAAGAAGTGTATAATTAAAGAATAGAATATTAGAGTAAAGAAAGAAGTAGTTAAAAGTAGGAAATTAGGATTGAATTAATTGGAATAAAAAAAGAATTATTTAAAGAAATGAAATTAATATTATTAAATGATAATAATAATAAGAAAAGGAAAAAAATTAAATAAGATATTAGAATTAATAAAAAAAGGGGTTAGGGTTATTAATGAAAGGGGATTAGGATTATTGAGGAAAGGGGATTAGGATTATTAAGGTTTAAGGGATTAGGGTTATTGAGATTTAAGGGATTAGGGTTATTAATAAAAGGGGATTAGAGTTATTGATGAAAAGGGATTAAGATTATTAATGAAAGAGGATTAGAATTATTAATAAAAAAGGGATTAGGATTATTGAGATTTAAAAGATTAGAATTATTAATAAAAAAAGGGATTAGGATTATTGAGATTTAAAAGATTAGAATTATTAATAAAAAAGGGAATTAGAATTATAAATAAAATAATAAATGAAATTATAAAAAGAAAAAAGGAATTTGAAAGAGTTAGAGAAAATAAATTAATAAAAATAAAAGTGAAAGGAAAAAAAAATTAATAATAAAGAATAAAAGAAAGAGAAAAAGAATTGAAGAATAAATAAAGAAATTGAATAAAATTGAAAGAAGAAGTATTGAATTAAAAAGAGATTAATTAGAATTAAAAATAAATAGGAAATGAAAGAAAAGGATTAGGATTATTGAAAAAAAGGGTTAAAGTTATTGAGAAAAAGGGATAGAATTATTGAAAAAAAGATTTAGAGTTATTGAGGAAAAGGGGATTAAAATTATTGAGAAAGAGGGGATTAAAATTATAAAAGAAAAGATTGATTAGAATTATTAATAAAAAGAATTAGAATATATATAATAAAAGAATAAAAAGAATTAAAAAAAAAATTAAAAAGAGTTATATAGAAAAAAGAAATGAGAATAAAAAAAAGAAATTAGAATTAAAGAAAAAGAATAAAGATTAATTTTGAAAGTTATATTTAAAAATGAAATGAAAAGGAATTAAAATGGAAAAGAAATAAATAAATATAAATAAGATAATAAGTAAAAAAGAAATAATAAGAAATGAAAAGAAATGGAATTGGAAAAGATGATATTGAAATTAAAAAAAAGGATTAAAGTTGTTGATATAAATTAGAAAAAAGATTAGAAATTGAAAAGAAAGAGATTGAAATAAAATAAGATAGAAAATAGAAATGAAAATAAATAATGAAGAAAAAAGAAAGAATAAAATATAAGAAATAAAAAATAGAAAAGAAGAATAGAATTATTGAGGGAAAAGGAATTAGGGATATTGATAAAAATGAGATATTTTAAAAAATGAGATTAGGGTTATTATTAAAAATGGGTTATTTTTAAAAATAGGATTAGGGTTATTATTAAAAATAGAATTAGGGATATTGATAAAAAAGGGATTTAGAAAAAAGAAAAAAGAAAAAGAAATAAAAAGGGATAAAGAAATAAATAATTTAGAAAAAAGAAATGAAATAAAAGAATAAAGTTAAAGAATAAAATATTAAAGTAATTTTAAGAATTGATTAAAAAGATATAATTAAAGAATAAATATTAGAGTAAAAAAAGAATTATTATTGAAAAGGGAATTTTAGGAATAAATAATAATAATTGAATAAAGAAAAGAAAAAGAATGAATAAAAAAGGGATTAGAATTATTATTGAAAAAAGGAATAAGGTTATTAATGAAAAGAGGAATAAAGTTATAATTAGAAAATGATTAGAGTTATTATGAAAAAAGAGGATTAAATAAAAAAAGATTAGAATTATAAATAAAAAGGAATAAAGAAATAAATAATTTAAGAATAAGGGATAGAATATTAATATTGTAAAGGATTATAATTAGAGAGAATTATTTAAAGATGAAGAATTAATATAATGAAATATTGAAAAGAAAAAAAAGAATTGAATAATAATAAAGGAAGAAAAAAAGAAAAATAGAATGAATAAAAAGAATTAATTGAAAGAAGATTATAAAAAAAAGAATAGAATTAGAAAAAGAATTATTTAAAAAAAATATAGATTAATAAAAAGGGATTAGGGATATTGATATAAAAGAGATTAGGAATATTGATATAAAAAGAGATTAGGGATATTGATAAAAAAGGGATAGGGTTATTAATAAATAGAAGAATAAAATTATTAAGGAAAAGGGGATTAGGATTATTGATAAAAAGGGATTAGAGTTATTAATAAAAGGGATTAGGGATATTGATATAAAAAGAGATTAAGGATATTGATATAAAAAGAAAATAAAGAATTGAAATAAAGAGAAAAAAAGAAATATTTGAAAGAAAAGAAAATTTAAGAAATAAATGATAAATAAAGAGATTGAATATAAAAAGATTTAGAGATAATTAAATAAATAAGGGAATGATTTAAGATAATAAAGAGAAAAAAAGAAAATATATATTAAAAAAAAATGGAATATTAGGATTAAGAAATTAAAAATAAAAAAAGATTTTGAGATAAAGAAAGGTTTTGAGGATTAAAGTTAATTTGATTTTATTTTTATTTTTGAATATGAATATAAATGAATAAATAAATAAATAAATGAGTAAATGAATAAATGTATATATATATATATATATATAAATAAGTAAGTGTATATATATATATATATATAAATAAGTAAGTGTATAAATATAAATAAATAAATGAATAAGTAAATAAATAAATAAATGAATAAGTAAATATATATATATGTATATATAAATAAATAAGAAGTAAAATAAAAATAAAAATAAAAATAAAAATAAAAAGAATGAAAATAAAATAAAAATGAGTATTAAAGTAAAGGTAAATGAATAAGTAAAAATTAAAATAAAAGTGAATATTAGAATAAATGAGTTTTAGAATGAAAATAAGTAAATAAATGAGAATTAAAATAAAAATGAATATTAGAATAAATAAATAAATGAATAAGGATAAAAGGAAATAGAAATAAAAGGAAATAAGTGAATAAGAAATAAAATAAATAAATGAATAAATAAATGAAAGTAAAAGGAAGTTAATAAAAGTTAAAAGAAATAAATGAATAAATGAATAATAAGAAAAAGAAATAAATAAGGAAATAAATAAATGAGTGAATAAATAAATAAATAAATAAATAAATGAATAAATAAAGGAGTGAGTTAGAGTTAGAGTAAATTAATAATTGAATTAGAATTAGAATGAATAAGTAAATAAATGAGGAAATAAGAGAGTTAAGATGCAAATGAATAAGTGAGTAAATAAATAAATAAAAATTAGAGTAAATGAGTGAATAAATGAATGAATTAGAGTTAAAATGAATAAGTAAGTAAATGAATAAATAAGTGAATAAATAAGTAAATAAATGAATAAATAAGTGAATAAATAAGTAAATAAATGAATAAATAAATAAGTGAGTTAGAGTTAGAGTAAATAAATAAGTAAATAAATGAATAAGTAAATAAAGAAATAAAAGTTAGAATAAATAAATAAGTAAATAAATAAGTAAGTGAATAAATAAATAAGTAAGTAAGTAAATTAGAATTTGAATAAATAAATAAATAAATAAGTAAGTGAATGAATAAATGAATAAAAAAATAAATTATAATTAAAATAAGTAAATAAATGAGTGAATAAATAAGAATTAGAATAAATAAGTAAATTAATAAATGAATTAGAATTAGAATGAATAAGTAAATAAATGAGGAAATAAGTGAGTTAAGATTAAAATGAATAAATAAATGAGTGAGTTAAAGTTAGAGTAAATGAATAAATGAATAAATGAATAAGTAAATGAATAAGTAAATAAATAAATAAGTAAATAAATAAATGAGTGAATAAATAAGTAAATTAATAAATGAGGAAATAAGTGAGTTAAGATTAAAATGAATAAATAAATAAAGAGATAAATGAATAAATAAATGAGTGAGTTAAAGTTAGAGTAAATGAATAAATGAATAAATGAATAAATGAATAAATGAATAAATGAATAAATGAATAAGTAAGTTAGAATTAGAATAAATAAATAAATGAGTAAATGAGTTAAAGTTAGAATGAGTAAATAAATGAATGAGTAAATGAGTTAAAGTTAGAATGAGTAAATAAATGAATAAGTAAATAAGTAAGTTAGAATTAAAGTGAATAAATAAATGAATAAATGAATAAATAAGTAAATAAATAAATAAATAAATAAATAAGTGAATAAGTAAATAAGTAAATAAGTGAGTTAGAGTTAGAGTAAGTGAATAAATAAATAAATAAGTAAGTGAATAAATAAATGAATAAATGAATAAATGAATTAGAATTAGAGTAAATAAATAAATAAATGAATAAGTGAGTATGTAAATAAATGAGTAAATGAATAAATGAATAAATGAATAAATAATTAAGTAAGTGAATAAATGAATAAATGAATTAGAATTATAATAAATGAGTAAATAAGTAAATAAGTAAATTAGAATTAAATGAGTAAATGAATAAATAAATAAATAAGTAAATAAGTGAATAAATGAATAAATAAGTAAATTAATAAGTAAATGAATAAGTAAAAGTTAAAGTGAGTAAATAAGTAAATAAGTAAATTAGAATTAAATTGAATAAATGAATAAGTGAATGAGTATATATATAAGTGTATATATAAAAATGTGAGTATATATATATAAATATAAAAATATGAATGTAAGAATGTAGATATAAGAATATAAATATAAAAGTATAGATATGAGAGTATGGGTGTGAGAGTGTAGGTATGAAAATATAAATATAAAAGTATAGATATAAGAATATAGATATATAAATATAAAGATATAGATATAAAAATATAGATATAAGAATATAAATGTGAGAGTATGAGTGTATATATATAGATATAAAAATATAGGTGTAAAAGTGTAGATATAAGAATATAGATGTAAAAGTGTAGATGTATATATATAAATATAAAAGTATAAATATAAAAATATGAATATAAGAATATAGATATAAGAGTATAAGTGTATATATATAGATATAAAAGTGTAGGTATGAAAATGTAGATATGAGAGTGTAAATATAAAATATAAATATATATATATAGATGTAAAAATATAAATATGCAAATATAAATATAAAAGTATAGGTATAAAAATGTAAGTGTGAAAGTATAGATGTAAAAGTATAGATATGAAAATATAGATATAAGAATGTAATATGAAAGTGTAAGTATAAAAGTGTAAGTGTGTATATATAAATATAAAAATGTAAGTGTGAAAATGTAAATATAAATATAAATGTAAAAATATAGGTATATATATATGGATATAAAAGTGTAAATAAAAAGTGTGAGTATAAAAATATAAATATAAAAGTGTAAATATGAAAGTATAAATATGAGAGTATAAATATAAAAGTGTAAATATAAA